>CM073752.1:13162774-14603714 GCA_037127355.1 Schoenoplectus tabernaemontani
ACGTGTATTTGTTTGCAATTCAAGTCAAGGGTTTTATTATATTATATAAATGGCAGGATCCTGTTCTCTATTTTTTCTATTGTTCCCTCAAGCTTAGGAAAGTGACATACTGACATAAAAATGACTCGTACAAATTAATGAAATGTTTCTCTTAGCATATTTGTATAAAAAAACATGCCTCATTTTCTCTAATGAAGTCATAGGTTGGAATCTTTTAAAGCTCTATTAAGGGGGCTAAGGGAGGGATCACTTGAAACTGACTATTTTGATAATTTTAACAACAGATTTTGAAATAAATTTAAAAAATTCTTAAAAAATTATAGACACGTTTTTTTACTTATAGATTGATAATCTATAATGATTCAAATTTCATTAACGGTTGATAGTCCATCAAAGATGACTAAATTAAACTAACACAAATTATATAAAATTTTATTGGTCTTTGATGGACTATAAATGATAATGAAATTACATAAAATTTGAATAATTACCATCCAATTTGTAATATAATTTTTTTCTATTTTCTATTTTTTATTTTAATTTAAAATTTTATTTTAAAGATTGTTAAAATAAATCATTGTCAAGGATCACTCCCCTCTATTAATGGCGTAGCCAAATTTTTTTTATATATTAAATGTTAACATCAATATATGTAATGATGATAGGAGGGCTCAAATTATAATAGTGAAGTCGATAAAGAATGACGGCCGCGGTTCTTGGGGCTTAAATTAATATGCTTATTCTTACAGTAATTAAAACCATAAAAAGTTAATGGGACTGCATTTTCTTTTATTGCAGGTCTCTTATGTCAGAGACTGGCCCCACATTCAGGTGTTCATATCCATTTTCAGTGGGATTAATTTGAATCCGTCATCTTAACGATAATGATGGTGATCATCTATATTAGACACTAAGTTTGCGTATTTTTCTTTTTTAAAATTTTTTGAAGAAAAATCTTTCTTATATTTAAATATGTGTTTCCGAATGGAAAGATGTTGACAGGTAGGACCCGCCCCTACGAACTAGGGTCTGGGGTGCGTTCAACTTTTTCCTTTTTAACTTTTTTTTTTTTTGGATAACAGTAGGTTCAACCTTTACCGATAGCTAGAGAACTAGATCAGTCTTTATTCATTGATATAACAAGGCCTATAATAATATATATCACCTATTTATTTTATTTCTTTATTTCTACAACAGCGGGTTACTGTTGGTGACCCACCTGAAGGTAGCAAAAGTCAACAAATAAACAGTAATCGGTACACCCCTATGGCTCTATATATCAAAAGTAACATTTAGGGTGCTTTAATAATAAAGACGATTAATCCAATTAATCATGGATTTTTATTGAAAATTGTTCAAATTGATTTTTGCCCCACATTGTTGATGAA
The DNA here is from genome assembly GCA_037127355.1 of Schoenoplectus tabernaemontani. Classification (NCBI taxonomy): domain Eukaryota; kingdom Viridiplantae; phylum Streptophyta; class Magnoliopsida; order Poales; family Cyperaceae; genus Schoenoplectus; species Schoenoplectus tabernaemontani. The sequence goes on from CM073752.1 coordinate 13,164,163, forward strand.
GAAATGACGTAGATTGACGCGTCAATTTACAACTCCCAAGTGTTCAATTTCCATCAATTTGCCCACGAAAAAGTAACTCGGACAAATTCGTATCACCTAATGCGTTGCACAGTGCAGCGCGGATTGACAACTGTATGATATATCAGAAAAGAATAATTTAAAGAGTCTCTCAAGAAACCTTAAATTATCGAGCTACAGCTCCTTATTATTTCTCTTTGCATATTTAATAATTATTCATATTTAAAATTTAAGGAGTCTCTTTAGACTCCTTAAATTATCGATGTACAACTCCTCATTATTTCTCTTTATATTTTTAATAATTATTCATATTTAACTCCTTGAACTAAAGTGTAAGTGATTTATTCTTCATTTATTCCTCACCCAAACATACTCATATAGTTATGAAATAAAAACGGTAGCTTCGTAAATATTGAATAAAAAACATCTCAGATGAATGACACGCTTGGTATTGCAAAAATCTCAGCAATCACATAATTACATTAAACTCATAATTCATAAATAACACCTACTGATACCCTTATTAAACACTTCAGGACATAACCAGGAACATAATTGAAATCGATCACAACAACTAACAACGAGATAATTATATATGGAACTTCCATAAGGTCTCAAATTATACATACATGATAAATCGACCAAATTACTTATGAGGTCGATCCAAGTGCCACAGTACTACAGTGGTGCAACACCTTACCATTACCAGCTAGTAAGCAAGAGGCTTCTTAGCACGGAGATTGATGAAGTAATCTCGAGGGCTAGCCTCGAAGCTTACCCTCGGCATGCGGGCCCCACCTCTTCCTGGTGCTATCATCATCCTCCCATAACCACGGCTCCGGCCCGAGCTGCGGCAACAACAACGGCAACAATAGAAAACCAGGAAGGCAGCCAGCGCAACCGGGAGGACGACAGAGACTGCTATGTGGATCCAATGATGGATCGTCCCTGCCGGGCCTCAGGCGGGAAGATTTGATCAAAGTATTGAGAGAGAGAGGTGAAGGTGGTGGATGAATGGAGGAGGTGGGTTAGTTTTTCATGAAGAAATTCAAGGATGTTTGTTTTGATATCCTTGAAGGAATCGGTTACTTGGGTTATCAGGAATTTTCTATTGCTCTCCATCACTCACTCACTCTGCTCACAAACTTTACTCTCCTGCTTGAGGGAACGCAGCTGCGATTTGCGAAGAATCTGATATGAAATGCAGCATTATACTATTATTTTAGTAAATTACACGATACTCCTTATAATATCATCTTTTTCCACTTCAGTGGATAGAGTTTGGATAGAGCTTTGGTTTCAATGCTCTTCATTTTATGACCAATAGCCTCTTAAATTGACATTCACTTACAAGAATATAAATTAATATCATGATAACATCATGATATTTTCTAGGTCGTTTTTAAAAATTTAAAATTAATATTTAGAAAATTTAAAAAATAAATTTTTTATATCCCATCATATTTTGATATAAAGAATTTATTGAGACTCATAAATTAAGATTTAGAGATGATTTAACTATATTTTTTAACCGTAACAAATTTGATCATTAATTACGTATATTATCATAGCTAACTCAAGTTAATTATTAAATTCTAGATTTTATCTCTTGGTGCTTTTTGACAACAACTTAATATTCTTAGTTTTTTTAAGCTCTTTACAAATCTAATCCGTATGAGTATCTTTAACTTAGTGGGGCTTAAGTTTAGCTCATATTTTCTGAATTCTAAGCATAAGCTAATTCTCTTCTCCTAATTTTGGAGGCGTTCATTTTCTTGAATTAAGCCTCTTTAAAAAAATCAATATTTTAAAATTAAGAGCATCCATTCTTAAACTCTCTACAGTCTACACCAAAATAATGCTATGACCGCTAATTTATTGTAACAATTTATTATATATTTCGTTGAAATGGCAAGACTTCTTACCATGAAAAGAGATTTTGTTGTAATAATATAATATTTAATGCAACAAAATGGTATGAAGTAATAAAAAAAAATACCAACTTGCATTAGAGGTTATGGCAACGAATTTTATCATTGCAATGAATGGACAATTAATATCTCAGCAATAAATATTTTGTCGCAGTACTGTTATATAAACAACAACATTTTTTAGAACGGATTAAACTTTTATGCTATGTTGGTTACTGAACAAGTCCTTATGCTGATGTAGTCATGTAGATTTGATTCGTTGGCATTAGACATTTGCAGGACTGAAACCGAAAAATAACATCTTTTGTGTTAAAATAATAGTAGAATAGACGAAGGGCTAAAGTAGAATCTTTCAATGTCTCTAAGAAGACCAGGAAGTCAATGCTCAATTTAGTTGTTCACTTGCTTTCTCGGAAAAGAAAGATGAGACCGGCTGGACCCATCACCGGAAATAGAGTATTGAACACGGTCCGGTCCGGGCCGGTCCGGTCCGGTCCGGTCCAAACCCGGACGGTCCACGGTCCACGGTCCCACACGGTCCGCACGGTCCGGTCCAAATTGAAAACCCGAACCCGTCCCACCGTTGGCCCCGGGGCCGGACCCCACGGACGGTCCGGGACGGTCCACGGTCCGGTCGGTCCAATTTTTTTTTATAAATTGGAAAAACCGGAAATAAAGGTTATCTTTAATAGAGGAATAACAAAAGAGAAGGTGCTTGAGAATTTATTTTAATTCGGATTAATGGCACGAGGACAAAGTGAGCCGGTTGCAATTATTATTGATCACTAACCAGGATAAAGTATCTCAAAATCATGACAACAATTTTATCGGAAAAAATATAAAATGTCACTTCGTTTATTTTGTAGGGAAAGAATCTTGAGGGGCTCAAGGCGGCCAAATGCCATAATAACAGCGTGATGTTTAGTTGTTTACAAACTAAAAACGAAATAGATATAAAATGTCATTTTGTAAAATCAAGTTGTTTGATTTCATAAATATGATCTCGTTTCTTTTTATTGTTAAGTTTCCTCAAAAAAAAAACATTTGTTATGCAGATTCCTTTTAGTTTTTTTTTCTTTTATTTATTGATCTAAGATACGTAAGTTTTGAAAATTAGCATAAGATTTGATTTAAAAATGCATCTCTCACGAAAAAAGCAAATTTAGATTTGAATATCTGATTAATATGAAAATTCAAATAATATCCAACACGTTGAATATATAAACAGGCACTAGAATTTTCCAACACGTTGAACAGTGAAATACCAGCAAATCAGTGTATCAGCAACCCACCCAGAAGACTAGATTTCTTTTTCACTGACCAAGGTTTTGGGCATAGGCTTATAGCCGGTTAGCCCTCAGCCGACCCTCATGCAACAAAAAACAAGTACTAGTTACATAGATGCGACACATGAAAACGAGATAATTGTATATGAACCTCCATAAGGTCTCAGATACATGATACATGATACATGAAACAAATTAATTAAGAGAAAGATACAAGTGCCACGGTATTACAGTCATGCAACACCTTACCAATTACCATTACCAGCTAGTAATGAAGAGGCTTCTTAGCACGTTGACTAGCCTCGAAGTTTGCTGAAGTAATCTCGAGGGCTAGCCTCGAAGTTTGCTCTCGGCATGCGGGCGCCACCTCTTCCCGGTGCAGTCATCATCCTCCCGTAACCACGGCTGGGGCCTGAGCACCGGCAACAATGGAAAGCCAGGAAGGCAGCCAGCGCAATCGGGAGGACGACAGTAACTGCTATGTGGATCCAATTATGGATCGTCTCCTCGGAGGCATCGGTTACTTGGGCTATTAGGAACTTTATTTTGCTCTCCATTACTCACCGACTCACTAACTTTACTCTCTTGCTAAGGGATCGGGAACGCAGATGCGATTTGCGAATGATAACATTTTTTCCACTTCAATTAGGGGGGTCAAGACCCAACTCCAGGCGTTAATCCGATCCGATCTGATATGATCCGAAAATAAATGATCGAGTATAAATTTAATTATAAATCTTTGTGTATCATTTATTTAAATAACAATAATAACTCTAAAAATATCTAATTTTGATAACTAAAAAATATTAATTATTCATAAAAGATTAGTGTGTAAGTTAAATAATAATTAACTTCTACAAGTAATGGGTATATGTTACCAACTTAATTGCATAAGTGTATATTAGATGAACATAGCATGAACTTGGTCCAATAAAATAATTACATAGATTATGTTATATGTCATTAATGATTTCATTAGTATTTAATTTTATAGTTTGAAATGATTCATCATTTTCATATGTGAATTATTTATTATGAATAGTTAATAACATTGTCTGTAATTGACTGTTATAAGGATTCTATTTTGATATTCATAAATTATCCGAGGAAAAGATGTTTATCAAGAAAATTGCACGTCCCTCATAAAATAAATATTGATGAGTGATGATATCTATTGAGCTCCTTGATAAAGTTGGATTATTTGAATGGAAATTATATACAATCAACTCTAGATCAAGAAATAAATAATCTGTAAGAATGATGTTTTTCTATCTTGAATTATTTAATGATATCATGTGACATAAAAATCAAACAATGGAATAATTATATTTTCTTATATATGATTGAAATGCTATATTTATATAGCATTTTATTTATGTTAATTGAGAATCACAATGTATTGCTAGACACAACTCGTGATTATTAGAATTAAACAAGTTAATTTATTTCTATGACTAATATGATATAAATTCTTTAGGGTCTTTTCAAACAAGCTCTTAATTAATAATGCATTAGATTTTAGTTTTTTATATTCAAAATATAAATATGATATGTTAAATGATTAATTATATATTATTATAATTTAAAATACTCATATGAAATTAAAATTATTGTTATGATTAATCAAGAAATAATCTTATCATATGAAAATTATTTCATATCAATATATTAATATAATTATAGAATTATTTTAAAATAATATATAATTTAATTATACATTTAGTTGGTCTAATAATGTGGTGGATAAGATAATTTATTGGATAAATTAAGTGGGTCAAAAGTTCATTTTATGGGCTAAAAATTTCGCCAAGGAAAGGCTCATTTTGAAGGTTTTGATAATATACTTGTAATTATATGATTAGAATTGTCCTAGATTATTATCTATATAAAAAACATCATTTGGATGAGAGATAATAGAATAAACTCTAGCCTCTATCATCTCATCATTTTCTTCTCTTGGCGGAAACTTTTTAGCCACCATTTTCATCCATTAGCTTATGTGTTAAGCATAATATTTCATCTAATTTGTTTACTAATTAAAGAGTGGGATAACTTAATTAGTTTCATCATCTTTAAGTACCTGGTATTGTTTGATTAGGTTTTGATTAATCTTGTGTATTGACATTGAAGATGCATCCTAATTTAGTTGTTTGGAGAAGAAGAAGAAGAAGAAGAACTCACAACTATCTAGTCAAAGAGAGCTTTACTTTTTATTACTACCAGTTTTTAGTAATAATAAGTTTTATTAAATTAATATTATTAAAAATAAGAGTGAGAAACGTAAAATTTCAAATATACGAATGGCGGTATGCCTAGCGGTGGCGCGGACGAAAGTGAGTTAAGCGTTTTGTAGAAAAAACACGCCACCGCGGCGTTGACGCGTTTCGTAAAAATAATGAAACACGCCAGAGTAATTAGCATTCATATATTTAAAATTTTACGTTTCTCATTATTTTTAATAATATTAATTTAATAAAACTTATTATTATTAAAAACTGGATTACACAAGAAGATGTATAAAACTCTCAGCCATCTAAATAGAGTAATTAGCACAAAATCTAAATTTTTGATTGCTAAAAATTTTAAAATTTGTGCTCTTAAGCTAATCTAAAATTATCACAATCTCCTCTGAATTCGTAAGGTGTTCACTAAATAGTAATATCTTAGCACTAATCAAATACTGAAGTCAAATAAGGGTTGCTAGTTGTATTGATAACTTACATTTCATTATACCCTCTAGAATTATATCTTTACCAATGCAGACTATTGGAAAAAAATAAGTATAGAATTCTTAGAGATAAAGCAAAAAATTTAGTTTGGAAAAGGAACTAATTACATATTTGAAGCATGAAACATGGTAGACCAGTATTAGTTATAGTACAAATAATCTCATTTTGAATTCAAATATATTCTTTGTTAGGGTAATATTTTTTATTTTATTTCAGCTTATAATGGGATGCTAGCAATTAAGAGACATTGTCATTTGAGCCTAAAAAGAAGACCGTAGAATTTTAGGCGTTAACCTTATTTTAGAAACATTAGTTGATGTTTTATAATGAATTGCACTTAACCGTTGTAATGCTTTATGTTTGGTAACGACATCCCCGAAGAGCAAAAAGCTCTTCAGGTGGAGTGTTTTTGATCTGATCCGTTTGATTAGAGATCAATGATTCTGATTTAACAATATAAATCTCCCGTGCAATAAAATTCATGTTTAGACTTCTCCACAGTCGTTGTGATTAACTTTTGATAACTCTCCACGGCAAAAATTCTATCCAGAGAATAGTTGCCCTTATGTTTGATGGTCGTAGACAAAACACTAGTAGTATTCGATGTCTAGGATACCGAATTGTGGTATTCAATCTTAAGACATGTTTCATATATATGAAACAGATGAAAACTACTATTTTGTTTAAAAAATTCTCTCTTTTAAAATTAAAATGTTTCCATTCTTAAACTCTCTACACCAAAATAATTCTATCGCCGCTAATTTATTGTAACAATTTAGTAAATTGTTGAAATAGCTAGCATTCTTACTATGAAAAGAGAAATGATTGTATAATATAATATTTAATGCATCAAAATAATGGAAGTAATAGAGCAAAATATTAGTTGGGATAGAATCATTGAGGTTAGGGCCGGCAACGATTTTTTATCATTTCAATGAATATCTCCACAAAATTTCTGTTGTTGTACTCTTATACTAAACAACCAGTTTTTTTTAGAACGGATTAAGCTATGTTGGCCGTTGAATAAGTATTGTTCTAAATTTATGTCATGTCGTATTGTGTCATGTTAAAGTATACCGTATTTATGTTGTGTTATATTTTTATTTTTCATTTTTTCATTTTTATTTCATATCATGTCGTGTCATGTTTAAAAATAATAGAGGAGCAACGCAATACGGTTATGACTTGACACAAATACGATACAATTATGTCGTACTTAATTGTGTCGTCAGCGATGAATCTAAGGGGCTGGGGGCCTGGACCCCTATATTTGAAAAACAAATTCAAAAATATGTATAATTTCATAATAATTCAAAAATGTGTGTCTACCTCCAATCTCTCTTTCCTTTAGTGATTGTTTCGCCCCTCTTTGTCTTGGCCTCTAAGCTAAAATCTTGATTTCAACCTTGCATGTTATGTTCAATGCAGTCTTGTTTATATAATATGATGTGTTCATATTCTTCATAGTTGTACATTTATAAATTTGTGTATCTCAAAAATGAATTTTGATCCTGATAGGACTAATTCACCTTTGGCTCTGCCTCTGACATCTTTTCACTTGAGATCTGAACTTGATGCGGTAATAATTTTTTTTCGACCAATTGAGTACATTCATGAATCATCAATCTTTAATGATGATTAGGGGTGTAAAATTTGATCCGACCAGATGGGTCCACTTCAACAGATATGAACCTGATCCAAAATGACCTAAGCCCAACTTATTTAATTATGTTTTTGAAATTATTTTATGATTTAATGCTAATTAAATATATATATATTAATTGATAATTAATATTAAATTATCTAAATATATATAAAAATAATTAATTATTTTATTCGGATCGGATAAAAAATATTAACCGAATTTTAAATGAATCAAATCAGATAAAAAAAATAAATAATAATTACTCGATCCAAACCTATCCAACCGAGCAATTGACAGTTTGAGACGGAAGTGATGTAGTCATATAGATTTGATTCGTTGGTCTTAGAGACTGAAACAGAAAAAGAACATGTGTTGTGTTGAAACTGGCTGAAGGCCCTTCATCCGCTGAAGTAGAAAGGTGTCTTACCAGAAAGTCGATTAACGTCAACTTAAGATATTCACTTGCTTTCTCGGAAAATAAAGATGAGACCGACAGGACCCGTCACTGGAAGTAAAGGTATCTTTAGTAGAGGAATAATAAAAGAGAAGGTGCTTGAGAATTTATTTTAATTCTGATTAATGGTATAAGGACAAAGTTAGCAGGTTGTAATTATTAACCACTAACCAGGATAAACGATGAAGTATCTTAAATCATGACAACAATTTTATCGGAAAAATATAAAATGTCATTTCGTTTATTTTGAAGGGAAAGAATCTTGAGGGACTCAAAGCGGCCAAATGCCATAATAGCATGATGTTTTCCAAACTAAAAACGAGATAAAATTTACTTAATGAGGTTGGTCGAAACTCATTCTTTTGCGAAATCAAGTTGCTTAATTCAATAAATATGTTCTCGTTTATTTTTTTATTGTTATGTTTCCTCAAAAAAAAAATGTTATGCAGATTCGTATAGCTTTTTTTTTTTAAAATTTCTTGATCTAGGATGCATTAGTTTACAAAATCATAAAAACTTACATAAAAATGCATCTCTTACGAAAACAAGCAAATGTCGGATTTGAATTTCTGATTAATATGAAAATTGAAAGACTATCTAACACGTTGAATATATAAACAGGCACTAGAATTTTTCCTGCAAGTTTACCAATACCTGTAACAGTGAAATACCAGCAAATCAGTGTATCTGTTGAGTATATTTAATATTGGATACAATTCATATAGTGGTAGATATAAGAGATGGAGGAAACAAACAAGTTCTTTATCTGAAAAACTCTTTGTAATTCTCTATTATATTATCTCTCTTACATTGTCTTATAAAGCAACAGATTACAACTCTATTTATAGAGCCAAAACATCAAAAGAAAACTCTAGAATTCGTAATAAATATAGAAAACAGAAAACTAAGTAGCCCAGTCAAATTTGATCCATCTCTATTAAAACTGTCATAACTTTCTCTAGAAAACTCCAATCGACTTGAAACTTAAACCATTAAAAACTAGACTTAAAGAGCTTTAAATTCATAGCTCATATATCTAATACAAGATTCATATGTTCTGTCAAAATTCCTAATGAATCAGTCTTAAATTCTATTGACTGGACAACAAACTTCAAGAAAATATTAATTAAGTTTATATTTTCAACATCCCCTCTTAAACTTAATTATTTCTAGCTTGCATCCCGAGCAACTTCTTGAACTTGTTGAAGAGTTCTGCCAGTAGTGGTTTGGTGAATATGTCCGCCACTTGATCACGACTCGCCACATAAGTCATCTCCACATCGTCATTTTTCACATGTTCTCGTATGAAATGAAAACACACATCTATGTGCTTGCTCCTTTCATGATGCACCGGATTTTTCGCCAACTCAATTGCCGACTTGTTATCCACTCGAATATTCGTCGCCTTCTCTTGAGAAAAGTTCATCTCCTTTAGCAACTTGCGTAGCCAAAGAGAGTGACATACGCAAGAAGATGCGGCAACATACTCCGCTTCACATGTGGACAAAGTAATAATAGGTTGCTTCTTAGAGAACTATGTAAATGTCGTGCTTCCCATGAAAAACACAAAACCCGAAGTGCTCTTCCGATCATCTAAATCTCCACTCCAATCACTATCGAAATATCCAACAAGATCAAACTCATTAATATGAGAATAAAATAAGCCATGAGATAATGAACATTTGACATAGCGAAGAATTCGCTTTATGGCTTTTCAATGTGTCATTTTCGGCTCCTCCATATATCGGCTCACCAAGCCAACTCCATAAGCAATATCCGGCCTTGTGCACGTCAAATAACGTAAACTTCCAACCAAGCTTCTATATAGTATTGTGTCAACCGTCTTTCCTTCATCATATCAAGACAATTTCGTCTCACTCTCAACTGGAGTATTTACGGAATTACACTCATTCATCTTAAACTTCTTTAAAATCCCCTTTACATATGCTTCTTATGAGACAAAAATTTTAGAATTTTCTTGTCTCACTTCTAACCCCAAAAAATAAAACATGAGACCCAAATCGGTCATCTCAAACTCCTTTGTCATTTCCAACTTAAACTTCTCAATCATATCTCTATTATTTCCCGTAAAAATCAAATCATCTACATACAAGGCCACAAATAAAATATTATCTTTTTGTACCTTCAAATATAGTGCATGCTCATATGGGCATTGCACAAACCCATGTTCCTTGAAGTATGCATCAATTCGAGTGTTTCATACTCTTGGCGCTTGTTTCAACATGTACAACGCCTTCTTTAACTTCAACACCATGTGCTCTTTGTCAACTTTTACATAACCGGAAGGTTGCTCGATGTAGATTTCTTCTTCAAGCACTCCATTTAGAAATGTCGATTTCACGTCCATTTGAAAAATGCTCCATTTGTTTTGAGCCGCCAACGAGATTAGTAGTCGGATTGTCTCCATTCTTGCTACCGGGGCAAACACCTCTTCATAATCAATCCCCGCCTTTTGCTTGTACCCTTTCGCCACTATTTTTGTTAAACCATGAAAAAAAAATTTAATTATTATTAAATATTAATAACGATTAAAAGGGAAATCGCCAAACCTAATTTCAATTTAAGAAATAACGTAACGCAATAGTTAACAAAACTTAAGTATAATGATCTAGTTTAATTATTTCATGACTCATAAGTAAATAAATAAAGAATAAATCGTATATACTACTTCTATTAAGTATATAAATAAACGCCTAAAATAAATTAAAATCTAAGCATTCAATTGATTAAATATATATAATCCAAATGTTAATAACGGGTTATGAATTTAACCGTTTGTGATTAACAAAGGAAAAAAATATATATATATATATGTGCTTTACAATAACAAAATATCCAAATTTGTCTAAATTTATTAATCAAGAATGAATGAAATCCATTTTGCCACACCAAAGACCACAGACCTCTCCACAGAAAATCCATCTTTCCCTCTCTCCCCATTATTCTCTCTCTACCCCCACTCTCTCTCTTCTTGAATGGCATTTAATGCCCTGCCCTCCTCTCTTCCCCGTTCCGTCACTTCTTTTCCCCCCGTCCTTTCCACTTCCGCTCTCTGTCACTCTGGCGACGCTCTCTTCCTCGTTTCCTCCGCTCTCACTCTTTTCTCTCGTGTATCCGGCGATAAAATGCCCGCCTCTTCTCTCTCTCTCGGGCGACTCGTCACCTAACCGTGACTTTCTTCCCTATCGTCACCCTCGGCGTGGCCGACCGCCCCTTATGCCCGCTCCCCCATCGTGGTTTGTCGATGGTACGGATTTCCTTTTCTAACCAAAGACTTGCTTTTCTCCGCCCCTTTTTATAGGCTCGCTACCGCTCCCGCTTCCCTTTTTGCTCATTATTTCTCATGTGTTGAGGCTTTCAAAAGATTAAACCGATAAGAACAGAACTTAATTTGAGTAAGGGATTTGTAGTGGAAGGGGAAGACGGGAAGGCCGGCGCTTGGAGAAATTCAGCCCTGACCCCTCCTTGCTGTTTTTCTGACCCCGCTGTTGCTTGTTCTCTCATTTCGGTAAAAACCCTAACTGATTTTGTTGTCTGTTCCTATTGTGGTTTCTGGTGGTTGATTCTTGCTATGGTTGGTTTTGGTTGCCAGTATTCTAACTAGAGCTGGACTGGGTGTACCTTGGTACACTGGTACCACTGGTACCAGTGAGGTGAGGCCCCATCTGGTATTCGATCTGGCCTTTGGCCATCTATGCTGGTTTTGCTTGTTGCCCTGATTTGGTTGACTGGTTTAGTTGTTACTTGTAAATGCTTGTATGAATTGAGTTGATTGTTGCTGTGAAATGGGTTCCTGAGTGCATGTTTAACCTTTGCTGTTTCTGTTGTGGGTTTCTGATTTTGTGATATGGACTGTCTGTTGGTTGTTCCTATTGGTTGTTGTGTGAATTCTCTTGGGTCGCTTGTGGTTGTCCTGTACTGGTATTCCTGTTGCCACTCCTATGCTGTATGTGTGTATTTGTACCCTTGTTGCCTATACCATGATGGCGGTATGGCTGTACCAGTTACTGGTACAGCCTTGGACCATGCTCTGTTATTGTTGTTTGTGATATGTTGCTTGGCTTGTGCTTGATCTGTCGAATGGAAATTCTGTGGTTTGGGCTGTACAAATGCGGCCCACTTTAATCTTTGAAATGTTAGGTTAAAGAAAAAAAAATTTCAAATGGGCTGGAAAGGACTTATGGGCTTGGGAGGGGAATAAATGGACTAATACGGACTAATGAAATGTGTAGTTAATGGGTTAGGTTCATTTTTATCCATCAAATTTAATCTTACTTATTGGGCCAACAAATCAACCAAATCAACTCAAAGTATAAAATAGGATTGGTGTTAACTAAATAAGGCCCAATAACTAAAAGTCCTAAAATAATAAAGTGATTAAATTTAAATGTGACTAATGAATTGGCCGCCGCCCCGAAAGGTTGGCAGTACCCATTATTAAAATGTAAACTTAAAGAACGAGAAATGATTATATTCCCTGACTGCCCCCGATTCGGGATATCGGTGCATTGGCACCAACGATTTGGTAGTCAGCGTATGATCCCGAACATTAAAACACCAACACGTTTTAAAATAAATAAAAATGTGTAATTTAAACTTAAGTTTATTTTAAATTTAAATTTCTTTCAAATAATTGTTATTTTATTTTTATTTTTATTTTTCATTTTTATTTTAATTCTAGTTTTCTATAGTATATTTTCTAATTTATGAAAGATAACATTAACCTATGAAATAAAATGTAGTTAAAGAAGATAAAATAAATAATTAAGAATTTTAAAGTAATAAATAAAGTATAAAAATAATTTATCATATAAAAATATATATTAATCAATTTCTCTATCTTAATAATTAAATAACATTAATTAATATAAATATATATAAATACCTATTAATTAAAGAATATATATGTATATATAAAATGATAATATTTATTAATTAAATCTTACATTTTTAAACAAGTAAAAGAATATTAGAATAAAATATTGGATATATTATATATTATATATTAATCAATTTCTCTATTTTAAAATTAATTGATGTAAATACTCAAATCCATGAACTCAAATTTAAAATAAAGAATGGACGTATAAAAGCGATCACGGACGATAAACACAATTTAACGGATCTCGAACACGGGCAACTAAAATTCCGACACCGCGTAAATGCAGTGAAAGAAATGTTGCCGAAATTTTCGAGAAAAAGACGACAAATCCGAACAAACGCTTAATTAAATTATCAATCCAATTTAATTATTAATTGTGAAGTAAATCGAGTTAAAACTAATAAACATCCGATTTAAAATTAAAATAGGTGATACAGTCGACTCGGATCCACTCGAGGAGTACGAGGTCATTCCCGACCCGACGTACACGGACACCGACCCCGAGGCCGGTGTTCTACCTCCAGAGTAAAGCGGCTCCGCGATCCTCACCCGCACTCCCAGGTACGATTTCCTGGGATTTAATTTTCTTTCTTCAGAAATAGGAACCCAAACCGAAAATAAAACCGTTTTTAAAATAAATCTGAATTGCGGTATTTTCTTACCAAAATTTTGTAGAGACTAAATCTGACCTGTCATATGCATCCGGTAAATGGACCAGCATATTTGAGACATACCCGCATTTACATGTCATATCATGTCATACTGCACGTAGACGGGATAGAGTAGGATCCGGGAAATAGTCCCGAGATAGGATCAGATAGAATTAAACAATTCAAGTTGTTAGATCATAATTATTAGGAAAATATTATTACTATCACTAATTATTAATTAGGTCAAGTAGTTAATCATGCATTAAATGCATGGGAGTGCTGAGAGGCGGACCGGGTAATTCTCAGTCGGAGTTGTTTTGTATAACCAGACCGTTGTGGTTACATACGGTGACCCATAGACCCGTGGGACCCACCGGTCGATATATGCACCGCGCATCCTCGCCCTGTCGGGTTATCCACCGATCCGTCATTTGACGGTTCTACCGTGTGTCGAGTGTTTTCTTTTGATCTTTATTATATTTCTTATTATTATTCTTTATATGATTAAATTTTTAATCCAAATTTGAGCGATTTAGGATACCGTGTACTTCAGTATTTAGTGTGGGCGGCCATATCCGAGACTGAAATCTATTTCGTGATACTATATTATTATATTTATCCGGCGTATTTAGGATCCTAATATTGTCCGAAGGGCTTTCTCCTTTGGCCGGGTAGTTGGTACAGAGAAAGTCGGGATGCGGTCCACTGGCCTTAGTGGGTACAGTGTAGGCTCCCCTTTGATATATTTCGTTTTGATACTTTTACGGGATGCGGTCATCTGACCCTTGGTTGGTACAGTGTAGGCTCCCATTTGTTTTCGATTTGTTAATTCACGGGTAGTTATCCAGCAGAAATGTTGCTGAAATTTTCAGAAAAAGACGACAAACCCGAACAAACGCTTAATTAAATTATCAATCCAATTTAATTATTAATTGTGAAGTAAATCGAGTTAAAACTAATAAATATCCGATTTAAAATTAAAATAGGTGATACAGTCGACTCGGATCCACTCGCGGAGTACGAGGTCATTCCCGACCCGACGTACACGGACACCGACCCCGAGGCCGGTGTTCTACCTCCGGAGTAGAGCGGCTCCGCGATCCTCACCCGCACTCCCAGGTACGATTTCCTGGGATTTAATTTTCTTTCTTCAGAAATAGGAACCCAAACCGAAAATAAAACCGTTTTTAAAATAAATCAATTGCGGTATTTTCTTACCAAAATTTTGTAGAGACTAAATCTGACCTGTCATATGCATCCGGTAAATGGACCAGCATATTTGAGACATACCCGCATTTACATGTCATACTGCACGTAGACAGGATAGGAGTAGGATCCGGGAAATAGTCCCGAGATAGGATCAGATAGAATTAAATAATTCAAGTTGTTAGATCATAATTATTAGGAAAATATTATTACTATCACTAATTATTAATTAGGTCAAGTAGTTAATCATGCATTAAATGCATGGGAGTGCTGAGAGGCGGACCGGGTAATTCTCAGTCGGAGTTGCCTTGTATAATCAGACCGTTGTGGTTACGTACGGTGACCCATAGGCCCGTGGGACCCACCGGTCTGTATATGCACTACGCATCCTCGCCTGTCGGGTTATCCACCGATCCCGTCATTTGGCGGGTTTGGCTGTGTCGGAGTGTTTTCTTTTGATCTTTATTATATTTCTTATTATTATTCTTTATATGATTAAATTTTTAATCCAAATTTGAGCGATTTAGGATACGTGTACTTCGGTATTTAGTGTGGGCGGCCATATCGAGACCGGAATCTATTTCGTGATACTATATTATTATATTTATCCGGCGTATTTAGAATCCTAATATTGTCGAAGGGCTTTCTCCTTTGGCCGTAGTTGGTACGAGAGAGAAAGTCGGGATGCGGTCCACTGGCCTTAGTGGGTGGGTGTGTAGGCTCCCCTTTGATATATTTTGTTTTGATACTTTTACGGGATGCGGTCCTCTGACCCTTGGTTAGTACAGTGTAGGCTCCCATTTATTTTCGATTTGTTAATTCACGGGTAGTTATCTTTTTTTTACGATATGGCAACTGAAGACATATTATATCCATTTGTTTATATTTTGTAAGGTGAATTACCAGATTCAGCAGTTCAGAGTACGTGTTTATAGCCGTTCACTCTCCTAGGGCGTTATCGCCCGGAGCCGATTGTCGTTTGTGCGGCGTTGTCGCGCACAAACATAAAGTCCTAAGTTAGTAAGTGGGCCCTGGTTGTGCCGCTTAGTGCAAGGCCCGAGTTAGTAAGTTGGGCCCTGGTTGTGCCCGCTCGGGATGGATCTGGTAAATTTACAATCTGGGTATTTATTACGGGTGTTTGACTCTCGTATCTTATACTTTATATTATATTATTATTTCCACAGAATTTTTTATTTCGGGTTTCTTTACCATTATCATATCATATCATGTAGGTCAATGTGCATAATAATATTATTATATTCACTTATCAATATTATTTTCGTTGTTCAAAAATCAGTATCGGTTTTTGGGTCCAGTCTAGGAAAGAAGATTAAATCTTAAGGCTGGATCTAAATCAGGACTGAGTAATTTATAAAATTACTCACGTTTCCACGATGGATGTGGGATCCAGGTATTTTCAGGTTCGAAATTTTTGGCTAGAGAGAGGGCTAAGGACAGTCCTGCGCGATGACAGGGATGCTTCGTTGCATTGGCATGTGAGCTGGGTAGTCAGATAGGATCCATCGGCTTTTGAGTCTTATTTCTTTCTTTTGGGTTTTTATTTGAGAGATTGCTGCTCATTCCGATGGAGCTAGCCCCCGCCTATGTAGGCATTGTATTCTCTTTGTTCATTCTGGACTGTATGGTCATGTACTCTTATTATTATTGTTTGGTTTATTATGTGATTGCCTTATTTTATTCATTTAGCCTTCTGTACGCACGTCTCGTCGTGCGTATGTGACGGGATTGTGCACCCCTAATCCGTTTTATTTATTTTGGGGTGTGACAATTCTCGCCTTATATCTTTCAACCTCACCTTGTGCATTCATCTTTTTCTTATAAACCCATTTAACACCAATCGGTTTGTGACCCTTGGGCAACGTCGCAAGTTCCTAAGTGTCGTTTTTCTCGATTGCTTTCATCTCCTCTTGCATAGCAGCTTGCCACTTCTCATCTTTTACGGCTTGCTCGAATGTGATGTCCTCCGCATCCGCCAAAAGACACACCAAATGCAATTCACTTGTCGCATCGTATATTTCTCGCAAATTCCTTGTCTTTGGTGTCCTTGGCTCATCTTCATCATCGGATAAAGGTGAAGATGGTTCGGCTTCTGATGTTGTCGACGTAGTTGTGCTTGTCGGTGTAGAAATAATTGTTGATGTCTCTTTTTTTTTCTTCTTCATGAGATATCTCCTCCATGGAACTCCAATTCCACATGCTTTCTTCATTGACCTGTACATCACAACTCATATGTACATTTTTAGTAAGCGGATCATAAAGATTGTACGTCTTAGATTTCTCATCATAGCCAATAAAAATTAGCTTCTTGGTCTTGTCATCAAGTTTTGTGTTTTTTGATCTAGAACGTGAGCATAAGCCACACTTCCGAACACCTTCAAATGAGCTACCGATGGCTTCACATCGCACCATGCTTCTTGTGGGGTAATATTCTCCAAACTCGCCGTAGGACATCGATTTTGCAAGTAAACCGCACACCTCACCGCTTCAGCCCAAAATTCTTTCGACATATTTTTGTTTTTTAACATGTTTCGAACCATGTTGAGTATGGTCCGATTTTTTCTTTCCGTCACTCCATTTTGTTGAGGTGAATAAGGGGCTGTTAAGAACCTTCTAATACCTTTTTGTTCACAAAAATTCACAAACTCCTTTGATATAAATTCACCGTCTCTATCGGATCTCAAAATTTTTTATGCATTCACCACTTAAATTTTCAACAAGCACCTTAAACTTCTTAAAAATAAAAAATGCTTTAGATTTCTCCTTTAAAAAATATACCCAAGTTCTTCGAGAAAAATCATCAATAAAGGTAATAAAGTACCGGTGTTTACCAAGTGAATTAGGGGTTATTGGGCCACAAATATCGGTATGAACCAATTCAAGCACCTTTTTTATACGATAACTTGTTTCTTTTGGAAAAGAATTCCTTGGGTGCTTTCCTAGCACGCAACATACACACAATTTATCACTATGGTCTATGTGTGGTATATTTTTTACCATTTTTTTATTTGATAATTGCCTCAAACCACCAAAATTAAGATGTCCAAACCGTAAATGTCACAACCAAGTCATATCTTCTACATATGCCTTTAAACACCTTGCTTGAACATTCACCAAATTCAACTTAAACATGCGATTTTTGGTCATTTCTACTTGGTCTAGCAACCGATTATCTTGGTCTCTCAAATAAAGTGTTATTTCTTTCATAAAAACCGTGTAACCACGTTCTAACAATTGTCCCAAACTCAAAATATTACTCTTCGTATCCGGCACATAATAAACATTAGAGATAAACCTCTCATTTTTATCTTTACACTGAATAAGAATTTCACATTGGCCTTTAACTTTCACTTTTGAGGCATCTCTAAATGATACATGTCCTTCTACAATCTCCTCTATCTTGGTAAACAAGTGCTTGTAGCCACACATATGATTGCTTGCACCGGTATCCAAATACCACACCAACTCGTTGTTGGAGTCGGCCTCCTTACTTGCTAGTAATACCACACCATCACCTCATTTCTCTTCTTTTTTCTCATAATCTTTCTTTTCATTATAATAACACTTCGCTGCATAATGACCATACTTTTTGCAAGAGTAACATTGAACATTGTACTTACTTGATCTTCCTCTTCCTCGACCTTGGCATTCGCCGTATGAGATCGATTGGTTCTTCTCTTCCTTGTTCTCTTCTTGTCCTCTACCACGGCCTCTACCGCGACCTCTACCTCGACTTCTAAAGCCACCACGGCCTCTTCTACGACCACCTTCATCATTTCCCGGCTTGTCTTCTTTTAGTATTACCTTAGCTTGAAGTGCTTCCTCTAATACCTCTTGCTTCTTCTTTTTCTTTCTTTGTTCATGTGCCTCTAAGGAACTTGAGAGCTCATCCACCGTCATTTCTGTCAAATTCTTAGACTCTTCTATGACACACACAACATTCTCAAAATCATTGGTTAATGACCTTAATATTTTCTCTACTACTCTATTTTCACTTATCTCTTCACCATTTCTTTTGAGTTGGTTCACCACCATTTCTACCCGTGTGATATAATCCGATACACCTTCCGACTCTTTCATTCTTAAAGTTTCAAACTCACCTCTAAGTGTTTGTAAGCGAACTTGTTTCACTCGGTCCGCTCCTTTGTATGCCTTTTCAAGAGTCTCTCATACTTCTTTTGAAGTCTTCGCGCCGGCTATCTTCTCAAAGCCCGACTCATCAACCGCCTGGTACATCAAGTAGAGCACGGTTTTGTCTTTCTCGCGTGACTCCTTCAACTCCTTCACTTGATTATTCGTCAAGACTTGTAAGGTCGCATGTTCGGTATAGCCAAGCTCAACGACTTCCCATACATCTTGCGAGTCGAGTAGCGCCTTCATGTGTATGCATCAATTTTCGTAGTTGGTCTTCGAAAGTCACAAGCATGATACATGCCCGACACCTCTAATGGTTGCACCGTTATTGGCCATGACTCTAATATCAATTTGTTGAGTATATTTAATAGTTGATACAATTCATATAGTGATAGAGAGAAGAGATGAAGGAAACAAATAAGTTCTTTATCTGAAAAATTCTTTGTAATCCTCTATTATATTATCTCTCTTACATTGTCTTACAAAGCAACATATTACAACTCTATTTATAGAGCCAAAATATCAAAAGAAAACTTTAGAATTCGTAATAAATATATAAAACAGAAAACTAAGCAGCCCAGTCAAATCTGACCCATCTCTATTAAAACTGTCACAACTTTCTCTAGAAAACTCCAATCGACTTGAAACTTAAACCATTAAAAACTAGACTTAAAGAGCTTTAAATTCATAGCTCATATATCTAATACAAGGTTTGGATGTTTTGTCAAAATTTCTAATGAATCAGCCTTAAATTCTATTGACTGGACAACAAACTTAAAAAAAATATTAATTAAGTTCATATTTTCAAAAGTATAAGCAACCCACCCAGAAGACTTGATTTCTTTTTGACTGACCAAAATTTTGGTTAGCCGGTTAGCCGGCCCTCAGCCCCTCACGCAGCAAAAAACAAGTATTAGTTACATAGATGTACAACACATGAAATTCATAATCATCACACATACAACTGCAGAACCCTGCTATGCTGATAGCTAGCCAGACTTCTAATGTGGCAAAAAGCACAACCAGTAAGGTGAAGTCTACTTAGTGCACATAATTTTCTTAATTTAGTGGAACCAAAACACTGGGATTAATCAGAAAACAAGATCTTATCTAGCTCGGAGACCTCTGAAATATTCTCCAGGGTCGGCCTCAAAAGTCTCTCTCACTATTAGAACCCCTACTTGTCCTGGAGCCTTCATCGTCTTTTCTGAAACACCGCTGCGTAGGAAGAAGCCCCAGCAACTACGACAAACGTCATAACACCACCGAGGAACTGCATAAAACATTTTACAGAAGTACCGATAAAGCGCACAAACAACTTGTGAACACCATCTAGAAATTGCATAAGCTTCTTCACGACAAATCAAATAAACTGCACGAAAAACTGCAGAGCAGCACCCATAAGCTGCATTAAAAACTGCAGAGCAGCGCCCATAAGCTGCATGAAAAACTGCAGAGCAGCACCCATAAGCTGCATGAAAAACTGCAGAGCAACACAGACGAGCTGCATGAAAACCTTCAGAGCAACACCAATAGGCTGCAAGGGAAATGCTAGAGCAACACCTACAAACCGCAGAAAATGTGCTAGCACAAAGCCAAAGGCAACAACGGTGACAACAATAAAGCGCCGGATAAACGCGAGGGGCGATCAGATATAGCACATAACAAACTAGACATGCGACCCATCCCAGTATGACTACAGTAAGCAATGTATGCAGCAAGGGATTCATGTCCTTGATGAACTGGAGCAAAACCGCTAGCTTTTCCATGATTAATTCTAGCAATACTGAGAGGCTTATCAGTTCATTGATTTTTTTGGTGAGGTAAGTGAAGATGCCAGAGACGAAGTGAAGGAAGAGGCCTAGCTTATCATTAATAAATGGCACAAACTTTTTGGAGAGGTAAGAGAAATTCTCAGTGAGGAAATGGAGGAAAAGGGTAAGTTTTTCATGGATGTATGGCAAGAATTTTTCGGGAAGAAAAGTGAAGATGCCAGTGAAGAAATTGAAGAGGAGGTTTAACTTTTCATGGATGTATGGCAGTAACCTGTCAGGGATATAAGTAAAGATACCGGTGATGAACTGAAGGAGAAGGCTTAGCTTTTCATGGATGTACGGCAGAAATTTGTCTGGGATATAGGTGAAGATGCCAGTGATGAAGTGGCCGAGGAGGATTAGTTTTTCATGGATATATGGCAGGAACTTTTGAGGGATGTATGTAAAGATGCCGATGACGAAATGGAGTAGGAGGTTTATCTTATCATGGAGAAATTGCAGAACACTTTCAGGTAAGTCAATGAAGACGCTGGTTACGAAATGGATGAGAAGGTTTAGTTTTTCATGGAGGAATTGCAGGATATTTTCGGGTATGTATGTGAAGATACCAGCAATGAAATGGAAGAGGTGACTTAGCTTATCATAGAGAAATTGCATAGTTCTTTCAGGTAAATCAATAAAGATGCTGGTAACAAAATGGACAAGGAGGTTTAGTTTATCATGAAGAAATTGCAGGATCTTTTCAGGTACATAAGTAAAGATTCCAATGATGAAATGGAAGAGGTGACTTAGCTTATCATAGAGAAATTGCATAGTTCTTTCAGGTAAATCAATAAAGATGCTGGTGACAAAATGAATAAGGAGGTTTAGTTTATCATGAAAAAAATGCAGGATCTTTTCAGGTACATAAATGAGGATTCCAATGATGAAGTGGAAGAAAAGAACAATCTTTTCCTGGAGGAATTGCAGGAACTTCTCAGGGAGGTAAGTGATGATGCCAACTATGAACTGGAGGAGATGAATTAGCTTTTCAGAGATGAATTGAAAGATGTTGAAACCCTGTGTGATGGAGAGGTTTGAGTGGTCTGTTACTTGAGCAATGAGGAATTTTCTCCCACCTCCCATATCTCTGTATTTGCTCTGTTCGTCTTTTTTTTCTTGAGGTTGAATTGGCATCAATACGTGAGGACTTGGAAGAAGAGTTGAAGACTGGAAGAGTATAAAATTTTGTTATAGGATAAATTTGTCTGAAGGACCCAACTTTTGTTGATATTATGAATGAGCAACCGAAATTTTGTATGTCATCCTAGATTAGTTCGTCCTTCGGTCCTTCCAAATGCTAAATGGGCGTTTTAATTACATGACTGTCAAGTATATGCACCAACTAGTTGAACTTGTCACTCTATAAAAAAGTTGAAATGAACCGTCTCACAAGAATAAATTATCTTAAACCAAAATTTAGTTAACCATTTTTGAAAGTCGATCATTCACTTTATTTTGAAAATTAAAAATTCAAATAAAATTATTGCAAGTATCAATATTTTTGTTAATTACTTATTATGATAATAACATTTTGTTGAATAAATAATATTTTTTATATTATTGTATGTTTTGCACTGAAAAATACTTAAATGTCCCCAACTATTTCTATCAGATATCTATATAGGTGATGACGAGTGAAATAGAGGGGCATTGCAAGGACACTGTATCAACGTCCATTGTACAAATATAAGACTGTTCATAGCAATGCCATGTTTTGACTTCAAAAAATATCATATTGAGTTGTGCCGTATATCATGAGCGTATATGAGCTACATTTTGACTCTGATCAATATGAAACCATGACAAAGAAAACGCGAATCATAATTTGCTTTCAGTGAGTCGCGTTATCAGAACGAAGGAGCAACGTGACTCTGATTAGATGGAGATGGGTGCAAAAACCGGACCCCTTATTGTGCGCCGAACTTTTTTCTGTCCTGCCATTGAGTGTATGGCAAGTGGGTCCACTATATAAAAAATAAAATGCATCATCTATTATTTAAATCAAGACTGTTTAAATTAATTTGAGCCGTTCAAATGATCTATGGCAGGTCCCTGCCATCCATATTATGGCAGCAGATGCGAACTCACGCCGAACAGCATACGTGCAGTGCAGTAACGCGCATCAGAAAATTTGCACGCAAACAAATTAGCTAATAATTGAGCTACTTGTAACATTTCCCTCCCTGATACAAAAAACACTACAAAACCTCACTCCTAGTTCTTGAGCCGTCTACTTTAAGAAAGTGAAATTTCACGTAATTTGAGAATTATTTTATATATTATATATCAAATAATTAGTTAATAGACCAGTACAGTTTTCAAATTCTTTCCTTAGAAAAACTAAACATTTTGAATGTAAATTTTTATAAGCATTTATAGATATGATATTGATACAATGGAGAGTGGAGATGAAGTATTAATCTATAGAAGTGTAAACAAAATATAAATATAGAAAACAAAGAGGCTTTTTACTGTAGATGAAGTATCCATAAAATATTTCACCATGTACCGTGAGCAAAAATTGAGTTCATCATTGAGTCATTCAAATTTTATTTTTCAACGTCAATAGAAAACTTTCTTTGCAAAATATAAAAAATAGTGTTCGCTGTAAAATAAAAATGCATTAAAATTTGAAGAAACATCTTTGTGCCGAAAATTTCATGATATAGAAATTTGTAGTTTGCACATTAAAAATCGGAAACCTATTAATCAACATTCCATGCTAATATTTCCTGTCTCAACCTTGTGTCTCTGTCTCTGGCCATGAATTTAAAAATAAAGAAACATCATTTCTTGCTAACATTGATTTTCACCTCAGGGAATGAACTCGAGCAAAAACATCTCAACTCCGTTCGCACAGTTCTTTTCTGTTTCTGATTCGCTTGATAATCTTAAAAATAAAACAAAAATAATTATAGGAATATTTATAATTTCAAATCTGATATTACAAGTGTGAATCATGTACATCAAGTGCAAAAAAAATGATGCAGATTTATTGTTTATTAAAAGATTTGTAATATTCAATTATTTTTATTTTTATGCAGTATCAAACGACACTTCAGTTCTGTAAACATTGATACTCAATCAATTTATAATTTTAGTTAGAGGTGGCAATCGGGCGGGTCGGGTCGGGTGGGTCGGGTCGGTTTGACTTTCTAGAAGAAATCGGATCGGGCCGGGTCGGGTCGGGTCGGGTCGGGTCAATTTACATGTTGTGTTTTTTCAGATCGTTGATTTCGCCACCTCTAATTTTAATCGTATATTCGTAAATACTTTTTTCTATTTTTAGTTTCTTTGAATATATATAAAAATATATTGTTAAATTAGTTAAATTAATCATTGTCAATTGATTCGCACCTATTTTTTCTATTTTTCTCTTTAGATAGTGACATAGTGTGTTCTTTTTGAAGTGAGAATAGTAAAGTCAGTAGTCATATATATTACAATATTTAGAGTTCATCGGCGAACACCTTTTTCTTTTGACAATATAAACTTAATTAATATTTATTTAAGTTAGTTGAAAAAAGAACCATTCAATAATATTAAGGCTCATTAATTATGAATTATGACTGGTAATTGAACTTTATTTTAGGTGTATGACATATGGATTTAAAGCTTTTGAAGTATACATTTTAATGATTTAAGTTTCAAGTTAATTGAAGTTTTCAATAGAAAATTATAACTGTTTTAATAGAAATATGTTTGATTTGACTGAACTGTATAGTTTTTTTATTTTTCTTATTTATTATTAATTATAGAGTTTTCTTCTAAGGTTTAGATCTATAAAAGGACTTTACAAATGTGTTGCTTTGTAAGAGTATATAAGAAAAATGTTATAAAGAATTTATATATATCTTTTCTTCAAAAAAGAATTTATATATATCAAAGAATTTGTATGTTTCCTCTATTTCTACTCTTTTCCTTCAAAAAACAATATTCAACATTTTCAAGTTTTATAAATGAGAGGAAAAATTATGGAAATATTGTTCTTCTTATGCATTGGTTGTGTACAATTTTTTATGTGATTTTAATATCATTTCAGATTCTATCAATTACTGTTATATATATATACCATTAAAACTATCATTTATTATAATGGTAGAACATGCATTAAATTTTTTAAAATTATAACTCGTAAGTTATTAATTTCAAATGAATAGTTAATTTGTTAAGATAATTCGTCGTTGGAGATATCCACCCTATAACGAACCATTTTAAGAGTACATGAACTTTTGAAAGAGCTTATTGCTCCCTATATTAAACCCTATATTAAGAAATCTGTCGTCAGGTATTAGCAGCAGTGGCAACATCAAGATAGGTATTAGCCGGTGTCTGAATATCATTTTGATTAAATAAAGTTCATATAATAAAAATAAAGTTTTTTTTTTATTCAAATATTTTATTTTTTAACCCGAACATCCTGATCGTTTCGTTTCTAGTACCACCCCTACGTATTTAGATAGAATTAAGCAAGACCTCCCGAGGCCATGGCCATGGTAATTGTTACTAAGCAAATAGTAACAAGGGCCACCGTATTTGACAAAATTTGGGCTGAACACTGATGTTGACTAGCAACTAAATAAAGTAGCGAATAAGAATAAGAAAAAGAAGAATCAGTTTTTAGTTTTGAAGTAAAAATAGTATTTTTTGTGTAAGCTATTTTATGTTTAAAACTCGATTGAGAGATTTTTTTTATAAATATTTTAAATGAAATAACTTAATAAACTCCCTCCTTATCCGAAAAAAAAAAGCAATGAAAATACCTGTTGCACTCTTCAAATGGTGATGAATTGAATTAAAGAAAAAAACAAAGTGACTTGACATTTAAAATAAAAAAAAAGCTACTTGATAAAGGTAACTTGGTGGCACGTGACGGTGACGCTGATTATCTCTTTATACGGAATCTAATAGGAAAGAAAGGAGAGAAGCAGCTTTTATTTTTGGAAGAGATCATATTTTTTTTCTCAGAATTTTGCAGGGTGGTTTTTTACACGAATTACAGGCGATTGAGGTAAAAATTCCGAACTCTTAATTTTTTTTTTCCATTCCTTTTTACTTAAAGCGCACTCTCATTTCCCAGGGAAATTAAGCTCATCGGGCAAGGGTTCCATTCTAATCAAATGTCAAGTTCCCAAGATTGATGGGAAAAAAATAATTGGGTTGAGGTAAATTAGTTTTTTTCCCAAGGGAATGAAGCTTTTTGTGCTTTGATTTGGGTAGATGAACCCACTCCCAACCAAACCTAATTGAACAAAAAAAGAACATCAAAAAGGGTACTAGAGACAAAATTTCAGTCATGACAAAATACTCATTATTAAATATTTGTTATAGAGAAAGAAAAATTAAGAAAGTCAGACATATAAATTTTTAAATTTTTATAAAATTATATATATTTTTCGAATATTTTTGAAAAATAAAGGGGCAGCTCCGTGGATCCGAAATAAAATTTGGATCCCTTCATCCTCTAGTTCGCGTAAAAAAAAGAAAAAGAAAAAAAGAGGCACGGAATTTTGTCTTTTGCTATTTGACCGGTGTGAACTGTTGATTTAACATGACATAGACAATACGCTGGCACGCTAATTTTCAAATCTCTGAATGACATGACATCCCAAGAAAATACGAAACTGAAAACATAAAACAAATTACTTTATCCAAGACAAAAATGATACAATAAAGCCCAAATTATTCAAATGCCGCCTCCTCTTTCAATGTTAATCTTCATCACCATTTGAATGAGTGGGCTTGGGCCCTCGGAAATCTCAGCCTCCTTTCGTTTTCTCTGTGTAGCATGAATGCATGATTAAGGACTTAAGGTCGACCAGGGTTTCACGTCGACAATTTAAAACCAATATTTTTATTTAGACGAAACGACAGATCTTATTCCTAAGACAGCTAGGACTGGTAAAAATAATTAGTGGCTCGTTCGTAAATCATTCAAAATCAATTTGTTATTGACTCGTTTGTTAATTAATGGATTGAGTCATTAACGAACTGACTCGTTAAACTTCATTAAATTAACGAACACTTGAGCTTGATTTCTCATAGCAATGCTCCGAGGGAATGATAAAACATGTTATCTATTTATCTTCTGTAATTTTTATTATAAGTTTTTACTCTGATAAATGATAATCCATTAATAATCAATTACAATACAATTATCAAAGCTCAAATATTCTGTTTCTGTTAACAACCTGCGCAAAAGATTGCAGGCTCTAAATTCCAACAAAGTTTGTTACAGACTAAAATGTAATTGTTTAGACTTTTATCCCATCTTAAAAAAAAATATTTTGTGAGATGTGAGGTTAATTCTATCTAGTTACCTCCGTTTCTCCGAATCAAATAAGGCAATTTGGATCGTCTACCACGCAGCAGCAACAGCACATTGCAAGCATCAAGCGAATCATGAATCGGCTAAAAAAGCATAATATTCGTGCTTCTAAGCAAGCTACAAGTATAGTAACGAGTTTGTGATTCGAAAATGTTCGGCGAGATAAAAAATTTGACGTTCGGGTATAATATGGGTATAATTCGAAAATAATTCATTTCATATAATATAAATAAAATATATATTATAATGAAAAAATATTAAAATTATAGTAAAAAGTATAAAATTTTATTTAGAATAATATATAGAATGTGTTTTTTTTGCCGAATAATTCATGAATGGTAAAAAAACACATTGTATATTAAACTCATAAATTATTCATGAATAATCCGGTTAGAGATAAAAAAAAATTATTCGTGAATCATGTTATTGTAGCTGCAAAGTGCCGCATGGTTGACCATTCAATCCCAAAATTCTTGTAGATTTTTTGAGTATTGCTTTATAAAGTCATCCTTTAAAATTTTTTAAAAGTTTTTTGACAATAGAAAGACATTTATACACATATTATAGAAATTATTTTTCAACATTATATTTATTGAACTTGTAGGTAAATAATTGTTTCAAATTATGTCTCCATATTATGATATATCATTAATGTCATCCTTCAAATCCACGATAATAAATGTTATATTGAGCAATTATTAGTTGTTATATTTGTTAAAAAGAGAAATTGAAATAAGACCTAATTAAAACTAATTATTAGTTTTTTTTCGCAAGTGTTCTAATAGTTCAGTAATATCCAACTAAGATGGCTCAACTAATAATTAGTAGTTCAGTAACATCCGACTGGAAATCGAAGAGAAAATTTAGATTATTTTAAGAGTTAAATTTCATTTTAAATATAATACATCATACTTTAAATGAAATGAGAAGAGAAACTATTTTATATGAACGTTTGGATTTAAAAAGATAAAAAATTTAAATAAAATTAATGATAATAAAATAATGATGTGACATACTTGAAAAATATTAGAAGCTTAACCCTATTTATGTATTACTAGAGCTGTAACTAGGGCTACGCCCCGATAATATAGTCTTCAAATAAATAATTAATAATATAAGATTTTAAATATATTTAATAAAATTTTCACCTTAAATAAAATTTAGACACAATTTTGTTAAATGCTAAGTAATAATGATAATTATAATAATTATTATTACAATAAATAATATAATTAAATACATAATAATTTATAAATGATCATATAAAAATATCATATCATTTTAAGAGTTAAGTTTCACTTTAACTAAATTGCACATATTATTTTAAATGAGGAGAGAGAAACCATTTTATATGAACTCTTGGATTCAAAGAAGATGAAAACATTAAAACAAAATCAATGGTAGAAAAAAATGATGATGTAGTATGCTTGATAAATTTTAAAAGTTTAACGTTCTTTATAAATATGAATTATTATTTTTTCTACTTACCTATGGAGTGTGTAAAACTTGAGTAACGGAAACAAAACTTGAAATTGAAATAAGACCTAAAACTAGCTAATCGCTCTTTACTAATTTCCAGTGTTCTGAAATCCGGCTTCTGATAGGTATAAATTAAACGTTTAATCTCAAATTAGTATGAAGTTATATAGTCAACGAAGAGAATTAGATGAGACTATGAAATAGTTTTTCGTACCTTTCTCTCGCTGAAAATGTGAAATTAAGACAGAAATTAATTTCAAATTGAATTTAACTCATAACTGCTGAACTTTATTCATGATTCGAACAAGCGAACATACCATGAATTCATGACCAGATGCCATCGTGTTCTCGTCAAAAATTTGGTTTGAAAACTTTATTAGTTATTGAAAACGAGAGCCTCCAACGGGCCTATTCATTTTGACCAAGACTGGAATTAATATTTCTTATTTGCGTTGCTTAAAAAGATGATAACATTAACCAAATTTCCAAACAAATAAGGGAAAATACGAATCCTCTCTCAAAGTCCAGACATATTTATAGGTCAAGAGAGACCTAAATATTACATGCACTAATCAAGAACATAATACATAGCAAGTATATATTTTGTAATAATCATCACCCCATTACAAATTTATATATTTTGAGTAACTAATTAATGCATTCAAACTTGATATGTCACGTAAATAGATGTCTCATTTCTGAGCACGAGCTTCTGCTATGATCTCCCGCAGCGGCCCCCGACTGAGAAGGAAGTCGCGCACCGCATGCTTGTGATACCGTCGCGCCTCCTCAGCATTGTCCAGGATAGCAGTGGCTCGTTGCGATTTCTTAATCCTGCAATTGCAAATTCATGTAATCAATGTGTTGATTACACACGCATATATATCAACTATTTGAAAATATCGTACTAAAGCAACAGCTAGCCATCAGGACTGGTACCGTTATGTGCATGATTTATATCACTCACCTAATATCTGGGTTCATGACAGCATTTCTTGCAAGCTGAAACACACACAGGCCGCTGGCAAATGTCATAGCAGCCAAAAGTGGGTAAACCTGAATAACAAAGGAATACAATTAAAAGATTTGTTAAAACAAAATTATAATACATGCATCAATAGTATTAACTCGATCTCTGAAATGACCTATCGAATAGAAAATAAAATGCAATAACCAAAATAAATTTGACATACATCCGGCTTCAACCAACGAAAACCGCCCATTCTTATCAAATTTAAGCTGAATTTTCAAACTTTGGTGTATATGTAAGTGTATATTGTATTTCTTGCTATGGAATGAGAACGCGCATGCATTTATATATAGAGAGAGGCAATATACAAAAAAAAAATTGTTATTACTATTACAAGCATATTTTGTTGGATGATAGGAAATCAGTGGGCTGGATTTGATTTTGAGACTTAAAAACCTGCAGCTATGCCTCCGGTTTTGAATTTTAGAAGACTTAACTAATTATTCTATCAGCTGTCTTTTCGTTGACTCGGTTGACATTTTCTTTTAAATAATGCAAGTCTTGTGCCGATCTGAGCGTTTATTTATTTATTTTCTTCATTTCTAAACAACAGACAAATATGTAAGCTTTAAATTAAATGTCGAGCATTTAAGGAAAAATATTGAGTATTGTGTTGCGATAAGGGGAATATTATGGTGTTCCTATAGATACTTGTAATTGGTAAAGGCCATCGAATCATCGATAGAACTTATTCTGATGTTGACCACGCAAAAAATATCACACAGAAAGTTTGTATTATATAACGAATTAATTTTAAATTAGATACAACAGAATTTTCAAAATAGAAAATAATTAAGGTAATGTGGATAGGATGAGCAACTAAGGATATGGAAGGGGAGGGAGAATGGTAAGGAGGAGCCGATGCAAGATTTTGGGTAGGGGGACGCTTATTGGATTCAAATTTTTTAACTAATTAGATATTAAATAAAAAAAATAAAAATTATATATATTATTATCTAATTAAAAACTATCAAAATAATATTTTTTTACATATTAAAAATAACAACAAAATAAAATTCAAAGTAATAAATAATCAAGTTGATGATGAAAGTTTTTCACTATGAAACTTCGTATTCAAATCTTTGCATAATCATTTCATTATGCATGATATCAAATATTTTTTTCTCAATCAAAATAATCAAATAATCAACGGGATTTTTTTTCAAAGGGACAGATCACTGAAAACATTATTTTTCAAAATCCAAAAGAAACAGTCGTCCCTCTTGAATCACTCTGGATCGGCCTCTGGTAAGAAGTAAGTTCAATTATAAGATTCAGGAGGAAATTACTTAGGTGTTGTTTCATAGTTATAATTAGATTGTAATGGTAATCAACATAAAAAAAATTAAATGTTTCTTTATTTTGTGCATATATATAGTCCAATAGTGATTTTATATATATCTGTATTAGTAGTAAGTTATTAAAAAAAATACGCAGATAATTTTCAATATGAAACCCTTAAATCGTACAATACCTCCTAAGAGCTTGAAAGCCATTCTATTAGATTATCTTCACACATTGTTATATGTATGCTTTTATGCTCGTTTTGCAATTATAACACCTCTACTCCGTAACTTCAGTAATAAAAAAAATATGAAAATCATTTTTATCCTACCGGTACCTAGTACCAGACTGCCAGTTACCCCGTTGATAGGGTGGAGCCCAGTAATAATTTCCTAAATTATTTGAGAGAAGATTATAAAATAAGAATATAACAGGGAGGCACCTAATTGAAAATAGATTTGTGTAAGCATCCAGCATATAAAAGTAATAAAAGGAGAAATCAAAATGCATGGAAATTTTGTATATACGCCAACGAGACCTCGGTATTTTCAGGGGTAGACGATGGTTTGGAGGAATCCAGATAAAGTCAAATAATGAGGTGGAAATTTTAAGGATAAGATCAGCAAAGGGGAACCATTCTAATCACACCGGTTCTTTCATTCCCTGGCCTTATATTCTAAATATATTCGGATAGCAACGTTAATAACACAAAAATCAAAGAGTTTGTCAAAATATAAGGATAAGATAAGCAAAGGGGAACAACTCTAGTCATACCGGTTCTTTCATTCCCTGGCCATATATTCTAAATATTTTCGAATAGCAACGTTAATTATACGAAATCAAAAAGTTTATCTAACATGCTTTCATTTACATTTTAACCCAAAATTTTATGATTCAAAAAAAATCATGCTCAAAATGTCAATTTAAGTAACTTATAAAATATTTATGTCAAAATCTTATATAATACAAATTTTTAGAATTTTTTTTTATTATTTTTAATGTTTTTTGAAATATGACCATTTGACATACAAATATTAGTGTCATCATTCAAAAATCAATAAAATATAATAAATTAATTCTAAAAATGATAAAAGAATTATCTATAAGATTTTGATATATTTTTTTTACTAAGCTACTTAAATAGACATTCCGAGTATGAAAAATTAAAATTAAAATCGTTAGAAGCATGGTAGAAAAATTCTAAAATTAAATCCAATTTTTTTATAATTACATATTATTTTATGATAATTGAAAGTAAAATTTTGGTTTACTTTTTTATTTTGTTTCAGGCTATCTTACTTGGGAAGGGATCACTTGACAATTTTGACAATGGAACTTCAAATAAATATGAAAAAAATTAAAAATTAAAAAACTTATATATATGTTTTTCTACTTATAGATTGATGGTGATTCAAATTTCATGCAATTTCAGTATTATTTGCTAGTCAGGGGCGGATGCACACTATTCCAGGGGGGGCAGCGGCCCCCTGGATTTTGAAAAACAATCCTTTTCGGTAATACTTTCGGTAGTTTGCCCCCCCTGGAAATTTTTTTGCCCCCCCCCGGATTGTCTGATTAATTTTATTGAGAAAAAAATATTTAATATCATGTATAATGAAATAATTATGCAAAGATATCAAAATATAAAGTTTTATAGACGAAAATTTTCTTCATCAATTTGATTATCTATTACTTTGAGCTTTATTTTATTGTTATTTTTAATATATAAAATGTTATTATTCTAATAAATTTTTTATTAGGTAAGAATATATATTAAATTATTATTATTTTATTTAGTACCCGATTAGTTAATGGATTTAAACCCGATAAGCTATTACAATCCAAAATCCCCCCCCGACTAAAATCATGCATCCGCCCATGTTGCTAGTCCATCAAAAACTATCAAAATATTATATAATTTATAACGGTTCCAATTTAACGGTTTTTAATGGAATATCAAATAATAATGAAATTGTATAAAATTTGAATTATCATCAATTAATAAGTAGAAGAAGATATTTATAAACTTTTTTCTGTTTTAATTTTTTTTAATTTATTTGAATATCCATCGTCCAGATTGTCAAGATAGCAATTGCGAAGTGATCCCTTCCGATCTTACTTTACTTATAATAATAGCAATCATGATGGTCATAAAAGTTGCTTGGTAGCACAATCAACACGTCACGTAATGCTAGTTTGAAGCAAGGTTAGAATATTTTGGCATTTTTAAATGGGAAATAGAGTATAGACGAAAAAATACTGTTGATATTAATTCCTCTCGTAGTATTGGAATAATTGCCTGGCCCGGGTCGATTAAGGCTTATGGCTATGGGGTTTTATATGAGCTTTTGGGCTTTTAAAAGAAATTTGGGCTCCCAAGAATGCCATTATGTCGAGTGTGCCTATCTAATTGTATAAATTGACAAGATTTTTAAGAAAAAAGTTGATGTCTTTAATAAAATTCACTGGAGGAATGCCTCGCAACACTGTAGCGAGTATTGAAGTACAGTAGAAAAGGTGATACAAAATTAATACTTATAATAATAGTGATTTGTCCAATTATGCTATCCGTCTATATTTAACAAGGCCCAAACTGGTGAATTTTTTTATGTGAAAATAAGTTATCAAGGCACGAGAAGGGGAAAAAATAACTTCCGTATAACTTATTTGATACAAAATTACAGTTCTGTATCCATCATCATTTTCCGATAAGTAAATAACGAAGAAATTTATAGATGTTATTCTTCAATCAATAATGAATTATACAATGTTTATAATTTTTTTATAAAAAAATGAGAGTCAAACTTAAAAATTTCATAAATGTCTATAAAAACTCATTCGGATTTTGAAAATGCGATATAATATTTATAATTATCATGAGATTGATTTATGTACATTTGTGTATAATTATACTTAATTAGTATTTTTTAAATAACAAGGAAAATGAATGTATAATTTATATACTACATGATATTATGTAAATATGTTCATGTTAATGTTTCTTATATATATATATATATATATATATATATATATATATAGAGAGAGAGAGAGAGAGAGAGTGAGAGGGGGTCCGACTATGGTGCTTTGCAAAGCACAAAGACGTTGTGTGCTTTGCGTTCTATTTTTATTTTCAAGTCATAAATAATCGATCCGAACCATTCAATCTAATCTTTATATAAAAATCTATTAGTAAACCAAATTTTATATTTTATAGATTTTTTTTTGCTATTTTTCTGATGAGGAGAAAAATGACTTGATTTGAGAATTTTGGTTCATCCAAAAATGATGGTTTTCCCCCTATCCAAAAAAATAGCAAATAAATTCTAAAAAATATAAAATTTGGTTTACTAATAGATTTTAATATGGAGATTAGATTGAGCAGTTTGGATCGATCATTTTTGACTTAAAATTAAAAATATAGCGCAAAACACATAACGCTTTTGTACATAACATAATTTATATATATATATATATATATATATATATATATATATATATATATATATATATATATATACACACACGCTAGATCATACAATTAACTTCCGATTAAAAAAATTCGTTATTTGTATCTTATCCATTAATTTGACTGATCAAGATAATTAAATATAATATAATTTTTAAGGAAACAAGCTAATACTTAAAAATACCTCATCCTGTATCTATTTACACTCCCAACAAATTCTGACCTTTCAATTTAACTAAGCCCCTTGGTCCAAATGTGCTGTTTTTCTTAAGAAAGCAAGATCATGTTTGCGGTTTGCCTTTGATCTGAGGCGTGCAAATATGTTCGATGATTATTAGTTAGGGTTTTGTGTTCCGATTCTTTTCCCTTTTTGCACTGCCTCAAATGTCCGGTTACAGCAGAACCATATGAAACTATTTTTTTTAAATGATCGGGTTAACCAACTTAATTACGTCAGTGCTCAATTTATTTTTAGAGATGGACATGCTGGTGTAAATTCAGCTCACGGTCTTCAAATAATATTATTTATGTCTGACAGTTGACCACGTCAAATAAAAAATAAAGGATCCAAACCCAATTCACGTATTTCAACTAAGCTGACACAATTTTATGTTGTACACATATTTTTTTTGTGAGATTTCTGAATTGTATTTAAATGTCCTTATCGGAGTTTTTTATTAATACTTATAAATATTTAAAGATTAAATGTTTAGCTCATTACATAGATTTTAATATAATTTTAGTTATTTCTTTAAATTTTTAATAATTAAAATTTAAATATAATTTTAACTATTTTTGTACATAATGATTAGTGGGGTGAAGAATTTTTGAATCTGTGCGGAATATGAAAATTTAATCTTTAAATGGATATAATTTTTAAAATTTTGATTATTAAAAATTAAATATAATTTATGTTATTTCTATATGTAATGAGTAGTAGATTGAAGGATTTTTTTGAACAACTTGGACTCATTTCATTATTTATATATATAATAATTATATTTAAATATTTATATTATTATAATGAATAGGCTGAAGAATTTTTAAATCTGTGTTGATGAGCTGAAAATTTTATTTTTAAATGTTTATAACTTTTAATAGAAAATTTTAATCGGCATGTTTAAATATAACTTGAAAATCTCACAAAAAGATCTATGTGCATCACATAAATTGTGCTAGCTCAATTGAAGGTCGTGAGTCGGCCTTGTGCCCTTTAATCTTGGGAGATGTGGACAACTATTATAGTTTGAAGAGCGTAAGCTAAACTTGCGTCCTTAATATAATCATCTATGAAAATAAATTAAACCCATAAACTTGTGTCCTTAATATAATCATCTATGAAAATAAATTAAATCCATAGTTAGTAACATAATTAAGTTAGTGGGCCCGGTGATTTAAGAAAAAATTCCACCATATGAGAAAGACAAAAAGAATGGTCACCTCCTCTCCAATTGGCATACCTTGATATCTCTCCATTATTTTGAAAATTCTAATTTTTTAGCTTCCATTTTGCTCTTATACGCGTAACCATTTATTTGTAATTCTCCACTCTTTGCTACACTTCAAATTTCCTTGTCAATGAAGTATGTTAAAAAAAGAGAACAAATTTATTTTGGTCAACACATCAAACTGAGTTAATAGTACCTTGAGATTGAAGAGTTAAAACAAGAGAAGCTCAAATTAAAATCATTTGAAGATCATTTTAGTATCTCTTAGTTTTGACTTCATTTTCAGTGTCTTCGCTCGGAAAAAAAAAATATAGTGTAAATTTCATTTTGTAACTTTATTATATTTTCAGAGAATTGTTCCAGTACATAAAAATTGAACGGCCAAAGTAATTTGATCAAACAATTGAAATTTAATTAGCTAGACCATGTAAAATTTAAAATGGAAGGTGCAATAATTATTTAATACTGAATCATAAATTAATTTCAAAATGTATGGTTATTTGGTTCTTTTCATATTATTCTTGTTTCATCATATGGTGCAAATTACTTCAAAAAGTTTCTCTCACCGTTCTCACTCATATTCTTAATTCATCTTTGTGTAAATTTCAAGAGGAAAAAATAAACTAATATTGGCATGTGGTGTAAAAATGAAATTTGGTGTTTTTGAACGAGTCTTTGATGATACTCTTAAAATTTTGTTGTTTGTTATGCTAAAACTATATTACCCAAAATGTATGGTTATTTGGTTCTTTTCATATTATTCTCGTTTCATCATATGGTGCAAATTACTTCAAAAAGTTTCTCTCACCGTTCTCACTCATATTCTTAATTCATCTTTGTGTAAATTTCAAGAGGAAAAAATAAACTAATATTGGCATGTGGTGTAAAAATGAAATTTGGTGTTTTTGAACGATTCTTTGATGATACTCTTAAAATTTTGTTGTTTGTTATGCTAAAATTATATTACCCAAATTATGTTTAATGAAATGTTTGAACTTGTTAATGATTAAATTTTGTATTGTATTTGATTCAAATTGTTGACCATATATGATTGTTGGTTTAGGTGAAAAATAGTACTTGATGAAAACTTGTGTTTCTTGCATTGAACATAAAAATTGAAAAATTAATATTTCTAATGGAATTAAAATGTTTGAAGAGTTGAACAAGTCTTTTAAAAAAAGGAACGTGGTATAAATAGGTGCTGAGGGCATATGTCGGTGGATCAAATGAAAACATGAGTAGATTTTAGGTAGCTAGGACACGTCCAAAATAAAGTACTTTTAACAAAATTATGAATCTCGTCCGTTACAAATATTAAACGATGAATGGATTAAATATTATTCATTTTTATCTAAATCGGTATTTGAATATTTGTCGGATATGAAGATGAATAATTATCGAATACAAATACAAAGTCCAATATTTTCTTAACAGATATGAATAATATATCCGTATTCATATTCATTTAATAATCCAGTTTATATTTTTATCCGATTTTTTTTATGTGAATCCGTACCCGAAATCATTAAACAAAATAGATATGTCATTTAACTACTGTCCGTAATTATCGATCCTTTCTACACCCGGGTCATGTGCGAACACACACTATTTTTCTTTTTTGTTTAATTAAACTTCTTTTATTAAATTTCCTTAAATATTATCAACAGTATTCAAAATTTTGATTTTCAGCATATCGTCCTACCTATTCGAATGGTTAGGCATCCTTCACAATTATAATAGAAACAAAAAAAAATGTAACATCAAATGTTCATAGGTAATTAATTTCATTCAATAGAGATGATTATATTCATAATAAAATAAAAAGAGAAGAATTTTTTTATCCAAAACTAAATAATGTAAAATATTTAATAAACTTTAAGTTGAATTTTCTATCTTATCTTAAAAGTTTGTTCTCCATTATATATAGATAAATTTTGAAGAAGCTCAATTTTTTTTTTCAAGATTATTTGGATCAAATTTCTTGTTGAGCACTCCGGAATACTTTAATTCTTCAGTCTCTATTTCAAGTTTGCTGAAGTTAAAATATAACTCATGTTCTCTTAATAACTCATAACACAACACCTTTTATAAAGAAAACTAGTTATTTTTTGCTGCAACAGAAGGAGTGACGAAAAAATAAATGAATAACGGAGGAAAAATAAATTTTAGAGAACAATCAATAAAAAAAAATATAGAAAAAAAAATGTGACGAATGAATGAGAGACCAATCAATGACGTTTCTCCATCAGAAGAGATTTTTTCTAAAAGACGCAAAGATTTACTTGCTTCTTTATCCACTTTCACACTCCCTTTGAAACAAACGATTCATTGTTCTCAATAAATTACTCTCAGAAAATTTCTCTAAACCGTACAAATTTTAGATTTCATAATGCTTCTACCAAAGTTATGCTTTCATTTACATAAGATCTTTACGCTCTTATGTTCACAATCTTTTGTTGTCAGGAGTCAGGACGGGAAGGGCACATAATTCATTGCTGAGTCAGGACGGGATCTAATTACCACTATTTTGGTGCCACATCGGTGCCATTAAAATTAAATATCAAATAACTATTATTTAAATTCTTAAATCATTTGTAAATATTATCTTATATATGTATACAAAAAATTATATCATTTGATATTATTTATATAGAAATAAAATCAAATTTTCAATTTTTCATATGCAAATAAAGTTAATTTTTTTTTATTTTTCATATACATACAATTGAGATGATATAGAATATAACGGTTCACATTTTTAAATTTATACATAAATAAATAAATAGATATCATACACACACCCTTTATATATACCCCTGCAAAGCCCTATCCCGCCGCCTATGCCTCAAGTCTTCTTTTATGTTTCTAGAAACAAATATGTTAGTAGTAATGTAACAACTATAAATTGTCGATTTCTCAAAATGTAATGCATTCGTGATTCGTTCAAGTTCCTATTGAAAGGACCGTTACCTGAAGCAGAAAATAGTGCCGCATGAGATCAGAACTTAGGTGCACCTTATTTTCTTATATAAACTAAAGCTGAGAAGTAAACTTCAGAAAGGGACCGTCTACTGGCCGCTAACTTCATGGTACTTGTAATCAACGAAACATATTAAAATGATGCAAAAGTCTAATCTTACCAAACAAATACGCCTTCATGTGGAAACAGAAATTTATTTATTCGTTTTCTTGTAGCGTGTCAAGTCTCGAGTCTTGACAAAAGGTAAAATTTCATTTTGACGAGAGCTCCAAGCCAACTAATGATCTCCAGACAAAAGTCACTTCAAATAGTCTTATGAAAGAAACAGATGGTTAAACTGATTTGTCAGAAATGATGGTTAGATTAAGCGTCATGAACAATGTGTGTTCGAAATTAGAAAACATTTTTTTATAATTATTTAAAATTGAATGATTTACTCTATTTTATCTAAATTTTAGCAGTGTTGTTGTTGTTGTTATTATCATTACTATTACATAATGAGGTATTTATAGACTTAAATTTTCAAATCACTGAGGAAGCAAATTAATTTGGTCGTTCGTCAAGCCAGAGGCTGCCACGGTGCCGCTTGTGGCAACTCCTCTGGGCCAAATAAGTTTGTGGCAACCCCTCTGGGGTTTTCTGTGGAGAACACAAGATCAAGAAAAAATGATAGAAATTGTTAACGATGTTGTGTGATTTTGTAATATATTTCTGCTCAGAAAGACCCTTTAGGAGTCGATCTGTTAAAAAGATATCTAAGAGTAGGGGTGTTAATTATTTATCCGATTCGATTCGAATCTAATCCGAGCCGATATGATCCAAAGATAAATGGATCGGGTATGAGTTTAATTTTTTTAATCCAAATCGGGTCGGGTCGGGTTCGGATCAACTCGACCCGACCTGATTAATTATGTTTTGTAAAGTAATTTTATGATTTAGTACCTATTAAACCTTAAATGTACACTAATTAAGATTAATTATAAATTAATTAATATTTTATTACTTAAAATTATATAAAAATAATTAATAAATATTTAATTATTTTACACGGGTTGGGTTGGATCGACCCGTGACCCGTCGGGTCGGATATGGGTCAAAATTTTTAACCTGAATTTAATCGGGCCGGGTTCGAATCGGGTAAAAAAAAATAAAATAATATATTCTTCTACTTATAATTTTTTAAAAAATACGAAAAAATCTTAAAAATAGAAAAAAATATTTATGAATATGTGCTTCTACTTATAGATTGATAGTGATTCAAATTTTATATAATTTCATTATCGTTTGATAGTTCAATAAAGACAGTCAAATTATAACCATTGCAAATTATATAAATTTTGATGGTCCTTAATAAAACATCAAACGATAATGAAATTGCATAAAATTTAAATCACCATCAAAATAACCTATGGTCCAGTGATCCTACCTTTTTTTTTACATTGAAAGGTTGTGTAACCGTAACATCCTCCCCTGTAATTTATCTGTACTTCTTTTTTTGAGGAAAAAAATTATCTGTACTTCTTGAATTTATTAACATAATTTACTTGGCAAGGTTCTAGCTGCAATATTTTGGCACTGATAAATCATAGCTTATATCATTGCGAATTAAAATAGCATGCGATCCGACTTGTCCGGAAAAAAAGAGGTTGAGATCAATGGTGAAAGAACATTCTTACTTCTTTTTTTTCCTGCACTTAGTACAAAAAACAAAAAGGTTAATTTCATTCTCATCCAACTTTTTTTATTATCACTGTTTCTTTTCGGCCATTATAAAACAAATATATGGCCGTTGGGGGGAGGGGGGATTTTTCAAACTTCCCGCGTCACTTTCTCTCCCCTCACCGCACCAAACACATTGCTTCAAAGCAGAAGGATTGCATTTTAAGAAATGAAAAGAAAAATACAGAGTTCCGGACAGACGTGATGGAAACAGAGCACCTTTTCAATCTTTTCTTATTTCATTGTCTTTATTTATCTTCCCTTACTTGGCTACCCAACAAACTGTTGTTGGTGTTCGTTCATATAAATCAATTGCTTCTTCGTAAAGGCCATTGAGCGCTGAAACTTTTCTCTGTCACACCTGGAGTTGTTCCAACAATGGAGATTGCTTTAATCTTCATTGTCATTTATGTTCTCTCTTCTAATGCTGGTTTGTGATTTATTGTTCATACAACATTCTTATATGGTCCTTACTGTATGTTCTATGTATTGATCTCACCATGTTCACTTTATTTAACACAGTTGCGTATGACCCACTCGATCCTAACGGGAATATAACCATTAAATGGGATGTCATGTCATGGACGCCTGATGGATATGTCGTAAGTATACATTCATTTTATTGTTTGTTAGAATACATATTATTTCCTTTTTTTTGTTATTTAAAAGTTTAAGGTAAATGTCATCTTAAAAAATCTGGTAGAATCTTGGAAATTATGACTGCATCTAACAATTAAGATAACAAAGAAAAATATGGAGTCAATTGGCCTAACTCATTTTCTACACGAATATTTCTTGAATTCTTTATTGTTTAGTTAAGATTTTGTTCGTTTTGATCTCTTGGGTTGGGTACAGAGTGATTGATCGACAGCACCAACTCTGCTAACCATAATTTGGTTACATTAGAATACCAGTAACAATTGAATTTAATCAATTTACATCTAATGTAGGCTGTGGTGACCATGAACAACTTTCAAATGTACCGGCACATCATGAGCCCGGGTTGGACCTTGGGCTGGAGCTGGGCCAAGAAGGAGGTGATCTGGTCAATGG
This sequence comes from Schoenoplectus tabernaemontani, assembly GCA_037127355.1. Lineage (NCBI taxonomy): Eukaryota > Viridiplantae > Streptophyta > Magnoliopsida > Poales > Cyperaceae > Schoenoplectus > Schoenoplectus tabernaemontani. Next base: position 13,205,744 of record CM073752.1, read on the forward strand.
TCGGCGCACAAGCGACTGAACAAGGCGACTGCTCCAAGTTCAAGGGAAACATTCCTCATTGTTGCAAAAAGACCCCTCAAATTGTTGATTTACTCCCAGGAGTCCCTTACAACCAACAAATTGCTAATTGTTGCAAAGGTGGGGTTATTGGAGCATACGGCCAAGATCCCTCAGCAGCTGTCTCAGCGTTCCAGGTGCCAGAAGAATCATTCTATCATCACATTCGGAGTTATATACATATAAGCTTAATTAGTTAAACAAGAGTCAGTAAAAGGAGGGGAACGGGACTTGTTGATTCAGAAATAGATGGTGTTTGTTCTAAAAATTGCTTGTTTTGATCATGGCGTTTCAATCTTTAATACAGGTGAGTGTAGGGCTTGCAGGCACAACAAACAAGACTGTAAAACTTCCCACGAACTTCACCTTGCTTGGACCTGGTCTTGGATACACATGCGGACCGGCAAAAATAGTCCCATCTACATTGTTTTGGACACCTGACAAGCGCCGTAAAACACAAGCATTGAGTAAGTATCATCTTAGGTACACACTATGTAATCAATGTTATTTCTTATAATAGGATTTTATGATTTTAACCGAATATCATGCAACTTTTTGGACAGTGACTTGGAATGTAACGTGCACATATAGCCAAATGCTGGCCTCAAAGTACCCATCATGTTGTGTATCTTTCTCATCCTTCTACAATAGTACCATTGTACCATGCCCCTCCTGCTCATGTGGCTGTCAGCACAAGAATTGTGTCCAGTAATGAATTCCTAGCTTTTTCACTACCTCTTTGATTTGTTTGTAGCAGTAAAACTAATCAGTCAGTGTTTTTTTCTCTCACTTTATGTGCTTGATCCAGAATTCTGAAGGACTCTATGTTGTCTGTACACCAGAAACCAATTTTCTCTCAGAACTTGTGCTAGTTATTTGTTTTAGATGTCTCAGTGTTCATAACTTGTCTGAGACATTTTTGGTTTGGAAATTTAGACTACTATCTTTCAATTGGGTAAATACTCATAATACTTGTCAACATATATGCTAATCAACAGTAATTAACTATTCACCAGGAAAGATGCAAAGATTCTGACCACTGTAGGTGTGAACACGCCGAGAAAAGATGGCTCACCACTGCTCCAATGCACATCCCACATGTGCCCGATTCGGGTGCACTGGCATATCAAGCTGAACTACAAGGAGTACTGGAGAGCCAAAATCGCTATAACAAACTTCAATTACCGCATGAATTACACACAATGGACCCTCGTAGCACAGCATCCAAACCTTAACAACATCACTGAAGTTTTTAGCTTCTCTTACAAGCCACTGCTACCGTACGGTTCCATCAGTAAGTATTTCAGCTTTTTGAAATAACAGTTTAGTCCTGCATTATGCCTACAGCCTACCTCACAAAAAGAAAGAAAATAAATAACAGACAAGTACCTATTATCCATCTCAGAAAACTTCAGTACCTAATGGGAAAATAATTAACAAGTCACGGAGTTGTCAGCAGAGAACCCCTATGGTTGCAAAAGTAATAAAAGCAAAAAAAAATCAGCTGTCATTTGCCTTAGATATTATTTGGAAAAATGGCTTGAACATTAGACCAAATTGTCTTCACCTTAAATGACAGACAAGCTTCTTTAAATTCCTTCATCTTATTTCTTTTTCCAGCATGGCGTTTATTAAATTTCATATATCCATTTTAAATTGCCACGTTAAACTTCGTGATCATCCGACATAGACACCAAATACAATTTGTACTGAAACAAGTTGTAGCAGTACTTAATTCTGACTATGCTTAATTAGACTCATTATTTCCTAAAATCTATTAAATGTTGCACATATTGATTGATTAACAACAATCAAAATTGATGCAAAACAGATGATACGGGAATGTTTTATGGGTTGAAGTACTACAATGACTTGCTGATGGAGGCAGGACCTGAAGGCAATGTCCAGTCAGAAATTCTACTCCACAAGGACTTGAACACATTCACATTTAAAAAAGGTTGGGCTTTTCCGCGAAAAGTTTACTTCAATGGGGATGAATGCAAGATGCCTCCACCTGATGCTTATCCCTACCTCCCCAATTCAGCACCTGAGTTTGCAAAGAGGACCTTACAAAAATTGCTTATTTTGGTGTCCTTCCTTGTTGGCCTTCAGGTTGTGTGATTAGTAGATGAAATTTTGGAAATTACAAAACAGAAGTCCATCTACAAACTGCATGGAATTTTTAGGATTGCTTGAGAATTCCAGATTTTGTACACTTGTAGAGAGCGATATTAAAAGAGATTTTGATTTGATTTATTTTTGGCGATCTTCCAAGGATAAAAGCGCTTATATTGTAACCAATTGAGGAGAGAAAAAAAAAGGAAAAGGGATTAAGCAAGCAGGGTTGAGTGGAGATTTGTGTAAACGTCTTCATGAATCCAGAAATTTCTTCTTCCTTTTCTATATTAATTTAGGAGGATATTATATTTAAAATTTAAAGACATTGTTATCACGTTTGCTGCGATTTCAATACCGTGCTATTTTGGTTCCACACTGTACCAACCACAGCATCAAGAAGGTGTGTATGTTCTAAAGGGCTGTCTTAAAAGAGAATTCATTCAATAAGGGATAACAATATGATTATATTAAATTAAATTAAAAAATAAGAGGAAAAAACAGCTATATTGAAAATGACAATGTTCACCCCCTAATTTGACCTATGAATGAAATATCATTTTTTGTCCCCAGATCGGCATGAACCATCACTAATTTTACATAATACGTGCACAAATCAGTGTTGTCAGTTTCAGGCAATGCATGGCTTCAGCTGACACGCATGAATATGATGCATCTCAAATTGGATTCATAATTTATCTTTCAGAAAATAAATGACAACTGTCACATTGGACAATATTGAATTCTGATATGTACATGCAATTGTACTGCGTTAAAAATTGCAGTTGAGAAATAAGATATTGTATTCATAGCAAATATTCCCCAGAAAAATATTTATTATAATACAGATGACAAGCAATTTTATATAGTTTTTCCATCTTGTTTTATTTTCTTTTATTTTGGTGACCTGCGTCGTTTACCTGTACTGCAAACATACAGTGTACCAGTTTAAACGGTATTGTTGAACGAACTGCACGGCACAAATGAAATTGCAACTTACATTGAAACTCCCGTGTAGAAAGAAGTTATTTTCTTTAATAAATATTTCTATTCTACCAGTTCGTCCATGCTACAGATTTACAATATAGACGAACAAAACTATAACCAAACCCTTAATCTGCACATCATAAATCAGTAAATCACCATTTTCTCTGTTCTAGATTCCAGACAAAAGGCAGCACCCAGGCATGCGGACCTAAAGAATTCACCATTGCAGAATCAGCATGGTCATCAGGGGCAAACAGGCAACGAAGATTATATTTACAACTTGTGGTACTAATTTAGGCGAAGAATTCGGCAGCATGGGGTACTGATCTGGCGGCGGCATCACACAGTTATCCCCGTTGAAATAAACTCTTCGTGGGAATGCCCATCCCTTCGAGAAAGTGAAGGTCTCTGGATCCTTTCGGAAGAGTATCTCTGACTGTACATTTCCATTGGGGCCGGCAGCCATTAGGAAGTCATTGTAGTATTTTACACCCCACAACATTGCAGTATCATCTGCACAACAACAAAAAAAAATCATGAGAAGAAAGAATTGATGAAAGGTCATGTACTCATATTGGGTAATTAGAACTATAATATTTCAGTAAACCGGCCATATACTGACCTCAACGACTTAAAAATATAAATGAAAGCGAAAGCAACAACAACAAAATTATAATGCCAGTGAGTGGCATCTGAACAAATATTTTCTTTTGAGGCACATTTGTTGCCAACTCACCAATCTTTTAAGAGCGTGTCATGTTTCCAAGTGCCAACATGGTTTTTGACTAATTCTATATGATTAGCACTTGAACAAAGGATTACCCTCGCAGCGTGCTATTTGTTGGTGCATGAGTCCGGGCCAAAAGTGCTTACAGAGACAGTTCATGCACCTCATTTATTTTATTTCATTTTTTTTGTTCTTGAGGATCCATTTATTTTATGTGTTACTTATCATCATTTCATGGTAATTCATTTAAGGCTCTAAACTCTCATAGTAGGTTTTTTGCCTGCTACATCAACAAGTCTCTAAACTCAAGATTAAACATTGACCTCAATATTACAAATTTCACTACCAATGTTGATATTCTAAAGAAACTATAGAATAATAAAGAAGGCGGAAACTCACTTATGCTCCCAAAAGGCACCAGTGATTCATAATTGAAGCTGAAAATGGTAGTGAGATTATCGAAGTTTGGATGCTGGACAACCAAATTCCACTGACTGTAGTTCATCCTATAATTAAAATTTGTAATCGCGATTTTAATGCGCCAATACTCCTTATAGTTCAATTTGACATGCCAATGGACTCTAATAGGGCACATGTGTGAGGTGCATTGTACCAATGGAGCATTGCTGCTCTTCCCAGGGCCATTTATCGCCTGTTGCAAATAGGGTGAATTTCCCCTATAATCAAGAAAATAATAAACACAAGTTAACAGTTAGAATGGCAATTTGAGAAGCCTAAAAATTAATAGATACTACAGTGACATACTTTCACAGAAAAATTAAGCAAAATTAGCATTCAACATTCTAATATAAAAATTGTTCTAAGTGTTCACATGTTGGCTATATACAAAATCATTCCTAAATTTGCATTGTAGGAGACACTCTATAACCATAAGTCTGATAAGTAACGTAGTAATGCTAACAAGTTCACCAGTCATATTAATTTAATCAATGTAAACTCTGCTACCAGATTACATTACAGAATTTTTTATGACTTACTCAACACAGCTTCCAGGATTAGTGATGTTGTTTTGGCATCCACATGAGCAAGTGGGGCAATTGACAATGGTGTCATTGTAGAAAGAAGACATTGAGACGCAACAAGTTGGGGTTCTTTGAGCCAGAAATTGTGAATATGTGCATGTTATATTCCATGTCACTGCCCAAAAGAAACAAAATTTAAAACAAAAACTAGTTGTGACTGCCCAAAAGTAGGAGCAGCATGAATAATAAGTCAGATAATTAACGTTCCTACAAAACATCAAAAGGTAATGCTGATGCGCTAACTTCCGAACAAGCTCAATGACCATTTTTTCTAACACTATTTGGAAGAGTTTTCAGGAAGTCATAATTATACGAAGCTGATGACAATAGCAATGCCAATGGGTAGACCCATATGATATTTTGGGTCTCTTTCTTTTTCTTTTTTTTTTGGCAGGATGACAACGACGACAACAACAACAAAGCCGTTAATCTCAAATAAATTGGGATATACTAGAAATAAAACCCAATCGGAAAGCACAAAATCAAAGATCTCAAATATCAATGATAATAATAAGTATGATGAAAGAAAAGGAAAATAAATAAATAAAATAATAATAATAATAATAATAATAATAATAATAATAATAATAAATAAAGATGATAATGATGATGATAATATGCTAATAGTAATAGCAATAATAACAATAATAATAATATAATAAATCTATATTATAAAATCTATTTCTAAATCCTAAAAACATATTTTAAAACCTAATTCTAAATTCTAAATTCTAAATCCTAAAATCATATTTTTAAACCTATTTCTAAATTCTAAATTCTAAAATCCTAAAAATCTAAGAACATGAAGTCTATAACTCTACTATTAGACTCGAACTCCTAAATCATGATTCAGGTACATGAATCGTCATCTTCCAAGCACTCCTATCCAAAGCAAGTTCTTTGGATATATTCTATTCCTTCAAATCTCTTATTATTACTTCCTCCTATGTCAGTCTCGGTCGACCTCTTACTCTTTTGTATTTTCAGGACGACTTAGAATACCGCTGCGTACTGGTGCTTCAAGAGGTCTTCGTTGGATATGACCAAACCATCGCAAATGATGTTGGACTAGTTTCTCTTGAATTAGTGTTACCCCAAGTTTGTCCCTAATATCATCATTTCTTATTCGATCTTTCCTTGTGTGACCACATATCCAACGCAACATCCGCATTTCAGCTACACTCATCTTTTGAACGTGTTGTCCTTTTGTAGCCCAACATTCTGCGCCATACATCATCGCGGGTCTAATCGCCGTTCTGTAGAACTTGCCTTTTAGTTTGTTTGGGACCTTCTTGTCACAAAGAACACCAGATGTTTGTCTCCATTTTACTCTTCATCCATCTCTTCTTCACTCTGCAACATCAATCTCAAATACCGAAATGTGTCATTCATGGGTATACAATAAGATTTTTAATTTCAAATAACATCTGTCACATTACTTTTCAATTGTCACGAGAAAATGTACATACCATAGATGCGCATTTTGATATTCTAAATCGGATAAATCAAATAAACCGAATAGTCCAAAATTTATCAAATAATTTTATTTTACTTAATATAAATAAAGATTATATCAAACATACTCCGAATATATTTATTTTCTATAAGTTTTATTTTGTTATTTCTTTTATTTTTTAAACTTTATTTCTTCTAATAATTTTTATAATTTTTGATATTTTTATCCCTCTTTAAATAATATAATTTTAGTTTAACTGAATAAATCGAATTTTTTTTAGTTTATTCGGTTTATTCGGTTGCTATTTTTAAAAGTTTAATTCAGTTCATAATTTGACAAACTGAAAAATTTTCAGATGCATATAATCATTTCAGTTTACAAGAGCTCACTCTTGGTTTGAGAGATATCCACCAAGTGACAAAGGCCGCAGGAGTACCTAGGTCCAAATAAAGATCAGTTCCAGTTACCGACTACCTAAATAAGGAAAAATGTGCTACTACTCGTCAATCCAAACTAACATCTTATATATTCAGTTTTGATCCTACTAAGTCTAAAACCTTTCGATTCTAAAGTTTGTCTCCACAACTCTAGTTTTGATCGACTCCAATTCTGCTCTCGTCAATTAGCACTACATCATCAGCAAAGAACATACACCAAGGAATATCTCCTTGTATGTCATTTGTGATCTCGTATATCACTAAGGTGAAAATATATGAACTACCCTTGATGTAATCCTATCTTAATAGGAAATGTATCGGACTTGCCGTCACATGTTCTGACACAAGTCACAACATTTATGTACATATCCTTAATAAGGGTAACGTACTTTGTTAGGACTAATTTCGTTTTGAGCGCCCACCACATGATATTTCTCGGTATTTTATCATACGTTTTTTCTAAATCAATAAATATCATATGTAGGTCATTCTTCTATTCTCGATGTCTCTCCATAAGTTGTCTTATCAAAAAAATCGTCTCCATAGTGGACCTCCCAAGCATAAAACCAAACTGATTTTTAAAGACAGTTGACAATTTTCTTAAACGGTGCTCGATCACTCTCTCCCAAAGCTTCATGGTATGACTCATGAGCTTAATTCCTCTGTAATTAGTACAACTTTAAATATCTCATTTATTCTTGAAGATTGATACTAATATACTTTTTCTCCACTCATCAGGCATCTTATTGGACCGAAAAATGATATTAAATAGTTTAGTGAGCCACACTATTGCTATATCTCCAAGACATCTTCATACCTCAATCGGGATGTCATCTGATCCTAACGCCTTACTTGTTTTCATCTTTTTTAAAGCTTCTTTCACCTCAAACTCTTGAATTCTCCGAACAAATCGCCTGTTGGTGTCAATTGAGTCGTCCAACTCGATCGCGGTTTTCTCACTCTCGTCGTAGAATAGCTTGTCGAAGTATTCTTTCCATCTGTTCTTAATCTCCTCATCCTTCACCTAAAGTCTATCAACCTCATCCTTAATACATTTAATTTGGTTGAAGTCTCTTGTCTTCCTTTCTCGAAGTTTAGTCATCTTATAGACATCATTTTCGCCCTCTTTCGTATCTAATATCCGATACAGCTCCGTGTATGCCTGACCCCTTACTTCGCTCACAGCTTTCTTTGCGTTTCTTCTAGCTTCTTTGTACTTCTGTATGTTTTCATCACTTCTGTTGTGATGTAAACGTTTGTAACATTCTTTCTTCTCATTGATAGCATTTTGTACATCATCATTCCACCACCAAATGTCTTTAGGTTCACGTTTATTTCCTCTAGTTACTCCAAACACCTCTATAGCCACCTTCCGAATGTGAGTCGCCATCTCCTTTCACATATTATCCGCATCCTCACTTTCATTCCATGATCCTTCTGCAATAACTTTATTCTTAAACACCTGAGAAACGTCCTCTTTGAGCTTTCACCACCTCGTTCTCGTTATTTTCATGCCTCTATCTCGCCGAACGCATACCTGAAAACAAAAATCAGCCACCAAAAGTTTGTGTTGTCATGTTGTGTGACAACACTCGCCAGGTATAACCTTACAATCCATGCAGTTTGGTCTTTCCTCCCTTCTAGTCAAGACAAAATTAATCTGGTTCGAGTGCTGGCCACTGTGAAAGTAATTAAATGCGATTTTTTCTTTCTAAAGAAGGTGTTCGCTACCATGAGAACGTAAACTATAGCGAAGTTTAAGATGTCTTCTCCCTCTTTATTCTGTTCGCCATAGCCAAAACCCCCATGTACCCTCTCAAACCCCCCTCTAACTGTGCCAACATGACCATTAAGATCTCCTCCAATGAAGAGTTTTTCACTGTTAGGCACTTCTCTAACCATGTACTCTAAGTCTTCCCAGAATCGTCTCTTGACATCATCGCTCAAACCTACTTGTGAGGCATACGCACTGATGACGTTCAAGACCAAATCTCCAAAAATCAATTTGATCATGATAATCCTGTCCTCTTGTCTCCTAACTGCGACAACTCCATTCTTGAGGCTCTTATCAATTAAGATGCCTATACCATTTCTACTTTGTTTTTTTTTCTTGTGTACCACAATTTGAAACCCGTATTCTCCACCTCCTTAGCCTTCTGACTCGTTCATTTAGTCTCCTGAATACATAAGATATTAACGCGTCTCCTAATTGCAGTATCAACTAACTCTCTTAGCTTACCTATTAAGGACCCTACATTTGGCTACCTAAATGAATCATACTTTCTCCGACTAACTTCTTTGCCCCTCGCACTCGTCGAGTCAAGTGCGAAGATCCTTGTTCATTTGACACTACATCCGGGCACCGATGCAGCGCGTCACTAAGGTGATGACGATCCGGCCCTCGCTCACTTGTCACCATATCCGGGTTCCAATATGGCGCGCCACTAAGGCGGTGACGACCCGACCATTGTTCTCTTATCACTATATCCGGGTTTCAATATGGCGCGTCGCTAAGAGGGTGACGCCCCAACAAAAATTGATTGGGTTTCATTTCCATAAAGATCAGCTGTTTTAGTGCAAGGCTCGCCACACCCTCCGCAACCCTCCTCCTCCTTTATCCTGGTTTGGGACAGACTGTACAGAAACTAATCCACACAGACGAATTTTTTTTTTGGCAGGACAAATCTAAATAAATAAGAAAACAAATAAAGTGCTATAGAGACATACAAAGGGACTGTGTAATTCTCCTGCCATCCTGGGAGATAAATTTGGTCGACGGTACCTTCTTTGCTGGCCCACAAGTGTACCCGGGCCCAGGTGTCTTGAGGGTAACATTTTTAGGTGCTCTGACAGTCCTGTTGGTGGTCCCAGACTGACCCACACTGATCTGGAAAGAGGCGACTGCATTTGCAGGGTCCTGGATCCATGAACTTAAAACTCCCCCCTTGCAACAGTTTGCAATTTGCATGTTGTATGGTGTACCTACAGTAATTTATTTTAATTTTAATATACGAGTCCCATGCTGCTGTGCATACAACCCTGGTGCAAAGTATTTCAGAATTTTATGGGTATCACATGAACCAGTGTGGTATCAAACTGTATGTCCGATGTGATAACCAAATGTCTGAAGTGTAGTATGATCAATTTGCCCATTCTGCTAAAAATTCACCAACATAGCCTCCGATGAAACAAAGAACTGGGGGCAATATTTACAAGCACTGCAATTTCAGAATAGATGTTTATTGGTTGACACTACTAGAAAGCTGGAGCAACATTTTTCACTCAAATGATTCACTCAGGTCTGTTACAAGCATGAAACTGTACTGTCTGGTAGTAATCCACCTGGAAACTGAGGTTACAGTATGTACCAGTTCCCCCAGCACATCTACGTATGAAATGATGATATTAAAGAAAGACACAAAAATATGTACCAGGTAACAGGTCAACAATTGATGGGCTTCGTTTGCAGCAGTGGGGAATGTTGCCTTTGAACTTGGAGCAGTCGCCTTGTTCAGTAGCCTGGCCACCAACCATGGACCATATGACCTCCTTCTTGGTCCAGGTCCACCCAAGTGTCCATCCGGGCGATTGTATGTGCCGATATTTTTGGTAATTGTACAACGTGACCACCCCCTTGGATAAAATTCCATTTACATGTCAAATATTTAACATAATAGGTGCAAAAATGATTAGCTGACACAGACAGCTGGTTCACAACTCTGTATATTGAACTTACTGGTATGGTACGGTTACATTTTCTTGTGCAAAATTGATACAAACAGTTAAGTACTAAATTGTAGGAAACTATACAGATGGTGTGTCCCTATACTCAAACCCCCACCACCCAATGTGTGAAATTGATATTGACAGTAAAAGTCCAGGGTAAAGGAGAAACGAAGAATTGTAAACCATCGAGCCTTGATTGTCAAAACGCTTAGAATACTAGTCCAATAATTTGGAAATTTAAAATAGAAAATTAATCAAGCAAGATTTTACTAAAACATGTAAAATTACTTCAGAGAAAGTTAAAATTGACAGGCTGATAGTGACCACTGTATGGATGGTGATAGACTAAGACTGACTCCAGAAGTAGACAAAGTAAAAGTAATAAAATTAAAATCTACCATTGAAAAAATTGCCTAATAGTGACAGAAATTATACTTCTGTAAGGCATTGGAAAAAATATTGAAAAGGTCATAACCCAAAAAAGAAAAAAAATGAATTTAAAGGTTTTTACTCACCACATATCCATCTGCAGTCCATTGCATAATATCCCATTTAATTGTTATATTCCCAGTTGGATCAAGCGGGTCATATGCCTCTACATATTAGAGAAAATATATATGAGCATTTCAGTTTTTTACTATTTTGTGTAAAGCAAGAAATATGAAGACTATCAGAAACAGAACCAATAAAGTGTGCTTACGAGTACGAATATGATTATGCTTTTTTTTTACTTTTCAGATATAGTCTAGTGTGAGGTACCAAAGTTTTATTTCTTTCTGTACCGAAAGGGAATATTCCCTATTTTTGTTTCGAGCTAAAAATTTCGTACAGATCCTTTTCGAATTGAACTCCTTTGGCTACAAACAAGGCAATGGTAAGTTGAACTCTATAGACCCCAGCTATTACTAAATTGATTAAAAATGCAAAATAAATTGTTCTAAAACCCTGCCACGACGACTCAGGTCAACCCCACTAAACAAAAACAAACAAAAAGCGGTTCCGTTTCTCCCAGGTCAGAACATTTAGTACCAACGTTTTTCAATTTTTCTCACAATAATATCTTCAAAGACCACATAATTCCCAAAAATTCAAAAAAAAAAAAAAAAAAGAAAAGGGATTTCAGATATATCCATATAACATATTACAACAATCGCGCAAAAATTTAACTCCAAGCCGTGTTTTGGACTGATCATAAACCAAGAGGAAAGTTCCAGAAAGAACAAACAAAACGGATTAAAAAAAAAAAAGTGAAAGAAAAAAATCAGACAAGATGAAAGAGGTATATTGCAGGAATTTACTAACCTGAAGAGTGGGTTAGAAATGAAAGTGCAACAAAGAGGGCGAGGGAGAATGCCAAACGCTTGAAATTCAAGCTTGATCGTTTCATGGTTTGAGAGGAATCAGGAACGAGCTTTTTGCGTGATTTATCAGTGTTCAAATCGCCTAGGCTCTCTTTTAGTTTGTTGAGAGAGAGGAAAGAATAAATGACCAGCTTTCCTCTTACTTGATTGTTGTTGCGTTGTAAATATATTATATTTAGCATTATTATATTATTATATTATATTTATGATTATAATTTATTATTATATTAATATTATGATTATTTTTTATTATTATTATTATCATTATATTATTATAATATTATTATTATTAAATTATTATTATCAATATTGTTATTATATTATCGTTATCATTAGTATTATTATATTATTTATTATTATTATAAATATAATTTTAATATTATATTATTATATTATGAATATAAATATAATTATTTTATTATTATATTATTATGATCAAGATTATTTATTATTATATTATTATATTATGATGATTATGATTATTATTACTTATTATTATTTTATTATGTTGTATTATATTATTATATGTTGATTATAGTGATGATTAATTTATTATTATATTATTATAATTATAATTATTTATAATTATTTTTATGATTATGATTATATTTTTATTATTATATTATTATGAATATGATTATGGTTATATTATTATGATTATGACTATAATTATTATTATCATGATTATGATTATGATTATTATATTATGATTATATTATTAAAATTATGATTACTTATTATTATTATATTATTATAATTATGATTGTAATTATAATTTTTTATTATTATATTACTATATTATGATTATGTTTATATTTTTATTATATTACTATTATAATATTATTATTTATTATGATTATTTTTTATTACTTTATTATTATTTTATTATGTTGTATTATATTATTATATGTTGATTATAGTTATGATTAATTTATTATTATATTATTATAATTATAATTATTTATAATTATTTTTATGATTATGATTATATTTTTATTATTATATAATTATGATTATGATTATGGTTATATTATTATGACTATGACTATAATTATTATCATGATTATGATTATATTATGATTATATTATTAAAATTAGGATTACTTATTATTATTATATTATTATAATTATGATTGTAATTCTAATTTTTTATTATTATATTACTATATTATGTTAGATAGAAGAATCATGGAGAGGAGAGCGAGAGGGGAGGTGGGGGTTTTAGTGCGTTTTTATGAGCATGGGAGATTTCAGACTTGTAGGATGTTATGTTTTTGAAACAAAATTAAAATTGTTCCAACACCGAGCCGTAGCAGAGAACTCACAGAGATAGCGAGTGGAGGTCCCACTTAAAAGTAACTTTTTTGCTATATCTGCCACATATTTTCATTACGGAAAATGGGCATCATGATGGTCATGCCATCATGCACCCTGAAAATTGTGTTGTGTGTTGTATAATGTGTTCAACACAATATATATTGAATCCGTTTGACAAATTAAAGAATAGTTTTGAAAGAATGATAATTTTGGAAGAGTGATAGATTAGTATTTTTTTTTGAAGAGTGGTAGAAGAGTATTATTTTTAACTATTCGGAAGAGCGAAAATATTATTTGACAGTTGTTACTCAGAATAGTTAAAATATGAATAATTATGATACTAATAATAATGATGATAATAATAATAATAATAATAATAGTAAAATAATAATCATAATAGTAAGATAATAATAATAAAGTAATAAAAAATAATCATAATAAATAATAATATTATAATAGTAATATAATAAAAATATAAACATAATCATAATATAGTAATATAATAATAAAAAATTATAATTACAATCATAATTATAATAATATAATAATAATAAGTAATCATAATTTTAATAATATAATCATAATATAATAATCATAATCATAATCATGATAATAATAACCATAATCATAATCATAATAATATAATAATAAAAATATAATCATAATCATAAAAATAATTATAAATAATTATAATTATAATAATATAATAATAAATTAATCATCACTATAATCAACATATAATAATATAATATAACATAATAAAATAATAATAAGTATTAATAATCATAATCATAATCATCATAATATAATAATATAATAATAAATAATCTTGATCATAATAATATAATAATAAAATAATTATATTTATATTCATAATATAATAATATAATATTAAAATTATATTTATAATAATAATAAATAATATAATAATACTAATGGTAACGATAATATAATAACAATAATGATAATAATAATTTAATAATAATAATATAATGATAATAATATAATGATAATAATAATAAATAATAATAATAATAATATAATAATAATAAATTATAATCATAAATATAATATAATAATATAATAATACTAAATCTTAATCATAATCATAATATAATAATATAATATAATATAATCAAACAATAATCGCTATTCCGACGAGAGCTAATCCGGTATTTCACCTATAAGTTGATATACCGGATTAGCACTATTCCGCACTCTTCTACTTAGTCTAAAATTCGTTTGATAAATTAATTCGTCGGAATAGCTATCTATATCTAACTTTTTGTTATTCCATTGAGTGTCAAACACTACCATTATGTATTTAGACATGTATAGTTTAACAATACATATTATGTATTTAGATATGTATAATTTAATGTGTTAAAATATTAAAATATTTAAAATATATAATATACTTAATACATCGTGTAAGATCTGTCCGTATTTACATATGTTGATATTTAAAAAGCATATATAAATTTGACAAAAAATAAAAATTCAGAACTATAAAGAAAATATGAAGTGTTTGACGTGTCTTTATGCATATATTAGTATGATTGATTTTTTTTTTACATACACGGGCAAGATCTGAGTTTTCTAGGCCAAAGTATGGCGGTTCGGGAAATTAATTTGGGTCAGCCTTTTTTTGTAGTAAATGTGTCGTAGATAGTCTAGTCTGAATTTTTAATTTGGGTCAGATTGCTTAGTCAAATTTTTATCTTGGATCAGAGAATTTGACAACATTTTTATTCGTTACAGTATCAAATTCAGGACAAACCAGAACCAGAAATTATCTTTATTTGTATGAACTTTCTATGTTAAATTTTTAATGGTATTGATTAATTTTTAATGACAATGGTTCTCTTTGTTTAATTTTAATTTTTTAATTATGAGTTATGGATTATATATTATATAATATGGATATATATATGAAATTGTCAAAAAAAATCGAACTAAAAGCTAGCTCAAGATAAAAATTCGGACCAACACAGTAGCGTGTTTACTACAAAAATAAATAGGACTAGCCTGAATTAATTTCTCCGACCACCTTACCTGGTTCAAAAAAAATCTGAACCTTATAAGCGTATGTAAAAAAAAAAATCAATCATGCTAATACATGTGAATTTTTTTTAAACTTTTTTATTTTTTTAAAAAAAATAGCTTATATCGTGTTTAAAGAAGGAAGAAACGGTCTGGTGGAGGAGGATCTTGATGTCATGAGATAAACGGGTGCATACAAGAGGTCTGAGTACTTGTTGAGGATAATCTTAGAAATACCGAATTATATTCTCAAATATAAATACTTTTACTTTAAAAATGTATAGCAATGATAAATAGCTATTTTTTCTCTAAAAAAAATGTAATTCTCTGGTTTATTTTTCCAAAAAAAGAAAGCTAAGTATTAATTTATTTTTCTTTTGGTTTGCGAGCCTTTTTACACTGGCGCCGGATCCTCTCTGACGAGATTGTAAAATTAACGGATAATTTAGGAGGGAGTAGGTTCAAAATCCATCAAATCTATTCAATTACAGATCTAATCAGTACAATTAAATAATTTATGAATCTCAAAGTAATAAAGAAATTTAAAATATGAATTTTGAAAATATTCAACGGTGGATGGGGCTATCGAATCAAAGATGGGTCTGTTACCCATCGATTCTCCTCTGTTCCCATATGATAGATGATACAAAGTTACAAAAAAAGGTATTAGGCAGAAATTAATTGTTGAAATCATCATACATTATTGTTATTACGTGTGTTACATGAGTTATTAATCGGATACAATATTATTATTATTTCTATTTTTCTATTTAATTGAGTTGTTATTCGTATTAATGTTATTTAAATTAAATAATAAAATATTATGCAAAATAAAAACATATTGTAAAATCATTGATATATATAATAATTCATTTCATTAATTAAATATAGGCAACGCCTCATAATATTTTTATCAGATAGTAAAATAAACAAAATAAACGAAACAAATGCGGAATACATACTACACACTTCTGGAGTGACACAATCAGTACCCGTTCCGTATCGGATGAAATGTATTTGGGATCATGGGATCGGGATCTATTAATAAAACACGAATCCGCGTATAAAGAACTCCAGGAACACAGAAAAGGGACAAAAAACACATCAAGATTAAAGAAGCAGTTACTATTTACGAAAATCTCTCCAAAAATTTTATAGTTTAAATTTCTATAAAATTTGGAGTCTTAGAACTCCATCTTTTTTATCAAAAAAAATTACATTTTAAATTTCAAAAAATAATATCATATGTACTCTGTATAAAACTTGATGAAATTTTTGCAAATATACTATTCATCAAATAAAAATATATAATTCTTTTATAAAAATTTGTACTATTAGATCATCTGCAAACGAAAATGTACAGTGATTTATTTTTAGTGGTTGTTGATTAAACATCACATTTCATTCCTATTGTAAGATATCGAAAATGGAAACAACTTTTAATGTGTATAACTTAGAATTAATCATCAATATTTCGATGTCATTTTGAAAATCCAAAGACCTTGGAATTTATTTAAAATTGAAACAGAAATACTGTTTGAAGGGCATGCGTAGTTTTAGTTTTTTTTTATTACCCGTAGTTACTTACACACATTTTTTCTAAATCTAATTCCAACCCATCTACTGTTAGAATCAGGGGCGGATCCAAAGCTTGTTCAGGGGGCACGTGCCTCCCTAGATTTTGAAAAATAGTGTTTTTCGGTAATGCTTTCGGTAATTTATCCCTCTGAATTGTCTGATTATTTTTATTGAGAAAAAATATTTAATATCGTGCATAATGAAATAATTATGTAAAAATATCAAAATATAAAGTTACGTAGTTTATTTTGTTGATATTTTTAATATATAAAATATTATTATTTTAATATTTTTTTATTAGATAAGAATATATATTAAATTATTAATTTTTTATTTAGTGAAAAATAATATCATTATAACTGGAACGTAGTTGTTATGCCCTGCTGGGCTTGGAGCCCTAGACGCAATTGGTCAGGTAAAGACCGACCAAGATAATGATACGCAGTCTTTTCGGATGATGTTGGAGTTTGAACTCTTCTTTAGGGCTTAGTTGGGCAAATTAAAGAATTGATTTGAAAGAGTGATAGAATAGTATTTTGTTGAAAGAGTGGTAAAAGAATGATATTTTTGATTATTCGGGAGAGTGAAAAATATTATTTAATAGTTGTTAATCAGAATAATTAAAATATGAATAATTATGATACTAATGATCAAGGGCGGAGCCAGAAACGATCGATAGGGGTGCCCGGTTCAAATAAATAGAATATTCGGGTCAAAAGAAATTTTATTTTTTTATCATACGACCTTTATTTTTCAGTGAACCGAGGGGGTGCCCGGGCGCCGGCTGGCGCCTACCTTGGATCCGCCCCTGCTAATGATGATGATGATGATGATGATGATGATAATAGTAAAACAATAATAATCATAATCATAATAATATAATAAAAATAAAATATAATCATAATATACTAATATAATTATAAATATAATCATAATAATATAATAATCATAAATAATCATAATTTTAATAATATAATAATAATATATTCATAACATAATAATATAATGCAACATAATCAAATAATAATAAAATAATATCATAATCATAATCATGATAATAATAATCATAATCGTAATCATAATAATATAATAATATAATCATAACCATAATCATAATATAATAATAAATTATAATCATCATAATATAATCATAACTATAATTATAATATAATTATAAAATACAATATAATAATAATAATAATAATAATAATAATAATAATAAGTAATAATAATCATATCCATAATCATAATATAATAATAATAATAATAATAATAATAAATAATCATAATCGTAATAATATAATCATATTTATAATTATAATATAATAATATAATACTAAAATCATAATTTTATAGTATAATAATAATTACTAATAAAAAAATTAATAATATAATAATAATAATAATAAATAATAATAATAATAATCATAGTCATAATATAATAATAATAAATCATAATCATAATCATAATATAATAATATAATAATATAATAATATAATATAACATAATTAAATTATAATCACTATTCCGACGAGAGCTAATACGGTATACCACCTATAATTTGGTATACCGAATTAGCACTCTTTCGCACTCTTCTACTTAGTCTAAAATTCATTTGGCAAATTAAATCGTCGGAATTGCAATTCTATTCATACTTTTTGCTATTTCGTGGTGTGCAAAAAAAAGCCTAGGTCTTTTTGGCTTTTGGTGCGATATATATTATTTAGAATTATATTTTAAAGATGTTGATTTGATATGGCTCAATAAATTAATAAATTTCACTACGGTTTGATCATTTCTAATTCTATGTTTCAATGTTTTTTTTTAGTTTCTAGTGGTTGAGAAAGTTGAGACTGTTCTTCTAATAATTACAATTTGTGGTGTGACGACAGAAGAGTATATTACCGTCCATTTAAATAAAAATAAGAAATAAATGAATGATAAATTATCCTTAAGATACTTCTTCTACTTGTTTTCGTTTAATCTAAATATCTATTGAGCTCTTCTTGGTGACGGTTCTTTTATTTAGTGCAGAATTAGCATCTTCACTCACGTGGATGATTTTTTATTGTTCACACGTCGTGTATTCGTGTTCCAACCGTCCGATTAAAAAAATCATTAAGAATAAATATGCTAGAATTGTGAAGAAACTAAAAAAGAAAAAAAAAAGTTAAGTCAGTCAAACATCACCCATATTCAAATATGAGACATTATAATAATTTTCACATGCTTTTCATGATATTATTTCCGTTAGATGCTCCAAAATTGTTGCAGACAACAGAAAAAAAAAATTGTCCTAGATCGAAATAATTTTAGACCGCTCAATTTTAAATATTAGATAGTTAAAATATTTTTTAATTTAATCAGAGAAAAAAATTAATAAGTGAAAATCATTATAATTAATTGATAAATCAACGATGCTGATTCTGATTCTGATTCATAAGAGACTGTTACTAGAGGAAACAAAATCTACACCGTTAAAAAGCACCTGTTATGCTCCTTTCAACATTAAAGAAAATACGAGAAGACAGGAAATCGCCAGTTCAGACAGCCATGTTATTTATTTGAATTGATTTTTTCTTTAAATTTTTAAATAGATCTCACTTTTTAATTCTAATGGGATCATTTCCGTACGGAATATAAATTGACATTTTCTTTTACTTAAATGGGTACGTAAGCTATTATTTATTTCTCGCCTTCTGGCCTCAGTTCACTTCACCCGTTGGCCGTGGCCGCTAGATTAAAAGATTGGTTGTATGAAATATGAAAATTTGAAAAATAAAAAATAAAACACAAGTGATTTAAGATGAGGTAAAGTTAAAATCACTTGTGTTTGATATTTTAAAATGTTTTAAAGTGTTTAAAGAACTACTATATCTGACAAACGGGTGGTTAAAGACGTAAGAGTTCTCATCGCTTGGGTACTTTATGTTTAAAGTATCTGTTATTAATCGGTCTCGTAAATTTAAATTATCATCATTGTAATCGCGGACCACCATCGTACTATGCAGTACTCCATAAAATACGGACTCAAGACATAAAGGGAGGGCTGGAGGCGTCCATTTATTTAAGTGTATGTATAAACCAAGAAGGACCGGAGATCTCCGTTCATTCCAGAATGTAAAGAAGTTGAACCGAACTATCTCAAATTCACAAAATTAATATGAATTGGAGCGGCCTGGAGGGCAGCTCTACGCTAGCGTGTTTCATCATTATGACAAACAGCAGAGCTCCAGCTAAGTTTCAAATAATCCCACGTCACAATCTCTAGCTTGAGGCCTTGAGCTATGGATAAATTTTATGGGATAACTAAATTACACTTCAAATTTTATATTTAATTATTAATTTTTATTTAATTACTTATTTAATCATTAAATTTTGATGTTTATTAAAATTTGGTATGTTTTTTCATTCAAACTCAATGGAATACTTAATATGATCTCTATATTAATGTTTAATATATATATATATATATAGAGTGGAGATAGCGTGAGCTTAAGCTCACGGAGGCCCTCAAGTGAGCTTAACTCAAAAAACATATTAAATCATCTCGAAATTTTAATTTATCATTCTCATTAAATTCTTTATATGAAAATCTCATGGGATGCAAAAATTTGGAGCGTTTTGAGCTTTTTAAGTCATCGTTTTTAATTTTTGAAAATCAGCTCTAAAAATAATAATAATATATTCAATACTTGAACATCATTTTAAAAAATTAAAAACGGTGACTTAAAAAGCTCAAAACGCTCTAAATTTTTGCATCCCATGAGATTTTCATATAAAGAATTTAATGAGAATGATAAATTAAAATTTCGAGATGATTTAGTATGTTTTTTGAGTTAAGCTCACGAAAGGCCTCCGTGAGCTTAAGCTCACGCTATCTCCACTCTATATATATATATATATATATTATATAAAATTTTAAAATATGATAATATAAAGCACAAATTAATTATTTCTATTTCATTCTTTAAAAAAAGAAAATTTCCATGTTTTCAAATATGTATTTATTTTTTAGAAGCAATTATATTATTTAGGATATGCATTATTAGCGCACCTTTTAAATAAATAAATAAATTAATTATATTAGGTCTTATTTATATAGTAATTAAATCATAAACATTAAAATATTTTTGACCATAGAATGATAAAATATTACTTTTTAATGTTAGTATGACGTAAATATATGTAAATAAAATATGAAGTAAAAAATCTTCTGCGCATCAAACAAATAAAATTAGATGATTGACATAATTTAGTTTAGTAAGTTGATATGCTCAATTGCATAAAACAACAATAATTTATCAATCTTACTTAAAGAAATTTAATTAACATATATGTTCATATCATATTATAATTTTTTTAATAAATTTAAAAAACTAACATAGTGATCAAATTTAGATAAATATTAAAATCAGTGACTAAAAATAAATAAATATTTAGTAATTAAATATGAATTTAAAATATAATTTAGTAATCTTTTTCAAAGATTTAGCCTTGAGCTATAGCTAGGCCTAGGCGCTAACAAGGGACGAGCAGTGAAACCCTGAAACGTGCAAGGAAGGCGACGTTTATCAAAGCAGGGAGCGCATCCTCTAAAGATTTTTTTTCTGTGTAGAATTTTCAAACGTTAATCACAACGGCTGTGGAGAAGTCTAAATACGAATTTTGATGCACGAGAGTTTATTATTGATAAATCAGGACCGTCAATCTCTGATTGAACGAATCAGATCAAAAATACTCCACCTGGAGAGCTTTTTTTGCTCTCCAGGGGATGTCATTTCTATCAAAGCAACGAGGAGCCTTTTTGTGATCTTGTGTTGCTGTGTTCTATTATCTATATTTTACATGAAAAAAGATTCTTATACCCCATCTTTTATATCCCATCTTGTACCCCAACTATCTAACTGTCATAACCGTCGGTGATATCATTTAATTCTAATCATTTTTTTCCGAACACACAATTTCTCCGATTTTCTCTCTCTTTTGTCTTTCCTACTTTTTCCTCGCTCTCTCCCTTTCTTGTATTTTCTACTCTCTACCGTATTCTCCTCTCTTCTTCTCCCAAACATGATCCATTCTTTTGTCTTCGTTTTTTCTCCTCCGTCAATTGATTTTCACTTTGCTCTTTCCTCCATAAATCATGATATTTGCTTTTCTATTGTCAGAGAAGAGCAAAACAATCTGACATTTACGATTGACATTTCATAATTTTTTTCGATTCAATAGGAAAATGAGATTTCCTATGCTTCAGCTTCGATTTGGAGTTTTGGAGATTCAAGCATCAAATTTTAAGTAGGCATTGTGAAGCCTCCAAGCGTATCTTCCATCTAGCTAATAGATGTTCATCTTTTCAAAATAAAGTTGTACAAAAAACAAATCGCCATCGATCTCCTTTGTCCGAACTCTTAGAATAAAAATTTTCAATATATTTTTTGATCCTTTGAACCCCTCTTTGATTTGTGGCTTCTATATCTTCTATTTTAATCTATTTTCTTAATTTCACCTAGAGGAACAATTTTGTGCGAATGAATTATATATATGTTTCTCTCCGTTGGATTATGTTTCGCGCAAGAGAGAAATAAATATCCGAGAAATCATTTGACATCTTGTTTGAATTACTTATGAAGATGCAGTACCATTAGATGAGAGATTTGTAAGAGAGTAGGTTATTTGATCCTTTTTCTCGTGAGATGTGAAATTCAATTTTTATTGTTATTAGATATTATGTTGTACATGTTTAAACTATGATAACACTTTAATATTTATAATTCTCTTGAACAATCAACAACAAAGGTTTGCTTGAAAATGATTTTGGATAAAATAATATAGTTAAAATACTTCTTAGTACAATTATATTCATTTTAAAGATATTTATTCAGAATTAGTACAGTAGAAGATTATGTTGCATATTGAGACTTATTTTGATGGATATAAAGATTTGAGGTGTTGAATATTAAGACTTAGGAGATCAATTTTTTTTGTTATTATGAATAATGATAAATTAACTTTTATTTATTTGTTAGCAAATGAGAAATGAAATGAGGCTCAAACTAGTTGAATGAATTGTTCAACACAAAAAAAAATATGTGATTGTATAATTTTTTTATTGCGTTATATTTTTAATATCATCACTGGACTTCTAATAGATTTCTCATAGGTTTTTTGTTTTCCATGAGTTTCTATTTTTGTTGCTTCTTTATTTTTCTTAATAACTAAATTTTCTGTATAAACGTTTTATGTTGGTTTTATAGGAAAATATAAGAAAGGAGATGTTTATTTTTGGCTATAATATTATTACACATGAGATAAATGATCAAGCGTGAGTACTATAATATGTTATATTAAGAGAGTATCAATTTGAATTTTGAAGATTTATTATTTCTGGTATTAAGACTTGAAATTTTTGGTATTAAGAATTAATATTTGTGGTATTAACAATCATTATGTTGTGATGAAATTCATACTTATTTGAATTTTAAAGACTTATAATTGAGAGTATTGAGACTTGATATTTCTGGTTATTAAGACTTGATATTTTTGGTATTAAAACTTATTTTTTTGGTGTTGAGAGTCGTTGTATTATGTTGAAATTCAGACTTATTTGAATTTTGGAGACTTATAATTGAGAGTCCTGATATGGGTTTTGGAGATTTATAATTTCTGATATTAAACTTATTATTTCTGGTATTAAGAATCATTATTTTGTGATGAAAGACTTATTTGTTATACTTTTAAGACTTGTAATATATGATATTAAGACTTCTTATTTGTGGTATTAAAAATTATAATTTGCGATATTAAGAGTAGTTTATTATACTTTTAAAACTTATAATTGAGATTTTAAATTTATAATTTCTGAACACTCTAATATAAATTTTAAGTTCAAAATATCACTTCTTATATTAGATATTAAGATGTCTAATTTTTCATCTTAAGACTTGTTACATTCGGTCTTTAGACTTACCATGGAAATTGATGGCCGTGAAAAATAACTTCAAATTTTAGATATTAAGATGTGGTTTTCGTAGTGTTAAGAATTTGAACAGTCGGTTTTAAGAACTAGAGGATTATGTATATAAACTTGGAACATTCTGTTTTAAGACATTAATAATTTGCTCATATTCTGATGGCTGCCCTAATATAAATTTTAAGTTTAAAATATCATTTTGTTCATTAGATATTAAGACATGTGTTGTCGGGTGTAAAGATTTATAACCTTAGATGTTAAGACTTGAGGTATCGCCTATAGGGCGGTCATCAGCTCATCTTCCTGAACGTGAATAATGAGATTAATGGGTTTTTTTCAGTTGGGGGTATAGATCGGGGTACAGTCTGGAATATAGTTAGTTGATCTCATTTTACATACATTAAAAAGCTTCACATAATAGTTATAGATTCTCGTGTAACGGTTCACTATCAGCGAGATCCGCTGAACTTTGAGGTAACAAGAATTTTACATGCGTTACGACAAGGTAAGAGGCGTAGTAGTTCTAGCTTTCTAGCGCTGTGGGACCCACATATAAGCGAGGCAAATATACAAATACGAATAGATAAAAATCAGTGAACAACCGAATATGGAACACAATGACTATCGATGCGGACCTGACACCTAACAGAACGATATCTCTGGAGAGCAAAAAAAAAGTTTTCAAGTGAAGTATTTTTATCTGATTTATTCGATCAGAGATTAATGATCATGATTTAATAATAATAAACTCTTTATGTATTAATATTTATATTTAGACTTTCTCACAACCTTTATAATTAAAACGAACTGTAATAATTAATCTTTAAAAACTCTCCATACAAAAATCTCTCCAGAGCATAGTTGCCCGACACCTAATAGGAGAGATGCCGTTCGTGACAGCGAACGAACAGCTGACCACGGCTGGAGTCAGAATTTATTTGTTTGTTTATACGTTCCAAATCATGATCATAGCTGGCATTTTTTTTGTTAAATTTTCAGGGCAACATCAAGCCCATATAAACTTACAAAGTTAAACACAAAAAAGTCTTACAACTTATAGCAATATCTGTTATGACGATTACTATTATGACAATTTTAACAATGGGGTCTTCAAAAAAAAATAATGATATTTATAAAGGGAAGGGATCCTTGACAATGGACCTTCAAATAATGATATTTTAATAATGAACCTTCAAATAATGATATTTTAATTATGAACCTTCAAAAAATTATGAAAAAAAAAATTGGAAAAAAAAATCTTATAGATATATTTTTCTACTTATAGATGGTGATTAAAATCTTACGTAATTTTGTTATCATTTGTTTGTCCAACAAAGACTATCAAAATGTTATGCACTTTGTAACGATTTCAATTTAACGGTGTTTGATGGACTATGAAACGATAATGAAATTATAAAAAATTTGAATCACCATCAATCTATAAGTATAAAAAAATATATATAAGATTTTTTATTTTAAAGATTTTTTCGTATTTATTTTCAAGATCCATTGTCAAGATTGACAAGATAACCATTGTCAAGTGATCCCTTCCCATTTATAAATAGGGAGATTTTTGTAGAAATATTCATTAAGTTATAGATTTTGGTCATGTTTTGAATTTGATATAATATAGGTTTTATTTGATTGTTCATAAAAAATATTAACTTGGAGCAATTCAAATTGCATGAGATTTTAACGATTTTTGATGGACAATGAAATTTAAATTGTATATTAGAAACACTATCAATCTATAAATTTAAGAATATATTTTTATTTTTATTTTTTCCAAATTAATTTGAAAATTCATTATTAATATTGCCAAAATAATTATTACCGAGTGATCATTCTTTTTAATAATAACTCGACAATGATGATAATGATACGCAACTTTTGACCATAAGTCACACAATAAAGATGCAAACACTGTTGCCGTAAGCAATAAATAGCAAGCATACAAAATATTAAGAGTTTTCAGGAAATTAAATAAATAAAATATGTGCCCGTATTTAAAAGACCATAAAAATACGGAATCTTAGTCAAGTAGATGAAGACAATTATAAAACCGAGTGAAGCTGTTCAAAATAGAATGACAATTTTTTGGAACATATAAATACAACTTTCAAGATATCTCTAATAATTGTATACATGTTATGTGAAAATTTTCCACAATTCCACTGTACTCCTATATCATCACTAACCAGTTTTGAAAATTGTGGGTGTACAGGTGTTAAAAAGGAGCACTTAGGATCCCACAATTTTGGCTTTTTAGGAGGTCACTTTTATCATAAGGGCTTGAAATTTGAATGGAGAGTTCGAATTAAGAAACTCCGTTAACATACTAATATCATATCAAGGTTTGCACTTTGCACCAAAACTCAGGATGAACAGCTGAAAATAATCCAGTGTCAGTGTGCTTGGTTCACTGGGTTCATAACAGGCCCACTACAGTAAGTTAAGACTGGCCTGTATGAAAATATCAGCCCGCCAATTCTATACCAGGGCTGTATCACCTGCTCAACAGCTTCTTGTTCAATGGCCCAGTATGACTTTTAATGCCAGGTGCACTAGGGTTGGATATCCATGAGGCCTTGAAGTGTTTACGAGTTGTGAGCATATATATTCATGCAGTTTTTAATGCACTTTTGAGTGGCTGCTCACCTCGTGCTTTCTATAGAAGGATGTGAAATTGTGAATTCTTTTATGTTGCACCAAGTCAGTGAAACATTTCATATATCATAGCTTTTGTTAGACACTGAAAATAAATAAATTATTTATTTATTCTTCTATAGAGATGAATAGGAAAGCCAATTAAACAGGGAACCATGGTATACTAGTCTGGAATACATGTATATCTTTCTCTACAAATAAAAAAGATAGAATCAACTATAATTCTCATTTGTACAATTATTTTATATTTTCTTAATTTATACAATTATTTGCAAATGAGAATTCTCGTATAGATCAAAACAAAAGAAATTTGTTTAAATTAATTTATTTAAACCTTATAACTGCAGATATTAGATAAATTTATTTTAAATGTATCGCGAACCCACCTCAAAACGTAAATTCTAATTTGAGTTCAATAAAACTCAGATATAATATCTAGTTTCAATCTCATGGGTAGATCTTTAGGTTTTGTGTCTTAAATATTTTTTGAAGCGTTATTTCCTTCAATACGTCAATTTTAAAAAAATCAGCATCCATACCCAAAATAAATAATATATTAAACTTTAATACATGAAAGAACTAGTGAGTCATGGTTTGACTTTTATACATAGATTTAATATTATTATATATATGCTAAACTCATTAATAATACAAATGAAGCAATAGTCTAGTGGTATGGCGCATGGAAGGAAAGGAGGAGCTCCTGGGAAAATCTGTGTGGTAGTCACGCACCCAATATGTACCGGGGTTGTATCCGGAACCCAGTTTTTAATATTAATAATTATTAATAAATTATTATTATTAAAAATAAGAGTGAGAAACGGATAAGTTCAAAAATACGAATCACAACGCGCCACTGTCAGTGGCGTCTTTACCAAACGCGCCACGCGCGATGCGCGTTTCCTTAGAACACGCCACGGTCAGTGGCGCCTTTATTTGCTATAAATACCGATGCCCGCTCGTTCAATTCTCACAAACACAAAAACAACAAACATCCAACTTCTTCAAAATGCTACCAGATTTAAATTATAATCCCGATGAAGAAAATTATACTGCAGAACAACCGAGCGGCAGTAATTTTTTTACGGGAATATTTCCAAACCAGAATGAAATAAATTCCTATCAAACCTACGATCAAACCAATTCCTATCAAACCTACGATCAAACCAATTCCTATCAAACCTACGATCAAACCAATTCGTATCCAACCTACGTTCAAACCAATTCCTATCCAACCTACGATTGAACCAATTCCTATCAAACCTACGATCAAACTAATTCTTATCTAACCTACGATCAAACCAATTTATATCTATATCCAGCTATTTACAGTAACAATATAATTTATCAACAACCGAAACCAGCGGTGCCACTATATAATTTTTTTGGCGGTAGTAGTAGTACTACGTCTGGCTGTAATTTAGCTGATAATATTGATGGCAGAAGTAGTGTTGATCCAACGATAATTGAATTAAGTGATGATCACGATGATCAGGATGAGCAAGATGATGGTGGTCCGTATTATTCAAATGAAGAAGAAACATGAGAGGATTACACTAAGCAGTCGGATTTTTCGATCGATGAATCTGAAGATGAGGAAATTCAGAGATGCGATACCACATTGTTAGTTACCGGACGAACTGAGAGACACCATCCCGTAGAAGCATTAAATAATTTTGAGATGTTTGACTGTTTAGGCGCGAATGAATCTCTCTTAGGACCCGATGATGAGTTAGCTGAAAATATAATATTTGCTTCTAAACGGCTTTAATATACCGTGCGCTGTCTGTGAGGTATGTGAGGAATGTAGCCAATGTCGGGGATCTCATTCTTAGAAGGTATAGGAGGTACGAAATCACTCGGGTCAAGTGGAGCGCTAGCGGCTCCATATACCTCAAACCACCGTCGATACCTCCTATAGTCCTCCGCATTCCACTCTTCTCCGCATTATTTAATTTATTTAAAGCCTAATTAAATATTTATTATTCTACAATTAAATCAATAATTAATCTACAATTAAATAATAAATAAATTAATTCTACACAAATAATTAATAAATAATCTAAAATTATAATTACACAATTCTACAATTTAATCTATAATTAAATAGACAATTAATTTTACAATTAAATAATAATTAAATCTATAATTACATAATTTCACATTTAAACCTACCATTAATATTCAATTAAATTATAATTAATAAATTTTATAATTAAATCTATAAATAAATTATAACTAAATTATATTTATATCATTCTAATTTAATCTACACATTTTAATCTACATAACTAAATTATATTTATATTTCAATGCTAATTATTTACATAAATAAAATTTACCTTTAATTGCAATACCAAACGCGCAGATGTACTCGTACGTTTTTTTTTCTCTTCTTTCTTCTCTCTTCTTCTTTCTTCCAATCTCTCTCTTTCTCTCTTTTTTCCTTCTCTTCTCTTTCTTTCTTTTTCTTTTTCCTTTTGTTCTTCTCTTTCTTCAGCAAAGCGCAGATAATCTGCGCGTTTGATATATATAAGAGGCAAACGCGCGCATTTCGCGGTGGCGCTTTTCCTTATTATAATGAAACGCGCACGCATTATCGATGGCGCATTTCACGCCACGCCGATCTTGCTTTCCATTCATATATTTAAAATTCTACCGTTATCAGTCTTATTTTGAATAATATTAATTTATTAATAATTATTAATATTAAAAACTGCCGGAACCCACACCTGTACTTATTCGGTTGGATACATCATATATGTAACATGGTCTACAACAAAGTTTTATCAAACGCATGAGATTTATATTTTAAGTTCTTGACGAAGCATAACTTCTTATTTCCCCTAGCAGTACTGTATCGAAAATCATGCAATTGACATTTAAACTTGTTCTATTCCCATCGCAGTCATGAGGTCTTTCATCTTTGAAACCATGTGTAACCTGCTTGCAATGTCATTTTCGTGTGATTAAACAATTTAGCTAATGATCTCTCGATCCGGGAGCTCTGGACCAACATCAAAGCCCAGTTTCAGAATGGGCCAGTCACTTTAATCTTGTGCCGTTCTTTCGTTTTCAATTTTCTTCCTCCTTTTTGTTTCAATTGAGAA
This sequence comes from Schoenoplectus tabernaemontani, assembly GCA_037127355.1. Lineage (NCBI taxonomy): Eukaryota > Viridiplantae > Streptophyta > Magnoliopsida > Poales > Cyperaceae > Schoenoplectus > Schoenoplectus tabernaemontani. The sequence continues at coordinate 13,235,339 of CM073752.1, forward strand.
ACAACCAATTTGTTTCATCAAATTGTTAGAAGCATAGATTCGTTTTGATGATGTACCGGCAGTTCAATTATAGAAAGACATTTTAGCGCGTTGGATGATACCACCAATAAATATCCATATGCTCTCCAGAATGTATCTGGATGCTTCCTACTTCCTACTATATACTGATAAAACCAACAGAAACAGTTACAAAACAAGTGAACGCATCTGGAAAGAGGAAAAAAGAAAACTAACACCAATTCTATCAAGACAAAATTTTATTCCCAAACGGCATATTAACACAAATCAGTCCACTGATGGCACCTTTCTCAGGCTTACTAAAACATCAGAAACACACCACACACCCAACATCCACCTACTACAAAATCGAAAGGCCTACTGTTACTAGAAACCCCCTCTAGAATCTCTAAAGCTCAAAATGTCATTCTCTAACTCGATATCTTTGCTGGCTTCCTTGTCAACAAACCGTACCACCTTGCCCTCAGTTGGCATTACCATTTTGGCCGGTACTGACAAATCCAACCCCATATGCTCAGATAGTTGAGACACAGACTGCTGCACCGCCCACGCCTTATCCTCTCCAGTTGCTACAATTACCACATTAGATGCCGAGTTTATGACCGGCATTGTGAATGTTATCCTCTCTGGCGGGGGATCAGGTGAGTCAGTGATGAAAGTGACCCACTCGTCGGTTACTTCTAGTGCAGGGTGGTTGGGATGTAATGAAGCAATACTACCGGTGGAACCCACTGAGAGAAGGATGAGGTCAAACTTAGGGCAGTCGTTAGTTTCCGAGACACTTATTGTCCGTGCCTTCACGAGCTGACGGATTGTGAACTCATAGTCAGTAGCTGCTTCTTCAACAGTCAATTTGTCATTGATGGAGTACACATGGCTGTTCAAGATTGGCACCTGAAATTGCAAAAGTTATCAGCTGTTCGTGCCAATTGACTGATGGGTAAAGGCTTAAATACTGTAATTTTTAACTTTTGAATGAACAAATCATGATGGATGAAATAAGTCCCCTAGTATGACTTGTCCTGCTGTACCAGTGAGCTTTCATAGTGGTGGGGGTCTACACAAGTACCCACCAGAAATGATTCTTTCTGGTTTGTGTCAACATATTTCTTTTAAGTTGGGACTTTTTGATTCTGAACTTGTACAAAACCTAACAATTCATTGTCATATTACTATTTTGTTGCAATTGCTAATTTGATTATTTTTTTTATTTTTGTGTGTGTGTGGGGGGGGGGGGGTACAATCCGGATCTGAAATGTTTAAAATAAATAACCTGTGTACCTTGGAAAGAAAGCCCTCCTTAGTCATTTTATAGTTACTTTCAGCATGGGTTTTTGCTACGGCACGCTCATCAGCCCAAAGCACATACCACTTGGACCAGTCCAGCATCTTTTGGTATGGCGCCTCACATAATTTCCTAATGTAAAAGAATGATCATATTGTGGTGGGTCTTTCTCAAAACAATGCAAATTATTTCTGGACTAGTGGCTAAAGGAAATTATGAGTAAAAATACAACTGTCACCAGACAAACCCTAATACAGTCTTTGGTAACTATTGATACAATTTAATGTTTTCAGAATCTTAAGTGAGCCTAGAACTTTCACATACTGGTAACGAAATGAGTAAACAACATCACAAATAGGAATTTTGGTGGAACAATTATTGAAATTCAGTACCTCATTACACTGATGATGGATCCACCTGACAGTGCAATAGTAAAGCATCCTCGCTCCTTTACTGAAATCTCAGATAATTGTGCAACATACTCAGCTAAATCAGTGGCCAACTCATCAGAGAATTCAAAAATCCTTAGCTCAGTGTTTTTCTTTGCTTCAAATGGGCTAGTTGTCATTTCTCTATTTTCCAACAGAAAAACAAACACCTACTTGATGTTTGACAAAATTGCCCCTGCATCAAAAGAAAATTTCATCAGGAATTGGACACTAAGAACAAGCATTAACAATATAAATTCATGACATATGTTATAAAAAAGTATTAAATGCATAAGAACTAGTGTTAGACTGAACGTATGATAGTACGGACTAATTCTTTTTTTTCCTTTTCTTTTAAAAATTTTACACCAAAGACTGAAATCGGTTCATACCAACTTCCATTAAACAAAAGCTTGAATATTCTTTTTTTTTTTAAAAGCATTGATAATTAGAGAGAAGTATAGACAATTAAAGTTATAAAAAGAATAAAGTCAATAGGCTGATTTAAAGTAAATTAATTTTACAATGCATGCATTTGTAGAAAACTTTGGATAAGAAAAGAATCCTTTTCCAGAAGAGAGCTTAAGAAATGTGGGAATATAATCCATACTGAGTTACTGACCGAAACGTCTTACTTCTTTAATAGGACTTCGTTACATGCAAAAGCAAGCAGAGTTGCATGCAAATCCTTTACCTGCGAATTTTAGAAAGGAGAAAGATATGAGAGGTGGGATAGTGAGAGGAAATGGAACCAAAAAGCAATGCCAGCATGAGCTCTAAAACCATCATTTCCTTTTAGACCATTCCAGAGATTCCCATCTTTTCATAAAGAATCGGAAAAGACAAAAACTATTCGTAACTATAAAAGGGAGAAAGGAGGAAAAAAAATTAAGAAAAAAATAACAACCGCCTTTCATGTTTATTCACAAAATAATTAAAGTAAATTCTAACATTACATGGGATTGGGACCTATGTTAATGCATGACTATTTAGAACTGCCCTTCGGAATTCCGAAGAAAAATATAATAAATAAACAAATTAGTGCTATGCCACATTCCATAACATAGGTATGAACAACTTGTAAATTTATAAAATACACCGCCCAAATACGAAAAATGTTTTGATGGTCTCAACACCATCGATCCCAGAAGAAACAGCAAAGGGCCCAAATCCCGAAAGAATTTTTAACTCGTGTTCATCAACTTTAAAACAGAGCACAAGAAAGAAAGAGAAAACTTAGGCATTAAAAAAACACAAGGGAAGTGACGAAGAACTCACGAGGGTAGAGCCTGGAACGCCGCAATACAGACCAAACTGAGAAAATAAAAATATACAATGAACAAACTCGGTGACATCAGTTCCTTAATTTATTGCATTTAGCGACATTTACATACATGAACTATTTTGGTGCTCCCAACCCTGGAAAATATCAAAATCACCCCTCTTTGCAGAACTCTCTTCCCAAATTAACAACAATAATGACAATTTTTCGTTCCAGAGAAGAGGTAAGAGACAAATGCTACTGTATATTCACAATTATGAGATTTGGGAGGTATAATTAAAAAAAAGTTCACAAAGTAAAAGATGAATGATTGATTTCTCGTGGTTTCGAATTCCAGATGAGCACACGTGCGCGCGCTGATCGTTATCGCCCCGACAAGAGGATAACTAAGAAGAAGGCAAGAGCTCACAACAAAACAAAGGTAAAAAAGTAAAGGAGAGATATGCCTCGTTTCCTTCTGCATTTACCAATTTCTTTCTTGTGTACTCAGTTCCTTCAGTGGGGAATCAACAAGAGGCGAGAAGCCGAGATGATCAGTTGTTTATTGGTGTAAATTTCTTGTAATTAATTTTTAGAAGTAGGCAAGGGGGCGATCAGTTGGTGCAGTGCCGAGGGAGATGAAAAGGGCACAATTGACAATAAATAAAGGATTGAAACGAGAGGAAGACGACAAAAGATGTGTGTATCCAATTTTAACTGACAAGCGTAGCGCAGCTTAGTATATTATGTGGCGGGTTCGTGTGCGAGATACCTTATGCCGAATACCTGACAAGCTGATGACAATGGACAATGGACAATTTTGACTCAAAAATAAGAAAGAAATAATTCAGTTTTTTTTGTATATAATAATTATAATAATTATATTATTAATAATAAGAGTGATAAAAGCAAAATTTTAAATTTACGAATGACATCGCGTCATTAGCAGTGACGCGTTTGCTCTTGCTCATCCTGATCACGATCCATTACCGTTGGATCAACATTACTATTGTCGATTAACCACCAAAGACGCCACAGGCAGTGACGCGTTTATAAAAACGTCACTGTCAGTGGCGCGCTGACATTCATAGATTTAAAATTTTATTTTTATCACTCTTATTATTAATATTATAATTATTATATAAAAAAACTGAAATAATTGACCAGATAAATGTACACAAGTTATGCTATAGCCTATAGCCTATAGCCGTATAGCGGTACCATCTTTTGAACCAACCTGAATACTTGCTTTTAAATTTTAAACTTGTGAACTCATAACTAAATTCCAGAAGAAAAACAATAAAAAATTGCACGAATCTGTGCCAAAGCAATCTCCTGCAGTGAAATGAGCACTCGTTATCTTGACTAGAGTGAGTGTTAAAATAACTCGTGCGAGTAAAATCCTACCAGTCTGGTCCGTGGCCGTGACCCGTCCCGACCCGATTCATACTCAAACTCATCAGACCCGTGACCCGTTAGAACCGGCGGATCTAGCATGGGCACGAGCAAAAAAAAAAACATATTAGACCCGACCCGTTTTAGACCAGTCCCAACCTGACCCGTCCAACCCATGATAACCCGTGCCCGACCTGATCCGGGAAACCCAAAAATCCAACTCGTCCGACCCGACCCACTTTATCCGTTAAACCCGTTGAAATTCAAAAAAATTCGAAAAAATTCAAAAAAAAAATAAAAAATCATAATTCAATTTTTTTCCTATAAATATCACCCCATCTCATATCCTTACACAAACAACTTCACTCTATCTCTCTTCTTAATTCTCCAAACCAAATTCTCTCTCGTTGATTCGTTAATCGTTAGATATTAGCAATTATCTAATTATATTATTATAGTAATTTTGTTACATTATTCAGAAAAAAATAAAAAATATTTATATTAGTGTTATTTAGTTATTATTATCAATTTAGCATTCGTTATATTATCTGTCGTTAATTCATTTTAAAGTTTCGGGTTTTCGACAATCTTTCGATTCCGACAAAAAAAGGTTAGTTATTAGTATATATTATATTTTATAATTAGTTTATATTTTTTTAGTAATTATTTTTTTAAATATATATTTGCATTATTTTTTTGCCATTTATTTCTTTTAATTAGTTTTTATTAGATTCTTTATTTTTTTATAATTAGTTGTATTTTAATTTAAAATAATTAGTTCTTTTTATAGAATATTCTTTAATAATTATTTTTTTAAATAAATATTTACATTCTTTAAATTTTTATTATTAGTTTTTTTAATTAGTTTTTTTGTTATATTCTTTATTTTTTGTTACATTCTTTATTTCATTAGTTATATTTTTAATTTCCAATAATTAAATTTTTTTTATATTTATAACGTTCATTAATTTTTTTAATGTTTTTTAACAATATCAAATGACATCTCCCAATCCCTCGCATGTCGAAGAAATGACACATCGATTGAGCGTTGAAATTTTTGGTGAAGAAATGTCACGTTCTAACCCTCCGAACCCATACTAACAATAAAATCCTAACCTTCTGCATCCTTATTATAAACAAATTCCATCACAACCGCATGTTGATCCTAATTACAACCCGCAAATCACTTCCTTTAGTGTCGGACAAGGTTCGACCTTATTTCCGTCAAGTTCTCAATATCCATCAAGTTCTAATCAATATACACCAAGTTCCCAATATAATTTCGATACAATAACTAGTGGTGGACTAACACCGTTACATCTAACGAGTGCGGGATGTTCCACACCAACGCCCGACTCAAGTGTCCCAGAATCCCGGTCGAATCCGGAGCTGACAAGAGAAGGAAGAGAGCTCCCCCAACTTATGATGCACCTTGGTGGCGCTATTACGAATAAACTTTAGAACCGACGGTGTTCTAATCAATGCACGATATAAGGTAAGTAATTGTAAAACTTCATATAATTATGTAATAAAAAATGATTTAAGTCAATTTAAAAAACATGTCGATAAACACATAGCAAAAAATGAAGAACCCCAAGAAAGACCCGATATCAATATGGTACAAAGTTGTTTGAACTCGGATGGTACTATAACTCTTAACAAATATGACGAAAAAAGAATGTTAAATGAGTTTGCTCGATACATAGTGAAAAAAGAACAACCAATAAGTATGGCATATTGTACCGATTTTGCCCGATTGGTAATTAGAGGTTGTGGTCAACCATTATACAAAAGGTTCCATCATAACTGTTACACTTAACATCTTCTTTGATTTATCGATTTACAAAACAATCTTGAATTTTACAATTTATCTTGTTTGAGTTTTGTGCAGGGATTGAAATGAAAATAGATTAGTGCACAAGAACCAAGACTAATGATGAGATATATGAGCTTCATAAAGACTGCATTAGGCTTAGGTTTAGTTAGACTCAAACTGGGTTGAATTGGTCAAGATAAATTGAGTTTTAACAACAAATAAAAGTGCTTCTGCCCAGTGAATCGTTATAATGGTTCATCTCAATACTAAAAAATATTGTAAGGCAGAAAAATTCTCAAAGAAACCAGAGTGTATCGTTATGTAACGATTCAGTAATCATTACAATGATTTATGAAACGTATAACGATTCAGTGAATCGTTATAACGTTTCAGCTCAATTGATTCAACGGCTATTCTTTATAAATCGTTATAACGATTCCCAAACCGTTATAACGGTTCAGGCCGAAAATAGTTTCTTCAGCTGTTTTAAAAGATCTATTTTAAAAAGGATCACCTCTCTCACTGATTTTATCTGATCCATCTAGCTAAATCTTTACTCCAGAGAGCTTACTAGTCATATACAAAGTGTGAGAGATAATTCAAGAGATTGATACACTCAATTAGACAAATTTTTATTTAAGCTCAATCTAACTTCTCTCTATTCTCCCAACTTGATCATTCGTGATCTTCTTGTAAACGTTTTCTTGAGCTGTAGTGCTCAACCCTTTTTGAGTTGTTGTGCTCACCTTTTTGAGTGTGTTGTCACTCATTTCCTATTTTTGAGTGTGTTGTCACTCTTCTTACCGATAGGCTTGACAGCCCATTTTTGTATAAGGGATCAAGTTCTACAAGTGTAAAACTATTTTTAGTGTATCGGCTCAACCTTAATTGTTGGAGGTTTAGAGTCCCGGAGACGTAGGCATTTTTAAGCCGAACTCCGTTACATCTTGTGTTCTTGTTTGATCTTTTTTTTTTCTCACATTTCTTTGATTGCTATATTCTTGTGAGAATTGAATGGAATTAAATTATATTCCGCTGACATTACACTTGAACATTAAGCCCCAAATCGGTTTATACATTTCTACCTTAGGTTCTTTACATTATTGTATTATTTTGACCTTTTAATACCACCATCCTAGGGCTATCAAAGTGGTATCAGAGCAGGGGCTCAGTTTTAATTGCTTTATTTGTGGGGTTTTTTGGTCCAAAATGACTTCTTTGATGCATGTAAAAGAACCCCCAACTCTAGGTCTTAATTGCAAAAATTTTAGTTTTTGAAAGAAATGTATGGTGAACTACCTCAACATACTAGGCCTTTGGGATGTTGTCCAATATAGTATATGTACCACATTATGATCCTAGCAACCTCACATTGACACAAAAGATCAAAGAACTGAAATCTCAAAATGATTATGTCGTCAATGTTATCTTAAATTCAGTTAGTAAAAGAATTGTTATACTATTTGGTACTACCGAAATTGCTAGTGAAATGTGGGAGACCCTATTGAATAGATTTGAGGGCAACTCTCAAATGAAAAGAACAAAACTAATGGGTCTAGAGTTCGAATTTGAAAATTTTTGTATACAAGAAAGAGAGTCAATTGAGAATATGTATTCAAGATTAATGCATATTCTAAATGAATTTGATGAAGTTGGAGAATCCTTGTCTAACTCTAAGATTGTAGGTAAGATTTTTAGGGCAATGATGAGAAGACCAAGATGGGAGAGCATGATAAGCACTCTAGAAGCAATGCAAGACACTCTTGGCGAATTCACACATGAAGAAGTGTTCACTCATCTTCTATGCTTTGAGGAGAAGCTACGACAAAATGGAGAGCTCACACCAAATCTCAAAGAGACCGCACTTCAAGCTCAAAAATCTCCATCGCGCCACTATGTGAGCAAGACATCATCTAGCTCAGATTCTATGAACGATCAAATCATCACGAAGATGTTTGAAAGAATGCTAAATCTAAAGAAAAGCTCCATAAAGAGAGAGATGAGAAATGAATGACATGTATATGCTTCTCATGTTATAAGGAATGTCACATAACACACGATTGTTCCTTAGTCTTTCCACATAAGAAGAAATAAAACTTTAAGAAAATTAGTGCTATGCTAGCTACAAGAAACCATATTAAGAGAAAGAAAGTTGAAAGAAATCCACTCAATCTTGCCCTAATTGCGGAAGTAGATGAGAGCTCACCCGTGATGGATGTTGATGAGATTGTAACAAAAATTGTCATCACCGACTTGTGCACATTGGAGATCCTACACGACATTACCACATCCAAAAATATGAAGATTGACTCATTTCCACCTAAGGTATAATTTTCTCAAGAAATTCAATTGCACAATCAAATAGTACTTTGCACTACAACAACTTGAGTTGATAGTGATGATGATTTTGTTGATGATGATGAATTTTGTATTGAAAATGCAAATAATTTTGATGATGATGCTGAAATTGAATCTTTTTTATCTAGTTTAGAGAGTCTCATTCATGATTCATCTTCTCAAAAAGAGATAATTGAGAGACTTAAAAATAAAATTTCAGAGTTTGAGTTAAAGGTTCAATCTTATGAGTCTAAATTGCAAAATCTGGAAAAGAATTGTCAAATGTGCTTAGGTGAAATTACAACATTAAAAGTGAAAATGCAAACTTTAGAAACTGAAAATAGGACACTAAAATCTTCATGTATTTCAATAAGCATTACTTCAATGGATTTAGACAAGACTATAGGTAAAAGGCCTAGCAACAAGTCGAGTCTTGGATATAAAAAATCTTCTAAGACTTTAAATTGCCCTAAATCAAAAGAGAAACTAAGTCAAGGGTCAAATGCCAAAATTATGAAACCTACTAATGCTAAATCTTTTAATAAGAAACATAATTATGCATTTCAATATAAGCAATTTGATAAAAAAAATTAACAAATGACAAAGGAATTTTCAAAACAACAATGCTATATTTTTCAATCCTAGTTGGTCAAATAAACTATATTTTAAAGGACCCGATGAATGGTTTTATGAGTTTAAAAACTAAAATGATTTTCAAACCAAACCTCAAAGATATGATCATAAACGGGTTGTTTCTCAAAAATATAAAAAAATTTCTAAAGAAAAATATAAGACTCAAACTCAAGGATTAAAAAAACTATCAAAATAAATTTGTTAAAGGTATTAAGAAGTCTCAAACATGTGTATTTTGTAATTATTGTTGTCATATTGGTCACATCTCACTTCTTTGCAAATTTAGAAAGGAAAATAATATCATAAATGTTGCTTGGGTTCCTAAGATTAAAAAAAATTAGAGACCTCAATGCTTAATCTCTCCCCTTCAAACAATATATGCAACACATTTAGGGGAAGTTAGCTAATTTTATTTAATGAATTATATTTTTTTTGTTTGGAAGTATTTTAAAATTTTTGTATCTTATACACGGTGCATATATTAAGAGGGAGCAATCAATTTAGGGGGAGCTAAATTAAAATAAATTCTTTATTCGCATCATTTTGCCCGATTTCCAAAAAGGAGGAGAAATTTTTGGGTGAAATTCACATCATATATTATATCTATGCACCCATGCATATTTTATAAATCGACAAAAGGGGGAGATTGTTACATTTAACATCTTCCTTGATTTGTCAATTTGTAAAACAATCTTGAATTTTACAATTTACCTAGTTTGAGTTTTATGCAGGGATTGAAATGCAAATGAATTAGTACACAAGAACCAAGACTAATGATGAGATACACGAGCTTCATAAAGACTGCATTAGGCTTAAGTTTAGTTAGACTCAAACTGGGTTGAATTAGTCAAGATAAATTGAGCTTAAACAACAAATAAAAGTGCTTCTGCCCAGTGAATCGTTATAACGGTTCATCTCAATACTCAAAAATATTCTAAGGCAGAAAAATTCTGAAAGAAACCAGAGCGTATCGTTATTCAAGAGATTGATACACTCAATTAGCCAAATTCTTATTTAATCTCAATCTAGCTTATTTCTATTCTCCCAACTTGATCATTCGTGATCTTCTTGTAAACGTTTTCTTGAGCTGTAGTGCTCAACCCTTTTTGAGCTGTAGTGCTCACCTTTTTTCGTGTGTTGTCACTCATTTCTTTTTTTTAGTGTGTTGTCACTCTTATTACCGATAGGCTTGGCAGCCCATTTTTGTGTAAGGGACCAAGTTCTATAAGTGTAAAACTATTTTTAGTGTATCGGCTCAATCTCAATTGTTGGAGGTTGAGAGTCCCGGAGACGTAGGAATTTTTAAGCCGAACTCCGTTACATCTTGTGTTCTTATTTGATCTTTTCTTTTTTTTCTCACATTTCTTTGATTGCTATATTCTTATGAAAATTAAATCGAATTAAATTATATTCCGCTGTCATTACACTTGAACATTAAGCCCCAAATCGATTTATACATTTCTACCTTAGGTTCTTTACATTCTTGCATTATTTTGACCTTTTAATACCACCATCCTAGGGCTATCAATAATAAAATGGTATATGAGTTAAAAAAAATAATATGTTGAATGAAAAAATGAATTATTGGCCATATTTGCAGTTACAACAAATAAAATATCAATTACATCTGATATATGGACCGTCAGTAAACATGATCTTTGTTATAGTTGTGTTACCGCCCATTATATTGATCATGATTGGATTTTGCAAAAAAAGTATTAATTTTTCGAATCATGAATTATCTACACACCGCACAAATTATTTATCAAGCCATTATAAATGTATTGCATGAGTATAAATTGAAAAGAGATTTAGAGAACAAAATATTTTCAATTTCTTTTGATAATGCAAGCAACACTATTAAATCTATTGATTATTTTACACGTGCACAAAACCTAATTATGGATGGTAGAATGTTTCACTAAAAACGTGAATGTTATATTCTTAGTTTAATTGTTAAGGTGGGTTTGAAGATAACTTCCGTCAATAATTTAATTTACAAATTAAAAGATAGTCTTCATCATATTTATTCTAACAATATAATAAAACAAGATTTTCATGTCTTGTGTGGACGATTAAATTTGAGCAAGTTAAGAGTACCGTGAGATATAGATATACGTTGGAATTCAATATATAGAATGCTACACCGTGTCCTTCCATATAAATATGTTATAAGTGAGATCCTACGTAACTCACTCGAGGGATTACCCTTATTATGCTCCACGGGAGGATGAGACCAACTCGAATAACTTCACACATTTTTAGAAGTTTTCTTCAACGCAACTGTCCAACTATCATGATCGTACAAACCATCCGCGCATCAATTGCTTCAACATCTCTATTTGATATCCAAGATTTTTTTTTCATCTTGTATTTATTTCGTTACAAATTTTAAATTATTTCATTACTATTTTTTTTCAAGGTGTACCATTATTTTGAGAATATAGATCTTCGTCGAATCGCGGAGGATGTGCACGATGACTCACATTTGTCACTGATTATAGAAGCCATGAGAGAGGAATTCCTGAAATATTAGGACAAGTTCCTCTCGTTATAATTTTGCCAATTGTCTCCATCCTTCATTCAAGAAGAAGTATACTATAAGATTGCTTGAACGGTATAAGAAGAATCTAAATTTACCACATATCGGGGAGTAACAACATGTGACATCCGTATTGGAAGAAATGTTCAACATATACAACACCCAACTTCATGCAAACCAAACGAATCAACCATCTTCTTCGAATCCTCATAATATTAGGTATTAAAATCTAACATATTTATAATATTCGAACTCGTTATTGTGAGACTAATATTTTTACTTTTTGAAATATGTCAGGAGAAATAGTCGGTCTGCATTATTGCGAGACTTGGAGGAAGATAACGACTCACAAATGCAAACAAATATGAATGGATTAGTTAGCTATTGTTTAGGAAATATGGAACTTAACGGTATTGACATCCTCGGTATTGGAAGAGGAATGCAACTGCACATCTAACTCTTTCCATGATGGCACGTGATATATTTGTCGTGTCCGTGTCAACCGTCCCTTTCGAATCCTGTTTTAGTTCAGCAAACATGATACTAACAGATAAACACAGCAGATTGGGTGCAAAGACATTCAAATGACTCGTATGCGTGAAAGATTAGTTTGATGCAAAACAACGTAATCAACATGCACCCGTAGAATAATCATCCGGTGAATTTATGACAGAAGCGGATGGAGACTTAGATGGTATGCCAAAAAATGAGCTATGGTTTATGAACTTGAATTTTTAGATGGTATTTTTAAACACTTATATTTTTTTTTTCATTTTTAATATTTTTCTAGTATTTACAATCCTTATTTGATTTTTTTTTCAATAAAGTTTACTAACAAAAAAAAGTTAGAACTCCGCCTATATATTATATAGCCGGTCCCAAACCCGGAATAAAGGAGGAGGGTAACTTTATTTATAACTCATTTATTTTAAAGTTATATCATTTTATTCGAATTCTTTAAGATTTTATTTAAATTTTTACTTAAGTTATATCATTTTAAATTATTTTCGATTTTCTAGAATTTATTTGAATTTTTTTGATTATTTTTGAACTTTGAAAAAAATGACAAAAAAAATAAAATAATTTTTTTATATCATTTAAAATTTTATTTCAATTTATTTTAAGTCATATCATTAAAGATTTTATTTAATTTTTAAATAATTATTTTCGGTTTTTTACAATTTTTTAGAATTTATTTGAATTTTTTTGATTATTTTTGAACTTTGAAAAAAAATGACAAAAAAATAAAATAATTTTTTTATATCATTTAAAATTTTATTTCAATTTATTTTAAGTCATATCATTTAAGATTTTATTTAATTTTTAAATAATTATTTTTGGTTTTGTATAATTTTTTAGAATTTATTTGATTTTTTTATTTTTGAAATTCGAAAAAAAATGATTTTTTTTATTTCATTTGAAATTTTATTTCAATTTATTTTAAGTCATATCATTTAAGATTTTATTTAATATTTAAATAATTATTTTCTGTTTTTTTTACAATTTTTTAGATTTTTGTGATTATTTTTGAACTTTGAAAAACAAGACAAAAAAATAAAATAAAATTTTTGATCAAGAATATAAGTATTTATATATTTTAAATATTTTTAATAATTATTTTTCAATTTTTCAAAATTTTTTAGAATATATTTGGATTTTTCAGAATTTTAGAAAAACGGTCTAGGACGGGTCGCGGCCAATCTCCCTAAAATGGTCCCGTGGTAACCCGTCTCGCCGTAATCCGTTGACCCATCCCGACCCGCCATAACCCATCCCATACCGACCCGACCCGTCCCGATTTTATAACACTCTCTTGCCTGCGGGTAATTATCCAAAAAAAAAAAGCACTCGTTGTCTAATATTTTCAAATGCATTATTTGAATGAGCCCTCATTTGAATCGAAATGAACATTATCTGTTCATTTTTATTTTGATAAATCGTTCAAAGGCACATGAAGGTGCATGAAGGATATCTAAAGGCCAATAATTAATAGGGTTCATTTGACAAATTAAGGAATAGTTTTTGAAAAGTGATAATTTTGGAAAAGTGATAGAATAGTGTTTTTTGAAAGAGTGGTAAAAGAGTAATATTCTTAACTCTTCGGAAGAGCGAATATATTGTTTGGCAATTGTTAATCAGAATAGTTAAAATATGGATAATTATGATATTAACAATGATGATGATCATAAAAATAATAGTATAATAATAATTATAGTAATAATAATATAATAATAATAATAAAATAATAATCATAATCATAATCCATAATCATAATCATAATATAGTAATATAATAATAATAATTTTAATAATATAATACAACATAATCAAATATTAATCATAATTATAATCATGATAATAATAATCATAATCGTAATCATAATAATATAATAATATAATCATAATCATAATATAATAATAAAAATTATAATCAAAATCAAAATAATAATAATAATAATAAATAATTATAATCATAATAATATAATAATAATATAATCGTAACTATAATCATAATATAATACAATATAATAATAATAATAAGTAAAAATAATCATAGTCATAATCATAATAATATAATCATAATCATAATATAATATAATCATAATAATAAAATTATAATCATAATCATAATATAATAATAAAATAATTATATTCATATTCATAATAAAATAATATAATACTAAAATAATATTTATTATAATATAAAAATAATAAATAATAATAAAATAAATACTATTATAAAACTAACAGTGATGATGATGTATAATAATTATAATAATTATAATAAGATAATATAATAATACTAATAATGATGATAATATAATAATAATAATCATAATCATAATTTAATATAATAATAATAATAATATTATTAAATAATATAATAAGCATAATATTAATATAATAATAAATTATAATCTTAATATAATAATAATAAATTATAATCATAATATAATATAATAATAATAAATTATAATCATAATTGTAAAATAATAATATAATATAAAATAATTAAACAATTATCGCTATTTCGACGAGAGCTAATCCGATATACCACCTATAACTTGATATAACGGATTAGCACTCTTCCGCACTCTTCTATTTAGTCTAAAGTTCATTTGCAAATTAATTTGTCGGAATAACAATTCTATTCTTACTTTTTACTATTCCATGCATTGCCAAACAAACCCATATATGAGAATAACAATACTCCATAATTTATATCTTATATTATTTTATTTTTACTTTTAGAAATAAATAATTAGTATGTAATAATTTAAAGGCACCTAGATTGACTCACCTTAATTCGTTGCAATTTTTATTAGCATGACAAGATATCAGCCAGTTAAATGTGCTTTTTTGTTTAATATTTTAAGTTTCAATTCTCCCGATGTTCATATACAGAGATAAACAATGAGTTGCGAATTAAAATTTTTTTATTTCTGAATTTAAAAGATCTATCTAACCATTCAACGTAATCACCATATTAAAATATATTTAGACATCAAATTTTATAATTTTTAAAAATTTTATATAATCATACTGTTGATTTTTTTTTTTTATAAACACTATAAATCATTATCAGTATACATTTTATGTATAAATAAATATATAAAAAATCAACAATTATTGATATAAAAATACACTTTTATTATATAATTAATTATTTTTTAAAAAAGGAAAAATTGAATACCCAAGGTTTACGTTATTATATATGACAGTAAACAACAATATGAATAAGCATTTATTGTCTTATTCTATACTAATAAGTATTAAGTTTTCTTTTAAGGGCCCGTTTGTTGCAGTTGTAACCATATTCACAACTTGCGTGAATAATTCATATTTTATCTATAGTCGATGTTTCACGAGTAATTCGTCAGCTTATATATAATGTGTTTTTGATAAAAAAATATTGTATTCACGAATTATTCTCAAAATAATGTATTATATATTATTTTAATTAGAATTTCATGAATTTTAGTATATTTTTAAATTTTTATCAATATAATATATATTTTATTCATATTATATGAAATAAAGTATTTCCGAATTATACCTGAATCGCGAATTTTTGACCTCGCCAAATAATTCCCGAATCATGAACTTATTACCATGGATGTAACTATTGTGTAAGTCAAGGCACAAGAAGCTCCATAAATCAAATTTACCGGGCATCATTTTTATGTTAATTATTGAATCTGGTCAATTTGTGATTGATATATGACATCCATTATTATTTAGTTATCTGTCTTTATCGACGTACTGACTGCAAGTATTTCAAAAGTTCCGTCAGTGAACTATTTCAACATTCACATACTTGCCTCTGCTTGCACTTGCACATAATTTAATTTAGCTTTAAGATGCTGAAATGTCCCTGTAAAACATCCTTTAAACATTGATTAAATAATTAAAAATTTAATGATAACATTTTTGAAAAATCATACGAAATTTTTTAATTACATTTCATAATATTTAATTTGACACTATCCGGATATATTTATTAATTATTATCAAATGCCAATATAAATTCTGGAGATAAAAGAGGAATATAATCATATTCCCAAATAATGATATGCCTCATTTAGTTCGTTGTCAAACGGTAGAGTTAGAGATATTTCGTTATCACACCAAGGTTGCTATCCGTCGCTGACATGTCAGAATGAAATTAGAACATCCGTCTAAACTTCAAATTGATCTCATCCAAATCGATTACAAACAAAAGGATAATATTTTTTAATAACTTATTCTGTAGTTTTCATTAGAATTATATAATAGAAGAGTTGAACAACTTGAACATAATAGGAGAACGGCTTATGATTTATGAACCTTCGCAATCACTTGGGGGCTTAGTGCCTGTTTGTTTGTTTTGTTCTCCGCACAGTACCCTTAGACACTGTCAATTATCGACCCGATCCGACGGGTTAACCCGACCCGATCGACATGATCCGAAGATAAATGGATCGAGTATGGGTTTAATTTTTTTGATCCGAATCGGATCGGATCGGGGTCGGGTCAACCCGACCCGATCCGATTAATTATGATTTTTGTAGTAATTTTATGGTTTAGTACTAATTAAAGCTTAAATCTATACTAATTATATACTAATTAAGATTAATTATACATTAATCAATATTTAATTGATTAAAATTATATAAAAATAATTAATAATTAATTAATTATTTTACACGGGTCGGGTATGGGTTAAGATTTTTTGACCCGAATTTAATCGGGTCGGGTAAAAAATAATAATAAAATAATATAACCCGACCCGACCCATTGACACCCCTAGCGAAGTACGAGTTACAAGGATCGTACGAACAAGGGCGGATGCAAAGATTTTCGGGGTTAGTTTGACCCTTAGATTTTAAAAAAAATGTATTTTTAAATTAAATTTTGTTAATTTAATCTTTCTGGATTAAATTTCTGACCCACTGAATTCTCTAATTATTTTTCATTGAGAAAAAAATATTTACTATCATAGATAATAAAAAAATTATATATTTTTTTTAAAATATAATAGTTTTATTTAATATCTGACTAGTTAATATATTTAAACCTGATAAACTATTAATTTAATTACTGACTTTGCCTAATCAACTATCCAAAATCACCGCTGTTACCTTATATGAATGACTTCTCACATAAATGCAAAATTAAATAAATTATTTATTTACATAATTACACAAATGTCAATGAAGAGTATCAAAAATCTTTGCTCTTGTCTCATATGCATGTATGTTAACTAGTTAAATAATGAATGAAAATAGTCTGTTTGAATATATAAGTTGTCTAATAAGTTCATAAAGATGAAACAAAATTACGAAACGTATAAATACAACAAAATTAAATATTCTTTTCAGCAAAAAGAAAAATGAACCAGAAACTATTTAGTATGCAACACCAATCAACCTTGCATTAAATGAAATACTTCAATAAACATCAAGTTGTAACAATCCAAACGTATTAAAAGATGCAGCATTGTAGATGCAACGCTCCAAACGACACATCTAAAGTTACAGCTAACGCACCTGGAGTTTCAAATCAAATCCGCTGTTCACATAGATAATATTTTTCTGTCAACTATTGGTAATTTGAGATTGATATATGAAATCAATCATTGAGTTTAGTTAACTATACAAATTGTAATATATAATCGAACAAACAGATACCAATAAGGGCAAAATCAGAAGATGTCCGGGATAAGAAATAGAGTGCCCAGATCAAGAGAGAATTTATTTTTCACTGCATCAATAAAGAATTTTTTTATTTTTTAGTGGACAAAGGGGGTGTCCGAGCATTAGATGGCACCAGCACTGATTCCGCCCCTGAATACTGATGTACATATATTAATTCTGTAATTTCATATTTTGTTTATATATATATAGACAGAGAGAGTTGGGTTACCATACAACAAGGAATTTTTTATTTGAAACTCTTTGTCTTGAAAAATGTAGCCCCGATGATTAATCCAAATTATTCAACATAATATATATACTCATAAATATATTATGAAATGTCAATTTTTATCATTTTAAGATTTTATTTACTATTTTTTTTTCAAAATTTTGAAAGATGGCTCAAAAATAATATTAAGATAAGTCTAATTTGCAACTCAGATTTGATTCATCTTTTGAAAATCTGAAAATAAAATTTTGTATTCCATAACATTTTAATATATAGATTATGACAAGCAAATCAATCTAATCAGCCATCTGGATTTTGATTTTCAGATACGGATCAAATTTTATATTTTTTTGAATTTTTTTGATAAAAATAAATTGATCTTTTACTTTAATTTGCAAGGATATTTCAATATGAAGATGATGTTCAATGGTTTGGATCGCCGTTTGAACTTTTAAATATATATATATATATATATATATATATATATATATATATATCTTATGGTACTTTGCAAAACAAAATTTTTTGACATGAGATTTCATATTTCAATGTCTCAAACTGTCAATCTAAGTTGTTCAATAATTTTCTTATGTCAAAATCTTATGAGATGTTAAATTTCATGATTTTTGAGCTTTTTAGTTATTTTTTAAATTATTTTTAAAAATAACCCTGAAATAGACCATTTGCTTATGTTAAACAAGATTATTTTTAAAAATAATTTAAAAATAGCTAGAAAGCTCAAAGAATCATGAAATTTAATATCCTATAAGATTTTAACATAAAGAAATTATTGAGTAACTTAAATTGACCGTTTGAGCTGTTAGGATATAAAATATCATAACAAATTTTTCTTTCAAAAAACCATTATATATATATATATAATTGGGCTATGATGCTATGCATAGCACAGATCGCTTTCGTACTATGGATTAATTTTTCATTATAAAAAATATAAATGGTCGATTCAACTGTATAAAATGTTTTTCATATGAATAACTATTTTTTGAGATAGTTAGAAAATCATTTCTTCTGAATGATGCATAATAACTAAATCAAGTGATTTTCTAACTATCTTATAAAATTATAAAAAAATTCAAAAAATATAAAATTTGGTTTACTCAGGATATTTATATGAAAATCATTTTGTACGGTTGAATCGACCATTTAAACTTTAAAAATAAATAACCGATCCATAGCACGTACCTGTTTTATATGCATATCATGGATCGTCTCGTGTTATGGATCGGTTCTTCATTCTCAAAGTCTAAATGGTCGATCCGAATCACTCAAAATAATTTGCATATCTAGATATAAATCAATTTTTTTAATTTTTAAAAAAATTAATTATTTTTTAGATGGTTAGATAATTATTTGATTTAATTATTATGAACCATCCAAAAGATGTGATTTTCTAACCATCTAAAAAAATAGTTCAAAAATTTTAAAAATTCTAAAATTTGGTTTGTATCTAGATATTCATACGATAATCATTTTGAACAGTTCAAATCGATCATTTAGACTTTAAGAATGAAAAAATAATTCATAACAAGGAGATAATCCGTCCTATGTATAGCACCATAACCTAACTATATATATATAGCAAATCTACGGTGTTCTTAAGCTCACGGAAGGTTTCCATGAGTTTAGTTCAAAAAGTATATCAAATGATCTCCAATTTTTTATTTTTCACTCTCATTAAATTTTCATATTGAAATCTCACGGGGTACAAAAATTTGGGATATTTTGTGTTTTCTAAGTCACTCTTTTCAATTTTTGAAAATCAACTCTAAAAATAATAATAAAATATTCAATGTTTGTACATTATTTTTAAAAATTAAAAAGAGTGACTTAGAATACTCGAAACATCACAAATTTTGGTACCCCATAAGATTTCAATATGAAGAATTTAATGAGAGTAAAAATCAACATTTGGAGATCATTTGATATAGTATCTTTACTATATAGTCCGACTATGGTGCTTTGCAAAGCATAGAGGCGTTATGTGTTTTGCGTTCTATTTTTAATTTTAAGTCAGAAATAATTGATTCGAACCGTTTAGTCTAATCTTCATATAAAAATCTATTAGTAAACCAAATTTTATATTTTTTAGAATTTTTTTTGCTATTTTTTCTGATGAGGAAAAAATGACTTGATATGAGAATTCTGGTTCATTCAAAAATGATGGTTTTCCCCCTATCCAAAAAAATAGCAAATAAATTCAAAAAAAATATATAATTTGGTTTACTAATAGATTTTGATATGGAGATTAGATTGAGCGATTTGGATCGATCATTTTTTATTTAAAATTAAAAATTGAGTGCGAAGCACACAACACTCTTGTGCTTTGCAAAGCACCATAGCCTATATATAATATATATATATATATATATATATATATAAAAGAAGTGAATTAAGCACTCGTCCAAGTTTAACCATCCACTACGTAATTGTTTTTTCTAGAAATTACATAGCCTTGAACCGAAAAATTCCGGCACTATCTCTAATTTTTTATGATTTTATGTCCTTTCTTTCTATCACCCAACTTCGATTGACCTAAACTGTCCACTCAAGAAAATCGGAAAGAGCGAATAAAATAAAATAAATTCTCCATCTGGCTTCTTTTAGAAGTTGTCTTTCTTAAACCAAGTTTTTCCGTGGCACTACCTGTAAAGGTCTATCCTTTTTTTTTCTTTGTAAACAAATGTATTAAAATATTCCAATTTTAAATTTTCGTAAAAACAATTTTTATAACGATGACTTTGGACATAAGAGCGTTACCTTAATCACCAAACTAATGCCAATGCATGTCTCTTTTCCAAGTTCTTTGTTGGCGCAATTATGAATAGGATCAGCTTGCGAGCACTCACCAAAAGGGGCTCCAAATCTGTTGTTATTCTTGAAGAAGAATAGGACTTTATTATCAATTTCAAAAAAATATAAAAAAAATATAAAAATAAAAAAGTTTATAAATATGTTATTTTACTTATAGATTGATACCTTGTCAAATTTCATATAATTTCATATAATTTCATTAACGTTTGAAAGTCCATCAGAGATAATCAAATTTAATGGGTTTTCACTAATATTTGTAACGGTTCCAAATTAACGATCTTTGATGAATTATCAAACTTTAATGATATTATATGAAATTTGGTAGGCTATCAATCTATAAGTAAAATAATATATCTATAAATTTTTTTTCTATTTTTAGAATTTTTTTATATTTTTTGAGAATTATAACAAAATTCTATTTTTCTCCAAAAATAACAGAGTCACCAAAAGGGATGATAACTGAATAGGATCATAAAATACACGTAAACTACTAAAATTGATTACTAATTATGAAGTATTGAAATGTCTCCACAGCATAGGTTGCCATCAGAATGGGATCGTGAGGGCTGGGATCTTTTTCATTGGGGTGAGATCACAAAATCACTGGCAGTGACAGGTTCAATTTTGGAAGCATTAGGGGGTTACTATCACTATGCCGTGTAGATGAGTCAAGAGCAGGTCGGAAGGTAGGAGTGTCTGTCTGTTCTGGCCCTCGCCACTGGTTGACATATCTCTACTCATTATTAAATGTATAATCCGGTCTTAATTGATTAAATTTTATTAATTAATTTAAAAAAAAATATGAGTCATTAGATATATAATGTTTTTTTATGATGTGATAGATTGTAATAAAAATATTAAAATTTTGTTAAATTCATAATACATCTTCTACATTAAAAATTATACAATTGATGATATCATTTTCCTAAAAGACATCATTTTGCTGAAAGATTTATCAAATTTGAAATTCAATTATATATTTTTTTAGAAAATATATGATTAATGCATAAAAACAGTTGATTAATTATATTTTTTTGCTTCTTACTTTGTTTATTATCATATTTTATATTGCAATATGATGATATTTCTAAATTTTAATATAAAAACCACCCATAGAAAAACACAGATAATATACTAGTAAAATTTATTTTATATTTAATTCTAAATGATATTGAACAAGTCAATATTACAAAGAAAAAAATATAAAATACATAATATCATTAAATTTGAAAAAGAAATATGACTATATCTATATTGTGATATTGATATTTGTATTTATATATTATATATTTTCGATCTGATCTATTTTATTAACTGAGTGTAGACAGAGGTCACATCCTTTTCTCTATAAAGCATAGAGAGGAACCTCTCTGCATGATTATAATTTTCTAATACTGACAACCTTCCAATGATTGCAACGGATGCACAAGAATTTGAAGCAAATGGTTGTGTTACAGTTACGTATTTATTCGAGATAAAATCGCAAAATTCTTGAATCATGAGATGAGTTGTTGATATATATATATAGTAAAGATACATCAAATTATCTCCAAATATTAATTTATCATGTTTATTAAATTCTTTATATGAAAATCTTATGAGATGCAAAAATTTGTAGTGTTTCGAGATTTTTTAAGTCATGATTTTTAATGTTTGAAAATCAGCTCTAAAAATAATAATAAAATATTTAATGTTTCAATATTATTTTTAAAAATTAAAAATGATGACTTAAAAAACTCAAAACACTCTATTTTTTTTTGCATCCCACAAAATTTTCATATAAAGAATTTAATGAGCATGATAAATTAAAATTTAAAGATGATTTGTTATAATTTTTGAGTTAAACTCACGTAAGGCATCTGTGGGCTTAAGCTCGCGGTATCTTTACTCTCTCTCTCTCTCTATATATATATCATGCGATATATAAGGGAGGGATCACTCTTTGACATTGACAATAGCACTCTAAATAAAATTTAAAAGAATCTCTGGTATTCGAAATATTGATCTAAACAACTCAAAAAAAAAATCTTTATATAAAAACTTATTATAGACCAATTTTACCATATTAAAATTGTATTATTTTTTAATGATTTTTCAAAGATGACTTCAGAAAATAATAGAAAAACTGTAATATTTGTATGTAAAAATGGGTCATCTTTAGAAAATCATTAAAAATAGTAATAAAATTCTAACAACAACAAGAAAGTCTTTAATCTCAAATAAATAGTAATAAATTTTAAAATTGGTAAACAATGATATACTATAAGTTTTTTATACAAATATATTTTTTTAACTATCTACATCAAATCTCAGATACGGAATTTTAAATTTTAAACAGTAAATGTTTGAAATTTTTTGAAATGACAATTCTTAGTCTATTGTTACATGTTTCTAGCCTTTAGTTAAAATCTGAAGCTCCATTACCATGGAACTCCTTTACCCGGGCCGCTGTATTGAAATTGAAGGGATCATAGCAAGGAGTCTTTTGAACATGGTTGTTGTCCGCTCTAGCTCCTTTCTCGTGAGTAAATTTACTTTTTTCTTAGCCCTCGTCCAAAAATATTAGCTGCGTGGTTGGGAAGTAGTAGACTTGTACTCTGTGGTGGGGAAGGAGCTAAGCCAATGCAAGGTTTACCCTCTCTTTTTTTAGAAGTACTTAGTAAGAATAAATTAATTTTAATCTTTCCGATGAAGATGACCAGTTAATGATTGCAATTTCCAATGGTTTCAAATTATTCGTTTTTATGTTTGAGCTGATCAATGATGAAATTTATAGATATGTTTGAGTTAAATGATGAAATTTATTATATAGTGGGATTGTTTTGTGGATTTTGCTCCGGAATTATATATCAAAGACAAAAAAATTTAACATGAGATAATTTTTGTAGAAAAATATTGAATTCAGTTAAATTTGAACAAAAATACATGTTGTTTCTATATGCCAAACATATGTCTAATGAAAAATATCATAATAAATTGTACGAAAATTCTTGCAAAAAATACAAACATTTTATTACATTATTTTAATAACTTCTCTAATTCTTAAGTGCATCAAATACATCCCCTCAAATAAGAATGGGCTCATGAATACATCATAGTTGTTCAAATAAGGATAAATGATAAAGAAGAAGCAAAATCAAATAGATGGGTTTATAAGTGAAATAATATGTGTAAGAAACATATAAATTTAATCTTCCTTATATGTTCGTAATTTTAATTTTTATCATCTATCAAATAATTTGAAACTTTAAAGTTTCATATGAATTAATAACAAAAAGTTTACGAGGTACTTCTGTGTCCATTATCATGTCTATAAGGCTATAATTAATTTCTAATTCGGAATCTTTTCATTTAACTTGATTTCATTTTAAAATTCATCAAATTAACTCTATTTGTAAAATTATTTTGCTTGTCCTTTTCTAGTGGCAGACAATGTCAAATGGTTCATTGGATCCAAACGTATGTCTTAACTCACACAGCAAACTAAAGAGAAAGACAGGTTACTCTTTCCATGGGAAAGAAAGCTTCACAAAGAAAAAGATATCTCTGGACCATGGAGAGGAATACACACTGCACGCCCACAGACCGTAAACATATATTTTTCTGTGGTTCCACTTGTGAAAGTGTCTCTATCGCCAGCCACTTATTATTTCTACATTATTATTATTTTTTTGGCATTTTGCTATAATTAGTTTAGCAAATTAGTCCTCCGGTTCCCCAATAGTGTAGCCTAGTGAATATATATGATCTTGATAGAGAATATAAGGGATGCAAATTGCTCAGCTATAATTGAAATATTTTCAATTCTTTTCCAGTGGAATTTGGCTGTTTTGGGCTATCACTACCATGTATACCTTTTAGACATTTTATTCAGAAGTATGCTTTCGCTTTTACGTTAGGGATGTGACTTTCAGTTCTCATGATAGTTTTTAGTTATGTTCATTCTATATTATAGAAGGGATCATTGATAACATTGTTTTCACAATCTTGATAATTAGATTTTAGAAATTAAAGAAAAATTTTAAATATAAAAAATCGTACATATAGTTCTATTTTTTTTTTGCAATTAGGATTTTTATAATAATTTTAGTTTCGTAAGGTTTATGTGTGCTTGTGTTTCTTTCCTTTCTCATCCCTCTCTCTTTGGATTAATTCAGTTTTTGTTTGTGATATTGAAACAAAAGTTTATTAACAGGTAGTATTTTAAACTGATCGGTACATACTTATTGTGAACATCATAATTGAATTTTTGAAGTCAGATCATACTTGAGCTGAACATGATTAGCAATCGGTGTCATTTTTTAAAGCCAACCCTGATGATTGTCAAATAATCAGTGTTGGATTTTTTTAACGTCTGACACTAATTATCAATCTTTCAGTGCTTTTTTTTTAGAAAAAAAAATATGACACTGATTATCAAACTTTGTCGATTTTTTTTTTAAAAAAAAATCTAACAGACTGACATCGATAGTTGAGAAGATTAAAAATCTCAAAATTTGAATAGAAACGACGGGAAGAAATAATCAGTTTCGACTTTTGGTAAAAATCGATAGTGACTAAAATAGATTTTTAAATACATCTAATAAATTTAACATTAAAGAAAATTTACATATAATTTTTTAAATAAAAATATGTATATTATTATTACTACTACTATAAATAATATAACTAAACACTTGATAATCTATAAAGGGTCATACAAATTTTAGGTCATTTTAAGATTTAAGAGTATATATAAATTATTAGATTTAAGTAGATAAAAGAATTTAAATAAAATTAATGGTAAAGAAGTTTTGATGATGTAATTTGTGTAAAAAGCTAGAAGATTTAACTCTCTTTAGGAGAAATAATTACTTTAAACGAGGAGAAAAATTAGTTATTAATCATTGGATTTAAGTAGATGAAAAAATTTAAATAAAATTCAATGATGAAGAAAAAGAATGATGCAACATATTTGAAAAGCATGAAAACTTAGTACTCTTTATATATTAAGAATTACCCACTGCTCGCTCTAATTATTAAACTAAAAAGAATCTCTAGCTATTTTCTAGATTGCATACAATTTCGCTAAGTACCCAAATTAATTAAAAGTGGATGGGACAGATGACAGTCGATATAATGCGATCCTTAAACATTTCGAACTTTAATTAATTTTAGGTAAAAATATAGATTAATATTACTTTTATTTTATTTCATTTTGCTAACAACTGATGGATTTACACTAAACTGCTGTTGGGGATAAGTAGTAAGCAGTCCACTAGGAAATAAACTGAGAGATGATTAGAGGAAACAAAATCTTGGTGGGCATAATTAAACGTGATGTGACGGTGGTTTTGTTTTATTTTATCTAAAGTTTAAAACATGATCATCTACAAGAAGACTCAACCATCCAAGACTTTTCTGACTACACTGAATAATCCAATTCTGATGTTCACAATCAACATGTACCTCTCAGTTTAAAGTACTACCTGATAATAGACTTTTGCCAAGTAATTTTTACATCACAAACAAAAAATGAGTTAACCAGAAAAGCAAGGGATAAGAATAGGAAGAAACACAAGCACACCTTACACAAGCAAACTAAATCTGAAATTCTATTTTTAGAAAAAACGGAAGTTATAAGAGTAGAGAAGAAAAAATTATTCATGATATTGAAAAGTCAATAGAAACAATGTTGACGACCGTACAAACACGGGTGACTAATAAACATTTCTTAAACAATAATGTTCTAAAGGAACAAAAACATTGTGATAAGAATGTATCATTTAGGGTACCAAAATCTATAAAGTATACATGAACAGTAGAGTGGTCCAGTAATAAAGAAAGCACCAGCTTATGCTATATCAATAATTCAATATTTATTCATGTTTGGGTTCGGAACTACAAGGTAGAATGGTAATGCAAGTCTCATCCAAGGATTGAACAAAATTGAACTAATTTTTCTAGATTGTTGTTTAATTAATAATTACTTAATTAGCATTGCCAGTGCTGTCATGGTTAACTCATTTTCTCTCAGGCAACACCATCAAAGTGACATTTACCAAACAAGAGGTCAAGTGTTCTATTCCACAAGTGGCAAGAACCTATCATTCCATACTCCACTTCCTTTTTCTTCCAATTTCAGAACTCCTCAAGTGGCAGGATCCTATCCTTTTCTCCACTTTGTTTATCTTCTCAATCATCTCTCGGCATCTCTAATAAAAAAAAAAAACAAAAGAAAATGGCCATGGTTTTAATTTGTCTTCATTCTATCCCCATCTAAAAAGCTTCTCTACTGCGACCAAAATTAGAAAATCAGAACCTTAATAGCCATCAAGCTCAATACAATTCGAAACAGTAGTAATATCATAATATCAAGCAACCACGTACCTATTGATATCAATACGTTAAAATCCATGGACTCTTAATACGCAGATATTATAAAGAAAATTTTACACAAAATCCCTCCATTGGATACTGTTATTGATAATACCATGCTACTGTTTAACTAGAACTGGCATTTTGCAAATAGCAGGGATGCAGTGAAGAATTTCAGTAAAAAGCATGAGGATCAAACTGAATATAAGTAAAAAAAATTCAGAAAATAACAAAAGAACAAACACAAAAGTCATTGATTTTAGTAGTCAAATGCTTGAGTTGTTTTCTAAAGGGTGGGGGGTTCAGTCCTTCCTGATTTCAATGGACCTTCATTATTTACACATATATTCCTGACAATGAATAGACAGATAAATGTTGTATTTACTGAAAGCTTCTAGCTGATCTCTGATTTGAAATGTCTTCATCCAACACCTTGTATAAGAACACAAACCAGTATCAAACTATGCCCCCATGAAGATTCTGGATACTGTCAATGCAATAACCACCATATGTCATCATCTAACGCGTGTTATGCGTGCAGCTCCTCCGCGCGCTGATGCCATTGATGAAGGGTTTTTGAGATTGGTGAAGCAGGATTTTGACGCGAAGCCAATGGCAGGACACGAATTCATATATTCATTCACTGACCAGATGTTATTCCTATCAATTCTAAAGAAACAGCAATAACAATTTTGATAATCTAGGAACACAGTAATTTTATCCCCTACTTAATACATGATAAATGAAACATAATTAGGAGATTACCTGGTGATATGGATGAATCTTGGCACTCTGGCAGTATCCTCGCGAGATCCAGACTACAAACCTTGTCAAGGCAGGGAAGTGACCATGCCACAACCATTTATGCAACATCTCTCTTTGCATTATTACTGAAATGATTTGTCCATAAATTTTTACGACCCACTGTCAGAAATAATTTACTGGGTTGATATGACCTGTAGAACATGAAATAGTTTACAATTTTTTATAAATCGATAAAAATCTTACTCACTTAATTCGCAGGACAGCATATTGAAGCAAGTAAAATAGATAAGGTGTCTATGTATGAATGCATCTATTGCTCTCGACATGAAGCTGTTTGACAAGATTATTGAATAGGATATATGCAGGTTCAACTAAAGATATGCAGTAACTTTAATCAGACAGATTTTTTTGGTAATTAAAATAATTTAAAAATTAGGATTTTATAAGATTTTTTGTAAATTAGACTAACTAGTTTGGACCGAGTTTGAAAGTCAATCCCAAGTCCTTAGACCGAGTTTGAAACTCAATCCCAAGTTCTTAGACCGAGTTTCAAACTCGGTTTTTTTTTATAAATTTTTATATTTTTTGATTAATTATTTATTTATTATTCTTATAGTTTGTTTAGTTATTTTAGTATATTTAATTATTTATTTAATAGTTTGAAACTCGGTTCAAGGGTCTGGGACTGAGTTTAAAACTCGGTCCAGACTAATCTGTCTAATTTATACAAAAATCTTATCAAATTCTGATTTTTAATTATTTTAATTACTAAAAAAAAATCTGTTAATCAAACCTCAAACCTATGAGAATTTAGAACTGATAATAAAATTTCCTATACTTTTCAGCTTTGAACACAGGCACCTATTTATCAGCATTACGTGTGAGTGGTAGAGAGTGGTTGGTGTTATGTGGTAACTACTGCAATGAGATGTATGCTATAAAATATTAGTGATTTCTTTGTCCAGGGCCTCAAAAAGGTTGGTGAAAAATAATAATGAAAAAAATAAGGGTACAAAAATATACACATTTCCTGTAAAAAAATATAATATTGTCTTTCTATATCTATTGTACTCGTTATTCCGAAAAATGTTCCTTATTTCTGTAATTATATTGTCTTGCTTTTTTACTGTAATAATATTGGCATGTGTTTCTTTGGAGTTGCTTCATACTAGTAGTTTTTTAGATTTAAATGAACAAAATATCATTACAATAAAATTAACTTAAAATAAGTCATCAAACAAAAATGAGTGGTTTTTCATGAACCCCGCACGAGCAAATTACAAATTAATACATGAAAGTCACTATATAAAAATATTTAATTAGAACTTACTATTTTAATCAGTTTATATGGTGTACTCTTTAAAGTGATCTAAGGTCTAAAAGTTATTTTATAATTAAGAATAATCACATTTAGAAGAATATAAACAAATCTAAGATACAAGCATATCAAACGATAAAATTATCATTCCAAACAAACATTCAGGGACGATATAAAACTGATCTGTTATTAATTGTAAATTATTCCTATTTTTTTACAGAAGAATAATATTTAGTATGAAATGGGTTCAAATTCAATGGTTTTATTTTTATATATTAGTTTTAAAATTTTGAGTTATTTTCTTTCAAAAAAAGCACGATGGATGCACGAACAATTAAATAATTTAAATTCTCCTCTATCTAATATACCTTCTGAATATTTCATTATCAAATTTACAGTCCGTTATTGATTACTGGCTATTGCCATCAATTTACTTTCATTTTTATCTAATCATTATCGTTCCTTAACCAAATTTCTAACAAAAGTTACATTGTGAAAAAAAAAATGCCTGGTGAGCTGTCAATTGAAAAAAAAAAATACTTGGAGATGATTCGATGGCATAAAAATCTAAGTACGACAAAAATTAAATGAGATGTGACGGTGATTTTCGTTTATTATATCTGAACCACAATTATCAACAGGCTCAATAATCCAAGACTTCTTGACCTTATTCAATAATTTAATTCTGATCTTCTGATGCAATCAGCCATGTGTTCTTCAATTTGAAGCGATACCTCCCTAATACTATAAGACTTCACTTTTCTGAATTTAATTGACAGCGTAAAATGCAAAATATCTGGGATGTATCATGGAAAGATTATGATAGAGAACATAGTATTATTTACAAGAGGCGGAGAAACTGCACTTGTTAGCCAGATATTGACATTTGCTTGTGTTTTTTTTCTCATTTTTTTTAAAAAAATATTCAACGAGTGTCACTTGGGCATATTGTCAGCTAAATTGTTGTTATTCATATAATCATATTTGTGCAATGCTGTAATCTGACGTCTTACATATTTGAATAAATAAATTGTCCACTTTGTAATCTCTGAATCTCCTATCACCACCATTCTACCAATATGCAAAATATTTAAATAGATAGCAAAAATGAGACTCAGATTGCCATACTAATTAATAAGCGCACTAATTTGCAAAAGCGTTCATATGCATTATTCGTGATTGGAGATATCAAAGCTATACAATTAAAAAAAAAACAGTATGATTGCCAGAAACCTAACACTAACGTAAAACCAGTGCATAATTATTCAAATGTAAACACTGCAACAGACTAATTTTTAAAAGAGTTCTCATGTGGAATGAGTATGACAATGTATTACTACTATTAGAACTTGGGCTATCCAATGAAAATTGACAATCAATCGGACAAAAACTGTGCATTGGTAATAAATTTGGTGGTTCAGACAAATGAAAGAGCGCATCACATTGTAAAACAAATGTGCCATCACAAATGACAGAGAATGCCATCTCTTTGAGCAATGAAGTCTACATTTATTTTCACGAAGTTAGCCCAACTCAAGGAACCGCCAATGAAAACATCAACGAAACATTCACCAACCGACCAAACAAAGGAAGAATGCTGTTCTCAAACAGAAACAAAAGCACTATTGCAACAATTTACCATTTTTGGTCCAAAACCTATGAAGAATATCGCGACACGAGTAGAGTATTCCAGTACAAAAAAAGGACCATTACGTTCTCAACGCCATTCATTTCATATATAAATGTTGCAACGAGGTAGACGCAAGTCTCATCAAAAGGATGTAGCAAACATAACTAATAATGTGTGTGCAAGCAAACAACAGCAGTGGCTGGGGCCACTGAAACGGGATGCCAGGTCCAAGTCGATTTATAGATCACGTTAAATATCATGCTGATTCAAGTTCACTCAAACAAATCATACTAAAACTTATCCCTTTGTTTGTTCTTCTCTCTTCAAATCAAGCATAACAGACACAAAACATATAAAAAATAAGAACAATTAATAAATCACCCATTATTGGCCAGTAACTCCATAGCATGAGTTTGAGGTCGATCCAAAGAATAACATAAAGGGAAAAACAAAAGAAAGAGAGTTACTGATAAATATTCTAACAGTGAAGTGTTTACCTATTACCAGCATGTACCACGTGGCACTAAATACAAAACTACATAATGTAAGATTTCACCATTCTTTTCCCTTTTTAGGGTTTATTATCACTTCCATGAAAAGTCCAGAACAACAACAACAACAACAACAACAACAACAAAGCCTTTAATCCCAAATAAATTGGGGTAGCCTTTAATCCCAAATGAAAAGTCCAGAAGCGAAAATAAATTATTGAGATCGTAGGTCATTTAAGTTCCAGCTGCAAAAAATATAATAATATTTCTACTTTCTACCAAAATAACAAAGCTACATGATCCTTGACTCAATGCATTTACCCTTTAAAAAAAGGGAAAAAATACTGGCATGAAATAGTGGTCCAAAACCTAGAAGTATCAGAAAAGCAAGAAAAAAAAAGATGGGGGTACTTTAATGGACAGTGACCAACTAGTAAAACAACACATAACCGACCGATTTAAGTAACTCTGCAGAAAAATGGTAACAAGTTGAAATAGTTTATGAATTTAGGTTCATGGTTTATAAATGAAAATCAAAATTCAGCTCCTCGAATAGATTAAGAAACCTATTAGAGGTCTAGAGCACTGCTGGAAAGAAGCAGGTATACCTCAAATAGAAAACAATAAACCAGAACCACATTGTTGATAAGTGCCCAACAACTTCAGACTTTTTATGTGCAAACTAGGTCTGCAAGCCCAAAATGTACAATGAACAGCCATGGTAAGACCTATTAGGCCCAAAAATGCAATATGCATGGACACTAGCATAGATAAATACAACACAAAATTACCAAGAAAAACCTGCTCTTTTGAATAAACAAATAGAGAGTTAGATATGAACAATGCTAGACTGAGATGAGGTATGAAGAATAGTAAATGGAAGATCATTGCAAATATTTAATGGTTAGGATCATAAGGATATTTCCTTTCTAGAAGTATACAACTCTTTGAACCAAGCAACATATCTGCCATATAAGGCATCAGTGAAAGATCATGCCGAATTTGCTTCAGAAAATATGCTCAGAAAAATGGAACTTAGATGAATTCAACATGTAAAAACAGAAGAACCAGGTCAACATAATATGAACTGGCAAGACACTTGTTAAAAAAAAATCGAACTCTCATAAAATCTGGTGGGAAATCAATTCTAAGGATAACAAGACCCTGATTAGCAGATCCATCAAGTTTCATCCTGTTACTCGAACTTGCTGGTAAAGTGTGGTTATACAGTAATTTTAAAAAGTAAGGAATAAAATTTAATCTAATTAGGTAGTCTTGTCGCTAATTTTACTATCAATGGAGAACAAGGAAAATGTTGCACTCTAGGAAATTAAATCCAAAATTCAGATTTTGTTGCAAGCATAACAAAATGGTTGAAAGGTAACATTGGCAACCTCTATAACATTGATGAAAAGATGATATTACCTAACTTCTAAATTCCACAACGTATTTATCTTTATTACATTAGATAACCATAACAGGCTGGAAAAAACAAACAATCTGAAAAAAAAATTTGGAAGATAACCCCAGTAAAAACCTTACTCAAACAAGCACAGCGCAGCCTTCAAGCCCGTGTTCTCCTCCCCATGCGAGACCTTGATTTTCTCACAAAGCTTCTCTTGAGCTTATACAACCTCTTACTTTTCATAATCATTTTCTCTGGCAAAGTTGGCCTCTTTTTCTTCACCACCATCACCTTCTTCGGAAGATACCTCTTGTCCACCTTGTACACGCCAGGAGTGACCACAACTTTCCTTGCAACTGCCTCTTTATACAGGGCATTAGCGCGGTCTCCCATATTATGCGTTGCTAATTTCTCAATTAAACGACTATATGTCTTAACTCCAGGTGCGTGACCATATCCTTTCATCATGCGGAAAACCTTCATAGCATGTTCAATTCTCTCTATTCCACATAAAACTTTGATGAACCCGTAGTATGCCTTTCTATCCAGCTTATCACCAAATCCAGCTGCACGCATAAATTCAATCATTTGATCCCCTTCTGAGACTCGACCTGCTTGGTACAAGCTCTTGATTAAGACAAGGTAAGTCTCAGAATCAGGTGAACATCCCCACTCACCCATTTGCCTAAAAAGCTTCATGGCGTCCTCTGTTTTCCTGATCTTACACAAGTTAGTTATGAGCACACAGAAGGTTTCAGCATCACGAGGGATTCCAATGGACTCCATCTCAATAAGAACTTTTTTGGCTTCAGAATGGAGAGAAAGGGGGTCTTTTTTCCTCGCAAGCCCGCAAACGCAATCCAAAATTGCATTATAAGCTGGTGCACCTAATTCGAAACCTCCACTTCGGCACTCTGACAGAAACTGCAGAGCCTCATTGAGCTTACTTTTTGCACAATATCCCCGGATGACAACAACACACATGGCTTCATCAGGAAAGATCTCTTTGACAAATTGCATCATGACCCGCTCGGCATGACTAGCCAATCCATTCTCGGCCAAGGCTGAGATGAGTGACAAGATGTTTTCTTTAGTCCGGTGTCGTAGTGGCAGAGAAGAGAAAAATTTAATAGCCTGTGTTGGCCGACCAGCGCGAGAAAGGCTGAGAAAGAGGGCAGAGAAGGCCAAGGGACCAGCAGTCTGGTTAAAGTCGGCGAGCAAATCGAGCGCGGGCTTGAAGTCATGGCGCCGAGAAAGGTGATTAATAAGAAGCGCGAGAGAAGCGTCGGACGGGCGGAAGGATCGGTGGCGGACGATGTGGCGAAAGAATTCGTCGGCGGGACGAGCGGAGGCGGTGGGCGGAGAGAGGGAGAGGATTTCGCGAAAGAGGGTTTGGCTGAAGGTGAGGCCAGAGTAGTGGAGGTTCAAGTGAGAATCGAGATCGAGGGATGAAGAGGAAGGAGAGGCAGAAGAGAGTTTGGCCAGATCGGCTGCGATTGACCGAGCGAGATCGGAGGGCGGTGCAGTGGTGGCTGTAGCGCTGGATGTGGAGAGCAAGTGAGAAAAGGAGAGGAGGGATGGTGGAGGAGGAAATGGGGAAGGAGAGCAGAGGCGGTGGAGGTGGTGGCGGAGATGGGAGGAGCGCCTCCACATTATCGGAGCTGAGATTGAGGAGGCGGGATTGGCCACTTGGGAGAGAGGGAGAAGCAGCGGATCAGTGAACCCTAGCAAAACCTTGACTGAAGCAGGTGATCAAGTCGGGTTCGGAGCGCT
Organism: Schoenoplectus tabernaemontani; assembly: GCA_037127355.1. NCBI lineage: Eukaryota > Viridiplantae > Streptophyta > Magnoliopsida > Poales > Cyperaceae > Schoenoplectus > Schoenoplectus tabernaemontani. Next base: position 13,270,029 of record CM073752.1, read on the forward strand.
ACATAGAAATAGATATAGATACTGAAAAGAAAAGGATACTAATGGAGACTGGACCAAAGGCTGATTCGCGACTCATAATTGTATTTCAACCCAATTATTTCGTTGGATAAATTTGATACATATAATTTGTGGCATCCATTTTTAGTTAACAAATTCCAGATTTTGCAAAGAATGTCAATGTGAATTAATTGCCAATTAGCCTAAAATTCCAACAAAGTTGCTTGACGTAGGAACATCCATAGCATCGTTAGTGAACTTTAATTGTTTCAGGAGTTTAACTGAAGACAGCAGTTGCATAATTTTTGTTCATAAATTAATAAAATATCATCAAGGTTAAGTTTTAGACATAACATGGACTTCCCAACCATTGCGTTATCATCTAATGTTACTGATAGGAACGTGTAAAACCTGAATTCCTGAAATTTAACAAATTTCATCAGGAGGGACCAGGCCCAGGGGGAGAAACAATAGAAAATTAGAAGGCCACATATGAGGAAGGCTATCATATTGGGTTATTGGATTTACTCCAACGTGCCTATTAAATGAGTTTGGTCAACTTCGCATCACCATACAGCCCATTTCAGCCCAAAATCCATTTTGTGACAACCTAATAAATAAAGAATGGAGCTAATATGGGTTGAAAGTAAATGACAGTTGCTTTAAGTTTTGACATCAATTTCGAGTTCTTTTATTTTTATTTAGGCGATGACTGCGTCGATCCTTGATTTGCATATTAAATGTGTTTCATGTTTTAAATAATTTGCACTTTACATTATTAGCAGCAAAAGCTCTAAAATAAATATGTACGTTACTTATTCAACAAATCCGTTAATTTTTTTTTCACATGATCTTATATTCACAAAATTAAAAGAAGAACACACGTAATAAAATTTTGTACGCTATATATAAATACTTGCGTGTTCAGAAGAAATAAGTCCCCACAACATCTGCATAATGCACATAAGGGATACATAAATATAGATCCAATATAATTCTCTCAAGTTGTCATAAAGAATTTATATTGGAATAATAGAGTTTCAAACCTACAATCTCTCATGAAGAGTGTACCCTTTGTCATTGCACCAGCGGTTGATTCTTCAAAAGTTGAGAAATTCGACGTTATTAAATTCTCACGAATATTTTTGTAATTTGTTCTTCTAGATGTCATAATCTTTATTTATTTTTTAAAATAGAGCTACCTAAACCCCGATGCATATTACATATGCCCTTCTCAAAATTGAGTCTATATTACTTCGTAAAAAGACGAGATATATTTAGACTTTTTTTTTTTATTTTTATCATTGTAATTAATCTTGTATGATTTTCTCAAGTGTGGGGAATGACATGTCATGTTGCCAGCTAGCTACTTTTATGAAAACAGATGAGCCAATGAGGCGCGTTAGATTAAGCACGCACAAGCCAAAGCCTACATATGTGCATCGACATGCTAAGTTTGCTTTAGCTCCCTCACGCCTCAACTTGTATTTAATAAAGCAATATTGCCTACGGGTAATTATAAAAAATAAAAAAATAAAGCAATATGGATGCTAATCAAATCCATCACTTGTCTTTGTCTGCTGATTTGTTAGTCTTTTCCGTAGAAATCATGACATAAGTTTATAGGTTCAATAGAGCATGCACTTAAAATATATGCGCATTTATTATTTTCTTTTCGTTTCTTCATCTTATGATTGTTTCTTTTGAATGGCTAGTATTCGCATTTTTTTTATAAACGGCTTCCATTTTAGTCCCAATGTGAACTCTTCGTATCTTGCTCAGTTTTTAGTTTTTAAAAATAAACGGCTTCCATTTTTTAGTCCCAAGCGCTGCGTGTTTTGTGAACTCTTCGTATACTTGAAATTTTACATTTCTCACTCTTATTTTTAATAATATTAATTTAATAAAATATATTTGTGAGAGGATATATGCATTCAAACGTAAAATTAATTAGTTCCAACAGACAAATGAGAACATTCGTCATTCGTGTATATATTGTTTTCTTTCATCTTTTGCAAGAGAGAAGACCGTTTTAATTAAGGGAAGGCATCCTCACAACATGGCAATTTTGACAATCTTAAATAAATTTGAAAAAAAATCTTACAAATAGAAAAAAATTATAGATATGTTATTTTGTTTATAGATTGATTGTGTTTTAAATTTCACACAATTTCATTATTGTTTGATAGTCTATTTAAAACTGTTAAATTAAAATCATTGTAAATTGTATAAAATTTTGATAGTTTTTAATGGACTCAAATGATAATAAATTGCATAAAATTTGAAATACTGTCAATTTATAAGTAAAATATATCTATATTTTTTATTTTTAAAATATTTTCATATTTATTTAAAAATCTATTGTCAAAATTGTCAAAATAAAGGCGAGAGTTAATTCTAATCCGAGTGGCATGATGAGCAAAGACCCTAAAAGGAGAGATTATTTTTTTAACAATTAATCTCGAGTATTTTAAAAAATGAAACTTAAATATGATCGAAATCACTGAGGATTTGGATTTAACAGTTCATAATTAATGGTCCTTGATGAATCCAACCTTTCTTAAAATATACGAATTAATTTGATTGCCATGATGTTCAGTAACTTGTCCATCAAATTATTTTTTAACTAGCTACTGTTGTTATTTTCTTTTCTTTTTTTAACTATTGTAAAAGTTAATTATCAGAACAGCCAAAGTCAAGTGATCCCTGTTCTTATAGGAACAAGCAATTTTCTTGTGGAGTTCCATAATTCATTTTTAGTTGATACAACTAGATAAACCTAAGCTGGACCATTCTCTTGCTTGTAGAGAGGTCAAAGATGGATGCACAAGCTTTTTTGCAGTCATGAGTTTCCATCAGAGGACGGATATATATATGTCGCATAATTCCCTGATAGATATCATGCACCAATTAATAATCTATAATCGGAGGTCAATAGAAAATTTTGCACGGAACCAGTATGATGAATTATATCTGGAAGCCTTATTTATTAGTAGTGATAATTAAATGAAGAATAATTCTATCAGTTATGAAAGGTGAAGGTGCATGACGGAGAAGGTTGAATGTATCCACTGGAACAAGAGTAGCATTGCTATTTTATTCTATACACACTGAAGCATGAATAAAGAAAATATATTCACCATTGGAGAACTTCGATATACAGGCAATTCTTTTCATATTTAGAAATTAATTATTTTTTTAACAAACTCTCGCATGATAACATTTTCGATGCAGTAGAAGGGACCAATGTAAAATTCGGTCCTTTACCCGGGCCCGCTCAAGGGACCCGAGTTTTTACCTCGGTTCCATCCTTTTTTTTTAAAAGGGACTGAGATATATCTCGATTCTTTGCCCATTTTTTTTTATAATTTTTGTATAATTTATATATTTAGTATAATTTAGTTTTTCATTAGAATTTTCAATTTTGATTGACAATATTTTCTTAATTAGAATAACAAAAAAAATACTACATTAATTAACAAAAAATAATACAAAAAGTTACTATACTAATTAACTAAAAACTAAAAAAAATACTACACTAATTAATTAAAATATATTACAACGAGTACATAACAAAAAAATTTATGAGCTTGTGCGTATAAGCCTCCTGATGTGGATGGCCTTGTTAACTTGGATAGTCAAGCTAAGCGGTATAGTTGGATAGTCCGCTAAGCATGAAAAGCTTGAGACATCTAAGCTGGATAGTCAAGCTGAGATGGATGGCCATGCTAGATTGTACTGAAATTAATAAATAACTATGAATTTTATAAATCACCTGCAAGTTTGCCATGTTACCGATAATTAATTAATCAATGATGTATTTTTATTTTTTTTAAATTAATTAGTGTAGTATTACTCTTCATTATTCTAATTAAAATTTTATTATCAATAAAAATAAAAAATTAAAATTCGGTCCTACAGAGTTTTTGACTTGTCCCTTCTACTTCATTAAAAAAAGTATGACCCGAGAATCCTATAAAAAGATAAATATTTTCTAAATTAAAATAATTGATAAACCGGTCTTTTTTCCCCTGTTACCAATGAAGGAAAAACTAAACCAGTCAAATACCTGATTCTCTGCGACATTTTATAATTTTAATGTCACAAAATAAATCTGTATATATTAATTAATTAATAATTCCTTATATATACCATGCAATAATGCAAATAGATAAGGACACAAGGACATTTTCTTGTCTGCATAGTCACTGGATCAACTACCAATCAACAAGTTACCTATCCGTATATAAAGGCGATAACCAAGTACACAATAAAATTTTGAAACAAAAATATACAAACCAAAAGGTACAATAATCCGGAATAAAATCATGCAACGAGGCATAAGGAGCATCAGTTCAGATTTCATTCGCTAAATAAATGATTAAAGATCAGAAAGTTCTTCAGAATCCGACGAGAATAAGCATTGTAGAAACCATGATCAGCATTAATTAGTCATTGGTCATTTACTAGGTTCATACACATAATAATGAGCTAATTAGATTAAATGCTCGGCACTATAAACAGAAAACTTAGAACAAATAACAAATGGCAATAAATTTTCTCCCTCTACGAAGAGAACGTAAATTTAAATTTTAAGAACATTGTCTGAAAAATAAGAAACATATAAAATGACAAGAGATCTAATATAAGGAAAAAAAGAAATAGTACATGCCATGATGGAAAAGCCATCGGATTAATTAGAATCTAACGGTTCTGATTGAATTGGAAAAAAACAAATAAGATGTTGTCTAAGATAATGGGTATCAATCCAAAAACAAACAAATAAATCATATCAATAATTAATGATCGTATAATGACAACAATAGTTAACAAACTAATTTCACATTTCAATTTTAATTAAGCAGACTGCTTCAGCATGAATCAAATATATATAATTGATGGCACGAATTTAAAAAAATAATAATAATACAACCGATCATGGTTACTCCGCATGTGGCATATACCCATCTGATATTTTAAATCCTTTCCAGTTTCAACCCACAAGTAAAGGCTTTACCTTAAAATAATTAGGGTAAAATAATTACTACAGTGACACGTTTGCTCCACCCCATTGCCAGTGGCGTGTTGCCATTCGTAAATTTCAAATTTTGCTTTTATCACTTTTATTATTAATAATATAATTATTATAATTATTATATACAAAAAAAAACTGCATAGTTTTATACTTCTACACTGGGGGTGCACACGAACAGCAATTTATGAATTATCTGCGTCAATTCCGGTACCAATCGACCTTTCTCGTGTGCAAATCCTCGTGTTGCACAAAACTCCTCCCACAAAATTTTACTAATATTTAGCATCAATTATGTTGAAAGAATTGATGCGGAAGTGCGGATCGAGTAATTAAGCAGTAAATTATGATTGGTTGTACGATAATTTAAATCTGTACGTGAAATGACCAAAGAATAACTCTTTTGCTTTTGCACATGGTCAATCTGTGTTCTCTTTATATCTTTCATTGTGCGCGACAGTTAGAGCAGAAAGATTTTTTTTTTTGATAAAAAGAGCAGAAAGATTATAAAGGATTATATTTTTTTTCTTTTCTTTTTTACTTTTTTTGTGAATCACGAGTTAGTGACATGTCATTTCAGGTAGGTAGCGTGCTACGGTTCTACCTCTGTACTCATCAGTGCATTGATGCATGATAATTGATAAATATCAAATCTAAGTAGCAGATCTATTATTGCTTTATACAATTTTAAAACTTTACTAGTATTTTATTGAAATGTTTATTTAAAATGATTAAATCTATTTTATTTTCATTCTTTTTATGAATGAATTACATTTTTTTTTGGATGTTGTATTATATAGTATCTTGAATTATCTTTCTTCATTCGCATTATTTTATATTTTATTATTTAAGTTGTAATATCATTAATACAATATTTATTATTAACAAAACTAATAAATATATATAATTAAAATAACAATACGTTTAACCCTTATAACTCGTAACAAACCGCATGTAAAAAATATGGATCAGATAAGGCAAAAAAGTCATTGATATGTTCATTATACATCTCTGTCCTGTTGTATTAAATAGCTTTGTGATGACAATAAAAATTCTATGAGTCGTTTATATTGTTGTTGTACATAATTTCATTTTTTATTTGACAAATTTATAAAACAACTACAATTAAATCTGACATTGTCTTCTGAGATAAAAAAAAATAGAATATAAAGTTCAGAAAGAAGAGCATATCACATGGATAAGGTTATAAAATTATTGAAAAAAATTAGATTTGAATTAGTAAATAAAAAAGTGATAAGGTTACTCTTGAGATTAAAATAATCAAAATAAAATAGTATGCATAATTCGTTACAACAATTACTTTAACCATTGTAACAATTCATACCCCATCAAGAAACCGACAAACGGTCGTTGTAAATCGTTGCAACGGTTATTGAATCTGTCACAACGAGTCTCGTATCGTATTAACATAAAAGTGTTCCTTCACAATAGTTGCAATGGTTTACATAACAATATCAATAGTTAGAATGATTTTCATAACAGTTACAACGGTTAAGCCCAATTTTGCTAAGAAAGTTCCTCATTATAAAAGGAAATTTGTTGCTGCATTTTTTTATTGAATAATTATGATTTTCAGATATGTTTCTTTGAGAAAACTCTAGCCATCATCACTAAACATTAAAAAATTTAAAATACTTTATTCTAATCTCAAAATTACTTTCTTAAATCTTTAATTAATTCGATTAGAATGATTATTGAGTATTTTCACTATGAGATTTGTTCTTCGAAGTTTTTTGCTCATTTAATTTGGTTGAGTGTTGTCTGTTGGACCGAAGGTTAACCATCATACAGATCCTTTGTTTAGCAACTCAGTGCAACTTGACATCGCGGGTCCCAAATACGTAGACTCATTATAGTCGAATTTTGTTATATCACATGTCATCTCTAAACTCTTTATTTATTTTATTTTCAAAAATCATCCTAAATCTTGATATTGTGCTTTAATAAAAAAATATTATAAAGGTATTAAAAGAGGATTTGTGTATTAGGGGAAACACGAATTTCATGCCCGACTCAATTTCAATTACTTAAATTTATTTATATTGTGAGAAATAGATTGAAATTAATTCCATATTAAGTTTAAAATATTATTAAAAATCATTTTTGTAGCAGACCGTATTTCTGATCAGCGACTGAGGACTTTTTTGTGTGTATATACATGGAGAAGAACCGACATGAAAACAGTCAAAAGCATTTAAAAAACAAGAAAATTTACCTGCTGATTATGAAGGAAAATTTTCATTTGATTACCATAAATTGGCATCTCTTTATCTAAGGTAGCTAGTCATTTTTTTTTTCTAAAAAAGAAGAAAAAAAAGTAGCAAGTCAAAATCCTTCTTAGAAATTCTCAGCTCAAAATGTGAAAATAATGTCTTTATTGTGACTAGAAGTTTTCAAAATTTCAGCAAGAGTGCTATTTTAAACAACTTAAGGCATGCCCATCAATAATATTAATTTTCATGATTAAGTTCTACATCTTTTAGTTTGGTAGTAGGATATACTAAAATAATAACATGAGTTTGTCGTTTGGAAAGAAAATCATAATCGTATATTGTATTAAATATTCAAACTAGCCAAGCTTATCAGAGCTAGGAATTATTCTAAAAGAGATTTGGACGGGGAAAAAGAGAAGGGCTCTTTGGAATCGTATCATTTTTTTTTTACTTTGAGACTTTATTCTTCAAAATCTTCGATCTCCAATCCTTCGGTCGTGATGCATCCATCTCTCGCACTAGACCGTGATGCATCCATCTCTCGCACTAGACCTTAGTGGCCATTTTTTTCTGTGACGGATATCCCAATAGCAAACTGTGTGCATATATGAGCATGAGGGCTGAAGTTGCGTACTCTTACTTAAAAAAGAAAATAGTGAGTGGCACCGAGGAAGGAGGATATTATTTTCTTCATGGTCATTTTGATTTCAATGAGATGGTCGTTGTGTTATGATTAGCTGATCAAATGTAAAATATGAGCATATTATTTTTTTAATATCATCACACCAGACAAATAAGTGTTTTTTCTGCTCATACCTATTCATCACCCTGCCCTTGGATAAAAAACGTTCAACACACCATTTAATTGCTTATATGATCTCAAAAGTTATAAAAATGTTCAGGAATCATCTACTTATTGTCTAGGAGGTAGTTGAACTCTGACGAGAATGATCAGAACGTATTTAATGAATGAGGAGGGTTCAATACAAATGCCTTTTTTTTGTCTCAGTTATGTCTCAACTTTTTAAAACATAATAACTCATAAAATTTAATTAAAATATCAAAATATAATAGTATATTAAAATTATTATTTTATTTATGCATAGACTAAAAATTATGGCGTTTGAATATTATTTTATATAATATCAAGAGCTTGTAAAAAAATATTAATATGATTAATTTCTGGATTTTAATTTTATAACTTATTGATTAACATAAAATAAAAAAATATTATATAGATCAAATCTAATGATTTTTTAATATTTTAATTTAAAAAATTTGAGACAAAAAATAAGGTATTTAAACCTTACTCTCAGTGAACATACTTATCTGCAAATCTTTCAGCACAGAATGTTGATCATGTAATGGCTAACATCATCAAATAAGTGTTCCACTCTGAGAAATGTTATTTCACTGTTTTTTCCACCCTGCCCTTGCTTCTATTATGACTGGACTATTCCTAGTACTGAGACTTGGTAATTATTTCTCAACTTCTGTGCAGTTTTTCTACTGGTTTGGCTGCAGACAGCTTGTACTTTTTTTTTGTATGGAACTATGAACTGTCCGACTTCTATGCTGTTTTTCCCCTGTTTTTGCTACAGTCAGTTTGTACTTTTTTTAAAACTTTGAGTGCAGTTATATATTCAAATATCAATGAATATAATATATATAGAGAAGTGATCACTTGACAATGGTTATCTTGATGATAATGGATTTTTAAATAAATATAAAAAATTAAAAAATAGGAAAAAACTTATGGATATGTTCTTCTACTTATAGATAGATGGTGATTCAAATTTTATGTAATTTCATTATCGTTTGATAGTTTACCCAAAACCGTCAAATTATAACTGCTGTAAATTGTATAAAAATTTTGATGGTCTTTGATGGAGTATCAAACAATAATAAAATTGTATAAAATTTGAATTACCATCAATATATAAGTAGAAGAACATATTTATAAGGTTTTTTCTATTTTTCAGATATATTAGATATATTTTATATTTATTTAAAAATTCATTGTCAAGATTGTCAAAATAACTCGTTGTCAAGTGATCCCCATCTATGGTGTTTCGCAAAGCACAAAACATCTCATGCTTCACGTCCATTGGATATGATCTTCATATTGAACTATCTTTGGAGATCAAAATTCATATTTTTTTTAAAAAAATTGCTATTTTTTAGATGGGTACAAAATCGCTAGTTTTGGATGGTGCATAAATCGTTAGATCAGCAAACTTTGTACCCATTTAAAAAATAAAAAAAAATCAAAAAAATATAAAATTTGAGCTCCAAGGATATTTCAATATGAAGATGATGTTTAACAGTTTGAATTGGCCGTTTGAACTTTTAAATTCGAGATACAGACGCAAAACAAGAGAGATTTTGTAATTCGCGAAGTACCATATCCTCTCTCTCTATATATATATTTTTTGAATGCTGATATGTCTTTCCCCTAACCTAAAAACTCAATAATTCTCAATGATAGTACATTAGATATGCATAATTAAGACCAACTTCTGTTATAAAATGGTACAAGTTTCCTTGTATCAGCTACATAATTTTTTATTACAGTAATATTTATATACTAGCCCTCTTATGAAAATTTATACCAATTGTTGAGTTATCATTTGAGTATATTCTAATTTCATAAGTTAAATATTTTATTTTATTTTCGTTAATTATTTTTTTACAATTATATTAATTGTTCCAATCTTCATCCTTCTTTGTCAAATCACCATTTTTTGTCAGAATTTTTTTTTTATTAAAAGTACTTATTTAATAAATTTAATTTACTTCTCACGTTTGAGAACTAAGCCAAATTAATGTTAGATTGTTCAACTATTTAGTTCAATTATTTTATGTTTGAACCAATAGAAATTTATAATTTTATATATGAACCATTTTTTTGTTAATTTTTTTATTTCTAATCAATTATTTTATTTTTTTTCATTCAAAAAAAATTATTGTCTATGTTATTTCTAAATTAGAAGATTGTTGCATACAACCATGTTGATTGGATTTTTAAATTTAATCCAATTGACATGAATAATCAATATACGACAAGAATTATAATTGGAAGTGTGATATCTTGTTGTAATCAATATTTCAATTGCACGCGCACCGAATTTTTATGATCTGTTTAAAATTAATTATAATTATCCATATAAAACATAAGAAATAAAGATAGTATTATTACAATAACTAATAATTTTTTCAATCTAAATTTATGCTTTATTATATTTTTATATTATCTTTTTAATTACTGGCAATGAGCTCGACACTATTCGAAAATCCAAGATCCATGCTTCGTCATGACACACGGATTGCATGTCTGCGTCCGTTTGAACTTTGAATATATAAAATCTCGAGTTTTCCTTCAAATGATACCTAGTAGATAATGACACGCATGATTGCTTGGAATCACTTTTATTTTATTCGTATAACATTGTTTATGGTGCAATAATGCATGCAATATTCCTGATTACAACTTACAAGAACTTATAATAATATATCCATTGTGATTCTAAATTCTCGATAAATCTTTGTCGATCGCGTTCTTCATTGATTCGGTGCATAAATCTTTGTCGATCGCGTTCTTCATTGATTCGATCGCGTTCTTCATTGATTCGGTGCTTAAATCTGTGTTTCGTTATCATCTTTCGAAGAATAATATTTGTATCCGTGGAAGGAATCTCGATGCAGCGTCTATGGCCTCTATTTTAGTCTAAAGCCTGAGAAATATCTTAAAATTCAACGTGACTCGGTTAGGACACAATCATATTTTGATTCCGGTCGTAGGATTTTGTTCTTTTTTTTCTTATTATTATTCAGTTTATCTGGTCCAAAACAAGTTTACCACAATGAAATTATATTATCAGCAAATTAATTATTTTTTTAGAAAAAGTGAATTAATCGGAAAAATAAATTGTGATCCCAATGGAGAAAATTAAGGAAGACTTATACCATGTCCAAACTAAACCCTATTTTTATTGCGAGCGAATAGTGAATTTTATGAATTGCCGAACAATTGAAAATATTTTTCAATGGCTAAAAAAAAACAGAGTCACTGTGATTGTACATTTGTACTGTTGATCTGGCAAGATAAACCGTTGATATCATTTTAATCCTTGTAATAAAAAAATGATATTTTTATTGTTTTTTTAATGATAAAGCTATTATCCATGCTATCATCAAATTAAACAAATAATATGGGCGCAAATATTACCATTGATTACAATTAAACTAATGATAGAATTAATTAAAATAATAAGTAAAAAAAATAATATTTACATAAATTTTGTCACAAGTGTCATAGAATGTATCATGATATGTATGTAAATATGGATCATTTTACCAATGATGATGGTAGGACTAGATTGCCATAAATAAAAAAAATTAAGAGACAAAATAGTAAACCACTCATACATTAAGGACTAGGATAACATTCAAATTGTAAGGAGCAAAATTGTTGACCAAGTGCTATTTTGATGAACAAATTAATAATTTTGAAACGAGAATTAAGGATCAAATTGGTAAAAAAGTGATATTTAAAATACTACTTGATAAATGAGTGACTTTAAGGATTATTTGTAAAATTGACTCTTTTATATTTATCTGACGTAAATAATTAATGTTTTGTTTTGTTTTTACACAATTTTGTCGTTTATTTTTATTTGGTGGTGAATGTTCTCTTGATATTTTAAGTTAGAAACTTAACTTTAATTTTAAAAATTATTCAATACAAAGAAACGAACGGTTTATTAAGGATAATTATGTGAGATGAACGCTATCATTCTTTATGCTTTATGCAGCAATAAATTATTGATATTTGATAGTGTAGAACCACAAATACTTTCTGAACCATCAACAACAATATCTATGAATTATGTATGAAAGGAAAGAGAGTTTTATTAATATCTATATATTAGGATACTTTTCTAAGAAGTATAAATGGATACCCGCAAATGAATACAAAATATATCGACATAATGACAGGATAAGTCCTAGCTTCCTCTGATCTGAATATGAAAATGACCTCTAAAGATGATAAGAGACATATTCTGTATTTGTGCATGCTTTTTGAGAATAGATTTTTATCTAATTTATTGTTGTATCATATATGTACCTTTCGACCCTAAAAAGGGAATAAAATGTCCGTTTTGCTCTGCCCGATGCCATTAATTACTAATTAAATAAAATGAAAACAAGAAGTCAACGGTTTTCTTTTCACGAGAGTTCTTCCAATTATACTTTTTAGTCTTCATATATAGGTCTACTCCGACATTTCTTCAGAACTTGTTTGGTTTTCACATGATTATGCGAAATAATTACGGAAATCCAAAATTGATTTATAGAATTATATATATATATATATAGAGTAAATCTAGCGTGCTTTTAAACTTATGAAAATCTTCCGTAAATTTAACTAAAAAAATTATATCAAATTATCTTCAAATTTTAATTTATCATGCTCATTAAAATTTTCATACGAAAATCTTTGGTATGCAAAAATTTGAGGTGTTTTGATGGTGATTCAAATTTTCAAGTGATCCCCACCCTCACTTGATAATGGGTTATTTTGACAATCTTGACATTATATTTTTAAATAAATACTAAAAAATTCTTAAAAATTGAAAAAAATATTATGGATATGTTCTTCTACTTATAAATTAATGGTGATTAAAAATTTCATGCAATTTCATTATCATTTGATACTCCATCAAGAATCATCAAAATTTTACATAATTTGTAACCTTTATAATTTGATAATCTTTGATGGACTATTAAATGATAATGAAATTGCACGAAATTTGAATCACCATCAATCTACAAGTAGAAGAACATATCCATAAGGTTTTTTTTTCTATTTTTAATATTTTTTGTATTTATTTAAAAATTCATCGTCAAGATTGTCAAGATTGTCAAGATAACCATTGTTAAGTGATCCCTTCCCTATATATATGCAAGGCGGATCCAGATTTTGGTTCAGGAGAGGGGCAATATTTAATTTTTTTATGAGAGCAAAATAAAAGTGTTTTCTAACTCTTTTTTGAAAATATACATAATTACAAGCGAGGGCAGCTGCCTTCTGGCTATAGATGAATCCACCCCTGCATATATGAGATGAAAATGTTTACTAGCAATTTTTGTTTGTTAATTGTATGATTTTATTATTGTGAAAAAAATCAGTTTGCTATCAGTACTAATTTTCCTTTACAGTTTCAAAAAAGGTTCTTCATTAAAATTGTGGTAAATGTAATAAAAAAAAGATAAAATATGAACTTTAAAGATAGCAGTATACTTATCTATAAAAGTTGAGGAAAATATTAAACTTTTCTTTATATTTTGGAGCATGCAAGAATTAAAAAATAGCACAATTTATCCAATATTAAGCACCAATATTATAAAAGAAAAACAATTTGCAAGAATTGTGGAGGGAGTTAATGGAGGCTGATATACCAATTTCTGAGGTTGTGAGGGAGTTAATGGGAGAGAGAGGAAGAAAAGAGAGACTTAATCTTTATTTTGCTTTTTGAGTTTCATTTTAGAAGGTAAATGAAAATAAAGATGAATTGCTCTATTTGTTTTTTTAATTTATAACATCTAGTTTGAAAATAATTTCACCTCCTTTCATCTTTTTTCCTTCCCTTTTTCTCCCTCAAACTGAAAGCACGGTCTCATCAAGAAATCGGAAAAAATATTAGATCTACTAGACTACTAATTAAGAATAAAGTAATCGAGGATTTATGGAAAAGTTTTTTTCTTCAAGTTCAGAACTCTATCAATCCTCACAATTTGAGATCCTCAGAACATGGAGGCAGATATAGTATTTTTCGATTTATTCGTCATCCATGATCACTTATTTACGGATTTTTTTTATTAATAACAAAATTATAAATTATAAATCATGAGTATGACAGTGGAGTCGGCCTTTTACGAAAATGATAAATCCATCTTTAAGAAACGCATCCCCAGATCCATCTTTCTTAAATGTGGACCTTGTTTTTTTTTTTTGCAGAAATTCATGTACTTTTAAAAATAATTATAATAAAGTTAAAAATCATTACAAAAATTAATTATAATAACTCAGAAATATTTGAGTTAATTTAATTTTTATGTTGATAAAGTTAAAAATATTTATAAATATTAGGAGTGTCAACGGGTCAGGTTCAGATCGGATCATCATTATTTTATTATTTTTACCTGATTTGATCCATTTTAAATTGGATCAATATTTCTTTGACCCCACTAGGCTTGAATAAAATAGTTAAGTATTTATAAATAATTTAACACTAACAAATATATACTTAATCTTAGTTAGTGTATATTTAAGCTTTCATTACCATTAAATTATAAAATAAATAAAAAAATAATTAAATGGGTTGGGTCAATCCATACCCGACCCGACCCATGATGGATCAAAATTTTTAGTTATAACACTTGACCCGATCCGATTCAAAGTGGCCTGATAATAAATAGGTTGGGTATGGTCAATATTTTGTGTCCCAACACAGATCAAGTCGGTTACATGTTGACCTAACCCATTTAATTATATTTTTATTTATTTATGATTTAACGCTAATCAAATCTTAAATATATATTAATTGAGATTATTTATATATTAATCAGTATTAAATTATTTATAAATAATTAATTATTTTATTCAGATCTAGTTGGGTCAAATAAATATTGATTTGATTTTAAAGTGGGTCGGATCGGGTCATGAAAATAAAATGATGACGATCCAACTCGAACCTGACCCGTTGATACCTTTAATTTTTTTGTAAATATTTTTCAACTTTATTAATAGAAAAAATAAATTAACTTAATTATTTTTAAATTGTTATAATTTATTTTTATAATTACTTTTAAATTGTTATAATTTATTTTTATAATTATTTTTAACTTTATTATAATTATTTTTAAAAGTATATGGCTTTCTCAAAAAAAAAATTAGGTCCACCTTTAAGAAAGGCGGACCTGGGTCCATTTTTGTTAAAGGGCGACCTGGAGATGCGTTTTTTAAAGATGGATTTATCATTTTCGTAAGAAAAACCGATACCACTGTCATACTCATATTTTATAATTTTTATTTGTTATTAATAAAATCAGACATATTTGTCTAAAGTTATTACATAAAAGTAGTCTCTCATAAGCAAAAACAAATGTTCTTCGTGCCGGAGATTATAAATTGAAAATTCAGATGATTTTTTTATGAATATTTAAAATTTAAGTAACTTTATATTCTGTTCTTTGCTCAAAAAAAAGTAGACCCGCCAGTAAGGACAAACCAATAAGCATCTTGTATATTTTTCCCAAGGGACAAACTAATTATAATAAGCATCATGTATATTTTTCCCAACACCATTTTTCATTGTCATTAACTCATAATATTTAGCGCGGGAGGAAGTGCTTGTTTTATTATTAACTCTATCAATTAGGAAAATATATTTTGTTCCACTATTAGGCCCCATTCACAGAGGAGAATCTGCATCTAGAACATTGGATAATAAAAAAATCGATATCAATCCTAGCTACGAGGGGCGAACCTAAGTGCTTTCAGGGGGCATGTGCCCCCTCAATTTTGAAAAATAGTGTTTTTCAGTTATGTTTTTGTTAATTTTTCTTCCCCTTGAAATTTTTTTACTCTTTTGGATTGTCTGATTATTTTTATTGAGAAAAATATATTTAATATCGTGCATGATGAAATAATTATGCAAAAATATCAAAATATAAAGTTCCGTAAACAAAACTTTCTTCATCAACTTGATTATCTATTACTTTGAGCTTTATTTTATTGTTATTTTAATATATAAAATGTTATTATTTTAATAAATTTTTTATTAGTTAAGTATATATTAAATTATTATTTTTATTTAGTATCCGATTAGTTAATGAGTTTGAACCCGATAAATTATTACAATCCGATAATTACCCCCGACCAAAATCCTTGATCCGACCCTGCTGGCTACAAATATAAACTTCAAATTTTGAATTTGGGTGTTGATGCTCCCAGAAACAATAATATTAACTTAACATCTGTTTACGTAAAGAGAGTAATAAAGCAATAAACCCATTTCGAATTTACTTCAGAAGTGACACATCGTTTATAAAATATAGATTGATTAACTAATAATTGCTATTACGAAAACGGCAAACATACATACATATGTAGATGAGCCTACTACAATTATAACCATTGAGTACCTAATACAGACCCAATTAATAAAGCATGACCACTATATAACCTTGCATGCAACATATTATCTAACATAACTACTGAAACCATCACCTAAGTTAACATCACGAGAAGCAACTACACACCGACTTAATTACTCACTAGCACGTAATAAACATCTGTAGGCTAAATAATACTGGTATTAGGTATACAAAATTTTATATTACTTTGGACACATCCAAAGAAGGGTCATGAACAAAACTAAACTTTGATCCTTTCTGGCACAAGTCTAAAACTGATTTCTTGGCACAGCCTTGCAAACCAGAGGCCTCTCCATTTCCATTGACATCTTTAGGCATTCTGACAGATCTACCCCTGCTTCGCTTGGGACCCATGTAAAGCTCTGAAGCAAACGCGCAAGCCATAGATGCACTGTCGCTAGTCCCATTGCCTTGCCAGGGCAGACACGCCGGCCCGACCCAAACGGCGCAAGTCTCAGATCTGAACCCATGATGTTCACATCCTGGTCCATGAACCGTTCTGGCTTGAACACATCTGCCTCAGGCCAGATCAACTCGTCGTGAGTTATGGCCCACATGTTAACAATTGCTGTGGTACCGGCCGGTATGAGGTGGGGGCCAATGTGGCAGTCCTGGATTGCTAAACGGGCCCAGGAGAGGAGTGGGCCCGGTGGGTGCATGCGTAGGACCTCTTTGACTACGGATTGGAGGTATGGAAGATGTGGTATGTCAGAGTCTGATACTGATCGGCGGGCTCCAGTGACAGTGTCAATCTCCAATTGGACTTTTGACTGGATTTCTGGGTGTAACGCCATTCGTGCAATGATCCATTCTAGGAGAATTGCGACTGTGTCAGTGCCTCTAAAGATCATCTCCTGAAATAATAACATCAAAATTACTATTAGGCATGCTACAGATCACTGTTCTGATAATCTGATTACCTGAATGGCAGCTACTGTGGTAGTACTATGTCTTGACGATATAGAAAAGTTGAAAATTAGTCAAATGATCGTACTAAATTATCTAAACTTTTCGAGTTGGAGCACTTCTCTCTACTCCGGATCACAGAAACATGTCTAGACGGTGGAGCAAGTCGTAGTGTACAGTACAACAAACTGACAAAATAAATGGAGGCCTATAGAAGTATGGCCCAAGATGGAAACTAGACAGGTAGCACACTGCACACAAAGCACACCATGACATTTTTTGAAAACAAACAAAATATGAGAGAGAGCAAATGGAAATTGAGAACTCTAATGATAGGGAACATTCTGGACTTTACTTCACGATACCAGTATTTCTCTAGAATAGAAAAAATAAGGCATTTTATTTAAAATTAGAAATTATTTGAAGGATGAAATTATCTACTAAAGTAAATATAATTGTATCTTGGACTTTGAAACTATTTCTAAATTATAGCAATATTTGAATTCATAGAGTGAGATAACCTTGATAGTTGATACTAATAAGATAGTTATGATAAAGATGATAATAGAATTCATACTTCCTCAGTGGTAAGAATTCGAGTATATACAAAATAATACCGGGAAGAATGAGCCTCTTTCAAGAACACTCGTCTCATAAACAGCATTACACATCAAAAGTAGCTTTTCCTTCATCCAAAATCACTTAATGATGATTTCAAGAAATATCCCTTTCTTGTTTTCTTCATTCTATTACTTTTTAAGATTTTAACTATTAAAATTTAAAACTAAAATACAAAGAAATGGAAAACTTCATAAAAATGAAAGGCAAAAAAAAAAACAGAGACAAAAGAAAGAAGAGATTACCCAGAGAACAGCCACCATGTCTGAATCAGAGAGCTTCTCCTCCTGCAAACCAAGCAACGTATCGACAAAATCACCATCTCTCGCATCTCCACTTCCCTGCAAATTCTTCCTTTGCTTATGCTCTTCCACAATTTTGTTCACGAAAACATCAACTCTTTTAACCAAGCTTCTGCACCTTCTCCTCACACCTTGCAAATCCAGCCACCCGAGAAATGGTACATGATCACTCCAGTTAAACACACTAAGCAACTCATACCCTTCTTTAACCATACTCTCCAGTTCATCTCCTTCCCTTCCTTTCCCAAACTCGTACATCCTGCCAAACACACTCATCATGACACAGTTCAGAGACCCAAAGTGCAGAATCCCCTTAAGCGCCACCTCTCCAGATTTCTCCATGGATTGTTTCACCTGACATGTCATTTGATCAATGATGATCTGGCGGTGGGACATCGAGGCAATAATGCAACGTGGACCAAACATATGAGTGGCAGCAATCCGGCGCATAGTCCGCCAGTACTCGCCGTATGGTGCAAAACCCATGGCACGATTGAAAAGGAGCTCATATGCAGTTTCCTTAACAGGCCGGTTGGCAAAGTTTACGGAAGTTAGAATCTCTTTCGCTGTGTCGGGTTCACTCGATACAATGAAACGTGAGAGGCCAACCGAGAAGGACATCAGAGGGTCGCATGGAGGGATTTGGAGAGGGAAGCAAGGATGCGGTGAGCAAGAGGGGAGCCAAGAGTGTTGTAGAGAACAAAAGATGGGCCCGGAATGGCTGAGGAGGATGGTGTGGTGATGAGGGAAAGAGCCCAGGCAAGGC
Source organism: Schoenoplectus tabernaemontani (assembly GCA_037127355.1). Classification (NCBI taxonomy): domain Eukaryota; kingdom Viridiplantae; phylum Streptophyta; class Magnoliopsida; order Poales; family Cyperaceae; genus Schoenoplectus; species Schoenoplectus tabernaemontani. The sequence continues at coordinate 13,289,106 of CM073752.1, forward strand.
CCCCAGGATACAGGAGAAGAAAACAGATGAAACAGAGAAAGATACCAATGATGGTTAGTGGAGGAGAAGCAGTGAGAAAGGGCAGGAGGATGATTGAGTCTGAGAGCTGAAGTTGTGCCATGGAATTAAACTTAAAAGAGAAGAGGGAAGGCACGAGTTAAGAAGAAAGGGACAGTGGAGGGCTTCTTAAATAGCCCCAGGAAAGGCGTTTCACACTCAAGGGTGAGCCAGACTGTTTGTGGGTAAAATTAAAAAAATTTTAGGATGCAAAATTTGAATATTTTTATATAAATATATTTTTTGTATTTTTTTTAAATATATATATAATTATAATGGTGATTTTTAAAAAATTCGTGTTAGAGAAATGGCAGCCCCCTGCCACTATATGGCTCCGCAATTATTTCACAGTGAATAAATAGGGTTTTCATAGGTAGGGTAAGGTTACGGTATAACTCTTATTCGTGTTTTTATCTAATAAATTAATAATTTTTTTACACATACTCATATCGGATAACTTAATGAAAATAAAATCTTATTCATATCCATCTTATCAGATACGATATAAGTCGGATAAACTGTCAAAGGACTATTAAAATGAAATATCTTATAATATAATTAACAATGAAAAATATTATAATATAATTATCTTTATCTATTATCTATATTTCATTGTATAGATAACGGATACGGAATAACTCTTACTTGTAGCTTTACCTAATAAGCTGATGAATTTTTTTTTATTCATATTCATATTCAATAACTTAATGAAAATAAAGTCTTACTCATATCCGTCTTATCGGAAACGATAGGAATCAAATAAATAAACAAACAACTTTCATTGACAGCCCTATGAATAAAGTTTGAGCAAAAATTTTCGATTCTAATTTAATTATTAACCTAAGATTAAGTGCTCTAGATAGAGGTGCAGTCGGGTCCGGTAGAATATTTTGGATACTATTACATTTGAGTTTATATTTTAAAAGTATTCACCTTCAAATTTAAAATCATATATTTATTGTTTTAAAATAGGATCGGTTCTGGTTCTCAATATCCATCTAACAGTAAAAAAAAATTGGGTTTGGTGTTTTGATTTCGGATATATAGATACCCAACTATATATCCGTAACTCGTTTTAGCTTACTGGATCTGGTTTGATTCCAAAACGGATATCGGATCCAAAATAGAGCATTTGAAAAACTCTTTATTCTTGAACCTATAGTTAGAATTTCCTAAATATCTCACATATAATATATTATTATACAATATAACATAAATGTGTTCCAACATCAAAAATATATTATTATCAAAATAGTATAACATTTAAAAATTAAGGTTTACTTTTAAGTTTTGATTTTAAATTAGAAGGGAGAGGAACATGAAAAATGATGGAGCTTTTAAAAAATTAATTAAAAAACACAATTATCTAATTCAACACATAAGTCATAATATTATATTTCCTTATTTTCTCTTTTTTATATTTTCTTTTATATTAATTAAATTGTACATACGTGTATTGATATAATATAGAGTATTGATAAGGGTATTGGGTCGGGTTCAATTGTGGATTAAATAATTAAATCATACTCATATTCTATCTATTATAATACCGGTTTCGATATCGATTCGACTCGAATATTAAAATATTATTTTTATAATCACGTACATAATATAATCGGATATATGTTTTAGACCGGACCTTTCCAAATTAATAAGTCCAAGTCGGTTCCAATTCAGATCTGATTTGATACCGGATCATTACCGGATATATAATCGAAGAAAAGTAACCCATCTACTCTAGATGCTTAGAAAATGGAATGTCAAAATTAATTACAAGGACAGCAATTCGATCAGCTACGTACATGCAGCTCGATGTTTTCTCCGAGGGGCTGTGTGATGCCCCATTGGTTTAAGGCAATTTGATGCATCGATTCCTTCTAGGTGATAGTCCAGACCATTCATGGCATCTAAGCTATGATTAGGAACCAAAATTTTTATTGACACTAAGTTGGAGATGTTGTGAACCCTCGATACATGTGTTATGGAGTTAAATGCTATTGTATGAGTTCACATCCGCTGTCATTTTTTTTTCTATAGGAGTCATAGTTTTTAGCATACATATAATTTGTAAGGTTGTTAACGAAACACCATTTTGTTCTGTTTCATTTCGTGCTAGATGAAACGCAAACGAAATGGATTTTTCTCTTTCGTTCTAGAATGAAGCGGATTTTCCCTTTCGTGACAAGAACGAAGTCAAATCGAAATGGTATTTTTTTTTCTTTTGTTCTGTGTATTTCAATATAAAATATCATGAAATTTCATATTTTCGTGTGTTTTATGACAAATAAAATAGTCTTCTTTTTTCATATGTAAAATAAAACGGCTAACGATTTTTTTTTTACGTCAACAGAATGGAACGATTCACAAAACATCCATATTTTCTGATCATTGTCGACGTTAGACACCCCTAATGGGGGGAGCATTTACAGAGAACAGATATCAGTTATAATTATATGCTTTTACACAGTGTATGAAGATAATAAATGTCAGTTATAATTATATGCTTTTACACAGTGTATGAAGATAATAAATGGATATGGTAAGATTATGTTATCAAATACTTCTAGTTATATTTATATCTATTTATGCAATATTAATCTGAAAGTGTTATCACTGACACATTCTAACTTCGGAGACTAATGATAAGACTATATTCCCGAAAGCTCAAGTATCACCAGCCTGAACACTTAACCCTAAACTACATTTAGTGGGCTTTATACAGCCTCATTCACTCATTGTGTATCTCGGTAAGCATACCTCGAGTTAAACTTTCTTGGTCTCGAGGTTATTCTGACGTTCATCTCGAAGTATAACTGCACCTATAACCGTCCACTACTATGAATAGCGGATGTAATCGGGCATAACCTCGATAACCAACCACTACTATAAATAGCAGTTATCACTAGTCACGATATAAAATAATACAACTAAATAAGGCAAGTCCACCGACTTGCCATTACATGCATATACTACTTCTATCATCTAATATATTTTTCACGTATATATATATATATATATATATATATATATGAGTTTATCTAGCATACTTCTGTTAGCATTTCAACTCGAAATGGTAACGAATCAAATTTAAATTTTTTATGTTTGAAATTTTAATTTAAGTAGCTAAATAAAATCTTTATATGATAATCTTATAATGTACTAATTTTTATCGTGTTTGAAATTAGTTTACTGGACTTAATGATTTTTAGAAAGTAAGTTTTTTTGACATATAATTTTTATTATTTTTTATTATTTCAGGGCTATCTTTCAAAAATCATTAAGTATAGTAAATTAACTCCAAACACGATAAAAATTAGTATTCTATGATATAATAATTTTATTGACATACTTAATTTAAAATTATGAACATAAAAAAGTAAAATTTGACTATGGAAGTATGCTACACAAACTCTCTCTCTATATATATAGACAGATTGTATTTGATAATGATGACTCATACTATCATCTAATTGATTTAATTAAATTAAATTTGCTATATTGTTGACGGTTTTCTTGTTTAGATTTACAACAGTCGATAACTTTCATTACACTTGACAAATCTTGAAATATGCATTCATTATGGTGCTTTGCAAAGCACAGAGGCGTTGTGTATTTTACGCTCTATTTTTAATTTTAAGTCAGAAATAATTGATCCGAACCTTTCAATCTAATATTCATATCAAAATATATTAGTAAACCAAATTTTATATTTTTTAGATTTTTTTTTTGGTATTTTTTCAGCTGAGAAGAAAATGACTTAACTGTGAATTCTTGTTCGTCCAAAAATGATGGTTTTCCCCCTATCCAAAAAAATAGCAAATGGATTCCAAAAAATATAAAATTTGGTTTACTAATAGATTTTGATATGGAGATTAAATTGAGCGGTATGGATCGATCATTTATTATTTAAAATTAATAATAAAGCGCAAAACACACAACACACTTGTGCTTTACAAAACACTATAGCCTAATTCTCTCTATATATATATACAGACCGTGTCTGTTATCGATGTAATACTCGTACAGTTAGCTTTGCATGAATAAATCAGACCACCCCAATCGGATCGGTCCAAATCTAACTCGTCTTAACTTCTGAGAGCATCCGCATCTCTCAAATTGATTGTCAAATCTTATTTGACAATTGTCATTTGAATTTCAGGGATGCAGAAATTAGGCAAAATTAGACAATTGTCTAAATTTGACAATTCATTTGACAAGCCACGTCAGCGAAGAAGCAAAAAAATAATTACGAAAGTGCCATTTTGAGAATTTCATTTTATTCAGAGATGTCACTTTTAAAATAAATTATCAATTGATGATATGACATAAAAAATTAATTTTGATAGTCGACATCAATGAGGATGCTCTAAAAGTCCGATCCGGAGGAGACAATGATGAATAGGATTAATGTTTTTGAATTTTGAACCGTTCTAATTCAGACCGTATGATTCATAATCTGAGATGGACCGTGAACATGTGGCCCGAAAAAAATTAAATCGGACTGTCCGGAAGCGACCCATACTCAATCCTAAGTTAGGATTCCTAACCATTCCTTAGAAAAAAAAAAGACCATGCTGAACCCACGTGATCGGATCCGTACAGATCTTGCATGTCTATCAATTTCCTCCTTTTGTTCTCATAAAACAAACTCAATGGAAACTCAAATCGAACCCTTCAGAAATATCTTAACGGTTGGAAATCACAACAAATAATTCTATCGGAAAGGAAACAGAGCAGGAGCTGAAGAGCATAAACTTTTTACCCAAAAAAGAAATGAAATGATGACCAACCAACAGTGCAGCTCCTAGAGTGTAAATGCCAGCACACGCCGCAGCGGTAATCAGTCCTGACCGCGTGAAGAGGGTACACGTGGCAGGCCGGGGTGTATTGATCGTTGATAGGCACGTGCGATTGGCAGAGGCGCGTCTCCAGAGAAAAAACCCTCTTTGGAAGAAAGAGCCAAAGAAGATGGCGTTTTGGTTCCTCCACAAACGATACCATTCTACGACGGCGCGGCGGCGCTCGGGCGGCGGGTAATTGGAAATGCTGGATGGACCTGAGTGATGGCGTTTTGGTTCCTCGATGCGGAAGATCACGAGCAACAGTGGCGCAATGCACGTTTACTCGCCTGCTCAAAGCTTTCAAATTTTTGTCCGGCGAGAAATTAATTTTAACAGTGACGGAATAAGAAATTTTCGTTAATAAATATAATACAAAAAATAAATTAGTCAATACAATAAGCATGAAAAAAATACTTCCTATTGTATTTTTTTACTCGTTTCAATAATATTAGATAAAGAAAATGAATAATAATTGTATTCCTTATCTGCATACAATATTAAGTATATTTTTTTTTCAAATAACTTTTCAAAAATATGGACCGACTCAAAATTTGAAACATACACTTTCGAAAAGTGCTTATAATTAACACTATATGTAAATATAGAGTGCACAATTGAATTTGCAAAAATAATTTCTTTTAGAAAAAGTATTCCGTTATAATTTTTATAAGATAAAGTGACAAATGGGGTTCATTTGAACCTAATGAACAATATAGCTCCGCCGATAAATAAGAATGGTGTTTTTTGGATTAGAAGTTTGAAATTAGAAATATCTTGAATATTTTCCTTTCCTTTTCTTTTCAGTTCAGTATTTATATAGCTGACAATTTCATCCAAGTTGCTATAAATTAGAAGCAAGGTGTAAAAGCCCGGGCGCAATCTCAACGATTCAATCTATATGGGAAATTTAGATGAACATTTAAATTAAAGTGAGAAATTGAGGAAATAGCTTGAGTTTCCAAAAAACATCCTCTGAAAATTTTCACCATCAAAATACTACGAATAAATTAGAGCAGATCTACTTGTAGTAAAAGCTGATGAATATATTTTAACTATTGAATTAATTTCCATTTCTTTCAAAATTGCGCTGTTGCTTAGGATTTTCAACAAGAAATTAAATAACCCCCACATTTGTGTGAAAGTTATTCACCATGCATGTGTGATTCCTATTTTTTGAAATTAGTTTGTAACATCGTATGCCATTTAATATTTTTTACCTTCATCCTTGAAAGAAAATGTTCAAAAGCTCGAAACGAACTAAGAATTTCACAAATTTTTAAAAATTAATTTATTACAAGTAATAAATTTGTCGAAATTGAAACTCAACACCTTGAAGCGATGTCATGATTTGATTCAAAAATGAGTATTATTTTTGTATTTGTTCTCAGAAGTATATTTTGTGACGGAATTTGATTCAAAATTATAAGGGAGTTAAAAAAAATAATTTGTATATTTTAGATACATCATCACAATTTGAAGGATAAAATAAAAAATATGATAATTATACCATAAAATATAAAAAAGAATTAATAAATACATTAATTTTTGAAAAAAAAAATGGGGGGCTGCAACCCACAGTCCTCACTAAACTCCATCAGAAGATTTGTATCAGTGGAGAATTAAGAGATAAAAAGAGAGAAAGAAATATCAAATTGACAAAATGGATCTTAGTATAGCGAGTGCTGAGATGCAAGTTTGGGTTGCTAAGAGTATTAAAATTTATAAATTGAGGGGAGAGATACACCTCACGAAAGAAAAATATATGATAAATTTGAATTCCAATATATAATTTTCGTGGAATTAAGGGGAGGGGTTCCCCAAATCCCAAGTCTTCGCTCTGACAGATATATTGTGTATGAAATATTAGAATATATATTATGTGCTAACAATAAAATCTACATTTGTTAATTTCAAACTTGATGTATTGCATTTTCCTGCGGATCAAGGGAGACTTGATTCTGCCTCCATCAAATGTAGTGTTGTAAAAAAAAAACCGGATGGGTCAGACCCGACACGCGGAATTCATGGCCGCGACCCGACCCGCCCCGATCCGTGACCGAACCCGTCAGACCCGTGACTTGTTAGAATCGGCGGGTCTAGAACGAGCGCGGGCAAAAAAAATAAATAAAATGTGCTAGACCCGACCCGTTTTCGACTCGACCCGACCCGCCCAACCCGTGCAAACCCGCCCTCGTCCCGACCCGACTCGGGAACCTGTGCAAACCCGACCCAATACCCGGTAAACTCGAAAAAATTTAAAAATTTGGAATTTTTTTTGGTCAAAAATATAAATAGTTATATATTTTGAATATTCTTAATAACTAATTTTTATTTTTCAGAATTTTTGAGAATTTATTTGAATTTTATTGGGTTTTTTTGAATTTTGGAAAAAAAACCCGCCGACCCGACGGGTCGCGACCAACCCCCCAAATGAACTCGTCTTAACTCGTCCCGACCCGTGCCGCCAAAACCCGTACAAACTCGCCCCATCTAGACCCGATCCGTTTTTAATACACTATTAAAAACATCATGTGCTTTAAATTCTTTTTTTTATTTTTTATTTTTTGAGTCATTTGTCTTTTGTCAAATACTACCTTAAATATACTCACATATGTAATAATTTTAAAAAGAATGTAATGAAAAATTATTCTCAAAATGAGGTTACTTTTATTATTATTATTATAATTATTATTAAATTGACGACAGAGAAGGGGAAAACAATTCAATTTCCAAACCAAACTAGATCCTTTTTCCAGCATAGAGCTACGGCAGGGAATCAAGAAAAACTCTACAGAGGCGACTGGCGTCCGGCGCCGTCAGCTTTCTGAACCCTATTGCAGTAATTACGCGGCTCCCAGTAAACAATAAAAATATGGGTACGACACAACGACCCATCTTTGACGCTTCTTCCGCCGCCAGCGTACGTCCAGCTCAAAAGTTAAAGACTCTGTGCCTTCCGTACTTTGAATCCCCACCCTTCGCTTCATCCGACGGTCACATATCACCTAGAGGCCTAGAGTCCAGGCCTTTTCACTTAGCCTCGGGCTGGAGCTCCAGACAATAAACGACTGCGCAGTGCGCGCCAGCCGTCTGCGGGTCCCACATTCTGTGTGCCCGGATTCTACGTGACGCTTTCCTATTGAAATCTTCGTGGTGATGGGAACAAGTAACCGTGCAACGTTGTCTGCACCAATTCCCGTTCATTTGGGATGCAGGTGAACCAGAGAGTGATTAAATTTGATTGACCCAACTCTCTATCCGTACGGTACGCTATCTGAGCCGCTGATTAATAAGGGTTAAGGGGGAGTCGTTGCGGGGACCACAGATCAGAAAGTAGGGGCCTATGGGCTGTGGGCCTGTTGCCTATGGGGACAGGGGAGTCTAATCTATCTTTTTCAATATTAATGGAGACCTCCCGTCTTGCAGTAAGAAAAGAAAATCAGACAAATTTTATCCTTTTTATTTTATTATTTTGATATTCAGATCACCCCACACCAGTTCATCGTTTATTCCTAAGGGTCCGTTTGTCAAATTAAGGAATAACTTTGAAATAGTGTTAATTTTGAAAGAGGGATAAAATAGTGTTTTTTTACAAGAGTGATAGAAAAATAGTATTCTTGACTATTTGGAAAAGTGAAAATATCGTTCAAAAGTTGTTAATCAGAATAGTTAAAATATAAATAATTATGATACTAATAATGATGATAATAAAAATAATACTAAAGCAATAATCATAATAATACAAATAATAATATAATAATAAAATAATAATTATAATCATAATAAATAATAATCATAATCATAGTAATATAATAAAAATATAATCATAATCATAATATAGTAATATAAAAATAAAGATTATAATTATAATCATAATCATAATCATAATAATATAATAATAATAATAATAAATAATTATATTTTTAATAATATAATATAATCATAATCATAATCATAATAATATAATAATAATAAATAATCATAATATAATACAACATAATTAAATAATAATCATAATCATAATCATGATAATAATAATTATAGTCATAATCATAATAATATAATAATATAACCATAATCATAATAATATAATAATAAAAAAAATATAATTATAACCATGTTCATAATAATTATAAATAATTATAATCATAATAATATAATAATAATATAATCATAACTATAATCAGAATATAATAAGATAATATAACATAAAATAATAATAATAATAATAATAAGTAACAATAATCATAGTCATAATCATCATAATATAATAATAATATAATCATAATTTAAAAATATAATAATATAATAATAATCATAAATAATCATAATTATAACAATATAATCATATTCATAACATAATATAATAATAAATAATCATGATCATAATAATAAAATAATAAAATAATCATATTTATATTCATATTATAATAATATAATAATATAATACTAAAATTATATTTATTATAATTTAATAATAATATAATAATATAATAATGCTAATAGTGATGATAATATAATAATAATAATGATAATCATAATTTAATAATAATAATATAATGATAATAATAAATAAATAATAATCATAATATTAATATAATAATAAATTATAATCATAATATAATATAATAATAATATATCATAATATAATATAATAATATAATATAATATAATTAAATAATAATCGCTATTCCAACGAGAGCTAATCCCGTATTCCACCTATAAGTTGGTATACCGGATTAGCACTCTTCCGCACTCTTCTACTTAGTCTAAAATTCGTTTGACAAATTAATTCATCGGTGATATAATAAAGGAATGGTTGATAGTTATTACCAACAATGACAAGGTACAAAAATTATAAGAAACACAGAAAATATTAACGGAGTTCGACTTAAAATGTCTACGTCTCCGGGTCTCACCCCACTAACAGGATGCCGCTTTATTACTTATAATTCAATTACAATTAAAAGTTTTAGCTTCTTCACAATGCAAGTGCAAGAAGACTAAAAACTGAAAAAGAGAACAACAACGGAGCACTCAATTCTCAAAGAGAAGATTTGAGACAAAACTCAAGAGAGTATAGAACTAAAGATTGCACAAGAATATATTTTGATTTGGCTAATTCAAGATCTCTTATTCTTGTAATTTGCAAGGGAAAAAATGTGCTCTTTTGTTTGCAGTTGAGTGTTCTGGGTTGCTAGAGATGTGGACTGTTTTTCTTGATTTTTGTTCTACACCCAGAACATCACTTTTATATGTCATTAACAGAGAACTGATATTCTTACGCTGGGAAACGTTATAACGTTTAACAAATCGTTATAATGTTTCTGAATTGAGAGTCTTGAGTTTCCAAGAATACCCCTTGTCAGAATTGTATAGAAACGTTATAACGATTCAAAAATGAATAGGATGAATCATTATAACGATATACAGAAATGTTGAACGTTTTACAGAACCGTTACAACGCTTTGACTTATTTGACCAACCTTCTGACAAGTCTACTAATCTTCAAAAACGTTATTACGATCGTTACACGTTTTATGAATCGTTGAACGCTTTATGAAGCATTATATAATGATACACTATGTTAATTTTGGTTTATTTCTGCTCACAAAGAATTTAGAATATTTTTGAGTAGGTGTATTGAATCGTTATAACGCTTTATGAAACGTTACATAACGATACACTCTGTTAATTTTGGCTTATTTCTATGCATAGAGAACTTAGAATATTTTTGAAACATGTATTGAATCATATAACGATTGGGGAATCGTTATAACGCTTTATGAAACGTTACATAACGATACACTCTGTTAATTTTGGCTTATTTCTATGCATAGAGAACTTTTGAAACATGTATTGAATCATATAATGATTGGGGAATCGTTATAACGGTTCTCTGTGACAGAGAGCTTTTCCTTGCATTATTATGAAGAATATAGAATTTTAAATTATACCTATACATTGAATATGATCCTATATCTTTATAAAAGCATCTGAATTGATCTTGATCATTTCTTCTTCATTCCCTTGAAGTTTCTTAGAATCTTGCAATCAAATCTTAAGAAAAACTTGTTAAACTCAATAGTATTTTGCAAAACAACAAAATTAAAAAAATTATTAAGTATAATAATTGTAATAGCAATATATTTCTACTTTTTGCTATACCATGGAGTGCCAAATAAACCCTTAGTTTTTGACATTTTTTTTTTCAATTTTCACGGAAGATATAATTTTGAGTTGTTCTACGGGCTGCGTGCAAAGTTTTTAAGAAGGATTGAGCATCCCGTCTTCTTTTTCTTTGTTAAAATATCCCCTTCTTTTTCACACCGACAATTTTATATTTCTTCTAAAAAAATATTTGGTTTTGTCTTAGAGCATCCGCATCTCATTGTCAAAATTTATTTGACAATTGCTACTTTTATTTCAGGGATGTAGATTCTAGACAAAGTTAAATAATTGTCTAAATTTAATAGTCCACTTGACAAGCCACATCAGCAGATAAATAAAAAATTAATTACGACAGTATCATTTTGATAATTTCATTCTATTTAGGGATGCTATTTTACTAAGAGATTGTCAATTTTATAATGTGACATAAATTTTTAGACTTTTTACGATTGTCACTAATATGGATGCTCTTATTGTATAGAATCGAGGGCAAAATGATTTTTTTATATTAAAAATGTTCAGTCGGTTTTATCAATAAGTCCCGACACGTCAGCCGTCTGAATTTATTTTTATTAAAGATGAGAGAAAGCAATTTAAATCTAAATATCTGAAAAAATTTCATATTAAAAAGTTTCAAATTTAAATATGAAAAGTGCTGATCTTGTCGTTATATCAGAGGATGATTAAAAGAATAGTACCTATAGGCACTTGCTTTCATTCCTTTGTGCCAGCATAAGAGATTTGTGCCAACAAACACAATGATCCTCTATAAAGAAAAGAAACTAAAAAAAAAGAGAAAAAAAAATCGGGTAAATGATGCATCAGGCCGAGAACAGACCAAAAACACAAAACCGGCTGCACCTCCAACTAAAACTTAACCAAAATACAAAGAGTTTATGAACCTACTTCTTTTTGGGTCCGTTTGGCAAATCAAGGAATAGCTTTGGAAGAGTGGTAATTTTGGAAGAGTGATAGAATAGTATTTTTTTTGGAAGAGTGGTAGAAAAGTGGTATTCTTGACTATTCGGAAGAGCGAAAATATCGTTTTGGCAGTTGTTACTCGAGAATAGTTAAAATATGAATAATTATGATACTAATAATGATGATAATAATAATAATAATAATAGTAAAATAATAATCATAATAGTAAGATAATAATAATAGTAAAGTAATAAAAAATAATCATAATAAATAATAATATTATAATAGTAATATAATAAAAATATAAACATAATCATAATATAGTAATATAATAATAAAAAATTATAATTATAATCATAATTATAATAATATAATAATAATAATAAGTAATCATAATTTTAATAATATAATCATAATCATAATCATGATAATAACAATTATAGTCATAATCATAATAATATAACCATAATCATAATCATATAATCATAAAATAATTATAAATAATTATAATTATAATAATATAATAATAAATTAATCATAAATATAATCAACATATAATAATATAATACAACATAATAAAATAATAAAAAATAATCATAATAAATAATAATATTATAATAGTAATATAATAAAAATATAAACATAATCATAATATATAGTAATATAATAATAAAAAATTATAATTACAATCATAATTATAATAATATAATAATAATAAGTAATCATAATTTTAATAATATAATCATAATATAATAATCATAATCATAATTATAATAATATAATCATAAAAATATAATCATAATCATAAAAATAATTATAAATAATTATAATAATATAATAATAAATTAATCATAAATATAATCAACATATAATAATATAATACAACATAATAAAATAATAATAAAGTAATAATAATCATAATCATAATCATCATAATATAATAATATAATAATAAATAATCTTGATCATAATAATATAATAATAAAATAATTATATTTATATTCATAATATAATAATATAATATTAAAATTATATTTATAATAATAATAAATAATATAATAATACTAATGGTAACGATAATATAATAACAATAATGATAATAATAATAAATAATAATCATAATATTAATATAATAATAAATTATAATCATAAATATAATATAATAATATAATAATACTAAATCATAATCATAATCATAATATAATAATATAATATAATATAATCAAACAATAATCGCTATTCCGGTGAGAGCTAATCCGGTATTCCACCTATAAGTTGGTATACCGGATTAGCACTATTCCTAGGGGTGTCAATGGGTACGGTACGGATCGGGTGGAGACATTTTCATTATCATACCCATGTTAAATTACTCTTACCCATACCCTACCCTTACCCATTAAAATTAGACTTACCCATACCCTACCCTTACCCGTTAAAATAAACGGTTAACGAAACAGTAATGGGTGCTAACGAATAATATTAATGTATTACATAATTTATTATTATTTATAAAAAATATATATGAACTCATTCTGTTCATACAAATACGTATCTATTTTACTAGTATAAAATAAAAATATAATTATGCAAATAATTCTAACTTGAGTCATTTCAAAATAAATAAATAAAAAAATAAGCATCTCTTGTCAAACTTTTTAAGTAAAAAAATAAAATATATTAAAAGCAAAAATAAAATTTTGTCTAAAATAAAATCTAATATTGTCCATTTAATCATTTTAAGAAGTACTCTACTAAATATTATTCAAACATTATAACTTACTAGCTATATACCCGCGTGTTGCAGCAGAATTTTTTATTTAAACATTAAAATATTATAAGATAAAAAAATTCACATTTATCTAATATTAAATTATAAATTCACCAAATTATAGAGAAAATCTATAATAAAGACTATATTTAATCTTGGATGAGATTTTTGCACAATATGAGTTAATGATTCATGATTTTTATGACAAGAAAAGTAAATTATTCTAACATATATTATCATCATTAATTTCTTATCAAATATGCACAAGGTTGCTAAATAAAAAAACAAAAATTATGGAAATAATATTATATAAGGGAAAGAAATGGAGAGAAAGAGGGGATCAATGGACGCGATCACATACGTTCGATCAACCAATAATAAATATTATCCGTCTAATTGAGGGATAAAATGGGTATAATAAAAAAATACCATGATAAAAAATGAACCCTCCAATTCTTAGATGCTTTATATAATAGTATAGATAAGATGGTTAAACTTGAAAAAGATGATAACTATAATTCCTAGTAAGTAACTCATAAAAATCGGGGCAACTAAGAATACTCCGAAGTTGTGCGTTAATGGTCTGAACCGAGTTTGAAACTACTAACCATTAACGCACAACTTCAGGTTGTTCTTACCAATTCCCTATTTTTTATTTTATTTACCAAAAAAATTATTACACGAGATAATTATATTGAAAATAATATAAGTTATTTTTTTAATAATTTACCCTATAGGGCAAACGGTTACGAAATGATTTTTACCCATACCCTTACCCATTTACTTAACGAAATAAATTTTTTACCCTTACCTATATCAAATAAGTTAACGGAATTTTTTTTTTACCCATACCCATCTTATCGAATACGGTACGAATCGGGTAAATGGGCAAAAGGGTATCATTGACACCCCTAACTATTCCGCACTCTTCTACTTAGTCTAAAATTCGTTTGGCAAATTAATTCGTCGGAATAGCTATTCTATTTCAACTTTTTGCTATTCCATTGAGTGCCAAACACTCCCTTTATGTGGTTAATAAATTGTAGTCTTGGTTTAGAAAGAGCTCCCATTTTCTAAGCCTACTGGGTTGTACTCTATGCTGTAGTCTCGTGCTTCAATAATTCCCGTACTCCCATCATAATTGTATTGAAGCTGCATATTAATTCATCCAGAAATTAAGAATGCACAAAATACATGGGTCATTTCTGATCTGCAAAGGTACGGTATGTTATGTTCTAGTTCTACACAGAGGGGAAGATATCTTAATAATGACTCATTTTGATAATTTTGACAAAAAAAGTTCAAATAAATAGGAAAAAAATTAAAAAAAATTATAGTTATGTTCTTTTAGTTATAGATTGACGGTGGTTTAAATTTCATATAATTTCATTATCATTCAATAGTCTATCAAATACCATCAAAATTTTATGCAATTATATGCATTTTAAATTACATTTAATCTATAAGTAAGGAACATATTTATTTTTTTACTTTTAAGTTTTTTTTTTTAAATTTATTTAAAAATCTATTGTTAAAACTATCAAGTGATCCGAAATGCTCTGCTGGTGTATTGAAAAACTTCCTCTGGCAGGAAAGTATTGATCGTCACACCGCTCAATTGAAATAAATAAATGCTGGCCTAAGAGGTTCGATTCGGATGCATCATACTTTATACCGTGATTTTTCAAATGAGCATTAAATAAATTATAATTTTAATAATTAATATTATATAATTAAAATTTTAATAGTAGGCATAACAACGTGTCAGTTTCATTGGTGCGTTATAAGTACATCAGTCGCAATGTCGTCATTCCTCAAACGCGTCAATATGATTGACGACTTTTCATTTATTATTTTTTATATTTTTATAAGGAGAAATTATTTTAGAGTAATTTTCAAGGACATTTATTTTTGAATAAAAGTGTCAGTTCCATTGATATATTTGGTTAAAAGTGTCAATTTCACCGGTGTATTTATAAAAAAACGTCACTCCGACCGATGCTTTAAAATATGTCATATCTATTATTAAAGTTTTAATTATTTAATATTTATTATTAAAATTATAATTTATTTAATATTCATTTAAAAAATCATGGCACTCTATAAGAAATGGAGGTCAGGTGCGCGCCACCAGATTTAAATTTGGGAATTGATTACTTGACAACGGTTATCTTGGCAAGTTTGACAATTAATTTTTAAATAAATATAAAAAATCTTATAAATTTGTTGTTCTATTTATAGATTGATGGTGATTCAAATTTTATGCAATTTCAATATCATTTGATAGTCCATTAAAGACCGTTAATTTAAAACGGTTACAAAGTGTATAACATTTTGATGGTCTTTGATGGACTAACAAATAATAATGAAATTGCATGAAATTTTAATCAATCTATAAGTAGAAAAATATACCTATAAGTTTTTTTTTCTATTTTTAAATTTTTTTATTTAAATATTCATTGACAACATAACCCATTGTCCAGATATCCCTTCCCTTTAAATTTTGTTTATTGGCTTCTAAATGTTAATTAATTAGTTAATTGGGTCATGAACCCTCTATAAATTTTAAAATATAAAAAGTAGTACTCATATGGAAGATTAAGTTTGAGATATGAAATTGGCCCCCTTTAACCATTTAATATAAATAGTCAGACTTAATTAGCTCTTTTTTAAAATCAATTCAAACTCCGCTACTGCTTATATATAGTGAGAAAACATGCAAATCATGCCGATAAATAGGCCGCTTAGAACCTTAGGTAATTCATTTTTTTAGTTTTTACATAACTCATAACTGATATAATTAAAGATTTTTTATGTACTAATAGAAACATTATCGGTTGCAAGATTTGTATTACGGAAGAACCATCATATTGGTATGGTTTTTGTAGAAATTTCATTTTAAACCATTACTATCGCAACCACGCACAAAAAAATAAAATACACAAAAATCACAATGGAGCCGTTACTATCGCAACCACGCACAAAAAAATAAAATACACAAAAATCACAATGGAGCCGTTACTATCGCAACCACTAAAAAAATTAAATATAGATATATCTCCGTCGTTATGGTGGTCCAGAGAAAAAAAATCGCAGCAGATTATTTTAACACTGGATCAAGTTTTTTTTATGCCTGGTCCGTAATTCTATTTCGGAACATTTTTTTTATAGTAGAGTCAAGTAATATCATTGTCGATCCAAAAATTATTATTTATGTTAAATGAGTTCTTATTTGTTTTAATATTATTACTAAACTTATGTCATACATTATTTATTCTTCAATTAAAAAATTAATTTAAATAAAACTCATACAATATAATACTATATAAATAGGATGTAACGAAATCAATATCAATTATGATATCAACAACAATATCATTGGCTCTCTAGCTAATTGAAATTGAAATTATTGGAGGCTGATTATATAATATGTCTAAATTTCATTTGAAATTCTAACATGACGATAACTATAAAATTTGAATTAAAAAAGTAAGACATTAAAGAATAAGAGGATATAAATTATGGTATTAAAGTCAATTGGTATAAATTACTATTCTCAATAAGAAATAACTATGATATTTGAATTAAAAAAGCTAGCTACTAAAAAAAATTGTCTTAAAAGACCACTATGGAGATGTTAAAAAAACGCTCGTGTAGAAAAAAAATATTATGCTATTATAATATATGTTTTCGGAGATATTTTTTAATAGAAACTTTTTAGTATAAATATCATGTTATTAAATTTATACTAAATATTAGTCTAACACTTGACTTTGCTGTATAAAAAAACACTCCTGGTCCAGAATAGGATTACATGTTTTGCGCGTCTGGACTCATTTTCGACGGTACCAAAGGCGTCCGCTCCATTTTTTATGTTTTGTGCGTCCGGACTCATTTTCGACGGTTCCGAAGACGACGGGTCCCGTTTTCATGCAGTGTTAAAAAAATGGTTCCGAATTATTTCCGGATCATCATACTTGGTCCAAAATTGATGGTCCGAAAAAAAAATTCGGAACATGCTAGTACGTCTAAAAAAATTCAATTCTTCTATTATATGCGAAAAAAATATCTAGTTTTAAAAAAAATATTTTCTATTTTTAAAAAATCTTATTTTCTAAGTTTAAAAAATTGTCGTTTTACACTCTTTCATTCTCTTTTAATGGAAATATAACAATATTATTAATTAGCTAGTAAATCTAAGATATTGGCCCTCTACTTTATAAACAAATATCCAGATAATAGCAATAAAACTGCCTAAAAGAACGGTACACAACTATACGTCCAAAAGTAAAAATTATATCACTATCAACGAGTTAAAAAAATCGGTTTTTATGCGGTGACCGGTTCTCCTGACTATTATAATTTTGTTCTGAAATTCTTGGGGGCGAAGTCATGACCGAATGATGTAGTCAACTAACTAATTAATAACAATAATAATGCCATTTATTTATTTATTTATTATTATTATTATTATTATTATTATTATTATTATTATTATTATTATTATTATATTAAGCGAGCACAAAAGATGATATCTTTTATCATGAGAATGTTCACATCGAATCTTCTTGCTTACAGCTTCCAAATCACACTGATTTTTTAATATAGTAATTAGATTAATCATATTAATAATAATAAAAAAAATTAATATTAAAAATAACAGTGTATCACTGCAACCGACGCATAAAATATTTGTCACTGGAACTAACGCATTTAAAAAAAGGTCACTCCTACTGGTATCTTTTTTCTTATCTTATCTTAAAACTAAGTTAAACAGAATAAAAAAAATTTCCCTTGGTGAGTGTGCGTACTTTTTTTTTTTACAAAATTATAGAAAAAAAATGTTAGTGACACATTTTCAAAGCGTTACTGACAATAAAGCACTACAATTTCTACTATTAAAATTTTATTTGTATTATTATTATTATTAATAATATGAATAATTTAATTATTATATTAAAAATTCAGTGTCTAAATCATATGAATGATGAATCTCATAATAACTCAATCATCAAAAAAATACTCATAATAACTCTTTTGTCTCTTTGATGACGACGAATTGCACAATGCTTGCTCACCTACACTACCAGTGCCATGAGCTATATAACCTACGAGCTACATACACTAACTCGGTGGCTCGGATTTCAAATATTTGGAGTCGCATCCATGAATTATTTTTCTCGTTACATGTACCACCATCACCATGTGATACCATGCCAGGAGCTAAAAGCCTATGCCACATTTGTCCCTTAGTTAAGACTTGAGACTCAAGTTTTATGCACGCTTTTTTGGTACTCTGTCATGTTCTTTCAGTTGTTTTATTCAACAGTGCTTTGTCGATTATCTTGCTTTAGAATTTAGACTCGTATCATGTCAAGTTTTGTTCCGTGCAATAGATGCATCCAATAATTTAAAAGCTAGTTAATTCTAATAATTGTCCGTAAGCAATTTCTCATTTTAAATAATTTTTTATCTCAATACGTCGAGAAGCATATTTATTTGAAGTACCATTGAAACATTGATGTACATTAGATTCTAAGTTCGAATATAAATATGGATAATTTGACATGAGCGAAATAAATTAGTTTTTTAAATTTTGATGGTGGTTCAAGTAAAAGTATAAGCCTAAATATTATTGCATTAGATAGATATTGGAGTCGAGCCGACCCGATCAGATCACCGGTCGACCCGACCCGTGTAAGATAATTATTTATTTATTTATTTATATAATTAAGTAATTAAATATTAATTAATTTATAATTAATCTCAATTAGTATATATTTAAACTTTAATTAATACTAAATCATAAAATTACTTAAAAAAAATATAATTAAATGGATCGGATCGGGTTAATTCTAATCCGGCCCGATTTGAGTCAAAAATATTAAATGTATATCCAACTCATTTATTTTCAGGTCATATCGGGTCGAGTCAGATTCGGTCGGGTGAACACCCCTAAATTAAGGACAATACGTAAACAAGTCTCATGTACATAGAAATACAGCCCATCTCATTCTCTAATCGGGCTCGCACTCACAAGCACGGAGCAAATTATTTTTGTTAAACCCCATAACTCCACCATCAAACCCACTTAAAGGAGTTTGCTCTCTGTAGTGCTCATTTCATATGCCCCCTTCGTCATTTCTCTTCGATCTTCATGTTCAAGTACATGCTAAAAAAACAAAAAGAAATAACGATTAAAAGCACAAATTTACTTTTTCGACAATGAATTTATTTTATATAAAAATTCTTGATGTGCCCAAACAAAATCAAAATATTATCATAAATAAAAAAATATATTTTTATGCACAATTTTTCTTAAATAAAATCAACACATTAATATATCTTAAGACTGGTATTTAAGTGCTGATTTGCTCTCGAGCTATTTCATAATTTTTGCAAACAAATTGAATTTGAAACATTTCAATCCGGCCATGTCGAGTTGTTGACTTCCTAGTATAAGAAATATAATTATTTTTAATCCAAACAGAAGCATGGGTGAAAGAGCGATTTTTGCTTTCTTTGTTACATACTTATGGTTTATACTTTGTAAGCTGTAGGTTGTAATAACATTTTGCTTTCGTAAATAAATGAATGCTGACATCTATTTTGGGTGTTTTTTCTTTTCAAAACAAAAAAACGCTACATGATCTAGTATTTGTGTTGAGGTTAGTTTTTGTTTGTGATTGGAGTAGTAAAACCTTTTTAAATTAACAAAGGATAAATTTAATTGCACAAGTTCAAATCTGGTACTGTCTGTCGTGTCGGGCTTCTGGGCTGGATTGCCCAGTTCAT
Source organism: Schoenoplectus tabernaemontani (assembly GCA_037127355.1). Taxonomy (NCBI): domain Eukaryota; kingdom Viridiplantae; phylum Streptophyta; class Magnoliopsida; order Poales; family Cyperaceae; genus Schoenoplectus; species Schoenoplectus tabernaemontani. Next base: position 13,309,659 of record CM073752.1, read on the forward strand.
AAAAGCTCCCTTGTATTGGCATTTCCTCTTATTACGTAGAAACTCACAAGCCCGTTAACAAATAAATAAATAGGAAAAACAGGAAATTAGGCCTCAAACTTTAAACCGTGCCAAATAAGACGATGAATTTTTGAGAAAATAATTATTTTGTTGTTTTAAAAAAAAACAAAAATCAGAAGTCAGAAATTGACTAAGCGAATTGACTAAACAAAAATCAGAAAAATCACTTTAAACCGTGCCAAATTGACTAATCAGAAGTCAGATATTTGTGAACAATTTGGAGTTCGAATTGACTAAGCGATTTTTCTTAAAAAAAAAAAAACTAAAGTATTCGTACGAATCAGAAGTCAGAAATTTCCAATCCACCGAAATTCTCCAGCGTGATGAATACATTTTTCATAGATTATGTTGATAGTTTAGAAATGCCAAAATCCTTCTCACGAAAGTGATTTTTCTGTACTCTATTTCAACTTTCATCGTTAAACCATACGGTCCATACGCACAGAGAGGGAGGTCGTGCTTGAGCAGCAGATCCGATCCGATCTGGATCGACTCCGACGAGTTGAAAGCGAACATCTCTTACTTTATGATGCAATACAATGGTAGGAAAAAATGTTGGTTCGATAATTACAGTTACTAGTATATCACCCGTGCATTGCAACGGGTTTCAAATATAAATAAAAAATATAACACATTATAATTTATAACTAAAAAAGATAATCTTAAAAATATGAACATCAAGAGAAACTAAATAAAAACTGAATCCGCATATCAAGACCTTAACATCACCATTTCAGATAATGGAAATGTAGGTATTGTTAATTTTTTTTTTTTTGTAATTCATCGATAGACATTCATAAATTAAAAAGCATTCTTATGTAGATAGCTACTGAAAAATATTTGACACTTCGATGAGATCCCAACCTATCTATCGACGACATATTAAGAACCTAAGCACTAAATCCTAATGCACAAATTAAAAAAAAAATAATAATTGCTACCTTAGTCATATGGGGAAAAAATTACAGTTCAAACGATAATTTCAAACATGTGCACACATGTGCTTTATCCCTCTTATTTTGCTTACTATTTTGCTTTTTAAGTCAGGTTGATACTATCCAACTTGCTACGATAATTTGAATGTCGGGAAGTAATAGCACTTGAGTTCTCCTTTGTCTTGCCATTTGTCGCTAGTATGTGAGCATCAATATTATATTCACTTGGAATATAACGGATTTGTGCTTGTTGCATTTATTTGAATGTAACAATTAATTCGTGCAACCTCCTATCGGCTCTCTAGTCCATTACTTCTAGTCATTCTTCATTTTCATTAAGCACTCCTATACCAGTAGTAGACAATATGTATAGGAAATTAAGTTACTCTCTCATATGTGGTATCCTTCGCATCCCTTTTGTGTATTTGCTATTTCTATCTCCATCGGGCAATTGGTTGTTATGCTGCCACATGCAAACTATTTCTTTCTGGTGTAATTGTCCCTTTGTCCCCTTACTCTGTAAATATGACAGATAATTTCTTTCTTGTGCAATCACCATTATTTTTATTATGATTACTATTTTTATATGAATGCAAGTTAATAATATATAAAACTCCATAAATGTCTCTTAGTGCCAATGATAATATAAAGTACGTATTAATAATATAATTATGGGTTGTCAATATTTGATTGGAAAGATCTTTAGATAATTTATGATAGAATGATAATAACATACAACATTAATTGCTTGCTATAATAATTATGTAGCATTTGTTATTTCCTTTTTATTCTTGTTCTTAGACCTTAAGCAATTTAATGTTAACATCATAAATTTACACAAATATATAAATTATAAAACTGAAAAAATTAAAAATAAACTCTGAATTAATGAAACCCGAACTCTTAACTGAATAATTTTACCTGAGCTTTAAGAGCCACTATAATCTCCAGATATTTCAAGATAATTGGTCATAAAAATATGATATTTCTCCATATATTCTAAAGCTTATTTTTGTGCTCATTCTTTATCCAAAATTTGTCAAAACACTAACCCCATTAACCGAGATGAAATAATAATCACCTCTGTTGCTTGTATGAGAAACATAACCATTTAGATAGTTAAGTTTACTATTTCTCTCCCAAGCAAATTAAAATTCATAACCAATTATGAAAAATAAATTTATAGCACAACATGTTAGTTTCTTTTCTACACTAAGCGTACCAATAACTGATTCTTTAGATAGTTTATACTATAAAATTGAACCTAACGATTGATTTTACAATATAATTACACTACTACATATTAAGAGTAATTTTTTTTTGATATTTTGAGATTCAATCTCATTTCGTCCTATTGGGTCGTGTAGTTACCTCCACTTTTTTTTTAATTATTTTGACAGAATATACAACTAACATAACTAAAAAAAGATAAAAAAGATAAAAAATATATATAATCGCAAAGTGAAAATTTTATAGAAGATTTGTATTGACAGTAACTAAAACTAACAGAGGAGGTTTAGTCACCAACTTCTTAGAAAGTTTAGATTGCTTGAAAATTTCATTTTCCTAGCCAAAAAAAAAAGCAAAATTACTTTCAAATCAGTGATTCGTTGAAAGATCAACCTCGAATATTATCAACAAGGGAAAAAAGATAGCTTATATGAATGACATATGAGAATATGGCGCTATATCAGCGAGAGATTTGTCGGTGATTGCCCAAATCCGGTTCGACCAAACACAGATGTTGTCGATGGAGGCCATAGATCTCCCTAACAGATCAGATAAGTCCATCGGACACACAATCAACAATGAAGCAGAGATGAAAGATGGGGTTAGCAAAGAGATGAGAGACAGCAGGGAGAGAAGGCAATACACGAAGAGAGTAGGATGGAGCAGACTGTGTGCAGGGAACAACGGAGGATGAGGGAGAGAAACCCAATCGGTAGTGCGTTTGAGAGATATGGGAGTCTATAGGGTTTTCCAAAATGAAGTGCATGTTTCATGTAATATCGCGTGTAACAATCGCGATGTAATATCGCGTGTAACAATCGCGATGAAGAGGAAACTAGCTATATACCCGCGCGTAGAGCAGACTCTTTTATTTAAAAATTAAAATATTATAAGATAAAAAAAATCACATTTATCTAATATTAAATTATAAATTTACCAAATTATAGAGAAAAATTATAATAAAGACTATATTTAATTTTTAATGAGATTTTTTCACAATATGAGTTAATGATTCATGATTTTTATGGCAAGAAAAGTAAATTATTCTAACATATATTATCACCATTAATTTCTTATCAAATATGCACAAGGTTGCTAAATAAAAAAATAATATTATAGAAATAATAGTATATATAGAAAAGAAATGGAGAGAAAGAGAAGATCAATGGACGCGATCACATATGTTCGATCAATCAAAAATAAATATTATCCGTCTAATTGAGGGATAAATTGGGTATAATAAAAAATTACCATGACAAAAAATGGACCCTCCAATTCTTAGATGCTTTATATAATAGTATAGATAAGCGCTTCAACACCATGCCAACAGAAGCACTGCCGTAAATTGAAAAATAACTTGATCCAATGGATGAGATTTATTCAGAAAATATTAAAATAAATCAGCACCGTCACAGGATGAGAACATCTAAGTGCTTAATAAGGAGTAAAGATATTGAAGGCTTCTGGCTAGGCACAATTTTTTTATATATAATAATTATAAAATTCATATTATTAATAATAAGAGTGATAAAAGCAAAATTTTAAATCTATGAATGCAACGCGTCACTGTCACTGGTGTCTTTGTGTAAACGCGCCACTGACGGTGGCATGTTTGCCTAAAAATGGATTTTTTATCACTATAAATACGCGCACGAGATATCTATCTGCGTGCGGTTGCTATTTATAAGAGACAATCACGCCACTCCCAGTGGCGCGTTTCAGTAAAGACGTCATTGACAGTGACGCGTTTCAGTAAAGACGTCACTTTGCGCGTGACGCGTTTTTCGCGCCCTTTGCCAGGTGGCGTCGCCATTCGTAGATTTAAAATTTTGTTTTTATCACTCTTATTATTAATAATATGATTATTATAATTATTATATATAAAAAAAATCTGGGCTAGGCATCTGCATTTCTAAGTACCAGATAGCAAAATCTCGCATGCTAATTTCTTATTCATAGTTTCGGCAACACTGTTGAATAAATGAAGCGAGGTTGGTAGACCAAATCAAAGGTGCAAACTTCTTTCCGCAAGAAAGATCAGTATTGCATGGTCAAAATGTCTTTATTCTATTACCAAGTCTTGAATGTTTTCTCTTATCGAATAACAATATTACTACATCATTATTTTAATAATGAGTCATCTATGGTATGCTATTGTTTAACAAGTGACTCCTGCTTGTCTCCGACTTATTCTTTTATTTGTGCATATACTCTCTAAGGAGGCATTGCTGAGATTTCTGTAAGTAATCACTTCAATATATGCTAATGGAAGCAAGCTTGTCTTACAAAAAGAACAAATTTATCTAGGCATATTATGTTTTGAAAGTAGCTGGAACTGGCAGCAATGGCGTTTGTGCTAAATCTGTCAATTTAGATATAAAAGTTTGCAAGGGTATATGTGTGCATATGTGCAACTTCACCTTTTAATTATTTACCTACATTGACACTGGTTTTACAAATTCAGCATTTGACTTCGTTAAGCACATGCTGATGCCTGATATACCTATTTATTTTTTTTAGAAATTATTTTTGCATACCAAATTCTGCGCACCACATTTGCACACAATGTTAAGTAGAAATGGTTTTCAAAAATATATGTTTCAGAAGTTATAAAGAGTAAAGACTTTATTTTTGAAAAATGTTTTTACTTAAAACTATGGGCAAATATGGTGTGCAGATAAGGAATGTTGTCACTCTTATTTTTTTTATACTTCCTGTACTATATAAATGGTCATATATGTGTCAGCTAAATGAACATAAAGTACTTGCAAAATTTCATTCCCCTTTTTTTTTCTCATTTTTGTCTGAATCCAGTAATATTTGTACATCTACAGATGCCAGAAACAAAGGAGACCTCAGGTGATCCTTCAGTTCTCTCTATCACAAATTCAATATGGATGTGTACATAAGAAATCCTAATCCGAACTATCAGTCTATAGCATAGCTTTAGGCTATTGTATATCAGCTTCTCTCCTCAGTATCATCAACAAATGGGCTGTTAACTAAATTCCCCTATCCCAGCTTGCTAATCGCATTGCAATACCTGACAAGTGTGCTAGGAGTTCTAATTTGTGGCTGCTTTAACCTAATTGAGCATGACAAATTAGACATCAGAAACATATTGAAGTTTCTACCTGCTGCTCTGATTTTTTTACCTCTCTATCTTCACAAATAGAGATCTCCTCTCTTATGCAAATGTGGACACAGAGGCATAACCAAAGTAAACGTCAGCCGGCGCCCTGATACCTCCTCGGTTCACTAAAAAATAAATATCGTACGGTAATAAATAAATTTTTTTTGAACCAAACAATCTATTTATTTGAACCGAGCACCTCCTATCAATCGTTTTTGGTTCCGTCACTGGACACATTTATTGTTTTTTGGTAGCAGTCGGCGAAACACTGTTTCTGAGACAGCCATGGTCAAGTATTAAAACCTGGCTTTCTTTGGCAGTTATTTTGGTGGCGGTTTGATTTATGTTTTTAGTGATTATCAGTTCACCCTGAAAGCATATGGCTGGGCTTTTGCATATCTTGTTAGTATGTTCATTGATTTTGTTTATCAACAATTGGGCTTAATACGTGGGGTTTGGTTTTGTACAATAATTTGGAGGCTCTGATATTATTTCCTTTCGAGGTGCCCATAATGGGGGAGAACAAAAAATGAGGAATGATAGTCTGTCTCATAATGTACCTAATTATTACACATTTGAGGTTATTTTGCCAGTTGGGCTGTCTTGTAGAAAGGCAATTTCAGCAACTGGGTTTACAGTTCTCGGTATAGTGAACAAATTACTCACCATTGTGATTAATTTATTGGTTTGGAATAAAGCATTCCAGACCAGAGTGGCTAGAACAGTTGGACTCTTGATATGCGTTTTTGGGGGGTTTTTTGTACCAACAATCAACAACTAAGCCGAAGTACCTGCGGTAAAACCAGGAGGTGAGATAAATTTTGAAGAACAAGTTTTGATTCAAATGAAAGTTGGCGTTGAATGCAATATTGTAACATCAGAATGGCAAAAATGACAATAAATGTAAAACTTTGTCCAACAATTTTTTTTTGTAGTTTTGTGGTCAATGATTTTTTACTATATTTTAATATCCTCCTATTGGTATTCTGTACATGATTGCATAGCAGGAGATACAAAAGTTCACTAAGTTTTCAATATGATATCTTGTTGCATTAATGGTGCAAACAGCAGCAGACTGTAAACTGCAAAGACCAAGCTCATAGTCATAATGAACAACACATTTTACTTGAGATGGAATAGATAAAGTTCCTTAGTTTACTTTTTCCTTCCTCTGTACTTGCATAGTTCCTTCGAGAATGTGCAATCTAGTTTATCAATGGCGTAAATCAGTGCGATTGCAAACCAACTGCTTCTTGTTATATAAGAATGATTATTTTATATATTTTTCCAAATTTAAAATTATGAATATTCTTCACATGCTTTCATTGCGTTTCAGAAACCCACTTGAAAATCTCAACACTAAATTAAATAACATAAATTATAAACCACCACCAGTAGCTAGTCATATCCAAAATTACTATCATTAAGCTGTCTTATTGACGTATCCCATGGATCAGCCTAAACATCAGCTACATGAGCAGCAAGTTTCTGCAGTGACAATCTCATTGGAAAGTTCAAGCATTGATTAATGGCAATGCAAAGAAGAAAAAAAATAGTTTTATACCACTCTAAAATTTAAAAATGAAAAAAATTATCATCTCAAAGTTTAAGTTTAGACGAATGTCATCTCAAACTCAATTATTTTAGAAAATTTCCACTGTTGTACAGTTAGTGTATAATTTTAGTTACAAATAACTATATATATATTTTTTTTTCACTAGCATGAAACCAGCTCATTGTGTTGATCCTCTTAATTTTAAAAATATTTATATCTAGCACTAATTTTATTATAAATAAGTAATATATTTTACTTTAATATAATTTATGTGTGAATCAATTACAAAGACTATTAAATTTTTAAATAAAATTAATATATTAATTAATAAAAATTGATGTGTAAATATAATATTTTTTATGAATATGACTGTACAATGCATAGTTTCTTTTTTTTTACAACAAATTTACTAATAGTTTATATTTAATTTATCTAATATATAACTTTTTTACAAATAATTATATTTACATTATTTTATATTATAAATAAATGATATTTTTACTTACATATAATTTATATTTTAAATCAACTATAAACACTCTTAAAATTTTAAATAAAATTAATTTATTATTTAATAAAAGTCAATGTACAAAATATAATATTTTTCTTTTTTATGTAAGATGTTACAATGCATATTTTTATTTTTTAAATAAAATTTAATAATAGTTGATATTTAATTTATTTAATATATATTTTGTTAGAACTTCTATAATTATATAATAAAAATAATAAATAAAATGGAGAGAAATATTTTTGATTGAAATCTAAATTGTCACTTTTATATAATTAATCAATCTCAATAGCTAAATGATGATGAGCGATATCGGTCAACCATAAACTGTGTTTGTGGATGGAATCCTCCAAGAAGGGTTAGAATGGCAGTTCCTACTCCTTAGGAAGTACTAAATAAATGAATATTCAAATTAGGGTTTTGGGCATAAAGATTCCTGATAAGAAGTTTAAATGATATATTTTTAGGGTTTAATTAGTGTTAATTAGATTTAATTAGGGTTTATATTTCATCAAGTTCAAGTTACTGTTGTAGCATTGTTTATTAAGAAGAAAAACGAAGTCTGAAGCTCAAAACAAAAGTAAACTTGGCAAAACAGAAAAATCTGATTGCTTTTATACCTATTCGGACCGAACCCAAGCTTCATTCGGGCCGAACAAAAGAAGAAGACCAATGCATTATTTTGACTTATTCGGACCGGATGCACATCTTATTCAGACCGAACAGAAGAAAAATCAAAAAACATCAATACTTAGTCAAATTTTTAGTTGACAACTTTTATACCTATTGGGACCAAATGGACCTTCTATTCAATAGGTCAAACTGTGAGCAATGCATGATTTTGCTATTTTTAGGCAGTTTATTCGGTTTTTTGTTTTATTTTTGGATTTCTTTATATAGGGGGGGGGGGGTTAAGAAAAAAACAGTCAAATATCATCCTGAACATTATTTGAGAATTTTATCAAGAGAAAATAGAAGAGATTTTACGTTTTTCTTTAGGAGAGAGAGAAAAAACAAAGGAGATCATAATCGGGCGTAACTTTTATCTTTTCTTTATGATTTTTTTCTGTTTTTCATGGATTTCATCTATAATTCTTTCTCCTATGGAATAATAGATTTTGTTCTAAGGTTTAGGCATGTAAACTTGAAACTTAAAGTTTAATCGTACTTATTGTTATTTTAATTACTTTATTTTACGAATTGCTTTTGTGATTGAATTTCTGTGCATGAATTGAACTGTTATATGTTTGTATTAATAATTCGTCTGGGATTAAAAATCCTAGATAGTGTAGATTTCTAACTTGTAAATGAAATTAGAACTCCACATGTATCTTAGAGAACTGCTTAGGTTTCTAACCAAAATCGGATGGTTCTTGGACCCCCAAAAGCAGTATCTAACCCTAGATGAAGGACCTAACCGTAAAGTCTAGATTAGATAGGATTTTTCTGAATTTTTAGAGAATTAATTAGATGACCTTAATCGTGAATAGTTAGTCTTTGAAAGGTTCAAAGTTGCCAGAACTTAACGGGTTTTATTTAGAAAGAACGAAGGACTTAATCGTGAAGTTTACCCTTTTTGAAACATTATACCAAACCCTAACCAGAAACTCGATGCTATATTAGTCGGTATCCCTCGTAAATTAGCATTAAAACATACAATTAGTACAATTAATTCTCAAGTGGACGGTGATGCTGACACTTTAGATTTTCTTAATCTTGAAACTACCCAATCTTAGTTCAGTTTTGATTGTTTATTTTAAAAATTATTTAGTTCAAAAATCTTTTCAGAACTTATAATCTAGCTTTGAGAAATTATCAATATTGATAGTTTAAATAGTCCTTATAGGATCGACATCTAAATACTACACGGTAAGTCGTGCGCTTGCGGCTTCCTCTTGTATGTATTAGATTAATTTTATTAGTTTGAAAAATATCACAACAATTCCATTTTAAATAATATTTGGACCAATTAAGAATTGTTAGCCGGGTTCTGCTCGTACCTGCTACCTAATCACAATACAAAAAAGACTACAGAACAAATTCGCCAGTTTTTCCATTGTCAGGCTGAAGCTATACACATATTTCAACTACAGAAAAATGCAACAGACCCAACTAGGTGTTTGACAAGGGGGGCATCTTTGCAATTTCCACCAAGACCTTGTGCAGAGCTTGTGGTTTGGAAAAGAATGGTGAGTGGTCAGAGCCCTTCAATCTGAAGACCTTCTCTGGAGGGTTTGATTCACACATCTTTCGTTGACTGGAAAGAGGTACGGTGTTATTCTCTGTCGTCTCTATGTAAAACCTTCGTACTGACCCATAGTTCTCTTCAGTGAGAGAGAGCTTCTCCAGTATTGGTGCAAAAGGTATAGGTCTCATAGAAACGGAAGCCAAAGATACATCCTAAAGCAAGTACAAGAATGAGTATCAATATATGAATGCTATAAGACAGACTTGAAAATATAATAAGATATAAGGAAAATATTTTTTGTCACAAGCCATCCATTTTTTATGATATATTCAATGCTTATGGTATATCATTTCAAAAAATATTTGCTCAAATGAAAAATACAAAACCATAGATATGTTTCTAATGATGATAGAATGTATATCAAATTTTAGTCAATTTGAAGATTTTGCCTCTCATCATACTATTTTCAAATTTTAATGGTCGAGTTTCAATAACATTGTGATGAATGACCAATTAATCTTTAAATTGTTTCAAATTTGATACACACTCTATCCAAGGCTGATTCAGACTTAGCCGAGGGCAAAAGTTGATTTTTTCTTCGAGGGGGGCAAAATAAGCATATTTTCCGAAAATGCACGTAATTACAGGAGTATTAGTGCAAAAAAAATTTGAATTTTGAAACACATCTATCATTTTCAATTTTTCATTTGAGCAATATTTTTCAAAAAGATGTACCATAAACACATGTACACTAGAATTACTCCTAACTAATTAATGAGTTCTTTTTACTGTGGCACTATTCCGGCTCAAAAGAAAAAAAAAAAGGTATAATTTCTTTTATAGTAGTATACAAGGTTTTCTGGGTAAACTAATGCTTGACAAACCTTAGAAGGGCTCTGGTTAAAGAGCAACTCTTTCATCAAAGCCTTGTCGAGGCTAATAGCAGTTGGGGGTTGATCTTGTCCATTTGAGTATACAAACTTTTGTGCACTGTGAAGCAGTCCATTTGCATCCATCTGCATTGCCCCTCATCAAGTCAGCACAATATGCAACAACCAATTCAGTTGATTCATTTTCCTTCTTTCTTTTTTGATATGAATGAGTTGATTTATTACCCTTGTCGAGGCTTATAGCGGTTACAGAAGTATGGACTTTATATGCGAATAACCCCAAACTAAGTTGGCTTGCTGAAACAACAAGGATGGGCTCATTTTGCATGTTTGGTTAAAATATTGCTAAAAATCTGTTGGAGTACATCTATTATGTGTTTTCTTTTATTCCTGCTACTTCTTTTTTTTTCCTGATGGTAAAAACAAAGTGGATGCCCATCCTCTCTTAATGCAGCCTTCTAATTCTGTGTACTAATGATGTGAAGATGATCACAATTTTTTATTTTGTAAAGATGACATTGCAGCATGATACTGATCATCCACGACATCAAAAGACACAAATGACAGAGCCCAGGACTCAGAGCTGTACAATTTCAGTGAAAAATGCATTCAAAACTGTAAAATATTTGTTCCTTTGTGGCCAAAACCAGCCAAAACTACCAGTGTTAAATCTGAACTCCCTGATCAGAAAGAAGTATTATGGACGGAAACTCTGATTTGAAAGAAAAAGACGAACGATAATTCTTTAATATCACTGTAATTTGGTTTCTATAGACGAACTCTGACCTGTTCAGAAAACATGTCAAGAGTGCTGTGGCCACTGGTTAGCATAGCAGCACAGACAAAAACAGCCTTGGCAACTCTTTCAGGAAACATCTCCATTGCATGCGAAATGCATGCCCCACCAAAATCATGTCCGACCAAGATTACCTGTAGTACATACATAATGATGAAACAAAATGTTGGCACAAATGTTGGGAGACGTTATTTTATACCTGACCCAAGTAAATACGGGATTTTAATTGTGATACTGGAAAGTATCTACAGTAAACTTTGCAAATCATATAAATTATGAAACAGTGTGTGATTTTATTTGTAATTTGTGTACCATTTGCCAAAACGGGTCAAGATAAAAGGGTCTAACTTGTAAAAAAGAAACTTCAAAGTGGCTCCAAAAACAATCCAATTTGGAACAAGAAAAATTCCAACCTTGGCAACAGAAGTTGAATTTAAAAGTGCACACCTTTTGTTCTTCAGGCAGAGACTCGAGAAAAGTAGTGAGCGGCTTTACATATTCAGAAAGACTTGTGATCTTGTTGGTATCTGATGAATGGACCCCAGACCCAGTAAGATCAATAGCGTTGACTTTGAACCCACTATCTTCAAGCAGTGAAATGCTCTTGTACCAGCACCACGCACCAAACCCCCCTCCATGTACCAGTACTATAATATTTGTTTCCAATTCATCAGCCTTTACATCCTGTTTAAGCAAAAGTAGAAATGAAACTATGTCCCTCTCTTTTCAAACTACAATACACTGCACTGAGCATTTACCTGTATTTTATTGGTACAGCACAAGAAGTTTGTTGTGAAAAGTTTATAATGCATAAAATGAGCCTACGCAGTTTATTTTCTAGCTCTGAGGAGACCAAGCTAACAAGGAAGAAAAACTAGTTTCTCTAACCCAAAAGACTGGTTTAAGACAAACTAGGAATTTCTAAATTATACAAATGATAAGAAAAGATAAATTAACTGTTTTCATTCTATAGCATAGCACAAGTGACCAGCCGTGCAAAGAATAAGGTTAATAAAATACATTAATATAACTATAAAAAAAGATATAACATAAAAGCAACCACATAGTATAGGTCACTGAAAGGGAGGAAAAAAAAAGATACAGTGATAGGACCACGTCAATAAGGTTTCATAATCACAAAGTTAGAATTGGCACTTAAAAAATTTCTTAATAGAAGGTAATACATTAAAAATCATAAAAATATCCTATGCTCATTATGCTCACTTGTTCTGCTCGCTGTTTTTATTTTGAATGACAAAGTAAATAACTTGTGAAAATGTAAATTCCAAATTGTATGGACAATTTTTCAAAGGTTCAAATGTGTCTTTGACTCTTTCCAATTGACTAGAAATAAGACAAGGATGAAACTATTAATAAGTAATAACAACTACCAAAGCAAAGCTCACAGAAAAGAATAATAAACTTTGTATTTACATTTTTTTTTTTTGAAACCTTCTTCTAATTTGAAGTTGCTCAAAAAGAAAAAAAAATGTAAGGTGCACCTTCAAATGACAGAAATAAAAAGAACATCCTTAAAGAAAGATCAGCACTTTGTAAACTTAACCCCTACATATGTAAGAGATAACTAATGCAATCAATCCACCAAAGTCCAAAACCATACGGCTCCTCTATGGGGGATGATCTTAACACTGCCAGTTATTTTATTAACACAACATCTCAAAATTTGTTCAGTGGACCTTTTTATCCCTAATTGCATGCCTCTTGAGCTGCATATCCTTTGTTTACATAATTAAATATTGTGGCCATTTACTACATAGGTACTTTCCATAATTGTTACATCCTTTCTTCTTATTATTCTCTATGTTTCAGGAAGAGGAGTGATAGAAGACTTGAAATCTCAAATATTGAGCGATTGAAGTGAGGGGAGAATAAATAAATTCTGTATATCCCTCTTTGTTATATCTGATAAATTCAATTAACATACAAAAGAAATTGGACAACCATATGATTAATGTGTTTTTATTAACAAAGAACAATAACACAACTGTATGTATATCCCTTGAGGTTCCTTTGACTATTCCTTCATTGTTTTGCACTTTTAAATCTATACGTGTATTTAGAAAACTAAATGAAAAACATGATAATATATACTAGATTCAACTTAAAATGATAGAACAGTTGTTTGAAACATTGTTTGATGCGATACACTTAGCGATATAGTTAAAACTGATCAAAAAGAAAAGATAAAAAGGCAGAAGGACAAAACTTGGCTAAAACCATTTTGCAGATTCTTAATAACTGGAGAAGTAAATCATTTTATTTTTGGTGGTATGAACCTACCATATATGATAATTTCTTTATTGCTTTGTATTTTAAATGGAAAGTAAACATATATATGCAAGGTAAATAACGGGGTTCATTAATTTATGACAGAGATTTAGCATTTGAAGGAAATTATTAACAGAGGGCAAAACGGTCCACACAACAAAAAAATTAAAATATGTTGTATTAATAAAATAACTAGTGGTAGTGTTGTCAATCCCCCCCCCCCCCCCCGGAGTCCTCTTTTACCGGCTTATAATTCCCTAATTTAGGCGCTTTACACAAAAGGAAAGAAATTACACAGTTTCCTCCATGTTGCTCAGATTGTACCTCTTTTGGAATTTCTCAATCAAAGATAACGCCTTTGACACAGGAATAACCAGAATTAGAACTCAGTAAGCGAGTGGCCAAGCTTAATTAGCGCCAACGAATTACCCACACTTCACCACCGGCACGCAACACTAAAAAACTACCTAACATAATTAAAAATAAAATTCAAACATCAAAGCCCTAACCTGATTAACGAGCTGTTGCGGCTGAACCACGGGATCACCAGCCAACCTCGGCCGAGTGCTCATGCTCCTCGGCAAATCACCACCAGTTCCAGGTTGCTTCTTCTGATACCTCAGAGAGGTTGATCGATCAAACGGTGGCACCATGCCTGATCCTCCATTTTGTTGCTGCTGCTGTATGATGGCAGCGGCGGCGGCCTGTGCCAACTCCTGGATCGCCGCCGCGTCGTCATCTCTAAGCCTCAGACTTCCTCTTCTACGAGAAGCCCCCGTTTCTGGAGGCTTAGGTCGACGGCGCTTGGCGTTTCCTCCGGGGGCCACCGTGGCTAGCTCGGAGAAGCAAGACATGATTGCCCCCATGGCTGTGAGAGAGATCGGTCACGATAGGGGTAGTTAGGGTATGTCGAGGTGGTAACAGTGTAACACGGAGTTTCGGAACGATCGGAGAATGTTGGAAGCACAAGAGATGTAGGCTGAGGGAAGAAAGCGGGATAGTACTTATACGGTTGTAAGACGGGAAGGAGCTAGGAGCTTCTGCCTTGCTTTGTTTGACTCGTTGGGTCTTTCTTTGGTGCCAATTTGTGCGGCGGGTTCGGCTTCGGCAAAGTTTCTGTTACTAACAAAATTAGTACAAAATGCATTAGCTAACAAATTAATCATTCATTATTTATCATGCTATTAATCAATATGTATGAATAAGTCATGGGGCTTTTTGTAAGATACTAACATGTAACCCGTGTAATACATGGGATTATTAAATTTAGGATTTATTTTAGTATCGGTGACTTTTAAGTAATGATTATATCTCTTGAATTTTTAATATGCACCGTATATTTAAGACGTGATATTTAATAAATTTAATAACTGAATAATTGGACACCTTTTTGTTGGAATTTTGATTAATTGTATAAATGACATGATATTTAGCTCTATTATTTATACAACTTGCAATTCATTATGTACATGTATTATTTGTTTTTAAATATTATTTTCATTAAACCGAGTAATGAACTATTCTCAAAATTAACCAACATCATATATATATATATACATAAAAAAACGCACCTAATAATAGATCCACTTATTAGAAATGCATGTTGAATTTTTTTTTATACCGATAAGTTAATGAGTTTCAACCCGCTAAGATATTCAATCTGATTGGCGCTACACCCTTGAAAAATTTCTGGGTCCGCCCCTGACCAACATCATATATATATATATATATATCCCAAGTTAATAATTATTCGCTCACCACACCATGTTATAAACGCACAAGCCATAATGGATTGAAATCAAATATTCAAAGGCCGGATCTTGGATGGCTTGTTTAGTTGGTGTTATTTGACAAGTTAGTTAGAAGTTGGAACAAAACAGTTGACTATTCAGACCTATCACCTGATAAAATAAACCAGCTTGGACTCTACACGTTAAGCGCTTGTGACATTTTCAAGATGCATATAAAGATGCAAATCATAGTCACGAGCCCACAAAGTTATCACCGCATCCAAATAGGGACCAACAATCTCGCCCCACAACAATCATATTTCCTCGGATACCTACCAGTTCATTTTTTGCGTGCCTGAATATTCTATCATTGATATATCAGTTGTCTGTAATTAAAAAGATCATTATTGTTACCAACGACTTAAAAAAACATTTGTTCCCAATCTCATCAAATAACAGACTGCCGAACATGCCCTTAATAACTTCTGTTTCCATATATCGAACTCCCTCCTTTTCACTTTTTCGTTCATTTTTTTCAAAATCCCCTTCATCCTTCTTCTTCTCTGACGAGTGTGCTTCTTTCGTCTTCATCCTCTCCTCTTTTGCGAGCATGTTTCTTCCTTTCTTCTCGTGATTCCCCCAGTTTCTAGTAATAATTATTATTATTAAATTAAATATATGAATGGCAGCGCGTCACTGTCAGTGGCGCGTTTCGTTATTTTTATAAAACGCACCACTGTCAGTGGCGCGTTTCATTATTTTTATGAAACACGTCACTGACAGTGGCGCATTTGCTTCTTATATATACAAAACACGCAGCGCCTCTCCATCTCACTTGTACGGGATATGAATGAAATGTGTCACTGCCAGTGGCGTGCTGTCATTCGTATATTTGAAATTTTACGATTCTCACTCTTATTTTTAATAATATTAATTTAATAATAATTATTAATAATCAAAACTGTGATTCTCCAGAGTGTCTTTCTTCGATTCAGATGATTTCTTCTTCCGAGCGTACAATTTTGATTGCAGATGAGCGCACAACTTTAATATTGCATCGTATTCAATTTATTTCTGTTCTTTAATTCTAAACAATCATATTGTACTAATCCCTCATTTTCTGAAATAATTTGAATTTCAATGAATTCATGCGATTGCAGGTACAAATGTAAATACTATAAATATTTTTTAACCTCACATAATTAGTGTGATTAGTATAACTATTTTTTAATCATATATAATCATTGCAAAAATTTAGGTAAAATATTTTTATCTGATATAATTAGTGTAAATATTTAGTATAAATATTTTAATACGATATAGTAAGTGCAAATATTTAGTATAATCACTTTTAATCACATTATCAATGCATATACTACAAATATTTAGTATTAATAATTTTGAATATGATTTAGTCAGTATAATCACTTTTTGAGGTTTGAGAGTGTTTCGTTCTGGAGCCGCACTTCAGGTGGCAAATTTATACAAAATTGTACTATAATCCTTTTTATTACTATAGTGTTGTAGTATGCTTTTATAATTTTATAAATTATTTTTCTACTTTACTATAATCACTTTTTAACTTCATCGCGCAATGCTCGAGCGCTTAACACATGACATGAGGGAAAGAATCTTGATGAGGATATTCTAGAGGATTTTTTAGGACTATTTTTTTTAATAAAAGTTGATTTTTAGGACTATTATCAGAACCGTTTTAAAAAAAATCATTACTGTTAATCATATATTGAAAATAATAATAATAATAATAATAATAATAAATCATATGGTATAAATATATTGAAAATAATAATAATAACAATAAATCATATATTGTCTGCTGTGCAGGTTATTAAAATTGAGGCCGGCTGACATAGTTCTATTATATTTCATTCATTTAGTTACTTATCAACGATGCTGGTGAGAACTCCTTGTTTCTGACTTGCAAAATTTATTTGAGATAAATCAGATGGTATAAATATGAAATCCCTCTGTTTCTGTGGCCCGTAAAGAAATAATTGGAGGAGTTACCTGAGTTTGGATATATCACCGACAAGGAGGGCATGATCATGAACTCAATTGCTTTCTTGCTAACGACAGATATACATACTGTCAACCTGTCAGGTAATCAATCAACAGGACAATTAGGAACCAAAATATAATATGCGGCCCTGACTTCTTTTTAGGGGTAATAACAATTCGGGCTCTTGAAAAAAAATTACCTTGGGTCCAACATGTTAATTCGTGCCCTTCATTTTTTTCTTTTTCTGGTTATATTTTTCTAGGTTTTTCTAGTTATATTTGATTAGAATTTTTCATTTTGAGTAATAATATTTTTTGATGCAACAAGCACATTTTGATTTTCAATAATTTTCAATAATTCACAAACAATATTAAAATAAAACAAGACAACATACATTAATGTTTGGACAACATTAACAGAGAACATAATTAATTCATATAATATAATAAAACAACATACATTATATTTGATTAGTATCATATTTTGTTTTCTGAACAAAACATCAGCAAAATCCTAATGAAAATTTCTTTCAATTTTTCAGAAAATAGTAATGAAATGAGAAAATAAAATTTACAAGAGCGATAAGAAAAAAGTGAGAAACACATTCAAAGTTTTAACAATAACTTTCAGAAAATAACTCTTTAATGTGTCTAATAAAGTGTGACAGGAGGAGGAAAAATGATGGATGTATATAACTAGAAAACCCTAGAAATATAGGTCCATAGAAAAAATTGACTGGCCCAAATTAATATCTCGGTCCCTAGATAAAATCATTTTCAATAGCCCAAACTATTATTACGATATCTAAAAGAAAAGAGTTATGGTCGGAGATTTTATTTCGTTCCTTCAAGTCGAGTAAAAAAAAAAAATTGAATACTCATGTCAGATTCCGATAAAAAAAAATAAAAAAATGGGTTCCAAACTATACATAATTATTATATTCATCTCAAATTCTCAATAAGACCGTAGATATATGTATGAGAAGCATTACTATTACGGGTCCAAATTTGCTGTTGCACAATAAATGAGTTCTTATATCTGATAATAATTGATGACCATTGTATATGTTATTGATAAAAATGTCACGGAGAAATCAATATCAATATCAAAATCCATATGGACTTTATTATTATTAATGTTTTGTGCGAAAAAATTATTGTAGAAAATTCACATAGAAGGTTTAATCATAAAAAGTTAATAGACGTTATTAGGAGTATTCGCTCGAAATTGCACAAAGTTATATATAGTTATGAGAACAAAATGATTAAAAACACACAAAAAAAACTATTTAAACGGCAGTTTTTCATGCATATGGATGAAATTTTCTGTAAAATTTGTATTGTAGGATGTTCATATTAAAGAGTTAATTGGACAAACTAATAATAAACATAATTAGGATTATCTATATTAATTTGCACAAATTTATGTGTAGTTATGAGGCAAAAAATAACTAAAAACTTAAATAACCTGTTTAAAATAGCAGTTTTTAATGTATCCGAATTAAATTTTATGCAAAATTAGTGTCGTAGAAATTTCATATCGAATATTTAATTATCAAAATGTATAATGCACAATTTTAATATATGCATATAAATTTACACTAATTTATATGCAGTTATGAGACCAAAATAATGAAAAAAAAATCATACAACGTGTTTAAATAACAATTTTTTTATATTTTTGAGTTAAGTTTTGTGCAAAAAATACTATTGTAGAATATTCACATTGAAGAGTTATTATCAATATAGTTAACGTATATTATTAAAAGTATTCTTATGACTTTATATGAAATTATGAGTAGAAACGAGGCTAAAATAATTAAAAATACGAATAACTTGTTTAAATAATAGTTTTAATACATCTAGATGAAATTTTATATAAAATTTATGTCGTGGAATATTCATATTAAAGAGTTTATTGGACAAACTTAAAATAAATATAATTATGAGTATTTATATGAATTTGCATGAATTATTGAGAAGTTATGGGCCAAAAATGATAAAAAAACTCAAATAACTTATTTAAATAGTTATTTGTAATGCATTTGAATTATGTTTTATGTAAATATTAGTATCGTAGAGTCTTCGTATTGAATATTTAATTATAAAAACATGTAGTGGACAATTTTAGGAGCATCCATATGAATTTACATAAATTTATGTGAAATTATGAAACAAAAAATAATAAAAAAACTCATACAACCTGGTTTAAACAATATTTTTTATTCCTTTAAGTTAAGTTTTGCGTGAAAATACTTTTGTAGAATATTCACATTGAAAACTTAATCATGAAAATAGTTAATAAACATTAATAAGAGTATCTGATTGAATTTGCATTAATAAGAGTATCTGATTGAATTTGCATTAATAAGAGTATCTGTTTAAACATCTATTTTTAATACATCACAATTAAGCTTTATATAAATTAGTATCGTAGAATATTCATATTAAAATGTTAATAGAATTTTGTTATAATAACTAATTTAGGAGTATTTATTTTAATTTTTAAGAATTTATGTGTAGTTATGAGGCAAGAAATGATGAAAAACTTAAATAACTTATTTAAACAATAGTTTTTAATGCATCTGAATTAATATTTGTACAAAATTAGTATCATAAAATCTTTATATTGAATATTTAATTATAAAAATATATAATACTATTTGGAGTATCTCTATGAATTTATCCCAATTTATGTGCAGTTATGAGGTAAAATATGATGGAAAACTTATACAACTTGTTTAAACAGTAGTTTTTAAAGTTTTTGAGTTAAGTTTTGTGCGAAAATTTTGTCGTAGAATATTTATATTAAAGAGTTTATAAAAAAATAGTTACTAGACATTATTAGGAGTTTTTGTATGACACTGCACGAAATTATATGTAGAAATGAGTCCATAAGATTAAAAACACAAACAACTTATACAAACATTTTTAATGCATCTGGATGATGTTTTGTGGGAAATTAGTATCGTAGCATGTTCATATTAAAAAGTTAATTGGACAAACTTATAATAGACATAATTAGGAGTATTTATATAAATCTGCATGACTTGTTGAATAGTTATGGGGAAAACTAATGAAAAACTCAAATAACGTGTTTAAACAATATTTTTAATGCATCCGGATAAAATTTTTTGCAAAATTAGTTTCATAGAATATTCATAATGAATATTTAATTATAAAAAATATAATATACAATATTAGGATTATCCATATGAATTCGTTCGAAATTATGTTCAGTTATGAGACAAAAAATGATTAAAAACTCAAATAACTTGTTTAAACAACACTCTTTAATGCTTTTGAGTTAAGTTTTGTATGAAAATATTATCATAGAATATTCAAATTAAAGAGATAATCTTAAAAATAGTTAATAGACATTATTAAGAGTATTCATATGATTTGCACGAAATTATGTGTAGAAACGAGGCAAAAATGATGAAAAATATGAACAACTTGCTTAAACAGCAGTGTTAATACATCCAAATGAACTTTTGTGCAAAATTAGTGTTGTAGAATGTCCATATTACAAAGTTAATTTGACAAACTTATAATGGACATAATTAGGAGTATTTATATGAATTTGCATGAATTATTGAGTAGCTTGGGGCAAAAAATGATGAAGAACTCAAATATAACTTATTTAAACAGTATTTTAGCATTTGAATTAAGTTTTGTGCAATATTAGTTTCGTAGAATCTTCATATTGAACATTCAATTATGAAAAATATATAGACAATATTAGGAGTATCGATATGAATTTGCTCGAATTTATATGATGTTATGAGCCAAAAAGGATTAAAAACTCAAACAACTTGTTTAAATAATATTTTTAATGCACCTGAGTTAAGTTTTGTATGATAATATTGTCCTACAATATTCATGTTGAAGATTAATCATAAAAATAGTTTATAGATATTATTAGGAGTATCCTTTTAAATTTGCATAAAATTATGTATAGTTGTGAGGCAAAAAACAAAGAAAAACTCAAACTACATGTTCAAAGAATACTTTTTAATGCACCGAGATTGAGTTTTGTATAAAATTAGTGTCATAGAATGTTCATATTGAAGTGTTAATTGGAAAATGTTATAACATACTTAATTAGGAGTATTTATTCTAGTTTGCATGAATTTATGTGTAATTATGAGGCCAAAAATGATGATAAACTCAAGCAACTTATTTTTACAGTTTTAATGCATCCGAATTTAGTTTTGTGCAAAATTAATTTCGTAAAATCTTTATATTAGATATTTAGTTATAAGAACATATAATAGATAATATTATGAGTATCCATATGAATTTGCACCAATTTATGTGCAGTTATGAAGACAAATATTATAAAAACTCATACAACTTGTTTAAACAACAATTTTTAATGCTTTTGAGTGAAGTTTTGTGCGAAAATACTGTCTAGAATATTCACATTGAAGATTTAATCATAAAAAAAATTAATAGACATTATTAGGAGTTTTCAAATGACTTTATACGAAATTATATGTAGAAACAAGGTCAAAATCATAACTTGTTTAAACAACAGTTTTTATTGCATTCGGATGAAGTTCTGTGAGAAATTAGTATCGTTGGATGTTCATATTAAAGTGTTAATTGAACAAACTTATATAGACATAATTAGATGTATTTATATGAATTTGCATGACTTGTTGAATAGTTATGCGGGCAAAAACTGATGAAAAACTCAAATAACTTGTTTAAACAGCATTTTTAATGTATTCAAATTAAATTTTGTACAATATTAGTTCTGTAGAATCTTCATATTAAATATTTAATTATAAAAATATATATTAGGTAATATTAGGAATATTCAGATGAATTTGCACGAACTTATGTACAGTTATGAGGCAAAAATGATTCAAAACTCAAATAATTTGTTCAAACAACAGGTTTTAATGCTTGTGAGTAAAGTTTTATGTGAAAATACAGACGTAGGACATTAACATTGAAGAGTTAATCATAAAAATAGTTAATAGACATTTTAAGGAGTATCCGTTCAAGTTTGCATGATATTATGTGTAATTATGTGGCCAAAATGAAGAAAACCTCAAACTACATATTTAAACGGCACTTAATTTGGAGTATTTATTTTAATTTGCAAGAATTTATGTGTACTTATGAGGTCAAAAATGATGAAAAACTCAAACAACTTATTTAAACAATAATTTTCAATTCAAATTATTTTTTGTGCAAAATTAGTGTTCAATGTAAACAACTTATTTTTTGTGCAATTATAAAAATATATAATAGATAATATTTGGAGTATCCATATGAATTTGCACCAATTTATGTTCAGTTATTAGGCCAAATATGTTGAAAGACTCATACAACTTGTTTAAAAAATAGTTTTTAATGTTTTGAATTAAGTTTTGCCCGAAAATACTATCATAGAATATTCACATTGAAGAGTTAATAAAACAATAGTTAATAGACATTATCAAGAGTTTTCATACAACTTTGCTCAAACTTATGTGTAAAAACGAGGCCAAAATGATTAAAACACAAATAACTTATTTAAATAGCCATTTTTAATCCATCCGGATGAATAATGTAAAAAATTAGTGTTGTTACATGTTCGTATTAAATAGTAAATTGGACAAACTTATAATAAACACAATTAGGAGTATTAATATGAATTTGCATGACTTGTTGAATAGTTATGGTGGAAAAAAACTGATGAAAAACTCAAATAACTTGTTTAAACAAGATTTATAATGCATCAGCATAACGTTTTTTGCACCAATTTTATGTGCAGTTACAAGGTAAAAAATGTTTAAAAACTTAAATAACATTTTTTTAATGCTTTTGAGTTAAGTTTTGTACGAAAATATTATCATAGAATATTCACATTGAAAGGCTAATTATAAAAAAAACAGTCAATGGACATTATTAGGATTGTCCGTAAGTCTTTGCATGAAATTATGAGTTGAAACAAGATCAAAATGATTAAAAATGCAAATAAATTATTTAAATAGCTTTTTTTAATACATACAGATGAAGTTTGTGCAAAATTAGTGTCGTAGAATGTTCATATTAAAGAATATATTGTATAAATTTATAATAGACATAATTAGAAAAAAATATATAAATTTGCACTTATTATTGAGTAGTTATGGGCCAAAAAATGATGAAAAACTCAAATAATTTGTTTAGACAATAATTTTTAATGTTTTTAAGTTAAGTTTTGTGCGAAAATACTGTTGTTGAATATTCACATTGAAGAGTTAATCATAAAAACTAAAAAGGGTTAATAGATATTACTAGGATTATCCGTATGAATTTGCATGAAATTATGTATTGAAATGAGGCCAAAATGATTAAAAAACGTAAACAACCTGTTCAAACAGCAGTTTTTGATGTATTTGTATGAAGTTTCGTACAAAATTAGTATCATAAAATATTATATAGTTATTTTGACAAACTTAATAGACATAATTAAGAGTATTTATATGAATTTGCATGGATTGTTGAGTAGTTATGAGACAAAAAATGATAAAATACTCAAATAACTTGTTTAAAGAGAAGTTTTTAATTCATCCGAATTAAATTCTGTACAAAATTTGTTTCAAAGAACATTCACATTGAACATTTAATTATAATTATAAAAACATATAATATATAATATTAGGACTATATATAAATTTGCACCAATTTATGTGTAGCTATGAGGTCAAAATGATTAAAACTCAAATAACTTGTTTAAACAATAATTTTTAATATTTTTTAGTTCACTTTTGTGTGAAAATATTGTCGTAGAAACATTGAAGAGCTAATCATAAAAACAGTTAATAGATATTATTAAGAGTATATGTACGATCTTGAATTAAATTATGTTTAGAAACAAGACCAAAATGTTTAAAAACGCAAATATTTTTTTCAAACAGCAGTTTTTAATTCATCCGGATGAAGTTCTATGCAAAATTAGTGTCATAGAATATTCATAATAAAGAGTTAATTGAATGTATACATATTTGAGAGTATTTATCTGAATTTGCACGAATTGTTGACAAGTTATGGGGAAAATGATGAAAAACTCCTTAACTTATTTGAACAATGGTTTTGTGAAAGATTAGTGCGGTAGAATCTTCATATTGAACATTAAAAAATATATAATCAACAATATTAGGAGTATTACACCAATATAGGTGCAGTTTGAATGTACACCGATATATGTAATGTACACCAATATATGTGCAATTATGAGACCAAAAATAGTGAAAAACTCATGCTACTTGTTTAAACAACGGTTTTTAATGCTTTTGAGTTAAGTTTTGTGTTACGCCCCGGGTCGAGGCGCTACAAAGACAATATTTTTTACATCCATCAAATGGCCAGTAACCTACGTCAACAACAGATAAAAACAATGCAAACAACTTACTTAAACAACAATTTTTTTAACGCATCCGAATGAAGATTTGAGCAAAATTAGTGTTGTAGAATATTCATATTAAAGATTTTATTGGACAAACTTAAAATAGATATAATTAAGACTGTTTATATGAATTCACATGAATTGTTGAGTAGCTATGGGCTAAACAATGATGAAAAACTCAAATAACTTGTTTAAACAGCTGTTTTTAATGCATCCGAATTAAGTTTTGTGCAAAATGAGTATGGTAGAATATTCATATCAAAGAATTAATTGGAGAAACTTATAATGGACATAATTAGAATTATTTATATGAATTCGTCTGAATTTCTGTGCAGTTATGAGGCCAAAAATAATGAAAAATTCAAAACAATTGTTTAAACAACAGTTTTTATTAAATCTGGATTAAGTTTTGTGCAAAATTAGTTTCATAGAATCAACAAATTGAACATTCAATTCTAAAAACATATAGTAGATGATATTACGAGTATCCACATGACTTTGCACCAATTTATGTGCAGTTATAAGGTCAAATATGATGAAAAACTCATATAACTTGTTCAAACAATAATTTTTAATGCTTTTGAGTTATGTTTTGTGTGAAAATACTGTCGTAGATTATTCACATTGAAGATATGATAAAAAATATTTAATAGACATTATTAGGAGTTTTCGTGTGACTTTGTACGAAATTATTTGTAGAAACGAGATTAAAATGATAACTTATTTAAATAAAAATTTTTATTGCATTTGGATAGTGTTTTGTAGAAAATTAGTGTCATAGAATGTTCATATTAAAGAGTTAGTTAAAAAAACTTACAATTGGTATAATTAAGAGTATTTATATGAATTTGCACGACTTGTTGAATAGTTATGTAGGCAAAAACTGATGAAAAACTCAAATAACTTGTTTAAACAACATTTTTAATGTATCTGAATTATATTTTGTACAAAATTAGTTTCGTAAAATATTCATATTGAATATTTAATTATAAAAACATATAATAGGCAATATTAGGGGTGTTCATATGAATTTGCACGAACTTATGTGCAGTTATGAGTTAAAAAAATAATTAAAAACTCAAACAATTTATTTAAACAACAGTTTGTAATGATTGTGAGTTCAGTTTTGTGTGGAAAATCTATCCTAGAATATTCATATTGAAGAGTTAATCATAAAACAGTAAATAGACATTAGTAGGAGTATCTATTCGATTTGTTTTATAGATTATGTGTAGTTATGAGGCCAAAATGAATTATTTAAACAGTACTTTTTAATGCACTGGGATTAAGTTTTGTACAAAATTTGTCGTAGAATATTTTTATTGAAATGTTAATTAGAAAATTTTATAATAGACTTAATTTAGGAGTATTTATTTTAATTTTCATGAATTTATGTGTAGTTACAAGATAAAAAATAATGAAAACTCAAATAACATATGTAAACAACAGTTTTTAATGCATCCGAATTAATTTTTGTGCAAAATTAGTATTGTAAATCTTCATATTGAATATTTAATTATAAAAATATATAATAGATAATATTTGGAGTACCCATATGAATTTACACCAATTTACATGCAATTATGAGGCAAAATATGATGAAAACTCATCTAACTTGCTTAAATAATAGTTTTTAATGCTTTTGAATTATGTTTTATTTGAAAATATTATTGTAGAATATTCACATTGAAAAGTTAATAAAAAACAGTTAATAGACATTACTAGCAGTTTTCATACGACTTTGCACGAAATTATGTGCAGAAATGAGGCCGAAATGATAAAAAAAATGCAAACAACTTATTTAAACATGTCTTGAATGTATCCGGTTAAAGTTTTATGGAAAATTAGTGTCGTAGCATGTTCATATTAAATAGTAAATTGTGTCCTATAATAGACATAATTAGGAGTATTTATGTGAATTTGCAAGACTTGCTTGATAGTTATGGGGGAAAACTGATGAAAAATTCAAATAACTTGTTTAAACAATATTTTTAATACGTCTAAATAAAATTTTGTGCAAAATTAGTTTCATATAATTTTCATATTGAATATTTAATTATAAAAAAATATAGTAGACAATATTAGGAGTATCCATATGAATTTGCACAACTTTATGTGCAGCTATGAGGTCAAAAATGATAAAAAAACTCAAATAACTTGTTTAAATAATATTTTTTTAATGCTTTTGAGTTATGTTTTGTGCGAAAAATACTTTCGTAGGATATTCCAAAATGAAGAAAAACGCAAATAACTTATTTAAACAATCATCTTTATTGTATCCGGATGATATTTTATGCAATATTATCGTAGAATGTTCATATTAAAGTGTTAATTGGGCAAAGTAATAATAGACATAAATAGGAGTATCCATCTGAACTCGTGCGAATTTATAGTTATGAGGCCAAAAAATATTGAAAAACTCAAATTACTTAAATAACAATTTTAATGCATCCGAATTAAGTTTTATACAAAATTAGTATCGAAGAATATTCATATTGAATATTTTATTATAAAAATATATAATGGACAATATTAGAAATATACATATGAATTTGCACCAATTTATGTGCAGTTATGAGGATAAAAAGATTAAAAACTCGTACAACTTTAAACAATATTTTTTAATACATTTGAGTTATGTTTTGTGTGATAATACTATCGTAAAATATTCACATTAAAAAGCTAATCATAAAAACAGTTGATAGATATTATGTTTAGAAATGAGGCTAAAATAATTAAAAATACAAATAACTTATTTTAAACAACATTTTTTAACACATCTGGATGAAGTTTTGTGTACAATTAGTATCATAGAATATTCATATTGAAGACTTTATTGGATGAAATTAAAATAGTAAAATCTAGAAGTATTTATATGATTTTTCACAAATAACTTGCTTAAACATATGTTTGTAATTCATCCGAATTAAGTTTTATGCAAAACTAGTATCGCAGAATCTAGAAGTATTTTTAATGCTTTTGAGTTGTATTTTGTGCGAAAATACTTTCATAGAATATTCATATTGAAGAATTAATCATAAAAATAGACATTATTAAGAGTATATGTTCGAATTTGCACGAAATTATGTGAATTTATAAGGGTAAAAATGATGAAAAACTCAAAAACCTGTTTAAACAACTATTTTTAATGCACCAGGATTATTTTTGGTACAAAATTAATGTCGTAAAATGTTCATAATTAAATATTAATTGAACAAATCTTATATTACTCTTAATAAGGAGTATTTATTTTAATTTGCACGAATTTATGTGTAATTACAAAACCAAAAGTGATGAAAAAAATAAAACAATTTATTTAAACAACTGTATTTAATGCATCCGCATCACTTTTTCTGCAAATTAGTGTCGTAGTATCTTCATATTGAGCATTTAATTATAAAAAAACATATATAAAAAATATCAGGAGTATATATGAATTAACACCAATTTCAATTTATGTGCAGTTATGAGGCAAACAGTTATGAAAAACTCATACAACTTATTTAAACAACAGTTTTAACGCTTTTGAGTTAAATTTTGTGCGAAAATACAATCGTACAATATTCACATGAAGAGTTAATCATAAAAATAGTTAATAGTCATTATTAGGAGTATCCATACAATTTTGTATGAAATTATATTTAGAAAAGTGACCAAAAGACAACTTGTTTAAATAGATATAACTAAGAGTATTTATATGAATTCGCACGACATGTTGAATAGTTATGGGTGTAAAAACTGATGAAAAACTCTAACTTGTTTAAACATCATTTTCATTGCATCCGAATTAAATTTTATGCAAAATTAGATTTGTAGATCTTCATTGAATATTTAACTATAAAACATATAATAGATAATATTAGGAGTATTCATTTGAATTTACACAAATTTATGTGCAGTTACGATGTCAAAAATGATTAAAAACACCAAATAATTTGTTTTAAACAATAGTTTTTTTATTCTTGTGAGTTAAGTTTTGTGCGAAAATATTATCGTAGAATATTCACATTGAAGAGTTAATCATAAAAATAGTT
Organism: Schoenoplectus tabernaemontani; assembly: GCA_037127355.1. Taxonomy (NCBI): domain Eukaryota; kingdom Viridiplantae; phylum Streptophyta; class Magnoliopsida; order Poales; family Cyperaceae; genus Schoenoplectus; species Schoenoplectus tabernaemontani. The sequence goes on from CM073752.1 coordinate 13,338,416, forward strand.
AATAGACACTATTAAGAGTATCCATTTCCATTTAATTTTTCATGAAATTATGTGTAGTTCTGATGCCAAAATAAAGAAACACACAAACTATCTATTTAAACATCACTTTTTAGTGCACCAAGATTAAGTTTTGTACAAAATAGTTTCTTAGAATGTTCATATTAAAGAGTTAATTTGACAAACTTATAATAGACATATATTTAGGAGTATTCGTATGAATTCCCATGAATTGTTGAGTAGTTATGGGCAAAAATGATGAAAAACTCGAATAACTTGTTTAAACAGTAGTTTTTGCTGTCAAATTAAATTTTGTGCAAAATTAATTTCATAGAATCTTCATATTGAACATTCAATTATAAAAACAAGTATACAATATTAGGAGTATCAATATGAATTTACTTGAATTTATATGATGTTATGAGCCAAAAAGGATTAAAAACTCAAACAAATTGTTTAAATAATAATTTATAATGTTGAAGATTTAATCATAAAAACAGTTTATAGACATTATTAGGAGTATTTGTTCAAATTTACATGAAATTATGTGTAAAACAAAAAAAAATCAGACTACCTTTCCAAACTGCACTTCTTAATGCATCGGGATTAAGTTTTGTACAAAATTAGTGTTGTAGAATGTTCATATTGAAGTGTTAATTACAAAATCTAAAAATAGAATTAATTAGGAGTATTGCATTTAATTTGTACGAATTTATGTGTAGTTATGAGGTCAAAAATGATGAGAAACTCAAATAACTTATTTTAGCATCAATTTATAATGCATCTGAATTATGTTTTGTGAAAAATTAGTATTGTAAAATTTTCATATTAGACATTTAATTATAACAACATATAATAGATAATACTATGAGGATCCATATGAATTTGCATCAATTTATGCGCGGTTATGAGGCCAAATATGATGAACAACTCATACAACTTATTTAAACAACATTTTTAATGCTTTTGAGTTAAATTTTGTGTGAAAATATTATCGTAGAATATTCACATTGAAGATTTAATCCTAAAAACAGTTAATAGACATTATTAGAAGTTGCCAGTATGACTTGGTAAAAATTGTGTAGAAAATGAGGCTAAAATGATAACTTATTTAAACAGCAGTTTTTAATGCATCTGGATGATATTTTATGCAAAATTAGTATTGTAGAATATTCATATTGAAGAGTTAATTGGGTAAACTTATAATGGACATAATTAGAAGTATTCATCTGAACTTGTGCAAATTTATGTGCAGTTATGAGGTAAAAAATAATGAAAAACTCAATAACCTATTTAAACAAGAGGCTTTAATGTATCCGAATTAAGTTTTGTGCAAAATTACTTTCGTAGAATCTTCATATTGAACATTTAATTATAAAAACATATAAAGATAATATTAACAGCATTCATATGAATTTGCACCAATTAATGTGCATTTTTTGTGGCCAAAAATTATAAAAACTCATACAACTTGTTTAAATAACAGTTTTTAATGCTTGTGAGTTAAGTTTTGTACGAAAATACTGACGTAGAATATTTAAATTGAAGAGTTAATATACATTATTAGGAGTATTCATTCAATATTCTTTGAAATTATGTATAGTTATTAGGCCAAAATGAAGAAAAACTCAAACTACCTATTTAAACAGTATTTTTTAATGGACCAAGATTATGTTTTGTATAAAATTAATGTTATAGAATATTCATATTGAACTGTTAATTAAAAATTTTATAAGGCCAAAAATAATGGAAAACTCAAATAATTTACTTAAACAGCAGTTTTTAATGCAACCGAATTAATTTTTGTGCAAAATTGGCATCATAAAATCTTCATAATGAACTTTTAATTATAGAAACATATAATAGATATTATTAGGAGTATCTAAATGAATTTGAACAAATTTATGTACAGTTATGAGGCTGAATATGATTAGAAACTGATACTTCTCGTTTAAACAACAGTTTTTAATACTTTTGAGTTAAGTTTTGTGTGAAAATACTGTCGTAGTATATTCAAATTGAAGACTTAATAAAAAAATAGTTAATAAACATTATTAGGAGTTTTCGTACAAGTTTGCACGAAATTATGTCTATAAATGATGCCATAATAATTAAAAGATGCAAACAACTTGTTTAATGCATCCAGATGAAGTTTGTGGAAAATTAGTATTGTAGCATGTTTATATTAAACAGTTAATTGGACAAACATATAATAGACATAATTAGAAATATTTATATGAATTTGCACTACTTGTTGAATAATTATGAGGGAAAAAAGTGATGAAAAAAATAAATAACTTGTTTAAACAACATTTTTAATGCATCGAATAAATTTTTGTGCAAAATTAATTTCATAGAATCTTCATATTGATACAACTTGTTTAAACAACCGTTTTTAATGCTTTTGAGTAAACTTTTGTGCGAAAATACTTTCATAGAATATTCACATTGAAGAACTATTCATAGAAATAGCTAATAGACATTATTAGGTGTATCTATACAACTTTGCATGAAACTATGTGTAGAAACGAGGCTAAAATGATTAAAAATGCAAACAACTTATTTAAAGAAAAGTTTTTAATACATCCGGATTAAGTTTTGTGCAAAATTAGTATCGTAGAATGTTTGTATTAGAGAGTAATTGGATAAGCTTATATAGACATAAATGGGAGTATTTATATGAATTTGCGTGAATTTATATTCAGTTATAATAGACATAATTAGGAGAGGAGAACCTATTTAAACAAAAGTTTTTTAATGGATCCTAATTCAGATATGTACAAAATTTGTATTGTAGAATATTCATATTGAACATTTAATTATAAATATTTATAATGGACAATATTAGGAGCATCCGCACGAATTTACACTAATTTATGTGCAGCTATGAGGTCAAAAATAATGAAAAACTCATATAACTTGTTTAAACAATAGTTTTTAATGCTTTTGACTTAAGTTTTGTGCAAAAATACTATTGTAGAATATTCACATTGAATATTTAATCATAAAACAGTTAGTAGACATAATTAGGAGTATCCATATGAGTTTGCAACAAATTATGTGTAGAAAAGAGTCTAAAATGATTAAAAACACAAACAACCTGTTTAAACAGCAATTTTTAATGCATCCAGATGAAATTTTATGCAAAATTAGTATCGTAGAATGCTCATAATTAGAGGTATTCATCTAAACTCATGCAAATTTATGAGCAGTTATGAGGCCAAAATGATGAAAAACTCAAACAACTTATTTAAACAACAGTTTTTAATGCATCTGAATTAAGTTTTGTGCAAAATTAATATTTAGAATTTTTATATTGAACATTTAATTAAAAAAAATATATAATATTAAAAGTATCCATTTAAATTTGCACCAATTAATGTGCAATTATGTGGCCAAAAATGATGATACAACTTGTTTATACAACAATTTTTAATTCTTGTGAGTTAAGTTTTGTGTGAAAATATATCGTAGAATATTCACATTGAAAAGTAATCATAAAAACTGTTAATAGATATATTATTAGGAGTATCTATATAAATTTGCATGAAATGATGTATAGTTATGAGTCAAAAAATGATGAAAAACACAAATTACTTGTTTATCCGAATTAAATTTTGTGCAAAATTAGTTTCGTAGAATATTCATATTAAATATTTAATTTAAAACATATAATATGAAATATTAGGAGTATTCATATTAATTTGCGCGAACTAATATGCAGTTATGAGGTCAAAAATAATTACAAACTCAAACAACTTATTTAAACAATAATTTTTAATACTTTTGAGTTAAGTTTTGTGCGAAAATACTATCGTAGAATGTTTACATTGAATACTTAATCATAAAATAGTAAATAAATATTATTAGGAGTATTAGTTCCTTTTTGGTTAAATATGTGTGGTTATGAGGCAAAAGAAAAAAAAAACTCAAACTGCCTATTTTAACAGCACTTTTTAGTGTATCGGGATTAAGTTTTATACAAAATTAGTGTCGTAGAATGTTCATATTGAAATGTTAATTAGAATATAATTTAGGAGTATTTGTTTTAATTTTCCCGAATTTATGTGTAGTTATGAGGCCAAAAATGATGAAAAACTCAAACAACTTATTTAACCAGCAATTTTTAGTGCATCCGATTTTTTTTTGTGCAAAAATTATGTCGTAAATCTTCATATTGAACATTTAAATATAAAAACATATAATAGATAATATTTGAAGTATTCATGTGAATTTGCATCAATTTATGTTCAGTTATGAGGCCAAATATGATAAAACAAATTCATACAACTTGTTTAAAGAATAGTTTTTAACGCTTTTGAATCAAGTTTTGTGCGAAAATACTGTCGTAGAATATTCACATTGAAAAGTGAATGAAAAACAGTTAATATACGTTATTAGGAGTTTTCGTACGGCTTTGCATAAAATTATGTGTAAAAACGAGGCCAAAATTATTAAAATCGCAAACAGCATATTTAAACAGCTATTTTTTAATGCGTCTAGATGAAGTTTTATGAAAAATTAGTATCGTAGCATGTTCACATTAAATAGTAAATTGGACAAATCTATAATAGGCATAACTAGGAGTATTTATATGAATTTGCACGACATGTTGAATAGTTATGGGGGTAAAAACTGTTGAAAACTCAAATAACTTGTTTAAACATCATTTTCATTGCATCAGAATAATTTTTTTTGCAAAATTAGATTCGTAGAATATTCATATTGAATATTTAATTATAAAAATATATAATAGACAATATTAGGAGTATCCATATGAATTTATACGAATTTATGAGTAGTTACGATGCCAAAAATGATTAAAAACACCAAATAATTTATTTAAACAATAGTTTTTTATGCTTGTGAGTTAAGTTTTGCGTGAAAATATTATCATAAAATGTTCACATTGAAGAGTTAATCACAAAAATAGTTAATGGACACTATTGAAGTATCTGTACGATTTTGAATGAAATTTTGTGTAGAAACAAGACTAAAATGATGAAAAACACAAACCACCAGTTTAAACAACAGTTTTTAATGCATCTACATAAAATTTTGTGCAAAATTATTATTGTAGAATGTTCTTATAATAGATATAATTAGGAGTATTCATCTGAGCTCCCGCGAATTTATGAGCAATTATGAAACCAAAAGTGATGAAAAATTCTAATAACCTGTTTAAATAGGAGTTTTTAATGCATCAAGATTAAATTTTGTACAAAATTAGTATTGTAGAAGGTTCATATTGAAATATTAATTGAAAATCTTTTAATACAATTAATTAGGAGTATTTATATTAATTTGCATGAATGTGTAGTTATGAGGCCAAAAAATGATGAAAATCTCAAACAACTTATTTAAATAATAATTTTTAATGCAACCGAATTGATTTTGTTCAAAATTAGTATTGTAGAATATTTATATTTAATATTTAATTATATTATAATAGATAATATTAAAAAAATATATATGAATTTGCACCAATTTATGTACAGTAATGATGATAAAAATAATGAAAAACTCATATAACTTGTTTAAACAATAATTTTTAATGCTTTAGTTATGTTTTGTGTTACGCCTCAGGTCGAGGCACTACGGAGATAATATTTTTTGCATCCATCCGACGGCCAATAACCTACGTCGCCAATAGATAAAAATAAAATAAAACACAAGAGACAAAAATAAAACGGAGTCAGCTATAAAGCTCAGTAACCGGTTATTTAACGGCGCAACTTATCTATAACAGGTTTATAAAATAACTCAATCCAAAAGCATTTAAATTAAAATAGTTCATTCTTATTATGAAATTAAAATTATTAAGTACATACTCAACAATTATGCACGTACATGAAGACTACAAGCCAAACTAGATGGTATATATTCCATTCATCTGTCGATAAGCAAGGCTCCTGAATTTAGTATCGCTCACAACCCTTATAGATTGCACGAACTACCTCTTTCAAGTAAATAAAAGGGTCACTTACGACATTTATAGCTATACATAATTCAAACAGTTCTATTTATCAACATCTATTCAGTTTAGATAATTCAGATAATTCAGGCTGTCACCCATATCAAAAGTCAAAGGTCAATCCACACAATTGAGGTCAAGTCAAGAATCCTAATACGGATAATAGTCAAATATAAGTTATAGAAAAGTCTGGTTTCATAACATTTGATCAATTCAGATAATTTAGGTCATTGAATATCCATATCGTAAGTCAAAGGTCAACTATCACAATTCATAATAATAGATAATAATAAATAAATAAATAAAAGTTATAAAGAACTTTGGTTACCTAACATCCAATCAATTCAGACAATTCAAGTTATCAACCCATAGTACAAGTCAAAAATCAATTAATTCATAATAATGGATAATAATAAATAAATATAAGTTTTAGAGAAGTACGGTTACCTAACATCCAATCAATTCAGACAATTTAGGTCATCGACCAATATTATAAGTCAGAGGTCAATCAATTAATTATAATGAATAATAATAAATAAATACAAGTTATAGAGAAGTCCGGTTACTTTATACATAACGATTTCAATTCTCGACTCGATCGTTAATGATACTTGAATCCTCCACGACGTATTCCATTCAAAACCCAAACCACGACATCTATACGAATTGTATTAGTATTTATTAATATTCTTCTATTAATCACTTCTAATGACTTTTCAAATATAAGTATAAAAGTATTTATTTATTAATATATTCATCAATTTTCTAAATTCAGTGCTTAGTACAAGACCATACCCATTTTTCCTTAACCAATTATATTCGTTACTTACCGGTAACTTAATTATCAAAGCCATCAAAAACTGGTTTCAAATAAATTCTTTATATATCGATGCATCAATATCAAATAAAAGTTGTAAATAACCTGATTACCTTATCAATTGATTGCATAAGCCACTTCTGCATAATATTGTTTTTCTTATTTTTCTTTTATCTCATTTCATTTTCTCTGTTTTTCCTTTTTCTCTAGTTTTCTAATTTCTTTCCGATTCCCTCTCTCTGTAATATTTTTTTTCCTTTTCTATTGTATTTGTTTCACTTTTTTATCCGCGAGAGAGAAAAGAGCATTATCATCAATTAATGGCGGTTTGATCAATGCCACGTGCCACTTAACATACAACCATTGTGGCATCAGTTTTCTTTTCTTTCTTTTTACGATCTTGCATATTAAACCTTATAAATAATTCATTTATAAAATGATCCAAAAATAATAAAATAAATACTTACTTTCTTTTCATCCTCAAAATTTAAAATATTATGGTGGTTTAGAACTAATAATATTAAAAAAAAATTAGTCTTCGCATTGTGTATTTGCATCTTTAGATGAGTTATTTTATAAACATATTATAGAGAAGTTATGTCGTTAAATAATCAGTTATTGAGCTTTTTAAGATTCCTTTTGTTTTCATCTCCTGTTACAAGCTATGTCGTTAAATAACGTAGGTTGCTGGCGGTTGAATGCATGTAGAAGATATTGTCTCTGTAGCGCCTCGACACAGAGCGTAACATTTTGGGTGAAAATACTATCGTAGAATATTCAAATTGAAAAGCTAATCATAAAAACAGTTAATAGACATTATTAGGATTTATTTGTATATTTTTGCAAAAAAATATTTAAAAACGAGGTCAAAATGATTAAAAACGCAAACAACTTATTTAAACAATATTTTTTTAACGCATCCAGATGAATTTTTGTGTAAAATTAGTGTCACAGAATATTCATGTAAAAGAGTATATTGCACGAATTAAAATAGCAATATTTAGGAGTATTTACACGAATTTTCATGAATTGTTGAGTAGTTATTGGCCAAAAAATGATGAAAATACAAATAACTTGTTTAAACAACTGTTTGTAATGCACCCAAATTTTAATTTATACAAAATTAGTGTCATAGAATCTTCGTATGGAATATTTAATTATAAAAACATTTCATGGAGAATTCTAGGAGCATCCATATGAATTCATCAATTTATGTGAAGTTATGAGGCGAAAAATAATGAAAAACTCATACAACTTGTTTAAACAATAATTTTTAATGCTTTTGAGCAATGTTTTGTGCGAAAATACCATCGTGGATTATTCATTTTGAGGTGTTAATTATAAAATTTATAGTAGACTTAATTAGGTATATTTATTTTAATTTGAATGAATTTAAGTGTAGTTATGAGGTCAAATATGATGAGAAACTCAAACAACTTATTTAAACAGCAGTTTTAAATGCATCCAATTTTTTTATGCAAAATTAGTGTCATTAAATTTTTATAATGAATATTTAATATAAAAATATATAATAGATAATATATGGAGTATCCGTATGAATTTGCATCAATTTATGTTCAGTTATGAGGTCAAATATAATGAAAGACTCATACAACTCGTTTCAACAATTATTTTTAATGATTTTGAATTATATTTTGTGTGAAAATATTGTCGTAGAATATTCACATTGAAGACTTAATAAAAAATATTTAATAGACATTATTACAAGTTTTCATATGATTTTGCATGAAATTATGTGTAGAAACGAGACCAAAATGATTAAAACACAAATCAATTGTTTAAATAGCCATTTTTAATCCATCCGGATGAAGTTTTGTATAAAATTAGTGTCTTTGCACGTTCATATTAAATAATAAATTGGACAAATGATGAAAAATTATACGAATTTGAACGTCTTGTTGAAAATTTATGAGGGAAAATGATGAAAAACTCAAATAACTTGTTTAAACAACATTTTTAGTGCATCCGAATGAAGTTTTGTGCATAATTAGTTTCGTAGAATTTTCATATTGAATGTTTAATTTTTATAAAACATAATAGGAAATGTTAGGAGTATCAGTATGAATTTGCACGAATTTATATGTAGTTATGATGTCAAAAATGATTAAAAACTCAATCAACTTGTTTAAACAACACTTTTAGCATTCATGTGCAAAATAAGTTTCATAGAATCTCTATATTGAACATTCAATTATAAAAATAAACAGATAATATTAGGAGTATCCGTATGAATTTACTCGAATTTATATGATGCTATGAGCCAAAAAGGATTAAAAACTCAAACAACTTGTTTAAACAATCATTTTTAATGCACTTGAGTTAAGTTTTATGCGATAATATTGTCCTATGATATTCTTGTGGATCATTTAATCATAAAACCAATTTATAGACATCATTAGGAGAATCCGTTTGAATTTGTAAGAAATTTTGTGTAGTTATGAGGCAAAAAAACAAAGAAAAACTCAAACTACCTGTTCAAACAACATTTTTTAATGTATTGGGATTAAGTTTTGTACAAAATTAGTGTCACGGAATGTTCATATTGAAGTTTTAAATATAATATCTTATAAAATATTTAATTAGGAGTAATGATTTTAGTTTGTATGAATTTATGTGTTGTTATGACGCCACAAATATTGAAAAACTCAAATAAGTTATTTTAGCAGTAGTTCATAATGTATCCAAATGATGTTTTGTGTAAAATTAGTGTCGTAAAATCTTCATATTAGATATTTAATTATAAATATATAATAGATAATATTATGAGTAATCCATATGAATTTACACCAATTTACGTGCAGTTATGAGATCAAATATGATGAAAAACTCATACAACTTTTTTAAACAATAGTTTTTAATGCTTTTGAGTTAAGTTTTATGTGAAAACACTATCGTAGAATATTCACATTGAAGATTTAATCATAAAAACATTTAATAGACTATTAGGAGCTTTCATACGACTTGTATGAAATTATGTGTAGAAATGAGGCCAAAATGATAACTTGTTTAAACAACAGTTTTTAATGCATCCGGATGATATTTTATGCAAAATTAGTATCGTAGAATGTTCGTGCTGAAGACTTAATTGGGAAAACTTATAATAGACCTAATTAGGAGTATTCATCTGAACTTACGCGAATTTTATGTGCAGTTATGAGGTCAAAAATGGTGAAAAACTCAAATAACTTGTTTAAACAAGAGTTTTTAATTCATCCGAATTAAATTTTATGCAAAATTAGTTTCATAGAATCTTCATATCAAAAATTTAATTATAAAAACATATAATAGACAATATTAATATTATCCATATGAATTTGCACATGTGCATTAATATGGCCAAAAATGATGAAAAACTTATACAAATTGTTTAAACAACAGTTTTTAATGCTTGTGAGTTAAGTTTTGTGCGGAAATACTATCGTAGAATATTCAAATTGAACAATTAATTATAAGAACAGTTAATAGACATTATTAAGAGTATCCATTCAATATTGGATGAAATTATGTGTAGTTATAAGGCCAAAATGAAGAAGAAACTCAAATTACATATTTAAACAGCACTTTTTATTGTATCGAAATTATTTTTTGCATAAAATTAGTGCCGTATAATGTTCATATTGAACTGTTAATTGTAAAATTTCATAATAGACTTAATTAAGAGTATTTATTTTAATTTTTATGAATTCATGTGTAGTTATGAGGACAAAAATGATGAAAAATTCAAATAACTTGTTTAAATAGTAGTTTTTAATGCTTGTGAGTTATGTTTTGTGCGAAAATACTATCATAAGAATATTTAAATTGAAGAGTTAATCATAAAAATAGTTAATAGACATTATTAGGAGTATCTGTTCAATTCTGCATGAAATTATGTGCAATTATGAGGCCAAAATGATTAAAAACGCAATAACTTATCTAAACATCTGTTTTTAATTGCATCCGGATATGTTTTGTGCAAAATTAGCATTGGATAATGTTCATATTAAAGAATTAATTGAGAAAACTTATAATAGATATAATTAGAAGTATTAATCTAAACCTGCACAAATTTATGCACAGTTATGTGGCCCAAATGATGAAAAACTCAAACAACCTGTTTAAACAACAATTATTAATGGATCCAAATTAAATTTTGTGTGAAATTAATATCATAGAATCTTCATATTAAACATTAGTAATAAAAACACATATCGGACAACTTTAGGAGCATCCGTATGAATTTATACCAATTTATGTGCTGTTTTGAGGCCAAAAATAATGAAAAACTCATACAACTTGTTTAAACAATGATTTTGGATTAAAAACTATTTTGTGCAAAAATACTTTCGTAGAATATTCACATGAGTTAATCATAGAAACAATTAATAGACATTATTAGAAACAATTAATAAACTTTGTATGAAATTATGAATAGAAGCGAGGCTAAAATGATTAAAAACACAAATAATTTGTTTAACAATTTTTTTAATACATCCGGGTTAAGTTTCATGCAAAATTATTATTGTAGATCATATTAAAGAGTTAATTGGATACATTTATAATAGACGTAATTAGAAGAACCTATTTAAACAACAATTTTAATGGGTCCTAACTAAGATTTTATAATGGATAATATTAGAAGCATCCACGTGAATTTACATCAATTTATTTACAGTTATGAGGTAAACAAAAAAAAAACTCACATAACTTGTTTAAACAACAATATTTAATGATTTTGTGTTAAGTTTTGTGTGAAAATATTATTATAAAATATTTATATTGAAGAGTTAATCATAAAAAAGAGTTAATAGATATTATTAGGATTATCTATCAAAATTCACATGAAATTATGTGTGAAAATGAGGTCAAAATGTTTAAAAAACGCAAACAGTCAGTTCAAACAGTAGTTTTAATGCATCCGTGTGAAGTTTTATGTAAAATTAGTGTCGTAAAATATTAAATAGTTAATTTGACGAATTTGTCTGAATTGTTGATAGTTATGGGACAAAAAATGAAATACTCAAATAACTTATTTAAAAAGAAATTTTTAATTCATTCGAATTAAATTTATGTTATATCAGTTTTGTAGAATCTTCATATTTAATATTTAATTATAAAATATAAAATAGACAATAATATGAGCATATATCCATATCAAACGGCTTATTTAAACAATAATTTTTAATATATCTGAGTATAGTTATGCAAAAATTCTCTCATAGAATATTCACATTGAAGATTTAATCATAAAATATTTAATAGACATTATTTAGAGTATTTATTCGAATTTGCATGAAATTATTGGAAGTTCTGAGGTCAAAAATGATGAAAAACTCAAACAACCAATTTAAACAGCAATTTTTAAGGCATCGAGATTAAGTTTTATACAAAATTAGTGTCGTCGAATGTTCATATTAAAATTTTAATTAGAAAATCTTAAAATACACTTAGTTAGGATTATTTATATTAATATCCACGAATTTATATATAGTTGTAAGCCCAAAAAATGATGAAAAACTCAAATAACTTATTTAACTAATAGTTTTTATTGCATCCGAATCAAGTTTTGTGCAAACTAAGTTTTCTGCACATTTTGATTTTCAATGATTTTCAATAATATACGAACAATATTAAAATGAAATTAGACAACATACATTAATGTTCGATCAACATTAACAGAGAACATAATTAATTAGTATAATGAAATAAAACAACATAGACTATATTTGATTAGTATCATATTTATTTTTCTGAACAAAACATTAGCAAAATCTTAATGAAAATTTCTTTCAATTTTTCAGAAAAATAGTAATGAAGTGAGAAAATAAAATTTACAAGAGCGACAAGAAAAAAAAAGTGAGAAACCCATTCAAAGTTTTAACAATAACTTTCAGAAAATAACTCTTCAATGTGTCTAACAAAGTGTGCATGGAGGAGGAAAATGATGGATGCATATAATTAGAAAACCCTAGAAATATATAACCAGAAAAAGAAAAAAATATTGTAGGGCCCGAATTAATATCTCAGTCCCTAGATAAAATCTTTTTCAAGAGCCCAAATTATTATTACGGTTTCTAAAAAAAAGAGGTAGGGTCAGAGATTTTATTTCGATTCCTTCAAGTCAAGTAAAAAAAATTGATACTCATGCGAGATTCCGATAAAAAATATTTTTTTTTCTGAAAATAAAAAAATCCGAAACTACGTAATTGTTATATTCATTTCAAATTCTCAAACAAGACCGTACACGTATGTATGAGAAGCTTTACTATTATGAGGTCCAAATTGACTGTCATTACGATAAGATTTATATTGCAAAATAAATGAGTTCTTATATCTGATAATAGTTTATGACCATTGTGCTGTAAGGAAAATGGACTTTATCAAAATCCATATGGACTTCATTATATATGTTATTGGTTTTATTATGCAGCTCATTTTTTACATACTTCAATTATTTAGCTTTCACACCGTTAGTACAAATAATAACTACATTGTGCGAAATGAATTGCGTTATAAGATCATTTCCATAAATAATAACTTACTTAAATGAATATCAAAATATGTTTAAACTACATTTTTAATGCATTTGAATAAAAGTTTGTGCAAAATTAGTTTCATAGAATTTTCATATTGAATATTTAATTATAAAAAAATATAGTAGACAATATTAGGAGTATTCATATGAATTTGCACGAATTTATGTGCAGTTATGAGGCAAAAAATGAATAACTTATTTAAATAACACTTTTTTTAATGCTCTTGTGTTAAGTTTCGTGCAAAAATACTTTCTTAGGATATTCCAAAATGAAGAAAAATACAAACAACTTGTTTAAACAGTCATCTTTAATTCATCCGGATGATATTTTGTGCAAGATTATTATCGTAGAATATTCATTTTAAAGTGTTAATTGGACAAACTTATAGTAGACATAAATGGAAGTATTCATCTGAACTCATGAGAATTTATAGTTATGAGGCCAAAAAATAATGAAAAAACTCAAATTACTTACTTAAACAACAGTTTTAATACATCCGAATTAAGTTTTGTACAAAATCAGTAAGAAGAATATTCATATTGAATATTTTATTATAAAAATATTTATTAGACAATATTAGAAATATACATATGAATTTGTACCAATTTTTGTGCAGTTATGAGGACAAAAAGATTAAAAACTCATACAGCTTCTTTAAACAATAATTTTTAATGCATTTGAGTTATGTTTTGTGTGATAATATTATCGTAGAATATTCACATTCAAAAACTAATCATAAAAACAATTGATAGATATTATTCAAAGTATTCGTATGATTCTGCAAGAAATTATATTTAGAAATGAGGCCAAAATAATTAAAAACACAAATAACTTATTTAAACAGCATTTTTTAACACATATGGATGAAGTTTTGTGTAAAATTAGTGTCGTAGAATATTCATATTGAAGAGTTTATTAGAAAAAACTAACATAGTGAAATTTAGAAATATTTATATGAATTTTCACATATTGTTGAGTATTATTGGCCAAAAAAATGATGAAAAACTCAAATAACTTGCTCAAACAGATGTTTGTAAGCATCCGAATTAAATTTTATGCAAAACTAGTATCATAGAATCTTTCTATGAAATATTCAATTACAAAAATATATAATGGAGAATTTTATGAGCATCCATATGAATTTACACCAAATTATGTGAAGTTATGAGGCCACAAGTAATGAAAAACTGATATAACTTGTTTAAACAATCGTTTTTAATGCTTTTGAGTTGTGTTTTGTTGGAAAATACTTTCATACAATATTCACATTGAAGAATTAATCATAAAAATAGTCAATAGGCATTATTAAGAGTATATGTTCGAATTTGCATGAAATTATGTGAAGTTATGAGGCCAAAAATGATGAAAAACTCAAAAACCTGTTTAAACGGTTGTTTTTAATGCGCCGGGATTATGTTTGGTACAAAATTAGTGTCGTAAAATATTCATAATTAAATATTAATTGAACAAATCTTATAGTACTTCTAATAAGGAGTATTTATATTAATTTATATGAATTTATGTGTAATTATACAGCCAAAAGTGATGAAAAATAAAATAATTTATTTAAACAAGTTTATTTAATGCATCTACGTTACTTTTTGTGCAAATTAGTGTCGTAGTATCTTCATATTGAACATTTAATTATAAAAATATATATATAGACAATATTAGGAATATATATGAATTTACACTAATTTCAATTTATGTGTAGTTATGAGACAAAATTATGAAAAACTCATACAACTTATTTAAACAACAGTTTTAATGCTTTTGAGTTAAATTTTGTGCGAAAATACTATCGTATAGTATTCACATTGAAGAGTTAATAATAAAAATAATGAATTGACATTATTAGGAGTATCCATACAATTTTGCACGAAATTATATTTAGAAGAGAGACCAAAATACAAGTTGTTTAAATAGACATAACTGGAAGTATTTATATGAATTTGCACGACATGTTGAATAGTTATGGGGGTAAAAACTGATGAAAAACTCAAATAACTTGTTTAAACATCATTTTAATTGCATCCGAATTAAATTTTATGCAAAATTTGATTAGTAGAATCTCCATATTGAATATTTAATTATAAAAACATATAATAGATAATATTAGGAGTATTCATATAAATTTACACGAATTTATGTGCAGTTACGATGCCAAAAATGATTAAAAACACCAAATAATTTGTTTAAACAATAATTTTTTACGCTTGTGAGTTAAGTTATGCGTGAAAATATTATCGCAGAATATTCACATTGAAGAATTAATCACAAAATAGTTAATAGATTTTAAAAGTATCCGTTTAATTTTTCATGAAGTTGTGTAGTTATGAGGTCAAAATAAAGAAAAACTCAAACTATCTATTTAAACAGCACTTTTAAGTGCACCAAGATTAAATTTTGTACAAAATAGTTTCTTAGAATGTTCATATTAAAAAGTTAATTTGACAAACATATCATAGACATATTTAGAAGTATTCATAAGAATTTACATGAATTGTTGAGTAGTTATGGGAAAAATTGATGAAAAACTCAAATAACTTGTTTAAACAACACTTTTAGCTGTCGAATTAAGTTTTGTGTAAAATTAGTTTCATGAAATCTTCATTGAACATTTAATTATAAAAACAAGTATATAATATTAGGAGTGTTAATATGAATTTAGTCGAATTTATATGATGTTATGAGCAAAAAAGGATTAAAAACTCAAACAAGTTGTTTAAACAATAATTTTTAATGCATTTGTGTTATGTTTTGTGCGATAATATTGTCCTACAATATTCATGTTGAAGATTTAATCATAAAAATAGTTTATAGACATTATTAGGATTATATGTTCGAATTGCATGAAATTATGTGTAATTATGAGGCGAAAAACAAAGAAAAAACTCAGACTAGTTGTCCAAACAACACTTCTTAATGTACCGAATATTAGTGTTGTACAATATTAGTGTTGTAGAATGTTCATATTGAAGTGTTAATTACAAAATCTAAAAACATAATTAATTAGGAGTATTGATTTTAATTTGTACGAATTTATGTGTAGTTATGAGGTCAAAAATGATAAAAAACTCAAATAACTTATTTTAGCATCAGTTTATAATGCATCCGAATTATGTTTTGTGCAAAAATAGTATCATAAAATCTTCATATTAGACATTTAATTATGAAGTAGACTATTGTGAAAACGTTTGCATTTCAGCCGATATACAAACAGATCAAAAACTATATTTTAAAATATCAAAATTTTCAATTTATAGTTTTCATTAAATTATTCATATGAAAACCTTGTGGGATACACAAATTTGGAGTGTTTTGAGTTTTTTAAGCCACTCTTTTGAATTAAAAAAAACAGTTCTAAAAATAATAATAAATATTAAATGTTTGTGTTGTTTTTTTAAAAATTCAAAAGAGTGACTTAAAAAAACTCAAAACACTCTTAATTTTTGTATCCCAGAAGGTTTTCATATGAAAAATTTAATAGAAACCATAAATTATTTTTTTTTGAGATTTTAAAATATAGTTTTTAATTGTTTGCATATTTGCTGAAATGCAAACATTTTCACAATAGTCTATCTCTTTAATTATAACAACATATAATATAGATAATACTATGAGGATCCATATGAATTTGCACCAATTTATGTGCGGTTATGATGTCAAATATGATGAACAACTCATACAAATTGTTTAAACAACAGTTTTTAATGCTTTTGAGTTATGTTTTGTGCGAAAATATTATCGTAGAATATTCATCTTGAAGATTTAATCATAAAAATAGTTAATAGACATTATTTGGAGTTTCCAGTATGACTTTGTACAAAATTGTGTAGAAATGAGGCTAAAATGGTAACTTATTTAAACAAAAGTTTTTAATGTATCTGGATGATATTTTTTGCAAAATTAGTATTGTGCAATATTCATATTGAAGAGTTTATTGGGTAAACTTACAATAAACATAATTAGAAGTATTCGTCTGAACTTCTGTGAATTTATGTGTAGTTATGAGGTAAAAAATGATGAAAAACTCAAATAACCTATTTAAAATAAGAGGCTGCTTTAATATATCCGAATTAAGTTTTGTGCAAAATTATTTTCGTAGAATCTTCATATTGAACTGTGCGACCCTTTTTCGCGCGCCGCCGCACCGCCGCTGGGCGATGGGTTTGCGGAAGAAGGACACGGAGATCCCTCCCGAGCGTACATCTGGGGGTGTCGCCGATTCTCGCCGTTTAGAGATTATTTGGATGCACATTCGGGGGTTTTTAGTGATTGTGAGTTCTTGTAGATTCGGTGGCGCAAGCCCCCACCGTTAATTACCCCGGGGCTACGAACCTCGAGGCACCTCCGGATCTTTGAAAGAGAGAAGCAAATAGTATAGTTAAAAGATGGTCAAGTGGTCGTCTAGGTTCATAAAAAGGGGTCTACGGAAGACGAACCTACAAACAGATCGGTTCAATTTATGGAAGACAAACCTACAAACAGATCGGTTTTATCCTATGGAAGACGAACCTACAAACAGATCGGTTCAGTCTATGCCACCTCGAGATGTAACCTTACCTACGTGACCAGTTAATCTCTTTAGAGGGCTTGAGGTGAGTCTACATACAGATCGACTCGACCTCCGTTGATCTAGAAGATAAACCTACAAACAGATCGGTTCAATCTTAACTAGTCAACAACCAATCACACAAAATACAACTCGAAGCGCTGAGCCGGTTGATCTTGAGGTTGGTGAATCAGGAGAAGGGTGGATATGGCCCACGTGTTTCTTCTCACCGATCTTCTAGATCATGAATTCGAAGCACTAAGCCGATTCATAAACCTAGGAAACACAATTGCACACAATGTCAAACCCGAAGCGCCGGGGCCGGTTCAACATTGAGGCATGTGTTAGTGAAGGAACCTACCTACGTAACGGTTCACATTCACCGTTTTGTGGATGAATCTACCTACGTAACCGATTCAATCTCACAGTCTCGGGAAATGAACCAGGAGACGAACTTATCGACGGATGAGTTCAGTCTTGCCAGCTCAAATGGTCATGAATTACTTGTTCATGACACCGAGTCATTAAGATGTCACTTCTCTCGGACATCGTAATGTTCTTCTTCTTCAAAGTCGACATATCTCTCCATGCTGATGTCGTAGCTTTGGTCATTCTTCAGCGAGCGTCAAGACGTTCTCGTCTCGACTAATCATTCTACATGTTGCATTACTTGTGCAAAATTACTATGTTGCCCTACACCCCTTGTGTGAGCGTATTCAATCATGAGTTACTTGCTCATGGCAGCGAGTCATTAAGATGTCACCTATCTAGGACATCATAATGTTCTTCTTCTTCAGAATCGACATATATTTCCATGTTAGTATCGTAGCTCTGGTTATTCTTCATTAAGCGTCAAGATGTTCTTGTCTCGACATATTCACTCATGTTGCTATCAAAGCCTTATTCATCTCACGTCAAGATGTTCCTGTCTCGACGTATCTTATTATTCTTTATCAAGTGTCAAGATGTTCTTGTCTCGACGTATCTTCCCATGTTGCTATCAAAGCCTTAATCATCTCACGTCAAGATGTTCTTGTCTCAACGTATCTTCTCGTGTTGTCATTGCAACCTTATTTATCCTCTGTCAAGATGTTCTCGTCTTGACTAATCGTTCTAAATGTTATATCATGTGTGCAAATATTCTTATGTGGCTCTACACTCCTTATGTGAGCATATTTGTTCATTTCTAAAATGCACAAAGTCTATTATATAATATCTTCCATTATTATTTTATATTATAAAGATGCATTTATTTATTATTATTATTATTATTATTATTATTATTATTATTATTATTATTATTATTATTATTTTTATTTTTAAACTCTATTTATCTATGTAGAAAATTATTTACAAAAATAATAGGAAAAAGGGGGTTAGCTATTTAACTAGATTTTCATTTATATTTTTGGGATTTTTATAATAGCTAAAATAGTAGAATTTTTATTTTTATTATTTCCAAACTCTATTTATTCTGTAGAAAATCACTTACAAAAATAATAGAAAATAAAATGGCTATGATTTTTATTTGTATTTTTAAAATGTTTATAATAGCCAAAGTAATAGAATTTTATTATTATATTCTATTATATTGAAATACTATTCATTATGTAAGAATCATTTACAAAGTTAAAAGGTGGTTAGCTATACTATTTTACTATTATTATTTTTTTTATTTTTTGTTTTATTTTTAATATCTATAATAGCTAAAAAGAAATCATTACTAATATTTTATCCCATTTATTATACTATTCATTATATCTATTTTTATTATTTCTATTTATTATCTATGGAAAAATATAAGATCTTTTATTATTACTATTATTAGTTGAAAATAGCCATAAGAGATGAAATTCATTATGTTTTTATTACAACTATTATTTTTTATTATATTTTATTCATCAAAAGTATATTTTTTATTGTATATGTTTGTATAGAAATAAAAGAAATACAATTCATATTATAAAACTATATTATCATTCTTTATTATAAAAGAAAATGCATTTTACTATTTATTACCATGGTATTATATTTTTATATATTTTGTGCTATTTATTTTTATTATTCTTTTTACAGAAAATATCAATATAATATCTATTATTATTATTATATATTTTTTTTTATCAAAGAATATAGCTAATCTCACTATTTATTATAGTATATTACTATCATCATTATTATTTCATGGAAATTCGCTTGAAAAATCAGTAAAATATATCTAGTTATTATTTATGATTTTTATTTGTATTTTTGGAATTTTTATAGTATTTAAAATGACAAGTCAAAGCTAGGTCAAATATACCAATATATGTAATGTCTTTTGCTTTTAAATTGTTTTATCATGATTATATTTTTAAAACTGGAATATTATTGTATAGAAAAATAGTATGAAAAATAAGAAAATTTTAGAAACAAATTTGAGTCAATTTGGAGTTCAGGAGTATTTTCAAATCATTTATTTACTCTATATCATTACTATTCTGTTATTATTTAATTACTGGGCCTAATCTGGGCCGCCAGATCTGTATCAAGATTAGCGCCTGTCTTTTATTCAACTCCATTCTTATTTGGGCCGTTAGATTCACTTCAAGATTAATTCATACGAGATGTAAGGCCCAGATCCACTTATCACGTTATGAACATTCGATTTATTCCAAGATTCGCATGTGTGCTTCAATATTCGTGTTCTTGCGTTAATGTTCGTGCTGACGCGTTTCGTTGACCCTTCGGTCAATAGCGCCTCCAAGATTTGCGCCGGTGGCATTCCCGGCGGCTGAGGCCGTCTCTTTCCGATCAGATAGTTCCTCCGACGTCGTCTCTCCTCGGGGAGTTATTCTACAATATCTGATCGATGATCTATGCGGTGGATCGTGCTATGCACCAATGCCAGATGAACTGATTTGGTACCAGCCGGTACCGAATCTCAGATTTCACAAATTCAACACAATTACTTGTTTCTTTCAACAATTAATCATTCAATTAGCATCGTATACATATGTAAATGCCTTCTAACATGATTAACGATTCAAATTGGTCTATGACTCCATTACTCGGGATGGTTGTCAAAGTGCAATGGAAGCCGTTGGTACCGATTGCAATTTACTTCAAATTCTTGTTATTCATTGATCAACATTGACATTGTCATGCTTAATACTCTTTGTAACACTTATTCAAACCATGGTATACATGCATATGCTTATGATCTTCCCTAATTCTCAATCTAAAACTCAATTTGAGAAACGGGATGCGATAACAAATATTAAAACTCCAAATCGCCGAGTTCTCAAGATTATATCCGAGATCAATCGACTTCAAATGACTCCACAGACCCTAATGCATATAGTATTAACAAGGATCAAGGTAATTCTCATTCAAGAATCAAGAATCGATTAATGAAATTGATCGTTACCGAGTTCTCAAGTTGAACCGAGATCAATCGATTTAACAAAGCCTCATTCATCAACCTTTAAGCAGAATTCATCAAAAGAAATGAAAGATTTATACTATATAAGCTTGCAATGCATGAAATAAAGAAGAAAATCATGAAGAAATAGTTGAAATTTGAAGAAATTTAGAATCAAGACAGTTGAAATACCGATATCCAAAGTGGCGATTACATCTCTAAAGCTCCAATCTTCAAAATTAAACTCACTAACTCTCAATTAGCAAATAATAGAGTGTAGAGCTTACCTCTAGACAAGCAATTGGAGCAAAGGAATTGAGTTCTCAAGTTAAACCGAGATCAATCAATTCTCGCTAAGCCTCTCTTGATTCTTGTTCCTCTCTTGCTCTCTCTCTCTCTCTCTAGATTCTATATGCAATCTCTATAGTATCTTCTCTCTCGTCTCCTATCTTTCGTATGTGTGTGTATGTTATGAATTTCTATAATTCGATGCTTATATAAGCAATTGGATTGGTCCATCAAGGAATTAGAACTGTACACCACTCATACACCAACAATTGGACTTCCTTGGCTCATGGGCATGGTTCTTCAATTCTGTTAGTGCTTCTGTTGCGATGTGGGCCCCTATTCAAAGAATCCAAAGCTTAAACCTTCCACTGTTGACCATGTTTGACTCCACTTCTTATCTGTTGCTAGAACCTTCTAGAGCATCTAAACATACTATATATACTCACTCTAATGCATCTAGAGCATTTATTCATCCTCTGCCATTGTTATCTTCTTCCAAAGCTCAAAGCTTTATTACCCGATTCCATCTCTTGGCCAAAAGCATAGCTCCTTCATCCAATTATCAATCTCCATCACCTAAACAGCATCGTGAGAGTGCATAGAGGCTATAAGCACTGCCAATTCGAATTTACAATACAAGGTTTCAATTTTCATCAATTTGCCCGATTTCATTACTTCATCTCAATTACTTCAATTTATTCCATAATTGCTGCCCCTTTCTTCATACACAGTGTCGCCTAAGTAAATGGAGAAGGTTTGCATTATCAATTTTTGATTTTGAAGTAGGAATTGAAGTGCTTCATCAATTGCCCGAGGTATTCATCTCTTTCAATCACCTTATTCATTTGTTGTTTTTCAATTCGATCAATCGCACATACTCTCCCATGTATAAAGCTAGCTCTAGGTGAAAGGAATTGGAGTTGCGAGCTTTGGAGAGCTTGATCACCTCTAATGGCGCCTTCGCGCTCGTCGAGAAGAAGAAAGAAGAGAGGAGGAGAAGGAGAAGAGAAAGAAGGGGCGCTCGGCGCACGAGTCCACTACTAAAGGTGGGACCCACGCCGAGGCGCAACACAAGTGAGCCTGGTACACACCGCTTCTTTCTTTTGATTTAAATCTCTCGATTAGATCCGTGCATAGGCCCGGTGCATGATTGCTGTGTGAGCTATACATTCATAAACCCGACAAACGGGCCCCACATGTAAGTATATGAATCTCGCCCATTAGTACCCCACCGTGGATTGATTAACTCTCTCGCTTAAATCTAATTGATCCGACTTGGCACACTCGATAGGTCCACTTGTTTAATCAATCCATTAATCATCCGTTATAGTATTGATCCATGCCGAGGTGGCTCGTAGCCAGAAGGCTACGCGGCACCTAGGGCGCGAGCGGTCTCTCGGCCGTGCCACGTGGCATGTGGTGGGTTAAGTGGACCTCGGTGTGGTGCCATGTGGCACTAGGGTGGTGAGGTGGCCCATCTGGTCGTCCGCCACGTGGCACTAAGGTGGGGCCCACTTGTCGCCGACTCATACCCGTGGGGCCCACTGGCCGACATGGCCCAACGAGAGGCCGCCACGTGGCACACCCCTCTCTTCGCTTATTTTATTCCCTCTCGTGTTTCTTGCACCCGCTTTGTACCCGTAGCTGTCGTTATCCCCAACTTGCACCCGTAATCGCTCCGATCAAATCTCACCCTTGATTAATCACTTTATTCTCGCCTTTATTTTCCTTGAATTTATTCTCGATAGCTCCACTTATCCAAAAATTATGAAATTTTCACCAAAAATCCCTAAATTCATGATGATCATCCCTGTAATTTTTAATTCCATTTTTACCCCTCCTTCTCTGGATTAAAAATTCTTTTATCCATAAAACCCTATTATTCCTTCGAATTAATCCCCGATTTCAATTGTAGCTCAATGTCTCTCGCCAATTATCTCCTTTTGCAGAAACCACCCTAACTAAATACCAATTAGACTTATATTGATATTCATTAGGGCTTGATTTGATCAAATGCCGACTACTTATCGCCAATTAATACAAATCTAGACTTGATCAAAGTGGTTGCTCCCAAGTTACCTTGCACCCGATCGCCTTGTGAAATTGACTTTCAATCCCTTAACATGAGGGTGACTTGGTCAAAGAACCGACTACTTATCAAGATAATTGACACAAATCAAAGCATGGTTAGGTGGTTGCTCGCTGCATACTTTGGCACCGTGTCACTTGAAAGCAAAATCACATTTGAAATTTCTCATGACTAGTTGCATCAAAATGCTAGCTTGGCATTGACATCATTTCATGTAGCATAGGGATTATATCGCTTCGCCTCCTTTCTAGGGTTAGCTTCAAAGGCGATTTTTAGTGGTTCAACTCGACTCCTATAATAGGTCACCGAGGTGTGGGGTCCATTGTCGTTGAAAATGGTCACATGGTGACTCATCGATAGGCTATGTTGTTAGATTCATATACAAGGGACCTGCCAGTGGGTCCCACTTGTCGAGAAAATATAATCACATGGTGACACCCAAGAGGTCTCTCTCTCCCTCGATCTTCTTGGTCGTCACTCATGCCGAGTGGATAGAGAATAGCGGGGTATTTATACTCTTCACTTCATGCCCAAAGCATTCCATTGTGGGACTAATGGATTTATTCCGGGGTTAGGCAGCGACCTCTCCTGATCAGTGGGTCATCTTTCCACTGCTCTCTCTCTTCTCCCCCTTTCTTATAATTCATCATTAATCATCAGTTTATTTTATTTATTCATCTACTCATCTTTGAAATTTTTCAAGGGTAAACAAAGAGCCACCCACCAAGACGAGTCTTGAACGCTCGAAAGGCTTGTCTTGGTGCATTATTCCTTATTACTCATCATTTCATTTCTCATGACGTCTTCTCTTCTTCGGTATTGTAGTTTCATCTCATGACGCCATTCCGCGTCGCCCTCGAGTCATTATCATTCTTTTTACGAGGACCCTAGCGATTGGACTCCTCTCGTCTCGCCCATCCGAGCGACTCCCGTCTACCCGCGAGGCGGCGGTTTATTCTTCGGGGATGATCGCCTCATGACATCATGCCCCTTCAGCCTCTAGGCGTTGCCTCTACGGCTCCTTTGACACATCTCCTGGGCAAGGAGATCATAGACGGGGAGGCTCACAGATGGACCATCGCCCCTTCATCACTCCCTTGGAGTGCCATGGATATCGCCTAGAGTGGACCCGTATGTGCTCATGCGGGAGGGGACTCGCTCGTGCGAGCCGGGATATGACTCGCTTTTCTTGTCGATGTTTCATTATCATATCGACACACCCCGGCTACGGCCTTTTGTGAGAGGTGGAACTATTCCACCAACACTCGTTCATCGACGATCGGGAGCCGACTCCGACCCTCCTGGAGATACAGTTAGCTGACCGGCCGCCGATCTTCGGCCATTTCTATGATGAGTTCATGGTCTCACCCGCCGACTCGGGGACTTCACTCGATTCCCGCCTTCTTTGCATAGGATTTATGAGATTTATCATCATTTACGGATGGGGCATCCCGAGTTCCGTTCGATACATTGGATCGCCTATTTCACCGATCGGTCCACACTCGCCCTACGGTCTGGCTTCCACCGAGATCCATTTGGTACAGTGTCGGCTCGAGATTCATCACGACGGCCCTATCCCATCTCGGGATACCCCGTGTTCACATGACGTGGATCGGGAGACTTATCCGACCGCCTTCATCTCTTGGTGGATTTGCTATTTCTTATTACCTAGCTCTCCGCATACACACCATTCGCCTTCGGTGTTCATTATGGCGAGCCCGATCGCGCGTGGCGACAGGATTTCTTTGGCCGTGCCTCGTACCGGCCAACATTTATAGGTGCCTCCGCGTCCGACTTCATCTCGTAGTCCTTCACAAAGTGCGGAGCCGATCCCGTGGCATCCGATTAGCGGATGGCTCCACTTGCATTGGTCCGGCTCATATGATCCCGCATGGCGGTCACGCTACGAGATCGTCTACCCTTATTGAGTGATCTGGGCCGGGGGTGCCCGGCTTCATTGACTCGAGGTCGCCCGGTATAGATTTTTCAGAGTCGAGACCATCCGCGCTTCTCTCGAGACGCATCGGTGGCCCGCGGGGCGCTAGGGTTGCTGACAGGATGGTGATTGACAGCAGGGTCCCCTCTTCTGACTCTTCTAGCATTCGGGCCTGTGCCTATCGACTTGAAGTACCCGATCGCATTCGTCGTGGCTTTCTTCCTCTCGATTGGGCGATTATATGTTCATCGAGCCCTATTCGCCACATCGATGCGCACATCGTTTGGCTTGGATCAGACATTCCGCGCCTCTTCTCCGCCCTATATCATCGGCGGCCGATTTGGAGGGTATCGGATGGTGCTACACTCACCTCTTCCGACCGGGCACGGCACTCGCTATCGATGGTATCCACCTCTAGGACTTCCACCTTCACGAGGCGTTATCGGCGGTGGTATTATGAGACCATTCGCTCTTACCGGTCGTATACCCCCGGTGGTCGTCCGAGTACATGTCCGCGAGATGGCCGGCCTCTATTAGATGGCACCGTTTCGCGTGATCGCAGCCCTTTCCCGCCCCCTTGCCGCAGAGCCTGTCGACTTTCGTGGTTTAGGACAGCTCGATTTTCTCGTGTTCCGTTAGGACCATTCTTACAGGTACACTTCATTATCTCTTTAGGTTATTTTCTTTTGATAAGCCCTATCTCATTTCGACCAATTCTCTTTTAATTCAGAGTTGGCTTACGAGTATGATCACGCGGAGCCCGGGTTCTCGGTCCCTCGTCCACGAGTAGTCGGCGTTCATTCTCAGCCATATGTTGAGCCACCGGCTCCAGCCACCATGGGGAGAGATCGAGACGGCACCTCTCAGCCGCCTTCCCCGTCTTCTTTTCCTTCTCCCACTCCGGTGATTTTCTTTACCGACTCGCCTATCCTTATTCTCGGCGCACTTCATTTACATCTCTCGATTAGGGTTTATTTTTCAGCTTGTGGGACATCTCCGTGGAGCCGCCCGAGATGACATCATAGTAGATTTATCGGCGCTCGCGAGCACTACCATTCCAGGGTTTTGCACCGACCTTGCCGTCGCAGTTCGTGTGCTTCATTTAATACCTAGTTGCCGCATGCACTAGTATTTTCATTCTTACATGTATATTTTATGACCCCGAGGCCGATGACATGGCATCTCCACACCGCTCGAGCCTTTCTTTCATGACGCCCCGCTTCTCCGTCGATCTTGCTGGTACCCACTGGAGACGGTGACTCATTTGATGTGGTTCTGGGACCAGTGCTCACTCTTGTACGATCAGAGGAGGCTTCTTTAGAGCAGGGGAGTCCATTGGCTGTCGAGCCCGCGGGCGACGAGCCATTATCGATCGAGGAGGGCCATCTCATGCTTCTTCATCTCCCGACGGCGCCTCTCATGGCCACGAGATGGCGCAGAGTCTTGACCGAGCGGGTTGCGTCGATTACGACTCGAGTTGGATGAGAGTTGGGCCGGTGGAGCAGCCTATTCCACACCCCGCAGAGACGGGGTTTCCGGCTAGCGAGGTCTCGCCGAGCCTCATGCTTCTCCCGTACCTTATATTTCCTTTATCATTTACCCGTATTTTATTTTTCATGTATTTATGCTTTCCATTTTATTTTGTAGCCGGTCCGGTACACCCGCGGTCCTCCCGAGGCGACCGACATCCCCGCCCCCGATTCGATCCCACTTTGTCTCGGCGACGAGGCGATAGGTTAGATCTTCCCTTCCTTCTATTTCTTCTTTGGTTATAACAATTTGTCTAACCCATTTATTTTACTTGCAGATGTTTCATCGAGGGATGTGCGCTCGCCTTGGCCGCGCCGGCGGATGCACTCCGAGATACCTTCTTCGGGGCTATCCACTAGATTTCGACATCCCGGACTCTCTCGCCGGTGGATTCTCTTTCGATTGGTATAGCCGATGCGGATACCATCGCGCCGCCCTCTACTCATTGCACCTCGTCTCGAGAGCACTTTCATTTCCGGGAGGTGTGAGGAGCGCTCGGGGCTTACCAGGATGCGAGCTCTCTCGTATATCAAGCACGAGTTAGAGATTCATGAGCTACGCAGCATTTGGAGGCGCTCGACTCCGCTATCTTCGCCGCTCTCTTCTTGTGCCACTCTCCGCTCCATGGGAGTCAGTGGTGGGCCCGCTCGACTGCTCGTGCAGGAGCTAGAGGACCATAGATTATCAGTGGAGGGCTTCTCTCGACATTTAGCGGGACGTCTCCCGGAGTTGCAGATTCATTCGAGCGCCCGGGATAGTGCCTTCGCTCAGTTCTTGGACTTCGAGGCAGCTTCGGAGGAGGATAGGCACTCCCTCCATGATTATCTGGAGACTATTAGTACTGTGCTATTAGAGTTGGAGTCCCGCTTTTTGGGCCCATAGACTGCACTTTCATTTTTTCCTTTTCTCCTTTTCTTTTGCTATACTTGATATAGGATGCATTGACATTTATCATTTTGATCTCTTGTTGTGGATGATGCTTACTTCTATTATTATCCTTTCATCGCTTCCTCCTCAGTCAGCCGCGAGGAAGTATTTTATTGATTTCATGCTATGCACCTCCAATCTTATTTGCAAAAGCGCCCTATTACAATCGCTTTGCTTTAATGCGTCTAATCATAATAAAAGGAAAATCTTACAACATCCTATTACATTGATTCTATACATCATTTCTCTTTATTTATGGCAATACGAAACTCAAGTAACCGTGGTATTTTACGGATCGAACCGTCCGTATTGACCTCTAGGCCGGCATGTAATAAACCCGTTTATCCCTTTATTACCGATGGATAAACTTACCGTATCAATTGGATTATGGATGCAATTGATAACACCATTTTGTGGATGCTCCTTGTATATTCAATTGACTTTTATTTGTGGAAGCTCACCCACTCTCCTCATTTGTGCACCGTTGCGTGCATAAGTGGAAACTCACATTCACTCATCTCCACTCAATTTGTTTTGTGGGGGTACTACCCTCAAACATCCATCACGCATCCCCGCGAGACAAGCTTTCATCGGGTAGGTCCGCTCTCCATGACCTGAGTCACTTCTTTAAGCGAATTACTTTATTTGACACTGAATGTCGGGCAAAAGCGTAAACCCTTAGTCTGACCCCTCCATGATCTATTTTGGGATTAGAAACAGACCACCTCCTTGGGCGTGTGGTACTTTTGCGGATGAATGTACCCAACCTAGTTTTTTATATTTTAGCTACCCTCAAACATCCATCACGCATCCCTGCGAGACAGGCTTTCATCGGGTAGGTCCGCTCTCTATGACCTGAGTCACTTCTTTAAGCGAGCCGCTTTGTTTAACATGGAATGTCGGGTACAAGCGTAAACCCTTGGTCTGACCCCTCCATGATATGTCGTGGGATTATAACACACCATTTCTTCGGGCGTGTGGTGCTTTTACGGATGAATGCACCCAACCTGGCTTTGTATAACACTCGTGGTGTCGGGGACAAAGGTGGCAACCCCTTATTGAAAAGATTTTATTATTTTTTATTATCATTTTTTTTTTATGAGTAGAAAAATAGGTTTTTATTGTTTTACATATATATCCTTTTATTTTATTAGAAGAAGGCAGATTTTTGGTTATTAGTGATACATGTTACTAATAATACGAGAGTTATTTATTTACATGCCCTCGGAAGCGACTATTTACTAGCCACCAATTTGCTCGACCTATCCTGGCTTGCGCCACGGCGACCAATATGAGCAACTTTTGTCATTGGGCAACGAGATAGTTTGAGGGACAACCGCAAACCCCGCCCATTTTTGTGTTTATTCTCGTATCAAATGGACAAACCCAAAGTGGTATTTGTATTGTGAGCCCAAACACCAAAGCTCTCGCCTTACATTCTCGCGTGGTTTTGGCGTTGAATTTTCTTGTTCTATATATTTTTTATTTTTATAGGGCTATATGTGTTTGTGTGGTTTTGGATTTTTGGATGCATTCTATTTACAGATGCAAAAAT
The DNA here is from genome assembly GCA_037127355.1 of Schoenoplectus tabernaemontani. Lineage (NCBI taxonomy): Eukaryota > Viridiplantae > Streptophyta > Magnoliopsida > Poales > Cyperaceae > Schoenoplectus > Schoenoplectus tabernaemontani. The sequence continues at coordinate 13,368,023 of CM073752.1, forward strand.
AAGGTTTTTGGGATTTTATGCAAAAGTGGAGGTTAGACATGGGTTTGTGTTTCGTGCACGTGTGTGTAAGCGAACACTTATTCCCTCCTTATTTATTTACAATAGATACTACTCGATTGGTCCCGCTCTGGGCTAGGTGTAGTACTTCTTCAGATATCGCCCATTAATCGGTGGCATGGGCCTTTCACCTTCATGGTCTATGAGTTGGTATGCGCCGCCCCCGTATACCTTCTCGATTACATATGGCCCTTCCCAATTCGGGGAGAATTTTGGGCCGATGTGCCGGCCAATGATCTACTCTTGAGGACAAGAACAAGCTCCCCTTGTTGAAATGCCCGACTCGCGCCATCTTATCATATGCCCTTGCCATTTTTGCCTCGATATATTTCAAGGTTTTTTGGGCTATCGCTCTCTTCTCGTCCATGGCATCCAACTCGTCCGCCTAAGTTGTTGGCATTCGTCCATGGTCATATCATTTCGCATAGCCACCCGCAATGACGGTAATTCCACCTCAAGAGGAGAACGGCTTCAACCCCAAAAGCCGAGAATACGGGGTAGCTTGCGTAGGCGTTCGGTACGTGGTTCGATAAGCCCATAATGCCTCCTGTAGACGATTATCCCAGTCTCGTTGGTTGCCGTCCACGGTCTTCTTCATGATATTTATTAGGGTTTTATTAAAGGCTTCGGCCAGCCGTTGGCTCTCGGGTTATAAATGGACGAGAATCTCCAGTCAATATTGAATTGCTCCGCCAGGGCATAGACTTTGGAGCTCTTGAAGGCCGTTCCATTATCAGATATTATTCGTTGCGGTGTGCCGAATCGGTAAAGGATGTGCGTCTTGAAGAACTTAACCACATCGGATGCTTTAACTTCTTTGAGTGGGATGGCTTCAGCCCATTTTGTAAAGTAATCCGTTGCTGCCAGGATAAACCGGTGACCTCTCGACGTAGGAGGGTCTATGGGCCCCACTATATCTGTGCCCCACATATTAAATGGCCAGGATGCTACCGTGGGGTGCAACGGGTTTGGCGCTTGATGTATAAAAGGGCCGTGTATTTGGCACATGCGGCACTTCCTTGCGTGCTCTTCACAATCAGCCACCATTGTGGGCCAATAATATCCCATTCGCTTAATTTTCAACTTCATTTTCGGCCCAGACTGATGTGCTCCACATAGCCCGGAATGAACTTCTTTCATAACCTCGCTCGGCCAGCCCCGATACGCATCTTAGCCATAATCGATCATAAGACCTACGGTATAACGTGTTGCCCACATACGCATACCGTAGTACCCGCTTTCTTAGTTGATCGATTCTCTTGTCTTTGGGGAGGGTGCCATGCCGGAAATATTCAACGAACGGCTGTCTCCAATCATCGCCTTCTTCAGTTATCATTGTTTCTTGACATTCTATCTTTTCTAGCTTAATATTTTCATTATTCGCATCACCTGTAGTCTGACACAATGATAATGGCCTTCTATTGCGGACGATGATGTGGATTTCCGCTCTGTTGGTTCACCCAAACTCTCCTTGGCGAGTTTGACAACGCATCCGCTTCACCATTCACGCCCTCGTGACCTTCTCGATGGACACGTACGGGATTTTCTTCATTAGTTCCATGGCCTTCGGTGATATTGTATTAGTTCGCTTCAAAACCTTATATTCGCCAATTATTTGATTTATAATCATTTGTGAATCCCCAAAGATACGCACAACTTGACTTCTAGCTCCAATGATAGCTCTAGTCCGGCGATGAGTGCCTCATACTCTGCTTCATTATTTGTACATGGTTCAGTTAAAGCCAGAGAATATCGTATTATCCCGCCTTCCGGGGTTACGAAGACTAGTCCTGCGCCAGTTCGCACAGTTGGGACTCCCGGGCCCGCGATCGGCTTGATTGACGAGGCACCATCAAAGTACATCTCCCATATAGGACCTCCTTCTTCAACATGTAGAGTTTCCTCGTCGGGAAAGTCACATTTTAATGGGGAGTCATCTTGAATTGGGTGTGCAGCCAGGAAATCCGCCAGCGCCTGCCCCTTTATCGCCTTTTGCGGTGTATAGGTGATGTCAAACTCGGTAAGAATAATAGCCCACTTGGCCAGCCTCCCCGTCAGCATTGGTCGAGTCATCAGGTATTTAAGAGGGTCCACCTTAGATATTAGAATGATTTTATGGGCTAGCATGTAGTGCCTCAATTTCTTCACCGCGAAGATTAGGGCTAAACAATGCTTTTCAATCGGTGAATACCCATGTTCTGCCCCTACCATCATGCGACTTAAGTAATATAGCGCATTTTGATTACCATCCTGGTTTTCTTGGGCCAATAGGGCTCCCAAGGACCCATCTAGGGCGGTCGTATATAGAATGAGTTCCTTCTCGGGTATGGGCGCCGCCAACACTGGAGGGTTGAGTAGATAGGCCTTGATTTCTTCAAAGGCTCGCTGGCACTCGCCATCCCATTTAAACGGGATATTCTTCTTAGTCAGCCGGGTGAAGGGCTGGATTTTACCCGACAAGTTGGCTATGAACCGCCTGATGTACGCCAATTGTCCTTGCAAAGATCGTAATTGTTTTAAATTCTTTGGCGGGGATAGTTCGGTTATTGCTTTGATTTTGCCCGGGTCTATCTCAATTCCCCTATGGCGTACCACAAACCCTAGAAATTTACCGGATGATACCATGAATGCGCATTTCAACGGGTTTAATTTGAGCGCATGTTCTCTCGGGCGGTTGAAAACGACCTCAAGATATTGGAGGTGTTCTCATATGACCATGGCTTTGATGACCGATCGTCCACATAGCATTCTACTATCTTGTGGATCAGATCGTCGAATATCTTTGTCATCGCCCGTTGGTAGGTGGCACCTGCATTTTTCAGCCCAAACGGCATGACTTTGTAACAATATATGCCAATCGGCGTGCGGAATGCCGTGTGCCTTTCATCTTCTGGCGCCATTTTGATTTGATTATAGCCCGCATAACCGTCCATGAAGGAGAAGACTTCATAGGAGGATGTATGATCAATTATGATTTCGGTCACTGGGAGCGGGAAATCATCTTTAGGGCACGCCTTGTTTAGGTCCCGAAAGTCCACGCAAATGCGGATCTGCCCATTTTTCTTCTTAACCGGGACAATGCTAGCCACCCATTCTGGTGTCTCTTCTTCCCGTATGAAGCTCGCGTCGATGAGTTTCTTCGTTTCCTCCACGACTTTTTCTTCGAGTTCTATTCTCATCCGCCTCGGCGCTTGTTTAATCGGCTTGAAGGTTGGATCAATTTTTAAGTAATGAACCGCTACGTTGGGATCTAATCCAGACATTTCTTTATAACTCCAAGCGAAGCAGTCCATATAGCTTTTAAGGAATGTCTTCAACCTGTTAGCCACCTCTTCTGGTAACGACGCGCTTATGAAAGTTGGTCGTGGGTCTTCTTCTGTCCCCAAATTAATTTCAGCTAACTCATCGACCGTGTTGGGATCCTTTTCTAGCTGTTTCAAAGCATTTTTCAGGACTGGGGCATTGTCCTCTTCTGTTTTATCATCTGGCATTTCAACAGAAGTCATGCAGCAGCTCTCTTCTATACGGTACTCGTTGAGAGACCCCTCGAAGCATGCTGCGTCATCGCAATCATACCCTAACCCCCGGGTATATTTTATTTTACCGTCCAGGCCCAAGACTTTATTCTGGCCGCCATTCCAGAGTTCATCGAAGCGCTTGGCCTCGGCCTTGGATATGTCTCTCAGACATTTTGCCCTTTTTGCCAATTTATATAGCTCTTTTCCAAAGGGATGAGATGCAGCGTCATCGCTCGTTGCATTCTCCGATTCTTGTTCCATCACCCACTTCTTCCAAGTGTTGTGATCAGGGTTCTTCAGAGACTGGGTTGAATCGCTCTGATAGAAAATTATAGCCTTGTGGATGATAGTTTTCCCTTTAATGCGCTCTACCTTTGCCGGCACAACAAAGGTCTTTAGGGTTTGGATGTGGTTCACCTCCCTTGGTATGAGGTCTTTAAAATGCCTTTCGGGAACCACAGTAATCTCTAGCGCTGCCATCTCTTCTTCTATCTCAATGTTCATGACTGAGTTGGAGCGGTAGATTTCTTTGATCGGCTTTCGTCTCGCAACCTTAGGTTTGCTAGGTACAGGAGTGTGCGAGATCGTATAAGCCACCCCTTTGCCCTTGTTATTCAAGTTATGCGGAGCTGGGTCTTGTTGAAAGCTCTTCGGGAGTTGGATCGTCCCGTTTCTATGCCCTTCTTCTATGAGGTCTTTGAATACCCAGCATTCTTCAATAGTATGTCCCAATATGCGATGATAAGGGCAGAATTCGCCTTCGCCGGCTCTTTCTATGTCGGCCGGTCTTTTACAGACGGGAAGTGTTAACCCGCTCTTTAAGGCCTGCTCAAATATCCGAGCCGTTTTATTTTTTAGGAAAGAGTATGGTTTACTCTTCTTGACCTTGAGGGTTTGCATGACGGTCGACTGCTTAGCTTTCGTTTCTTCCCCTTTTGATTCATCTACTATTACAATTACCCGCTTGCCGCTATCGGGTGCTTGCCTTTCGGGGGTTCCGGAACGGGGTTCGCTCGTCACCTCCTTGAGTAGCTCGGAGTTATAGATCGCGGTTTGCAGGTTTTCGATCATTATCATGATTTCATTGTGTTGCACCTTGATATCCTGCATCACTTCCCATTGCTCAGACACCTCTCTTCTATTATTTTCAACTTGGTGCCTTATTTCATCGATCGCATTCCAGACGCGACCTTCAAAATTTTCCCGCCATGAGCGTTCTTCATTTATAGGCCTTGGCCTAACCGGTTATCCCTTCCGCTACGGTCCCGTGTTGATCATATATGACTCCTCACTTTCATTATCATTTCGTGCTCTTTATATGGCTTCTTGAGGATGTGATAAATGATCTCTTCGTCAGACTCCTCTTCCCAAGGTTGACGATCATGGCCAGATTCTTCTCCCGAGGTGGTATCGCCCGAGTTGTTAGAATCTTCGGAGTCTTCTCCCGAAGTTGCTTCTATGATCTGGATTTGAGGGGTGTTGGCAGGCTTAAAATTGAAAATGACCTCCTCTTCAGAATCACTCGCATTGATTTCGCTCGGTTTCATTTGAGCCTTATATGTAGCCATCTGTTTGAAGCGGAAGGTTGCTTCTTCACCCGACTTTCTTCCGGTCTTTGGGCTCGAGTACCTCGGGGTTTAACATTAAATTTGACCTCTTCTTCTTCTCCGGATGAGGTATCAAATTTAGGGCCTTTATTGAAGGGTTTCTGACCTGCTTTTGTCATTGGTCGGCTCGGCGCCATAGCGGATTTAGCGCGAGAAAATGCGGCGTCATTGAACTTAATCTCATGCACCCCGAATGGCTTGACATCTCCGTCAATTCTCTTTTGCTTACCATTCTCAATATATTTCGAGGCATTGGTGCGAGTAGAGGTATGACACGATTCTTTGTGAAGCCACGGGCGACCCAAAGAACGCCGATAAGAGGTTTCGGCGTCAATGACATAGAATTTAGTAGGCGCTTTTAGACTTCCGCATTGCGAGTTCGAGTTATAGCTCCTGGGCCTTTTGGGAGTTTTGATTGAAGCCATGAATAATCACCTTTTCATCAGATAGGTTCTTCACATCTAAGGTGATGGTCTTTAGGGTTTTAAGCGGCATGATATTGATCGAAGACCCTGCGTCGACCAAGATGCGGCCAATCTTTTGCCCTCCACAATTTCCTGTGATGTACAGTGGGCGGTTATGGTCGACGGTGCCTATTAGGAGGTCATCGTCCGTGAAATTTATACAGGCGGCCCGTTTGGCGGTGAATAGGGCTTCTTGCATATTTTGCTCTACGAAGTATGACTTGTACTTCTCAGGATCTTGCAAGGCCTGGATTAGTACCTCCCTTAGGTCTTGTGACATCATCAATGCGTCAAATATGCTTAATAGCGCTGGGATCTTACGCAGATGTGCCAACACATTATATTCTTCGCCCGTCGACCGGGTCCTTTCTGGGTTCTTGCTTGGATTCTCGACCTCTTTACCTTTATTTAGGGCCTTATCCTTTCCTTTATCGGAATCCTTGGGAGCTTGTTTCTCGGGTATATAAGTCCGGACCAGGAGTACTGGCTTTACATTCTTCATTTTTGGTCCGTGAGGTGCTTGCTTCCCCTTCGTCATTCGGGAAGAACATCTCCTCTAATGTTGGCATATCTTCGTCGTGAGAAGAATATACCATGTTGCACGAAGCACCCAGCATTTCTTCGCTTTCTCCTTTATTTATTTCTCCATTTATATCTTCTTTCTTTTGACCTAGGGTTAACTTCTCCCAGTCTTCTTTGGAGATGAAATGTTGAAGGGTGATCGCCTCGGGACTGCCCTGCTCGTACTCTTCAATCTTGTTCTTTCTGGACTTGTTGTTTCTATGCTTCTTTCTTTTCTTAAGAACCTGGTCTTGGCTCTGGTCCACCTTATAATATACCCTGGGCTTTGGTGGGACCACTGGCGTGATGTCGTCTTTCCATTTCATGCCAGGTTCTTTCTTAAGGGCTTTAAGCATTTTAATCGATTTCTTCGATAAGTGCGTAGTCCATTGTTCTTCTTGGTCTTCGCTTAACTGGCCCGGGACTTTCTCTTCCTCATGAGAGATCGTGTTGGCCTGCTCATGGGCTGATGGGCTTTGCAAGAACCCTTTAGGTAAAGTAATTTCACCATTTTTATACGCCTTCTCGACCCAATCTTTGAAGACCCAAGAATCTTCAATTGAGTGCCCTATTATTCGTGGTATGGGCAAAAGTTGGGTTCGTCCGATTTATCGGCATCTTCCGGCGTTCTTGGCCTAAGCGCAGGTTAGGCCGTTCTTCGTGCCCTCTCGAAGATTTGGGCAACTTTATCTTTCCGAAGGAGTACGGTTTGGATTTCTTTTGTTTAAGGGATTCAAAACTCCGTGAACTCCTCCCGGATTGGGCTGGGTCCCTTATTGTAATTATTACCATTCGTGCCACTGCTACCGCCTTGGGTGTCTGCGTTAGCGACCATCTTATCTTTTAACGAGGTGAATGCCACTTTGGTTTCAGCTCGGGCTCCTCGTTGCGGCCTATTATTCATAAAGTTCGGCATGGTGTGCGGTGACATCCTTTCCATATTGGATACCGATCTGAGCAAGTCTTTGAATGTGTTGACCTTTGTCACACCAAGAAGCATGCCCATCCACCCGTCAATGTTTTTCATGATTAGGTTGACGGCCTCATCTTCGATTAATGTGCGGTCGCATTTGATCCGAGGTTCCGCCATCTATTAATAAAATCGTCATTGACTCCCTTTCTTGGGTTTAGTGCTCGCCGGATCGGCTATGTTTATCTTATCGACACCATGACAAATCGCGCCCGAACGAGTCCGCCATCTCGTCCCAGTCCCGATCTTGTTGTTTTCCAGTTGAATAGTACCATTGGAAGGCGGTTCCCACTAAGCTCGAGGGAATTGTCTCAACAACAAGTGCATCATTGCCGCCCGTATTGCCGCACGAGGCTACGAAATGGGCCAGGTGTTGTTCGGGGTTCAGATCTTTATTACCTTCCCCTGAGAAGGTCCTGAAGCGGGGGATCACATACCCTTTAGGATATTCTTCTAAATCGTATATGGCGGGGTATGGATGTCCACAGTTTTTAACGGGAGGGATAGCGTATCCACCTCGGCCTATTTGCATTTGTCTTTGGCAATCATGGCTCGAATCTCTTTCCGGGATATTTCGTTGGTTCGGCCTCCACTTCTATTGTTCTCGTGTGGATGGGGTTTAGAATCGACGGGTTGTTTTCCCTTATGATTGCTTTTGGCACTTGTGGACCCCTTCTTGACGGGAGTTACCACTTTGAAATTGGCGTCTTGTGATTCTTGCAATGACTTGACCGCCTTAATCAGTTCTTCGTTTTGCTTTAGCATGGTAGCGATTAGCTCCCGTTGCCTAATCAGCTCTTCATCCCGTGCCTCGATGTGGCCTTTTAGTATTTCAATTTCATCGATAGGCACCTCGGGACGTGTTTCAACGTCATCTTCATTATCGAAGAAGTCGGGTTTTCGTTGTGGTCTTCCCCTTCCCTGCTTTGTTGCCCTCTGGGGTTGACTCTCTTGGGAGGTCTCCCTTTTCTACCATTATTTTTGTTGGTGTTGGTGACGTGAGCTTGATTAGGCGGGGGACTGGTCATCCTGAGTCATATTCACCTCAGCATCAGTGTCTGGATCAGTATCGTAGCTTATGCTGATAGTGTTGACTGAGAAGTGCTCTTCATAGCGAGCAGTTCTTCTCTTCTTCTTTGTTTGGTCGGGGGCAGTTATTTTCAGGTTATTAAGTGGTATTCTCGAGCCTAACCGGCTGAATACACTTTTCTGACCTAGGCGGCTGAACACACTCTCGGGCGGAGCGTTGAATTTGTCGGCCTTGCTGGGTTGGGCTTGAGACTGGGGTTTTGTTGGTCGGGAACCCTTCGGGACCCACACCCGCCGGGTGCTAGGTGTTGCCTTTGATGTAAACCTCTTCGGGTGTGGAGTGGAGACAATGGCTTGCGGCCGAGCCATGTCTTGAGATTGACGGAGCGGGAGACATGTTGTCTCGACCTAGCGTTCTTGACGCTCTTCCTCTGTTTTGAGGGCCCCGCGAGCCTTGTAGATGGCTTCGCGGGGGTTTGAGACTTGTCCCGCGCGCCGAGGCCTTTGAGTTAGGCGAGGTGTGGGCTTAGGCACCTCCCATGCTCGGCGGAGCCGGCTCGTGGCCGAGTTCTTGGCCACTATTCGGAGAGCCGTGAATTTATTAGAGACTGAGATAGCTGGCCTAGCCACTAGCTGGTTCTGGTATGCATCCAGGGCCCTCTTCCCGGACGCTTGAGAGTTGTGGGTAGTTTGGGTTGCGCGCCGTTGGGGTCGTCCTCTTGGACGGTCGCCTTCTCTCTTTGGGGAGGTAGTAGGAGAGGCCATGACGTTGTTGGAGATGCCCTTGGGAGTCGGGGTAATTGAGTCCTCCTCCTCGTCCGGGATGGAGATCCGGACGGTTGCGGAGTGATCGTGGCCACCGGAGTTGGGCCGTAGATGGTGAGTTCTTGCGGGATGGTCCCGAAGAACATGAACAGCTTGCCCTCCGGGCTCGTGCAGGAGTGACAGAGTGTAGGGAGCGAGGTTGAAGTTTCCAAAGTATGCCATTTCCTGCAAAACAAAAAAAAATACTTGAAAATCATTAGTCATTTTAGCACATAGAAGACCACTTGTATCTCTTAACTATTCTATCGACTCTCTCTTTCGAGATAAGAGGAGAATCTAGGTCCCACCGGGCGTGCCAGATCCTGTGCGACCCTTTTTCGCGCGCCGCCGCACCGCCGCTGGGCGATGGGTTTGCGGAAGAAGGACACGGAGATCCCTCCCGAGCGTACATCCGCCGGGGTGTCGGCCGATTCTCGCCGTTTAGAGATTATTTGGATGCACATTCGGGGTTTTTAGTGATTGTGAGTTCTTGTAGATTCGGGGCGCAAGCCCCCACCGTTAATTACCCCGGGCTACGAACCTCGAGGCACCTCTCGGATCTTTGAAAGAGAGAAGCAAATAGTATAGTTAAAAGATGGTCAAGTGGTCGTCTAGGTTCATAAAAAGGGGTCTACGGAAGACGAACCTACAAACAGATCGGTTCAATTTATGGAAGACTGTTTACCCTTGAAAAATTTCAAGGATGAGTAGATGAATAAATGAAATAAATTGATGATAAATCATAAGAAAGGGGAAGAAGAGAGAGAGCAATGAAAGATGGCCCACTGATCAGAAGAGGTCGCTGCCTAACCCCGGAACAAATCCATTAGTCCCACAATGGGATGCTGGGCATGAAGTGAAGAGTATAAATACCCCGCTATTCTCTATCCACTCAGCATGAGTGACACCCAAGAAGATCGAGGGAGAGAGGAGACCTCTTGGGTGTCACCATGTGATTATATTTTCTCTGACAAGTGGGACCCACCTGGCAGTCCCTTGTAGATGAATCTAATAGCATAGCCTATCTGATGAGTCGTTCATGTGACTATTTTCACTGACAGGTGGACCCCACACCTCGGTGATCTATCAAGGAGTCGAATTGAACCCTAGAAATCGCCTTTGAAGCTAACCCTAGAAAGGAGCCGAAGCAAAGATAATCCCTATGCTACATGAAATGATGTCAATGCCAAGCTAGCATTTTGATGCAACTAGTTATAAGAAATTCCAAATGTGATTTTGCTTTCAAGGCCGACTGGTGCCAAAGTCGCGAGCAACCACCGACCATGCTTTGATTTGTGTCAATTACATCGATAAGTAGTCGGTTCTTTGACCAAGTCACCCTCATGTTAAGGGATTGAAAGACAATTTCACAAGACTCGATCAAAGTGCCAAAGTCGGGAGCAACCACTGATCAAGTCTAGATTTGTGTTAATTGCTGATAAGTAGTCAGCATTTGATCAAATCAAGCCCTAATGAATATCAATATAAGTCTAATTGGTATTTAGTTAGGGTGGTTTCTGCAAGAGAGAGATAATTGGCAGAGACATGGAGCTACAAATGAGATCAGGGATTAATTCATAAAGAATAATAGGGTTTTATTGGATAAAAGAATTTTTAATTCAGAGAGGCAAGGGCAAAAATGGAATTAAAAATTACAGGGATGATCATCATGAATTTAGGGATTTTTGGTGAAATTTTCATGATTTTTGGATAAGTGAAGCTATTAAAATAAATTCAGGGAAAATAAAAGCAGAATAAATGGATTAATCAAAGGCTGAGATTTGATCAGAGCAACTCTGGGTACAAATTGGAGATAATAACAGCTCTGGGTGCAAACTGGGTGCAAGAAACACAGAAGGAATAAAATAATCGAAGAGAGAGGGTGTGCCACGTGGCAGCCTCTCATTGGGCCATGTCGCCAGAAGTGGCCCCACCCCGGTATGAGTCATCGACAGTGGGCCCCACCTGGTGCCACGTGGCGCATACACATGTGGCCACCTCATCACCCCAGGTGCCACATGGCACTACATCACAGGCCACTTCACCCAACCCCATGCCACATGGCACATGCCTGCAGTGAGGCCACTTCACCCACCCCCCGCGTGCCACATGGCACCATACTATAAGGCCACCTCAAAGATCGTTGGTTAGTGGATAATCGAGAGATAAAGGAGGGTGATTAAACTAATGAGCCAATCATAACATGCCATATCATATCAATTAACCCAAACCATGCACTAATCAATCATTAACCCATTACTATGCGCCTAGCTCGTAATCCTACAGATGGGGCCCACCGTCAGTTATGAACCTATGATGCATGAATAGATGGCAAACCAAGTCCATGCGAAGCATTAATCGAAATTTAAATAAAAGGAAAGAGAGTGAATGCACGGCGCTCGGGGACTCTCTCTCTCGCACTCTTCTTCTCCTTTGCCTTCGCGCATGAACACCGGACGCAGATGAGCTTGTGGACGCTCCCTCCTTCCTCTCTCTTCTTCTCTTCTTCTTCCCGATGGCTGAAGCTGTCAATGGCGCCATCAATGGAGATCACACAAAGGGATCAACTTCAGATCAATTGCTCTTGGCCCTGGCTATTTAGTACAAAGGAGAGAAGGTGTATGGATTTAGATTTCAGAATAATGCAATATAAAGAGAGAAATGGCAAGAAGCAACACCTCGGGTCAAAACTTTGAACTTGCCAATTGAAGCTTGAAACTTGTAATTAAGGGCTGGGAGAGCTTCTAAGACCTTAGGCGATGGTGTTAGAGTGACAATTGAGAGGAGTTGAATGCCGGATGTAGGAGTTGCACCAATTCACAACTCGGCCTAGAAGTGAGTTGATCAAACACTGTGATGGAGCTTGCAAATCGACTAGATGAGAGCACAGGGAGTTGCCTCGACACCGAGTTGATGATGGTGAAGCTTTGAGATTTAAGAAACAAGCAAGGAATTGGAATGAAAGATTGAAGCTTGATTATGGCTTGTAATGGGAGAAAAGATGTGAATTGAGATCAATTCTATAAAATGGAGTTAAGGGAGCATGCTAGCAGCTTATATAGACATGGTATGAGGTCTGGAAGGATCTAGAAGGGGCTAGAGAGGCTTGCAAGAGTATGGGGACCGGATGGTGGCAAATCAGCAAATAAAATGAACTTATAACTGCCTCTAGGCAGTTGCACATGAGCTAGGCAATGAAGACTCGGTTCAGGGGACCATAAGGCATACAAGGAAGCAGCTAGAGTGAAGAGTATAATACACCATGTGCAATTGGATTGAGATGGTCAAAATCGGTCAAACCAATGGATTTCTATATAAACCCTTAGCCAGTGGCTGGAACAGAGGAAGGAGAGGCATACACACGACCCTTAGAGCATTTGTAAGATCCCTGAGAAGCTTAGAGAGCAAGTGAGAAGCTAGAAAGCCAATTGATCTCAACAAGTGTTGAGAACTTGGCAAACAGTCATCCTTTTCCATTATTAACAATCAATCTAAGAGCTCAGAGCTACAGAGAAGAAGGAAAGGTGAGTGTATTCATTGTGCATAGGAAGTTTGAGTTGTAATTGTGCTTGATTTTGAGTAATTTCAGAGCTTTAGTACTGTTATTTGCATTTTCATAAATTTCCTTTTCAATCCGATTGAATTTCCTAATTTTCTTGATTGAATTCTTTTCTTTAAGCTGTCGCCTCATTATATAGATCATTCTTGTTTTGTTTTCTTGCCTTTATCTTGATTAATCAAGTGATCAAGAGCTCAAATTGATTTGCGGAAGAGCTAGTCGAAGATTATATAATCTCCTAGCACTAATTAAGGAAGATAGACTAATCGAAGGTCACCGACCTCTTAGTCATCGCATTTCCAAGCAATTGTTCCAAGAATTCAACTTTTCAATCGAGTAATTGATGGAAATTTCGGAACTAATCGCCGGAACTCGAACCGCATAATGCAAAACACTTGAAAACACCCCAATTGATCAAGCTATATGCTTCAATTGTGATGCATTACATAGGCGATGAGTTTCATATCAATAAGATTAAGCAATTCTTGGCAATTGACTGGAAATACAGGATATAATATTGAATCGCCGATCTAGATCAACCATGAATCAAGATCTTTGGTGAATCAAGAAAGAATAGAGGTAATTACAACGAGTAAATCATCAAAGATGTTAATCGAGGTTTAGAATTGCATAAACAAATCAAGAAACGCTAAAGATTGATCCGGAATTGGCGTAATTCAACCGGAAATGGATTCGGTACCAAAACAGACAAGTCGGTCTATTGATCATGGCGACGCCGATGATCTACCGCACCGATGTATGATCCGAAGGTACAGACTAGCTTCCCATGCCAAGGCGACGCCGTAGGTAATGGCCGATCTCCTGTTAGGCGCCGGAACATCAAAATCGTTTATCCAAAGGCGCATCTCAAAGCACGGGAGAGAGAGACAGAAGGGGACGTTTCCTATACGAATCTCAAAGAGACGCACGAATATTGGGACGAATCCAAGGATCCGAGCTATCGAACGTTTAGGAAATTAAAGCATGAATTGATCCGGGGTCGTCGATCCACGCAAAGGCAAATCTTAATCTAATCTGGCGGCCCAAATAAGAATAAAGTTAAATGAAAGATAGGCGCTGATCTTGATACAAATCATGCCCGCATTAGGCCCATTAATTAAATAATAAAGAATGGTAATAATATAGAATAAATGAATGATTTGAAAATGCTATTGAACTCCAAATTGACTCAAATTTGTTTCTAAAATTTCCTTATTTTTCATACTATTTTTCTATACAATAATATTCCAGTTTTAAAAATATAATCATGTTAAAACAATTTAAAAGCAAAATACATTACATATATTGGTATATTTGACCTAGCTTTGACTTGCCATTTTAAATACTATAAAAATTCCAAAAATACAAATAAAAATCATAAATAATAACTAGATATATTTTAGTGATTTTTCAAGTGATTTTCCATGAAATAATAATGATGATAGTAATATACTATAATAAATAATGAGGTTAGCTATATTCTTTGATAAATAAAAAAAATAAATATTATATTGATATTTTCTGTAAAAAGGAATAATAGAAATAAATAGCACAAAATATACAAAAATATATTACCATGGTAATGAATAGTAAAATACATTTTCTTTTATAATAAAGAATGATAATATAGTTTTATAATATGAATTGTATTTCTTTTATTTCTATACAAATATATACAATAAAAAAATATATTTTTGATGAATAAAATGTAATAAAAATAATAGTTGTAATAAAAAACATAATGAATTTCATCTCTTATGGTTATTTTCAACTAATAATAAAATTTTATACTTTTCTATAGATAATAAATAGAAATAATAAAAATAGATATAATGAATAGTATAATAAATAGAATAGAATATTAATAATGATTTCCTTTTAGCTATAAAAAATAATAATAATAAAAAAATAATAATAAAAAAAATATAAATAAAAAAAAAAAAACAATAATAATAAAAATAATATAGCTATCTTTTGATTTTGTAAATAATTCTTACATAATGAATAGTATTTCAATATAGTAGAATATAATAATAAAATTCTATTACTTTGGCTATTATAAACATTTTAAAAATACAAATAAAAAAAAAAAAGAGCCATTTTATTTTCTATTATTTTTGTAAGTGATTTTCTACAAAATAAATAGAGTTTGGAAATAATAAAAATAAAAATTCTACTATTTTAGCTATTATAAAAATCCCAAAAATATAAATGAAAATCTAGTTAAATAGCTAACCCCTTTTTTCCTATTATTTTTGTAAATAATTTTCTACATAGATAAATAGAGTTTAAGAAGTAGAAATAATAATAATAAAAAAAATAATAATAATAATAAGAATATAATGACAATAATAATAATAATAATAATAATAATAATAATAATAATAAATAAATGCATCTTCATAATAAAAATAATAATGGAAGATATTATTAACTTTGTGCATTTTAGAAATGAATAAATATGCTCACATAAGAAATGTAGAGCCATGTAAGAATATTTGCACACATGATATGACATTTAGAGTGATTAGTCAAGACAAGAACACCTTGACGGAGGATAACCAAGGTTGTAATGACAACATGAGGAGATGCGTTGAGACAGGAACATCTTGGCGCGAGAAGATTAAGGCTTTGATAGCAACAGGAGAAGATACGTCGAGACAAGAACATCTCGACACTTGATAAAGAATAACAAGATACGTTGAGACAAGAACATCCTAACGTAGAATGATTAAGGGCTTTGATAGCAAAGATGAAGAGATATGTCGAGACAGAACATCTTGACATTAACATGGAGATATATGTCGACTCGAAGAAGAAGAACATTACGATGTCCTAGATAGGTGACATCTTAATGACTCGCCGCCATGAGCAAGTAACTCATGATTGAATACGCTCACACAAGGGGTGTAGGCAACATAGTAATTTTGCACAAGTAATGCAACACGTAGAATGATTAGTCGAGACAAGAACATCTTGACGCTCGCCGAAGAATGACCGAAGCTACGACATCGCATGGAAAGATATGTCGACTTTGAAGAAGAAGAACATTACGATGTCCGAGCGAAGCGACATCTTAATGACTCCTGTCATGAACAAGTAATTCATGACCATTTGAGCCGGGCAAGACCGAACTCGTCCGTCGATGAGTTTGTCTCCGACTCATTTCCCGAGACCGTGAGATTGAATCGGCCCGTTGGTAGATTCATCCACAAAACAGTGAATGTGAACCGTTGCAGGTAGGTTCCTTCACTAACACATGCCTCAATGTTGAACCGGCCCGGCGCTTCGGGTTTGACATTGTGTGCAATTGTGTTTCCTAGGTTTATGAATCGGCTTAGTGCTACGAATTCATGATCTAGAAGATCGTGAGAAGAAATACGTGGGCCATAGCCACCCTTCTCCCGATTCACCAACCTCAAGATCAACCGGCTCGGTGCTTCGAGTTGTATTTTGTGTGATTGGTTGTTGACTAGTTAAGATTGAACCTGGTCTGTTTGTAGGTTTATCTTCTAGATCAACGGAGGTCGAGTCGGTCCGTATGTAGACTCACCTCAAGCCCCCTATGAAGAGATTAACACGGTCCGTTGGTAAGGTTACATCTCGAGGTGGCATAGACCGAACCGATCTGTTTGTAGGTTCGTCCTCCATAGACAAAACCGATCCGTTTGTAGGTTTGTCTTCCATAGATTGAACCGATCTGTTTGTAGGTTCATCTTCCGTAGACCCCTTTTCATGAAATTAGACGACCACTTGACCATCTTTTAACTATACTATTTGCTTCTCTCTTTCAAAGATCCAGAGGTGCCTCGAGGTTCGTAGCCCGGGGTAATTAACGGTGGGGGCTTGCGCCCACCGAATCTACAAGAACTCACAATCACTAAAAACCCCCGAATGTGCATCCAAATAATCTCTAAACGGCAGAACCGCCGACACCCGCAGATGCACGCTCGGGAGGGATCTCCGTGTCCTTCTTCCGCAACCCATCGCCTGGGCGGCGGTGCGGAGCGCGCGAAAAAGGGTCGCACAGATCTCGGCACGCCCGATGGGACCTAGATTCTCCTCTTATCTCTCGAAAGAGAGAGGCAAATAGAATAGTTAAGAGATACAAGTAGTCTTCTATGTGCTAAAATGACTAATAATTTTCAAGTATTTTTGTTTTTGCAGGAAATGGCATTCTTTGGCAACTTCAACCTCGCTCCCTACACCGTCACTCCTGCACAGAGCCCAGAGGGCAAGCTCTTCATGTTCTTCGGGACCATCCCGCAAGAACTCACCATCTACGGCCCAGCTCCAGTGGCCACGATCACTCCCGCAACCGTCCGGATCTCCATCCCGGACGAGGAGGAGGACTCGATCACCCCGACTCCCAAGGGATCTCAAACAATGTCATGGCCTCTCCTACTACCTCCCCGAAAAGGAGAAGGCGACCGTCCCAGAGGACAGCCCCAAAGGTCGCAGCCCAAACTGCCCGCGACTCTCAAGCGTCCAGGAAGAGGGCCCTGGATGCATACCAGAACCAGTTGGTGGCTAGGCCAGCTATCCCAGTCTCCAATAAATTCACGGCACTCCGAATAGTGGCCAAGAACTCGGCCACAGGCCAGCTCCGCCAGGCATGGGAGGTGCCTAAGCCCACACCTCGCCCAACTCAAAGGCCTCAGCGCCGCCAGGACAAATCTCAAACCCCTGCAGAAGCCATCTACAAGGCTCACAGGGCCCTCAAGCAGAGGAAGAGCGTGAGAAACGCTAGGTCGAGACAATACGTCTCCCGCTCCGGTCAATCTCAAGACATGGCTCGGCCGCAAGCCATTGTCTCAACTCCGCACCCGAAGAGGTTTACATCAAAGGCAACACCTAGCACCCAGCAGGTGTGGGTCCCGAAGGGTTCCCAGCCAACAAAGCCCCAATCTCAAGCCCAGCCCAGCAAGGCCGGCAAGTCTAATGCTCCGTCCGAGAGCGTATTCAGCCGCCTAGGTCAGAAGAGTGTGTTCAGCCGATTAGGCTCGAGAATACCACTCAATAACCTGAAAATAACTGCCCCTGACCAAGCAAAGAAGAAGAGAAGAACCGCTCGTTATGAAGAGCACTTCTCAGTCAACACCATCAGTATAAGCTACGACACTGATCCGGACACCGATGCTGAGGTGAATATGACCCAGGATGACCAGTCCCCGCCTAATCAAGCTCACGTCACCAATACCAACAAAAATAATGGTAGAAAAGGGAGACCACCCAAGAGAGTCAACCCCGAGGGCAATAGCAGGGAAGGGGAAGACCATAACGAAAACCCTGATCTCTTCGACAACGAAGATGACGTTGAAACACGTCCCGAGATGCCTATCGATGAAATAGAAATATTAAAAGGCCACATCGAGGCACGGGACGAAGAGCTGATTAGGCAACGGGAGCTAATCGCTACCATGCTGAAACAAAATGAAGAATTGATTAAGGCGGTCAAGTCATTGCAAGAATCACAAGACGCCAATTTCAAAGCTGGTAGCTCCCGTCAAGAAGGGGTCCACAGTACCAAAAGCAATCATAAGGGAAAACAACCTGTCGATTCTAAACCCCATCCACATAGAATAATAGAAGTGGAGGCTGAACCAACGGGAATATCCCGGAAAGAGATTCAAGCCATGATTGCCCAGCAAATGCAGATAGCCGGAGGTGGATACGCTATCCCTCCTGTCAAAAACTGTGGACATCCATACCCTGCCATATATGACTTAGAAGAATATCCTAAAGGGTATGTGATCCCCCGCTTCAGGACCTTCTCAGGGGAAGGCAATAAAGACCCGAAACCCCGAACAACACCTGGCCCACTTTGTAGCCTCGTGCGCAACACGGCGGCAATGATGCACTATTGTTAAGACAATTCCCTCGAGCTTAGTGGGAACCGCCTTCCAATGGTACTATTCACTAGAAAACAACAAGATCGGGACTGGGACGAGATGGCGGACTCGTTCGGGCGCGATTTGTCATGGTGTCGATAAGATAAACATAGCCGATCCGGCAAGTACTAAACCCAAGAAAGGGAGTCAATGACAGATTTTATCAACAGATGGCGGAACCTCGCATCAAATGCGACCGCACATTAACCGAAGATGAGGCCGTCAACCTAATCATGAAAAACATTGACGGGTGGATGGGCATGCTTCTTGGTGTGACAAAGGTCAACACATTCAAGGACTTGCTCAGATCGGTATCCAACATGGAAAGAATGTCACCGCATACCATGCCGAACTTTATGAATAATAGGCCGCAACGAGGGGCCCGAGCTGAAACCAAAGTGGCATTCACCTCGCTAAAAGATAAGATGGTCGCTAACGCAGACACCCAAAGCGGCGACAGTGGCACAAATGGCAACAATTATAATAAGGGACCTAGGCCCAATCCAGGAGGGAGTTCACGGAGTTTTGAGTCTCTCAAACAAAAGAAATCTAAACCGTACTCCTTCAGAAAAGATAAAGTTGCTCAGATCTTCAGGGGGGCACTAAAGAATGGTCTAACCCTACCGGCCAGTAAACGCCCGGAAGATGCCGATAAATCGGACGAACCCAACTTCTGCCCATATCACAGAGTACTAGGGCACTCAATTGAAGATTGCTGGGTCTTCAAAGATTGGGTCGAGAAGGCGTATAAAAACGGTGAAATTACTTTACCTAAAGGGTTCTTGCAAAGCCCATCAGCCCATGAGCAGGCCAACACGATCTCTCATGAGGAAGAGAAAGTCCCGGGCCAGTCATGCGAAGACCAGGAAGAACAATGGACTACGCACCTATCGAAAAAGTCGATTAAAATGCTTAGAGCTCTTAAGAAAGAACCTGGCATGAGATGGAAAGACGACATCACGCCAGTGGTCCCACCGAAACCCAGGGTATATTATAAGGTGGACCAGAGCCAAGATCAGGTTCTTAAGAAGAAAAAGAAGCATAGAAACAACAAGTCCGAAAGAACAAGATTGAAGAGTACGAGCGTAAGGCGGCCCCGAGGTGATTACCCTTCAACACTTCATCTCCAAAGAAGACCGGGAGAAGCTAATCCTAGGTCAAAAGAAAGAAGATGTAGATGAAGAAATAAATAAAGAAGAAAGCGAAGAGATGCGGGGTGCTTCGTGCAACATGGTATATTCTTCTCACGATGAAGATATGCCAACTTTAGAAGAGATGTTCTTCCCAAATGACGAAGGGGAAGCAAGCACCTCTCGGGACCAAAAATGAAGAATGCAAAGTCAGTGTGCTCGGTCCGGACTTATATACCCGAGAGACAGCTCCCAAGGATTCCGATAAGGGAAAAGATAAGGCCCCGAATAAAGGCAAAGAGGTCGAGAACCTAAGCAAGAACCCGAAAAGACCCGGTCGACGGCGAAGAATATAATGTGTTGGCACATATCGCGTAAGATTCAGCGCTATTAAGCATATTTGACGCGTTGATGATGTCACAAGACCTAAGGGAGGTACTAATCCAGGCCTTGCAAGATCCCGAGAAGTACAAGTCATATTTCATCGAGCAAAATATGCAGGAAGCCCTATTCACCGCCAAGCGGGCCGCCTGCATAAATTTTACAGACGATGACCTCTTAATAGGCACCGTCGACCATAACCGCCCGCTATACATCACCGGAAACTGCGGAGGGCAAAAGATTGGCCGCATCTTGGTCGACGCAGGGTCTTCGATCAATATTATGCCGCTCAAAACCCTGAAGACCATCACCTTAGATGTGAAGAACCTATCTGATGAAAAGGTGATTATTCATGGCTTTAATCAAAACTCCCAAAAGGCCCGGGGAGCTATAACTCGAACCTGCAATGCGGAAGCCTAAGAGCGCCTACTAAATTCTATGTCATTGACGCTGAAACCTCTTATCGGGCGTTCATTTGGGTCGCCGTGGCTTCACAAAGAATCGTGTCATACCCTCTACTCGCACCAATGCCCGAAATATATTGAGAATGGTAAGCAAAAGAGAATTGATGGAGATGTCAAGCCATTCGGGGTGCATGAGATTAAATTCAATGACGCCCAATATTTTCTACCTAAATCTACCTTGTGGCGGCGCCAAGCCGCCTATAACTAAAGCAGTCGAAACCCTTCAACAAAGGCCCTAAATTTGATACCTCATCCGGAGAAGAAGAAGAGGTCAAATTTAATATTAAACCCCGAGGTGTTCGAGCCCAAAGACCCGGAAGAAAGTCGGGTGAGGAAGCAACCTTCCGCTTCAAACAGGTGGCTACATATAAGGCCCAAATAAAGCCGAGCGAAATCAATTCAAGTGATTCTGAGGAGGAGGTCATTTTCAACTTTAAACCTACCAACACCCCTCAAATCCAGATCACAGAGGCAACTTCAGGAGAAGACTCCGAAGAATCCAACGACTCGGGCAATATCACCTCGGGAGGAGAATCTAGCCATGATCGTCAACCCTGGGAAGAGGAGTCTGACGAAGAGATCATTTATCACATCCTCAAGAAGCCATACAAAGGGCCCGAAACAGATAATGAAAGTGAGGAGTCATATATGATCAACACGGGACCGGTAGCGGAAGGATAACCGGTTAGGCCGAGGCCTATAAATGAAGAACGCTCATGGCGGGAAAATTTCGAAGGTCGCGTACGGAATGCGATCGATGAAATAAGGCACCAAGTTGAAAATAATAGAAGGGAGGTGTCTGAACAATGGGAAGTGATGCAGGATATTAAAGTGCAACACAATGAAATCATGATAATGATTGAAAACCTGCAAACCGCAATTTATAACTCCGAGCTACTCAAGGAGGTGACGAGCGAACCCCGTTCCGGGACCCCCGAAAGGCAAGCACCCGATAGCGGCAAGCGGGTAATTGTAATAGTAGATGAATCAAAAGGGGAAGAAACGAGAGCTAAGCAATCGACCGTCATGCAAACCCTCAAAGTCAAGAAGAGTAAACCATACTCTTTCTGAAAAATAAAACATTTCGGATATTTGAGCGAGGCCTTAAAGAGCGGATTGACACTTCCCGTCCGTAAAAGACCCGAGACATAGAAAGAGCGGTGAAGGCGAATTCGCCCTTATCATCGCATCTTTGGGCCACACAATTGAAGAATCTTTGGGTATTCAAAGACCTAATAGAAGAAGGGCACAGAAACGGGACAATCCAACTCCCGAAGAGCTTTCAACAAGACCCAGCTCCGCATAACTCGAATAACAAAGGTAAAGGAGTTGCCTACACGATCTCGCACACTCCCGTACCTAGCAAACCTAAGGTTGCGAGACGTAAGCCGATCAAAGAAATCTACCGCTCCAACTCAGTCATGAATATTGAAATAGAAGAGGAGATGGCAGCGCTAGAGATCACTGCGGTTCCCGAAAGGCATTTTAAAGACCTCATGCCAAGGGAAGTGAACCACATCCAAACCTTAAAGACCTTTGTTGTGCCGGCAAAGGTAGAGCGCATCAAAGGGAAAACTATCATTCACAAGGCTATAATTTTCTATCAGAGCGATTCAACCCAGTCTCTGAAGAACCCTGACCACAACACTTGGAAAAAGTGGGTGATAGAACAAGAATCAGAGAATGCAACGAGCAATGACGTTGCATCTCATCCCTTTGGAAAGGAGCTGTATAAACTGGCAAAAAGGGCGAAATGTCTAAGAGATATATCCAAGGCCGAGGCCAAGCGCTTCGATGAACTCTGGAATGGCGGCCAGAATAAGGTCCTAGGCCTGGATGGTAAAATAAAATACACCCGGGGGTTAGGGTATAACTGCGATGACGCAGCATGCTTCGAGGGGTCTCTCAACGGGTACCGTATGGAAGAAAGCTGTTGCATGACTTCTGTTGAAATGCCGGATAATGAAACAGAAGAGGACAATGCCCCGGTCCTGAAAAATGCTTTGAAACAGCTAGAAAAAGAACCTAACACGGTCGATGAGTTAGTGAAATTAATTTGGGGACAGAAGAAGACCCACGACCAACTTTCATAAGCGCGTCGTTACCAGAAGAGGTGGCTGACAGGTTGAAGACATTCCTTAGAAGCTACATGGACTGCTTCGCTTGGAGTTATAAAGAAATGCCTGGATTAGATCCCCACGTAGCGGTCCATTACTTAAAAATTGATCCAACCTTCAAGCCGATTAAACAAGCGCCGAGGCGGATGAGAATAGAACTCGAAGAAAAGGTCGTGGAGGAAACGAAGAAACTCATCGACGCAGGCTTCATACGAGAAGAAGAGACGCCGGAATGGGTGGCTAGCATTGTCCGGTTAAAAAGAAAAATGGGCAAATCCGCATTTGTGTGGATTTTCGGGACTTAAACAAGGCGTGCCCTAAAGATGATTTCCGCTCCCAAGAATGCCGAAATCATAATTGATCACACATCATCTTATGAAGTCTTCTCCTTCATGGACGGTTACGCGGCTATAATCAAATCAAAATGGCGCCGAAGACGAGAGGCACACGGCCTTCCGCACGCCGATTGGCATATATTGTTACAAAGTCATGCCGTTTGAAATTTGAAAAATGCGAGTGCCACCTACCAACGGCGATGACGAAAATATTCGACGATCTAATCCACAAGATAGTTGAGTGCTATGTGGATGATCCGGTCATCAAAGCCATGTCATATGAAGAACACCTCCAATATCTTGAGGTCGTTTTCAACCGCCCGAGAGAACATGCGCTCAAATTAAACCCGTTGAAATGCGCATTCATGGTATCATCCGTAAATTTTCGGGGTTTGTGGTGCGTCACGGGGGAATTGAGATAGACCCGGCAAGATCAAAGCAATAACCGAACTATCCCCGCCAAAGAATTTAAAACAATTGCGATCATTGCAAGGGCAATTGGCGTACATCAGGCGGTTCATAGCCAACCTATCGGGTAAAATCCAACCCTTCACCCGGCTAACTAAGAAGAATATACCGTTTAAGTGGGATGGCGAGTGCCAGCGAGCCTTTGAAGAAATCAAGGCATATCTACTCAACCCTCCAGTGTTGGCGGCGCCCATACCCGGGAAGGAACTTATCCTATATACGACTGCCCTAGATGGATCCTTGGGAGCCCTATTGGCCCAAGAAAACCAGGATGGTAACCAAAATGCGCTATATTATTTAAGTCGCATGATGGTGGGGGCAGAACACGGGTATTCACCGATTGAGAAGCATTGCCTAGCCCTAATCTTCGCGGTGAAGAAATTGAGGCATTACATGCTAGCCCACAAAATCATATTAATATCCAAGGTGGACCCTCTCAAATATCCGATGACTCGCCAATGCTAACGGGGAGGCTGGCCAAGTGGGCTATCATTCTTACCGAGTTCGACATTACCTATACACCGCAAAAGGCGATAAAGGGGCCGGCGCTAGCAGATTTCCTGGCTGCACACCCGATCCAAGACGACTCCCCATTAAAATGTGACTTCCCCGATGAGGAAACTCTACATGTTGAAGAAGGAAGTCCTATATGGGAAATGTACTTTGATGGTGCCTCGTCGATCAAACCGATCGCGGGCCCGGGAGTTCCAACTGTGCGAGCCGGCGCAGGGCTAGTCTTCGTAACCCCGGAAGGCGGGATAATACGACATTCTCGGCTTTAACCGAACCATGTACAAATAATGAAGCGAGTATGAGGCACTTATCGCCGACTAGAGCTATCATTGAGTGGAAATCAAGGTTGTGCGTATCTTTGGGGATTCACAGCTGATAATAAATCAAATAATTGGCGAATATAAGGTCTTAAAGCCGGAACTAATACAATATCACCAAAAAGCCATGGAATTAATGAAGAAAATCCCGTATGTGTCCATTGAGAAGGTCACGAGGGCTGTGAATGGTGAAGCAGATGCGTTGGCCAAACTCGCCAAAGAGCTGGGTGAACCAACAGAGCCGGAAATCCACATCATCGTCCGCAATAGGAGGCCATTATCATTGTGTCAAACAACAGATGAGGCGAATAATGAAAAGGCTGGGCTAGAAAAGATAGAATGCCAAGAAACAATGATAACCGAAGAAGACGATGATTGGAGACAACCGTTCATCGAATATTTCCGGCATGGTACCCTTCCCAAAGATAAAAGGATGGCCGATCAAATAAGAAAGCGGGTACTACGGTATGCATATGTGGGCAATACGCTATACCGGAGGTCTTATGATCAGCTATGGCTAAGATGCGTATCAGGGCCTGAAGCCGAGCAGGTTATGAAAGAAGTTCATTCCGGGCTATGTGGAGCACATCAGTCTGGGCCGAAAATGAAGTTAAAGATCAAGCGAATGGGATATTATTGGCCCACGATGGTGGTCGATTGTGAAGAGCACGCAAAGAAGTGCCGCATGTGCCGATACATGGCCCTTTTATACATCAAGCGCCAAACCCGTTGCACCCCACGGTAGCATCCTGGCCATTTAATATGTGGGGCACGAGATATAGTGGGGCCCATAGACCCTCCGACGTCGAGAGGTCATCGGTTTATCCTGGCAGCAACAGATTACTTTACAAAATGGGCTGAAGCCATCCCACTCAAAGAAGTTAAAGCATCCGATGTGGTTAAATTCTTCAAGACGCACATCCTTTACCGATTCGGTACCCCACGACGGATAATATCCGATAACGGAACGGCCTTCAAGAACTCCAAAGTCTATGCCCTGGCGGAGCAATTTAACATCGACTGGAGATTCTCGTCCATTTACAACCCACGAGCCAACGGCCTGGCCGAAGCCTTTAATAAAACCCTAATAAATATCATGAAGAAGACCGTGGACGGTAACCAACGAGACTGGGATAATCGTCTACAGGAGGCATTATGGGCTTATCGAACCACATACCGAACGCCTACGCAAGCTACCCCGTATTCTTTGGCTTTTGGGGTTGAAGCCGTCCTCCCTCTTGAGGTGGAATTACCGTCATTACGGGTGGCTATGCAAAACAATATGACCATGGACGAATGCCAACAACTTAGACTGGACGAGTTGGATGCCATGGACGAAAAGAGACCGATAGCCCAGTGAGAACCTTGAAATATATCGTGCAAAAATGGCAAGGGCATATGACAAAATGGCGCGAGTTAGGGCATTTCAACAAGGGGAGCTTGTTCTTGTCCTCAAGAGGCCGATCATTGGCGGCACATCGGCCCAAAATTCTCTCCGAATCGTGGGAAGGGCCATACGTAATTGAGAAGGTATACGGGGCGGCGCATACCAACTCATAGACCATGAAGGTGAAAGGCCCATGCCACCGATTAATGGGCGATATCTCGAAGAAGTACTACACCTAGCGAGAGAGGGGCCAACCGAGTAGTATCTATTGTAAATAAATAAGGAGGGAATAAGTGTTCGTTTACACACACGTGCACGAAACACAAACCCATGTCTAACCTCCACTTTTGCATAAAATCCCAAAAACCCTACTTGTGCATATGTAAATAGAATGCATCCAAAAATCCAAAAACCACACAAACACGTATAGCCCTATAAAAATAAAAAATATATAGAATAAGAGGATTCAAAGCCAAAACCACGCGAGAATGTAAGGCGAGAGCCTTGGTGTTTGGGCTCATAATACAAATACCACCGGGTTTGTCCATTTGATACGTAATAAACACAAAAATGGGCGTGGTTTGCGCTTGTCCCTCAAACTATCTCGTTGCCCAATGACGAAAGTTGCTCATATTGGTCGCCGCGCGCAAGCCAAGGGATAGGTCGAGCAAATTGGTGGCTAGTAAATAGTCGCTTCGAGGGCATATAAATAAATAACTCTCGTACTATTAGTAACATGTATCACTAATAACAAAAATCTGCTCTCTCCTAATAAAATAAAAGGATATATATGTAAAACAATAAAAACCTATTTTCCTACTCGTAAAAAAAAAATGATGATAATAAAAAATAATAAAACCTTTTCAATAAGGGGTTGCCACCTTTGTCCCCGACACCATGAGTGTTATACAAAGCCAGGTTGGGTGCATTTATCCGTAAAAGCACCACACGCCCGAAGAAATGGTGTGTCATAATCCCACGACATATCATGGAGGGGTCGACAAGGGTTTACGCTTGTACCCGACATTTCATGTTAAACAAAGCGCTCGCTTAAAGAAGTGACTCGGAGTCATGGAGAGCGGACCTACCCGATGAAAGCCTGTCTCGCAGGGATGCGTGATGGATGTTTGAGGGTAGTACCCCCACAAAACAAATTGAGTGGAGATGAGTGAACGTGAGTTTCCACTTTAGCACGCAACGGTGCACAAATGAGGGGAGAGTGGGTGAGCTTCCACAAATAAATGTCAACTAAATATACAAGGAGCATCCACAAAATGGTGTTATCAATTGCATCCATAATCTAATTGATACTGGTAAGTTTATCCATCAGTAATAAAGGGATAAACGGGTTTATTCTGTACCCGGCCTAGAGGTCAATACAGACAGGTTCGGTATCCGTAAAATACCACGGTTACTTGAGTTTGTATTGCAATAAATAAAGATGAACATACATAGAATGAATGTAATAGGATGTTGTAAGATTTTTCTTTATTATGTTTAGACGCTGCGAAAGAATGAAGCAGTTGTAATAGGGCGTTTTTTTTTTTTGCAAATAAGATTGGAGGTGCATAGCATGAAATCAATAAAATACTTCCTCGCGCCGCAGAGGAAGCGATGAAAGAATAATAATAGAGGCAAGCATCATCCACAACAAGAGATCAAAATGATAAGTGTCAAGGCATCCTATATTAAGTATAGTAAAAGAAAAGGAGAAAAGAAGAAATGAAAAAAGTACTATCTATGGGCCCAAAAAGCGGGACTCCAACTCTAATAGCACAAGACTAATAGTCTCCAGATAATCATGGAGGAGTGCCTGTCCTTCTCCGAAGCCGTCTCAAAATCCAAAACCGAGCGAAGGCACTATCCCGACGCTCGTGTGAATCTGCGGCTACGGGAGACGTCCCGCTAGATGTCGGGAGAAGCCCTCCACCGATGATCTGTGGTCCTCTAGCTCCTGCACGAGCAGTCGAGCGGGCCCACCACTGACTCCCATGGAGCGGAGAGTGGCACAAGAAGAGAGCCGCTGAAGATAGCGAAGTCGAGCGGCCTCCAAATGCCTGCGTAGCTCATGAATCTCCAACTCGTGCTGATAAACGAGAGAGCTCGCATCCCGATAAGCCCCGAGCGCCTCCTCACACCTCCTAGAAATGAAAGTGCTCTCGAGACGAGGTGCAATGAGTAGAGCTGGCGCGATGGTATCCCGCATCAGCCCATACCAGTCAAAAGAGAAACCACTGGGCAGAGAGTCCAAGACCTCGAAATCTAGCGGATAGCCTCCGAAGAAGGTATCCCGGAGTGCATCCGCCAGCGCGGCCAAGGCAAGCTGCACATCCCTCGATGAAACATCTGCAAGTAAAATAAATGGGTTAGACAAATTGTTATAACCTAAGAAGAAATAGAAGGAAGAAAAGATCTAACCTATCGCCTCGTCGCCTGAGACAAAGGGACCGAGTCGGGAATAGGGATGTCGGTCGCTTCAGAGGACCCGCAGTGTACCGAGACCCTGCAAAATAAAATGGAAGGCATAAATACATGAAAAATAAAATACGGGCGAATAATAAAAGGAATATAAGATACGGGAGAAGCATGAGGCTCGGCGAGACCCTCGCTAGTCGGAAACCCCGTCTCTCGGGCCGTGGAATAGGCGCTCCACCACCGGCTCTCATCCAACTCGAGTCGTAGTCGACCGCAACCCGCTCGCCGAGACTCGTCATCCGTGGCCATGAGAGGTCGCCCGTCGAGAGATGAAGAAGCATGAGATGGACCTCCTCGATCGGCAGTGGCTCATCGCTGCGGCTCGACAGCCCAATGGACTCCCCCGCTCTAAAGAAGCCTCCTCTCGATCGTACAAGAGTGAGCACCGGCCCCGAGAACCACATCGAATGAGTCACCATCTCCAGTGGGTACCAAAGAAATCGACGGTGAAGCGGGACCGTCATAAAAGAAAGGCTCGAGCGGTGAGGAGACGCCATGTCATCGGCCTCGTGGTCCGTAAAATCTACATGTAAGAATGAAAATACTAGTGCATGCCGGCAACTAGGTATTAAATGGAGCACACGAACCCGCGACGACAAGGTCGGTGCAAAACCCCGAAATGGCAAAGACTCGCAGCGCCGATGGATCCGCTACGATGTCATCCGAGCGCTCTACAGGAGATGTCCCGTGAGCGAAAATAAACTCTAATCGAGATATGAACGAAGTGCGCCCGAATAAGGATAGGCGAGTCAAGAAAGGAAATCACCCGGAATAGGAGAAGGAAAAGAAGATGGAGAAGACGGCTGAGAAGCGCCGTCTCGATCTCTCCCCATGGTAGGCTGGAGCGGTGGCTCGGCAGTGGATGAAAACAAACGTCAACGGCTCTCGGGCGAGGGATCGAGAAGTTTCGGGCTCGCTCATCATATTCATATGCGAATCCGATTAAAAAGAAATCTGTCAAAAATCTAGCCTGAAATCTAAGCTTAAAGATAAGGAAGGGATGAATCTAGAGTGTACCAGTGAGCTGAGTCCTAGTAGACGAACAAAGGCAGCGGCTATCTAACCCCTGAAAATCCACTGGCACTGAAGAAAGAAGCGGGAAAGAGATGAAGTCATCATAAGAGAAGCTAGATGATGAACCGCCTCTATCCCCGGGGAGGCATCGCGTACCACCACTGAAGGAGTGTATGACTGGTACGAGCGAATGACATTATAATACCACCAAATGTAGCGTCTCGAGAACGTGGGTGTACGGGAAGAAGGTACCGTCTGAAAGTGAGAACCTGTCCCTAAGCGGAATAGATGTGAGTAGCACCACCCAAGGCCCTCAAGGTCCATCGCTAAAGACTCAGGACGAAGGAGAAAGAGAGGCACGTCCTGGTCTAAACCAAACTGATGTGCACATCTGTGTGGAGAATAGGGCTCTATGAAAGCATAATCGCCGATACGGAGTGGTAAGAACCCGTGGCGAAGACTGATGAAATAGTCTAAGACATCCGGGCGATCTCCGAGAGGAGAAGAACCCCTAGAATGAAATGCCGCATCAACTAGAGATCCGGGTGGTCCCCGGCCGGATGGTGAGTAGCCAATCTAGTACGAGCTAACCTCGGATGGTCATGGTCGCGGTAGAATCCGAAACGAGCATCCTCCGGAGTCAAAGAGGCGGTGCTCGTACGGCTAAGTCACCCAAGATGGGTAGGTGGGCCCTCAAGTCTGATGATAAGGATGGGTGATACAAACCAGACCAATACATATGCAACCACCCACTAATGAAATGCCAAGGTACCAACTCCCTACGGTGAGAAGGATCGCGTGAAGATGTCACACCTCGCAAACTCCCTGTAGATGTTGGCCAAGACGGGTACGG
The DNA here is from genome assembly GCA_037127355.1 of Schoenoplectus tabernaemontani. Lineage (NCBI taxonomy): Eukaryota > Viridiplantae > Streptophyta > Magnoliopsida > Poales > Cyperaceae > Schoenoplectus > Schoenoplectus tabernaemontani. The sequence continues at coordinate 13,397,937 of CM073752.1, forward strand.
CCAACGAGACTCTCTCACCACGAGCAATCTGACTCGCCATCACAAATACTGAGGGACGGATGGTACGAACCCCCGAACTAGGAAGTAGGAAGAAACAAATCCACCAGGAAAGAAAGGCTGTCAAATAAGTCTCACGATCGATCTCATGTGAGCATAAAGTGTCCTGTGAAGGAGCAGCCACATCACTGAAAAGACCGAGATGTCCGGTACCAAAAGGGTCACGAGTAGAAGCACAACACTCGGTATGAGAATGTACCCGATCAGTGAAATAAGATATCCAGAATCTGAAGGGGACAGAAAGATGCTGCCCTCTCAACTGATCATAAATCCTGTACACCTCCCGAAGAGAAGCTGGATGTAGGGAAGGGTCCCTCAAGTCATCCTCTGATAGTAAGAATTCGTCATAATAATGACCGAATACGGGCAGACCGGTCAGCTGACGAATCTCCCATAATGTGGGAGTCAACTCTCGATCGTCAATAAAGAGGGTGTTGGTAGAGTAGCTCCACCGCTCGCAGAAAGCACAGAGCCAAGGTGTGTCAATGTGATACCGAAACATCGACAGGAAAATACAACTGTACACACCTGAACTACAAAGGGCATCCCTCTCCCCGTGTAAGGATGTAGCGAATCCAATCTAACCGATGCCCATGATATCTCGAGTGGAAGACGCGAAGTCAATGCTAGCCCAACGAGAGGCCTCTCCATCGATCATCTCCTTGCCGAGGGGATGAACAGGAGAGGTGCTGCGGCCGAAAGATCTCGAGGCGATAAGGGTGTAATATCGTGAGGTCGCTCGTCGCGAAAAATCGGGCCACCACTCGAAGATGTATGGGGGTGCGCGTGTAACCCTAATGGTGGGTATCCGGTCCTCCGGATCCTCGTAGAGAGAGATAATGACTCGAGGACGTCTAGGAATCGTGCCATATGGAGAGATGGTCGAATCTAGAATAAAGGTGATAAAGTCAACAATAAAGGAGGGAAGAAGATAAAAAATGTGCGACGGATATATGCACCAAAGCGACCCCCTTAATTTTCTAAAAATCTTCGGGACCCGCTTTGGTGGGTGGCTCTTTGTTTACCCTTGAAAAATTTCAAGGATGAGTAGATGAATAAATGAAATAAATTGATGATAAATCATAAGAAAGGGAAGAAGAGAGAGAGCAATGAAAGATGGCCCATCGATCGAAGAGGTGTTCGCCTAACCCGGAACAAATCCATTAGTCCCACAATGGGATGGGCATGAAGTGAAGAGTATAAATACCCCGCTATTCTCTATCCACTCAGCATGAGTGACACCCAAGAAGATCGAGGGAGAGAGGAGACCTCTTGGGTGTCACCATGTGATTATATTTTCTCTGACAAGTGGGACCCACCTGGCAGTCCCTTGTAGATGAATCTAATAGCATAGCCTATCTGATGAGTCGTTCATGTGACTATTTTCACCGACAAAAGTGGACCCCACACCTCAGTGATCTATTGAAGGAGTCAGAATTGAACCCTAGAAATCTGCCTTTGAAGCTAACCCTAGAAAGGAGCTGAAGCAGTATAATCCCTATGCTACATGAAATGATGTCAATGCCAAGCTAGCATTTTGATGCAACTAGTTATAAGAAATTCCAAATGTGATTTTGCTTTCAAGGGTCGACTGGTGCCAAAGTCATGCGAGCAACCACCCGACCATGCTTTGATTTGTGTCAATTATCGATAAGTAGTCGGTTCTTTGACCAAGTCACCCTCATGTTAAGGGATTGAAAGACAATTTCACAAGACCGATCAGTGCAAAAGTGGGAGCAACCACCGATCAAGTCTAGATTTGTGTTAAATTGGCGATAAGTAGTCGCATTTGATCAAATCAAGCCCTAATGAATATCAATATAAGTCTAATTGGTATTTAGTTAGGGTGGTTTCTGCAAGAGAGAGATAATTGGCAGAGATTACATGGAGCTACAAATGAGATCAGGGATTAATTCATAAAGAATAATAGGGTTTTATTGGATAAAAGAATTTTTAATTCAGAGAGGCAAGGGCAAAAATGGAATTAAAAATTACAGGGATGATCATCATGAATTTAGGGATTTTTGGTGAAATTTTCATGATTTTTGGATAAGTGAAGCTATTAAAATAAATTCAGGGAAAATAAAAGCAGAATAAATGGATTAATCAAAGGCTGAGATTTGATCAGAGCAACTCTGGGTACAAATTGGAGATAATAACGGCTACGGGTGCAAGCGGGTGCAAGAAACACAGAAGGAATAAAATAATCGAAGAGAGAGGGTGTGCCACGTGGCAGCCTCTCATTGGGCCATGTCAGCAAGTGGGCCCCACCCTGGTATGAGTCACTGACAGGTGGGCCCCACCTTGGTGCCACGTGGCAGACAGTCACAGGGCCACCTCATCACCCCAGTGCCACATGGCACTACATCACAGGGCCACTTCACCCAACCCCATGCCACATGGCACAGCCAGAGGAGGCCACTTCACCCAACCCTGTGCCACATGGCACCATACTATAAGGCCACCTCAGCATTGGTTAGTGGATAATCAGAGATAAAGGAGGGTGATTAAACTAATGAGCCAATCATAACATGCCATATCATATCAATTAACCCAAATCATGCACTAATCAATCATTAACCCATTACTATGCGCCTAGACTCAGTAATCCTACAGATGGGGCCCACTGTCAGGTTATGAACCTATGATGCATGAATAGATGGCAAACCAAGTCCATGCAGAAGCATTAATTGAAATTTAAATAAAAGGAAAGAGAGTGAATGCACCTGGCGCCTGGGGACTCTCTCTCTGCACTCTTCTTCTCCTTTGCCTTGGCGCATGAACACCGGACGCAGCTGAGCTTGTGGACGCTCCTCCTTCTCTCTCTTCTTCTTCTTCTTCTTCCCGATGGCCGAAGTCATCAATGGCGCCATCAATGGAGATCACACAAAGGGATCAACTTCGATCAATTGCTCTTGGCCCCGGCTATTTAGTACAAAGGAGAGAAGGTGTATGGATTTAGATTTCAGAATAATGCAATATAAAGAGAGAAATGGCAAGAAGCAACACCTCGGGTCAAAACTTTGAACTTGCCAATTGAAGCTTGAAACTTGTAATTAAGGGCTGGGAGAGCTTCTAAGACCTTAGGCGATGGTGTTAGAGTGACAATTGAGAGGAGTTGAATGCCGGATGTAGGAGTTGCACCAATTCACAACTCGGCCTAGAAGTGAGTTGATCAAACACTGTGATGGAGCTTGCAAATCGACTAGATGAGAGCACAGGGAGTTGCCTGACACTGAGTTGATGATGGTGAAGCTTTGAGACAGAAGAAACAAGCAAGGAATTGGAATGAAAGATTGAAGCTTGATTATGGCTTGTAATGGGAGAAAAGATGTGAATTGAGATCAATTCTATAAAATGGAGTTAAGGGAGCATGCTAGCAGCTTATATAGACATGGTATGAGGTCTGGAAGGATCTAGAAGGGGCTAGAGAGGCTTGCAAGAGTATGGGGACCGGATGGTGGCAAATCAGCAAATAAAATGAACTTATAACTGCCTCTAGGCAGTTGCACATGAGCTAGGCAATGAAGACTCGGTTCAGGGGACCATAAGGCATACAAGGAAGCAGCTAGAGTGAAGAGTATAATACACCATGTGCAATTGGATTGAGATGGTCAAAATCGGTCAAACCAATGGATTTCTATATAAACCCTTAGCCAGTGGCTGGAACAGAGGAAGGAGAGGCATACACACGACCCTTAGAGCATTTGTAAGATCCCTGAGAAGCTTAGAGAGCAAGTGAGAAGCTAGAAAGCCAATTGATCTCAACAAGTGTTGAGAACTTGGCAAACATCATCCTTTTCCATTATTAACAATCAATCTAAGAGCTCGAGCTACGAGAGAAGAAGGAAAGGTGAGTGTATTCATTGTGCATAGGAAGTTTGAGTTGTAATTGTGCTTGATTTTGAGTAATTTCGAGCTTTAGTAATCTTGTTATTTGCATTTTCATAAATTTCCTTTTCAATCCGATTGAATTTCCTAATTTTCTTGATTGAATTCTTTTCTTTAAGCTGTCGCCTCATTATATAGATCATTCTTGTTTTGTTTTCTTGCCTTTATCTTGATTAATCAAGTGATCAAGAGCTCAAATTGATTTGCCAGAAGAGCTAGTCGAAGATTATATAATCTCCTAGCACTAATTAAGGAAGATAGACTAATCGAAGGTCACTGACCTCTTAGTCACTGCATTTCCAAGCAATTGTTCCAAGAATTCAACTTTTCAATCGAGTAATTGATGGAAATTCTGGAACTAATCGCTGGAACTCAGAACCAGTAATGCAAAACACTTGAAAACACCCCAATTGATCAAGCTATATGCTTCAATTGTGATGCATTACATAGGCGATGAGTTTCATATCAATAAGATTAAGCAATTCTTGGCAATTGACTGGAAATACAGGATATAATATTGAATCGCCGATCGGTATCAACCATGAATCAGCATCTTTGGTGAATCAAGAAAGAATAGAGGTAATTACAACGAGTAAATCATCAAAGATGTTAATTGAGGTTTAGAATTGCATAAACAAATCAAGAAACGCTAAAGATTGATCTGGAATTGGCGTAATTCAACTGGAAATGGATTCGGTACCAAAACGGTACAAGTCAGTCTATTGATCATGGCGACGCCGATGATCTACCGCACCGATGTATGATCAGAAGGTACGGACTAGCTTCCCATGCCAAGGCGACGCCGTAGTAATGGCCGATCTCGGTTAGGCGCCAGGAACATCAAAATCGTTTATCCAAAGTGCGCATCTCAAAGCACGGGAGAGAGAGAGAAGGGGACGTTTCTATACGAATCTCAAAGAGACGCACGAATATTGGGACGAATCCAAGGATCCGAGCTATTGAACGTTTAGGAAATTAAAGCATGAATTGATCGGGCGTCGATCCACGCGCAGTGCAAATCTTAATCTAATCGGCGGCCCAAATAAGAATAAAGTTAAATGAAAGATAGGCGCTGATCTTGATACAAATCGTGCCCAGATTAGGCCCATTAATTAAATAATAACAGAATGGTAATAATATAGAATAAATGAATGATTTGAAAATGCTATTGAACTCCAAATTGACTCAAATTTGTTTCTAAAATTTCCTTATTTTTCATACTATTTTTCTATACAATAATATTCCAGTTTTAAAAATATAATCATGTTAAAACAATTTAAAAGCAAAATACATTACATATATTGGTATATTTGACCTAGCTTTGACTTGCCATTTTAAATACTATAAAAATTCCAAAAATACAAATAAAAATCATAAATAATAACTAGATATATTTTAGTGATTTTTCAAGTGATTTTCCATGAAATAATAATGATGATAGTAATATACTATAATAAATAATGAGGTTAGCTATATTCTTTGATAAATAAAAAAAATAAATATTATATTGATATTTTCTGTAAAAAGGAATAATAGAAATAAATAGCACAAAATATACAAAAATATATTACCATGGTAATGAATAGTAAAATACATTTTCTTTTATAATAAAGAATGATAATATAGTTTTATAATATGAATTGTATTTCTTTTATTTCTATACAAATATATACAATAAAAAAATATATTTTTGATGAATAAAATGTAATAAAAATAATAGTTGTAATAAAAAACATAATGAATTTCATCTCTTATGGTTATTTTCAACTAATAATAAAATTTTATACTTTTCTATAGATAATAAATAGAAATAATAAAAATAGATATAATGAATAGTATAATAAATAGAATAGAATATTAATAATGATTTCCTTTTAGCTATAAAAAAAATAATAATAATAAAAAAATAATAATAAAAAAAATATAAATAAAAAAAAAACAATAATAATAAAAATAATATAGCTATCTTTTGATTTTGTAAATAATTCTTACATAATGAATAGTATTTCAATATAGTAGAATATAATAATAAAATTCTATTACTTTGGCTATTATAAACATTTTAAAAATACAAATAAAAAAAAAAGAGCCATTTTATTTTCTATTATTTTTGTAAGTGATTTTCTACAAAATAAATAGAGTTTGGAAATAATAAAAATAAAAATTCTACTATTTTAGCTATTATAAAAATCCCAAAAATATAAATGAAAATCTAGTTAAATAGCTAACCCCTTTTTTCCTATTATTTTTATAAATAATTTTCTACATAGATAAATAGAGTTTAAGAAGTAGAAATAATAATAATAAAAAAAATAATAATAATAATAAGAATATAATGACAATAATAATAATAATAATAATAATAATAATAATAAATAAATGCATCTTCATAATAAAAATAATAATGGAAGATATTATTAACTTTGTGCATTTTAGAAATGAATAAATATGCTCACATAAGAAATGTAGAGCCATGTAAGAATATTTGCACACATGATATGACATTTAGAGTGATTAGTCAAGACAAGAACACCTTGACGGAGGATAACCAAGGTTGTAATGACAACATGAGGAGATGCGTTGAGACAGGGAACATCTTGGCGCGAGAAGATTAAGGCTTTGATAGCAACGGGGAGAAGATACGTCGAGACAAGAACATCTCGACACTTGATAAAGAATAACAAGATACGTTGAGACAAGAACATCCTAACGTAGAATGATTAAGGGCTTTGATAAGCGACATGAAGAGATATGTCGAGACGGGAACATCTTGACATTAACATGGAGATATATGTCGACTACGAAGAAGAAGAACATTACGATGTCCTAGATAGGTGACATCTTAATGACTCATTTGCCATGAGCAAGTAACTCATGATTGAATACGCTCACACAAGGGGTGTAGGGCAACATAGTAATTTTGCACAAGTAATGCAACACGTAGAATGATTAGTCGAGACAAGAACATCTTGACGCTCGCTGAAGAATGGCCAGAAGCTACGACATCGGCATGGAAAGATATGTCGACTTTGAAGAAGAAGAACATTACGATGTCGAGAGTGAAGCGACATCTTAATGACTCGGTGTCATGAACAAGTAATTCATGACCATTTGAGGTAAGCAAGGCGAACTCGTCCGTCGATGAGTTTGTCTCACGACTCATTTTCAGAGCGTGAGATTGAATCGGTGCATTGGTAGATTCATCCACAAAACGGTGAATGTGAACCGTTCGCAGGTAGGTTCCTTCACTAACACATGCCTCAATGTTGAGCGGCGGCGCTTCGGGTTTGACATTGTGTGCAATTGTGTTTCCTAGGTTTATGAATCGGCTTAGTGCTACGAATTCATGATCTAGAAGATCGGTGAGAAGAAATACGTGGGCCATAGCCACCCTTCTCGATTCACCAACCTCAAGATCAATAGGCTCGGTGCTTCGAGTTGTATTTTGTGTGATTGGTTGTTGACTAGTTAAGATTGAGCAAGTCTGTTTGTAGGTTTATCTTCTAGATCAACGGAGGTCGAGTCGGTCGTATGTAGACTCACCTCAAGCCCCTATGAAGAGATTAACACTGGTCATTGGTAAGGTTACATCTCGAGGTGGCATGGACTGAACCGATCTGTTTGTAGGTTCGTCCTCCATAGGACAAAACCGTCTGTTTGTAGGTTTGTCTTCCATAGATTGAACCGTCTGTTTGTAGGTTCATCTTTCGTAGACCCCTTTTCATGAAATTAGACGACCACTTGACCATCTTTTAACTATACTATTTGCTTCTCTCTTTCAAAGATCGAGAGAGGTGCCTCGAGGTTCGTAGCCCGGGGTAATTAACGGTGGGGGCTTGCGCCCACCGGAATCTACAAGAACTCACAATCACTAAAAACCCCCGAATGTGCATCCAAATAATCTCTAAACGGCAGAATCGGCCGACACCCCAGAGATGCACGCTCGGGAGGGATCTCCGTGTCCTTCTTCCGCAACCCATCGCCCGGCGGCGCGGTGCGGAGCGCGCGAAAAAGGGTCGCACAAAGACAAACCTACAAACAGATCGGTTTTATCCTATGGAAGACGAACCTACAAACGGATCGGTTCGAGTCATGCCACCTCGAGATGTAACCTTATCTACGGACTGAGTTAATCTCTTTAGAGGGCTTGAGGTGAGTCTACATACGGATCGACTCGACCTCCGTTGATCTAGAAGATAAACCTACAAACAGATCGGTTCAATCTTAACTAGTCAACAACCAATCACACAAAATACAACTCGAAAGCGAGCCGGCGGTTGATCTTGAGGTTGGTGAATCGGGAGAAGGGTGGATATGGCCCACGTGTTTCTTCTCACCGATCTTCTAGATCATGAATTCGAAGCACTAAGCCGATTCATAAACCTAGGAAACACAATTGCACACAATGTCAAACCCGAAGCGTTGGGCCGTTCAACATTGAGGCATGTGTTAGTGAAGGAACCTACCTGCAGAACGGTTCACATTCAACTGTTTTGTGGATGAATCTACCTACTGACCGATTCAATCTCACGGTCTCGGGAAATGAACCGGGAGACGAACTTATCGACGGATGAGTTCGTCTTGCCGGCTCAAATGGTCATGAATTACTTGTTCATGACACCGAGTCATTAAGATGTCACTTCTCTCGGACATCGTAATGTTCTTCTTCTTCAAAGTCGACATATCTCTCCATGCCGATGTCGTAGCTTTGGTCATTCTTCACGAGCGTCAAGACGTTCTCGTCTCGACTAATCATTCTACATGTTGCATTACTTGTGCAAAATTACTATGTTGCCCTACACCCCTTGTGTGAGCGTATTCAATCATGAGTTACTTGCTCATGGCGGCGAGTCATTAAGATGTCACCTATCTAGGACATCATAATGTTCTTCTTCTTCGAATCGACATATATTTCCATGTTAGTATCGTAGCTCGGTTATTCTTCATTAAGCGTCAAGATGTTCTTGTCTCGACATATTCACTCATGTTGCTATCAAAGCCTTATTCATCTCACGTCAAGATGTTCTGTCTCGACGTATCTTATTATTCTTTATCAAGTGTCAAGATGTTCTTGTCTCGACGTATCTTCCCATGTTGCTATCAAAGCCTTAATCATCTCACGTCAAGATGTTCTTGTCTCAACGTATCTTCTCGTGTTGTCATTGCAACCTTATTTATCCTCTGTCAAGATGTTCTCGTCTTGACTAATCGTTCTAAATGTTATATCATGTGTGCAAATATTCTTATGTGGCTCTACACTCCTTATGTGAGCATATTTGTTCATTTCTAAAATGCACAAAGTCTATTATATAATATCTTCCATTATTATTTTATATTATAAAGATGCATTTATTTATTATTATTATTATTATTATTATTATTATTATTATTATTATTTTTATTTTTAAACTCTATTTATCTATGTAGAAAATTATTTACAAAAATAATAGGAAAAAGGGGGTTAGCTATTTAACTAGATTTTCATTTATATTTTTGGGATTTTTATAATAGCTAAAATAGTAAATTTTTATTTTTATTATTTCCAAACTCTATTTATTCTGTAGAAAATCACTTACAAAAATAATAGAAAATAAAATGGCTATGATTTTTATTTGTATTTTTAAAATGTTTATAATAGCCAAAGTAATAGAATTTTATTATTATATTCTATTATATTGAAATACTATTCATTATGTAAGAATCATTTACAAAGTTAAAAGGTGGTTAGCTATACTATTTTACTATTATTATTTTTTTTATTTTTTGTTTTATTTTTAATATCTATAATAGCTAAAAAGAAATCATTACTAATATTTTATCCCATTTATTATACTATTCATTATATCTATTTTTATTATTTCTATTTATTATCTATGGAAAAATATAAGATCTTTTATTATTACTATTATTAGTTGAAAATAGCCATAAGAGATGAAATTCATTATGTTTTTATTACAACTATTATTTTTTATTATATTTTATTCATCAAAAGTATATTTTTTATTGTATATGTTTGTATAGAAATAAAAGAAATACAATTCATATTATAAAACTATATTATCATTCTTTATTATAAAAGAAAATGCATTTTACTATTTATTACCATGGTATTATATTTTTATATATTTTGTGCTATTTATTTTTATTATTCTTTTTACAGAAAATATCAATATAATATCTATTATTATTATTATATATTTTTTTTTATCAAAGAATATAGCTAATCTCACTATTTATTATAGTATATTACTATCATCATTATTATTTCATGGAAATTCGCTTGAAAAATCACTAAAATATATCTAGTTATTATTTATGATTTTTATTTGTATTTTTGGAATTTTTATAGTATTTAAAATGACAAGTCAAAGCTAGGTCAAATATACCGATATATGTAATGTCTTTTGCTTTTAAATTGTTTTATCATGATTATATTTTTAAAATTGGAATATTATTGTATAGAAAAATAGTATGAAAAATAAGAAAATTTTAGAAACAAATTTGAGTCAATTTGGAGTTCGGGGAGTATTTTCAAATCATTTATTTACTCTATATCATTACTATTCGTTATTATTTAATTCTTGGGCCTAATCTGGGCGGATCGTATCAAGATTAGCGCTGTCTTTTATTCAACTCCATTCTTATTTGGGCCGTTAGATTCACTTCAAGATTAATTCATACGAGATGTAAGCCCGGATCCACTTATCACGTTATGAACATTCGATTTATTCCAAGATTCGCATGTGTGCTTTGATATTCGTGTTCTTGCGTTAATGTTCGTCTTTGACGCGTTTCGTTGACCCTTCGGTCAATAGCGCCTCAAGATTTGCGTAGGTGGCATTCCCGTATTTGAAAGCAAATCTCTTTCCGATCAGATAGTTCCTCGACGTCGTCTCTCCTAGGGGAGTTATTCTACAATATCGATCGATGATCTATGCGGTGGATCGTGCTATGCACCAATGCGGATGAAGCTGATTTGGTACCAGTGATCCGAATCTCGAATTTCACAAATTCAACACAATTACTTGTTTCTTTCAACAATTAATCATTCAATTAGCATCGTATACATATGTAAATGCCTTTAACATGATTAGAACGATTCAAATTGGTCTATGACTCCATTACTCGGGATGGTTGTCAAAGTGCAATGGAAGCCGTTGGTACCGATTGCAATTTACTTCAAATTCTTGTTATTCATTGATCAACATTGACATTGTCATGCTTAATACTCTTTGTAACACTTATTCAAACCATGGTATACATGCATATGCTTATGATCTTCCCTAATTCTCAATCTAAAACTCAATTTGAGAAACGGGATGCGATAACGATATTAAAACTCCAAATCGATCGAGTTCTCAAGATTATATCGAGATCAATCGACTTCAAATGACTCCATGAGACCCTAATGCATATAGTATTAACAAGGATCAAGGTAATTCTCATTCAAGAATCAAGAATCGATTAATGAAATTGATTCGTTACAGAGTTCTCAAGTTGAAGCGAGATCAATCGATTTAACAGTCTCATTCATCAACCTTTAAGCGAGAATTCATCAAAAGAAATGAAAGATTTATACTATATAAGCTTGCAATGCATGAAATAAAGAAGAAAATCATGAAGAAATAGTTGAAATTTGAAGAAATTTAGAATCGATGCGAGTGAAATATCGATATCCGATTGGCGATTACATCTCTAAAGCTCCAATCTTCAAAAATTAAACTCACTAACTCTCAATTAGCAAATAATAGAGTGTAGAGCTTACCTCTAGACAAGCAATTGGAGCAAAGGAATTGAGTTCTCAAGTTAAAACCGAGATCAATCAATTCTGCTAAGCCTCTCTTGATTCTTGTTCCTCTCTTGCTCTCTCTCTCTCTCTAGATTCTATATGCAATCTCTATAGTATCTTCTCTCTGTCTCCTATCTTCTGTATGTGTGTGTATGTTATGAATTTCTATAATTCAGATGCTTATATAAGCAATTGGATTGGTCCATGGGGAATTAGAAGCGTACACCACTCATACACCAACAATTGGACTTCCTTGGCTCATGGGCATGGTTCTTCAATTCTCGTTAGTGCTTACATTGCGATGTGGGCCCCTATTCAAAGAATCCAAAGCTTAAACCTTCCTTTGTTGACCATGTTTGACTCCACTTCTTATCTGTTGCTAGAACCTTCTAGAGCATCTAAACATACTATATATACTCACTCTAATGCATCTAGAGCATTTATTCATCCTCTGCCATTGTTATCTTCTTCCAAAGCTCAAAGCTTTATTACCCGATTCCATCTCTTGGCCAAAAGCATAGCTCCTTCATCCAATTATCAATCTCCATCACCTAAAACGACATCGTGAGAGTGCATAGAGGCTATAAGCACGCCGATTCGAATTTACAATACAAGGTTTCAATTTTCATCAATTTGCCGATTTCATTACTTCATCTCAATTACTTCAATTTATTCCATAATTGCTTTGCCCCTTTCTTCATACGGTGTCGCCTAAGTAAATGGAGAAGGTTTGCATTATCAATTTTTGATTTTGAAGTAGGAATTGAAGTGCTTCATCAATTGCCCGAGGTATTCATCTCTTTCGATCACCTTATTCATTTGTTGTTTTTCAATTCGATCAATTGCACATACTCTCCCATGTATAGGCTAGCTCAGGTGAAAGGAATTGGAGTTGCGAGCTTTGGAGAGCTTGATCACCTCTAATGGCGCCTTACGCCTCGTCGAGAAGAAGAAAGAAGAGAGGGAGGGAGAAGGAGAAGAGAAAGAAGGGGTGCGCTCGGCGCATTGTGAGTCACTACTAGGTGGGACCCGCGATCGAGGCGCAACACAAGTGAGCCGGTACACACCGCTTCTTTCTTTTGATTTAAATCTACGATTAGATCTGTGCATAGGCACAGTGCATGATTGCACTGTGTGAGTATACATTCATAAACACGACAAATGGGCCCCACATGTAAGTATATGAATCTCGGCCCATTAGTCCAGCTGTGGATTGATTAACTCTCTGCTTAAATCTAATTGATCTGACTTGGCACACTCTGATAGGTCCACTTGTTTAATCAATCCATTAATCATCTGTTATAGTATTGATCCATCTTTGAGGTGGCTCGTAGTGTAGTGCCGTGCTAGGCAGCACTAGGGTGGTGAGGTGGTCTCTCAGGTGTGCCATGTGGCATAGGGTTGGGTTAAGTGGACCTGCGGTGTGGTGCCATGTGGCACTAGGGTGGTGAGGTGGCCCATTTGGTTTGTACATGCCACGTGGCACTAAGGTGGGGCCCAGCTTGTCGGTGACTCATACACAGGTGGGCCCACTTGCTGACATGGCCCAATGAGAGGCTGCCACGTGGCACACCCTCTCTCTTCGCTTATTTTATTCCCTCTGTGTTTCTTGCACCCAGTTTGTACCCAGAGCTGCTGTTATCCCCAACTTGCACCCAGAACTGCTCTGATCAAATCTCAGCCCTTGATTAATCACTTTATTCTGCCTTTATTTTCCTTGAATTTATTCTGATAGCTCCACTTATCCAAAAATTATGAAATTTTCACCAAAAATCCCTAAATTCATGATGATCATCCCTGTAATTTTTAATTCCATTTTTACCCCTCCTTCTCTGGATTAAAAATTCTTTTATCCATAAAACCCTATTATTCCTTCTGAATTAATCCCTGATTTCAATTGTAGCTCAATGTCTCTGCCAATTATCTCCCTTTTGCAGAAACCACCCTAACTAAATACCAATTAGACTTATATTGATATTCATTAGGGCTTGATTTGATCAAATCTTGACTACTTATCAATGCAATTAATACAAATCTAGACTTGATCAGGTGGTTGCTCCCGACTTTGCTTTGATCAGTCTTGTGAAATTGACTTTCAATCCCTTAACATGAGGGTGACTTGGTCAAAGAACGACTACTTATCGATAATTGACACAAATCAAAGCATGGTTAGGTGGTTGCTCGCATGACTTTGGCACCAGTCGACCTTGAAAGCAAAATCACATTTGAAATTTCTCATGACTAGTTGCATCAAAATGCTAGCTTGGCATTGACATCATTTCATGTAGCATAGGGATTATACTTGCTTCACTCCTTTCTAGGGTTAGCTTCAAAGGCGTGATTTTTAGGGTTCAACTCGACTCCTATAATAGGTCACCGAGGTGTGGGGTCCAATTGTCGGTGAAAATGGTCACATGGTGACTCATCGGATAGGCTATGTTGTTAGATTCATATACAAGGGATTTGCCAGTGGGTCCCACTTGTCAGAGAAAATATAATCACATGGTGACACCCAAGAGGTCTCCTCTCTCCCTCGATCTTCTTGGCTGTCACTCATGCGAGTGGATAGAGAATAGCGGGGTATTTATACTCTTCACTTCATGCCCCAGCATTCCATTGTGGGACTAATGGATTTATTCTGGGGTTAGGCAGCGACCTCTCCTGATCAGTGGGCCATCTTTCCACTGCTCTCTCTCTTCTCCCCCTTTCTTATAATTCATCATTAATCATCAGTTTATTTTATTTATTCATCTACTCATCTTTGAAATTTTTCAAGGGTAAACATGAACATTTTATTATAAAAATATATAAAGACAATATTAACAGCATTCATGTGAATTTGCACAAATTAATGTGCATTCTTGTGGCCAAAAATGATGAAAAACTCATACAACTTGTTTAAATAACAGTTTTTAATGCTTATGAGTTAAGTTTTGTACGAAAAATATTGACGTAGAATATTCAAATTGAAAATTTAATCATAAAACAGTTAATACATCCGAAAATAGCAATATTTAGGAGTATTTACATAAATTTTTCACGAATTGTTGAGTAGTTATAGGTCAAATAAAAGATGAAAAACTCAAATAACTTGTTTAAATAACTATTTGTAATGCACCCAAATTAAGTTTTATGTAAAATTAGTGTTATAGAATATTTAATTATAAAAACATATAATGGAGAATTTTAGGAGCATCAATATGAATTTACACCAATTTATGTGAAGTTATGTGGTGGAAAATAATGAAAAATTCATACAACTTGTTTAAACAATAGTTTTTTATACTTTTGAGCTATATTTTGTCCATCATAGAATATTTTTATTGAAGATTTAATTATAAAAATAGTTAATAAAATTTATTAAGAGTATTCGTTCAAATTTTCATGAAATTATGTGAAGTTATGAGCCAAAAAAATGATGAAAAACTCAAATAACCCTTTTTAAACAGATAATAAGTTTTGTACAACATTTATGTCGTAGAATTTCATAATAAAATATTATTTGAAAAAAATATAATACACTTAAAAAGGAGTTTTATATTAACTTGTACAAATTTATGTGTAGTTACGAGGTCAAAATGATGAAAACTGAAATAATTTATTTAAACAACTGTATTTAATGCATCCAAATTATATTTTGTACAAATTAGTGTCGTAGTATCTTCATATTGAATATTTAATTATAAAAATACATAACAGACGATATTAGAGGTATCCATTTAATTTTTCATTAAATTATATGTTGCTATGAGGCCAAAATGAAGAAAAATTCAAACTACCTATTTAAACATCATTTTTTAGTGCACTGGAATTAAGTTGTGTACAAAATTATTGTCATGGAATATTCATTTTGAAGTGTTAATTATAAAATTTTATAGTAGACTTAATTAGGTATATTTATTTTAATTTGAAAGAATTTATGTGTAATTATTAGGTCAAATATGATGAGAAACTCAAACAACTTATTTAAATAGTAGTTTTTAATACATCCGAATTAATTTTTATGCAAAATTAATATCATAAAAATTTCATAATGAATTTTTAATTATAAAAATATATAATAGATAATATAAGGAGTATCTGTATGAATTTGCATCAATTTATGTTCAATTATGAGGCCAAATATAATGAAAGACTCATACAACTTGTTTGAACAATTATTTTTAATGATTTTGAATTATATTCTATGTGAAAATACTTTCATAGAATATTCACATTGAAGACTTAATAAAAAAATAGATAATAGACATTATTAGAAGTTTTCATACGACTTTGCATGAAATTTTGTGTAGAAACGAGACCAAAATTGTTAAAACACAAATAACTTATTTAAATAGCCATTTTTAATCCATCCATATGAAGTTTTGTACAAAATTAGTGTCGTAGAATGTTCATATTAATTAATAAATTAGAAAAATTTATAATAGACATAATTAGAAGTATTTATATGAATTTACACATCTTGTTGAAAAGTTATCGGGGAAAAATGATGAAGTTTTGTGCATAATTAGTTTCGTAGAATCTCCATATTGAATGTTTAATTTTATAAAATATAATAGGAAATACTAGGAGTATCCGTATGAATTTGCACAAATTTATATATAGTTATGATGTCATAAATGATTAAAAACTCAATCAACTTATTTAAACAACACTTTTAGCATTCATGTGCAAAATTAGTTTCATAGAATCTCTATATTGAACATTCAATTATAAAAAACAAACAGATAATATTAGGAGTATTGTATGAATTTACTCAAATTTATATGATTCTATGAGCCAAAAATTATTAAAAACTCAAACTTGTTTAAACAATTATTTTTAATACACTTGAGTTAAGTTTTGTGCGATAATATTATCCTATGATATTCTTGTGGATCATTTAATCATAAAACCAGTTTATAGACATCATTAGGAGTATCCGTTTGAATTTATAAAAAATTATATGTAGTTATGAGGCAAAAACAAAGAAAAACTCAAACTACCTGTTCAAAGAACACTTTTTAATGTATCGAGATTAATTTATACAAAATCAGTGTCATAGAATGTTCATATTAAAGTTTTAAATATAATATCTTATAAAAAAAATTAATAAGGAGTTTTGATTTTAGTTTATATGAATTTATGTATTGTTATGACATCATAAATGTTGAAAAACTCAAATAACTTATTTTAGCAGCAATTTATAATGTATCCGAATGAAGTTTTATGTAAAATTAGTATTGTAAAAGTTTTATATTAAATATTTAATTATAAAACATATAATAGATAATATTATGAGTATCCGTATGAATTTACACTAATTTATGTATAGTTATGAGGCCAAATATAATGAAAAACTCATACAACTTTTTTAAATAATAGTTTTTAATGCTTTTGAGTTAAGTTTTATGTAAAAATACTATCGTAGAATATTCACAATGAAGATTTAATCATAAAAAAATAGTTAATAGACTATTAGGAGCTTTCATACGACTTTGTATGAAATTATGTGTACAATAATTTTTAAAACATCTGGATGATATTTTGTGCAAAATTTGTATCGTAGAATGTTCATGCTGAAGAGTTAATTGGACAAACTTATAATAGACATAATTAAGAGTATTCATCTGAACTTATGTGAATTTATGTGTAGTTATGAGGTCAAAAATGATGAAAAACTCAAATAACATGTTTAAATAAGAGTTTTTAAATCATTTGAATTAAAATTTGTGCAAATTAATTTCATAGAATCTTCATATTAAAATTTTAATTATAAAAATATATAATAGACAATATTAACTGTATCCATATGAAATTGCACTAATTAATGTGCATTAATATGGAAAAAAATGGTGAAAAACTTATACAACTTGTTTAAATAACAATTTTTAATGATTGTGAGTTAAGTTTTGTGTGAAAATACTATCGTAGAATATTCAAATTGAAGAGTTAATTAAAAGAACAGGTAATAGATATTATTAAGAGTATCCATTCAATATTGGATGAAATTATGTGTAGTTATAAGGCCCAAATGAAGAAAAACTCAAACTATATATTTAAACAACACTTTTTATTGTGTCAAGATTAAGTTTTGTATAAAATTAGTGCCGTAAAATGTTCATATTAAACTATTAATTATAAAATTTTATAATAGACTTTACTAGGAGTATTTATTTTAGTTTGTATGAATTTATGTGTAATATGAGGATACAAATGATGAGAAACTTAAATAACTTGTTTAAAAGTAGTTTTTAATGCTTGTTAGTTATGTTTTGTGTGAAAAATACTATCATAGTATATTTACTTTGAAGAGTTAATCATAAAAATAGTTAATAGACATTATTTGGAGTATTCGTTCAATTATGCATGAAATTATGTACAATTATGAGGCCAAAATATTTTAAAACGTAAATGACTTATCTAAACAATAGTTTTTAATTACATTCGGATATATTTTGTGCAAAATTAGCATTGTACAATGTTCATATTAAAGAGTTAATTAGTAAAATATATAATAGATATAATTAAAAGTATTAATCTAAACTTGTACGAATTTATGCGTAGTTATGTGGCAAAAAATGATGAAAAATTCAAACAACCTGTTTAAACATCTATTTTTTAATGCATCCGAATTAAATTTTATATGAAATTAATATCATAGAATCTTCATATTAAACATTAGTAACAAAAACGCATATTGGACAATTTTAGGAGCATCCATATAAATTTATGCCAATTTATGTGCTGTTGTGAGACCAAAAATAATGAAAAACTCATACAACTTGTTTAAGCAATGATTTTGGGTTAAGTTTTGTTTGAAAATACTTTCGTAGAATATTCACATTGAGGAGTTAATCATAGAAACAGTTAATAGACATTGTTAGAAGTACTATACGACTTTGTTTGAAATTATGAGTAGAAGCGAGACTAAAATGATTAAAAACAAAAATAATTTGTATAAACAAAAAAATTTAATACATCCGGATAAGTTTTATGAAAAATTATTATCGTAGAATGTTCATATTAGAGAGCTAATTGGATAAATTAATAATAGATATAATTAGAAGAACCTATTTAAACAATATTTTTTAATGGGTCATAACTAAGATTTGTACAAAATTTGTATCATAGAATCTTTATATTGAATATTTAATTATTTTTTTTATAATGGATAATATTGGGAGCATCCACATGAATTTACATCAATTTATATACAGTTATGAGATCAAAAATATTAATAATAACTCATACAACTTGTTTAAACAATAATATTTAATGATTTTGTGTGAAAATACTATCATGGAATATTCACATTGAATATTTAATCATAAAAATAGGTAATGGACATTATTATTTGTATGAATGTGCATGAAATTATGTGTAGAAAAGAGGGCAAAATGATTAAAGACACAAATAATCTGTTTAAATAGCAGCTTTTAGGGCATCCAGATGAAATTTTGTGTAAAAATTAATATCAAAGAATGTTCATATTAAAAAATTAATTAGACAAACTTATAATAGACATCTAAACTCATGTGGATTTATGTACAATTATTAGCTCAAAAATGATAAAAAAACTCAAACAATATGTTTAAATAAAAGCTTTAATACATCCTGTTACACTTAACATCTTCTTTGATTTGTCGATTTGCAAAACAATCTTGAATTTTACAATTTGCAGGGATTAACATGTAAATGGACTAGTACACAAGAACCAAGACTAGTGCTGGGATACAAGAGCTTAATCAAGACTGCATTAGGCTTAGGTTTAGTTAGACTCAAACTGGGTTGAATTGGTCAAGATAAATTGAGATTAAACAACAAGAAAAATGCTTCTTCCCAGAGAATCATCGTTATAACAGTTCAGTAATCGTTATAACGGTTCATCTCAATACTCAAAAATATTCTAAGGCAGAAACATTCTCAAAGAAACCAGAGCGTATCGTTATGTAACGATTAATCGTTACAACGATTTATGAAACGTATAACGATTCTGTAATCGTTACAACGATTCATGAAACGTATAACAATTTGATGAATCGTTATAACGTTTCAGCTCAGTTGATCCAACGGTTATTCTTTCTAAACAGTTATGACGATTCATAAACCGTTATAACAGTACAGGCCGAAAGATAATTTCTTCAACTGTTTCGGAAGATCTATTTAAAATGATCATCTCTTTCAATGTAAAAATCTGATCCATCTAGCTAAATCATTACTCAATAGAGCTTACTAGCCATATTCAAGAGAGAGAGATAAAATTAAGATATTGATACACTCAATTAGAAAAATCCTTGTTCAAGCTCAATTTAGCTTCTCTCTATTCCCCCAACTTGATCCTTCGTGATCTTCTTGAAAACATTCTCTTGATCTGTTGTGCTCAACTCCTTTTTAAGCTGTAGTGCTCAATTCTTGTTTTGAGTGTGTTGTCACTAACGTTTTTGAGTGTGTTGTCACTCGTGTTATCGATAGGCTTGGCAGCCCATTTTTGTAAGGGACCAAGTTCTACAAGTGTAAAAACCCTTTTTAATATATCGGCTCAACCTCAATTGTTAGAGGTTGAGGGTCCCGGAAACGTAGGCATTGTTAAAGCCGAACTCCGTTACATCTTGTGTTCTTATTTTATCTTTACTTTTCTTTTCTCACATTTCTTTGATTGCTATATTCTTGTGAGAATTGAATTGATTTAAATTATATTTCGCTACCATTACACTTGAATATTAAGCCCCAAATTGGTTTATACATTTTTACCTTATGTTCTTTACATTCTTGCACTATTTTGACCTTTCAATACCACCATCCTAGGGCTTTCAAGGTCTTTCACATCCAAATTAGAGGTTTGAAAATATCCAAACGGGTCGACCCGCCTCATGAAAACCCATGGGTATGACCCTCCCTGGTCCGAACAGTATGAGACAAATAACATATTTAAGCGGTTATTTTTAATGCATTCAAATTAATATTTTGAGTAAAATTAGTGTCATAGAGTAGTCATATTTAATATTTAATTATAAAAGCAAATAATGGATTATATTACAAGTATTCGTATGAATTTGTTCTAATTTATTAGCAGTTATGATGAAAAAATGATTAAAAACTCAAATAACCCGTTTAAATAATAGTTTTTAATATTTTTGAGTTAATTTTGTGGTAAAACACTATTGTAGAATATTCATATTGAATAGTTAATCATAAAAAGTAATTAATAGATATTATTACGAATATCCATACGACTTTGCATAAAATTATGAATATAAATGATGCAAAAATGATTAAAAACGTAAATAACTTATTTAAACAATAATTCTTAATACATACAAATAAAATTTGTGCAAAATAAGTGTCGTAGAATGTTTATATTAAATAATATATTGGATGAACTTATAATAGACATAATTATGAGTATTTATATGAATTTGCACGAATTGTTGACTAGTTTTTGCCAAAAAATGATGAAAAACTCAAATAACTTGCTTAAATAGAAGTAATGATGAGTATCCATATGAATTTGCACGAATTTATGTACGGTTATTAGGCCAAATATATTTAAAAACTCAAACAACTTATTTAATTAATAATTTTTAATGCTTTTGAGTTAAGTTTTATATGAAAATATTATTATAAAATATTCATTTTGAAGAGTTAATCATAAAAAAGAGTTAATAGATATTATTAGGATTATCCGTCAATATTCACATGGAATTATGTGCGAAAATGAAGTCAAAATGATTAAAAAACGCAATCAGCCAGTCCAAACAACAATTTTAATACATCTGTGAGAAGTTTTATGTAAAATTAATGTCGTAAAATATTAAATAGTTAATTTGACAAATTTAATAGATATAATTAAGAGTATTTATATGAATTTGTTTGAATTATTGAGTAGTTGTGGGACAAAAAATGAGATACTCAAATAACTTATTTAAAAAGTAATTTTTAATTCATTCGAATTAAATTTATGTAAAATTAGTTTTATAAAATTTTCATATTTAATATTTAATTGTAAAACATAAAATAGACAATAATATGAAAATGCATCCATATGAATTTTCATGAACTTATATGTAGTTATGAGGAAAAAAATAATTAAAAACTCAAACACCTTATTTAAACAATATTTTTTAATATATCTGAGTGCAAAAATACTGTCATAGAATATTCACGTTGAAGATTTAATCATAAAATATTTAATAGACATTATTAAGAGTATTTATTCGAATTTGCATGAAATTATTGAAAGTTTTGAGGTAAAAAATGATGAAAAATTTAAATAACCTATTTAAACAGTAGTTTTTAAGGCACCGAGATTAAGTTTTGTATAAAATTAATAGAATGTTCATATTAAAATTTTAATTAGAAAATCTTATAATACACTTAGTTAGGATTATTTATATTAGTATGTATGAATTTATGTGTAGTTGTGTGCCCAATAAAATGATAAAAACTCAAATAACTTATTTAACTAATAGATTTTATTGCATCCGAATTAAGTTTTGTGCAAACTAAAATTTGCGCACATTTCAAATTTCAATGATTTTGAATAATATACGAATAATATTAAAATAAAATAAGATAACATACATTAATGTTTGATCAACATTAACAGAGAACATAATTAATTAGTGTAATGAAATAAAACAATATATATTATATTAGATTAGTATCATATTTATTTTTCTGAACAAAACATTATCAAAATCTTAATGAAATTTTCTTGAAATTTTTCATAAAAATAGTAATGAAGTGAGAAAAATAAAATTTACAAGAGCGATAAGAAAAAAAGTGAGAAACACATTCAAAGTTTTAACAAGAACTTTCAGAAAATAACTCTTCAATGTGTCTAACAAAGTGTGGATGGAGGAGAAAAAATGATGGATGTACATAATTAGAAAACCCTAGAAATATATAACCAGAAAAAGAAAAAAATATTGAAGGGTCCGAAGTAATATCTCAGTACCTAGATAAAATCTTTTTCAAGAGCCCAAATTATTATTACGGTCTCTAAAAAAAAAGAGGTCGGGTCAGAGATTCTATTTCGATTCCTTCAAGTCAAGTAAAAAAAAAGGATACTCATGCGAGATTCCGATAAAAAAATATTTTTTTCTGAAAATAAAAAATTCATAAACTACATAATTGTTTTATTAATTTCAAATTCTCAAAGAAGACCGTACACCTATGTATGAGAAGCTTTACTATTATGAGGTCCAAATTTGCTGTCATTATGATGAGAGCAGTGATGCATAGTATCAAAACCAAAGATTTATATTGCACAATAAATGAGTTCTTATATCTGATAATAATTGATGACCATTGTGCTGTAAGGAAAATGGACTATATCAAAATCCATATGGACATTATTATTATGAACCATTATATATGTTATTGGTTTTATTATGCAGCTCATTTTTTACATACTTCAATTATTTAGCTTTTCACACCGTTAGTATAAATAATAACTATATTGTATGAAATGGATTGCGTTATAAGTTCATTTACATAAATAATAACTTATTTAATTTGAATAACAAAATATGTTTTTTATTATGGTGTCCGTATATCAACTCCAATTTTGTAATTATCAGTCTGCATTATAATAAAAAATAGTTAATCGACATTATTAGAAGTTTTCATACAACTTTCGACAAAATAATGTGTAGAAACGAGGTTAAAATGATTAAAATATAAATAACTTGTTTAAATAGTCATTTTTAATCCATTTAGATGAAGTATTGTGAAAAATTCGTGTTGTAGCATGTTCATATTAAATAGTAAATTGGACAAACTTATAATTAAAATAATTAAAATATTTATATGATTTTACATGACTTGTTGAATAGTTATGGCGGAAATAACTGATGAAAAACTCAAATAACTTATTTAAATAAGATTTTAATGCATCCGAATAATTTTTTTATGTAATTAGTTTTATATAATCTTCATATTAAATATTTAATTATAAAATAATATAATAGATAATATTAAAGTATTCATATGAATTTGAACTAACTTATGTGCGGTTATGAGGTAAAAAATAATTAAAAACTCAAATGACTTATTTAGATAACACTTTTTAATACTTTTGAGTTAAATTTTGTGCGAAAATACTGTCGTAGAATATTCAAATTGAAGAGTTGCTCTTAAAAAATATAATAGATATTATTAAGAGTATTCGTACGAATTTGCAAGAAATTATGTGTTGAAATGAGACGAAAATGATGAAAACACAAATAATTTATTTAAATAGCAATTTTTAATTCATCCAGATGAAATATTGTGCATAATTAGCATCGTAGAATAGTCGTATTGAACGTTTAATTATAAAATATATAATACATTATAGAGATAGACTATTGTGAAAACGTTTGCATTTCAGGCGATATGCAAACATATCAAAAACTATATTTTAAAATCTTAAAAATTTTAATTTATGTTTTCCATTAAATTATTCATATAAAAATCTTGTGTGATACAAAAGTTTGAAGTGTTTTGAGTTTTTTAAGTCACTCTTTTGAATTTTTGAAAAAACAACACAAATATTGAATATTTATTATTATTTTTAGAGTTGTTTTTTTAAAAATTCAAAAAAGTGTCTTAAAAATCTCAAAACACTCCAAATTTTTGTATCCCACGAGTTTTTTATATGAAGAATTTAATGGAAAATATAAATTAAAATTTTTGAGATTTTAAAATATAATTTTTGATATGTTTGCATATTGGCTGAAATACAAACGTTTTTACAATAGTCTATCTCTACATTATATTACGAATATCCATATGAAATTTCACCAATCTATGTGCAGTTATGAGGTAAAAAATGAGGATGATGTATTATAAGACAATTAAAATATCATTGCCTTATCAGAAGATGATGAATATAATCTACATTAATTATCTTACCGATCTTCTAGATTAGAATTCAAAGCACCAATCCGATTTGTGAACCTATGAACCATCAAATACACAAAATCAAACATTAAATATTACATCAATTCAACATTGAGGATGATGTATCAGAAAATGAGACCCATATTAATTACCTTATTAATTTTCCAGATTATGAATTCAAGACACACGATCACTTTATGAATATAGAATCACCAAGTACACAAAGTCAAAGTGGGCTAGTTCAATGTTGAGATTGATATTCCGAGAGAGGGTGAATATGATTCATATCATCTTCTCAACTGGTCTTTTAAGTCACGATTCCAGATCAAGTCAACCCAAAACTCAGATTTCATCATTATATCATCATCTTTATCTTCATCATCATTTATTATTATTATCTTCATCATTATCGTCCTTATTTTTTAATCTTTTTTTATTATCATCATTTTTATTTTCATTATTTTTATTTTTATTTTTATCATCATCTTCATTATTATTTTCTTCATTTTTATTATCATCTTCATTATTATTTTCTTTATTTTTATTATCTCTATTTTTTATTTTTGTTATCTCGATTATTTTTGTATTTTTTGTTATCATTATTATTTTTTCATTTTTTTCATTATTATTTTATTATTATTATTATTATTATTATTATTATTATTAGCATTTTGATTATCATTTTGTTATTATTATTATTATCTTTATTGCCATTTTATTTTTTTAATTATTTTATTGTTATATCATCATTATTATTTTATTTAAATTCATTAATATTTATAATCATTATTTTTATTGCCATAATATTCTATATCATATTCATATGCACATTGACAAAACATTTTGTTTATTTTATAGAGTGAGGTTATGGTGCTTCGCGAAACATAACTCCCATGCTTCACGTTCATATCTCAAATTAAAAAGTTCAAACAGTCGATCTGAACAGTTGAACATAATCTCTGTATTGAAGTTTTAGATGAGCAAAAAATCACTAGCATTGGATGGTGCATAAATCATTAGATCAACAAACTTTGTATCCATCTAAAAATAACAAAAAAAATTAAAAAAATATAAAATTTGGTCTCCAAATATATTTCAATATGGAGATCATGTTTAATAATTTGGACCGACTGTTTGGACTTTTAAATTTGAGATACGAACACAAAACACGAAAGATTTCGTACTTCGTGAAACACCATAGCCTAATTTTTTTGAGATTTTAAAATATAGTTTTTGATCCGTTTATATATCGGCTGAAATACAAACGTTTTTACAATAGTCTCTCTCTCTCTATATATATAGTAAAGATACCGTGAGGTTAAGCTCATAGAGGTCTTCCGTGAGCTTAACTCAAAAAATATATCAAATTATCTTCAAATTTAAATTTATCATCCTCATTAAATTCTTTATATGAAAATCTTGTGAGATGTAAAAATTTGAAGTATTTTGAGTTTCTTAAGTCACTGTTTTTAATTTTTTAAAATGATGTTCAAATATTGAATATATTATTATTATTATTTTTAGAGTTGATTTTCAAAAATTAAAAACCATGACTTAAAAAATTGATGACTCACCTAATGACACCACTTCACCACCTCTCACTATCGAACAACTCCTCGCTAGTATCTCCACCAATCTTTATATCATCAATGCTAGCTTGGGAAGACAAGAAGCGAAATTTCTTCAAATACAAGCGATCAAGACACTAAGGGATGTGAAGTTGGAGATCGACACAAATGATGAGCTTGATGACATGCCAAATGGCGAGTTTGAAGTCGATGAAGGTGCGAATTTCAAAGTCGAAGACAAGACTAATGAGGATTTCAAAATCGAGGAAGAAGATCAAAATCATACTCAACAAGAAGATCATTGTTTCTCCTTACCAAGATGGTCAATGGCCTACTCAACAAGAAGATAACTATTCTCCTTCCCAAAATGATCAAGACCTTACTCAACACAAAAATCAAGATTATTCTTATCAAGAATGTCAAGACAATCCTCACCACAATGATCTTGTCTCACTCAATACAATTATCCACCATGAGACTCTCATGAAAATTATCTTACAAGACACTTCATATGATGATTCATTTCTATACATGTGTCATTTCTTCTGCTTGCACCCCCATCTCGATGCACGACGAACATTATTGGGTTCTTTCTTTCTTTGTCCGTGAAGACCTCATCCAAAGTCTAATATTTTGATTGTTCATTTTGTTTTTCCTTAGACTAGGAGACCACCTTCAAATTCTAATATATTTTTTTTCAAAATCTTTGAGGACGATGATTGTTTGAAGGGGGAGAGAATATTGTATTCTAAATAATTATATTAAATGGTGTTATAATAGGCATTAGTGGGGAATATTTAATATAATTAGGAAGTTAGATGAATGATTGTCTATATAAACACACCCCTCCCATTATAATAATCATGAAAGAAATAAAAATAAATTAAATTGTGTTGAGACATTATTTTCTTTTATCCTTCTCTTTTTTATCCCTTCTTATCCACAAATATCAAAACCCCCTATTTTCTATTCAAATCCTCTCAAAGATCATCCAAGATCCCATCTCCCACCAAGCAATTTACATCAAAAACCTCGTTCACTCCTAATTACAAGTTAGGAGTACGACAGAGCATCACCAAAGCGAGGGGAAACTCATGGTGCCCTTATCTTGGGCTAAGATATTATCTACTGACGGCAACACCGGTACTGTTTTAGGACTTCAGTACCGATTTCGATTTCTATGCTATTTTGTTATGTTATTTTTGATTTATTTTACTTAGACTTCTGACATCAGTATCGACTTTGTTCTGTTTCTCACTCACATATATCTTTTAATTCTCAACAGAATGATACTGAAACTCGTCTAATTTGAGCTTGTTTGTTGTTTGTCACAGTTACTCATGCCCATTGCTTGGTTTCTCGAATTTGGACAACTATATTTTGAATTCTTAATGTGGACTTCGTACTGAACCATAATTTAATTCCAATATAAAATTCACTTCTCAACTTATACTTCAACTGATTGGTCTCAGGCCTAAGAGCTCACAGAGCTTAAGCCTAGGCCAGTGGCTCTCTGAGATACAATATCTATATTCTCTCCTTAGCTTAATTGGAGTCTAAAAAGGCTCACCGAGTAAAAAAAAAAAAAAACGGGGCCAAATGACTCAATCTTACTATTCCTAACAGCACTATAATGTAGATTCACATATACTTGTTTTAATTGTTAAATATTACCTAATTACTAACAATTATAGTTGTTTACTCATAGAAGACACAGAAAAATCAGAAGTTAAGAACAACAAATTTAACAATTCATAGACTGAAGTATCTCATCCCTCTTATTTAGTACCATTCTCAGGGAATCATTGATCAGAGAAATAATCAGAAATGAGAATCAAATCAAGAGACAAAATGTGAAACATCTATCTACTAGTCATGGAAGTGATGAATATTGCAGAACTTAGATCAAATGAATGTCGACATTATTTGAAAGACAGTTATATAGATTATCTTATCCTGATCTCAAATTTAATGAAACTGTTAATTACACTTAAACCTTTCCAGTTCTTCTGACAAGTCTAAGCTGAAAATCATTCCCAGCCAAAGCTCGGACTTCTGATCCTCTAGATGATTACTGTACACTAATCCTTTTATTATAACTAATCTTAGGCCTGAAGGCTCACCATTGTAACTCGGGCCAGTGGCTAATTGAGTACCCCTGAACAACATTTACTAATTATGTTCTAACCAACCTATAGTTAATTGTAGAGAAGCAGATAGTTTGAATCACATCTTAATACTATAATCAGCATTAATCCTTTATTTAAATTGTTCCCAGCCTAAAGGCACACCAAGCTTTGCTTGGTCCAGTGGCTTACATGATACCTTTAATAGTATATTTTATCATCGTTTTAATTGATCCACAACTAATTAAGAAAAAGAGTAGCTTAAACTATAAGGTTCGTTTGACAAATCAAGGAATAGTTTTGGAAGAGTGATAGAATAGTATTTTTTGAAAGAGTGATATTTTTGACTATTCGGAAGAGCGAAAATATTGTTTGGCAGTTGTTAATCGGAATAGTTAAAATATGGATAATTATGATACTAACAATGATGATGATAATAATAATAATAATAATAATAATATTATTATTATTATTATTATAATTCATAATTATAATAAATAATAATATTCATAGTTATAATCATAATAATATAATAAAAATATAAACGTAATCATAATATAGTAATATAATAATAAAAAAATAATAATAATAATAAATAATCATAATTTTAATCATGATAATCATAATCATAATCATAATCATGATAATAATAATCATAGTCGTAATCATAATAATATAATAATATAAATTATAATCATAATCACAATAATAATAATAATAAATAACTATAATCATAATAATATAATCATAACTATAAACATAATATAATAATATAATAATATAATACAACATAATAAATAATAAAATAATAATAAGTAATAATAATCATAGTCATAATCATAATAATATAATCATAATATAATATAATATAATATAATATAATATAATATAATATAATATAATAATAAAATTATAATGATAATCATAATAATATAATAAAAAAATATTTATATTCATAGTATAATAATATAATAATAAAATCATATTTATTATAATATAACAATAATAAATAACAATAAAATAAATAATATTATAATACTAATAAAGTGATGATAATGTATAATAATAACAATCATTATAATAATATAATAATATAATATAATAATAGTAATAGTGATGATAATATAATAATAATAATCATAATCATAATTTAATAATATAATAAATAATATAATAAATTATAAAATAATATAATATAATATAATAATATAATAATAATAAATCATAATCATAATATAATAATATAATAATAATAAATCATAATCATAATATAATAATATAATACAACATAATCAAACAATAATCATTATTCCAACGAGAACTAATTTAATATACCACCTATAACTTGGTATACTGGATTAACATTCTTCCGTACTCTTCTACTTAGTCAAAAATTTATATAGCAAATTATTTCGTCGAAATAGCTATTCCATTTTTACTTTTTACTATTCCATGCATTGCCAAACAAACCCATAAGAAGAAAGAGAGAAGAAAAAAGAGAAAATCATTTTTTAATTTGAATCTGATACGCACATGTAATATTGTAGTAGCATCATCCTTTCACTTGTTTAAATCCTAGATGTGTATATGAGGATTCAGGATTCAGAAGCCTTAAAAGAAAGAGAGAATGATTCGATTAAAAGAACAATGTGATCAGATCAGTTAACAGAAATAAAGAGAATTAATTATAACAACGCACAAATTGACTATTTTTTAAACAAGGTGGAAACTAGAGCTTCTGTGGGTTTATAAAGAAATGTGGGCAGGGGGTTATTTATACAAGCAGATATTTATTTGTTTAAACCCCTGTAATTTTGAGATTCTAATAAAGCTTCCTAAGTGGCCTTAACTTTCAAAAAAAGAATTGACTATTTAAATTTACTTTACTTATTTGAGCATCTTACACTATGAAAAACAATTAAGCTCTATCAGATTCAATTAAGATTAATCCATCTTAACACTATTACATCATTAACCTTTTTAATTGAATTGTTCCTGGCCAAAAGGCACACCAAACTTTGCTTGGGCTAGTGGCTCACGGGATACCTCTAACTGTCCCTTTTATCTTATTAATCTGTAATTAATTAGGGAGAAGAAAGAGAATCCTACTTATTTATAATTAAATAAAGTTAATCAAAGCATAAAAAAAATCATGGCTTCATCCTTTCTATTTATTCTTAGATTTGTTCAGAAGGATTCATAAGCCTTAATTACTTTGTTATACAAACCGAAGACAAGTCAACCAGAAAAAAAATAGAAAAGAAGCAACTCATCAAGATATAGAAAAAAAGACTAATCCAAAGCAAAGACAAGAAAATAATCAAATCGACTGTGAAAAAGAGATGGACTAAATCATTCATAGCGAAAGCACACATCAACTATTCTTAAATTTTCTTTTACTCATTGAAACATTTACACCACAGGTACAATTTGACATCTACCTATCTTTGATCAGGGTTGATTCTCTAATCTCCTCTCTTGATTGCACTATCACCTATTACAGTAAAGGATTTAGCTCTAGAACTCTCTATCCTAAAACCGATCTTGTTGTTGAATCTCTTTTCTTGGAGTGTGTAATGTGGTATGCAAAGAAAAAGGACAAGTCTAGTCCCTCGGTACTTCATTCTGAATATTCAATATGTTAATGATATTTTATTATTTTTAAAAACTAATCTTATTATGGTCGAAAGAGTCAAATGGACTTTACGGTCTTTTGAATGTATTTGTAGATTAAAAATTAATTTTCTAAATCTGAGTTAATTCGTTAAATATGGACTCTCTTCAGGGTTCCTATTTTGATGATATTATGAACTGTAAAATATGTTCTCTTCCCATGAAATATTTAGGGATACATTTACATTGGAAGAGACCGTCTAGACATAATTGACAAAAATTAATTGATAAGATTCAGCAAAAACTTCATGTTTGAAAAGGTTATTATTTTGAACCCCTCAGTGGGTTATTATTAAGATTGATCAACTAAGAAAGTGGTTTCTCCGAACAGATTTATCCTCTGCCCCTACTAGAAAATATTTTCTAGTTAAATGAGCTTCTATTTGTGGGGACAAAGTATTTGAGAGATGGGGTGTTATTAACTTAGAACACATGAATTATGTGCTTCTTGCTAAATGAGGTTGGAAGTATTTTAATAATGATAATACTGGTTTATGAAAAAAGTTGGTTACTTCTACATTCTTTGCTTTCTCTTTAGTTAAATGTTCTTCTTTTTGGAAGGATGTCATGTCTTTGTCTCACTTTATCTCCATGGGAACAATTTGAATAGTGGGCGATGGATCTACTATTAATTTCTGATTGGATTCTTGGCATAATAATTTGCCCTTAGCATTACAATTTTCTTTAATATTTGCTAAATCTAAGAGTGATAGAATTACTTTGGCTCAAGTGTTGAATACAGGATATGTTAAACTTAACTTGACTAGGGGGGTTAGTAGAGATATGCGACAAGAAAAATAGCTTTTATTATGTATTTTAGAATCTATTCAGCTGTCTTCGGACGCTGATTTTGCCTTGTGGCAGATGAACCCCTCTGGGGTATTTACTGTTAAATCATTTTATCAATTTTTAAACTCTGATGGGGTTTGCTACTCCTTATCCAGGTCTATTTGGTTGCTTAAGATTCCCTTAAAAAAACTTTTTTATGGCTTTCTATATATAATCGAGTTCTTACTAAGGTTAATATACTTAAAAAAGGATGATAAGGCTCCTCTCACTGTATATTTTGTTCAGCCCCTGAAACAATTGATCATTTATTTTTACATTGTCCTCATATTAATGCATTTTGGACTAGTTTATTATCTTTTCATCCCAAACGTTCCTTGTTGTCCATGGATTGATTGTGATTATTGTGGCAATCTTGTTTAACACTACCCTTTAACGACTTGTGTTTTGGGGGTTCTTTACTTGCTGTTGTTCTATGGATTGTATGGAAAACAAGAAATGACAGAATTTTCAGGAATTCTGAGAGGCTATCAGCTCATTCCGTGTACTTTTCTATTTTCCATTTATTTGTATTTGGACAGGTGATATGTTGTTGTCTACCGACCTTTTAAATCGAATCTGTTCCGTGACTGGTGCGGCTGTGTGGCACACTGCTGCAGCCCCTGATCAGCAGGATGAAGATCTTTTAGATTGATATTTGTTGTTGGGCCTAGGGTGCTAGACCATTGGATGAATTTTTAACAAAGCCATCAGCAAGTTGTAGATATACCTGTCTCTTTCTCTACTCATATAATATTTTTTTGTGGGGTAGTTTGTGGCTATCTCTACTCTTGTAATAATGTGTTTTTGTTATATATACTGTGTGTGCACTGTGTTTGTACACACAGTTGTTTTATTTTATTAAGATACTTGGAAAGTTTGCGTATATTTCATATACACGCTTCACAACTAGATTGCTTCCTGAAAGTAATGAAAATTGGTGCTATGATACATTTTTCTTTTCAAAAAAAGGTCTCGGGTCTAGTTTGATCGAGTTGTGATTGGTGGATAAAGGTTTAAGGTTTCGGATCTAGTTTGGTCGAGTTGTGATAAGGAGTTGTCCGGATTGCTCCTGTAGAAGCATGAATTCATTGTTGATCTATTCAAATAAGGACATTCAGAAAATAACCTTTTAAAGTGTCTAATGATGGCGACTAGAGAAAAATGAATGAAAATAAGAATGAAGCTAGAGGAAGAAGAATAAAAATCCTAAAAATATATAACCAGAAAAATGAAAAAAAAATTGAAGGATCCGAATTAATATTTCGGGTCGTAGGTAAATTTTTTTTTCAAGGAACCAAGTTATTATTATGGTCTCTACAAAAAAAAAAGAATTAGGATCTGAAATTTTATTTCGGTCCTTTCAAGTCAAGTCGAAAAAATAAATATTTATGTGAGATTCAGATAAAAAATAACAAAATTGGTCCCAAACAATACATAATTATTATATTCATCTCAAATTCTCAATAAGACCGTACACGTATTACTATTACGTGGTCCAAATTTGCTGTCGTTACGATGAAAGCAGAAATATATTGTAGCAAAATAAAAAATCCATATTGCACAATAAATGAGTTCTTATATCTAGTAATATATGATGATTGATGACCATTGCGCTGTAAGAAAAATGACACGGAGAACTCAAGATCAATATCAAAATCCATATGAACTTTATTATTATGAATTATTATATATATTATTGATTTTATCATGCAGCTCATTTTTTTTACATACCTCCATTATTCAGCTTGCACACCGTTAATATAAATAATAACTAATTGCATAAAATGGATTGCGTTATAAGATCATTTACATATATGATAACTTATTTAATATGAATAACAAAAATATGTATTCATTATAGTGTCCGTATGTCAACCCCTATTTTGTAATTATCAGTGTTGTAAAAGTCGGCCATTTAGGCTGATTAGACATATTTGGTTGGTGACGCCACGTACAATATATTCGGAGGGCATTAGCGGAAGTAAACATATAATTGCCCGCCAAATCCGATTAAGCTGCCGATTGATTTTCATACTGTATAATGTTACTTGTTCAAGTCATATCATTAATTCCATAATACCAACTCCAATGTCAATGGGATATTTATAAAAAATATAATATGTAATTAAAATCTAAATTACATATTTAACGAAAAATTAAAATAAAAAATGAAAATATTATAAAAGTTGTTAAGATAGAGGATCTCCATCTCAATTGCAAATGACTTAAATAGGATGTGGTGCTTGCAATTGTAATTTTAGTTTAACAATCTTGGCGAATCAGAGCATTCCATCGCACTTGCAGATAATTTGGTAAATATGATGAGGCACTTACATTTACCATTATAGAAAATAGAGTATACTTGCTAATTTAGCAAGTCTTTTTAAAATAACACATGAGTCAAATTGATGATGTGACAATTAGCAAATTGTAGATTAAAAAATATTGTAATAAGATTGATAATAATACAAAATGGCGCATTTTATAATTTCATGAATAAAGAGGCTCTAATAATGCAACCTAATAACCCTACTTGCACCTTCCGGCAATCCTTCTAAAAAAAATTAACCCTGCTTGCGCTGCAGGGAAAATGAATGAGAAGTTGACATTATCAATTAATTAACATCAGCTTCTACATATATATAATAATAAATTCATTGTTGAAAAGCAGGGGCAACCCTCAAAATTTTAATCAATATAAGTGGTGGGAAGTTTCTTTTGAGACTCTGGTCACAGGACCCTTTACAAAAGTCATCTTAAAGTAACTTCTCATCTTTCATTAAATTTCTTCACGGTCGTATTCAATTACAGATGAGAGGGAGAACATGGAGGTATCGCTGCATTCTTAGAAACGGAATCTTTTTTCGTCCATCCCTATTGTAATTGCAATAAAAAAAAATACACGTATGTGATCTGTATGGATCGAGAATTTCTGAAAATTATGGGCTGACTTTGACCAAATATACACATAAATCAATGTGTGCAACGGCATGCCCCGGGTTGTCCACGACAAAAACAAATACACGCAGTCCATTAGTCTATAAAGTTATTGTTATATATTATTTAAGAATTATAGAAGTTCAAAACAAAATTTTTTAAATAATCAGGTTAATTTCTTCCATTCTATGGATTACTACTTCAGGATTTCTTTTCTTTTTTCATAGTATATAGCTTTTTTTTTT
Organism: Schoenoplectus tabernaemontani; assembly: GCA_037127355.1. NCBI lineage: Eukaryota > Viridiplantae > Streptophyta > Magnoliopsida > Poales > Cyperaceae > Schoenoplectus > Schoenoplectus tabernaemontani. Next base: position 13,432,918 of record CM073752.1, read on the forward strand.
AAAACAGTCAAAACTTTTAGAGCCAGCAATGTTGTGTTTAAAACAGTCAAAATCGGAACAGTGATATTTATTTCACAAAGTTTTCATTGTCTCTGGTGAATGTTTCTTATACCTCTCTTGAGCTAGACATAGGTACTTCATCTTCTGATGTGCAGTGTGTGAACATGCTTACTCGCTTGCCCAGATTTGGACCCCAATAGTGAAGGCATAGGCGATATTTGTCATAAGGGTATGCTCTCACTTCCATTTATCTCTTTAAGATTCAGCTAAGTACTTACAACAAGGAATCAGTAATTTATTCATAGTCAAGGTAAATCAATGATGAGTAGAATAAGAATGAACTGAAATGGATGCTGATTGTACTTAATATTTATTTTAATTTATGTATGCGTGCATGACGAGGGTCAAAAGATACAAAATGGAATAATTTCAAGAAGATTACTTTAATAAATCTTAGTCTCAAATTATGACTATGTTGCTGATTGCTTCTTATATATTTGTAATTGAGTTATTTTGTTTGTTTTATATCATAGGTGGGAGAAATACCTCAAGGGCTTCTGAGTTTCTCCATTCCACGTGAATTTGAGCATTGAGAGTCTCTTATTTCAACGGCAGTACTAATTACTGGTGTTGCCATACTGGTACTGTCCTATCATTTGAGATTTTTTTAATTGTTTTTTGGTTCGTTTTCATTTCATAACTTAGTCATTTATCTTTTTGGAAAATTAATAGGAGTCTGTGGTGCACCTCATCGCCTCTTTCGTACCTCTGATCTGTTGTGGTGCACGACCTCTCTAGAAGGACAAAGAGGAGTTACAACCCCTCGATTTTAACTTTTAATTAAGGAGAAAGTTGATATAATTCAAATTAGATGTTAACTTTCTAATGTAAGGAGAAAGAGGAGTTACAACCCCTCGATATAGATATCAACTTGTATTTTATGCCTTTCAGTGTAAGCACTCTTTTTGTCATTCTTTTTACCCTCTCTAGATTGGGCATCTTTGCATTTTTCTATTTTTCGTCAACTTGTTTGAAATAGATTACCACTGCTAAATAGATGAAATTCACAACTGCTAAATAGATGAAATTCATAGTAGCTGTTAATTTAATTGACTATAAAGCTATTTTCTTCAATCTAATGAGCTTCTTGGATCTGCTTTAGAAGGTTTGTAATTTTATCACTCATCTTTTCTTTAGTTCAATATTAATGGTTGTATGCCAAATCAGTGTGCAAATCAATTATTACCAAATAGTTATGTGCATGTAGTAAAATTTTAGGTCCCGGTACCGACTTGGGTTAGTAAGCAATCAATACTTGAGTATTGATTGCTTACTAAACTCTAGCCCTTAAGGTGGTTTGTTAAGTTTTGGCATTTTACTGGTATCATACAAAGAATTTGCACTGACCAATTCATCTTCAGAAAGATCAATTTAGTATATTATGCGTGTTAATATTTTTAGGCATATTCCCCCAGTTTCTTATGCTGAACAGCAGTTACTGACAATTTAAGATGCTGAAGGGAAGGAATGTCATTCCCAATTTCAGTTTTGACCAAACAATAGTAGTATGATGTACTCATTAGAAATGGGTCACACTATGTATGCAATCTTTATAACTAAAAGTTGGAGCCAGGTCTACATGAAAATCTATTTTGACAAAAGAGGCCAAATTTTAATTTCTATTTTTCCATGATTACTGATTAGTGCAGAGACTTTCATACTGATATGTATCTTTATTTTCATCGCAAGATATCTTTATTTTCATTGCAAGATTTTTTGTAGAATTTCAATTATTTTTTGTTGGCTTATTTAGAAAGTTTGTACAACTTTACAGATTAGAATGTTTAGGGATTATATATTATTATTTCCTTCCTATCTGATTGATTGATCTTCCTTTTTTTTTCTCAATTTTCATTGCAGGAAATCAAGATAATTTTATCACCCACCTTTGCTTCTTAAAGAGATATTGAGTAATCGACCGACTTTTTTTTTGGAAAGGTAAAGATTTGGTTAAAAGAGAGAATTGAGTAATTTCAAGGGGTCCACTTGTATATTTTCTTTCTATTTCAAAGATTATCTGTTTATTTGGCGAGACATACCGGTTGGTGCAGTTCGAACATTGTGCTGAACTAACTTCATTTGTATTTTATTTACAAAATAAAAAAAGCTTCTGATAACAAAACATTTACCATATGCCGGTTGATGGGCATTTAAAGATGGTGGGAGGCTATTTGGAATTCTTTATGAAGCCTGATCTTGCATCACTTTATCTACACCTAAAGAAAGAGCCTGAAGAACTAATTTAGTCCAAAGTAAGCGTTAACCTCTTTCTCCCTCTGACATAAATAACTAATTCAATCCAAATTGAGCTCAGCTTCTGTTCAATTTGTTTGTGATTGGTGTTTGTCCGTTCACTTCAGTTGTCTCAAGTTCATACGGACAAGCTAATAATGACTACGAGTTGCTCTTGATTTGTCTTTTAGCATCATTACTCTCTTTAATTCGCGCTTGATGACTAGGAGTTGGCAATTTTATTTTTTAATGCAATCTATTATTATTTGACAATATATCAGTGTTGGCTACTACTTTTATTCAATTTTGCAAAATATGTTTGTGCGAACACTTTTATTGAAGTTCTTGATTATATTTGTGAATAACTCTGTTTAGTACTGATATAGGGCTTGGCTCAACTTGAACCATACCCGTATACGCTCCAGTTAGGCATTATCTTTCCCAATAGGCTAATTGAAGCTCCAAACAAGCTACCTAAACGCTCTATTCCTATTACTTGACACCGGTGAATGCCTGTCTCGGTTATCAGCTATCCCGTACTTCTATACTCAAAGAACCCTATCCATGAAAAAGCATCCCATTAAACTTACACCAAGCTACCTATTATACCATGCGTGCTAACACCTATACTTGACTTACTACTATACTGACCGTGCTAAAAAGCTTATCCCGGAACTCATATCAGCTTACCTTAAACACAACGTTACACCTATGCCGGTGCTTGATGACCGATCCCATGTTTCTTCCTAGTGAGGATTGGCACTAAAATGACTGAAGATGAGAGGGCTAGACTCCTTGTCAGCCATAGCCATAGTCGATCGATTCCATTGTCACTAATAGCTAGCAAAAGGGTAGGCAAATTGAAGTGAAGGAAAGAGTTGGATATCAAATCTCTCCATCAAATCCGGTAGTAGCGGACGTCGAGCAAAATGGAAAGGGTTCCGCTCGCTAGTTCATCCCTCGAAGACTTCAGCACCGTAAAATTTTATATATTCGAATACTGAAATTATTATATAGTTATGTATTTATGATATCGGATTGATAAAAATAAGCGCTGCAACGCGTGGGTACATCACTAATATATTTTAATCCTTGCTAATTTGCAGGCGACAACATACATTCTTAGTGGGAAACTGAGATGTAGTGAGTCAAAAGCCTGCTCTCAGTTTTCCATTCTATCAATAGCAAAGACCCAAGAGTCTTGGTGGCCAAGACCTGAAGTTTGGTTTCAAATTCTGAAGCAAGAAAATAAGTATGAAGTAAGTTACAGCTTGCAACTTTCGTCACACATCTCAAGTCTTCGCTATGACCCAGTGTAGAAGCTAGGGTATGAACATGAGACAAGTCTCGCCGCACGGCCTTCTGACAAGGCCCAATGATTATATTGGGTCGTAGTTGAATCCTCTGGGCCGCAAGGCCTGTGCAGTCGAAACAGGCACGCACAGCGGCACACTGCACACACTGGTTAATTGAGTTGCAGAATCAGGATTCAAGGAATGTGCGGTGTCTGATTGATGGGTGCGATTGGAATAAAAGATTCGAATAGTATTGTATTGATATTGTAAAAAGCGGATACTGATACGGTCAGCTATGAATCATTATATAATTAATTAATTAGATTTTTATAAATAATTTAGTATTTATATTTTAATAAATATATATTAATAATTCAAATTAAAATTAGTTAGTTACATACTTGATAATATATATAATTTTATGATTTTATTCTAGACATGACAAACTTTAACTTAAATATTCGCGATCTTTTAATTTAGTCATCTTTGAAAGAAATTAAATTCGGTGCACTCTTAATTATTATTTAATTTTTTTTTCATCCGATAAAAGATTTTAAAAGTTGATGGTCAACGAAGAAAGGAAAAAAAGAACGTTATCACGTTTTTAATTCTATAATTTATTAATTTTGAAGCATTTACACTGCAAAAAAGAAAAGAAGTCGATTAATTCAAAACCATAATATATTGTTCAGACTTGTAATTAATTGAAGTATTATACTTGTGAGTTGTGATAAAAAAATACCTCTTCATATAATTCATTGAGGCATAAAACAAGATATGGATAGACTTCTAATTAAGAGTCTATGTTTCAAATAGAGAAAAAAATAATTGAATATTTTTTATGATCTGTTTTATCAAGCAAAAATACTACAGATCAATCGGTCAAACTAAAAAAACTGTTAAAATTTTATCCAATGTCCAACGGAGTAAAAATTAAGATCAAAATTTATGAAGTCCAGTTTAAATAAAATCTTATATTAACAAACTTCGAGTTTATATGAAAAATATATGAATTGACCGAGTAACACCGTTCAAACTAAAAAAAAAATTGATTGATTAATCAGACCTAAAGGTTAATTAAACAGTTTCGAAAAACAAGGGGGACTGGAGTATCTGAATCTCTATTCTCCGCTATGTAGTTCCGTACAATGTAACATGTGGTCCGTTAGATTATCTTATATTCGTATTGATATAAATTTTAAAGTTATCTAACAGACTAAGTACTATGCTGCACGATACTGCGTAGCATGGAATCGGAATCTGAATATCTCACCAATTCCACCAAAATTACATATGACGAGTGAAATTTATCATATTTTTTTTTATGAGGTGCACTGCCTCTCTAATTATCAATAATTCAATAGCAATGCTCTAGTAGTTATAAAAGTCGTGTTTCAGTCTTCCTATATTAGAATTCTCGTTTCGCCTCTGATTTTGCAGCCAGCTAATTGATTTTGATAATCAATTAATCGTTTATCCATCAATTCAGGTCAATATGCTTTGAATTGATTAAAAATTCAATTAGCTCGGTGATTAGATGACTGGAAATGAAATTGCCATGAAAATTACCCGTCACTATGTACTCGTTTGGCACTCTTGTAAGAACCGTTGGAATGTGGGCCCGAATAAATTGTAACCATCTATTGGTAATAGGATCCTTTTACCGTTGAAATTGTCTGCCAAAAATATATAATATTTTAGATATGACTAATCGCCTGAATCAATTAAGCAAAGTTTATATTAATACAATTTAAGAATGGCCCAATAAATGATCAATGGATTTCCATATTGTATCAAATTGAATGCATAGTATGCTTAAATCATACAGAACATATGTACAACTATATTTTTTTGAATTTAGAAGTTTTTGTCAATTATAATGATTGTCATTTTGTATTATTGATGAAATTTTAAGGTTTCTATCCCTTAAATACTAAGATTTTGACCTTCGTAGAAAGGTCTATTCGTGTGCAGTACGGCGTAGTCCAAATAGATGAATAATTAATTTAATTCCAGGAGTAATCACTACGATATCCGTAATCGTGCCTTGCTTTTCAATGATTCAATCCTCATTTGTATCTTTCAGTCTTTCTTAATGCGTATATTAAAATTAAAATGTCCTCTTTATTTGTTAATGAGTCAAACTAGCACATTAGTATCAGCCTATCAGGCTGCAAGTAGGGTTAGCAAAAAAGCTCATGACTCGCTCATGATTTATTCTGGATCGATTCGTTATTAGCTCGTTCATTAATGGATCAAGTCATTAACGAGCCGGCTCATTAAATTAATGAGGCAAACTTGAGTTTGAGTTGACTCGGCTCGGCTCGACGTTAGACTCACTTAGCTCAGTAAACTATTAGTATTTATTATTTATATATTTTTATTAATATAGTAATTAAGTAGTTTATAGTATGATATATATTTAAATTATTATATTTAATTGTACGAAATATTTTATCATTAGCTATATTTTAATAATTTTTATATAATTTTTCAATATAAAATATCATAAAAAATATTATTTATTATTAAATGAGTCTTAACGAGCCAACTCATTTAACTCGTTAATTTAATGACCCAATCTCAAATCAAACCTTTTAGCCTAAAAGTAATTAACAAGCTAGCTCGGCTCTATAGAATAGAAAAACGGACGAATATATATAAAGTAATGATTCTTTTTAAAAAAACATACGACCCCATTATTCACAAAAAAAAATGTCAGATTCTCTCTCTATAGCTCTAATTAATTAGAATGATTAAACAAATTAATTAACACCAACACTAGCATGCAAATATAACGTTTGCATGTATAGGTAGAACGTCGTAATCCATCCCAGCAACAAATCATGTGGGAGAGAACATAATGCACGGCAGCTGCCGCGAGTTCGGATGGCAGCAAGTTAACAAAGCGATGCATGTCATTTTCCTGCAATTATAGGCCGGGGCCGAACACAGTCTTACATGCCACAGACCACTGTTTCATTAAACTCCACAGCACTGTCTTCATGCTGGCTACATCCCATCCCATGTTGTAAATCCCACATCTTCAATAGTTACGAATCTCAAATCTTAATCATTCACCGTTACCACACGTTGCTTCGTTAGCATAAGTCGTTTTCTAAAACACAGGGTAAGTTCCGTGGGATTTTTTTTTTTTTGGTAATTAAGATGTATTCATCTTTTAATTGTCCATAAAAGACTCAATCTGAATTTCAAATCTATGATTTTTTACATGAAAAATATTATTTTTGTCACTAAATCAAGAAGGGAGTTTCAAACTATTTTTGTTTAAAATAATTAAAATGGACACTTGCCTATTTATCTCGGAAAAATAGATAAATATTAAAATGTATTTATAGTGAATACTGTCGATCAGTAATTAAAATATCAGTATAATTTGATTAATTTGGAAGGGGACCACAACAGCGAGAAATTAGATAGACTATGAGTGACTTTAAGTCTACCTTTAAAAATGTGAACAAGAAACCAAATGACAAGTTATCAGCATCATGGATTCATTGCATGTCTGAATGTTCACTGATTGCTAAATGTACCCAACTATTCTAATTAGCCATCTGGCTGCTGTAAGCTCAATAAATGCTATCCAACTATCAGCAGTGTATATAACATCTTTTCGTAGCTATTTAAGATAAATCGTGTCATTAATTCATTATCTCTTTCAGTGATGTTGCAAAACACAACATTTGGCAGTGCTTAGACGAGAGAGCGATGCATGTTTTGTCTCAAATGATTAAATTGTAAACAAGCTTTGATAAAGGCGCCCCGTCAGTTCTAAACTCTAATTATCTCCTCTATGCGATTTTTTATTGATGGAATATACACTTAGTTAAATTAATTAATAAGTTCAAATGCACACTTATTAGAAAGAAACCCGTCTATCGTCACATACTTTCAAAAATAAGTATTTGTAACAATAATTTCATTATAATTGGATAATTTCTTTAAATTAAAATAAAATTAATTTATTTTTTATACTATATTATAAAGAGTATATGTACTAGATTTCTTTTCTTAATGACCAAAATACCTCTAATCGAATGGTGCAGATCAATATTTTAAAAAACTAATGTTTCAGATTTTGGCAAATATATTTTTTCTCTCCATTTTATTTTTTTATCATTCATTAATCAGAGATTTAAAAAAATATTCATCAAATAAATTAATAATCAGCTATTTTTAAGTTTTTTAAAAAGAAACTATCTACTATACAACTTTATTTACAAAAATAAATTATTACATTTTATAAATAATATTTTATTTATAAATTTAAGTATCTTTGTAATTGATTTAGACATAAATTAAAAGAGTTTCACACAACAAGCAATTTATTTCTATTTTAATTAAAGATGATTATAAACTATAGCAATTTTTCTAAGTAAAATTTTCTGATGGTAGTTTCTCTTTTTGCAACAAAACTTAAAAAAATAGTTAATGATCAAGTTATTTGATGAACAACTTTTATTTTTGAACCTGCTTTTATTAATGCATAGTAAAATATAATAAACGAAATGGAGAAGAAGATAATGATATGCACTGATAAATCTTTGTCGTTCGTTATTATTGAATTGATGAATTGTTAATCTATACCATACGATTTAGAGGCATTTTAGATAATAAACATATATCAAACGTAAAAATAATGGACACCATCATTCCTTAACATGCATTATAATAGTATATATAGCAATTTTTCTTTTCTAAGTAAATATGTTTAGTGGGCAGTTTCTTTTTTTTTACAACAATACTTAAAAATAATTGATGGTTAATTTATTTGATGAATAACTCATTTTTCTAGACCTCCCTTCATTAATGTGTGATAAAAATAGCAAATAGAATGGAAAAATTAGGAAGAGAGATGCACTAGCATATCTGATTTCACAATTTTATTTAAGTTTTAATTTATACCATCTATTTTTAAGCGAGGGTATTTTAATTATAAAAAATTTCAAAACATCATCGGAGAGTCCAGTGAATAAACTCGTTATACTATAACATATATATAAATATTGATTTTTCCATGCGTAATCATTTGTCAAGAATTAATTTACTAGTTGTTTGTGTCCAGCAACCATCATGCTATTGTAGACAATTCCTTAAATAAGGATAATTTGATATCAAATGCAAATGTAACAAGAACCGAACTATATTGTTCATTTTTCCTACTGAAAGGCAAACGATTAACTCATAACTCTTTCAACTAAAAGACAAATATATTTAAAATGTACACATGTGACGATCAGAAAGCAAACTTAATAACTTTGAAAATTGATCCTTACTTTTCTCTAAAAATAATAAACTTAAAAATTGGTTACAATAATTGAAAATATACATAGACGATATTACAGGTCAAAAAATTGGGACAAGTTCTATAATCCAATTTAATATTACTCAATAGGGATAAGATTAATTGCACAGAACACATCCAATGAACGGGCTTGACAGCTGTTGATCCAAAAAACCAGGAATTATGATCCACCACCAACTAGTACCGCATTTGATGCACACCTCACACCACACACCACACGGTTGATGTGCATCTCTTTTAAATTCGTGCAATGCAACCATCCAATTTCCCTCTCAAGCAGCAAGTCACGTTGTGTGTGCATAGGCTGATAGGCAGCATATATATAGCTTTCATTATTGTTGCTAGGGACGTAAGCGGATAATGCTAATTAATTATCATCGTTTTCACGTTTTCATGTTTCATTAATTAGATGTGTACGAAAACAAACATTAAAACATGTCAAAATTTCAATCTTCTCCCTTTAAAACTGCTACGGACAAATAACTGATAAGAGCATCCACATCCCATTGTCAAATTGACTGTCAAATCTCATTTGACAATTGTCATTTAAATTTTAGGGATGCAGAGACTAGGTAAAATTAGACAATTGTCTAAATTTGACAGTCCATTTGACAAGCCACATCAGCGCAGTAGCAGAAAATTAATTACGAAAATGTCATTTTGACAATTTCATTCTATTCAGGGATGTCACTCTTAAGCATCCGCATCGCATTGTCAAATTGATTGTCAAATCTCATTTGATAATTGTCATTTGAATTTCAGGGATGCAGAGACTAGGCAAAATTAAACAATTATCTAAATTTGACAATCCACGTCAGCGAAGAAGCAAAAAATTAATTATGAAAGTGTCATTTTGACAATTTCGTTCTATTCAGGGATGCCACTCTTAAAATAAATTGTCAATTGATGACATGACATAAAAATTTAATTTTGACAGTCGACACCAATGCGGATGCTCTTAAAATGAATTGTCAATTTGATGATGTAGCATAAAAAAATAATTTTGACAATCGACACCGATGCGGATGCTCTAATGGATCGATTCAAATTAGACTAATTCAAAAATATTGAAAGAACCAAAAAAAATTTAAGAATATATACCAAAATAAACATTTTTAAAATACATAAAGTTGCAAACTATTGTACTTCATGCAAAATGAATGTTTTATATTTGTAGATGTGCAAAATCTAATGTGATTCAAGAGGATTTTCCCCATGTAATCCGATCCAATCCATTGTCAATATTGTAAAAAGAAAAAAAAACGTTATGTTGTGTGTCACTCCTTATTTATAATTTCTAACGTATTTAGCACCAATGTGGTCACTAATCAATTCGCGGGACTACCATAAGTCCATCTTGCTTAGGGGTATCAATTGGTCGGGTCGGGTTGAGTTCGGGTTGGATCATCATTAGTTTACTATTTTTCTTGATACGACCCGATCCGATCCGTTTAAATTCGGGTCAAAAGATCTTGATCCATACCGACCCGACCCACTTAAAATAATTAAGTATTTATTAATTATTTTTATATATTTTTATGTAATTAAATATTAATTAATTTATAATTAATCTTAATTAATATATAATTAGTGTATATTTAAGTTTTAATTAATATTAAATCATAAAATTACTTCAAAAGAACCCAACTAAATGGGTCGGGTCGGGTCGGGTAGACTCATATCCCAACCAGATCCGTGACAGATTAAAAAATCTTGATCCATATCTGATCTCATTTATTTTCGGATCATTTCGGATTAGATCGGGTTGACTTATTGGGCCGGGTTGAGTTTTTACATCCCTAATATTCCTCCTTTTTTTTCGAAAATATGGCATCATCTGCCATTATGAATTAATATTAATGGAAAATGATAAAGTTCAAACACTCACATCAAACATTTTTTTATTTTAAAAAAAGTTATCCGAATCTCACAGGATGTATTAGTTTTTTTTCGATGGACTAGAAAAGACCGAGATGAAAATTTGGTCTCACCCGGCCCTTTTCCAGGATCAAGTTTTTATCTCGGTTCCTTATTCTGAATATAAATCCATTAGTTCCACTAGAATACAAATACACACGAATTTGAACTAGTTGATGGATATAAATACACACGAATCATCTTTTTCTTGTCCACTATGGTTGCAACTAGAAGATCAATCTCAAAAGGCCGATCTTTTGGTTCATGGTGTTTTTCCATTTTTTTATTAAAATTTTCATTTTGAAAAAAAATAATGTTTGAAAATATTACATTTTTAATTTTCAATAATGATCAAATAATACTAAATGAAAAAATAAAATATTATAACATATAATAATATTTGATCAACATCAACAGAAAACATAATTAGTTCTAACATTACTAATTATGAAAATAATAACATAATAAGTTCTAACGATGACAATGATAATATAATTGATTATAAAAATAACATAATCTCCATCTCCTCCTTTCATGACTTTGGCTTTATGACCAACTCGGAAGTCTATTAATTCGGTGAAAAAAAATATAGTCAGAAAACTCTAAAAAATACAACCGGAAAAAAGGACAAGGGACCGAAATATTTACACAGAGCCTAGGGTGAAAAAAGTTCGTCAAGGGACCATTAATTAAACTATCTTCCTTAAAAAACTATTTAGGGCCCAAAAAAACAATTCGGTTACATAAAAAATGGGCACTCATGAAAGAATCGGTAAAAAAAGTTATCTAAAAATAAAAAATTGCACATCGGATGGGGCACCCTGTGTGACAGTAATTCATATTGTCTCGCATGCAGCATCATGCAGCTTGACATGAGTGCCCTTCCATTCGTGTCTAGATTCAGAATTTATCAGTATCTAAAACCCTCACGAGTCATGAATACAGAATACTCAATCGTGCACGCTGCACGTGTGCTGCACTAAAGAAGATTTGCTTCCATTTTGCACGATTAATTTTGCTTTTCTTTTTTCATTTATCGTAATTAGATGACTCTATCATTTTTTTTTCTCTTTCTTCATTTAAAGAGATGATATAAAGTCTTTAAGATACAATTTAAAAATTAAAACAAAACAACTTTTGATATTCTTTTTAAAGAATTATTATGTAGATAACTATAATATTTATCATTAAATATATTTTTTACATTTAAAAAAATATTTTTATGTGAAAAGAAAATTTTCCTAACAACAGTTATTTTACAAGCAAACAAAGTTTATTTTAAAAATCTAATTATTTGTATACAACTCTAGTCTCTAGTTCCATAAATGTTGTCCTCTATTCTAACAAGAAAAAAGAAAAAAAAATCGACTTCGGTCATATAGATGCCAATATACAACTCCAGTTCCTATAAATGTTGTTCTCTATTCTAACAAGAAAAAAAATAAAAATAAAAATAAACAAACAAATCGACTTCGGTCATGTAGATGGCAATGAATCAGATTTGGATCAATATCTAACATTAACCAAATGCAAATTCATTAATAATTTATAAAATCTATGTGTGGAATCATATTTAATTATAATTTAAAAATTCATATTCATGTACATAGCATATTCCAAATTGGATTTGAATTATATTTTAAAATTTGTATTCAAATATTTAAATAAGAAAAATATTTTTAATATAAATAAAATGTGTACAATTTGCATTACAAAGTATTAATATTGAAATATTAATTTAACTAACTTGCATAACTTCTTTTAAATCCATCTTCTAACTATTATAATTTTATGATTATAAAGTTTGCTTTAGAAAAAGAATTGTTAACGTATACATCTTGCTACTAAAAACTAAGAAAAAATTATCAGATTCATAACAAATTTGGATTCAGATCATAGAAGATTTGAATACGAATTCAAAAATGATTGAATTTTTAAGAATTGTATGTGGATCTAGTTAACTATCAGAAAAAAAATCTTTGTGAGATCTATTTATGTGGATTCGAATTGAATTTTGTAATTTTAAATATTTATTGACAACTCGATTTGCTCCCGTTTCTCTCTGTGTTTTTTCCTTTTGCGAACAAAAACTGACCAAATTTTCAACTTTAAATTTTATAAACCAAAAATTTTAACGTATAGAATTTATCGCTGATCAATTATTTCTCTTTTTTATATGATTTTTCGTTCTTTTTTCCGTTAAAATATATTAAAAGAAATTGGAGTTCATAAACTAATGTATTTGTGCTGGGCACTTATTGTGAATTTCAAGTTACCGACTTACGATAATCACGGTTTTATGTGACCAGTACTGATAGAGCCCCAATTCTTAAAAATACTATTTTAGAAGCTATTATCGAAATAAACTCGGAGAATTCATCTTTGCTCTCTTAATTTTTTTACAAAAAATTAAATTAATTTTCAAACTTTCAATTGCATTAAGTTGGTTTTGACTTTAAAAATAAAATAAAATTAGTCTTTAAACTTCTTCAGAAAAAATAAATTGGCCCTTAAAATTTAAACTAAGTTAAATAAGTCATTTAAATAATTTGAACCCTAAGATATTTCATTTATTATGATTAATGAAATTTAAATGGTTGATGTTATGCACTAACAACTTCTTTCCCCGTGCTTTACTTAATATTTTTGCTTCTTTTTCTTAATAAAATAATTTGTCTATTTTATTTAACTTAAAAAATATAAAATAAAAACAATCCTGAAAGTAAAATTTTAAGGATCAAATTAGAGATTTGAAAATATCGAACAGATAGACCCGATCCGTGCAAACTTGTGGGTAGACTCAGACCCGTTAAAAGTCTGGTCCTAATAAGGGGGTCTCAAATTTTTAAAAATGGAACTTTCATGCTCATCCCGCTCTCATTCATTACTCGCTCTCACCTGACCCGCCTTAAACCCGCCCCACCCGCGCAAACTCGCCTATATCCGGACCTATACCCGGACGGGCCTACCCCACTAATCCAAACCGGATCCGGACTAACCCCCACAAACCCGGACGGGTCAATGCTATTGACCGTACCCAAACCCGGACAACCCCTAAACCCGAACCCGTACCCGGACCGGTTCCCCCAAAATATATTTTTGTTTCAAATCACCCAATAAAATCCCAAACTTTATTTTGAATCAAGTCTTCTTTGTTTCAAATGAAAATACTTTTTTTTTCAAAATTAATCAAATAAATTAAATAAATATAAAAAATTTGAAAAAAAAAAAAAAAAATAATAATTCGGCTCTATAGATACCACCCCAATTTTCATCCAAAATCACACCAACATTCAATATACTCTCTCTCTCTCTCTCTCTCTTCTCTCTCTCTCTCTTTAAGCTCTCATATACCCAATATTCCATAATTCAATTTAGTTGTCAAGTTTTAATTTTATTATTCTATTTAGAAAATATTAAAAAAATTAGTTCTAGTATATTATTCCAACAAAAAAACAAAAAAAATATATATTTATAGTATTGTTAATTTTTTGGACTTTGGATTTTGGATAAGAAGTGAAGGTGTTGTCAAATTTATCATATCTCGCTTCCCGCAATATCGTATTCTGATTTCGATAATACTTGGAGCGTTGAAGGTTAGTTTTTTTTTTTACTTTTAATTAGTTGTAGTTTTTAATATGTAGAAACAAGATTAAATTTATTTTTTGTTTATAGTTATAATTTATTTATATTTATTTGTATTGTTCAAATATTAGAATGTTAAATTCATTTTTATTTTTTATAGTTTTATTTTATCCTAAGTTTTAGTTCATTTATATTATGTTAAATTCGATTTTTATTTTATTTTATTTGTAATTTAATTCATTTACATTTACTTTTATTGTCAGAACATTAGAATGTTAATTTTTTTTATTATTTATTTATAGTTTTATTTTATTCATAGTTTAATTCATTTATATTATGCTAAATATATTTTTTATTTATAAATATTTTTATTGTTAGAACATTAAAATGTTAAATATAATTTTTATTTATAATTTTATTTTATTCATAGTTTAATTCCAATCTTACGAGCAATGAAAGAGAAATTTCTCAAATATTGGGAAGAAGTACCCACAGTGATTATTATCGCAAGTTGTCTCTGTATGTCGTTCAAGAAAAAGTATAATGTACTGATGCTTCAAAGATATAAAAATAATCTACGTCTACCTTACACTGAGGAGGAAACTCACGTGTCTAACCTATCGAAAGATATGTTCAATATTTATAACTCCTGTTGAAATATCAATCAAGCTTCTTCATCCGATCAAAGCACTAAGCACATATAGAAAAATTAATTTATTTACATTATATATTACATAGTTTATTCACTCATATTATGCATATTTTTTTAATCCTAATAGAAGTAATAGTGTGTCTGTATTGCTAAGTAAGTTGCGGGCGAATGAATATTTTGTAAATTAATAAATTAGCAATAATGAATTACTAAGTTATTATTTGAGAAGCATAAAAGATGATGAAATTGACATTCTCAATTATTGAAAGAGGAATACAATTGCTTATCCACATTGGCAATGATGCTCGTAATATTTTTGTAGTGCACGTGTCAACAGTTCCTTCCGAATCGTATTTTAGTTTGGTGAATAGAATTTTGATTGACAAACTATACCAAATTGGGTGCAAATCTTTTCAAGAAACTTGTGTGCTTGAAAAACTGGATAGATGTCGAAGATCGCATGCAACATGATACCACATTTGAGGCAACAATTTATACAATCCAAACTCAAGAAAAGCGGCACAAATATGATTATAAGCCCGGATGATGATTCCGACGATGCATGTGATATCAACGTTGAAGATAACGACTTATGATATCTGAATGATGATTACTAGATGTTCAGTATATTTTTCTAAACTCTTTTATTCTTATCATCTATTTTTTAACTTTTAATTATTCGTTAAGTTATTTTTGTAAAGAATATTACTAACAAAAAAGTTAGAACTCTGCCTATGTTCTTTTTACAAAGTCAGTCCCAAACCCGAAATTAAGAAAGAGGGTAATTTATAGGGGTGTCAATTCTTGACCCGACCGACCGAACCCGACCCGATCCGAAGATAAATGGGTCGGGTATGAGTTCAAATTTTTGACCCGAATCGGATCGGGTCGGGTTCGGGTCAACCCGACCCGACCCGATTAATTATATTTTTTGAAGTAATTTTATGATTTAGTACTAATTAAAGCTTAAATATACACTAATTATATACTAATTAAGATTAATTATAAATTAATTAATTAAATAAAAATAATTAATAATTATTTATTTATTTTACACGAGTCGGGTCGGGTCGACCCGTGATCCGTCGGGTCGGGTATGGGTCCAGATTTTTTGACCCGAATTTAATCAGGTCGGGATCGGGTCAGGACAAAAATAATAATAAAATAATGTGACCCGACCCATTGACACCCCTAGTAACTTATAATCTTTATAAATATTAATGTCCAAAATAATTATCAAAAATATATTTTATAACTTTTGATATTTTTTTGTTTTTTTAATATTATTTATTTTTTTAATAATTAAATATGTAAAATCGAATTAGTATAAATTAATTATTTCAAAAATTATGATATACTTTTTTTCGGTTTTGATTATTTTTTTATATTTTTCTGGATTTTTTTAAAAATTATTTGAAACTTTTTAAATTTATTCTATTTTTAAACAATTAGAATTATAAAAATTGAATTAGTTAAAAATTTATATAAAATATTATGATTAATTCTTTAACTTCTATTATTTTTTGAAAATTTTCTTTTTCTTTGGAATTTTCTGCAATTTTTGAAGGTTTTAGAGTTTTTGACGGTTTTATTTATTTTTTTCGAAATTAAAAAAAAATGATCCGTCCCCACCCCTCTTGACCCACTCGGACCGGTCCTTGGCCCAACCATCCTGACCCATGAGGGTCATATCCATGAGATTCCAACACGGATCGAGTCGGGATTTTCTAGTTTTGAACCGCTCAAACCCGTCCCGCCCCACCCGTCCTCACCCGTGACCCGTGACTCATGCTCATCCATGGCCAGGGGTTTCACACGGACCGGACCGTCCCATCCCGTCTTCAATACTCTAGATCAAATTAGTTTTTTTTTTTTTGGAAAAGTTCAACAACCAAATTAATTTTTATATAAAAAATTCAATGACTTGTTTGCTATAGTTTAAAGTTTTAAGGACAAATTATTATTTTTTTCTGAAGAAGTTCAAAAATCAACTTCATATTTTTTTTAAAAGTACAAGGAAATGAAAATTGAAAGTTTATTGATCAATTTTTTTAAACTAGTCATCTCTCTTTGATGTTATCAGAAGACAATTTTCACACAAAAAGCTTGTCAAATAAAAAAAATGTGAAAATGGTGGAAATTTAGAATAATGGGGAAACGTGCAAAAGCAAGATTCCTTCCTACTCCCCTAAGCCAACTTATGAAATTCCCTTGATCCAAGGTTACTCGAGATTTGTTTGTACCCTCCTCTAGGTTTTTCTTTTTCTATTATTGGTGGTGGTGAATAAACCGAGGCGACCAATGATAAGGTAAACTAGTTGAACAGGAGAATCTGCAAGCACCCAAATTGTCATGCTAGTTCTACACTTATACGTTACATCTCTGCTTTGACAAGAAAAATATAATTAAAATGGAATTTTCAAAAGCAAAAAGTAAACATCAGAAAATTTAATGAGAAAAATAAATTTAAATTTTAAATATATTATGATAAAATTTAAGCCTTGTGCAATTGGAATTAAAATATAAATATTTTTATATTAGTCAATCCTTATATGTATGTGAGATATGCTAGGTAGCTACGTGTAATTAGTGAGTATATTTGTTATGAATTTAAAAATATAGCTAAATTATAAGTAAATCTTAATTTACGGTCTCAATAAATTTTTTATATTAAAATCTTGGGATGTAAATTTTTTTTTTTCTATGTATTAGTTTTGAATTTTTAAAAATGATGTAGAAAACATGCATTATTTATTATTATTATTGAGCCATTTAAAAAAAAAACTAAAAATAAACACTTGGAAATTTTCAAATATTGAAATTTTTTATATCCTACGAGATTTTGATATGAAAAATTTACTTAGACCCATAAATTAAGATTTGGAGATGATTTAGTTATGTTTTTATTTTATGTCCGTATCTTAAATTTAAAAGTCCAAAAAAGCCGATCCAAACGTTGAACATGAGTTTCATATTGAAATATCTTTGGAGATCAAATTTTATATTATTTTAAAATTGTTTGCTATTTTTTTGATGGGTACAAAATTTGTTAATCTAATGATTTCTGCACTATCTAATACTAGTGATTTTCCATCCATCTAAAAAATAATATTTTTTTAAAAAAATATAAAATTTAATCTCCAAAGATATTTTAATATGGAGATCATGTTCAATGGTTTGGATCGGACGCTTGTATTTTTAAATTTGAGATACAAATGCACAAGAGGTTTTTATGCTTCGTGAAACATCATAATCTCTCACACACACACACTCTCTATATATATAATATTTGTATCGGTATCTCTAATTTGAAAGTCCAAATGTCGATCCAAACCGTTGAACATGATCTTCATGTTGATATATATATATATATATATATATATATATATATATTTGTTATTTCTTAGATGGGTGGAAAATCACTAGTAATGGATGGTGCAGAAATCGTTAGATCAATAAATTTTGTACTCATTTAAAAATAGAAAAAAAATTAAAAATATATAAAATTTGATTTCTAAAGATATTTCAATATGAAAATCGCGTTTAATAGTTTGGGTCGGTCATTTGGACTTTTAAATTCAAGATACCGACGCAAAACAAAGAAATTTTATACTTCGCGGAGCACCATAGCGTCCCTCTATATATATATATATTACTCAATAATGACCAACTAAAATTTATAAATTTACTTTATAAATACGATAAATTAGATAAAATTTCTAACCATCTTCTTTAAATTTAATATTGTTGACTCCAATGAAAAAAGTTTTCTCCCTCCACCAGTGATATTACTCATTATCTTTTTAGCAAAACTTCCTCTACGGCTCTACGAGTGACCATCAAATAAAGGAATATATGTTATAAAAAGGTAGTATTTGGCATAAGGATTATATATTTTTTTCTTCAAATCTTTTGTTAAAATGATCAAATATTCATTTTAAAAAAAATGCAAAACCATGAATCTATGAGCGGATATCAAATAAAGGAATACACGTTTCTGAAAAGGTAGTCGTTGGCACAATGATTATGTTTTTATGAAATCTTTTGTTAATATGATCCAAGTATTTATTTTTGAAATTTTGAAAGAAAATGCATGACACATTAGTAAATATTTGAAAATTTAAAAAGAACATGCACACTACATCAGGCACAACTTCAATGAAAATAAAGAAAGATTTATTTCACTGTTTTGATAAATGTCGATGATCTTAACTAAAATTGATAAAAGCATTGTCCAATTTTATTTACCTCGCTAGTCGATCGTCATGCCATCGACTCCATTTATTTATTTATTTTTCTGGCTCCACCCATGATACTGCACTATGCATGGCCACAGAAGATCTGAACCTCCCTTTAGAGTTTAATTAGACCCACATGAAGGTGGGACATATATGCCTAACAAGGGAAGTATCAACTGTTATAACTGGCGAAGTATATAATGCACGGTGAGTAGTGAGTTCCCACATTTTTTATTTTTCACAAGCGTGAATTGTGATTTGTGAAAATGGTCCCCAAAAGATCACACTCTCTGTTTCAGTCCAGAAAGTTCCTGTTTTTTTTTTCTTGCTTTTCTGTCACTTGGCTGTATGGACTATTTTTTTCCTGAAAAAAAAGTAATGTTTTCCTTCCCATCCTTCTACATTGTAGTGAAATCTAATTTTTTACAATATGGTTTCCCCCTTTAATAAAAATATTCAACCAACAAATTAAATGCTAGGCTGAAATTATGTAGGACTAGTTATCATTCCATAATGTACGATTTTGTTCTCAAATACTAGGCTGAAATTATGAATTCTAGGTTTGGGGGGGGGGGGATCAAATCAGTAGAAATATAAATCATAATTTGCAAATGTTAAGTATCAAAGTGAGAACTAAAATTTTTTGATTGGACGAGGGGGGAAAAGGAACTTACAGTCAATTTAATTCTAATTTCCCGTTCTACATTATTATGTGTCTCTGTGAGGAATGAGGATGCATTATTGGGAAATGCATTTAGAGTATAGACTTAAACATGGGCCTGCATGTCACATGGGCAAAACTATAAAACTGTGGAGTATGCTTTGTTCTTCTCAATTGATCTATGCATAGGCCCCGAACCTATCCCATGTACCAAAGCACATGGTGCCTCTTGGTTATTGTTTGATAATCCCCTTATATTATTGGTGTCATGTGCCAATCTAGTTGTATAAGTAGCTGGGCACGCAATTTGAAGAAACTATTCTACATTTGCATCCTCTCCTAAAAAGTATGCACTGTTTACCAATGCACATCTAATGTGATGTTTTCTTTTGAGTTTTTTTATGTCTTAGTGTTGGTAGGTATATTAAAAAAGATGAGCCTCCTGCCCTCCAATGGACAAAAGCGTATAAAAAGTTGTTATTCATGAATAATAAAATGGTTGTGAATTGACTAAAAAATGACAACGATATTAATATGCATAAGAATATCTGATGGAAAGTCGAGGATAGTTAAATAGGAAAACATTTCATTCTGTTTTTCAATTTTAAAAGATTCTGCTAAAAAAATGATTAACTGATATATTTAGCTTTTAATTGTCGTCGTCCGTTCATCAAATAGTCAAAAATAAATGTTAACCAATTTTCACCATGGTATGGTAATCTCTTTATGAAATTAGTACAAAGTCCATTATAAAAAAAAATTGAAGAAAAAATCGATAAGTTTTCTATCGCATCAATAAGATTAAATAAGAAAGCAAACTAAGACGATAAAAATGAAATTAAATCTGTCTAATTCCAATTTTGAGCTTCTTTATTTTTTTTTCCTTTTTAAATGCATAGCCGGATTGGTCGTTCGTTTCGTACCAACTTCTTTATATTCTTTATTTCTTTTTGTTTGCTCAACTTTGAAGCGTGAATTTTAAACATTAATCTATATATACGATGAAAAAAATTAATATATTAATCAATAATCAAAACACTTAATTGAACGTACCATGCTTTAGGAGTAATTAGGACGATTAAGCATCACAAGCCTTGCCGAATTCAAAGTAAATGTAATATTTAGAGATACATGTCTTATGCAAATAGGATGTATTGAGCAGGAATTACTTGGCAATAGTTATTACGAACAGTTCTTATAGTAAATTAAAAATATATATAAATATATTATTTAATACATTGATAGTCTATAGTAATTTTTTTATGCTATTAAGTACGTACCATTTGGTGATGCATCAAGGATTGTTAAATAGCTGACCATTGAAATTTTAGTTACTTGATATATTGTGAAAAACAGAAAAAAAAAACTCATCATATATTTGTAGACTTAGAATTTCAATAACATATATCATGTTTATATTCAATGGCGGATCCATATTGTTCCAGAGGTTAGTTGAACCTTTTCACCTCAGATAGTTTTTTTTAAATAACTTTATAATTATATATATTTAAAAAAATAGAAAAATGTATTTATGTTAAAAAATAATAATTTTGAACCCGCGCCAAAGTTTGATTTTGCCCCGCCAGATTTCATATTTAAGCTTTATAAATTTGGAATGTTCTCAAAATTATTAAAAATAGACAATAGATGAGATAAGTGATCAATATTTCGTAAGAAAGAAATAGCAAAAGGTTTTGAAGGACGATAACTGTTTAAAGGACGTTCTTTTTTCCAAATCAAAGGACAAATTACAACTCAATTTCCCCCTCTGTGTACTACTTTAAAAAAAAAAAAAAAAAAACCTAAATTCCCTATGATAGGCTTTGATTGGCAGGCTGGTAGCCCGTGGAAGAGATGGGCAGCCCCCACTGCCCCAGCACCCCCAAGCCACGTGGTACATCCACTTTATGCATGTGAGATTGCTCATTTGCTCCCCTTATTCTTATCCTACGCCTTGCCCAAAATCACAACGACACCTTAGCTGGTCGGATGGGTCCACAATGGATGAGCTTGTTTTGCCACGTCGGACGTAGACCGACATACCGTGTTTCTTTAACTCCGAAATTGGCAATTAAATTACTCAAATCGGAGTCACTCCCCTTAGAATAAATAGTAATAAATTAATAATAAACCAATCAATTCTTTCCCGCCACCAATTTATCAAGTAGGTAGTTTGTTATAAATATTAACTATATATATACTAGTTAAGTGCCTATCGGGAAAAAAACAACAAAGACAATAATAATTTCTAGTTGGGATGTTAGTCCCAAGACAAAGGCAATTAGTATAGTAAAAAAATATTTGTTATTTTCTAGACATAAAAAAACAACATGCATGATTTTGAATTATTCATTATTCACTTTAGAAAATAATAAAGCCTTTGGGAGAAGAAATTTTACGAACCAAAATGGATGATTTGGATTCATTTAGATTTTGATTTTAATCCAACGATCAGTATTCATTTTCAATGACAGATAACACTTTGAGATTATATCTTCCAAACTCCTTTTATAAGGAGTAAGGATGAGAAAGTATATTTGAATGATTTTTAATTCAATTGAGATACATGCTATTGCATAATGAAGATATGTATATAATATATATCTGCAAAAATATATATATTTTTAAAGACATCAAAGGAATGTACAATTAATAACTTCATGTTGATTCATTCATTTAATTGGAGCTCACCTCTTGACAGTTTAACTACCGATATATTTCAATAATAGTGGTATATTTATATTATGTTAGCCTAGATCGGTCCCGGATGCAGAAGAGAAGCAAAATAGAGCGTTTGTTTGACATATATATTAGCAGTTAGGCAGCCAGATTAGTTGTACTGTCAGGACCTTTCGCCATTAAATTAGCAGCAATTCAACGAGCACAAACCGGTGGGCTAGCATCATCTCAAAACCTCGAACGATCACAAATTTGTGGACCTCAAAATCCAATTGCATCGTACTAAATTCGTAGATTTGCTGTCATGATGTATATCATTTCCAGCTCCAAGGTTCATTCATCTTCAGTTCTAGGAAGGTGCAAAAAAAAAAATGCCAATTACCTGGATTTTTGGATGTCATTATTAATTACGACAATGTTTTTTTTCGAAAAGACATTATTATTCTTATCATTGTTATATATTGTTTGTTGTGACTAATGAACGTACATTATCAATAAATCTTGGGCCAAGATTAGTTTTGATTTTTAGTGATCAATTAGTGTGCTCTTTGTTGAGTTTAAATTCTTTATTAATTTATGATAATTAAATTTCACCGGATGTCGCTCAAGTTTGATTTGTTTCTCTATAGCCACTAAACTTTCTATTTGTTCCAATCAAATCATTTTGTTAATTTTTTTCATCCAAAATATTAATAAGATATGATGTTACAGTCCATTTATATATTATTTATCCAATGATTAGACAAAAATCACAAACTAATTGAATATTTGATATGTAAAACATTAATTAACAATATAAAATCTCTTTAATAAATATTAAATAATTTAAATAATTGATGGATGCGCAGTGAGGAAAATAAATTAAATTTTATAGGATGTAAAATATTTTAAAAAGATAGTACGTGATATTTAAATGGATAATAATATCAATTTTGTTAATATTTTGGATGAAAAATTTAATAAAGTAATTTAATTGGAATAAACATAAAATTTAGTGATTATGGAGGGACAAATCAAATTTGAGTGATCAATTCATAATAAGACCAAAGTTTACTAACCTCCAACGAAATTTAGCTTTATTTATTGAGGAACGTTCATCGGAACTTAATCATTCGCCTTTTTATTGTTCATTTT
The DNA here is from genome assembly GCA_037127355.1 of Schoenoplectus tabernaemontani. Classification (NCBI taxonomy): domain Eukaryota; kingdom Viridiplantae; phylum Streptophyta; class Magnoliopsida; order Poales; family Cyperaceae; genus Schoenoplectus; species Schoenoplectus tabernaemontani. The sequence goes on from CM073752.1 coordinate 13,456,697, forward strand.
TAGTGCTCTAGTCTTTTTTTTTTCATATTACTTTCGTATGCTTTATTTTTCACAATAATTTAATTTGTATAATTTGATAATCAAATATTTTATTATTCCCAGGCTTTCTGGTTTATTATTTGTCACTCATATAAAAATGTTTTAGTATTTACTGGCTTTATAGTCTTTTGTTCATGATAACTTAGCTTGATTATTTTATCATGAAGTATGTTTCTTTTTATTCGCCTTAATATTGCTTAATATGCATTAACATCATACAGTGACGACTTACGAGGACAATGCTCTTTAAACAAAAGGTCGTATATTTGAAATACAAATGGTGTTATTTATAAATATTTACAATTATATGTCTTAGACTATATCCTTATTATTTAGCTAACTTAGCATCAACTTGTATGCTTTATTATGTAGCTTATTAATTGTTTGTGTCAAAGCTCTGCTGCCTGCTGGGGGTATATATATCGAAGCTTCGTCGAAAAATAGTTAGACTCTGCCATAAATTAATTTGTGTGAAGTACAAAACAAAACTGTCGTTAATTGCTCAAAAAAAATGTTGGTCGGTTCAAAATAAATATTAGTCGTAGAAGTAGCAATTATGAAGTACTAGTGTACTACATTCTTGTAATTGTCAAATACAAATCAATTGCAAGTTGATGTGACAAATTTTAGATATCCATTAATTTAAAAATGTTGCAAAATTAAAAATTGCCTCATATTCTTTCATGTTTCAACTGAAATTGTAATTAACATTTGTACTATTCTGTAATAAATATTTAAAGCCGAGACCATATTTTCCTAAAGATAATATTATTAATATGTACGTCTATTGACCTTTCTTTTGCCTCAAAGAACTATATCATCCAGCTATCCACCATTAGAATTGAAAAATCGCTACACAAAATGTTTGTAAAATATCCTTAAAAAATATAAGCTAGTAAAAAAATTAAAATAAAAAGGTATAAGCCGTCACTAGAGACTCGATCGAGTTGTCCGCTTGCAGTGTAATTCTTATGTGTCAACGGTCAACCTTAATTAAAATATATTTTGTACGAGAGTAGGCACTTAATTTAAAATATTTTTAGAAAAAAATAAAGATTGGTGAATCGAAAACATCAGAGGTGGATCAAATTGACCTTCTTAATATCTTATGAAACAAATATATTAATAGGGCTAAAATTTTCTATTTATTATCATCCGTTTCAATTCGGATTCAGAGAACTATATGACAAGCACAGTCATCAAATTAACATTAATTAGTGGTTATTTTCGTGTTAAATATTCAAGTCTAAAAAATATTCTGTACTTAATTTATTAAATTTTGAACAAAAATTAGATAGTTAATAACGATTTTGGAATTAAGAATGGACGCAAGCCTAACTTTGCCTAACTTTGCCCAACAAAAATTAGATAGTTAATAACGATTTTTTTAATTTTTTCAATAAAGAATTTTCTTCACTTTTTTTTTTAATCTCCTCAGACCAGGAACATGTAACTAAAATATTAAGTTCTGCATTTTTCTACCAATCAAATTAGTGGTGGACGTAAGGGAGAAGGAAATGAATATAATTAAAAATATAAATTATTAGTGGTATTTTGATAATTAAAATAATTTTGGAGTGTTATTAGAGTAACGGTGAATTTTAGAGTGGTATTATAATAATATTGAATTTTAGAGTATCATTAAAATAAAATTGAATTCTAAAGTGACAATTTTAAAATTTTAGGATGAACAAAGATAATTTTTTTTTTGTGGGAGGATAAAAAATTATTATTATTTGTATGCAGTTGGTAATAGTTGAATAAAACCAACTCTAAAAGGGCATTTTTTTCTTCTAGAATCAATTAAAGCTGCAAATGAGTCAAGTTCGAGCGAGCCGGTCTTAACTCAAGTTCAGCTTAAGAAAATTCGAGTCGAGTCGAGTCAAGCTCTTGAAACTCTTCGAGCTAAAAAGTCTAGGTCAATCTCGGCTTGTTACTTTTCGAGTTAGCTCACGAGCTGACTCATGAGCCAATGTATGTACGTTGACTCAGTTTGATATTTATATTTATTATATCTATAAATTGTAAATTCGGTATATCTACAAAAATGATACATGAGTTAATACAAAATTGATATATGAACAAACTATATTTTCAATAAAATCTTTGGTGCACTAATTTGAATGGATGGACCAGTAAAAAAAACTATCGGGTCAGATATATGAGCCGAGTCACGAGTGAGTACGAGAAGTCATTAAACCGCTGAGATGGTGAGATGATAAGAGATAATGAGAGATGAATTATCGGATTAGAGTTTAAAAAAAAAAAAAAAGTTATAAACTATTATTATTCGAGTCGAGTCGAGATACGAGTCGAGCCAACCGCAACTCAAACTCATCTCATTTAACTATCGAGCCATATTAGCTTGAGCCAAATCAGCTCGAGCCAGATTAGCTCGAGTCCGAGCTGAACCATGAGCCCGAGTTTTTTTGTGCATTCCTAGAATCAATATCTTTACAATAGTACTAACAATTATTTTCTTTCTTTCTAGTACATTCATTTAGTGTTTTAAAATTATTCGATCGGATCAGACCTGACCTGTCAAACCCAACCTTGCGACCCATCTCGCCCTGACTCGGGGGAAAACCCGTCTAACCCGGGACTGTCCAACCCATGGGCCAACCACAGGTCATGGCCGTATTTTTCCAAAAAAACCTGAGATAAACCCGATCCGCCTCGCTAACTCATCCAAATCCGTGTAAAAAAACCGTCAAACTCGTCAAAATTCAAAAAATAAACGAAAAATATTTGAATTTTTTGTAATTTATTTGATAAAACAAAAAATATAAATTTATTTTAATTTAATTTTTAACATTTTATTTCAATTTTTGATTTATTTTTGAATTTTGTAAAAAATAATGAATGTCCAGAAAAAACAGACTAACCCTGTCCTCCTCTAAATCCGATCTGATCCGCTTCATCGACCCGCCCGACTCATGATCTTAGATCGGATCGCGACCGCACCCTCTCAAGACCAACAAATCAAAACCCGTCCTGACTAACCCGTCTACCCGTCTTAACCTGGTCCGACCTAATCCATTGGACCGTCCGAATTTGAACCAGACCGACCGAACCGTCCCGATTTTACTACACTACATTCATTCAATTCTTCTTTTAAACATACCTTTGAACAAACTCCATGATGGGCTAGCTGGATATGACGATACATGACATACAATCATACATACACATGCATGGACATGGCAGCTACCCAAACCTAAGTACCTATCAATAATCAGATTTCTAAGCAGACCAAGCTCACGTCTCGCTCCGTCTCTTTTGCTAAGAACTGGTACCAGAGGGAGACAGAGACAGTAAAGAGACTTCTCTCTCCGGTGCGTACAACAGTGACTTGGCCATCATGTCCTGAAATCATACACAGTCATTTTCATGCATTGCCTCTTTCATGCTTTCCCACGACATACATGCATCCATCCAACATCAATTGTTGACAATATTGGGATTTCTTGTACTTCCTTCTTATAATTAGTATTATACAAATGAATTAAAGATTTGATTTAGTTTAAATTTATTTAAATAAAACCTAAGGTAGGCATACTACATACATATCAATGAATAATTGTAAAAATGGAGAGGAGAAAATTAAACCCAAAACAAACTGGTCCCTGGAGCAATCAATAAAAGCTAGTGGCTGATGGGCTTAAATAATGGCTCCTTGTAAAAATAAATGCGATATTATAGGAAGCATACAAATACAATACAGAGAGAGACATCAGACATGGTCACATGAGACATGGTATGAGGAAATGGGGAAATGGGTCTTGATTCTTAGAAGCTACTACTGAGTACTGATATCCCCTCTCTATCTCTATCTAATTATCTATCTATCAGCCTATCTCCTCCTCCCCTTTTAATTCCATCTCCCCAATTGGGAAGTGTGCCATTCTCTTTCCGGACCACCTCCGCCTGCTATAGCCGAAACCTATGTATATTTTCTTGTTTTTTTCCCCCTTTTCTTATTGTCACTTTTGTCTGGTATTGCTCAACTAGCTTGATTTAACTTTTTTTTTCTTTTGGTATTTTATTTTTCTCACCTTGATAAAGTCTGAACTTTAATGTTATGATGATATAAGAATGCATTATTACATTGCTTGCCAAAGTGTTGTCATTTGTTAATCATGCATGCCATGTTCGTCCTCTGACAACAAAGAGAAAAATAAAAGGCGGGAAATTATAAATTAGAAAAAAGATCATGTGCCAATGTTAATGAAATTGAAAGTCCAATGTAACGCTATGAAGGCATCGATGTATTAATTGCCAATGCCTTGGTATATACGGATCTACAAGTCTGAAAGTTGAAAGATCATTATCCCAAATCAGTCATGCTCATGCAGAGGAAAAAAAATGGATGCAAGTACAGTGAGTTGATAAATTACACAGATTCTTATGTTGACCAACTAAGCAATTGGGACTTGGGAGGAAAAATCTCTCATACTAAAATGTCAATTTTTCAAACCTAACAGCGGTCATTACTATATCCATATTCCGTACTTGATATTTGGTCTAGAAATGCATGAAAAAATATTAAATCAAAGAGGTTGAGGCATCAATTTTTATGTACGAAAGATATGATTGCTTGTTCAAGAATACTATCTGGATCAATTAAAGTGTAATTAAGCTATTATATGTTTTAAATGATCGATTTTGTATTGTTCGAGACGATATATTTTTGGTGTAGCGTGTCAAGAAACATGTATTTCGCTTGTGTTGAAAATATCTTGTGCAATCTCATTGGATGAAGTTACAAATTCTATTAATCTTGACCCCATCTCCTTGTCTATAATACAAATTTTGATCCGCAGCAGAATTAGCCTATACAAATTTTGATCAGTTATTGCAAAAATTAATTAATTTAAATTTTAAAGCATTAACGTTGGCCTGAATGCTAATAAACCAAAATCTGATTTTTCATATTGAAATATTTATGTAGATAAATGAAATTCAATATAACAAAATTTCGTAGAATATATCACTTTTAGAGTTTTATTACAATTTTATTTTTCAGGCCTATTTTGCAAGAAAAAAATCAAATCGTTTGTATACCAAAGGGACTTTTTTTAAAATTGCAGTTAAAAAATAGAAAAATAAATTGGCATTCTACAAAATTTTGTTGTGAAAAACTATCGAGCCTTAGATCATTTTTTTCACATGAAAAGAAAAAAGTTGAGTTACTAAACAAGTCGGCCAATATACAAACATTAGTAAATACTATATTAATAAAATAAGTTGCCAATTTTAGTATATTACTTCAGATTTGATTCCGAAAGCTGTGTTTCATTCACGATACAAGGTCCACAGAATAAGTGCCACAGATATTTCTTTTATTTAATTTAGATAACTGATATAAACGGTACACTAAAAGTCCATCCCTTAGATTACCCCCATTAACTATTTGTCTGCACTGACATCATCAACATTAAAAAAATTTGGTTAGGTCGATTTATATAAAGATGATGCTCCGAGACAAATTAGCTCGAATCTAAATCTAAATCTAATGAATGATAGTGAGGTGGATATTTTATTTTTTTATGGAGGGGAGCTGCTAAATCCTGTAAACTAATGGATAAATGATTACTCGCGCAATAAAATAGAAAAGTCCCAGGTATAATATAATGGACAGAACAGTTAAGAATTTAAGTACTGTCAGAATACTAGGCCGAGGTGTTCAGGACTTCAGGTTGAGGAAATAGAGGGAAATGTTGTTGTACTATTATTGTAGGTTTTTATTATTTAATTGTTTTTTATGAATAGCTGTTTATCATTTAAAGAAATTGAAGGATAATCATTTTGTTCCTTTTTTTTTTCATTTTGTCAGTAGATCATGTTGTAACCTTGTAGTGGCGCGTGGTGTGTTAATAACCAGTAACAATTTCATCACAGCATAGCATATTTTTGAAGGTTCAGCATTTAACTTGAATGGAACTCACATATCTCCGTTTTTTTTCAGAATAAGCATTAATTAATTTTTAATTTCAGTAATAAATATTAATTAGTCAAAATTTTAATAAAAAGTATGACATCGCACTAGTCTGATTGACTCTTTACACAAGACGCCGGTCACATTTGCACAAAGCATCAGTCAGCGACTGCCATGTTTATTATTAAAATTTTGATTAATTAATCACTATTATTAAAATTTTATTTAATTAATTTTATTAAAAGTAGGAAATAATGAATGTTTATTATAATAAATCACGGCACATATGCTCAAATCTATAACTAGTAATTGTCGCCTAATTAATCCTTTCAAAAACATAATTACCTGAAGAGCTGGACCTGTTTATCATTTCTCACACAACAAAAAGAAAATGGTAAACAAAATTACTTCAGTTATTATTTTTTTTGGAAGTGGAACCACTGGTTTCATTATGAAATAAAGTTTCAGACTAACATATTTGATATCTCCGGTATTATAGGGTTATCCAAAATTTAAACTGTTTGCTAATGTCGGTCTGATTCTAGCTATCCTATTTAAGTACAAATTTTATTCCAAAATCCATCTTACTTAAATTTTTTAATAGTTTCTAATCTTCTTTTCAGACTTAACCGAACATTCATCCGAACTTCCAACTTATCATATCCAGCTGCAAATCAAACAAATATACATATATAAAAAAACAAAGAAGTTTCAGTAGGAAAATGAGAGGCTTAGGTTCCTAATACTAGAATTATACTACTGTATTAGTTAGTCTTTTTTTTTTTTTCAAATCAATCCTCTTCCCCTATTAGCATTAAATTTAAACTGTTTGTTATCTGCATGTGTGAAGAGCTAACATTAGATGAAATTATTAATGATATCTATCTACATTACCACACTATACTTAACTTGGATGTACTGTTTGATTAAAGTAATGATTGCTCCTCCTAATGTTCTAATGTTTTTACAGTTGTCCCTCTAGAATAATAAGTGATTCCTTTCATTCTATATTATCCATGCATAAGACCGCTCCTCTTAGCATTTTATAAATATTTTCATCTTTATGGAGCATGCAGTGGTCAATTCTCCATAATTCTTCTATTGTGTTACAATGAACATGAAAATTAAAGTTATTATATTTAACTATCCAATTTCAAATATAAGATGCTAGTGAGTAATATATGAAAAAAAAAGATGTCATATTGTTTCATCTGCATTACAAAATATGCAAGTTCTATCTTCAGTCTATCCTTTCCTATTTAGGTTATTCCTAGTTAACATTTTTTTTGTTTTAATCATAGAAAGATTTTGACCTTAAGAGGAAGACATGCAGTCCATGTTTTTTTTATATAAATGATCATTTACTCCTTCAAAATTTAGCCAATCATGAAAGTACTTCTTATTATTCCTCAGAAAAGAACTAGTGGTTGACTGCCAAGTGGGGACCACTTAGAAACTATGACTCAGCGTCTGTGAAAAGTAAAAACAAAATGAAAGGATAGTTACACATTTATGTGACAGTTGACAGTAATCTCGTCTCTCTCCGATGTGCAATTATTTTTTGTGTTTAAAGATGTTTAATTCCTTCAATATTTCGAAACTCCTGTATTAAATCCAAATTGAAGGGCATCACATGGCCACCCAAAGCTAAGGCTGTCAACGGATCTCATTTATAGTGGATCATGGCATATTACGAGTCCGAATTCATTGAGGAGTCTAAAGATCCCAAATTAAAAAAAATGGTTTCATTGAATTGTGTATAATGTCAGTGAGTTCCGGATCAAATATTCAGATTGCACTCGAATTATGTTTCATATTTTATATACTATGAAAGATATAGTCTATACTCAATAATATTTTACGTCAAAGACTAATAACATATATGCAGTGTTAATTAGTTGATCCTTTAATTTTAAGAATTTCGAAATTACATATACGATCAAAATATTCTCAGTTGAATCAAATTATTTTGTTTGTATAAATGCATTCCATTAAATAAAAATTACAAATCATGGGATCCAATTTGGATCTATTACTTGCTAAAAAATAAATGAATTATTATATACTAGTATCTTGTCCGTCCATATCTTTTAAAAATATAAAAATATATATATTTTTATGAGAAAAAAAGAAAATAAAAATAAAAATAATTTAGCAATTAATAAAAAAATTTAATCATGAACACATAATTAATATAAAATAAATGCAGAATTGAGGGAAAAGTTGGCATTCAAAATTTAAGAAAAGTTAAAATTCATAATTGATAATAATATAAGAACAAAAAATTAGAACAATTGTACTCCTAAATTATGCAACATTTCATGTAATAATCAATACTAAGAGAAAATTATAATTTCAACACAATGACTATAAAGATAATAATATTATTTAATGAATTGCTCAATCTGATGATTGATATTAATTCTGAAAATTCAACAAAACAAATCTAATTTATTATAGGATCAGAATTTTTACATACTTAAATAAAAATTAGAGATGATTTAAAAAAAAATCATGAGAAGAACTACGTTTAGAGCGGCGACTAAGATATTACCCACTTATATCACTGGTGATATTCATTTTTGTGAATTTTTAGCTATCATCTTAATGCCAAAAAAAGGCCATCCTTAATGCGGGTCGGATCGGATTATTATTGGATTTTGGGTACCATGGACAGCGCTGCCATAGGTAGGCACAAAAGACCCCACTAACCTCTTGCAACAATCATCTCTTCTACCCACATGGCATGTGTGCAAACTGCAAAGGACCGTGGCACCTCTGACCCACATCCCTCTACTCTTACCCAATTTTCCCTCTTTGTCCCCACCTCTTTTCATAATAATATTTACTGCTGCTTTTCTAATAATACTTCTTCAAAACTATCAGATTTTGTTCATGTTGGATGTTGTACTTTTCAAACAAAATAAATTAATGTAAAAATGAATTATATTATTTTCATGCTTCTACGCTATGACAGTAAAACAGAAACTATAATTTATGTTACTATCTTATGTTTCAAATTTAATTTTAATATGACAACAAACATAAATATATAAATAATTAATATTAAAATATAAAATTTATTCCTTATTGGAATTTTCTTTAACTTAAAAAAATTAATAGTGAAGTAATCTTGTCTCTTATTTGTCCTTTCATATGAGACGCGAGCAATGGAAACTAAATGTTTCAGAAGAAAGTTTTAGATAATACATATTATTCGTCCTCATCATTTTCTTATTATCTTTGCCTATTTTTTCAGTTCGCTTTAGATATTCCTCTCTTCATCAAACCAAATTTTAAGAATTTAACAATAACAATGATCTTCTTTTTCATAAAGAGGAATCTAATTATGTTTGAAATTTGTTGCTCTTCGAATCCCTCTTCTTTTCTGCTCTTCTCTTTTTGACACTGAGTCTCACTTAATTCTGATTTTTAATGAAATCTACTATCAAAAAGAGAAGAGCAGAGAAAAGTAAAAATTTGAAAAACAATCGATTTCTACCCTAGTTGAATGTAATCGTCTACCATATTCTCGAGATAAATTTTACAACAGCTTTGATAAATTAAATGAAATTGAATGTTGTTATTTTTAGCATTAAGTTAGTCTTCTCTACTAAATAGAGTCCCGATCAAATATAAAAGTTCATAACTGTTAAAATGTTATAACTTACAAGTCAAAACCTCCAGGACTCGATTGACTTTTTCTTATGTCATGCAGAAATTTTGTTTGTTTTGTTGGGGTACTTTGAAAAATATGCCCATGAGAAGAACATGTATAAGTCTCCTCTCCCTCCCACATTCTATATTCCAAATGGTATGGTATGATATAAAGTTTCCTCAATACTGCATCTCTCACATTCCTTCTCAACCCCATCACTTCTCTTCTACCAAAAGGAGAAAAGGAAAAAGGGAATACATTGCCCAATCCCTTCCTGGGTCTTGCTTTTGAACCATATTTCTTTGTGATACAAATTTCGGAACAACAAATACTGGCACAATTTTCATATCAGTTGGAAGGTTCTTTGGTCGGGTTTGGTGTGGTGACCCGTCCCGGTCTACACAATACCTAAATGGGAGGTGGTTTTTAATGCATTGAGATTTGCTCGTTTCCTTTCTTGCATGCAAGTGTAGCGTCCTTTCTCCAGCAATATTACCCCCTCTTCTCTCCTCTTTCCATTTCTACTGGGAGGACTCTCAGTCTCAGGCTATTATCTCTCTCTTTCCCAATAAAAGAGTTTGGTTGGTGCTTAAAAGAACGTTGAGAAAAGACCCGTTGGTGCAAATTGCAAAGGAGGACGAAGAAATAGTACCCAAAAAATGATGTTCCCTGAGGAGAATTCTGAATTGGAGAAGCAAATTGGGTGTATGGCTGGGATTTTTCAAATTTTTGATCGAGGCCATCTGTTCACCAGTAAAAGGTTTAATCGACAAAAGAGACTCACTACAGGTACATCCATTTCTTTCATTCCAATTTTTCTCATTTTGAGAGGTTTTTTTGCATTTAGGAAAAATCCATGCTCGATTTATATTTCAGATGATCACTTTTTTTTTTGAAAAAAATAGAGTATTAATCCAGTTGATCTGCTTATTTACTTAATCATGTATTTTTGTCCTTTTTCTTTTCTTATTTTGCTTTCAAAAACAATAAAGTTCTGGTAGTATATAAGTTGGTTCTTTGTACTGTTTTCTTCTTTACTTTTTTTTTCTTTGCCTAATCACAGCAAAAATATGGTTTCCCTTTTTGAAATCAACAAACGATAATTATAAAAAGAAGGATGCATTTCAGTACAATTGCTAGAAAGAACGCTGCAAACAATTGGCTCTGTAATTTGAATGAATACGCCTATAGAATGTTTACATGACTTCTGGCATATTTATTTTTTTAAATAAAACCCATTGATTTTTTTTTCTGAAGTAGCCCATTAGAAAAATTGTGAATTGTTTATATTATATCTTGTTTGTTTAAGTCAAATATGAAAAACTTTTTTTTTCTCAACAAATCTACAATAGCAAAACAAAAGAAAGGATGGTTTTATTACAAAATAGTACAATTCAATTGTGTTTTGGGTTACATCATGGGGCATTTATGTTAGTGGTCAAGGAACTCGGTAATATTGTTAACAGTACTCTGAAGGTGAGGAGGGTTAAAATGGACATTTTTCACATAACAGTTGAGTACATTTATAGGAATGTTGGCTATTTTACATTGAAATGGGTAAATTTGGTGATATAAGAGCGTCAGTCAGGATGGTAAAAATCAATTATGAAGGAATAATTAGTAAAATCAATTATGGACCAAAAACGCGTCCAGTTGTTAGACGTGTTACACAACAAGAGTTTAATTGTATGTCTGTGGTACCACAACAGTTGTATATAAACTCAACTGTTCACTATTAATTTCTAACAATACGAGGGTTGAACTATTTTTCCCTGTTCTTTGTCCAATTTTTTTAATGCTCATTGATAATAGTTTTTTCAAGCAGATCTATTTCATTGACAGGAATCAATAAAGCACATTCGTTTTCATTGTGTATTTACCATTTTTTTCTGTTCATTTCACCAATAATCGTCTGGATATCCTATGTCATTTTGTTGTCAGAATCTGTGTACTAATTTCCCTCCACTGTGCTGTTTTTTATCTAAAGAACAAAGTGATATACTAGGACTGCTGCTGTAGATCTCACTTTCAATCAGTTTATATTTGCACTCTGAGCCTTTTAGTTTGTACTGTTCTGTGCTATTAATTTGTTAACCTAATCTGTTTTCAATTTGCATCATGATGATATCTGATACTGGTAACTATGGTATATGTCTATTCCTGGAATGAGAAAAATAGATATGTCACTTTTCTCATAGCTTTTTATTTCTTTAACAGGCAAAGCTTCTTTAAAGGGCAGAGACAGTTATGTTGAACAAAAGAAATCCTCTAAACAAGCTACTCTTGTAAGATGTCTATCACTTTACAAATAAATAAATAAATAAACTATATTGTTCTAGAGAGGAACTTTCTATACAGCTCCTTCAGAACTAGGACAATTTGTATATATTATAAGTTCCCTCTGCATATTTTCTCAAAACACTTAATTTACCCTCTTGCAATATATTCTGATTTAATATAGTTAATACATTGTATGGAACCTTCAAGCTTTTATTACAGTACATTTTTCAATGTATGACAAAAGTTTAAAAAGAATTACTGGAACACTTATCTTTTTTAACAATCTGTATCTTTGTGTGTTATTTTTTCCTCAATTCAGGAGAAGACTCTAAGCAAAAGTCCGACTGAAAATAGCAGTCTCTCGATGGAATCTTCCAGAGCCTCTTGCTCTTCTTCCTCTTGCTCCTCTTTCTCTTCAGTCAATGATGCATTTTATACAGAAAAGCATTCGAAAGAAACCCTGAGACCTAAAACTGCCCCTTGCTATAGTGAATTTCGCAACATAGTCAAGGATTCAATCAACCGGGAGCCCCATGAGGGCCTTACTTCAAAAACCACACCCAAGGAGGAAATGCCCAAAAAAATGCTGAAGCATAACGATTCACCAAGACCATTGCTTCTTGCCAAATCAACAGATGGTACATATGTCATTGGTATAGATAGGAGTATTAACTATGAGTATGAACTGAAGTGTAATAATTATTATACATCTCGGTTCTCTTGTGATGGTAGAGAGCTCCCGAGTCGCACTCATACAGGACCCAAAATTCTACCAAAACAAACACAGGGTTAAGAGATTTGCCCAGGCTATCCCTTGATAGTAGAAAGGAGTCGCTGAAAAGCTCAAACATTGTCCGTAATTCTTGTGGGAATTATGACTCTCCTGGTCATAGAAGGTCGAATAGTTTAATTGCCAGACTTATGGGGTTGGATCTATTTCCTGATTGTAATGAACTCGGAAAAGTTTCTACTGCAGAGGCAATCAATCCAGTTGAATCATTTGGGAACCGCAGAGACTATTGCTTGTCGAATTTTTCAAAAAGCAACGTGAGGGGAAATGAAGTTCCAAATTCAGTGAACCCCACTTTGGTTGTGAAAACCAAGACTCCTATGATAATTGGCACTGAATCAGCTCCTTGGATACAGCAAGAGAGGAATGGCAGTAAAAAGATAATTTCTGAAATTGAGAGAAGATTGCGGGATCTCGACTTACATGCGAAAGAGCGAATACAAACCAAAAAAGGGCTGAGAGTCCAAGATCTTTTGTTTCCCCTATTGTAATCATGAAACCTGCAAAATATGGAAAAAGAGCTACGAACATAAACTCATGCCATGCAACTCCAGTTGCAGGTCTGACTAGTTTGCATAAGCTCCAACAAGGCGGCTCGCAAGAAAGAAGACAACATTTTGTTACCAGTCCAAAAGCGAGGGAGAGAGATCAAGATTCAAAACTGAAACAATCAAATAAAGAAAATAGTGCAGATTCCCCGAGGACTCCAAGCATGAGTAGTCCAAGAATTTCAGAAAGAGATAGTGATCGGCATAAGAAGTCCCGCCCCTCTTCACCTTCATCGCCCAAAAGAAATTCAGTATCTGATTTAGGTTCACCAAGAAGCAAGTTAAGGCCAAAATCATTCCCAGCCAAAAAGAACTCAGGGCAAAAATCAGCTGAGGTGGATTTGGCAGATCCCTTCATACCTGAGCATAAGGTGGGTACTGTCTCCAAAACTGAAAGTGATCTATCTTAATTTCACCAAAATTTATTTTGCATATCTGAGTTTTTAAGAAGTATTGCCTTTTCATTTCAGGAGAAACTATTAGATAACGAGATGGCAGTGGTCAGTCCAATCTCTGTTCTTGATGCTTCATTTTACAATGATGAATTGACTCCGGTGAAGAGAATTTCAGATTCTTTCAGAGGTAAAGATCTCATACTTTTCAAAATTTTAAACCTAAATTTATCCCTTACTAGAGATCAACAGTTTCTATTGGATAAATGTCAGGTTCTAAAAGTGTTGCAGTAAAATTTCTGTTTCTGTGGCTAAATGTACTTAATCATGATTCATGACTGCCATTGTTATGGATCTCCTAATATTAATGCTACATTAATCACTTTTTTATTTTTAAAAAAACGAAATTAAATTTAAGGATGCCTGCATGAATTCAAAGCACCAGCATTCTTACCTGTCAGAAGCTTGATAAAGCTATTGACAGGTAATCACCAATTAATGCAAACCTAAATAGTATTTTGTGGCCCTGGCTAGCGTTTGCATAGTTTTAATTGTAGCACCAACTGGCCCTGCACACATGTCAAGTGTTGGGTCTAGGCCTAACATATGGGCCTCCATCTTAGTTATATGATATCTCTGCCTTGGCCACAGGACCACACTTGTGGTTTGATACCATTTATTGTCATGTCCCCTTTAGGTTACATGGAACCATATAAACTTTTCTGTCTGTATTCTTGATTTATTGGACCAATTACTTTAATAATGATATGGAGATTCTACAGCTACAAATAGTACATGGAATCATACATTTACTTCTAGAACTTATTGGCATTGTATAGATATCAATGCTTGTAGAAATGAAAGCTGGTTTTTACCAATACATACAAGAAAGACTATCTTTAACTAATAATGTTTCTGTTGTACTAAATTCAGATGGAGAGACTTGCACATGGGAGGACTCATGGAACCCTACAAGCTTACGAGCCACTCCACCATCCAAACAAATAAAATCTGAAAACATTGAAACCCTAATTCAAAAACTTGAACAGTTGAGTTTAGTCAAGGAAAAACTGCCTTGTGATGATCAAATCATGCCTTACAACCCCCAAAACAAAGACCACCGATACATCAGAGAGATTCTTGCTGCCGCTGGGTTTCTAGACAAAGATCTGAGCTCTTTTCTGTTGCCTCAGCAGGCAGAGTACCCTATAAATCCTGATTTATTTTTTGTTCTTGAACAAACCAAATCCGAGAACAAAGTATATCGCAGATTAACTTTTGACTTGGTTAATGAGATTGTTGGTGAGAAGCTGGAGCGGAGCACTTCTCCTATGATGTGTTCAGAATTGCACATTTATACAAGGAAGGTTGGAGGGGAGCAATTGTTGAAAGAGTTATGCACAGAGCTTGATAAAATTCAAACGAGGGTCATGAAAGGCATAGCTTCCGACGGTGCTGATGAAACTGAAGAGGAGGAGCTTGAGATATCTTGTGAAGAAGCATTTCTTCAGATGAGAGGATGGGATAAGTTCGAGACTGAATTGCAAGGGATGGTATTGGAAATTGAAAGGTCGGTTTTCAAGGATTTAGTAGATGAGATTATAGAGTCGGAGTCTTTGGAGGTCATTAAGCAACGCAAGATAAGGAGGCAGTTGTTCTAGGCTTCTTTTAAACGGCTAGTTTCTTGTTGATTTCTTCTTTTCTTTTTGCTCTTTTCTGGAGTAACACTTGCAGTAAATGGTATATGTTACTGTTCTTAGAAAGAAGGTTGATGGCATAACATGAATTATGGACTATGTTTGTAGGTAGTTAGTATCTAATATATATAAAGAATAGTCTTTTGACTTGGACTTCTTCCTGCCTTATATGCCCATACATAATCAGCATATCAGAAGACAGACACTAGTCATGGGACATTGGTTGATGTTATTTTGATCCCATAGCTGTTTTGACTTTTGAGAAATAACTTAAAAATGAAAAGAAAACAGAGGCGCGGCGCTGCTGCTAACCATTTTAGGTGCCGATCGAGTAAGGCCCAAAAATAGTAGGCCGACTTTTGAGAAATAACTTAAAAATGAAAAGAAAACAGAGGCGCGGCGCTGCTGCTAACCATTTTAGGTGCCGATCGAGTAAGGCCCAAAAATAGTAGGCCTGGTAGCTATTAAATCTTGAAGACGCATGAGTAGCCCGGTACGCCCAAAACCGAAGGGGCAACAAACCGACATGGGTTACTGGGTTAAAATAAGAAACAAGAAATTATTCTAGACCCCTCCGTTGCATTTCCCTGGAGATATATCCAGTTTTCATTGACCACACAGCAGGCTCGTCTTTCCAACTTCCAAGACAAACAAACTTGTAATTAGGAGTGGGAATCAAATCATAATTTTTCGATTTCATAAATTGAACTTTAAATAATGCTTCTAGTTATCTTTCTAGTTTTAGTTTATAGCAATTGTCGACTCAATATTAATTGTTGGACAAAGAACAATTGCCATATCCTTAATCATTTTATTGTTATTAAAGATCTCCATAATTTGCAACATTTTATATTCTCAATATAATTTTTCGTCTGGAAAACAAAATTATAGCTATATTATTTTCATTTTTTTATAAAAGAATACGAAATGGTCTAGAAAGATATCAAGTAAATTTAACAACTTAATAATAGTGATCTTAAATTAGAAATATAAAACATTCATTAGAATAATATTTATAACAATTGAAAAGTCAGGATCCTATGAAATTAATCAAAAAGTTGTTTGTACCAAAAAAATGTAAAAAAAAAAAAAACTTAACTTTATAAGTGTTGTGTTATGAGGACACGAGTAGGGATGATAATGGGACGGATAGGCCGGCTATTTGTCAATTTTAGGGTTTGATCCGTCCTTTACAATTCACGGGTCGTCCTACCCGACTTATGTCTCTAGGTCTAAAATTATTTTACCCTCCTATCCACGCCATTTGATTCTGAGCCACCCCGCCCTACATTTCTCGGTTCGACAATTTATATTTAATAAAAAATTAAAAATTTGATAAATTATTTTATATATCAATATGTATCATAACTAAAATTTCTAATATAAGTGATATTACTATTATTTTGAGATCTAAAATATATATGATAAATTAATAACTTCATAATATTATATTATATTTATATTATCTATTGATGATATATATATATATATATATATATAGAGAGAGAGAGAGAGAGAGAGTAGAGATACCGTGAACTTAACTCAAAAAATATATTAAATCATCTCGAAATTTTAATTTATCATTTTCATTAAATTCTTTATATGAAAATATCATGGGATGTAAAAATTTGGAGCGTTTTGAGCTTTTTAAGTTATGGTTTTTAATTTTTTAAAATCAGCTCTAAAAATAATAATAATATATTCAATACTTGAACATCATTTTAAAAAATTAAAAACGGTGACTTAAAAAGCTCAAAACACTCCAAATTTTTGCATCCCACAAGATTTTTTATATAAAGAATTTAATGAAAATGATAAATTAAAATTTCGATATGATTTAATATATTTTTTGAGTTAAGCTCACGAAAGACCTTCGTGAGCTTAAGCTCACGGTATCTCCAATATATATATAATTATTTCAGACCGGATGGAAGGTATTAGCTTCAAGCCCGTAGCCGCTCCAGTCTATCAGATGAACAGTCCAGCCCTACCTGTTTTCTCTTCGGACGGATGAGTTGATCATAGGACCAGACAAATATAACGGACCATAAGCTACATTATCATTTCTAGATATGAGTTAGACATAGACATAGTGGATACGATATAACATGTCTAAGTACTTAGACAAACATGGCATGTATAAGCACGTCAAGACACGTATAAATATGACTATATATGTTTAGGCATATGTTATTTTTTTAAATATATTATCAGAAAGTCATAATGATTTTCAAATATTAAATTTGTTTATCATAATATATTTTATTCAAATTTATGGATATTTTATTAAAAGTTCTGATTGTTTCTAGTTTTTAATATTATTTATTTTTCAAAATGTATTGTCAGAAATCAGTAACTATCGTCAAGTAATAACTTTTTATATTATTAAACACATTTTCTTCATTTTTATACACACTTTATTAAAATTTTGCACCATGTAATAACTGATAGAATTAAGGATCAAAATATAAAGAAAATTACACAAGAATATAGAACAAAGCACTATAATGCACAATTTAGTTTAAGATGCAATGTTTATACACAAAAATATAACTCGAATTGCGATCAAGTATAGAGAGAAAGCTAGAAAGATAGAGAATGAGATAAAAAAAAACACAAGATTTTAACGGAATTCGACAAAGAGGCCTATGTCTTAGGATTCACCTCTAGCAAGTTGTGCCAATTTATAACTCAAAATATTATTAAATAGGATTGAATTTTAGCTCATTTACAAAACAGACTTAAGGAGACTAAAATCTAGAAAAATAATACAACAAAAGCACTCAAGTCTCAAATAAAAGCAACAAAGACCGACCTTGGATCCAGGTCTGACCATCTCCAACAACTAGTTTCACTTGATTTTTTTTCTACGTTTATTTACTTGCGATTTTATTAGATCATGAGCCTGCAGATGAGCCTTTGACCGTGCCTGTTGACATGACTGCTACTCAGGTTACGGAGGTAATTAGAGAGCCAGCTGTAGCGGCTTATGACTTATGAGGCCTCTTTTAGCTTTCCAAATATATTATTTACACTATTTGCTTTATTAGGCTAGAGTTGCTATGTTCACCGCCCCATCCCTCTACGCACTGAAATGAGAATGAGCTCCTTCGATCATTCGGACATTGCGGTTGATGCTGCTTACTTTTCATTTTTGTAATACATGTTGTGGGGGCGGAAAGCGCGATGTGCATTTGTTTATAATGGGTCACCTATGTGACCAATCCTCACCATTGGTTTCACAGTACTTAGTAAGCATACTAATTAAGATCGAGTTGGTTGATTTGATTTGTCCATTCGCTTTAGGAGGGGCTCGACTTCATCTCATTTGAAGTATATATATTTGTTTACCCTGAAAAGTTAGAGAAAAAGATTCCAGAGAAAAAAAAACTAAATGCTATAATGATGACATTTCAATTTAAACATAAATATGTCATGTCAAATTCAATATTACGATGCAATCTGAACACAAGCCTATGCTATATTTTTACTTTCATGATACAAGATGGAGCTCTCATGAAAGTCAAATTCATAAGGTTAATTAGATGCCCATGTGAACAGCACCCGATTAAACCAATTTTTGATTCAAGCGTTGACAAATAATTAATTCTTGATCAAATATAAATTAGACATGGTGAAGCATCAAAATGATCAGATAAATACTTAATTAGGGACAATATGGGAATATAATATTTTGGCGTGAATATCGGATTTTAATTCTGAGAAATTAGGAAATAATATTCAAATAAAGGGTTTATATTGCAATAGGAATTTTTAATCTGTGAAGATGGGGATAAAATGAGAATTAAAAATATTAGGGATGAACACCATGAATTAAAGGATTTTTTGTGAAAAATATTTATAGAAATTCAGAAAGGAATTAAAACTTTAATGAATGTTCTGATTGGTTAAAAGAGTTTCTGGGTGCAACTTGGGTATAAAGATCTGATTGTGTACAAATTGGGTATGATAAGCAATGGGAGAACTAATTTGGCTCTAAAGAAGATTATGAAAAGGAGAAATCTTCAAATGAACCTGGTGCACTAAACATTTCTCACTGAGCCAATTGAAATGTATTATGGTGTACATGAATCATGTCCTTTCAATGTCGTTGAACTAATATCAGAGCAACAAGGGAAAAGAGGTGGTTTATGTGACCCGATTACTTTGTCAGTTTCATGATTTTTATACACCGAGTCTATACAAATTAAGGGGTCAGATTTTAAACCTTTATTTTTCCTCCCTATTCCTCTGGGCTCTCTTCCTCTTTCCGACTTCTCTCTGTCAGATAACACGAAAATGGCACCCAAAAAAACTCTTTCAAAGAATTCCCTCATTATATATCATAAGAAATCTTACAAGAAGGATAACACGATAGAATAATCTTTTTTTCCAAATAGTGCTCTGTGATGTACTCGCATTAAAGGTAAAGGATGGCTCGGCTAGAACCTAATCAATGCAATCTCTTGCTTAATTTCCCAATTTAAGTGCCAGAAATCTTCTCCATACTCAAGCAACACTCCTTGAACCTCAAGGTGGTATCCCTAGGGCCTCTGTCATAGTGTCTCACCAACCTATCTACTGTTTCAGAAAATGGGTTGCTTAAATCTGGTATTGGAGCATATCAATGATTAAACAACTATGAGGGACTAATTTCTAAAACTAAGTTGAGGTTAATGAACTTTTCAATCAGAGAAAATGATGAAGAAATATGTGATATTGTGATAAAGCTCCAAATCGGGTTTGAATGAAAGAAACGGGTCTCAGATGCTAGAAGGATCCAATAATATGTTGGACGGTTAAAATGAGAATGTTACAATGATGTTTGGATTTTCATAATGTTCTAGAAGTATCTAGAAAGAAAATGAATGAATGGTAGAAGTGATGCAAAATAGTGAAATTGATGAAAATTGTAACTGCCACCCAAAGTTAGTTGTACATCTCACAGATAATCAAGGACGGGTTCAGTAACCAATAGGGCGATGAGAAGTCTAATTTCATAAAGATTGCTGAAGAACAGATGCAAATGATTGAAAAGGGGTTGAAAGTGGTCAAAATAAAAAACTACCAACTACCAAGCTGGCAATCCGAATCCCAGAAATTTCCTCACAACAAATGCAACAGAATTGATCTGCACCATCCAAAATATAGAGGGAAGGTTGAGATGTATCCACCTCAGCAATCCGTGGACTCAAGAAAACACAAATTGTGTAAAAAAATATAATTAGCACACAATGAGTTTCATTTGATCCTTATATAAACCCCAAATGAAAAGATCAAGAAAAATAAGGAGAAAAGAAAAATGGTTCATAATTCTTTCCCAACTCATCTTCCTCACAATAGAATCCATCTCTCTCTTCCTGGCACACAAAATCAGTAGTTAAGAACTCAACCTACCTACTAGGCTGATTGATCTCGGTCAAATACTTGAGAACTCAGCCAGTACAGTAAAGACTTGGCCAACTGATTCAAATTCAGCTGAAGAGAAGATAAGGAGATATAGCGATCAAGATCTAAGAAGTAATTCAGAGAAAAGTGATTTGATTAGTTGATAGTAGATTCAGCTCTCAAGTCTTGAATTTCTCAATTAGATCAAATCAAAATCCCCCCACATGCCCTATCATTGTCTATACATCCTAAGCTAGGTAATGTCTTAATCTCAAAATGTAATTCTTGGAGAAATTGGTATGATTCTTGTGAGCAAAGAAATAAAATCAACTTTTGCATTGCTTTGGCTTACTATTTTGACACTTTCCTTTTTCTTTTTTCTTTTTTCTTTTTTCTCTTTTCTTTTGAAGTTTCTTTTAGAAGATTCAGTTCTCGATTTGTTTCTTCTATTCTTTCTTTTTGCTTTTATTCTTGCTCAAGCTTGATTTATGCAAACAAAATAACAACAATAAAAAAGAGGATCAATAAACGGGTTAGTAGTTGTCACACCCCAAAATAAATAAATCGAATTAGGGGTGATTAATCCCGTCATATATTCACGACGAGACATGCGTATGGAAGGCTAAATGAATAAAATAAGGCAATACCAAATAAACAAAATAATAATAATAATATAAAATAATATGCAGTTCAGAGTAACAAAATAAGAGTACAACGCCGACATCGGTGGGGCTGACTCCATCGAAATGGCAACAAAATCTTTCAAATAAAAATCCAAAAGAAAGAACTAAAATCCGGAACCCGATGGATCCTAATCAACTAACCCGCTCACATGCGGATGCGGTGAAGTATCTTTGTCACCACATAGGACTGCACCTAGCACTCTCTCCAAGAAAAATTCCACACCTGAAAACCTAGATCCCACAACCATCGTGAAAACGTGAGTAATTTAAAAATTACTCAGTACGGATTTAGATCTAGTCTTAAGATTTGATCTTCTTTCCTAGACTGGACCCAAATACCGACACTGATGTTTTAATATAATATATTAATAATTAATGAATATAGTTGTATTTTTATGCACAATTTAAGAAATTCACTTAGATGCTATGACATGAAATGTCAAGGAAACCAAAAATAAAAAATCTGTGAAATAATAATATATATTATATAATATAAAATATGAGAATGAATCACCCGTAATAAATAACTAGTTTGCAAATTACCAGATCTATCTCAAGCGGGCGCCACCAGCATCTCAACTTACGAACTTGAGCCTTACCTAAGCGGGCGCCACCAGCGACCCAACTTACGAACTTAAGACTTTATGTTTATACGACGCTGATGCCGCATAAACGGACAATTAGGGCTCCCGAGGCGATAACGCCCTAGGAGAGTGAGCGTGCAAAAACACATATTTTGGTTTGCTAAATATGATAATTCACCTTACAAAATAAAAATAAATGGATTATAGTATGACTTTAGTTGTCATATCGTCAAAATGAGATAATTATCCGTATAATGACAAAATGGTATATAATAACAAAAGGGAGCATCTCTGTACCAACCAGGGGACCAAAGGAGAGTTCCCGACTTTCTCTATACTAATCAGGAATCAAAGGAGAAAGCCCTTTGGACATACTGAGATCTCAAATAAGTTAGCTAAATAAAATAATATAATAAAAATGGAATAGAATCCATACTCGAATATGACCGCCGACACTAAACACTGAAAGTCATTTCAATCCTAATCGCTCAATTAAAGTTGGAATCAAATCATATACTGAATAATAATAAATAATATTGATCAAACATAAAACACTCTAGCGTTGTCGAACCCGTCAAATGATGGGGTCGGTGAATAATCGACAGGCAGAGGTGCGCAGTGTATATACAAACCAATGGGTCCCACGGGACCGATTAGATATCGCACGTAACCGCATTGGTCTGGTTATATAAGATAACTTTGGACTGAGATTATCGGGTCCGCCTCTCAACACTCACATACATTTAATGCATGATTAACTAGCTAACTTAATTAATTTAATAATGATAATAATAATATTTACCTAATAATTTATAATCTATAACTTTTTATTTTATTCTAATCTAATACTATCTCGAGACTAATTCTCAGTCTTACTCTTGTCCTATCAACATGCAATATGACATGATATAACATAAAAATGTGGGTAGGTCTCAAATATGTTGATCAATTTATCGGATGCACATGACAATTCAGTTTGGGTCTCTAATGATTGTTTGGTCAGAAATACCGCAATTCAGTTTATTTTTAAAAACATTTTCATTTTTGATTTGGAATCCTATTTCTAAAGAAAGAAAATCATCCCAGGAAAATCGTACCTGGGAGTGCTGGTGAGGATCGCGGAGTGGCCCTACTCCGGAGGCAGGTCGCCCATCTCGGGGTCAACGCCTGCGTACGCGAGGTCAGGGTTGACCTCGTAGTCCGTGAGTGGATTCGGGTCGAATAAATCACATATTATTAATTTAAATTAAGTGTTTGTTAGTTTTTACACAATTTATTTTATACTTAATATTTATTTATAGATGGCATTTTGATTAACGTTCGTTCGGATTTTAACGTCTTTTTCTTTAAAAATTCAGCAGCATTTATGTTGTATTTATAGGGTGCCAGAAACATTACTTATTATGTTTTCATTAATTGTGTTGTGTTTGTCATTTGATCCCTTTCTTATTTATTCTGTTATGTTTACTTTTTAATCATTGACGTGTCTTTTCTCACTTATCACTCGGGATTTGTTATTTTTAAATTAAGCACTAGTTTAATGTGTTTACCGTCTTATTCCTTTTTATTTTATTTGAGTTCCAATTAAATCATCTTTTAATTGTTTATAATTTTTTCATCGTGTTTTAGGTCAAGTGTTCGATTATAGCATTTGTCGGGGTAAGTCGATGAATAACAAGAAGATAAAAAAATTAACAATCACACAACACAAACATGAATCAATAGTCCATTTCATTAATTTTGATTTCATTTACAATTACAATAGATTACACACAACAACAACAAAGCTTTTAATCCTAAATAAATTGGGGTAGGCTAGAAATGAAACCCAATCGGAAAGCATAGGATCAAAGATCTCAAATATCAGTGATAATAATGAATATGATGAAAGAAAAAGAAAATAAATAAATAAAATAATAATAATAATAATAATAATAATAATAATAATAAATAAAGATGATAATGATAATGATGATGATAATATGCTAATAGTAATAGCAATAATAATAATAATATAATAGTACAATAAACCTCTATTATAAAACCTATTTTTAAATCTTAAAATCCTATTTTAAAACCTAATTTTAAATTCTAAATCCTAAAATGTTATTTCTAAACCTCTATTTCTAAAACTATTTCTAAATTCTAAATCGTAAAATTTTAAAAATATAAAAATATGAAGTCTATGACTCTACTATTAGACTCTATCTCCTAAATCATGGTTCAGGTACATGAATCGTCATTTTCAAGCACTCCTATCCAAAGCAAGCTCTTTGGATATATTTCATTCCTTTAAATCTCTTTTTATTGTTTCCTCTCATGTCAGTCTCGTTCGACATCTTCCTCTTCTTGTATTTTCAGGATGACTTAGAATAACGTTGCGTACTGGTGCTTCAGGAGGCCTTCGTTAGATATGACCAAACCATCGCAAACGATGTTGGACTAGCTTCTCTTGAATTGGTGCTCCCCCAAGTTTGTCCCCTGATATCATCATTTCTGATTCGATCTTTCCTTGTATGGCCACATATCCAACACAACATATGCATTTCAGTTACACTCATCTTCTGGACATGTTATCTTTTTCTAGCTTAACATTCTGCGCCATACATTATCGCGGGTTTAATCGTCGTCCTGTAGAACTTATCTTTTAGTTTGTTTGGGACCTTCTTGTCACAAAGAATATCAGATGATTGTCTCCATTTTATTCATCCAACTCTTATTCTATGACCAACATATTCATCGATCTCTCCTATGGTGTGCAAACGGATTGGTTCAATTGGTTTTAAACCGAACCGTTGAATTTTGAACTATTTGGTTCGGTTTTTCGGTTTAAAAAATTTGGTTCGGTTGAAAATTTCAGCTAATTCGATTTTTGTTCTTTGGTTCGATTTTGTTTTTTCTAAATCGGATAAACCGAATAGTCCAAAGTTTTTCAAATAATTTTATTTTCCTTGATATAAATAAGGATTATATCAAAGATAATCCGAATATATTTATTTTCTATAAGTTTTATTTAGTTATTTATTTTATCATTTTAACTATTTATTTCTTCTATCAATTTTTATAACTTTGATTTTTTTTTCTCTCTTTACATGATATAATTTCGGTTTAACCGAATAAATAAAAAAAAATTTGGTTTATTCGATTTTTAGTTTATTCGGTTGATATTTTTAGAAGTTTGGCTCGGTTCAAAATTTGACAAATCGAAAAAAACTTGGGATGTATATAATTATTTCGGTTTGAACCGAACCGACCATTTGCACACCCCTAATCTCTCTTTCATTCTGCAACATCGATCCCAAATATCGAAATGTGTCATTCAAGGGTACTACTCGTCCATCCAAACTAACATCTCCGTCATCTGAGTTTTCTCCGCTAAACTGACACCTCATATATTCAGTTTTGGTCCTACTAAGTCTCAAACCTTTCGATTCTAAAGTTGGTCTCCACAACTCTAGTTTCTAATTGACTCTAATTCCGCTCTCGCCAATTAGGACCACATCATCAACAAAGAGCATACACCAAGAAATATCTCCTTGTATGTCCTTTGTGATCTCGTCCATCACTAAGGTGAAAATATATGGACTCAATGCTGACCCTTGATGTCATCTTATCTTAATAGAAAATATATTGGACTCGCCGTCACATGCTCTGACATAAGTCACAACATTTATGTATATATCCATAATAAGGGTAACTAACATTTGTGTACAATAGATTACAAGAAATAAAAATCTAAAATTAAACAAAATAGAGAAATAAATTAATATATATTATATTATATATTTTATTTATTTCTAATATTCTTTTTATTTAAAAATAGAGAAATTAATTAATATATATTTTTATATATTAATTATATTCTTATTTACTATTTTATTGTATTTCTTAAATTATATAATTTATTTTATTTAATTATATATATATTAATATTATATTTTTATAAATAAAAATTAGGTTTTATGTTAAAATAAAACAAAAGAAAATAAAAGAATAGAAAATAAAATAAACTCAATTAATTTAAAATATTGTTATTTAATTGTTTTAATGAACAGGATCATACGATGTCTATCATACCACATTGTATATGTGCATAGGTAATCCATAAAGGGGCAGACATGGAATTTAATCATTTCCCGATTCTTTAAGTTTACGTATTAATCCATAGATACCGCCTAACCTTTCGAGGCGGCCTCCAATTTATTAGTCAAAATTTTAATTTGTCACTTTTATTATCTTGATACTTTTAATTATTGGGACTTATTTATTTATCGCTAATCCTAATTATATTCATGTTGATTTAATATTAATTATCAGCCCAATAAGGTTGAAATTATTAATCCAGATTCTTAAAGGTGGGTCGAATTCTCACAACTAATTCTCTCACATTTTCTAAGTCCTACAAGCCCAAATATTCCATTCATCCTAAGTCAATTTAGACAGCCCATATAATTAACAAAAATTGGCCCATACAAGAGGCTCAACCCAGTCAACAGAACTCAATCAGCAAGCACAAATGGCCTACACAAAACAACCAACTTAATTTAACACGGCTAAAATCAAGGGGCAGCGGTTCAAGCAAAAATTTCAGGCATCAACAACAGTACATCATTTCAATTAGTTCACAAAGGTCAGATTAAGTAGTAACCAGCAGCTAAGGGTATCAAAAACTTAATTCAAGCATAACATCCATTCAGACATTTGTAAATACCGGCACAATTAGTCCATATAACATCACATAAACCAGAACAAGGTAAGAATGACAAAGTCATTCAAACCATTAACAGAATTGAACCAGAACCAGGCCCACAGATCAAACCAACACATTCAAACCAGAATATAGCTAGGACAAGGAAAACAGGGGTCATAAGTGGTACCAGATCAGAGGGACAAGTACAAGCAGATTCAAGAGCATCACAGAGTGTGTGTGGGTACTAGTTCAAACTACCAACCGTGCGACCCTTTTTCGCGCGCTCCGCACCGCCGCTGGGCGATGGGATGCGGAAGAAGGACACGGAGATCCCTCCCAAGCGTGCATCTGTTTAATATCGGTTGATTCCACCGTTTAGAAAGATTTGGATGCACATTTAGGGGTTTTTTTTAGTGATTGTGAGTTCTTGTAGATTCCGGTGGGCGCAAGCCCCCACCGTTAATTACCCTGGGCTATTAACCTCGAGGCACCTCTGGATCTTTAAAAGGGAGAAGCAAATAGTATAGTTAAATGATGGTCAAGTGGTCGTCGGATTCACCGAAAGGTTGATCCCGTGGAAGACGAACCTACTACAGATCGGTTCAGTCTTTACCGCCTTGAGAGATAACCTTACTACAGATCAGATTAATCTCTTCGAAGGGGTTCGAGGTGAGTCTACTACAGAACGACTCAACCTCAGTTGATTAGAAAATAAACTACTTCAGAATGGTTCAAAGTTGATCCCATGAAAGACGAACCTACTACAGATCGGTTCAGTCTTTTACCGCCTCGAGAGATAACCTTACTACAGATCAGATTAATCTCTTCAGAGGAGTTTGAGGTGAGTCTACTACAGAACGACTCAACCTCGGTTGATCTAGAAGATAAACCTACTACAGAACGGTTCGATCTTAACTAGTCAACAACCAATCACACAAAATACAACTCGAAGCACTAAGCCGGTTGATCTTGAGGTTGGTGAATCAGGAGAAGGGTGGATTTGGCCCACGTGTTTCTTCTCACTGATCTTCTAGATCATGAATTCGAAGCACTAAGCCGATTCATAAACCTAGGAACACTGCGCACACAAAGTCAAACCTGAAGCACTAAGCCAGCTTGACATTGAGGCGTGTGTTAGTGAAGGAACCTACTACGAACGGTTCACATTCACTATTTTGTGGATGAATCTACTACAGAACGATTCAATCTCACAATCTCGGGAGATGAACTAGAAGACAAACTTATCGACGGATGAGTTCAGTCTTACTAGCTCAAATGGTCATGAATTACTTGTTCATGACACCGAGTCATTAAGATGTCACTTCTCTCGGACATCGTAATGTTCTTATCTCTTGGAGTCGACATATCTCTTCATGTTGATGTCGCAGCCTTGGTTATTCTTCAACGAGCGTCAAGATGTTCTTGTCCCGACTAATTATTCTAATATGTTGCATTACTTGTGCAAAATCACTGTGTTGCTCTACACCCCTTGTGTGAGCGTATTCATTCACCTCTAAAATGTAAAAAGGATTATTACATTTTTATTGATTTTTTTATTATTAAGATAATGTCTTTCATTATTATCTCTATTACAAAGGTGAATATATTTTCATTTTTAAACTCTATTTATTTCTGTAGAAGATTATTTACAAAAATAATAGGAAATGGGTTAGCTATTATTTAGAATTTTATTTAGATTTTTGGGATTTTATAATAGCTAAGGTAATAGAATTTTATTTTTATTATTTCTAAACTCTATTTATTTTGTAGAAAGTCTCTTACAAAAATAATAGGAAAATAAATTGGCTATGATTTTATTTGATTTTTAGGATTTTTATAATAGCCAAAGTAATAGAATTTTATTATTATATTTTTATTATTTTGAAATACTATTTATTTTGTAGAAATTATTTACAAAACAAAAGATGAATTAGCTATATTATTTTTATTTTGATTTTTAGGATTTATAATAGCTAAAGAATCATTATTATTATTCTATTCTATTTATGATAGTTTTTATTATATTTTTATTATTTCTATTTATTATTTGTAGAAAAATATAAGATTTTTGTTTTATTACCATTATTATTATTACTTGGATTTTAAAATTCTTATAATATACAAAGAATGAAATTCATTATATTCTTTATTACAATTATTATTTTTATTGTATTTTATTTATCAAAAATATTTTCATTATATTTTATTAATATTTTTAAGCAGAAAATGATAATAACATTTATTCCATTATTATTATATCTTTATTCAATTTTTTTTTTTAGAAATAACCAAAGGGATACAATTTATTTTATTATATGATTATTATTATTTTATTTTTTTTATTCTAGAATAAATGTATTTATTATTTATTATTATGATTATTTATTTATATATTTTTTTTTATTTTTACAGAAAATATTAACATAATATTTATTTGATATTATTATTTATTCTCTTTTATATTTAAAGAATAGAGTTTATCTTATTATTTCTTATTAAATATTATTATTGTCATTATTATTTTATGAAAATCACTTGAAAAATCATTAAAATATATTTAATTATAATTTAAGATTTTTATTTGAATTTTTTGAATTTTTATAATATATAAAATGACAAGTCAAAGCTAAGTCAAATATACAAATGCATGAAATATCTTTTGCTTTTGAATTGTTTTAATATGATAGTATTTTTAAAATTGAAATATTATTGTACAGAAAAATATTATGAAAAGTAAAGAAACTTTAGAAACAAATTTGAATTAATTTTGAGTTTAGGAACATTTTCAAATGATTTATTTACTATTTAATTTTAGTTTTCTGTTATTAATTAATAGTTGGGCTTAATTGAATGGGCCTAGATTTAATTCTTTTATTTTACTGCGAATTGGGCTCAGTTTATTTTCTTTTTATTTTCTCTGAGTTGGGCTGGCTTTTACTCTGGGCCACAATCAAATACAGCATTTAATATTACCGTTGGATCGTGCTGAGATTAGTGCAGATTTCTTATTCAAATGTTCAAATGTACTTGGGCCGCTAGATTCAATTGAGATGTGTGTTCAATAGATTTAAGGCCCAGATCTTCTTCCTGTTTTAACCCCTTAAACTCTTGATAGATCACATGCATCGATGAACTTCAAGATTCGTGAGTGCTTTAATAGTTACGCAGAGGAACTCCTTTGCCTTTCTGACTTGTCGATATTTCAAGATTCGCGCAACGTGGTGTTTCCGGTGATCGGAGATCCTCTCCTCCGATCAGACTAGTGCATTAGAATCGTCTTAGTGAGTGGAATCTCTCTATCATGTCCGATCGGAGATCAATGTGATGGTTGATACCACACGATAGTACCAGCTGAGGTGTATCAATTGGGATCGGTACCGAGATGATCTTTCTTCCAAATTCATTAGAATTAACCAAAATTCTTGACAATTTCAAACTTGTTGAGCATCGCCTTAGTATGTTTGAGTGATTTGATGTGGAAAATGAAGTTCTTCTTTGCCCTTTACTATGCTGAAGCGTAGCCTTGCTTAGTGTGGTATAATACCAATCGATACCGGTTCAATCTTTTACAATCCTTTGATGCTTAGTGAATTAGCATCCTTAATACTCATCCCTTAGGCCTAAAGGCACACCCAGCTCAAGCTAGGGCCAGTGGCTCACTGAGAGTCGGGTAATCTTCCTCAATTTGGCTATTGACAATTGGCGATATACCGATTTCATTGAGATCAATGTATTTTCAATGAAAAATTCCATAACTCAGACAGATTCTAAGCAATTATAATGACCTAATCAAAGTGATTGCTAGATGATGAACTTCTATCTCTCAATTATTAACCAATTAGAAGTAAGAGAATTGATCAAAGGTGAAGACTTTCAATGAAAAATCGACACAGTAACATTCAAATTGTGAATTCTTGATATTTGCAGCTAGTTCAGGCCTAAAGGCTCGCTAATCATTTCATGATTAGGCCAGTGGCTCGCTGAACACAATCAATTGATACTGATTATTATTCTTTAAAAAAAAAGGTAAAGAAGAAGAAAAAAAAAAAAAAGAAGTGAATTTCCAAAAGAAAGAAATAACAAGAATCAAAAGGGCAAATTCAATTGATTACTTATCAAACATGAATTGAACATTTTAAACTCGGCTCTAAAGAAAGAAATGTCAAGAAAAACAATGATTAAACTAATGAATATTGCTAATTACCTTCAGATTCAAAACAGTAGCTTAAATTGAATAGATTTCTCCTTGAATCTCACGCTCTCTCTCTCTCTTTACAATAGCTAATCACTGGTGAAGGTGTATGTGTTGTTTTTTCTCTCCTCAATTGCTCTCCCACCTCCTTTTTCTTTGCACTGGTTCTTTGATTTATATAGGTTTCAATCACTTGATTCACTCAATTTTGATTGGTTAGCTTCCGATTGGTGGATTGCCGGCTTGTACAAATCCCGGGCCTTCATCTCACTCTATCTAACGGTTGTGATGCATTGTGTTTGTCGTGCAAAATCTCTAACCGTTTTCTCGTTATTATTTTGTCCGCTCCGCGATTTCAATTGACTTCACACTTTCAATTGCTCGTGTATTTCAACCGACAAGCGGGCCCAAGGTTGTTAACTACTATTTAAACGCTCCACGGCTACTCTAAATGTTGTTTCACTCATTTATCAATTTCAATTTTGCTAAGTTCATTTTCGTCCCGTTTTCTTCTTTTGATCAATTAGCATCTCACACCTTGAATTGACTCACCAATTCACCCCCATTGGCGTCGCCTTGCCTCAAAGAAGCTGCTTTGCAACTCAATTTGATCTTTAGATAGCTAATTCATCTTCCCTCATTGACTCAATTCTAGGTAATACTTTGACTTCGCCTTTTGTTCATCTCTTTTCATCGATTGATCCGGTAGCACTATTATCCATCGCCTAATCATTGCCACTCTTGAATCATCTTTAGTTATGGTGAGGCGTCAAGGGAAACGAAAGGCACGAGCCATGCTTGAATCGGGTAATGGCGAGAAGAAGAGGGAGGGAGAAGGTCCTTCGGCTAGCTTGGATGCGCATGGCACACATGCACCAACGCATGAGAGAGAAGAAGGGCAGAGGTTCAACACATCTAGACCAGGTTCACCTTTCTTTTCATCTCTCGTTTAAATCCATTTTATTTGGATTGAATAGGTAGGTTAAATAGACTCGGCTTACAGCTTTATTTCATGCTCCCACTCTCATTGATTTGACTGCTGGGTCCCACATGTAAGATCTAATGGTTTAGATATCTTAATTAGCCGTTGATTTGTGTTAATGTGCTGAGGTGGCAAGGTCTGATTGGTTGATTGCTTAATAAACAAACCCTTAACACCAATGATCTGTTAGTGATGAGTGATGTGGCTCTAGCTAGTAGTGCCATGTGTGTTTCCTTATGCTGACTTGTACCAATCAAATGAAGCCATATGTAACACTTGTGCACACTGTGTAATGACATGGCGCTAATGGGTGAGGTGCACCGCCACGTGGCACAAGTGGGGCCCACTGTCGGTCATCTTGTGGTATGGTGGGGCCACGCGGTGGTGAGGTGGACCAATAAG
Source organism: Schoenoplectus tabernaemontani (assembly GCA_037127355.1). Taxonomy (NCBI): domain Eukaryota; kingdom Viridiplantae; phylum Streptophyta; class Magnoliopsida; order Poales; family Cyperaceae; genus Schoenoplectus; species Schoenoplectus tabernaemontani. The sequence continues at coordinate 13,488,960 of CM073752.1, forward strand.
GAAGTGCCATGTGGCACTCGGTTGTTGAGGTGGCTCCATGGCATGCCGCCACATGTGTTGTTGTATCTCAAATAGTGGATACTTGTTGATGTGGACCAAATAGATAAATGCCACATGGCTTATCCTTGTTAACATGGCTTAACCAGGCGCTGCCACTTGTCTCTGTTTGGTGGAGTGGTTGCCGATGTGGACCAGTGGCTGACTGCCACGTGGCATAGGTGGGACCCACTTGTCAGATATGTGGGACCCACATGGGTGAGGTGGACCAATGAGGTGTTGACACGTGGCACTGACATGCTGAGGTGGCCCAATGAGGTGCTGACACGTGTCACACCCTCTCTCTTCTCTGATTCTGTGTATGTATGTTTAGGATCCCAGTTTGCACCCAGATGTGTCTCTGTCCCCAAGTTGCACCCAGATGAACCCTTGATTGAATCTCAGCCCTTGATCTTTCCTTTTAATCTGTTTTATCTTCCCTGAATTTATTTTGATAGCTCCACTTATCCAAATATTATGAAATTTTCACCAAAAATCCCTAAATTCATGATGATCATCCCTGTAATTTTTAATTCCATTTTTACCCCTGTCTCTCTGAATTAAAAATTCTTTTATCAAGAAAACCCTATTTCTTCTTCCGAATTAATCCCAGATTTCAATTGTAGCTCAGTGTCTCTGCCAAATATCTCTCTCTTGCAGAAACCACCCTATCTAAATACCAATTAGACTTATATTGATATTCATTAGGGTTTGATCTGATCAACAGTTGATTACTTGTCAACAATTGATACAAATCTAGACTTGATCAGATGGTTGCTCCCACTTTGGCACTGATCAGTCTTGTGAAATTGACTTTCAATCCCTTAACATGAGGGTGTTTGGTCAAAGAGCCGACTACTTATCGTAATTGACACAAATCAAAGCATGATTAGGTGGTTGCTCATAGCTTTGGCACCAGATCAGCCTTGAAAGCAAAATCACATTTGAAATTTCTCATGATTAGTTGTATCAGAATACTAGCTTGGCATTGACATCATTCCTTGTTGCACAGGATTATACTGCTTCAGTCCTTAGGGTTTATTCTGAGGGTAAATCCTTAGGGTTTAATCTTGACTCCTTTGATATTTTGGTCACTGAGGTGTGGGGCCCACCTGTCAGTGAAAAATGATTAGATGGATGACCCCTCTAGAGATCTCTCTCTCCTGAATCTCCTGAGGGTCATCCATCTCGAATGAATAGGAGATGACAGGGTATTTATATCCTTGCTCTGCACTTAGGATTTCCTTGTGGGATTAATGTTTAACCCTTGTTCCGGATTGATTAGACTTATCATAGGATAGGCTAGGTTCGTCTTGTCAAAGCGCTTGCAAGTGAGCGCATGTGGGTCCCATTTGTCGAAAAATGTGATCATATAGGCCGACCCATCAGAGATTTTCTCTCCGAAATCTCCCGAGGGTCGCCCACCTCGAATGAGTAGGAGGTGGCGGAGTATTTATATCTCTGTCTCTCACCCCGACATTTCCTTGTGGGATTAATTGATTTGTTCGGGGTTAGGCGGCGACCTTTTCGATCGGTGGGTCCTTTCTCTTGCCCTTTCTCTTTCCTCCTTCTTATGTTTTATTATCAACAATTGATATTTATTTAATTTACTCAGCTGCTTATCTTTGAGATTTTCCAAGGGTAAACACCAACATAAAGTGAAAGATCCCAAAGCCACAAAATTAGAGAAATTAGTTTACCAACACCCTTAGAAGACTATGCAACAAAAATGGGCCAAGAGCAAGACTAGGGGTAATGTCAACAACAGCAACAAAGGCTATACAATGCAAGAGAGGGGTCATTGCCGAGTTTGAAAATCGAATAATTCATCAGTCATTTACCAATATCATATTATACCAACAAATCAAGCCACATAGCAGAAAATTGAGCGAGCAAAAAGGGACAACAACATTCCCAGAATCCAAGGGTCCAAAACCAATTAGCAATTCAGTACAAATACACCAACAAAACCATAACTCAATTCATGCACCCAAAAGAAAAGGGAAATATTAGATCTAGGATTTTTACCATATTAGAAATCAGAGGAATAGCGAGCAAGTAGGTTGAGAAAACACATACCAAGGATAAGCTAAGCCCCCCCCCCCTCAAAGAGATCCCGACCATCCTTTCTTTTTTCTGAGAAAATCAAGTGTAGCACTGTTCTTAATAATTTCATATCTAAATCTCAGCGCATGAGAAACCAACGGAATAAGAGAGGGTGAAGGGGGCCTGGGCTTCCTTTTAAAGGGGGAAAGGGGTATGGGGTTGGCTCAGAGGCCAACAGCTAAGTCAATGCCTCAGCTGTGACAGATGGGACATTTTGAGAGGGAGTGAGAGAGTAGTTAATCGGTGAGAGAGGGAGAGTGTTGTCAAGGGCAGCTCGAGATCGGATGAGCAGGTGAGGGGTGATCGCGCACGAGAGAGAGAGAGACGAGTGAAGATAGGGCATATTTTTCGAGGGGCGGGTGAGGGGAGGGAGATGGTCTCGCGAGACAGAACCAAAGAGAGAGAGAGAGCAGTGCGAGTACATTGAGAAAGAGAGAGAGACAAAGGGTGAGGGGTCGTCGCCCTAGACGCGACGGGAGAGGAAAAAAAGTGGGTCAAGTCTGAGAGAGTGAAAGAGAGAGGGTGATAAACGGGTAATAAATGTTGGGTTAATGAAGAAAGAGAAGGAGGGGTGTGGGCTCGGGTAAGGTAGAGGTTGTGTAACTCTGTGTATTGGATGGGGTTTGAGATTCAGGACCTAACCTGTTTGGACGCTCGCACGTCACACAAATGGTCTACGTCAAAAAGGGTTTATTTCAAAATTTTCATATCAAGGGAGACGTACACTTGTATTCGAGTGTGTAGCATGGTCACAAGGGTTTTGAAATGGGTTACTCCAACTCATTACATAATTTCATAATTTCATATTTTATACAACTTTGTTAATTTTGAATAATGGTTTTATTGCTTCTTACCCAAAAATTCTGAAATTTTATTTCTTAATTATTGTTAGTGTTCGTACTGATCAAATTTATTTAAAATTTCATTTTGATCGATTAATTATTTATTTCATAGTCAAATTTAAATTTATTTTTATCTGATTATTAATTAATTGTATTATCATTTATTTTATTTTTCATATCAAAGTATTTTTATTATTATTATTTATGTGTATATATTGTTATTATCATTCTTCTATCATTAAATGTATTATTATTATTTAATTATCATATTATCATTTGTTAAAGTATTTTATCACTATTTCCACCATTATATTATTTTTTATTTATTTTCCATACAAGATTTTTATACTAAAATATATCAGAAAATTCATACATTATTTTATATAATTTTACATGAATTTTATAATATTTTATTTATGCTTAAAATATCAAGTCAAAGCATGTTAAAATGAAAATATATATGAGTTTTGTTTTGATTTTGAATTATTACAATATCATAAGTTTCATGAAAATAAAATATCTTTATTCTAAAAAATACTATGAAAAATAAAAAAAATGAAAATAAATTTTGAGTCAATTTGAACTTTGAGTAGATTTTTAAATGATTTATTTACGATTTTATTTTTATTTTGTCACTTAAATTATTTTTTTTCATGGGCTCAAATTGTTTTCCTGTGAATTGGGCTAGAATTAATTTCGTCGAATAAAACCCATTATCCTTTACTCTTTCTTCTCTATTGCTTGGGCCGACCTTAACATCTTATTTTACTTACACCTTCGGATTCACATCAAGATTAGTGTGAAAAATATGAGTGTCTGTGATATGTTTTCAACTCTATTCCTTTTCCTTCTTTCACGGGAGCCGTTGGCTTGTTATGAGATTAGCATAAACGTCCCAAGATTCAAATATATCCTCTGAAGATTCGCGTAATCGTGTCATGAATCGTGCGAAGCAGTTCTTCCGGCCATATCATTATCGCCTCTTTGAGATTTAAGCAGGGAAGCCGATCTGGTGACTCCGGCGTCTACTTGATGATCAGCTAACACGATGAGGATCATCGAAGCATCAAGAATCCAGTGGTGTTGCCTGATTATGCATCCGTACGGTGGTGCCTCGGGAGTGTGGTACCACTTTAGTTCATGTTCTTGTGTTTCGGTACCGAGGGAGCTTTAATCACCAATTCTCATCAAATTAATCACTGATTTTTACAATTTTAGTTTCGTTGTTCATCGCCTTGATGTGTATCACCATAATTATGAAGTGCATTATCACCATAATTTGTCTAAGTTGTAATTAGAGCATGACACTCTCTGACACAATTTGATTCCAGTTTAGACAATTCGATATTGATTATCACCTCTTGCAATTCTATTCACCTGGGCCTTGTTTACCTATATTCATCATTCCCGTAAGCACACTTGATCCTATCAAGAACCCGATTCAAGCATGCGTATAACTTATACTGATGATTTAGACTGATAATCAGTACATGCTTATACCATTCTTCTAAGAAAGGATTGATTAATTTTCAGTATATATTATGAGATTTTGATCCCAAGAAATGATAATTTTTCTTTTTTACTGTATCAGCAATTGAATTAACTATATTTCTATGACATTAATTATGTTAACTACCCCTTTGACCTTTTGTCAGGTTCTCCTCAATACACCTTTTGTACTTTCTTAATCAAGCTTAAATGTTTGAATATAACCACTGATTCTAGTAGAAAGCTGTGATTTTGGTATCGATTTGCTATTCATCATACCATTTACTTGCTTATAGCTCAAACTGTCATCTTTGATTTTCTTTTTGTTTCTCTATGAACACCACCATCTTACACTCACTTTAATTAGAAATTGGGGTTAACCTTAACACAGATGCTAACTAGTGTGTGCACTGAAATGCTTCTCCAACTCAATTTTCCATTAGAGAAACATGTTGGCTATCAAGTTTTGAGCAATCAAATAAGGACTGAGAGATCTCGATGGTCTTCAATTAGTCATGGTTCATTATACATATATTTTTTGTGTTATTTAAGTGAGAGTTGGGAGTGCAAGATACTTGCTCTACTACTGTCAAACTGTGAATTTTAATTAAGTAATAATAATAATTAAGAGGAAAAAATTAAAATAATTTAATAAGAATTAATAAATATATATGAGTAAATAAATAAATAAAGATAACAATAAACGATAATGATTTTACTAATTGATGACGACTCACGTAAACTAGCAGATGAAAACCCATTCCCAAATGAATTAAAAGAATATAAAAAATTCTATGATGGTAATCACAAAGGTACTTTAACAATAAAACAATTATGGAAATAACAAAAATATAAATACTTTGATAACAAAAATAAAAATAATATATGAAGAATAATTTGATAATAAAATAATAATTATTATATTTTAATAATGAAATTAAAGAACGAGAGAGAGGAAAAGGAAAAATAATAATAATAATAATATATTAAAAATAATAATAATGCTAAATATTTTTTTTATAATAAAAATAGTTTGATAATACAAAAATATCATGATACTAAAAATAATAATAAAAGAATACAACAAAAATAAAGAAATATATATAAATAATAACATGATGATAAAATAATAATAAGAACGTTTTGATAATAAGAATAAAAAAGAAGAAGAAATAATAAAGATAAGATGATGATAATAATAAATCTTTTAAAAATAAAAAATATTATGATGATAAAATAAAATATTATAATAATAAAAATAATAAGAATATAATAAAAAAAGAGAAAAAAATGATAAATACAATTATATATGCTATGATAATAAAAATGTTATAAAAATGAATAAAACATAATAAGAAATAATATGATAATGAAAGAGAAAGTAATATGATAATAAGAATAAAAGAAATGATATGTTAAGAAAAATGATAAAAGAAAATAACATAAAAAAGAACAACATAATAATAAAAATGGAAGGTGATAAAATCAAAAGTAATAATGATGATCACATGGTGATGACGAGGATGACGAAAATAACAATCAAATGATGAAGATGAAGAGCATGATGACATGGATGATGATCACATGATCATCTAGGTGTAGCTACATTATAAAAGCTTACGTCACTAGTTTTTTATTGCTAAGTTCACAAGTCCTTAATCTGATGTGGATCTTGGATTATCATGATATAAGTCCATGATTTGATGAGCTAGAAGGATCAAACTGCTATGTTTATAAGTGTGTCCTCTAGTACACCTACCTCAATGTTGAAACGACTAAGTATTTTGAGTTTAACTTTGTGTGTATGATGATTCTAGTTTTATGAATCCGCTCAGTGCTTGAAATTCATGATCTAGAAGATCAGTAAGATATGCATGCGGGCCAAATTCGCTAATCTTCTGATGTACCAACCTCAAGATCAGCTAGCATAGCACTTCAAGGTTGGTTTTATGTGATTGGATGGGTAGTGTCACCCTGGAACTAAAGGACACACTTAGGTTCATGAATCAGCTCAGTGCCCCAGATTCATAATCTAGAAGATCAATGAGATACTCATGCGGGCCAAATTCGCTAATCCATTGATATATCAACTTTAAGATCGACTAACATGATAAGTCTGATTTTGTACGATTGATCGGGTGTCAGTTACCACATAAAGGCTTATGTTACTAGTTTCAGACTGCCAATTTCACAAGTCCTTAATCTGATATGGATCTCGAACTGCCATGTTTTAGGTTCATGATCCGATGTTTTACCCATAACACAAGCCCTCATACCTCAATATTTCATGATCACTTAACCACTTATATATGTTTAGCTATTGTATTTATTTTTTTCCCTTTCAAGATCCAGAGGTGCCGCGAGGTTAAGAGCCCAGGGTAATTAACAGTGGGGGTTTGCGCCCATCGGAATCTATAAGAACTCATTATCTATAAAAAAATCCTAAATGTGCATTCCATATTCATGATATATCCTAAATATACGCTTAGAGGGATCTCCGTGTCCTTCTTCGTAATCCACCGCCTCGAGTGACAAGGCGCGGAAAAGGGTCGCACAATATTATGAAACTTTTGGGTATTTTCACAAGTTCTAATAAATTGACTTGAATAGAAATCATGTCTAGATGCACGCGAATTGAGTGATCACACTCAATTCCTCAATACAAAAAAGAATAATAAAAGAACTAATCTTAAATGAGAATTCTTAATGAAGAACTTAAATTGAAGTTACGTTATGTTTTTGGTTTTATATGTAAATAACTTATCTCTTTAGTTATTAGTGCTAATAAGTATATGTTTGTTCATTTGTGAACAAAATTCATGAAATATCATTTCATTAGAAATGGTGAGGAAAAAAAGTAGACAAACTGAAAACATAAATTTTACTCAAACAATTTTATTATTAAACAAATCTATATTAATAGTTTTAAGAGCCAAATTAGTCATACATATGAACTAATTAAGAGTTTGAGTTAAACTCACGTCCTTTAAATTTTATTTTTTTGTCCAATAACTGTCTATGTCGTACTGAGATTAAAGTACGTGAGTTCAACTTATGCCCTTCAATTTAAAGTTGAAGGACGTGAGTTCAACTCACGCTTTTTAACTCAACTAAATATAATTTTATGTTATACATATAGATCTATTCAAGACCTTTCTGAATTATGTTAAACGTCTAAATTGGAGTTTTCTATCAAAAGTTATGCATGTTCTATTACATTATTCATTAGTATTTTGCTGAAGTTTTATTATATTATTTTATTTTTACATTTATGATTTGAATTTTTTTTAATGCCGGCTCATCATGTATATACATATTAAAATTTAATTTTAGAAACTTTAATTATTAAAATTATTTATTGACATAACTAATGTACATTTATAACTTTACAATATTTTTGATAATTAAAATTTAAAATATAATATAAATAATTAAATATTTTCTAAATTATGTATGTAAAAATAAAAAAAATAAAAAATTTGAGAAATTTAATAAATTTGCTAACAAATAATTCAAATTTCAGACGAGCATAATTTTTAATAAGAAATTCTAATTTGAACATTTAAATATATCCGAAAATCTCATGAAAATACTACATGTATAACATAAAATTATATGTAGTCAAGTTAAAGGGCGTGATTTCATATTTCAGTATGACGCACAGAGGTGACAACACTCGATCCGATCCAATTTAATTTTTTTACAAGTTAAACTCATCCAACTCGATGCGAACCTGATATGATCTGACCTAATTTGAACTCGAGATCAGATGATCTACAAAAATCTAATCAAAATCAATCTAAAATATGAAAAATATTTAACATATAAATCAATCCGACCCAACTTGATCCTGATTCGAACCGATTTCTTTAAATATCAAACTAACCTGATCTGATCTAACTCATCTGATCTGATCTAACTCGTTTGAATCTAAATCAAACCTGACTTGACCCATTGTGATCACTAATGATGTGGTCGAAAAATAAATTTTAACTCACGCCTCTGAGTAGATTATAAAAATCCGTTGTTAACTTATTTAACAACGTAGAGTTATTTAATAATAAAGTTGTTTAAATAACTTAGCCCTTAAGCAAAATTTCCGCTAAAACCTCGTAAAAACCAAGTTTTTTATCTCCTTTTTATAAACCTTTGTACCACTTATATTTGCTCCTCCTGGCCTCTTCGTTTCCACTATTTCACAAAACTCTCCTCTCTAATTTCTAGGGTTCAAATTCGAGCGCCGTCGTCTCCTCTGTCGGATCCTAGCCAATCGGTTTCCACCTTCAGAGGGTATGATTGCTATACTTAGTCTCCCCATATCCAGCATTTTCTTTTTTGCATAAAGAGAAAGATCTTTTAGGGTTTTTGTGCTTTCGAATTATCGTAGACATCGTCGATTGCTTTATCTATTTTTTTTTTTTTTTTTTTTTTACAAATTTACAAACTTGTGCTTCGCTTCTGTACCTGATGCCTCTCTGCTTTTGCTCCTCATATTTTGACTCTGTCCTCATGAAACGAGGAAGATGTCTGAGGGTTTCGTTTTACTATTTGACTTGATTCTCCTATTTTTATTAAAGATGTTTGATTAGTACGCGGAATAGTTATATTCCTGGTTGTTGATTTCATGGGTTTATTCTACTGTTTCGCTCATTAGTTTGTCGATACGTATATGTTTACTTTATTTATTTATTTATTTTTATACAATTTTGCTGTACTTTTTTCAAAAAATCGTAGCATGTCGTTGGATCCTTCATGGAACGCCCTTTTACTGGAGGGTACCATATTCAGGCACTATATTGTTATATCCTTGTAAAACAAGAAATAGTCCAAGTAGCACCTTAGCAAGATTTCCTAATGTTACCTGATATACCCTCCTTTTTCACATGATTTGTGGCCAATAATTATGTGAAGATAGAATCAGTTGGCATTTTGAACCTTTTATATGTATTTGCATGAATGGCTGATAGGTCTTCAGGATTGCATGTAACAAGTTTTCAGTTTTTGCTGAACCAATATATTTATACTTTTGTTTCAGGGATGGTGATGGCAACTCCAGTATCCTTGCAGATAGATCCACAAGTGGTATGTCACACTCTAAGTTCCTTAACAGTTTTTAAATATTTTAAGTCTTTGTTCTGTGGTATGATTTTTCAAAAAAAAAAAAAAAAAAAAATTGTAGATTGCACGTGCATTTGTGGACCAGTACTACCGCATCCTCCATCGATCTCCTGATCAAGTGTACCGGTTTTACCAGGAGACGAGCATACTGAGCCGTCCAGATGTCAACGGCACGATGACCTCTGCCACAACCTTGCAGGTAGTTATTTCAACCACTGTGCCAGTAGGTAGGGATCAGTTCCTCTCTGGCTGGTTCCAGATCCATATCTTATAGTTTTTCTGATAGTGATAACACACTGCTATTATTTTTGTATTTTTGTATGTATCCTTATGTTGTTGCACACCACCATACTATTTAGTAGCAACTTTTGTGATTTTCTGTTTATTTAATGGACTGTATGTGGCATCTTATAGGCACATGAACATCTGTACCAGTTGAAAGCTTTTTATAATTATGTATCAAAGGGACTATGTTCTAGGCTATAAGCCTATAATAGAAAGTTCAGTGGCAACTTGTAACTTGTATGTGGAACCAACACTGCCAAAAGCTTATAACTTGGATGATTATTACCTTAATTATCAGGCATTGCATTGTACTACACGTTGGTGTTCCTGATCGACATATTAGGGAATAAATCAGAATATTATGTATTAGGGGCAAATACAAACTTCTGTTCCTCTCGCTTTTTTGAATTTTCTTTGTATTAGGGAATAAATCAGAAGATTATGTCAATGGATGTCAGCAACTACTTTTGGGAGATTGAGACAGCAGATGCACAGCCATCGTACATGAATGGGGTCTTCATAGTTGTCACTGGCTGTCTTACAGGTCCTGACCGCATCAGGAGGAACTTTGCCCAGTCCTTCTTCCTGGCTCCACAGGATGCCAATGGCTATTTCGTACTAAATGATGTCCTCCGTATAGCTATTGACCGCACTAGTGTGGTCCCTGTAATGGCAAATGGAAGCATACTTGTGCCTGGTGGTTGTGCTATTCCTTTGCAGGCTAATGGTGTTGGCCCTCTGCAGAGCAACAGTAATGTTCCTGTTCCATCTGATGATCCTGTATCTGTATCGACTAATGTTGCTGGTGTTGGGGATACCTCTCAAGCTTCAGTAACCACACTTGAATCAGGTCAGTATTACTAGCATTTATTAACTCTTTAATGTTACTGTTGGGGAAATATTTGATGATCACAAATTTTATTGTGCCAAATATGTTAGAAGTAGTGAATGTTATATTTGTAATACATCTATTACCGTTTTTGTTCCGTTGTTTCATGTTGTTATCTAGGTGGGCAGTTGGATGTTTTGTGTTGGGCAGACTTGGTCTGTGCTGTTGTTCTGTGTTCTGTACTAGTTTTTGGTATAGCGGTACCATTGCTGAGCCTATTTTGTTATTAGTCAGGCCTAATATTGGTACAGCTGCATATTAATTACTGTTCACCATAAGCGTGCATATTCAAACTTCTTTTAATGTTCTAAATTTCCGATGTGTTGTGTCCTACTATAGAGGTTTTTAATCTTTGAGTTTTATGTTTCAAATGATTAATGTGAGCCTGGAGAACTAACTAACAACAAATCTTGGTTTACATACTCCTTACTGCCTGGTCATGTCACAGAACCTTCGAAGGATGATTACGTTCTTTCTTTTCCGATGTGTTCTTTCATTTTTTTGATATAAACCAATGCTCTTTCTTGCATCTTTTTTTTTTCTTTCTAGAACAAGCAGATCTTGAGGCCAGTCATGTCACAGAACCTTTGAAGGATGATCATGTTGCGTTTGTTCATCTTTCAAATGGAGATGTTAACGTGAGGGAGAGAGTGATGAATGATTTTGCAAACAGCTGGTCGGACAAGAAGGATAATATGTGCAATGGTGTTGCACCCACCATTGTCAACAAAGAGGAGGCAAAGAAAAAACAGCATGTAGAGGATGTTGTTCCTTCTCCTCAGCAGGATGCGCCAAAAAGATCTTATGCTCTTATTGTGAGTTATTTACATATTAGTAAGACCTCCAAAAGAAGGGAAAAAATAAATTGGTTAGAATAGGAGAAAGGTCTTACAGTTCTTGATCAACTGTTGATAAAATTATGGTGTATTGCTAACATGTAAAATTTAATAATTGACTTTCTGCTGTTTGATGAAAAGGTCATTAAGGGGAGCCCAGTTTCAAAACCAGTTGAAGTGGCAGTAAAGAGTCCCAAGGATGTTGAGAAGATAGAGAAGCCTGCACCTGTGCTTTCGCCTACACCTGCACCTGCACCTGCACCAGCAAAACAGGCACCAGCCCAAGAGGCTACAGTTGCTGGTGATACCAATGATTCTGGAAACAACTTCAACGATGGTAGGCTGTTGTGCACAATGTTTCTAGAAATTTTGATTTTTTTTTTCTCTAATCTACTTGTCCTTTTAAACACTCATTTATCTAATATGCACCTAAATTTTATGTAGTACAAGGCTACTCAATATTTGTAAAAAATCTTCCTGTTCAAGTGAAGGCTGAACAATTAGAGGAGGTATATAAGAAATTTGGTGCAATTAAGCCTGGTGGTGTACAAGTCAGAATGAGCAGGGTGCGTTACTCATTTGCTGTCTTTTTACTTTTTGAGGTGCAGTTTTGTGTACATTTGGACTGGCATGTCTCGGCATTTTGAAAATTTTATTGACAACAGGTCAATGTAATTGATAATGTGATGTATTTCATTTTTGTCCCGGGTACATTAAAAGTTCTCCTTGTTTTATGTAATGTTGGTATTTTGTGGTTAATAATTGTTTGTACAAGCCATCTGAATCCTTGCTTTTGTTGCAGTTTGATCATTATTGGTTTGGATTTGTCGAGTTTGAGTCCCTTGAATCAATGCAAGCTGCCATTGAGGTTAGTTGCTGAGACTAGTAGTTTGTGTACCGGCTGTTACCAGATTCTGAGTTGTCCAGCGCTTGGCCAGCGTGGTTCCTATGCTGGTTCAGTGAGTGAGTATTGTTTTTATTCATTGGCTGGAGGTTGCTGTGCTAGGTCCAATTGAGCCTCTATTACTCATGCTGTGCTAGGTCCAATTGACAAAGGTTGGTTCAGTGATCATTTTATTTTCTGTACTGGCCTTAAGGTAGTAACAATTGCTTTTAGCTGCTTCGCCTTTTTGGAAGTTCATCATTGTGCATACTGCATACTCATATTTTGTGCTGAAAATTAATGTTGGAGGTGGGATTTGTAGGCTCAGCCCGTCCTTATTAATGGCCGTGAAGTATTCTGTGAGGAAAAGCGGAGCTCATCAAGGGGTAAGCTGTCTTATCACTTTTTCTGCTAATATGTTAATATTTATAATACATCTTACTACTACTATGGAGTATGGACATAAAGTCATTATGTTGCTTCACACTGTCTCAAGATAAAAGCTAAATCAATTTTAATGTTTATGAGGGTCAAGATGGTTCATTTGGATTTTGTTTTAATACGGTATGTGCTGATTTGTTTTCATCATTCTCTCTTTGTTTTATTATTTTTGGTGGTGTGGGGGTGGACTTCAGCCTCTCCATTGTTTTTGCTGGATTTATATTTTTATCTCATGTTGACTGTTTGCAAGTAAAACTTGCTTTAATCTCAAATGGTTTTCTGCCCCTTTGTTTGCAGTAGTTAATGGGATACATGTACGAGTTGATAGCAATGGGAACAATAGTAATGGACCTCGTGGCCCACCCATTAGAAACAATAACGGCTATCGTAATGAGAGCTACAGGGGTGGCCGAGCTCTGATGAGAGGGCGAGGCCAACGTCCCATGTCTGGTCCAATGCGCCCTAGAGATGGCTATCATACCCAGCAAAGGAATTTTCAAAACAGTAATGGACGGCCCCTGACTGGCCTTAAAGGCCCCATTGAAACCCCTGCTGCTGCTTAGGATGGAGTAAGAATTTGCATCTGTGACCTTGCAAAATCATGCTTTTGTTGTGAGGGGGCCAGATTCACTCAAGTTTTTCAGGGTTGTAAATGCAAATATGATTACTCCAAAAAAACTTGCAGAGGCTAGTGACATTTTGGACATAGTTGACTGATATTTTTGGCTAGGGCAACAAATCATATACTAATGTTTCTGAAAGTGGTAATTGGGAAATAGCAACAGTTCTTTACTCTTTAGAAAATATTAATTTTAGGTGTTTAGTGCTTATCATGCAAATTTTGCGCAATGAGATTTGAGGCGCATGAATATCTAATGTTTTATCTCACTTTTTGTATCGTTTTTTTCCTTCTCCTTTCGGTCTGAATGGTTGATGTGGCGATGTTTGTAGGTCTCTGCAATTGGAGTTTTGATAGATAGCAATGTGATTCTGCATCTCTACAGTAAACTCCATTTGAGCTGCAGTGAACTTGTACAATTATAATTACCTGATTAAATTATAAACAATCAAAATAAAAATATATAAAAAAATTCACCATAGCGGTCTGCTTAATGGGTTTTGATGAAAACTTGAAAATTAGTGAACTTCCAAATTATTTGAATGCTTAATGGCTATTTGTAATCACATGATTTTAGAATTATATCAGAGCTGATCTATATTTTATTGTTCATATAAACTGTAATTACGATTGCACATATATTAATTAAATTAAATATTAAATATGATTCTCAATATATCTCTATCATAACGGCAGTATTCTTTGGTAAAGATAATACTTAAAGTGCATATTGATGTCATATTGTTATGAAGGTTGACAAACTAAATAGTTGTCAAGACATCCCACCTTTGAAATTATATCAGATATGAGGTTGTAGCGTAAGGTGCATGTCATGTACATAAATCGGGCCACGTATTTACTACCGTTGGAAGTATTAAATCAACTAAAGCTCTATAAAGAAACCAACAGTCATTTTTTTCTTTTTCCTCGTCCGTTTCCTAGTTTTACTATTTTAAAAAGCATCTAACTATTAGATAATTCAGTGTATTTTGGATTTTTTAAGTGAAATTTCACAGATACCCTTTTAGATACATCTTGTACTATTCAGATTTATAATTCTGAAAAATCAACGTCTCAGATTTAATATCCGATGTTTTAGAGTCTCTCCAGTTGATTTTATTTTTTTCGCTGGACGCTCTGATAATTTGAATAACCTTTCATCGCACTCGCACTCGCACTCGCTCGCACAATGCCATAACCCACTCATCATTTACAGTTGGTTTCCCTCTCTGTCTCTCGCTCGTCGAGACACTGACCACCTCTCTCCGTCTCTCGCTCGCCTCATCGAGATGCCTACCCAGAAGTAGATATGCATCTCTCCGTCTCTCGCTTGCCTCGCTGAGACGCCGACCTTGAAGGTTCAGTGAATCGGCGCAATTCCAATGGTTGAAGATTGTTTTTAATTTACTCGAAGTCTGAATCTCTTTATTTGTTTTGGAATTTTTACTCGTAGTCTATTTCTGAATTTCTTCTCGAAGTCTGAAATTATTTTTGAATTTACTCGAGACTTACTTTCAAATGGTGGGAAATTTATTTTGAATTTACTCAAGTCAGAATTGGAGGCACGGAGAGAGCATTCAGCCACCCAAATATGGAGGATTGGAGGCACAACTATGCATGACTGTAACAATTATTACCTAAAATGATTATGAGAAGGGATCCAATTACCATTTTTTTGGTGCCCATGATATCTATTTATTTATTTATGTATAAATTTAAAAATGTGAACCGTTAGATGTATTCTATATCATCTCAATTGTATGTATATAAAAAATCAAAATTTTTTAACTTTATTTGTATAGCCATCAAGTAACATGTCTAAATTGTAAAATTTGGTCCGTTGATTTTCTTAACGCTTGATGCCTATATAAATAATATCGAAATGATATATTTTTTTGTATACATATATAAGATGATATTTACAAAATATTCCTTCAATTAGTTTTGTTATTTAAGAATTTAAATAATAGTTATTTGATATTTAATTTTAATGGCACCGATGTGGCACCAAAATGATGGTAATTAGATCCATTCTCAATGATTATTGCCTCCAATCCTTTAATAATGGACAATTTTATAAAATGCCCTACCTCTTGAAAAGTTAAGTTAAAATACCTTCCTTTCATTTTTTTTTGTCAAAATGCCCTTGTGGGCCCATAATCTCAATATATTTCCTTCCTTCCCTTCTCTCCTCTCCTTTTGTTCTACAAATAATTAAGCTTACTTCAATAATTACATTGTGAAATTTTTATAATCATCAAATTTACATTAGATGATTATTTAATTTCTAATTACGCAAATTAAATCAACAAATTCTATTTCAAGCCCATATCTATTAAATTTTCCTTGTTTGCCAACCTTAAGCTTTTGAATAAATCAGAAAATCAATATTTAATAATCCGAAATTTTAATTAGAAATTTCCTTACATCCAAAGTCTATTAAATTTTATGTTAGCAAACTCTCAACTCAAATCAATCAAATTTGTACGCTGATACTAATTTGACAAATTACTAAAATTTGTACGCTAATGCTAATTTGACAAATGACTAGAATTTGTACATTAATACTAATTGGAGATAAAATTTTAGTTCGCATAATTTAATTTGTTGATTTATTAAAAAAATCATAACGATAAACTAAACTGAAGGTAAAATTTGAGTTTAGTTAGTTTAATTTTAATTTATTCAAGTGAAATTGAAAATTGCAGTACATACAAAATATTTTGAAGAAAATGATATTAGTATGCATTGTAGATTTAAAAAATAATGACTTACTAAAAATTCAAATGATTATAAAAATTTCAGAATATAATTGACAAACCGAACATAATTTCGAAGGGACAAAGACATGGTTGCTTGTACTGCTGTTCATTTTGTTAATTATATTCTGAAATTTTTATAATCATTCGAATTTGTACTAAGTCATTAGTTTTTTTAATCTACAATGCATGCTAATATCATTTTCTTCATAATATTTTTCATGAACTGTAATTTTCAATTTCATTTGAATAAATTAAAATTAAATTAACTAAACTCAAATTTTGCCTTCAATTTAGTTTGTTATTGATATTTTTTAATAAATCAACAAATTAAATTATGTAAACTAAAATTTTATCTCAAATTAGTATCAGCGTACAATTTTTAGTCATTTGTCAAATTAGTATCAGCATACAAATTTGATTGATTTGAGTTGAGGGTTGGCTAACATAAAATTTAATAGACTTTGGACGTAAATAAATTGCTAATTAAAATTTCAGATTATTAAATATTGATTTTCTGATTTATTCAAAAGCTTAAGATTGACAAACAAGGAAAATTTAATAGATATGGGCTTGAAATATAATTTGTTGATTTAATTTGCGTAATTAGAAATTAAATAACGATCTAATATAAATTTGATGATTATAAAAATTTCATAATGTAATTATTGAAGTAAGCTTAATTATTTGTAGAACAAAAGGAGATGAGAAGGGAAGGAAGGAAAGATATTGAGATTATGGGCCCACAAGGGCATTTTGACAAAAAAAATTGAAAGGAAGGTATTTTAACTTAACTTTTCAAGAGGTAGAGCATTTTATAAAATTGTCCCTTTAATAATATCAATTAACAGTACAATAATGACTGCAAATTTTGTTATTTGTCCAGTAGAGCATTCAGACTCCCAAATTGAAGTTGTGTATTATGTGGTGGCTTCATAAACACAGTAAATAAGAAAAAAAAAACAAATCAGCAGGCAATGCCATTGATCTTCTTAGTTGTACAAATTGTGAATTCTGGTCTCATTCTGATATTTGACCAGACAGTCATCTAACTATGCATGGCTCCTTCCCAGTCATTGCAAAACATGTTTAGTTATATCATTGGTAGAATTTCATACCTTTTAGTTGGTTGTTACCTGTCATGAAGTTGAATCTTTTGATTCTTGAATTTTAGACATGTTTAGTTAATTTGTTTTTATATTGGCAAGGAGGTCTGGTTTGACACCATTTTATTTAATAATAGAGCTGTATTTAATGTTAACTTCTGAAATAGTTCTCTTATGTTTCATTTTTTTTTGAAAAAAATGGAGTACTTCCACTAGTTTCATTGAAACTGAGAAACCATACAAAGTCAAGGTTCTGATAGTAAAAATAATGAAACGCGCCATTGGTAAAAATAATGAAACGCGTCATTGGCAGTGGTGCGTTTCAAATGCGCGGTGAACGCACCACTAGCAGTGGCGCGCTGCCATTCGTATATTTGAAATTTTACGTTTCTCACTCTTATTTTTAATAATATTAATTTAATAAAACTTATTATTACTAAAAAGTGCAGAAACTGCATCCTGACCAGATTTTGTGGAGGTCAAGTGCGAAAGAGTTCTTCGCATAATTGATTTGTATAATTCATATTTTATTGAATCTATATTGGTTTAACTATTTGTTTACTGTATTCTTTATTTTTTCCATTTGTTTCTCAACACAAGCTTTGACGCTTCAAAAAGCTATATGTATAAATGACGTAGTTTTGCGTTTTTCGCTGAGTATGTGGCATTCTAATTTACAGAAATGCCATTAAATAATTTGGAGATGATTTGTGCATTAGAACATAAGCAAAAAAAATTAGAAATCGCTCGGTTTCTAGTTGACGTGTCGGAAACAAAAAATTTAGAAACCGTATCTACATTGGAGATGCTCTAATCCTTACTTTCTTATAAAAGGAGATTGATTTTTTTTTTTTTTGAAACATCTATCTATCTTAGAATGAATATATATCGTTGGATAAAGTCTGAAAACCCAAAAAAATCCTATCCGTCATTTAAATTTGAAATTTATAATTATAGTTGGTCTCATCTTTTAAAGTAACTCAGGCCTCAGCTTTCTTTCTGAAGCCTCTATTTCCCAACAAAAAGATGACGTTTATGTATTTGATTTGATGTTATTTTTATTGCATGAACATTGTCCACTGAAAAATCGAGTAAATTATTGAACTGTGCACCTCAAAAAATTAGTTTTCAAATGCGGTACTCTAAATTTTGAATTTGGATCTGTTGGGCACAGAGAGGTTCATTACTTACTTTCTGGGAGTGCTAATGGTGTTATCATGGCATGACAGATTCATTCTTCATAAAGACTGTATGTTGATTCCATCTTTTCTCTGTCCTTTTGATTCCAAAAAGAATTATGTTTTTTTTTTGGTGAAATGCTCCTTTATTATTTGTAAAATATTAATGTTCATTTTGATTTGAGTCTTCATTATTTGCAGTGGAGACGTGCATTGCAGTTGCCAGCAATACATAAGAAATGAGTGACGTTTGACAAATATCATGTTTTCTGACACGATTTCCATATGGAATTGTTCACATATGAGAGTTATCCTTTCCATCTACTGATAACGGTGAGTTGGTTTGACAAATAATGTTCTTTTATTACGATGAAAGCAAATATACCCTTTCTAATCTGCTGAAAACACACAAAAAATATTTGTTTGCAATTCACTAAAAAAAATCAAATTGAAGGTTTGATTTTGCTTCTTCTTTATTTACTTCAGCTTTGACTGTAAATTTTCATTTTTACTTATTAGGCCAAAATATAGTTATCATGATAAAGTAATTTATTAAACACATTTTGTTAATAGGCATTTAAATTTTTAGCATGTGCAATTGTTCTGATATCTAAATGGAAATCTGCCATTATATTCATGTTTTAGTTCTCAATTTGGAATATTGATTGTTAAACCAAGTGAGGCTATCTAGATGACAAATGCTTCATACTCTAATTTTCAAGTCTTTAAGCTTCTTTTTTCTTTCTTAACTATAGGCATACATGCCCTTATTATGATTCGTTATCTAGATGATAAATGAGTATGACAGCGACTTGAAATAGATAATTTTCATTACCAAAAAATATTTGCAGTTGGGAGAACTCTAATTAAAATGTATATTGGCAAAACAACTTGGGATTGTAAAATACTTGTTCGCATAGATTTCATCGCTCATGGCATTTCACTACTTAAAAATAACACTACTTCTATGAGAGGACTGCCCTGAAAAGGTGAAGGAAATGAATAGAATCTTATGTTGTTAGTCTACTGATAATTTTGAAGTTTATGGAGTCAAGTATTGAAAGAATTTGTGTGGAATCTATCTGGATAACTATATGAAATTAAGGTGCATAACTCATACTAATTTGATATATTTTTTTACAATTTGAAACATGTTAGAGGTATAAATTGAGATGAGTAGAATTGTATAGGAGATATTGTGTGATGTATAGTATGTGAGAGATGTTTAGTGTTTAGAATTAATTAGTTAGATAATTAATCTATAAATATAGACTTAGTCATTGTAATCAATTTATTTTAAGATAATAAAGATTATTATTATTCTCTCTCTTCCCTCTCATCTCTAATTCTATTATGGTATCAGAGCAGGAATACCACTGAAATTAGGCCAACACCTATTCTAAAATTATGAGCCTTACCTCAATCTATTCCAGTAAATAGCCTTTTATTCTAGTCTATTACCTTCTATTCTAGAAATAAAACCTCTATTCTTCTATTCTACTCTTCTATTCCGCACGATGAAGATCAGTAAACACTTAATTTGATCTCATCTCACAATAATTTCTCTCCTCTCCGGTTAAGAATCAATCAAGAAAATACACGCTGGTTCTTCTCCACCAAGTTAGCAACTCTCTGCCTGAATCAAGATCGTTGTTTGAAAGATCCTTGCTGTATCGAGTACTCATTACATCCGCCTCCTCCACTCCAGTTCCGCACCTGTATTTTTTAAACGGATCGCATCGCCTCGCCTCCTTCTTCAATATCGTGCAGTTCAACTTAGATTCACTATTTTATGTCACCTCACGATTGAGAGAAATCGATTCAAGCATCTCTCCTTCATCCTCTTCCTTCTACTTCCTTACTTTGGCGACACCTCTTCGATCCGATAAGTCGACAACACCTTCTCTTCTAATCGTGATTTCTCAGACAATTTTACATGAGTCTCTTGTGCTGCTAGCGATTTCAGCTCAGGTCACGCCTCTTTGAGCGATCTACTGTCATTCTCAGGCCATCACTATACACTCAAGCACACTCAATCTCCTTCCGTGGAAGCTGCTGGAGGTCTTGTCGGTCAGGCCGCCATTTCGTTTCTCACAAATCTCTCCAAGCAGCGATCAGACTCAATGCCGGTGCATCGTTACTAGGTGCCTCTATATATATTGTAGATGGAGGCCAGAGAGCGGTGATTTTTCGATCGATTTAGAGGGTGTTGCCAGAGACTGTCGGAGAGGGACTCATTTTCTGGTGCAATGACTTCAGAAGACTTATATCTTTGATATTCGCATCAGAGGTTTGCAGATGGTGAATCTGCCTCTAGGACTGCTGTCACGGCCTAATGTGTCATGCCTTCCAACAATTTTCACTTCGCTTGGTACTGAGTATGATGCAAAGGTGCTTCCTTCTATTGGCAATGAGGTTCTCAAAGCTATGGTTTCCCAGGTTGTGCTTTTGTTGAACTTTGTTCATGGATGGATTGAGAACTGGGTTGCATAAAATGAACAATTTTGGTATGCAGCATTGCTGCTAATTTATGTTCTCTGCTACATTGGCATTTTGTTTTTTCTCTTAGCTCTTGTTTAACTGGTTTACAGCATCTACAACCATCACCAGATCATTTTTCAATTCTCCAAAATTTTCCTACAATTCATAGTCTAACCTCTATTCCATATCTAATTCCAATTGATTCAACAATGCATCAGGCTTCTATTCTTCTCTTCTTTTCTTTTCAAGAGAACTCAAATGAGTCTCAAATTATTATTAAAAAGGACAAAGATCCTTCTATTAATTTTTTAAAATATCTCAAAAGAGCATAAAGCAATCAATAATTTTTTTTCTTGAGCCAAAAAAGCTTTTCTTCCTTCTATCTTTCTTCGAGGAGACCCATGATATAATTGAAGATCAAATTCATAAATTAAGATCTTAGAACTCGTGAGATGTGCAAACTCATCATGCATATCGCACATGATGAGTTTGAGGGATGTTAGAGGTATAAGTTGAGATGAGTAGAATTGCATAGGAGATATTGTGTGATGTATAGTATGAGAGATGTTTAGTGTTTAGGATTAGTTAGTTAGATAATTAGTCTATAAATAGAGGCTTAATCATTATAATCAATTCATTCTAAAATAATAAAGATTGTTATCACTCTCTCTCTTCCCCTCTCATCTCTAATTCTATTAAAACAAAAATAATGTTTAATTGTATTTTTTGAAATAACTTGTGATTTATCATTACATGATTTTAAAATACTTGCTCACATAAATTTTGCTCATGATATTTCACTAATTTGAATCTAGGTTGTTATTTTATGGTTGGGGCTATTAATTTGTTTGTCATTATATATCATACTATGTAATAATTAACGCACTTTAGGGGCTGCAATAGAGGAAGAGGTCCGGATAGTATCAAGCAACAACCACAACAAGTGTGTCAGGATTTCATCGAGTGTTGGTGGTTCTCGCGACAAGAACAACCGTCAATCCAAGCCAAAGATGGTAAGCACTTAACTGAATTGAGTGTTACAGTATGTGTAGCATGCTACAGAAACTTCCATTCTGTTTCCTTGATTTGTTTGATTGATTTTGGTGTATTGTTTCTTGTTCCTTGCAAATTATTTTTTGGTTTTATCCCATATCTGTGATGATACTGTACTGTATGGATATAGCAAACCAGTTAGTACCTGTAATAGTCTGCTAAGAGCTTGCAAATCAACTTATGTATATTAGTATTTAAGATAATTTTTGTATGTCACATATGATTTGCATTATATCAAATATAATTTCAGAGAAATAAGGTCATATAGATTCAACGTGAATCGTCTCGATCTGTACCAGTGGAAGTGCCACCACCGCCACCAAAAGAACCCATATTTAGCTGCCCAGTTTGCTTGAACCAATTGAATGAGTGTAAAAAGTGAAATAGTATAGACATAATGTATTCTATTTTCATTGATTGTAAAACGTTTATTTACATTGTCTATTTATAGCTTAATTGATCTAGCTAGATACAAAAAAATATTAGTTACAAGTTGATTACAAGCTGAACTAAAAGCAGTTACAATCTGAACTAACTATTACATAAACAAATGCTATAACATCACCCTATACATCCTCCCGTGTGGTATTGCATTATGTGTCATCATCTTGTACAGCACTTCATTGCATGTCTGTGTTAATAATGAGTCATGCTCTACAACATATGGTCATGTGTTCTGTCAGAGCCGCATTACAGCCTCGATTCAAGATCAGAAGAAATACCCCACTTACTGAAAGAAACTGAATAATAGTTTCCATTGATTGTACCTTCTTAATACTGTTAATTAGGTAATAGAAATGATTGTGCATTACCTGCTTCATATGATTCATATCTCTGAAATATGTTTAATTTCAGTTATTTATAGGATATAAAAAGTGAAGGATTTTTGTTATATTATTTAGGTACATACTGCAGACAGGAATTGATGAGTAGTGTTAAGATTTTTGTGGGTTTTAATTGATAATACTTTAATTAACAAGATTTTTGGTATGATTTTATGAATTTCAATTAGTTAATTTGAGTCGGCGGGTAGATGTACTAGTGGAATAAAAAGTTTCACAACTCACAATACGGGTTAAGCTATTATTTTTTTTGGGAGCACTTGTATCTTAACTTTCCTGTGGTCATTTGCGGTGGATGCTGCTGCCTTTACACTTAAATGTCTTTGTTAAATATTTAAAATCCACGCCATCATAATGATTACTATTTTTTTTCAAATTAACTTACTACGCGCTTATGCTCGGGAACCACATCACTGGGTTGAAAAAGTTTAGTAGATGTAATTTTTTTTGTTTTTGAAGGTGATTATCAACAATTCTAATTTAATAATAATGAATCTCTTATACATAAAGATTCATATTTAAATTTTTTTCGATCGTTCAAATTAACTCGAGCCATTTAAATTTCTCTGAAATCTCTACATAGAAAAATCTCTGTAAAAAATATACACCTCTTGTGATCGACACTTCTCCTTTTAGCTTTTTTTTTCCATCTAAAAATATTACCCTATCTCGCAGAAACGGAATCTAAACATGATAATGCACATTCTTTTATTTTACTACCGTGTCATGATTTTGTTCAATTTAATTTTATGGGGTGCCCAAAACCCCAAACAAACCGCATCGGTTTTCAAGGGTTCCCATGGGATAATGGGAACACACCACTGTTTAGTGCACCTTCCAAGTTGTGTGGTGCTGGACTGCTGGGTATAGTTGATGGTACGGGGACATCTTTTCCTGTTCATTTCGGATCATCTTTTTTTTTTTTTTTTTTAAAAAAAAAAACTTTAAATCATTTCATATCAGATCATTTGGCACTTTACTTTTGTGTCCAACTTTAATCATAAAGTGTTAGATTTTATCTTAAACGCCTCCGTCTAACTAACACATGCATGTCAGAGTTATGCTGGGTCATCCAATAAATTATGTGCAACTAGATTAGAGCTGACCCGTCAAATTGGGAAGATAAAAAGAGAATAAGCAACGTGTCGTTCGGTTGCACCGTCAAATCTAATAATATGTTAATTGAACCACATAAAATATGAAAATTCTTTCATTGTTGACCACCATAGTCATTACAATAACGACCTTGCCCTTGATATGATGAACGTATTAATATTAATGTTTGTTAGGTTCGTGATTTCCGAATTTTTGTAAAAATTCTGCCCATGCATAAAATTTCTGAAAAATGAAATAAGTAGCTGGGTCCATATATATATATATATATATATATATATATATATATATATATAAGTAAAGATATCAGTGATTTTCAATTTCACGGAGGCCTTCCGTGAACTTAACTCAAAAAATATATCAAATTATCTCGAAATTTTAATTTATCATCTTCATTAAATTCTTTATATGAAAATCTCATGGGATGCAAAAATTTGGAGTGTTTTAAGCTTTTTAAGTCATCGTTTTAATTTTTAAAAATGATGTTCAAATATTAAATATATTATTATTTTTTTAGAGCTGATTTTCAAAAAGTAAAAACCATGACTTAAAAAACTCAAAACACTCAAAATTTTGCATCCCAATATATTTTCATATAAAGAATTTAATGAGAATGATAAATTAAAATTTCGAAATGATTTGATATATTTTTTGAGTTAAGTTCACGGAAGGCCTCCGTGAGCTTAAGCTCACGATATCTTTACTCTCTCTCTCTCTCTCTATATATATATATATTGTTGTGGTTGAAATAATATCACAAATATAACACGAAATATACTTTTCCTATTTTAAATTGTGTGAATGATGCATCTATTGTGGCCTTTTAGAAGAGTGATAGAATAATGTCTTTTTGAAAGAGTAGTATTTTTGGCTATTCGGAAGAACGAAAATATCGTTTGGTAGTTGTTAATCAGAATAGTTAAAATATGGATAATTATGATACTAAAAATGTTGATGATAATAAAAATAATAGTAAAATAATAATAATAATAATAATAATAATAAATAATCATAATCATAATAAATACTAATATTCATAGTTGTAATCATAATAATATAATAAAAATATAAATATAATCATAATATAATTATATAATGATAATATAACCATAATCAAAATATAATAATATAATAATAAATATTCATAATTATAATAATAATAAATAGTCATAATTATAATAATAATATAATAATAATAACATCATAATAATAATAATAATAATAAATTAATCATATTTATATTCATAATATAATAATATAATACTAAAATTATATTATTATAATATAATGATAATAAATAATATTAATATAATAATAAATTATAATATAATATAATATAATACTAATAAATCATTACCATAATCATAATCATAATCATAATATAATAATATAATATAACATAATCAAATAATAATCGTTATTCTGACGAGAGCTAATCCAGTATACCACCTATAACTTGGTATACCGGATTAACACTCTTCCGCACTCTTCTACTTAGTCTAAAATTCGTTTAGCAAATTAATTCATCGAAATAACAATTCTATTCTAACTTTTTGTTATTCCATTGAGTGTCAAACATATCCAAGTGAAGGTCATTCTTGCAATCGAAATTGTAAATGCAACATCAATGTTAAGTGCTAACAATTCCTTCACAGGTGGAATGAACATGCTCTAACAATATCGACTATGATAATTCATATCTACAATATAATTATGCATTTTCAACTTAAAATTAAATGACTTGAGAATCAGCCTTTGGTCTAGTGGTAAAAGGCAACACTTTCTGTGTGGGAGATCGTGGGTTTGAAATCCGGATGGGGGTCCGTATGGACAATTATGAAATTTGAGAGCTTGACTTTCATCTTTCCAATAAAAAAAAATAAATGTCTTGGACTATAAATTGTGATTCCAAGTGGCAATATATTCTGATGTCTTTTTTTATATATGAAAATGGAGTCTAAGTCACTCAATTTTAAATGTCCATAAAATAATTTCATTCATATTATGAATATACTAATCTAATGCTATTTTAATACTAATATATATTTTTGAAAACTTTCTTTTACAATGAGCTCTTATCTAAAACAATGATAATATTATCTGTATGGGATCACTATGAAATTCTGATAAAAATCCTTCATGAACATTAATTTATAGTTGAATTACTTTATCTCAGTGAAAAAGAAAAAAAAAACTTTCACGCATCAACTTAGAACAAAAAAAATAACAAACATGCACTTGGTAGTGTAATATTATTATATTCTAATTTAGAATTAGAACAGTCTTGTCCAGCTGATGAGATTGATCATATTGAGAGCTTAAACATCATTGAGACACGGCTTTCAGAACCATTCAATTCTACTTTTTGTGTATTGACTTCATCCGCATCGATAGTAAATAATAATTGTCACGTATCCAAATTTCACTTTTTTTAAGGAAGTTGAAAAATATAAAACAAGGGTTAACACGTTTTATAAAAATAAAAATTTCTGACACTTTGTCCGCAAATTACAAAAATTGTTTTGCAATTATACTCATCGTTTGGCAAGCACAGTATTTACCAAACAGTAGAATTAGAACGGAGTAAAAAATAATTCACCTCAAAAGTGGTGTTTAATAATAATGAAGTGAATGAATAAAATAATTTATCTAAAAAGTATTGAAAAAAAATTTGATGATTCAACTTTAAAGTATCTGTAGAGTACTTTAATTTTACATCATCTTAAATAACTTATGTTTGATACTTTAAGCACTTTAAAGCACTAAACAAATGAGGAAATAGATTGTGAACGCGTCCATCTAAGTGAAGAGTTTTAGGCGAAAATTGTGAATTAAAAGTGATTCCCGAATTATAATGCAAATAAAAATCTGGTTTGCAAAATTAAGAATGCAAAATTTGAAATATATAAAATTTTGGCGTCCATTCATCTTACTTCACGTTTTGTTTCTTTTCTTTTCATTTTATCGTATTAATAAATTAACCGTGTAATTAAGTATGTATGTTTATAATTTATCTCATAAAGGATGGTGATTTCTGTTTATATTCGGTTCAACTAATATAAAACAAATCAACAACACCAATTCGATTGATATTACCCGGAAATAATCTAATTTAATCAGATCTTTTTGTTATCTGAGGATGCAATGCATGTACGAAAAAAGAGGCCTCCCATTTTTAATGCACTGAGCAAAATGAATCCGTAAAATTTATCTCTCATTCAAATTTAGCGTCTGAAAAGGCTCCGAATTAGCAAAATTTGAATGTTCTTTAAGCGCAACTCTGATGTTAGACTGTTAGCATATCTGTGTGAAAATCACTCACCATCAATGCTGTGTTTTCACCACCTTAATTACTTCAAACAATGTGTTTCTCTGCACGAGGAAGAGAGAGAGAGGGAATGATTTTTTTTTTAATTGTGTTCCAACCTATCGTTTAATCATGGTAGATATTGAAATAATCCAAGTTGAGCAGAGCTATCCTCGTCAAATTGTTAGTTCATTGAATTTTATAATTTATCAAGTTGATTTCAGTTGATATAATTTAAACCTTTCAAATTGATACACTTGATGACTTCAGTTTTTATGTTTAAAGTTTTTTTTAAATTTTAAGTTTATTAATAGGGAGGAAAGAGGGAAACAAACAACAACTAATATATTTGACAACCTTGACAATGGATCATCAAATAAATTCAAAAAAATCTTAAAAAATATTTTTTTTACAAATACACTCATAAGTTTGTAGATTGATTGCGTTTTAAATTTCATACAGTTTAATTGTCATTTGATATTCCATAAAAAATCATCAAAATTATATAATATTTATAAAAACTAGAATTTAACAAGCACCAATCAAATGATACTCAAAATACATGAAATTTGAAATACAATTAATCTCAAGAATATATTTGTAACAACTTAAAGATATGATGTCAAAATTATCAAAATATTAGTTGTCTAGAGATCCCACCTTTATTAATATGTTGTCAACAGCTGACTCTAAATTATTATTTTTTTAAGAACTCACTCCTAAAATAAATTAGTTTGAACCGTTTGGATTTCTTGAGAGTATATAGTCGATTTACAAATTACTTAGTAAATTTAGGTTATTGACTAGTAAAGTTCAAGTTCAATAAATATCTCTGTATGGCATGTCCACCGAGTTGCATCTGTTGTCCCGTAAATTAGGTCCAGGTAGTTCTTTCTAAATTTTCGCACCAATCCAAGGTTGACACTAAAAGATCGATATTCCGATGTTTTTTTAGGAAATTCTGAATTTCTCTGAAAGAAAAAACAAATCCGTTGCAAATCGAAAATCGCGCTTGATAATCTTGATCAGATCTCTCTTTCCCTTTTAATGGTTGGAATTTGGTACACGTCCGACTCCAAGTCATTATCCCGTCTTCCCCCACTTGCAACATTTTCACACTTTCAAGTGGTCTTCCCTGGACTCGGTCTAGTCAACTGCTTGCTTCTTGGTTGGGTGAAACACAGAGATGGGTATAGGAATGCTTGACAGACTAATTGTTAGTTCATGGAATATTATTATAAGACAGTTCATCAAGTATGTAAGAGCGGGGATTCTTGACCACCGTTAATTTTCATATTCTTGATAATTAATTATATATAAATTTATAAACATAAAAATAAAAATATTATATTCATATTTTTAATATAATTTATTTTTTATTTAATATTTCATCAAAATCATCAAAATTGTATGATAATTTTAACAACTTAAATTTAATGATCTTTAATAGAATATCAAAATATAATCAACCTATAAATTCAAGAATATGTTTATAATTTTTTTAATATTTTCTATGAATTTATATAAAGTTATTTGTCAAAATTGTCAAAATTAATGGTTGTCAAGGACCAGTGGATCGTGGACCCTTTGTATAATAGAGTGAAAGTGTATGGTTTTGTCTCGAAGACCAATATGAGTAGATTTAAATTAATTATTTTATATATTAAAAATGAATTACAAATTTAGTACATCTGATAAAAAATAATATATGATGAATTAAGGGAGTCGTCTTTTAAAAGAACATATTAAAAATAATGTATGCAAACAGTCAACGTGTTCTCAATAATCGATGAATCTAATACAGCCTAGTAGCTTCCTGGCCATCCCGGTCCACAAAAAAATACAAAACACCTGAACTTTCAACACATGAATGACAATTTTTTTTGTTATAATTATTCAAATAATCTTAATTTTAATAACAAGAGTGATAAAATTTAAATTTTAAGAATACAAATGGCAGCGCGCTACTGTCAGTGGCGCGTTGTAAAAACGCCAATGATAGTGACGTTTTTTCTTTCTTTTTTACTTTTCAGTTTTTTTCTCAAAAAAAACAACCGAAAGACGCCAGTGGGAGTGACGTTTTTCCCACCGGCGTCCGACCAGTCAATAACGCACGCAACTCTAAGTTTTTCCCACTGGTGTCTGAACCAGTCAACAATCACTTCCAATGATGGCGTCTTTGCACAAACACATCACTGACACTGACACATTTACACAACGTCATCGATAATGACGTGTTGTCATTCGTATTCTTAAAATTTAGATTTTATCACTCTTATTATTAAAATTAGGATTATTTAAATAATTATTATAAAAAAAAAACTGAATGAATGATGAATACATTCTGTTGCCTATCGCGTCTCACCGCATGGCAAATCCACCATCTACAATTCGTCCGTCACGTCGCCCACAGTAAAAGGTGTTAGGCTGTCAGCCATCCAGGCGACGACAAAGTATTAAATCCAACTGACGTCATCCGTCAATCCTGGTGTACACCAAGTGGCGGCATGTTTTTGATCTGACGGCTTGACGAGCAAGTTGGCCAACGGGGTTAGGCGGAGGGAGCTGTAGTGGGGCCCGCCTTTCCAGACTACCACGTGCCCAGCAGGTCTCTTGTCAAGTTGTCACTATACGTGGCGTGCGATTACGCGAAGCGCTGGCCTCCGGTCGCGTCTTTTCTTGCGCATTTGATGCGCGCTATTTTTTATGCATGTCCTTGATATTTCGTTTAATTCGTCATATTCAATGAAGTTTTTTATGTGTGGGTCGAAACATAATCCGTTTGATGAAGGAATAATGATCGGGACAAAAGTTGCTTGCTTGCATTCTTGTTATTTAAATATTACTGGATTTAGTAAAACCAAACCTGACGTGTTCTGCATTAAACTTAAAAAAAGGAAAAATATTGTTTTTTTAATTTACATGTTAAAAAATTATTGCTTTTTTTAACTTACAAATTAAAAATATGACAGAGTATTTCAATGACTATTATCAATAGAGAGGATAAGATTATCAATTTTTTGTCTATTGATTTGCTAGCTTTTAATGCATATGAAAAATAGCATTAAAACGGTTTGTCTGTGCATTAGCTTTATATATATAACATATTCAAATAATTAAAACCATTATACAAGAATTTGAATTTATTATTTGAGATTTAGTTTTATTAAATTGACATCAATGACCATTGACATAATGTTTTCTTTTAATAAAAAAGTTACAATTTTTATATCTTTTGTCATCAATGACTGATTGAAGTGTGCTAATTTCGATAACTCAAAAAATTGGCACAAATGTATTCATGATGGATTGAAGTTGTTATCATTATAATTAATTTGATTTGCAAACATGATCTGGTCAATAAATTGATCTATAGAGTTTGCTCAAGTAAAATGGATCTTTAAAGTTTGCTCTAGTGCTATAACAAAAGTTAATTAATTTAATCAAGTCAATAATTGATTTCATACTTATTGTGACGCTAACATGGAATTTTACTTGCACTTGAGCAAAAGTAAAAAATAATTTGGAGCAAATAAAAATCAAAATAATAGAAAAACACTTTTACATGCCATTTGTATAATTTTGTTTATTTCATATTTTCTAAAAGTCAAGCGTGAATATAACAATATCGATGAAAAAATTGTAATACATTTTCCTAATAATCAAATATTACATCAATAAAATTTTTTACTGGGCATGACTGAATAAGTACTATGCAATAATTAAACAGGCCTTTTTGCCATCAATTCGCTGCTGGTCCCACGCATAAAACTTAAATCCTTACCGACCATCTGTGCTCCTCTTATTCGACCCCAGTCACCCACTTGGGGACCTCAAACTATCTTAATTGGATACGGAACTCTGTATTTAAGCACGCTACAGCCGCGCGGGCAAAATTTTATATCCGCATTTATGACTTACCTCTACTTGAAATTCGGCAGTATTATAAATTTTAGTACATTATTATTGGATTTTAATTTTAAACAGTCTCATCGGTATGTTATATCATAACTTTGATCATCTTCTTTTTCATTTCTCTGTGTTGTCACTATAAATTTTATAGTACGATTCAAACTCCTCCACCAGTGAGGTAGAAGTAGACACGCTAAAGGAGGTTCTCTGATGAAAATTTATATTATATATTCAATTTTTTTTCCTTGACATAAATAGATAGACAGACGGATGTAAGATTTTAACTGGGAGTCAATAATTTGATCACAATAGATAATAGATTGTCGAGTTCAAATTCATTAGTTAATCGAATATTGAATAAAAATTTAATAATATAACATACATTATTATCGAATAAATAATTATCAAAATATATCCTTTTATATATTAAAAAAATAAAATATAAAACTCAAATAATAGATAATCAACTAAGAAAATTTTCTAAGAAAATTTTTTGTATGAGACTTCATATTTTAAAAATCTTTGCATAAATTCATTCATTATCTATAGTATTAAATGATTTTTTCAATAAAAATAATTAAATAACTTAATTGGTCAAAATTAGATCCAGAAAGATTAAATTAGTAAAAAAATTAATTTAAAAATATTATTTTTTAAATTTTAAAAGGACATCTGCCTCCCGGATATATTGTAGATCCACCCAAATCAATTATGTGCTTTTGAATTGCTTCATTTATTATATTGTTCATTTGAAAGCAGTAGCGAGCTTCATGCATTCATTTGGGATGTGCCCCCTCTTATTTAAGAAATTTGATAAACAAATAAGTAATAGTTTGCATAAATTACTGTATAATATATGGATTGGCCCCCTTAATTTTGATTAATTTGAAGATAAAGCTCCGCTACTGTTTGAAAGATTATTCTCATGATATTCATATACTATCATTATAATTTCACGAAGTGTTTACCTTTAAAAAATATTACTTTTTATGTTTTGTGTAAATGGTACCATAGAAATTAATTTACATTATGTTTCATGACTGAGTCTGTGACGAATATTTTGTACTGGTGGTTTACATGCGCATGCTATGATGTAAAAGATCCGGACCCGCGTTTTAATTAGAGTTTTCAATACGACACTAGTTCAGGTCCAACAACTTCATCTGTACTGAAACAACATCCAGCCGTTCGCTTGAGCCTAATAATACGAATGGGACAACATCTGACCGTCCATCTGCGGAAGATTCCAAACAAAAGGGACGATCGGCAGTTCGGCACACTGCAGTGACTGCACGACGCGCGGAGCTACCATTAGCTTCCTTGGAAACGGACACGTACCGGTGCGGCGCGTTGTACCGGCTCATGGAGGAGTGGGACCCATATGCAACACGTGTCCGATCTTGTCGACGCGTGGCATAACAGCACGCGCTCGCTTTCTACGAAAAGGTCGTTTCGTCACTTTCGTGCATTTCATTAATAAAAAACCCACATTAATTTAATAGATTTTCTAAATGCAACTTGGAGGAGATAGAGAGAGATATTATAGAAGAAACCTTCCGTTTCTTCCCTTCTCTATTCTATCCTCCCTCTCACATTTCTTCTCCGATTAAAATAAACCAAAAAAATCCACGAAATCGGTGTGGACGATGGATTTCTGTCGGCTTAGTTCTCTCTTGCGACGAAGAATCTAGGTGAAGAGGAACGAACTATCGGTTTTCAATTCATTTTTCTTGAAAATTCTCTATTGTTTTTAGAAAATAATTTGAAGTTCGATCAATGGATTTTCTTGGACGGTTTGGAAGTGCTTTTGGAAATAATTCAGATAGCGCTTTAGAAAAATCGAAATCAAAATCCATAGTCTTGGAGGAAATAGAATTAAGTCTCGATCTCTCGACCAATGGTTGCTTTGGGGTAGACCTGAAAGGGAAATCGAAGTTGATCCGTTCTTCCTCTATTGCATCTATTCTACCATTACCAAAAACTGAAGTTGAAAAAGTAACAGTGCCAACGGTATCGACTGGTTCCCTTGTAAGAACTACTTCTCTGCCTGTAGAGACAGAAGAAGTTATAAGAAAGAGAAAGGAGATGCAGTTTCTAAAGAGGCTAGAGGTGAAGAGAAAGCGTCTGGAGAGGAGAAATTCCCTAAAATCGGGGGTTAGTTCAAAGGAGAAGTCAGACTGTATCGATTTTGGGGTCACAAACAGTTGCCAGAGTGGAATCAGTGTAGGTGGAGTTGTCAATGGGTTTACTTCATTCAATGTTAAGGCTGTTTCTCTTGGGTCACAGGGAAGTTCTTATTCTGCTGGTACATCAGAGATCCAGGCGAAATCCATCCAAGGTACTGGAGCACCTTTTATTATGACGTATAATTTTGTTGTTTCTTCACGTGCATGATTTGCCATGGATAAACAGACTTTAAAAGTGAGATAGGAAATCACCTCGTGTTTACATTTTAGAGTAAGAGGAAGTTTGTCCACACTCCATAGCATTTATAGGAAAACCAAAATTGTAACACATACAGCTTAGTAGTTATAAAATGTGGTTTGCTGTTTTAGTTTTGTGAAAAGTGAGGTTTCTTTGCGGAATCAATTTGCAAAGGGTCTTTGTGTAGGGCTTAATACCGAAAATTATTAAAAGGGTGACTAAACCGCAAAAGTTGCACATAAGGTAGCAGAAACCATTGGTCCACAGCAGCTATGCCGCTGCTTGTACTGCTGGGAACATTAATGTACCTTTAAATCTGTAATGGTGGTAGTTATAATCTGATGTGGCAGCCCATATTAATTATTACATGTTATTTAGTCTTATTTTTTTTGTGTTATGTCTGCCTTTGTTAATTGAATGATTATCCTGGTTGTGATTTTTGTATAGTGCTTGGGTTGTTGAATAAGTTCTCGCGTATAGAGGATATATATTTATACTGTGAATTCATGATTAGTGATAATAGATATGGTTGTTGGACATTCTCTTTTGGTGTTTAGTAAGGAACATATTTTGTCAATGATGCTTTAGTTGCTTGATATTTTCATACTGAGTAATATAATGTAATTTGGTGTACTTTTATTATGTGTCTTGCAGTTACTGATAGCAAGAGCAACCCACAAAATGCTGTCAATGGTGTCTCCCCTGTACCAAACGCCAATTCATTAGGAAGGACGAACAGCATGGTTGATGAAATGCCTTGTGTTTCAACCAGGGGTGAAAATGGGAGGACAATTGAGGGGTTTCTTTACAATTTTAGAAAAGGTGGGGCTGAGGTGCGAATAGTTTGTGTTTGCCATGGAAGTTTCCTCACACCTGCTGAATTTGTGAAACATGCGGGGGGTGGCGATGTTACCAATCCCCTGAGGCATATAACAGTGAATCCAAGTGGCCTCTAAAGGTTTATTTAGAGAGTTCAATTTCTAGATTTTAGTTATGTTGTTAGATTTCCTTCTGAAACAAGAAGGAAAAAGAAAAAATTATTTTTTCTGATGTGATAAGAGGTTTGTACTTGGACATTTGTAAATTAATAGAGCTTCAGATTTTTCTGTTTTGCTGGCATATTCTTTGTTGGTTCATTTCCCCCGTCCCCTGATTTATATTTCCTAACCAGGGAAACTGGTAGAGAATATCTTTTAGATAAATCTTCTTTCAAAAGGCCATATAAATTACTAGCAACTTTCAAGCAAAAGTAGGAGGGCTGAAACAGTTGTCTATGGAAACTTTTCCATTCCAGCATTGTCCATTCTTTTAATAGTCGGATATTTCACATAGCTGGAGATGACAAATGGGATATTATTGTGGGTCTTTATTGATGAAGATTCGTGTGGTGGAAATACCATGTCTTCAAGGTTACACTGAGACATCAACAGATTGCTGTATAAAGAAAGCGTACAAGACAGTATCAGAGATATTGAAGTAAGATGTCTTGTGCACGATTGGACAAAAAAAAAATAGTTAAGATTTCTGCATTAAACCGTAGATATCCGATATCCAATCATAATCAATTAGTTTAATAAATTGAATAACCATAATTTCATCCGTATTGATTAGTTTCTGCACAATTTTCCCAAGTCAGGATAAAGGGAAGGGTTGCTATGGACGTGGAGAATCCTACACTAAAATAATCGGGTTGGGATAGGTGGGCCAAAGGGCGGTCTGCGTGGGGTGGGTCGATTTTTATTTTATTTGACAAAAAAATAAACTACCAAAAACTAAAAAAACAAATCCAAAAATTCCAGAAAAATTAAAAAAAAAAACAGAAAATATAAAAAAATAATCATAATATTTTATATAATTTTTTTAACTAAATTGGGTTGATTAATTATAATTGTTTAAAAATAGAATAAAATTTGAAAATTTTCAAATAATTCTAAAAAAAATCAGAAAAATAAAAAAACATTAAAGTCGAAAAAATTATATCATAATTTTTGAAATAATTTATTTAAACTAATTCGGTTTTACATATTTAATTATTAAAAAAATGAAATTTATAAAAATTCTAAGTTATAAAATATTTTTTTATAATTATTTTTTGAACATCAATATTTATAAAAATGATAACTTACCTTCCTTCTTAATTCCGGACTTTGGACCGGCTATGTAAAAAGAACATAGGCGGGTTCTAACTTTTTTATTAGTAATATTTTTAAAAAAAATAACTTAACGAATAATTAAGGTGCATCATAGGTTGGGACAAGTGACCTCTTCCTCTTTCCCACGGGTTCAGCTTCCATTGGTGAGGGCGGTACACTTAGATTTGGGGTTTCTGTTGGAGTTGTTGCCATAGAGGAGAGCGGTATCGAAACATGTGATGGGGTTCTTCGATTATTACATATTGAGTAAATATTTATTGAGATTGAGGTTAAGGTAGATAGTTAAGATTTTGTGGTAGATAAGTTCCTTGAGGGTGAAATGAGAGGTTATTATGTCGATGATAGACCGATTCAGAAGTATTTACATTCGGATCTGGATAATAATCTTCACCAAAATTTTCCACACAAAACGATGAAGAAAATCATCAACGAGAGGATTTGCCATTTCTAGAAAAAAAGAATATAAAAGTAAAAATATCAATGAATTAAAATTATAAATAAAATAAAATCACAAATAAATAAAAAATCAATTTAACATAATGTAAATGAATTAAAAATACAAATAAAATAATACTATAAATAAATTAAAAATTAATTTAACATAATGTAAATAAATTAAAACTATAAATAAATAAATAAATTTAACGTAATGTAAATGAATTAAAACTACAAATAAAATAAAACTACAAATAAATAAAAAATGATATCAACATAATGTAAATGAATTAATGTTATAAATATAATAAAACTACAAATAAATAAAAAATATAATATAATGTAAATAAATTAAAACTATAAATAAAATAAAACTACAAATAAATAAATAAAAAATTAACGTAATGTAAATGAATTAAAACTACAAATAAAAAAAAATAAGTTCAACATAATGTAAATGAATTAAAGTTACAAAATAATAAAACTACAAATAAATAAAAGATAAATTCAACATAATGTAAATGAATTAAAAATATAAATAAAATAAAACTAGAAATAAATAAATAAAATTAACGTCATGTAAATGAATTAAAATAATAAAAAAAGTAAAACTATAAATAAATAAAAAAATAAATTTAACTTAATGTAAATGAATTAAAATAATAAATAAAATAAAACTATAAATAAATAAAAATAAATTTAACATAATGTAAATGAATTTAAACTACAAATATAATATAAAAAACTAACCTCCAAGCGGTATATGATAAATTTAACAACACTTTCACTTCTTGTCCAATAAAAAATAAATAACAATACTAGAACTAATTGTTTTAATTGGAATAATATACTAAAACTATTTTTTTTTCTAAATGAAGTTATGAAATATTGAGTATATGAGGAACTAAGAATGAGAGCTTAAAAAGAGAGAGAAAGATTAAATATTTTGTGTGATTTTAGATGAAAATTAGGGTGAGTATTTATAGATATTAATTTATATTTTTTTTAATTTTTTTGGGATTTTTCTGTTATTATTATTTTTTGATTAAATTTGAATTCAAGTATAATTGATTTGATATAAAGTGGGTTGGATTTGAAATAAAATGGGTTTGATTTGAAACAAAGTCCATTATTCCATTGGGGGGGGGGGGTCATAACTTCACCTGTACATATCAAAGAAAAAAGGAAACAAAAAAACAAAAGATCTTAACGTGGATAAGAGATTGCCTCAGATCCTTGAAATTTCCATGCGTTTCATCAGCCTTGTGGAAAGAGGCTATGGAACAACAAGAGCAAATGCATTACATAAACGTGCCTAGAACTACAAGTCTACAATATTGAGTGCAGGAATTCAAAAACACAAAAAAACAGCGTATTATCTTTGACATTTGAACTGAGAATGACCTTTCTTTCTAGAATAAATTAATATTTTTAATTTACATCTGCAACACCTTTTTTGGAGATGCACCAGTAGCCAACCAGCAATCAAAAGCTAAAAAGGGCAAAAAAAAAAGTAAAATAAATATTCAGACTATATTACAAAGTTGCAAACCTACTAAATTCAATAAAAGGGGGCTCTAAATGCGCTACTTACATCTATTCTATCCCCCCCCCCCCCATTCTAAAATCTCTAAAACCCATAAAAACCGTCCAAAACAGGATATTAGAACTGCACTTACTATCATGTTGGTGGTTGCAACTGTTTCAACCTTTGTACCACCTGCTTCATTGTCGGTCTTATTGACAATGAATCAACAGTGCACATTACTGCCAAATGCAGAACCTCGACCATGTCATCATGTGGCCCCACATCCCAAAGCCCCTCGATAAAAAATTCCTTTGCACGACCTTGTCTCAACAACATGCATGCCCATTGCACAATATTAAACCCATTACCATAAGGTGAAAAAGATGGGTCAAGTGCCTTTTTGTCAGAAATTAATTCCATCAAAACAACACCATAACTATAAACATCAGCCTTATCAGAGACGCGGCATGTCATCGCATACTCAGGTGCCACATACCCAAAAGTACCTGCCACGCCAGTGGTCGCATGGGTTTCTGAATTACCCAATAACCTTGCTAACCCAAAATCCGACAAGTATGCATTTAATTCATTATCCAATAAAATGTTGCTTGGTTTCACATCCCGATGCAAAATCCGAGGAACACAACCATCATGTAAATATGCCAGTGCCCTTGCAATGTCAAGTGCAATTTTGTGTAATATTCTCCAATCTGCAATTCGTTTTGATCTCTCTTGAATAAAGCGTTCTAAGTTACCACCAGGCAAATAATTGTAAATTAGAAACATCTCAGATTCACTCAAGTGATACCCTATTAGAGTTACAAGATTGGGGTGTCGCAGCCTCCCTAGGGTTTTGATTTCGGCATGAAATTGTTGCAATCCATTAAATCTACCCACAGAGAGCCGCTTGATTGCAACTAATACACCTGGTGAGATCTCAGCCTTGTAAGTTGCACCAAAACCACCACTCCCTATGCAATTGCTTGCATTGAAGCTTCCTGTTGCTCGTACCACACTTTCAAAGGTAATAGGAACACCAATCTCAGAGAAAACTATGACCTCTCTCCTACCACGCCGCCTCCTAGAAGCAGCCTCATTTCTTTTGGGTGCACATTTGCGGGAGTATATGAATAGCACAATAAGTGCTAGTAAAACCGATACTATGGCAGTTGCAGAGGTAATTGATGCAATTTCAATCGAACTAAAGCCATTATTACTTTGTGTCGATGGGCTTGCAGGATTTGAACTGTTGGAGTCCGGGGAATTCCAATCTTGCCCCTGGGAGCCAGAAAAGGAATATACACGGCAGGATTGGAGATTAGGATTTCCAACAACAGTGCTACAACTGATTGTGGTGGCATTAGAAGGTAGTGGGCCTGATAAGTTATTAAAAGAGACATTGAAAATGGTCAGAGCAGGCAAACCCGCAAACCCATTAGGGATCTTGCCAGAAAGTTTATTGTTGTTGAGTAGGACGGTAGAGAGGTTATGTAAATTCACCAAGTTGCCTGGGATTTGACCAGAGAAAGAGTTTGAGGAGAGATCTAATACCTCCAGAGATTTCAACC
This sequence comes from Schoenoplectus tabernaemontani, assembly GCA_037127355.1. NCBI lineage: Eukaryota > Viridiplantae > Streptophyta > Magnoliopsida > Poales > Cyperaceae > Schoenoplectus > Schoenoplectus tabernaemontani. The sequence goes on from CM073752.1 coordinate 13,528,362, forward strand.
CAGATAAATCTGGAGGAATGGATCCAGTAAGGAAGTTGTGGTTCAACAACAACCACTTTAAATTCTGCAAATTTGAAAGTGAGGATGGAATTTCACCATATATGGAGTTTCTACTCAGGTCAAGAGAGACAAGATTAACCAACTGGCCAACGCTTTCTGGTATTGTACCATTGATGTGATTACCAGCAAGTTCAAGCACAATCAGTGAGGTACACATTGTACCAATATCAACTGGGATTCCACCAGAGAAGAAATTACTGCTCAAGTTTACGATTAGACCCTTGGAGTTGTTATAATTAGCCAGAAGACCTGGCCCAAGCTGCCCTGCTAGGCTATTTCCATCAGCCAAAAAAGCATAAATTCTTTCCTTCCCCACTTTCGAAGCTGCCAGCGGAAACATTGAAATTTCACCTGTGAAATTGTTTTGTCCGAAATTATGGTAACTCACAAGACCATAACCGAAAGCAAAGTGGGCAAGAGTCTTGTTCATAAAGTATGAATAGTAGGCTGATGCTGAGTCATCAATGGGCAATTTTGGTGAAACACAGGTTCCAGAATCAAAAGTACTAATAGCACCAGTAAGCTGATTTCTACTTACATCAAATAAATCCATGCATGGCACTGGCAACTCCTTGCTTATTGTACCATTCAATTTATTTGAACTCAAGTTTAGAAACTTTAAATTGGTACAATTCATTAGCCCATTTGGTATTCCTCCTGAAAATGGATTCTCGCCCAAATTGACCATCTCCAAATTATTACAATCACCCCAATCAACAGGCAATGGACCCTCTAGGGTCGCCCTTGGCGCCCACAAAACCCTAAGTTTCGGCAATTTTACTATACTCGCTGGTATCCCTCCTTGGTAAAAATTGAAATCATCAACATCCGCATAAGATGAAGAATTGGAGATCTCCTTTCCACTGTACGGGTTTGAAAGGACAAGAACTGATAACTCCACACACCCACCAAGCTCCGACGGCACGGGTCCACTGAGACTGTTTCTGGAAACATCCAAAGTTTGGAGATTTCTCAAACTACCAAGCTCGACTGGTATGATGTCATCCAGCAAATTGGAGAAAACCAGTAAAGATTTCAACTTGCCACATTTTGCGAGGTTTGGGGGTATGCTACCAACCAGAAAATTCCCAGACAAGTCCAAAACCTCAAGATTAGGGCAATTCAACCCAATATCATCCGGAATTGACCCGCTTAAGTGGTTAAAACTGAGCCTCAGCTCTCTCAAATTCGGAAGTGGTGATGCACAAACGGACACAGACCCGTTAAACAAGTTGTTAGACAAATCTAGGGTTTCTAACTTACTGAGATGGTTAACTTCTGCCGGGATCTCGCCGGACAAGGCATTGGAGTTGATGAACAGAAATCTGAGCTGCGTGAGCGCTCCAATGGAAGCATCCAGTGTCCCACTGAGTCCGAAAGAGGAGAGGCCGAGAGAAGTGACACGGGACTGGGACCCGCAGGAGACACCAGACCAGAGGCAGAGGTTAGGACCAGTCCAGTTAAAAAGGCGACTGGAGTGGTCTGATGAGACGGCGGATTTAAATCGGAGGAGGGAGGAGCGATCGTCTGAGCTGGAAAGGGAGAGGAAAGAGAGAAAGAGGAACAGGATGTGTGTAAGGCGGCGCACCATCTGCGGTGGCCGGAGCATTAGAGCGGGAAGGAAGCAAAGGTAGAGAGGGTAGGGAAAGTAAATAGGGGATTTGACAGGGGGTTTTCAGAGAGGAGGCGTGCGTTGTCGGGCCGTCTTCCCCTCTTTTACTCCGTCTTGGAGCTGACTGTGGAGTGCTCGCTTTCCTCTTTTACAAATCCGACCTGTAGAATTTTAATATTTGTTCGCCCTCTAAGCTTGTTGGCACTTGGCACTTGGGCAGTGAGGTGCACTTGCTAATGGTAACAATTACAAAAGAGAAAGCACTTGTACAAAGAGAGTTGTTTTTTTCTTAAGAAAATGGAAGCACTGTAGGATTCGTCCGTTATTCATCCGAAAAAAAAAAAAATGAAGTTGGCGTTAAATTTAAATAGCCTCCAAAAACGGATAGACTTCTTTTACATCAGTAAAATAGTTAACGAGTAATTTATTGGGAATAGTTAGAGGTGGTAATCGGGCGGGTCGGGTCGGGTTCGGGTTCGGGTCGAGCGGGTCGGGTCAGTTTGATTTTCTAGAAGAAATCGGGTCGGGTCAATTTATATATTGTGTTTTTTCAGATCGTTGATAGATTTTGATTGGATTGAAGGTCATTTGATCTCGGGTCGGATCAGTTTGACTTTCTTAAAAAATCAGGTCAAATCTAGTTCGAATCCGGACGGGTTTCTCGGGTCGGGTCGGGTTCTGCCACATCTAGAAATAGTGTCTTGGAACTATCCGCATGTATAACAGTAAGATTAATTTGAAGTCTGGCACATCAATAGTCAACATTAAAATACACTTTTCAAACAATAGTCATCATTAAAATACACTTTTTAAACAATAGTCATCAACTATTTTCAAACAATAGTGAAGTAAGGTGATTTGAGAGAGAATTTTACTTCCTCAAATTAAACATCTATTTAGGTGTTTTAAGTTAAACGACCAGTTTATTGACAAAATTATCCAAGAAAACTAAAGATTATTTACAACTTTGATAATATAAAAGAGAGATAATTAGAAGAGGACTGCTGAAGTACCATCATTATAGAGTTCTGAAAAAATCCGAATGGATAAATCCGTTTTGAGCAAACTCGTGTCCCTCATCCGTTCCGGACCGTCCCGAGTAGATCCGTAGGTAGATCCGGACCCGCTAATGGTCCGGTCCTAGCAAGGACCGGGTATAAAAAGTTTGATAATAAAACCGTCAAACTTGTCCCGCTCTCATCCGTTATCCGCTCTCACCCGCCCCGCTCTCACCTGCCCAAACCCGCTACCCGGACCCGACCGGATAAACCCGTGAAACCCGGACAGGTGACCTGTGATACCCGGACCTGATACCCGTGCTACCCGAACCTCATACTCGTGAAACCCGAACCAGACCCGTGCTACCTGGACGGGTCATCTCTGCTGGACCAATTAATTAATTTCATTCATAATTAAATGAATTTGGATGAAAAATGGCCAGACTATGATTATTTTAAAAATTAATATTTAAAAATGAAAAAAATATATATAAAATATTTTCAAGTACACTATTTAAATATTAATTTATAACTAATTCAAGAAATTTATTTAAAAAATGTTTTCTAAAACATTTAATTTTTTTAATTTACTTTTTATATTTTTTACATTTCAATTTTCTCTGCTTAAATTTATTTCATAAAAAAGTTATTACATGAGAAACTAAAATTCAAGAACGGGTTGTAAATTTATAAATAGGAACAAAAATTGACATTTAATAAATATTTATTCTTCATTGAAATTTTAATTTAAAAAATGTACAATAGTTAAACCGATGCAAAATTATTGTCATATAGTTAAACGACACTTATAAGTTTTCTTGAGATTTTTGTTATTTTACATTATCGATAAATTTCACCTTTTTTTACCAATATCTCATTGTATTGTATCGTTAAATCAATTATTGTGATATAGTTAAACGATACTTCAATGCGGCGTTGCATGGCGGCACTGTTAGTTTGTAATAATCTTAAAGTCAATGATATGATAAATTTATTATATAAAACTTTGTTCATGAATTGGATATTTAAATGATATTTTGTTTTTTTTAGTATTATTGAATTTATGAATCATTCCGAATTCATGACTGAAATTATGAAACTTCATAATATAGAATATACTCTTAACAGTCACTAACCAAGGTAATTAGCAGGAACACTAATTAATCGCTATCAGGTTAGTATGTGAATTAAATGATTGTCAAGTTTCACAGATCATAGACAAAAAGTTGTCATTTTAATCACATAAATAGAAGTTCAAGGAATATCATATTTAACAGATCCCGAATGAAACATTAAATGAAATTGTGTTCGTGTCATTAATACTTTCATTCAGTGTTAACTTTTAAAGTATGAGGTATTCATCTTTACTACATAAGATATGTATGTGTGTGATTTCTATCAAACGTTGTCCGTAAAATATGGTTATAAAAGTAGTTTTTCGGTATACATAACTTATGTGAAGGAAAAGATGATTTGCCTAAAGTATTATTGTCCCTCGTATCTCTATACGAGTTATAGCATCACTGGGGCTCTTGATAGAGTAAGATTATCTGCTAGTAGTATAATTATAAGAGTAATTATATTTGATAATTTACTCAAGATCAAGAAAAGATTAAGTTTACAAGGACGACACATACCTACATTGAAACTGATCTAAATAGGTATGAGACAAAAGAATTAAATATAAGTAAATAGTTTACTGGATCATGATATTATATAGTAAATCATCATCTAGGAAATTGGATGGTCATACTGCATTCGTCAGATGCCTCCTATCATTATAAAGGTTAAAATGATTTTAACTCTATTTATCAATATGAACCGAATATGATCAGATATTATCCGCATAAATTTACACCCTAGTTGTTCCCAATATCGCTAAATTCTCTATGTATTTGTGTATACATCATACATTCAGTGCGCTATATGTACTGACAATAACCCCGAACAAAGAGTTGGGTCACAGCGACAATAATTTCACCACACTATGGACATTTAGGGTTGTAAACGGAAAGGATTCGGAACAGATAATGCTGAAATTATATTCATATCTATTTTTTATTGACGGATACGGATACGGTTACTAATATTAAACGGATATCAAAATTTAATATCAAATCTGTTTTAAACGAATACAGATACGAAACGGATATTTCACATATACAAATTTTGTAATGGATAGGAAATAAAATTTAATGTATATTACTAATAGATATGTATATATAATAAATATAAGTACTTATATTAACAAGTAAGAATTTATAATGTATATATTTATTAGTATTTATAATAATAATATTGTACATAAATAAAAATATTGATAAATTATATTATTTTATAAATAAAAATTTATAATATATGCTCTATTTTGGATATGGATAATAGAGTCTGAAATCAAATTTGTATCCGTATCCGCATCATTTCTTACGGATACGAATCGAATACGGATACGGATAATATATTTTTGAATAATTTTCAGATGCGGAGCTGAACAAAGCGGATATTATTCGCTCCGTTTACACCCCTAACAACACTGGATAATCGCAAAATATCTGGAATATATTGTTTCCATTTAGCAAATCTACTAGAAGAGAACGACCTCCTTCCTACGATTAGGGTTTTGAACGAACGAGTACGAGCCGAGTCTAATGCAACTCAAACTCGAGCTAACAGTAATATGAGCTGAGCTAACTCGAATAATTAAGTCTAATTTTAGCTGTCAGTCTAGCTCATATTTAGGTCATGTATGACTCGAGCTAACTGTGGTTCGTCAATTTAGCTCATTTTTGTGTTTTGATTTGTCGATTGATTTTAAAACAGTAACTAAAATCAAAAACAGCTGATAAATTAAAATAAAGAACAAATAAATTACATAACAGCTGATAAAAGGGAACCTCAACCGATACTACTTTCAATCCAAAAACTGAAATCGACAACATTTATTTTCACTAAATAGATAAAGTAAAAATAATAAATAAATTACATAACAATATAAGTTTAAACAATGTAAAGACATTTAAATAGAAATATGAAAAATGACAGGCCCAATAATATAAGCGAGTTGATGAGTTATCAAGTGAGTCAACTCTGATTTGTATTCGAATCAAAAAATATACAAATCAGTCGGTTCGAATTAGATTTAGCTCGAATTAAATTCAATTCGAATTATGAAAAGCTAAAATTCAAATTAACTAGATATGTGCCCAGCCCTACCTTACAGAAACCAGATTTTGACCTGTGTTTGCTAGGATTCCACTTCCATGCCCCCCCCCCCCCCCCCCCAATGACTCGTCACTCCACCAATGGGAGAGGAATTCAAAGTAGAGATTTGCTCAGCTTTCGAAAAATATTTTGTTGACAAAATATGCATAACCCGTGTAATTAAGATAATATTTTCAAGCGTATATAGCTTGCGTTGATGAAACTAAATAAAGCCAATAACTTGCACGGAGAAGAAACGTTTGCTTCAATTTACCAAGCCAAGATTTTTTTATGAGTCGCTTTTCATCGAGAGAGAAGAATATTTGGATGAGTCACTGTCCACTAATACCTTTGCATTATGCAAGGAAAATATGTCGTTCCAAGTTAGAAGAAAGACAGATCCCTGTTATTTGCATCTACGCATGTCCAATAAATTAAAAGAATGTTTGAAGGGTTAGAAATGGTTGGTGGCTCACATGTGGATGGATAAGACTAACTTTATTTTGTAAGACTTGTACATTGTATGCTTTATCATTATTATATTGTTGCGATTAGATAGTTTATTGATCCATTCCATTCTCACCATCAATTCTGTTGTAAACTTGTAATGCATATTTGAAAGGTAAATCAAATTAAAATGTCCAGTGATGCAAAAAAATATTATCAATTTAGAAATTTTAGCAAAAAAATAATTAGCAATTTTTGCAAAAAAAATTTATCGATCTATAATCTCTTGTAGGAACATAAACATCAAATATCCTAAAATATTGAATGTATATCATGAGAGTAAAATTATGGATGAATTTACTAGCGCAAAATTGGTTCTGTACTGATTTATAAATAATTGGGATGGTTTTTAGCGGCGAGGACTTTTTTTCTGACCATTATGAGAACTTTGTGCTATTTTATTAATGATTGCTAAGGTTGGTAGTGTGATATTTTTTGTTTTGAAAATTATGAGAACGCGTGAGCTTTATAAATATACAACAAATAGATGATATTTTAGTAAATGATCATGAGAAAACAACTTCGATCAATATTGTTATTGTAACTGAGAAGAGAACCGGCTGTAAGCTAGATTCCCCCTGTTTACTTTCCAGCATTCACACCCATACTGCCATACATTTGAAATCTGTGAGTACTACCAAAAATTTAGTGATATAAATTAGTATAAGCCTAATGCTTGATTAAAAAAATCACAAAAAAAGTTATGTTGTATTGTCGTTGTTAATCTGATGTTTGCGCTTGCAGTGTCTACATATTAAAGATTATAATCGTTTTGACACCACTTCATGCATAACATAATTGCACAGACAAAATGAACAAATTTAAATTTTAACGTATTCATCTTTCGGTTATAAATATATTTAGCATTTTTTTATATATTTCCGTTCACGCACACCACAAATAAATGCAAAAGTATATATACTAGTTAGCAGTTTAAATTTGTTGGTTCAATTAATTTTTGTTATCAGAATTGGAATCCTGAACTTGTAGCACAAAAATAATACCGTCCATATAATTTTAGCACTGTTCACATGAGAATCCATCAGAAACGAGACAAAATAACATGGACGAGGGGGGGTAGAAGAAACCATGCAATGTTAACTAAAAACAGAATTTTATGATAAGCTCACCAATCATTTCGATGAGCTAAATTAAAAGATATATTTATCATCTTCAAAATTTTAATTTATGTTGTTTGATAAATTCATATGAAAATCTTATAAGATATCAAAATTTTGTCTTTTCTATTTTTTTTAACTATTTTTCAGATTTATAAGATGACTCTGAAATAATAATAAAATGACAAATATTTATACATGAAACCAGATAATTTTAAAAAATATAAATAAATACTTAGAAAAAAAAATTCTATCTCATGATATTTCGTATAAAATTTATTTGCGCAACATAAATCGGAATTTTGAAGCTGATAAATATATATTTTTTAGTTAAGCTCATCAAACAATGAGCTTTACCCCACCTAGATTTACTCGTTAACTAAATATTACAAGTTGTTGGAGTTAATTTCCAGACATTGATTCATAGGAAATAATAATTTTAAAGAAAAATTCAATTTTAAAAATATACAAGAGTGAATTCAATTAAAATATATTGCATTACTTTTACTATAATAAAACTTTTGTGTTACATAAAACATATACAAAACATATACAAGATACTCTGCTATAGATCGGAAGGGGTACTATTAATTTATTAAATGAACTTGAACTCAATATTTTAGCTCCTCCATTAATTTTGATCAAGCTCCACCACCGGTGACTGCCCTGTTTGTAATGAAGATCCGACGGTTCAGATTATCTTCTTGTATGGCGTGCAACATCGCAGAGGGTATGGACCCTAATGTTTTGGGAAGTAATTATCATTTGTTTGGAAATAAAAGCTAAAGGCTGGTGATTTACTGATGAGAGTGGAGAGGTGAATCTACGAAGAAGAATTTAAGAGTACTACATAATGAATCACCTGAAACAATTTTAATTTCTTGAAATAATTTACATGTCACGAATTACAAGAAGAGTATGGTTGTAAACGAGCTGAGTCGAGCTAAGTTGGGTTAAGTTCATGCTCAGTTCATTAGCTTAACGTGCCGATCCGAGCTAATTACTTTCGAATCAAAATTTTTGGTTTGAGATCGGCTCGTTAAGTTAACGAGCTAATCAAACTGGCTCATTAAGGATAATTTAATAGTTAATAGTATTTTTATGATATTTATATTAAAATAACTTAATGATAAAATATTTCACATAATTTAATAATTTAAGTATATGTTATATTATAAACTATTTACTATACTAAAAATTCATAATAAAATATATAAATAATAAATATTACTAGTTTAACGAGCTAAATGAGCCTAACAAGCCGAGACGATCTCAGCTCAAATTCGACTCATTAACTTAACAAACCGGTTTGTTAACGGCTCAGTTCATTAACATACGAGCTAATAACAAATTAATCCCGAACAAATTACGAGCGAACCATCGCGAACTTTTTATCAGCCCTAAACAAAGAGAGACACGAACCTGACCATAGATGAACTAGAAACCTTCGTGGCAGTGCTTACTCATTTTCAATCCTTTTTCATGAAAATATCTTTGGAGTCAGACGCCTGCTAATGGACACAGTACTACAGTAGCCCGTGGGCAAAACAGGTCAAGTAGCAACTGGACTTACTAGACAGGGTAGTATCTGGTCACGGGCCTAAAACTAGGCTCAAACTCAAACAGAAAATTTGTAATGGGCCGACCATAGATAAATCTTCAACAGGGAATGAGCTTAGCGTGGTTCTCATTCGAGCCTCGGTCACTCTCCAAGTCTCCATCAGGGGTCTAAATGAATGGGTACGGTCGGATAGTAATTAAAATTATATTTATATTTATTTTAATTTTTAAATATAAATATGAATATATATATTTTTGAATATAAATACGGATAATATATATAAATAGTCAAAAATAAATATAAAACTCATTTAAAACTTATAAAATCTATTAAAATATATAATAAAATAAGTTTTTAATATTATTCTTTATCTAAAAATATATTATTAATTTAAAAATATAAAAATTCATAATATATATTCAATTATAGCGGTGAATATTATTTATTTTTTATGATATATATTAAATAGAGGTGTGTTAATGTGCTTTATAAAGCACAAAATACTTCGTATTTCACGGTTATATCTCATGTTTCAAAATTTAAATAGACGATCCAAACCATTAAATTATCAAAATCTCGTTGGTGATCAAATTTTATATTTTTTGGATTTTTTTTTACTATTTTTTAAAGGGCTACAAAATTCATTGATCTGACGTCTTCTGAACCATTCGATATCAACGATTTTCTATCCCTTTAAATAAATAGCAAAAAATTCTAAAAAATATATAATTTGATCACCAAGGAGATTTTGATATGATGATCATATTTAATGATTTGGATCATCTATTTAAATTTTAAAATATGAGATATAAGCGTGTGAAGTACGAGATATTTTGTGCTTTATAAAGAACATTAGCACACCTCATATTAAATAATTAAGATTAAAAATCATTTTCATATCATTTTTCATTTGAATATTCGAATATTATGCATATCGTTTTTCAAATACAAATCAGATATAATCGAATATAATCAGATATAAATCGAATTATATTTAGTTTTTCAAATACAGATCAGATATAATCGAATATAAGCATATCATTTTTCATCTGAATATTCAAATACAAATTAACAAATTATTATATTTAATTTTTCAAATACAAATCAGATATAATCGAATATTATGCGTATAAGTTTGCACCTACTCGCCGTCCAACTTTCTCCTCCAAAAGCTCCACCGCTTCGCTTCTCTTCTCTTCTCTTCCTAAACTTTAGCTAATTGGAACACCCTCTCGCTTCACTCTCTCCGAACTCTGTGTGCCTTCTGTGTCATCTCTCTCGTTGTCTCGCATCTATTCACAGTGCATCAGTCGTGAGCAGTCTCTGTCACAACTCATCACCATCCAGTCTTCGGGAGGTGAGATTATTATATTACATTGATCCATAGTTTTGTGATTGTTAGAGTTGATTGAAATGTGCTGGATTTTATTCAAAACTCAAATTCTTTTTTGGATAATGTCTCAAGAGCCAAACTTTCAGATTGTGACGAGTTGAATCGTAAACTTTTAATTTTGACAAACATCATAAACTATCTTTTGGTGACAAATGAACCCCAATAAATAACCATTCTGTAATACTTATTTTAAATTATACAATGACCAAATACCCTCGTATGTATGTGCATGATATTTAAAATAATTATACTTTATGAATTTTAATTTACATAAAGTTAGCAACCATTTCAAACTGACATTATTTACATTTTTTTAATATATGCTTATGTATTTTATTTATGTTTAAAATATTTTATTGCATTAATAATTAAAATTGACATTATTTTTTAGTATTGACAATAAATAATATGTTTATTTTTTATGCTTTGTTTTTTATACTTTTATTTTTTAAATAAAAAATATAGTATTTTTCTGAATATTTAACGGATGGTATTTTTTTTAAATAGTTGCTAACTTTATGTAAATTAAAATTTCATAAAGCATAATTACTTTAAATATCATGCACATAGATGCAAGCGTAATTTGATCATTGTATAATTTAAAATAAAGTATTAAAAAACAATTATCTGTCAAGTTAGTTCGAAGGGCACTCGAATCATTATCCCTTCTTTTTTCTTTGCACAATTACAGAATATAGTTTCAATTCGCATGAATTGTTTAACCTGAGTGTTTGTTAGCTTTTCATTTGCTTTCTCCCTTCATTTATATGATTGTTGTTAACCTGAGTGAACTTTCTTGCAGTTACTTCTTTATTTTTTTTTTGTTAACCTGAGTGAACTTTCTTGCAGTTACTTTTTTATTTTTTTGAAAAAATAGAGCTCTCATAAATCTGATATATATTAATTTTCATATGCTTTTATCGAAACTTAAAGTTAAATGTACAACTCTCCAAAGAAAAACAAGTCATATTACTATTCGTACTAAGCTTGCGGTTCTCTTGCGGTTACTTTAAATATTTGCCTTTGTTTATTAACTCTTATGTTCTATCTGCTGTTTTAGTTTTTGTTAGTAGTTTCTCGTTTTTGATTCTTTGTTAAATTAAATCTGAAAAAAATTGGTCGTTGAACCCTATGACAATGACGGGCGATCTAGGCAAAAATAGCCTTTTCATTTAGGCTTTCAAGCTTCCATCCAGCAGCAAGGCCCCGCTGGTCAAAATTCTGGGCAAATAGGGGGCTTTCTTCGATTTTAAATTTTTAAGCCGGTCATGACCTGGACTGGACAATACCTTATGTGGTCGGAATTTGGTTTTGGACTTTCACTCTCTATCAGACTATCATGCCAAACTGGATATGGTCGTAGCTAGCATTTAATGGAATTTGATCTTTGATTGTTTATACTCCTGTTTTCTTGGTTTCTTAGCACATGTAGCAGTAGCATAGTGCGGTTTATCGATTTAGGCGTTTGCCTCATATTGTGTATTTAACAACTTTACAGAAGCAATGGTTCGATTATTTTATTTATCGGTTTCTTTTTTACCTTTTACAATAAGATGCGGTAAATAGTTCTGTTTTTCTTTTTCTAGTTATCCGACCTATTTAATTAACATCTCTGGTCATATATAGCTGAGCTAGTATTAGTTATATTGACAACAGACGTTGGGTATTCTATGTGACAAGAAAGTTTTAAATAAACTAAATGGTAAGTTTTACATAACGGCCATTAAGCTTATGATACTATATGGTGTAGAATACTAAGTTACTAAAAGATTTCACATTCAAAAGGTAAATATAACTGAAGTGCGTATGTTGTGCTAGATCTATGATCATATAAGGAGGGATCGAAACAGAAATGACGATATACGAACAAACTTGAGATTATATATATCAATTCAAGAGAAGTTGGTCAAATAACGTTCACGATTGTTTGATCATATCCAACGAAAGTCTCCTAAGACAAAGCATGCAATGGTATTCTAAGTCTTTCAAAAGTATAAAAAGAGATAGAGATCAATCAAGACTGACATGGGAGAAAATAATAAAATAGATTTGAAAGAATAGAGTATACCGAAAGAGTTTGTTTTGGATAGAATGCCTAAAAGATGGCAGTTCATGTTACCGGAACTATAATTTAGGACTTCGAGTTTAGTAGTAGAGTCAAAATCATAGACTTCAGTCTATTAGATTTTTATTTTATTTTGATTTTAGGTTTTATAGTTTTAGGATTTAGGAGTGCAATTTATAACGTAGGTTTACTATGATGATTATTATTGTTATTATTATTATTAACATTACTATTATTATTATTATTTTATTAGTATTATTATTATCATAACATCATCGTCGTCGTTATCATTATCATCATTACTAGCATCATCATTATTAGCACTAATATTATTATTATTTTTTATCTTTGAGAACTATGGTTTTATGGTTTTTGGATTGGGTTTTATTTCTAGCCTACCCATACTTATTTGAGATTAAAGGTTCTGTTGTTGTTGAGTCTACTATTACCCATGGTTTTCTCTTGATTTATGACAAAAATAGCTCGATAATTTCAATTCATTTTAGAGGTACTCCAATATGGATAAATGGCAAAATTGTTTCAACTTACAAGGGGAAATTTGAAATAAAAATGGAAATACTGTGTCAAGCAGATCAACTTAAATAAAATGATTTGCTTATTGCAATTGTTGTTATTATCAAAATGATCCCATATTACTAGCAACAAAGAGTGTCCTCATTACAAAGAAAGAATACATGTTTATTTTTCTGATTATTTTCGCTCAATACTATATCCATTGCTAAAATCTGAAAGATCTATAATTTTTTCTTATTGTGTTCCGCTTATGTTACTATTGTTGCTATTAAAATTGCAGGTTGATTAACCATGGCTTTTGTTAATAAAATTGGAAATCTTATAAAACAGTCAGTTTCTACAAGTCCATTACTCTATCAGTCAATCAGATGCATGTCATCTTCTAAACTATTTGTTGGATGTATTATTTTGTTATATTATCATGAATTTTTAAGTATCGTTTACAGATTTACTCTATTAAGTTCAATCATGACAAGCCTCTTTTTAATCAAATTGCTTGTTGATAGTTTGTTATTTTGTAGGTCTTTCATATGGAACTGATGATCAGGTATTGAAAGATGCTTTTAACAATTATGGTATAGTTATTGAAGGTATAATATGATTCACTCTACCTTATCTGTTATGCTGTTTCTAGCATCTAACCACAACTGTAACTGCTATTTTCTGTTGTAATTTGTATGAATATGTATGTGTTGTTTATTATTTAGTGGAATGCTTGGCAACTGATTTGATTGTTACTAAACTGGGCTTAGCAAAATCCACTAGAATAGGTATTGTATGACCGGAACATATCATTTTTACTCAAACACATTATACAATTATGGAGAGAAATAACCAATCAATTCTTAGACTCATTTTTTTTCCCTTTGCAACCATTTTCTTGTAATAACTCTTTTTTCTTTCTTATCCCAGCAAGAGTGATACTAGACAGAGAATCAGGTAGATCTAGGGGTTCGGCTTTGTGACTTACACCCACTGGCGGAGCCTCATTCATCAAAATTGGGTCATGACCTCCTCTTAAATTTAAAAAATGTAGTGTGATTTATTTATATTTCAGCTTAAATATCTTCTAATTCACTACTTGGCCCCCTCTCTTCCTGTTTATTCTTTATTGTTATTAATTATTTTACTGAGAAGGCACCTCTTCTTCCATCCCATCCCAATTCGCTCCTGACTCTCATATTCTTGATTGAACCGGTCCTCTCTGATTTTTGACTCAAGTTCCGCTACTGCTTACACCTCTGCTGAAGGATGGGAAGGTATGTCATTGCTACTGCAAAAATAAAATTGCTTTGCTTGCAAAATTAACCAGCTGTTTTTTCGGTGCCATGTGAGCTTGGCTTCAATGCGTGTATGCAGTATCAATATTGTGACAATCAAATTATCATCAGGATTTATAGTACTGTTGGCTGTCCTTGAATTTGCTTCTTCATCTTCTTTTCAAGACAAGTTTCCTTGTCATGCATTGGGACCATACCTGTGTACTATGTGGTGATTTGTGGTATCAACAGCGTCCCAACTGCCTATCTCATTCTGGCACGAACATATGACAGAAAAATCTAACTCAAGTTGATCTCCAGGACCTTCATGGGCACACGGTAAGGGTGAATTATGCCAATGACCGTCCCGGTGGTGGGTTACACGGTCACTTTGGTGTTGGTAGTGGATATGGTAGCGGAAGATTTGGAGTTGGTGGTGGTGGATATGGTGGCAGCCGAGGTGGATACGCTGGCAGCCCAGGTGGATATGGTGGCAATGGTGTGGATGGAAGTGGTGGTGATATTTCTTTTGGCAGTGGTAACAGTGCTGGTCAGCAGTTTAATAGCCAGGATGATTTGGACGACCAACCTGACTATGCCAACAAGAGAACATAGATGGCTCAGTACTTTTTTCGTGGTAGGAATTATATTGTGGTTGTTTAAGTTGTGTTTTTTTTTTTTGGTTATGCATTTTCTGTAGGTTTTGTGACAGATAGTTCATTGTTTTAAGTGCATTTTCCAAGTTTTCAATTTTAGTTTGGTTATGCATTTTCCAAGTTTTCAATTTTAGTTTAGGCAACACAAAAACATATTTTAAGTGCATTATCTTGTCTTTAAGCCTTAGTAACTCCAAGGAAAGCAGTCTCAGCCTTCATGCAAAACTAGGCCAGGGCCGGTCCATGAACATATGAACTGGACAACGGGTGGATCATTATTGAACGAGTTAATATGTGAGCACAGTTCAAATCTCAGCCCATATCCAAATTTAATAACGCAAGTGAACCGAGCCGAGTCGAATTCTAATCGGCCGTTGAGCGGAGTTCGAATGATGTTCAATGAATATGCTCATCGAGCCGTTTAAGAATATGCTCATCGAGTCGACGCGACGCCTCTCCTCATCGTCGCCATTGAACTCGCGCCTCCCATCTCGCAACCCTAGACTCGGCCTTCCTCTTCTCCCTCCTCGGCCTCTCTCGTCTTGCTCCGCTACACGCGCCCGTCACATGCATCCCGTCGTACGATCCCTTGGCCAGATCGGTGCATTTCTCTAGGCGCCTCGAGGGTTTGGCTTCAGATTTCGATTCCCTTGGAGTTCCTTGGTGTAAGATCTCTTAACTTTGTACTGTACGCTATCTTTGGTTGTCAAAATTAACAAGCGAGCATTAATTTAACCAAAAAAGATTTTGAATGTTCTGAAATTTTGATTAGTTTGTTTCAGTTTTGGCTTTTATGTTTTCTAATTTGCTTACGAATTTATTCGTTTGTTTCTTGATACTCAAATCAGGTTACTTTTTTAATTATACAGCCTTTTATTTGTACGTACTATCTAATAAAGTTCCCTGAAATATGTTTCAAATCGATCATTGTTTAATCAAATTGCTGAGTTGAAATTAATTAAAAAAACCAAACTTAAGCTCTACGCAAACTCAGTAATCTTTATACTGGTAATTTATGTATTTTTTCTTGTATATACTTTAATACTTGTCATCTGACCTCTCTCTTTAAATAGAAGGGACTCAATTTAAAACTAAAATATGTCACAGAAAACACTTTCTACCAGTAAAGGGATGGAAACAGTTTCAAGAGTTTTTGTACTACCAACTATATTCCCATTGATAAAAAATCAGTAAAAGAATTTTAGGCACCGTACTGATAGATAATTTTTCTCAAAGCAAAACTAAACATCACTATCCAACACAATATGACAATCATATTGTGATATTGATCATGAAATATAGAAAATAAAGATTACTGAGATCAAAAGAATATAATCAAAATGACCACTTGCACCATTGTCCATTTGTATATTGTCCATTTGTATATCGAGTACAGACTATATGGGTGCTATTTCCTGTTCAATTCTTTCTTATACCAAGATGACCACTTGCACCATTGTCCATTTGTATCCTTTTTCTGGTTTTTCCATTACTTCATTTCTATAATTAACAGCAATATCGTACTTGCAGATAAATTTGAAAGTACATCTTATCCAAAAAAAAACAAGTTACGACCACAAAGGAAGAAACAACCACCGTTTGCTCCTGGTTCGATGGACCCTCTCGATATCAATAGAATCGAAATGCCGGATCATGAAATCGAGAGGACTTTGAGTCCTACTTTTGATCTCGTAAGTCACATTTTGAGGTAATTTCTACTTCTGGATTATATTCTTTTTTGTTTTTAAGTTTTATTCTTTCACAAGTAATTTCTTTTTTTATGACTAATTGTTGTCTATATCGTGCACCGACTTCACTCTAGACATTGATTTGCTAGATGATGTTTCTCTGGGTCCACTTTTCTCCAAGTGGTATTCCTTTTAAAATTTCATATTAACTTCCTATGTAATTACTTAATTATGAAAAAGCGATCGATTATTACAACAAGTAACTAGTTCATACTTCATACTTCATACATAATGATTGGTTTCCGACATTCCAAATCATACTAGTAGTTCCGATATTCGAAAAAGCATTCATGATCAATATCATATATCGATCGACCAACTAACTATCTTTATTTTGTTTTTGTACTATCAGCTAGGAATTGCTGTACTGTCCTGTCATTGTTGATGTGAACAATATTAGTCTCTTTCGAGGGTTATTATTATTTCTCTTTCGAGGGTCTGTAGAATATAATTAGTAGTTTACATACTTCTTCTTCTGTAAATAGATTAATATGGCCTAAATTTGTTACAAGTAAAAAAGTGTTATAGGTACGTTGTCTACTTTCTGCTGTTAATGTTTTTTTTTTTTACTTGTCAAGGTTATATCCACCAAGTTTGGTCTTCCATAGCAGAGAGAAGGGTTTGTCAGCAATAACAGAAGAGAAGACTTGTCTGAAACCCCAAAACTACGAGGTATGTACCTCTGCTGCTCTAAACCTCTGCCTATATAAACCCTCTCAACGGCAAGCAATTCCCTGGCTACAAAATACAAACCTAGCCCCCAGTCCCTCTCTCTCTCCCCCTTTGAAATTAAAAATGAAAAAAAGAAAAGCCAGTAACTTAGATTATTGATCTAAGTACAATCAATGTATTCATGCATCTATTATTGATCTATATTTATTTATTCATTCTTTGTTGAGCTCATACAAACCGCTCTTTCTTTATTTTTGATTTATTTTTCCTTAAACTGATTCTTTGACAAGGCTAGTTGAGATAAGCTTTCTTTCTTTTTTATTCTGATATTTTTTCCTTTCTGATTGATATTAATATTTGCTTATAAACTTCTTTTAATCACCGTTAAAAGGATTGAAAAAAAGTGAGATTGAAAGTGAAGATCTATTTTATTTTTCTTTCATTGTTCCATATTATCTAGTTCTTAAAATTGAATTTTCTTATTAATCTCATCAGATGTAGGTCTTAGATAATAATACATCAAGATTTTCAAAGTAGCAAAAATAACCAACTTTTCTTCTTTTCAATTTTTGTTCAAGTTCATTCCATCTCGCTTTCGTTATGTTAATTAATACTAGATAAATTGTATTGAAAACTTTTTTTTTGTATAGTTATGTCACAATCACGGACTCAAGATAATCGTGCGTTGATGTTTTCGTAGATGATTCCGAAAGCGGATCGGTTCAAGGAATACAAAAACGATCAAGAAAGAGATCGAAGTCCGGAAGCATTTTAATGAAGCTGAACCCACAAAAGTAAAATGTAAGCATTGTCACAATATTTTTGTTCATGGTCCTAAAATGGGAACTACACATTTGCACCGACATCTTGAAAGTGGTTGTAAGGATATCACTAAAGAAGAAAGAGATATGTACATGTCGGGTAAAGTTGATGATTTTTTTCAATCATCCAATTTTAGATTTGATCCAGAGTTGTCTCGCAATCTTATCACGTTACTTTTTATCGATGCCGAGATACCATTTTCTGTCATTGACACCCGATTTTGGGAACCTGCGATGAGATCGCTTAACCCAGCGTACAAATCTGTTAAACGTCAAACATTGAGAAATGATTGCATAGAGGTATTTAAAAGAAACTATAAGAACCTGAATACAGAGGTGAGGAGAGGTGAAATCTCCTTGAGGCTTCTTAGATGGCCAAATATCTTCTCCAAAGAGGCGTTAATTGTTGTTTGAACATTATGGTTGGGTATCTTGCTTCCACTTGGCTCAATGTTTCTTCTAACCCAAATAGTTTTGTCGGTGATTTTGACTGTTACATATTAGCAATTCACGCTATAAAACTAAAAATCAAAGACCGACAGATTGCACAGTGATTTCCATGAGTCAAAGGTACAACATACAAAGTAGCTAAACTGCCACCAAATGAGTTAATACAAGTTGGATCTAATGTAGTTTTTTTGTTCTTGTTTTGGTAAATCTTAATTTTTTCTTGATTTATCTTTTTTCATGGTTGTGAAAAATTAAAACAACAGGAGGTCATTTAAATTCCAAAGTTTGGAGAGAGAAATCTATTGGACCGAAGATTCTTTTGTAAGAGGTAAAGTAGTGCATTTGTGTTTGATAGCCAATATAGCAATTAGTCACTGTCCTCTTCATTCTCCTATTAAAGATAGTGAAAGAGGGTCAAGTTTTAGTTCCTACTGTTGTGAAGTTAAATATGCATGGGTGAGTATAAAAATATGGATGTAAAGCATTCAACATTAGAAATGGTATAGTGTGGTTTGCTAATTTTGTATTCAATATTTTCTGCATTTTTTACGAGCATCTTGTTGATACAAATTACAATAGATGCTAGTATGGTATACCATAATGATATGAAACTAACATATATTTATTTTTTTTTTCTACTTCTAATTGCAGTATTTTTTTTGAAATTTTAGGTTCATGTCGACAATTATCCATATTATTTGTTATTTGGAACATTTAAGGGTTGGTATTGTAATAGTTAATTATGTTAATTTTTGTTAATTTTCTTGCACCTATGCTTATGTAAGATCTTTTTTTTTTAATTTTTGAATTGCTCTATTATCTAGTGGTATTATTATTTGGAGCATCTAAGGATTTGTACTGTAATGGTTAACCATGTTATTTTTTATTTTTTGGTATTTTTTTTGTAAGATTTTTTTTTTAAAGATTTGCTCTTATTATTATCGAGATGGTATTATTATTTGAAATGCTGAATTGCTCTTATTATTATCTAGGTGGTATTATTTTAAGAATTGCTCTTATTATTTCAATAACGTTTCTTCATTTTTATCCAATAATCCAAAACTAGCACAGAGACTGGATAAGTGTATATTGACTCTTATTGCGTTTGGCCATTGAAAATAATCGTACAAAACTGAACCGACCAATCGAAGCCCACTTTGTGCATTTGGACATGTCCGGATTGATTATTGGGCTTTATTCTGAGTTTGGACATTTTCGAATCAAACTTATAGTGACCACCAATTGAGCTGAGCCGGATACGGATATTTTTCAAATAGAATGAACTGAATTGAGCTTTGGACTTTGAATCATATTTCTGAACTGGACCGAGCTTTGAGCTGATATCCACTCATTAGCAGGCCTATGCAAAACGTTTTTCTCAACCAAAAAAAGAAAAATTATGAGGAACTAAAGCTAGACGCAGAATCTGCATCTATAAGTCCTTTGTTGATATTTAAAACAGTGACAGTCTGGAGGTTCTCGTATGAGGTTACAACAAGCGCACGAGATAACAGCAAGGGCACATCAGGCCAATTTGCATTTTCAGCATGTTTGGTTGCAAACTTGCAATGAACTGTTGTCAAGTGTTCTTCTCTTCTTAAATTTCAATTTATAAGTGTACTCTCTCATGCAGCACGTGTTGTTTATTCGGGGGTAAAAATCGTTTTTATAGTTTATACCTACAATGTATGACGATTGATTGTTTGTGGCCCATGAGGCATGATTGGAGTTTATAGTAATAATATATATTAAGAACAGGCTCATCAAAAGCTGGAATAGCTCAGTTGGTTAGAGCGTATGGCTGTTAACCATAAGGTCGGAGGTTCGAGCCCTCCTTCTAGCGCTTTATTATTTTTTTTAATTATTGGAATCGCTGTTAATTTTTTTTGAAGACGAACAGTTACTGTTGATATACAATTGCTATTTACAACCTCCATTTGCATTTTTTGAAATTTAATTTTTGGACAGAACTAGAAGAAACTTGCTGATTTCTGTTTATTTCTTTTTGAAATTTAATTTTTGGACAGAACTGTTACATGAGAAAGCAAATGATAGCTTGTCATGTTGGCAGCACCACTGAACTGCGAGAATCTTCCGAATAACATTTCTATTGCGAATTACAACAACGTGCTTTTATTTCTAGAAGATGAAATTTTCAGGAGGCGCCGAAATGCTTAATAACCCAACAGAGCATTGAATATTTGAATATTAGTTCTAAATTCATGTCTATCGTGACTGAGTACGACACGGAACGACACAATCCGAGAGCGACACGATACGGTACGGTATAGTTTTAGATCCGTGCTTTAATTGTACCACGTCCGATTTTTTTAAAAGTCAGTATGATATGACACAACATAAGAGCACGACAGGACATAGTTTAGATACGACACGACACGACATAAGAGCACGACAGGATACGGAAACACGGATATATCCTATCATATGTTGAATATGATCTATTGTATGTGAAATCGGCTTATTCAAAATCTTCAAAATTCAAAAAATACTAATTATATATACTTAAAAGTTTTATGGAACTTATCATTCAATTAAAATAGATGAACTAATTAAATCAAAAGGTTTTAAATTATAGGAGTATTGTTTAAACAAATTTTATTCATTAATTTTAATATAATGATTCAAGTTGGCTAATAGAATCATTATTTCTTATTTGAAAAGAAATCATGTGACATGATTGGACACGATATGATTAACTATGACACGCTTGACACGACGTGTCTTATTTATGTCGTGTCATAATCGTATCATGCAGCCCCTCTACTATTTTTAAACACGGCACGACACAACACGAAAAAAATAAAAATTAAATTAAATAAAACAGCACTGAAACGACACGAGGCACGACATGTTTTAACACGACACGCTATGATTTGACATGAATTTGGAACACTAACTGTAAACCTCTATATATCCAGGTGGTAATGCGTTATTTAGATTACTTAATCACACCGCAAAACCATGTTTCCAAATGATTGCGATGTTGTTTTAGCAGCAATGGCAGCGATCAATGGTTTTGTTGGTTTCGACAATTAATATTTATAAAAATTAATAAAATTGAATTTGGAAGATAACTTTTTTTTTATAAGTGTAGTGTTGAACATATGGGTTCGTTTGAGGAATAAAGGAATAACTTTGGAAAAGTGATAGAATAGTGTATTTTTAGAAGAGTGGTGGAAGAGTGGTATTTTTAACTATTTTGGAAGAGCAAAAATATTGTTTGACAGTTGTTAATCAGAATAGTTAAAATATGGATAATTATGATACTAACAATGATGATGATGATGATAATAATAATAGTAAAATAATAATAATAGTAATAATAATAATGATAATATAATTATAACAATAAAATAATGATCATAATCCATAATCATAATCATAATAAATAATAATATTCATAGTTATAATCATAATATAATAATATAATAATAATAAATTATAATTATAATCATAATAATAATCATAACTCTAATAATATAATCATATTATAATCATAATATAATAATAATTATTATTATTATTATAATTATAATATAATTATAATCATAATATAATAATAATAATAATAAATAATTGTAATCATAATAATATAATAATAATATAATCATAGCTATAATCATAATATAATAATATAATAAAATAATAATAATAAAAAAAATTATAATCATAATCATAATAATATAATCATATTTATAATCATAATATAATAATATAATACTAAAATCATAATTATTATAATATAATAATAATAAATAATAATTAAATTAATTAAATAATAATAATACTAACAGTGATTTTAATATATTAATAATAATTATTATTATAATAATATAATAATAAATCATAATAAGAATATAATAATAAATTATAATCATAATTATAATTAGAATTAGGCCATGGTGCTTTACAATGTATAAGAGCGTTGTGTGCTTTGTGCTCTATTATTAATTTTAAGTCAGAAATAATCAATTCAAACCGCTCAATATAATCTTCATATTAAAATCTATTAGTAAATCAAATTTTATATTTTTTGGAATTCATTTACTATTTTTTTTAGATAGGGGGAAATCATCATTTTTTGATGAATCAGAATTCTCAGATCAAGTCATTTTCTCTTCATCAGAAAAAATAGCAAAAATTTTAAAATATATAAAATTTGGTTTACTAATAGATTTTGATATGAAGATTAGATTGAACAGTTCAAATCAATTATTTCTGACTTGAAATTAAAAATAGAACGCAAAGCACACAACGCCTCTGTGCTTTGCAAAGCACCATAGTCGGACTCATTATAATTATAATATAATAATATAATATAACATAATCAAGCAATAATCACTATTCCGACGAGAGCTAATCCAATATACCACCTATAACTTGGTATACCGGATTAGCACTCTTCTATTTAGTCTAAAATTCGTTTGGCAAATTAATTCGTCAGAATAGCTATTCTATTTTAACTTTTTACTATTCCACCAAGTGCCAAACAAACTCATATTAAACATAACATCACGTTTTTATGCAAATTCATTATTATCTTGTTATCATCACAATTAGGGTTGCACAAAAATGCTCGGACTCATGTCTCAATTCGGGCTCGAGCTAATTTGGCTCGAGCTAATCTGACTCGAGCTAATTTGGCTCGAGCTAATCTCGCTCAATAGTTAAATGAGCTGAGTTTGAGTTGGGGTTGGCTCGGCTCGTAGCTTGACTCGGCTCGAATAATAATAATTTATATTTTTTCTGCTAAACTCTAATCCGATAATTCATCTCTCATTATCTCTCATCATCTCATCATCTCGTAGTTTAATAACTTCTCATACTCACTCGTGATTCGGCTCATATATCTGACACAATAGTTTTTTTTTTATCCATCCATTCAAATTAGTAAAACAAAGATTTGATTGAAAATATAGATTGTTGATATATCAATTTTGTATTAACTCATGTATCATTTTTGTAGATATATCGAATTTGCAGTTTATAGATATACTAAATATAAATTTCAAACCGAGTCAACATACATGCATTGGCTCGTGAGCCATCTCGAATAGTAACGAGCCGAGCTTGAGTTAGACTTTTCAGCTCGAAGCGTTTCACGAGCTCGACTTGAATTTTCATGAGCCGAATTTGAGCTAAACACGGCTCACTTGAACTCGACTCTTACATCCCTAATCACAATTCATAGATCGTTCAAATTTTTAACCATTTAAATGTGTGTGTCGATGATATGTACAATAAAATATTGAATTTTGAGTAAACCATATTAAAAAAATACATCTAACAACGAATAAATTTCAATTTATGCTGCTCAATGAATTCTCTAATAAGAACTTTTTTTTTAGTATTTGAAATATCCGTTTTGAATTTTTTAAGATATATATATATAATGAATATTTACATATAAAAATAAATTACTTTATAAAATTCAAAATAAATACTTAAAAACATTGAAAAAAAATCATCTTAGAAGATTTTGATATAAAAGACATATTAAGCTGCATACATCATAATTTATTGATAATATATTTTTTTAGTTGAGCTACCTCCACGAGCTAAGCTTCCCGAGTTTATTTAAACACTTTTTATACTCTCGAATTTTATATTGAAATATTTTTACATCGTCATAATAAAAAGCTTATCTAGCGTTGGTCATATTTTACATATATGATTGAGGTTACTCAAAATTCTGATAAACTATACTGAGTGATGAGGTGTATCATTGAGAAACCAACTTATTGTTCTTGATTTGGATGAAAAAAAATTATTGTTCTTGATATATTGTATTGCTAAGAGCCGGTTAAAGAACAGATGTGGTACGAGAGATAACTAAGAAGAAACAAATAAATCATTTTATCAAAAAGAAAATAGTAATTACACTGAACCCAAAAGAAAAAGCGAGTTCGCAAATAATCGCTGCTCATTTTTATGAAACATCTTGTTTCCTTTCCAGGCAGCTGGTACATACCAATGCAGTTTAAGGGGAAAAGCCTAAAAACATAACAATGTTCACCAGATGCTTATTGACTAAATTTCAAAAAAGGCAACAAAAGGGCAAAACAGAAAGCAATGCGTCTTTTTTAGCATATCTAGCCAGTTAGAGCAGAGGCTCCTGATATAATCTCAATCAGCTCAGTAGTGATCGATGCTTGACGGGTCCTGCAGCAACATAACTTATTTTAGGACAAGAACAGACATGCCACAAACCTTGTTAAATGCAATAGCTTGCTATTAATATTAGAACGGGCTGTTTCATTATCAACAGATAGTTTCTAGCACTTTTGGTTCTTCCATTGAATGTTCTCTATAAAAAAAAGCCCAGTTTCTTTATCAACCCTGCCAAAACGAATTTACAAATAGCAAGGCTAAAAGGGAATATTGATTGCGTACAAGTCACTTCAGACAAGTATAAATAGTAGAAAACAGTATTTTAAAGCAATGGGACTGAGATCCTTTCAATTCTTAGAAGTTGCAATTTATGCAAATCATGCATGTACCAGATGGATGTGCATGTGTGAGAGGGAGGGAGAGAGCGAGCAAGAGCAAACCTGTTATAAGTGAGAGTGAGACGATCAAGCATATCTCCAGCATTGCGGCTAGAACTGTCCATGGCAGACATACGCGCACCCAATTCACTGCATGCATTCTCCAGAACAGCATTAAACAACACCTGAACCAGACCGCAAGTAAGAAACACCAAACTATTCAAATCCAAGTGAGAGTGTACCAAGTCAATAAATAAGAATAATTACACCCAACATCACTCTGTTTTCTAAATCAGTAATGCATACAGATGGACCAAAATTTCCAGATTGATTCAACATATGGGCTTCCAGTTTGTCCTTTTTTTCTAATAAGAAGCCCGAATAAAAAATAGCTTTTACTTTAATTGGCTTTTACTTAGAAGTAGAAAGATTAAAAAAAAAAAAGAACAAAGAAAATATTATAAGCTTACACAGGAGAATTGGAATTCAGCTAAGTTTTGTAGCACTTCAGATTTTGTCTCCCCGCCTTCGATTTCATACAGGTCCAGATCACCCAGTTTTCCTCCAGCTTCTGATTCCTTTTCTACTGCCTATAATCGGACACAATTTTTTTGTTTCTATTGTTAATGCTTGGTAATTACTACTTGTTGATAAGAAGGAGAGATGTAAGTTCCCCTAACCTCAGGAGAGAGAACAGTTGAAATAGTAGGAATGAAAGAGACGACAGAGTGGAACTTGTTGTAGATAATCCTTAGAGCATCAAATTCCACGTTCTTCAAAATATCATCTGCCAAGACAGAAACCTGAAATGTTTTCAGAGACCCATCAACCAGTTAACCAAAAAAGAGTAAACAAGTAAACATAAAGGGGACCGAGAGGCTATGAGAAATGTACTGTATATAATTTCAAACTCCAAATAGATTGACTACATAACATAGATGAAAAACAAACACAAGATCTAAAACGTGAACTATGTGACTAGAGAAAATTCTACCACATAAAAATGCATACAAGTCCAGACATATCACACATTGAATAGCTTAGGGAATCTCATTTTATTAGAACCAAAGCTCCAGCAGGAATACTTTACGCTGTGCTACAGACAAGGTGAACCTGAGTGAAGGGGTGGGAAGTAAATGAGGAGACAATTTTAAAACTGTGCTCCTGAGTTTGTCAGAGGGTTAATCTGTGGAAGCGAAGGGTTAATAAACTTTCCTGACAGCTCCTTTTGCTCCAAAATTTGTCACCTCTAGTGGACGGCAAAGAGGTGTATTGATACTGAGCGCAATCGGGAATTAAGAATCTGATTTGGGGTGTAAACCGGGTGAATGAAAAACTAGCAAGCTCATATCAAAATTGCCCTGTACACTTTCTTTCTATGACAATGGTCCCCATGACATACAGAAAAGGTGTTAAAATCTTTTAACATAATCCAAACAAGGTTATAAATTTTAACCTCTATTTGCACTCAGGAGCAAGAAAGAAATTTATCTCTTATATTTCCATACCAGTCCTTCAACTTCCATAATCCATAGATTCCATACCTAGTCTTTCCATCCCTAGTCTTTCCATCCCTTCCTATCTTGTCACCTCCCCATAAAACTGGCGAGCACAGCCTTAGGAACGAAGGGGGAAATGAAAAAAGGGAAAGGAAAAAAAAAGCAGACCTGTGTGTAGTTTAGAGGGTTTTTCTGGATCTCGGTCACAGTCAGTGCGATGCTTCCTTTGGAATCACGAACCAATTGAACTTTGCCCTTCTCACCCAATATCACGTATTGAGTCTCCTTTCCAGGGCCTGTGTGCAAACAAGCATAAGAAAGTGAAGTCAAGCCTCAATGTGCTTGATAAAGTTTTCTGAGCAATCATCCTGCTGATACAAAGCATGGATATATCAGAATCCACGCATGGAGGTGGAAAGAAAGACATTGTTGAATTACCAGAAGTCAACTTGTAAAGAGCCTTGCTAACTTTAACAGATGTAGAGTTGATGCCACCACAAAGACCCTTGTCAGAGGTAATGGTGACTATAACATTTTTCTTTACATCAACACCTACAGTTTCAAGGAAACCAAATCAGTTTAAAACATTTAGAATTTACCACGTAAAGCAGAAAAATGGATTTTGGCCCATACTTGGGGTGTCGCCAAGAAGTGCAGTGAAAGGTTGCCATATGCCACGAGAATTTTCTGTTCTTACTTGAACAGCTCTGAGCTTTGATGCAGCAACCATCTTCATGGCTTTTGTAATCTTCTGAATGTTCTTAACACTTTTCATCCTATTTCTCACTGCATAAAGCAAAAATGCATGAGAAAACCAAATAATATACATACTTGTTAACCAATTAAATTGTTATGATGGATCATGCAGACAGAGTCCTTACCAATTTGAGTGGAAATAGATCGTGCCCCAAGGGCAGCTGACAGATCACTGTGATTTGAAGCATGTTAGCAATCAGGCAAAGAACGATTTGAAAAGAAAAATTATGAGAACTTATCCATGCCAAGCTCAAATTTAGCACTATAATTTCGACGACCCAAAATTTATAATACAAAGCAATATGTATAATCACCACAAAGCTAATATCTAGAAACTGTCTAACTATCATCTGCGATGAAGATAGCAATGAACGCCAGCAACCTTTTGATTGCATAAGGGATACCATATTCTATCGATAAGCGGTCCTCTGCTAAGCTCAATCAAACAATTCTACAAAATCAAAGATCAAGCGAAATGCGGGAACTCAATACAAGATCTGGTGATGCGATCTTACTCGGAAAGAATCGCTGATCGGACGGCGATTGCAGGGTTTGGAGAAAGGAGGAATCGCTTCCCCTCTCTTCTCAGAGCAGCCACCGCCATCGCTTCGCTTCGCTAGCTAAAAATCGTAAATTCGTAGTGAAAAGGAAGCTCTCAAACCCTAGATTTCATTTTAGAATACCTCTCTAGAAAATTTGTTGGGGTGAGGGGGCCAGGCCAGGGGGCAAAATAGGAAAATATAATATAAGAATGACCGGCTCAGCGGAGCTTTCCTTACTGTGGGTCCAAGATGTCATAGTCATAAAAAAAATGGACCGAGCATCTCGGCATCGGGTGGGTTCGTATCTGTGATGAGATGATGATTGATTTTTATGAGGGTTTCTTCGACGTGACATGATTCGTTCAAAATTCAAATGCAGATAGGATTTCAAAGTAAAAAATGTGAAAAGACCTTTAGAATTTGATCTTGTCCAATCAATATACACAGTGCAGTGAATATATGCGTTCCGAGTATGTGATGTGTGATGTGTGACGTGTTTGTGTGCTTAGATGTGTTAAAATTTAAAAAAATTAAACTTTTGTGTTTAAAATATGTGACATGTTTAATACGTCATGTAAAACATATTTGTGTTTATACGTATTTGTCACTTATCAATATTTGTAACACATTTAAATTCAACGAAAATCAAATAAAATTATAAAAAAGACAGAAAATTTGTAGAAAATGAA
Source organism: Schoenoplectus tabernaemontani (assembly GCA_037127355.1). NCBI lineage: Eukaryota > Viridiplantae > Streptophyta > Magnoliopsida > Poales > Cyperaceae > Schoenoplectus > Schoenoplectus tabernaemontani. The sequence continues at coordinate 13,557,012 of CM073752.1, forward strand.
AAAGATATGAAAAATATGAAAATTCTTGAAACTATGAAAACTAAAAGAAAAATATTAATTTGAAAAAACAATTAAAAATAAATTAAATATCTCCCTCTTTTTTATGAAAATTGGGAGAAATTATGTAAAATAACGGAAAATGATGAAACATTACAAAATGAAGGAAAATAATTTTGGTTTTAAATTTTATATTAATATTGAATAAATAATTATAGAAAAATCTGCAATTTTTCCTCCATTTTATAAAAAAAAAGGGAAAATCATGAAAAATAAGGAAAAATCACAGAAAATGAAAAAATGAAAAAGATAATTTTGGTTTTAATCTTGATATAATTTTTGAAAAGTTAATGAAAAAATAAATTTTTTATTTTTCCTTTTTTTCAGACTTGAATTGGCTATATTTTGAAAAACTTTCAAAAAACTACGGTATCTTATTTATCTGAAGCTTGAGCATTAGATCCAGATGTTTGACTTCCAGTCGCATGCACACAGCTATATTGTTGGACATAAACCGTGCATAATGAAATAATTATGCAAAGATATCAAAATATAAAGTTCCTTAGTCGAAAACTTTTTCATCAACTTGATTATCTATTACTTTGAGCTTTATTTTATTGTTATTTTAATATATAAAATGTTATTATTTAATAAAAAATTTATTAATTAAGTATATATATTAAATTATTATTATTTTTTTATTTAGTACCCGATTAGTTAATGGATTTGAACTCGATAAGCCATTACAATCCGATAATTCCCCCCCCCCAATCAAAATCCTAGATCCGCCACTGGACATAAATATATAATGCTTAATTTTTTTAGTAGAAACATAAATCATATTCATTTTCAGTTGATAGTCTCATACTCCCATGTTACTTCTAAAACTAATAAACTACAAATCTTATAATCTAATAATAAAAGTAAACCTTAATAACCATTTGCCCACAATATAAGCCGGTTCAATTACCGTACACATCATTGTATTGCTCGACCAAAGTTCAATGAAGAATAATTTAGATTGGGTTGTCATATCTTTGAAGAATGATCTAGATCTACAGAAATTGTTCAATAAATTTTATGTAACTAAATTGCACTGTGGCTTCGTCCTATAAATATAAACATGCATCAGTAAAGAATTATTTTTATAATCTCATAGAATCAGAGGATATTAAATGAAAGAGAAGGGTTTCGGTGTTACTGATTTTGGTGGCATCTGATGCCATCAACTTACGTTTATAACCTATATTTCAAATCAAATACTTAAATTTTAGATCAAACTATTGATATTGTTCATTTTCATGATAGAAGCATGTTCATAAAATTTCATGATTTTTTAAGATAATTTTATGTTAGATCAAATGATAACAAAATGAACGTATAAATATAATTAATCATGATTAATTAGTTTCACTTATTTTGTTATTCTTTGATCTAGCATAAAAATATTTAAAATTTAAATTCATGAAATTTTATGAGCATGAGTCACAAAAATGAACAAGACTGATGGTTTTAATAAAAAAATTGAGTATTAAAATTTTTAATATATTTAAAAAAAATAAGTTGGTGGCATCATATATCACTAAAATCAGTGGCGCCGATCTCTTATCTTAAATAAAAAAATATTATTGGGTTCATCAAAATTATTCATAGAAAATAAAAAATTCATGATAAATGCTAACAAAAGCTCGTGCAATTTTAATGTCATGACTTATTGTGTTTTTGACAATTTTTTTGCTCGTGCAGAATGTAAAAAAATTGATAAGTTTGTTGGATGAATTAAATGGTTAATAATGAAAGTGTTGTAGCATGGGACAAAGATTTGAAATTTAGGATAAATGTGCATCATAGTTATCAGATTTGAGAGAGAAAAAGTAGATTTTGAACAAACTAAATTGTATTCTTATTGAAATCAGGATTTGTCATTATAAAAAGCCTCTCTTTATAGAGAGGACTTTACAAAAGACTGTACATAATGACTTAACAAACTATTTGTTACAATAAAGAGATGAGTTGTAGTTGTAACTGTGTATCCACTTGTGTTATGTTGCATCATCATCTATATCGCTAATAGGTCCCCCTCAAGCACATTGAAGAAGATGCTACAACGAGTTTGGATCTTAGATGAGTGAAATAAGAGGTAAAGAGAGGTTTAGTCAACACATCAGCCAATTGATCTTGAGTGCAAATGAAACGCTCTCGAGTAATACCATCAGTTACTTTATCTCGAATAAAGTGGTAGTCCAACTCGATATGCATTGTGCGAGCGTGAAATGCTAAATTAGATGCTAAGAAAGTCACACTGAGATTATCACACCATAACAAGGGAGGAGGCAAAACATAACCCAATTCCTATAGTAAGCTTGTAAGCCAAATAAGTTTAGCAAAGCCATAGCTAAACTGCGATATTCAGTCTCTGTACTAAACCTAGCAACCATTGGTTGCTTTTTAGAACACCAAGAAATGAGATTTGATCCAAGAAAAAACTAGATAACCAGTTGTTAATTTATGATCATTTGGGCATCCAACCTAATCCAAGTCAGAGAAGGCATGGAGAGTAAAATCATGTGAAGAATGGATTGTAATACCATGATCAAGTGAGCTCTTAAGATAACATAAAATTCTTTTAATAGTGATCCAATGATGCATAATAGGATTATATTAAATTGAGAGACTCAATTAACTGCAAAGATAATGTCAGGACATGTGATAGTCAAGTATTGAAGAGCCCTAACGATGCTTCGAAACAAATATGCATCAGTTATGCTTTCACCATCAAATTTCGACAAGGCTGGTGCAATGGCCATGGGTGTTGAAACCGATTTTGCATCAAACATCTTAACGTTTGTCATTACAAGAGTCTCTTTATATAGAGGACTTTACAAGAGATTGTACATAACATAATAACTGCACATAACAAATTAACTAACTATTTACTACAACAAAGAGATGAGTTGCAGCTGTAATTATATATCCACTTGTGTTGTTGTTGTATCATCATATGCATCACTAATAAAAGTGCACAAAATTGTGATACATATCTAATCATTTATGATGTACATTAGATGTTTTATGATGCACATTAAATGTGTGGTGCAAATTATAGCAATGATGTGAATTAGATTTATGATACGCATTAGACTTATATATAAGGGTGGGGATCCCTTAACAATGGGTTATTTTACAATTTTGATATCAGACTCTTAAATAAATATTAAAAAAAATTAAATAGGAAAAAAAAATATAAAAATATTCTTTTTCTTGTAGATTGATAGTGTTTTAAATTTCATGCAATTTCATTATCATTTGATATTTCATTAAAATTCATTAAATTATAATCATTACAAATTATATAAAATTTTATTGATTTTTATGGACTATCACACGATAATGAAATTGCATGAAATTTAAAAAACTATCAATCTATAAATAAAATAACATATCTATAAACTTTTTTTCTATTATTAGAATCTTTTTGTTATTTATTTAATAGTTCATTATCAAAATAATTCATTGTCAAGGGATCCCTACCCTGTATATAATGCACATTAAATGTATTATTGTGTATATATATGACTTGTGATGTATATTAGATGACTTATTAAATATTTTATTATGCATATTATGTAACTCGTGATGCACATAAAAGTAATTTATGATGCATATTGGATATTTATTAGATATTTTTCTTTTTGGTATGTAAAAAAATCAAACGAAGCGATAACATTCATTTCATCCGTTATTTCTTTATAATGATAAAATTGAGTGTTCTTTAAAGAACACAAGAGAACACAAGAGCGACAAAGATTAAGGGTGCTGAAGCAACCGCAACTCAGGTGAAAGAGAAAATAAGATTTAAAAATGGAAGGGAGAGTTCGGCACGGAGATTTCTTAAATAACTCTCTCTTAGGTTTGAGAAGTAGTAAATTTGAGTAAAATAAAGTAGAAGTAACAAGTAGTAAACTGATATACGTAATAAAGTTGATGTTGAAATAGTGTTGCCTACGAACTGAATGGTTAAAAAAAAAGAAATTCCTCGTTAGACTGATTGTAGTTATTAATAAAATCATACTTTATGAAAATTAAATTTTTATTTTGTTCATCATGGATATGTTTGGATCATGTAAAAAAATAGTGTAGATAGAGGATTTAAGAATAGTGAATGAGAATAATGAAAAAAGTAACGCTATTTTAAATAGTAGAAATATTATTTGGGTTGTATTAGTAATGATGGTGGATATGAATAAAATAATGACATATATATTTTCTTTTCAAAATTTAATATTTATCGTGCCTTATTTAATTGAATTATAATAGATTTATAATTCAAAGTATTTATTATTATTTTATTGAGAATATGGATAATATTTTAAATTTCAAGGTGGATTAAAACATAAATAATTTATTGAGAATTTGAAACTTTTATTCTGAGGAGACGTAGATGAAGGTGCGATCATGGGGAGGGGGGAAGGCAACGACTACGACGCCATGGAGGCAAAGACAGGCGAGAAACGAAGAGGAGGTTATTATTTAATTGATTATTTCATCAGGTTATGGAAAATAATGAGGGCTCCAATTTTATAATCGGCAAGTGTTGTAGAAATAAATGTTCAGATATGGACTTCAAAATAACAAAAACAATAGGGAAATGATTCTATTTAGGGGTGTTAATGGGTCGGGTTAGATCATATTATTATTATTTTTATTAGATTTGAACTTGATCCGATTAAAGTTGAGTCAAAAAATCTTGATTTATATCCGACCCGACCCGATCCATGTAAAATAATTAAATATTCATTAATAATTTTTATATAATTTTAAATAATTAAATATTAATTAATTTATAATTAATCTTAATTAGTGTATATTTAAACTTTAATCAGTACTAAATCATAAAATTACTTCAAAAATATATAATTAATCAGGTCAGGTTGACCCAAACCCGATCCGACCTGACCCGATTCGGGTTAAAAAAATCAAACCCATACTCGACCCATTTATCTTCGGGTCATGTTGGGTCGAGTTAACCCGTCGAGTCGGGTCAATAATTGACACCCCTAATCCCATTGATAATGGATTAAGACTTTTAAATAACTTAACATAGAATTCATCCATTGTGCGGATCCTCTTAATTTTAAGAATATTTATATCTAGCATTAATTTTTTAATTCAAATCAATTACAATGACTCTTAAAATTTTTAAATAAATTTAATCCATTTAATCAAAGATAATATATAAAATATAATATTTTTTCTTCTACAATGCATAGTTTTTTCATAATAAACTTAATTATAGTTGATATTTAATTTATTTGATGTATAACTTTTTTTTTCAAAATAATTATATTTAGCATTATTTTTTATTATAAAAATAATATATTTTACTTATATATAATTTATATCTAAATGAATTATAAATATTCTTAATTTTTAAATAAAATTAATTTATTATTTAATAGAAATATATAAAATATAATATTTTTTCTAAGTAAAGTTATATAGTAAAAAGAGATAAATGTGTTTGACTGAAATCTGAATCATCATTTTTATACAATCAATCAATCTCAATAATAAATTAAATATGAGTATTTTAGTCATTACACATCATCTGATAGTATAGATATAAAAAAATTTAAAATAGAAGAAAATTGAATATGAGCATTTTGATCATTTCACATCATCTGATAGTATAGACAAATCCAATTTATACACTCTTTATGGTATAGATATAAAAAAAATAGAATTTTTTATAGATATGTATTTTACTCATAGATTGATAGTATTTCAAATTTCATGCAATTTCATTATCATTTGGTAGTCCATCAAATTTTATACAATTTATAACGATTTTAATTTAACGATCTTTGATGGGCTATCAAACAATAATGAGATTGCATGAAATTTGAAACAATATCAATCTATGAGTAAAATAATATTTCTATAAAAAAATTCCTATTTTTTTTTATATTTATTTAAAAGTTCATTGTCAAGCTTGTCAAAATAACCCATTATTAAGGAATCCCTCCTCAAAACAATATGTACTCCATTCAGCATTTTTAAAACAATTATTCAAATAGTCTTAATTTTAATAATAAAAGTGATTAAATTAAAATTATAATAATATGAATGGCAACATATATTGGCAGTGACGCTTCACAAACACACCAATCGGATTGGAGTGCAAAGACGTCACTCCTAGTGACGTTTAACTTTGCAACGCATTTATGGGAAAGTAGCTGAAAAAGCAATGGTGCTGATGTGTTTTTCAAAATGTGCATCTAACTTTTTCAAAATGCTAGTGGCAGAACATCACTCTCACTGGTGTTGATATTTTTTTTGGGAAATTTATTGAAAAGTAAAAAAAAAAGAAGGAAATATGTCACTGCTGTCAATGGTGTCTTTGCAAAACGCCGCTGAGAGTAACACACTGTCATTCATATTATTAAAATTTTAATTTAATCACTCCTATTATTTAATAATAAAATTCAAATCACTTTGATGTCCGAGAATATAAATTTTCTTAAGTTGATTAAATATCGCAATAAAAACAAAATACATACTCTAATAATGAGAACGAGTTAACAACAATAAAAATAATACTTGATAATAACAATAATAATAATAATAATAATAAAAATCAAACAACAGATGTTAATGATTTAATTGTTTGAACAGAAAATAACTTAAAATAGACTGAGTTAAGAAAACTGTCATTAAATAAATATCACTTTTTGAAAAAAAGAGTATCATTAAAAAATATCATTCTTTTATTATTTCGATATATGAAGTTCAATAGTATGGTTCTGTTTATAGAAGTATTATTTTTCAATGGACGATATCGGAGATTGAAATGTTTGGTAGACTGAAAAAATACTATAGAACCGCCATATTATATATCAGATAAAACAAAATTCGCCATCATGATGGCATGATTCATGAAATGAATGAAACAGTACATAATTTAAGAGCGATCTATTTTGCACGGTTGATTTAATCGGACGCGTTTCATCACCAGCGGTTCTCCATTTCCGTCGAGATAGGAGGAGAATCGATCTCACCTGGCCTTGGAATTTTTTTTTTTTTTCAGAAGAGCCGGTCCCATCATAATATTTTCATTAAGAATCACGCTCTGAATTTATATTCATAGAATATCATGAGAAGAGCGCAATCCGGACTTATACTCTTTAAAGTATATTTTTCATGTCTGACAGCTGACCGCGTCCAACTAAGATTGAAGGCGCAAACTCAGCTCACGCCCTTCAGTTCAAATTTGAAGGGCGCAAGTTCGGCTCACGCCCTTTAACTGAACTAGTGCATAGAACTTTTCGCGAGGTTTCTAGATTATATTTAAACGTCCCGATCAGAGTTTTCTATTAAAAGTTCTAACTGTTTAAAGTTCAAATTTTCAGCTCAACAACGCAAATTTAAAAATTTTTCAGACAATTACTCATTAAATATAACAAATAATTAAAATTATATTTATATTTTTAATTAAAATTTTAAATATAACTTTAGTTATTTATATATATAAATAGTTAAAATTAATTAAAATTACATTTAAAATTATGTTTTTAATAAATAAATAAATATAAATTTAGTTATTTATATATGTAAATAGTTAAAATTATTTAAAATTATAATTAAAATAAAAACATATCAATAATGAAATATAAATGTAAATATAATTAATAACTAATCGGATTATATTTAAAAATATAACTATAATTTTAACTATTCATATATATAAATAACTAAAATTATATTTAATTTTTTAATTGAAAATATAAATATAATTTTAATTATTTATTATATATAATGAGTAATGGATGAAGAATTTCTAAATTGTCTTGATGAATTTGAAAATTTGATTTTTAACGATTATAATTTTTGATAGAAAATTTCAATCAAGACGTTTAAATACAATTCGAAAATCTCACAAAAATGTTTATTTACTAGCTCAATTAAAGGACATGAGCTGAATTTACACCTTCAAGTCCGAACTGAAGAGTATGAATTGTACTTGTGACTTTCAATGTTAATTGAACGTGATCAGAACATAAAAAATATATATATTGAAAGGCATATGAGCCCGAATTGCACCTGTGACGCTAAGTTTGAGCCCGAATTGCACCTGTGACGCTAAGTTCGACCCTAACGAAAATATTATGGTGGAGCCGCCTTTTAAAAAAAATTCCTCGGCTTTCTTGACTATTTAGGTTTCATCAGGTCAGGCGACACCTCTTCTCAAGCGATTTGACCTTGCACGATTGCGAAGGGAAAAGCATAAAAGAAACCTCCTCCTCAATCTCGAGAGCTTCGACCTCAATCCGGTGCTGAGTCCAGTTCTTCCTCTCTAGATCATATTCGTATAGGTCTGGGTAAGTTTCTCTTTTACCAATTTCTTAATGTCAGCTGAATTATAGGGTTGAATTAGGCCGTACTTTATCCTAAATTAGCTGGATAAGCCCTATATAGATTTTTCCTGAATTAATTTTGTTTTTGACTTTATTCGGCAACATAGCCAGAAGAGCATGTTGATTCTCTGAACGGTCTTTTTTTTATTAAGTAATCCAGGGCCAAATTAAGCTATTTTTATGAAACTGGATTATAATTAGGATGTAGTTAGAAGTGGCTCAGAGTCGTTTTCTGTGTAATTACTAAAAGTCCATTCTTTTTATAGAATTCTGGATCATTTATTGTAGAATAGCACATACTCGCCTGACCTTGCCTCATATTTCTCGCCTTGTCCTTTTTCATTATCTCACCTTGAATTTTTTTTGATAATGTGCATATATTTGGAAATTGATCTTGAATTCCACGGGAATAACCATCCTCCAGAAGCGACGATTACAGATTTGTCTCTTCTTAGTGAAGACAATGAGGAAAAGCTTTATAAATTTCACCCAGATCCCATCAACCACAGACCTTCAACCATCAAGGATTGTCATTCCCTAGTTTCACTATGCACTATTCTTTAATTCATACTGACAAAGTATGTAGTTGGTACAACGTGTAATTAAATGCAACATCTGCTGAATATTTGTAGGTAACAAGGTACAGGTTAAACAAGTCAATGATATTATAAATTTGCAATGAGTTTTACCATTTACTGATATAAATGTTGTTTGAGAAGCTGGGCTAATAACCCTAATAATGCTCTGAGGCTTGTGCTATGCTTGTGGTACTGGTCCAATTATCAATCCATGCTACATCACTTAATTTCTTTCAGAAATTATTAACCTCCAATTTCTCAAATCACAAATTACAAGCCACAACCACGTAAAATGTCATACAAGGAGAAATCCTCGGTAAATCTCACTTCCTCTTCAGTCTCCTCCAAGCCATGCCACAGCTCAGAGCCACACTCCACAGGTCACTTAATCCAAGGCTCAGTTGTCATCCTCTGGGATATCGAGAACTGCCCTGTACCTAATGATGTACGACCTGAGGATGTCACCGCCAACATACGGTTAGCTGTTTGGGCCCACCCATTAGTAACAGGCGCTGTCACCTCCTTCTCAGCCTATGGTGACTTCAATGGCTTCCCTCGCCGCCTCCGTAAGGGCTGTCAGCGAACTGGTGTCAAGCTTGTTGATGTACCCAACGGCCGAAAGGATGCCGCTGACAAGGCCATTTTGGTCGATATGTTTTTGTTTGCACTGGATAACAAACCCCCCTGCTCCATCATGTTAATATCCGGGGATGTTGATTTTGCACCAGCATTGCATATACTTGGTCAGAGGGGTTACACAATAATTCTGGCAATACCAGCTAGTGTTGTAGTCTCAAATGCTTTGTGTAGTGCTGGGAGGTTGTGTGGGACTGCATTGCCCGGGGAACTGGTCTGGTGCCTCCAAAGAATTTTGCATCACGTGGCATGGTGCCAATACCATTGGCTGTGTCACCTCCTGTATTGGTGCCAGTTCAGGTACAGGCACCGACAGCTGAACCATCCTGTCACTTCATAAACAAGTCAAATTTTGGTGATAATTTTGATGTGCAAAATGAGGAGGAGGCCATTATTTATAGAGGATCTAGTTCTCGGGCTAGTCAGGCGCTGCCAAGAGATTTTTTTATCCAACCAGCACACAATATCTCAGAAGGGCATTATGATCATTCTTCTACCCAACCTCAGAGTTCACGAGGGGGTATGACTGAAGGTGCTTATGAAGACCTAGTTAGCATCGAACAAGAGAAATGGTGGGTCAAGCCAGGAGATATCTATGGCCTTAAGGGACAATTGGTTAGACTACTTGAGCAGTCAAATGGGAGTTTACCTTTAGTCAAGGTTCCATCATAGTATCTCAAACTTTATGGGAGGAATTTATTTGTGGCTGAATATGGTGCGGGCAAGCTGGTCCATCTGTTCAGTAAAATGAATGATGCGTTTGTAGTGATCGGTAGAGGTAAGAATAAAACACTCTACCTTAAAAACAACTGTGATGCTGAAAATTTGAAAAAATGTGCAAGCACGCCTATTATTTTGAAGAGAGAACATAAGGTGGGCTGTCCTAGTACACTTTTCCAGGAAGAGAAACTTGGCAGTTCATCTGATGAGGAGTTGGATGATGAAGCAAGTCCATGTGACTTTGATGCTGGAGACGAGTATAATGAAGGGACTGAAAGGTTTAAACTCGAGGTACAAGAGCTTATGGTTTGTTGCATGGACCCAGTACCATTTGATGACTTTGAGAAACTCTACAAGCAGCGGTACAAGAAGCAGGTTGAGTATGCTGGGCTTGGGGTTGATGGTTTGCAGGAGTTGTTAGTGAAGGCCGGTGACGTGGTTGAGTTGCATATAGATGCTGATACCAATAATAAGTTTCTTATACCTAGATTTATCTGAGTTTTTTTTTCATTTATTTTCTTTTTCTTTATGCTCTTCTTTCTGTCAAGACATGTAAGCATGCCACTGACACCTGTTTTATGAAAGTGCTGGTATGGTATGGGGCACACAATATGTACGAGAAGCAGTTGTAATGAGCTGTTGCATTTTTAGCTTACAACACAACAAATGGAATGGCTAGTTTAAGCAGAAATATTTATGTGGTTACCGGTTAAGTCAGGTCATCTGTCTTGCTGGTGCGCGCACACACACTCAAGGCTTATCAGCAGTTGGCAAGGCAACTCCCTCTCTCCGTTTTATCTTTTTTTTTTCTTTTTTAAAGTTCGACCTAGTGACCTGCTAGTAATTACTGTTTTCTTGCAAGCAAGTTCCGTGCTGAAAAGAAAAAATAATCAAAAAGAGGAGAATTTTTTTAAAGAAAAAGAAAAGAGGGATAAAAAGGTGGTCGTGATTTTAAAACCCAGCACAAGTTGAATGCGATCGGTACAACAAAGGTACCAAGAAATTTGAAAGTCTGTGGCACAAAGGTACCAACAAAGGTACCTTTTGTGGCCCCAAGCCTTTTTTACAATTGTTACACTTAAGGTCTGTTCGAAGTAAGCTCATGAATGGAAATAGAAATGGATTGGAACTGAAATTACTGTTTACGTAGGAAATAAAAATTCAGTTCAGACTCTAAGTAAGTCCATGAGTGGAAATAGAAATAGATTTTGAACTGAAATTACTGTACGTGTGGGAAAAATAAAATTCAGATGAACTGAATTTTTTATTTCCTACATAAATAGTAACGATTCGGGAAAAGATCCGAACAGGACCTTTACACTGCATGCTGAAATCCATGTTGTTAATGAAAGGATCGAAGCGTTCCTTTTTGTTGATACTAGGATTTTGAGACCAGTGCAGGCAGCGAGCCTAATATTTTCAAATTTGAAGACGCTGATGACATGAATTCAAAGTTCCAGGGTAAAATGGCGCCAGAAGAAAGTTGCAGGACATACAGGTCACCAATTGTCATGTATCAACTGGCTAACTGGCTTGTACGATGAAATAAATGTTCGCATCGCACCATATGGCCATTGGCCAATAAGTATGTGTTGAGAATATAAATTTGAAAACAAGACGGGGCGGGACAGTCCGGGTGAAATTCTTATGGATCACGGATTACAGGTGGGATGGGACGGATTAGAGCAGTTCAAAATTAAAAAATTCTGATCTGATCCGCGTTGGACCCCCTTCGGATACGACCCTCACGGATCGGAACGGGTGGGTCATGGAGGGTGGGCGGGTCGGTTTTTTTTTATTTCCCCAAAAAAAAATAAACCGCCAAAAACTCAAAAAAATCTAAAAATTTCAGAAAATTGTAGAAAAACTAAAAAAAATAGAAATTTTTTATAAAAATAATAGAAGTTAAAAAAATTTAATCATAACGTTATATATATATATATATTTAACTAAATCGATTTTATTAATTCTAATTGTTTAAAAATAGAATAAAATTTGAAAAGTTCTAAATAATTCTAAAAAAAAATCAGAAAATATAAAAAAATAATCAAAACCGAAAAAAATTATATCATAATTTTAAAAATAATTAATTTAAACTTATTCGATTTTACATATTTAATTATAAAAAATTGAATAATATTAAAAAATCATAAAAATATTAAAATTTATAAAAATTCTAAGTTATTAAATATATTTTTTATAATTATTTTGAAAATGAATATTTATAAAAATTATAAGTTATCCTCCTCCTTAATTCCGGACTTGGGACCGGCTATGTAAAAAGAACATAGGCGGAGTTCTAACTTTTTTTATTAGTAATATTCTTTAAAAAATAACTTAATGAATAATCAAAAAGTTAAAAAATAGATGATAAGATTAAAAGGGTTTAGAAAAATATACCGAACATCTAGTAATCGTCATTCAAGTACCATAAGTCACTGTTTTCAACGTTGATATCAAATGCACCGTTGAAATCATCGTCCAGACTTATAATCATATTAGTGCCACTTTCTTAAATGTATGGTGTGATTTTGGATGAAAACGATGGTGAGTATTGTTAGTTTGTAATAATTTTGAAGTCAATAATATGATAAATTTATTATATAAAACTTTATTCATGAATTGAATATTTAAATGATATTTTATTTCCTTGGGTATTATTAAATTTATGAATTATTCCGAGTTCATGACTGCATTGTGAAACTTCATAATATAAAATATACTCTTAAAAGTCACTAATCGAGATAATTAACATGAACTAATATTAACCAATATCATGTCAGTATGTGGATTAAATGATGGTCAAGTTTTACAGACCATAGACAAAGAGTTATCATTTTAATCACATAGATAGATGTTCTAGGAACATCATATTTGACAGACCCCAAATGAAACATTAAATGGAATTGTGTTTGTGTCATTAATGATTTCATTCAGTATTAAATTCTAAAGTATGAGGTATTCATCTTTCCTACATAAGATATGTATGTGTGTGATTTTTACCAAACGTTATCCGTAAAAAGTGGCTATAAAGGTAGTTCTTCGATATACATAACTTATGCAGAGGAAGAGATAGTTTTCCAAATGTACTATTGTCCCTCGTATATTTATACGAGTTATAGCATCAATGGACTCCTTGATAGAGTAAAATTATCTGCTAGCAGTATAATTACAAGAGTAATTATATTTGATAATTTACTCATGATCAAGAAAAGATTAAGTCTGCAAGGATGACACATACCTACCTTGAAACTAATCTGATAGCTATGAGACAAAAGAATTAAACACAAGTATATAGTTTACTGGATCATGATATTGTATAGTACAACATCATCTGTGTAATTGGATGGTCATAGTGCATTATGTCATATGTCTCCTATGATTATAAAGGTTAAACTGGTTTTAACTCTATTTAACAATATAACATGGATCCTGTCGGGTCACACCATATAGGAGTTGATCGGAGAATCTTATTGATTAATTATAAATTATTTATAATTAATAATAATATGGTTATAATTAATTATATATGATATAATTAAATTATATTTGTCATAGAGATGACAAGAAGTAAAAACAGATTGAATTTATAACGTGTTGGACACGTCGTATAAATTTACTGAAACAACAACCGAGACAAATATAATTGTACATGACAATTATATATATATGATTTAGATTTTAAATGTTAATTATGGATTTGAATTTTGGGTTGAAAGCCCATTAATAATTAAAAACCCAAAAAAACCCAAAATCAAAAAGGCCCAAAATAGCCCAATGGCAAACTTATAAATTTGGTCAACTTTATATTCTTGCAAAATAAGTAATGACATTTTTGGTCAATTTTATATTCTTATAAAATAAGTAATGATATTTTGGTAATTTGGGCAAAGTTTAATGGCTTTTTGATAATTTTGGCAAACTTTTTGAAATGTTATAAATAGAAGGGTGGGATGAGAGAGAAAAACACAAAATTCAATTCTATATTCTCTCTTTCTCGGTATACGGTTGTTTCAGAATTCACGGGATCAGTGAATAGTATTTTTACGAAAGTTACGGTATTTCTGCACATTTGTGAAATAAAATAACTGCGAGTCGTGAATAGTACTATTTCATCTTTTTCTCGGTGAATAGTATTTTTATGAGAAACCACGATTTACTGTATTTCTGGAAAAAGAAATAAGTCGCTCTCTGGTCAGTCCTGGTGGATAACCTACAGAGGTATCATACATGTGATATTCCGAAACAAGCCGATTTTCATTCCAATTGAAATTTGGAAACGAGGTATAAAATCTTATATTAATTTATTTAATTGTTAAGTAGATTAATATTTTAGGAATCAATCATGGAGTAGATTTATATAGGTTTAAAGATGTGTGTATCTCTCGGTAATCATCCGACATACCGCTTTAACCCTTCGCTTAAGTTAGAAGTAAAATAATATTTTACTGTCTTTTATAAATGATAAAAACGCGTGTATCTCTTGGTAATCATCCGACATACTTTAATCCCTAACTTAAGTAGAAGTGAAATTTTGTTTTACGGTCTTTCCGCAGATTAAGTCTTAACGGGATTTGGTTGGACCAAAACCCAATAAGTACTTATAGATATTAATTTGGAATTTTTTAATTTTTTTCGGATTTTTTCTGATATTATTTGATTATTTTGATTAAATTAGAATTAAAGTATAATTGATTTGAAACAAAGTGGGTTGGATTTGAAATAAATGGGTTTGATTTGAAAGAAAATTAATTATTCCATTTGGGTTTTCGGGTCCAGCAGTGAACCGTTATAACGGTTCCTAAACCGTTATAACGTTTTATACAATGTAGTCAAACTTGATCAAAATGTTATAATGCTTCATTGGTGATAACACTCGACTGTTATAACATTACACAGAAATATTATAAACCTTGTCAGATAGTAAGTCAATGCTGTCAAACTTGATCAAAATGTTATAATGCTTCATTAAGTGTTACAACGTTACAACGGTTCATCTAAGTATTTTCAAACCATTATAACGTTATCTGACAAGGGTATGGGGTCTGGCCGTCTGGATCTAATGGATATCGGGATCGGGTATCACGGGTCACCCGTCCGGGTACCAGTAGCAGATGAGAGGGCGGGTGAAAGCGGGTAACGGGTGAGAGCGGGACGGATATGACGGTTCCAATTTCAAAAATTTTATACCCAGCCCTTGTTAGGACCGGACCATTAACGGATCCGGTCTACCCACATGTCTACCCCGGGGCGGTCCGGGATGGGTGAGGGTCACGGGTTTGCACGGGGGTCTACCCGTTCGGGTTTTTTCAAACCTCTAGTTCAGATGCACAAGGAACATGGATTATTTTTACGAGTTAAAAAATATCATTTAAATGTAAATTTGTTTTTTTGGAATATTAAGAATAGTTATTATTTTATTGTTCTAATTGATAATTGAAATAATTGTTCTTTTCATATTTCAATCATTTAGAATATTTGTTATTTCAAATATATAATATGAATAATATTTTTACTATTCAGAATAACATTATTTTTAAATATGTTCGCGCTAATTTAAAAATATTTTTTTACTATCCTACATCATTGATTTAATGTAGCATCAGACAGATAGCAATGGACTCCCCAACCCAAATGATCAGGAAAAACTAAGGGTGTCAATTTTTGATCCGACCCGACTGACATGACCCGAAAATAAATGGGTCGGGTATGAGTTTGATTTTTTTGACCCGAATCGGGTTCGAGTTAAATTATCCTGATACGGTGCTTTACATAATAGATTCTATCTACATCTAAAAGGGCCAATTGTAGGTTGGAGTTGAGTCAGAGTTTAAAGAAATAAAATTAATATAATCTGAAATAAATCGGACTTTGAAAGTCCTCCTAGAGTTGGCACCTCACACAGAAAAATCAACACTACACATCCACTTGACTGACAGATATTGTAAATAATTTTCTTCGTATCAATACAACTTGCTGCGCTCTCTGAAGTCTGAACTGGTGAACGAGGATGAGCAGGTGGAATGAAAAGAAAGAGAATTTGTTCCTGAGATCTACTGTAGAAAATGAGAAAAGGTGAAAAGAGGTTGAGAAAACTTTTTCTATTCATTTTTTTTTCCAAATCATTCAACCTCGATTTTAAAGTTACAAATTTGTGCCCTGACAACTATTACTAGGGTTAATTTATTGGCATTTCTTTTAAATTTTTTATCTAAATTGGTTCCTTAATAGTACATCATTTTTCTCTTTAAGTCGTCGACTCTTAATCTATGTTTGGATAGTACGAGAACGACATAATAGTTATTATTTTCAGAATAGAAATAATAATGATACAATCAAATATAAATTTGTTAGTTCAGAACATTAAAAATAACTACTATTTTGTTATTCCGAAAGAGAGATAAAATAACTGTTATTTTTTCGGATGTATTTGAATGTCAAAAGAATAGCGCTATTTTTAAAATAGCACTGCTGTTCGGAACAGTACCCTAATCCAAACATGAATCTGTGTTTTGAGTTAGTTTCCAAATAACGCTATTTTGCTAAACCATCCCATGGTTTAGCGAAATTAACACTAGCGAGGGAGAGAGAAAAGCAATAAAAAATTTGTAGAGTCCTTTTTTTAATCACTTCTCTTCTTCCATATCACTACTACCTCGAAAACAGAACTCCAAGAAACAAAACCTAAGTTCCTCCGATCTCCATTGTCAATTGGGAGGCTGCTAAAATCGACAACATCGGCGAACTCTCCTAGTCGCACGAAGTGAATTGAGATCCGTCACGATAGGGCATTGTTCTTAGTATGACCGATTGGTAGCGGTACTGAGTTGCACATATATTATTCCTCACCGTGTATTTCTCTGCTTGAATCACTTCTCACACCATTCTCTTGCCGTAAGCACCAGATAATGCTTCTTGCTCTTTGTGCTGGAATAATTTTTTCTTTTTCAAGGGAGATGGGTAATTACTGTATTCATTAGTTATATTGGGATAATTTAACTTTGGATCGGCTTTTGTAAATAATTTTTACTATTTTTAACAATTGTTCATAATGTTTTCTTTTATTCAATAAAAAATAGATTAGCTTCATTCGGTCTCCAATTTCATTTTGGTACCGGTTGCAATTGAGGTGCTAGCACATCATACTGGTTGCAATTGGGCCTTGCTTCCTTTCCATTTCTATAGTTTGTGTATTATTCTAAGTTTCACTTGGAACCAGTGTGATTGTTACAATTTTAGTGGTATATTCGTAAAATTGATGAGTCCTTGTTCTTTTTTTCGTGCATAGATGAGCATCAAGGTTTTTTCATACTGGTACTGATTTGGTATTGTCTGGTCCAATCTTCAGATGTATCGGGGGCTTCATGTCTAGCATTAATTGAAAAATATGACGGTCCTTCACATCTGGAATTGACCAATCTGTGCTTGCGATCAACTCTGGTATTTCCATCAGCTTCCTTTTTCTGGCCTTGTGTGCCATTTTATTAAGGCAGGGGCTGAGCCCTTGTGTGACATTTTTGTGGTAAATGGCAGCTATAAACCAGTCTATTGAATGAGGTGTTACATGTCATGGGTACCGGGCACCAAATTAATATTCGGGTGAGAAAATAAATTGTTCAAAATTTAATATTCGGGTGAGAAATTGAATTCATCATAATTTAATATTCGGATGAAAGAAAATTAATTGAGGTGAAAATATGATGCTTAGTATGTATAGTATATATATATATATATATATATATATATATATATGATATGTTATGAAAAAAATAGAGTTAGAAAAAAGAAAAAAATATATTATTTTATTGATTTCCTCCATCATTATTCTTAATTTATCATTTAAATAATATTTTATTAATCCGAAATAGTAAAAATTATTTTTATTCTCATATTCTCCGAGATGTCATTAATTTCATACTATTCTCAATCACTAACTCAAAAAATATTATTCTTACACTAATCATTCCACCATCCAAATATACCCTTCAACTTTCTATTATTATTCCAAATAAACAATCGAAACAACATTTATACCATTCAAAATAGCATCATTTTTTTTACTATCTTCATATTAATCAAAAAATTATTATTTTTTCACTATCTTTGTTTACCATTCTCAATTCCTCTCTTCTTACGCTATTGCACTGTCCAAACATATCAGCTAAAAGAGGATTAGAGGAGAGTAACGCGCTACACGGTAACTGTCCTTGTGCGCCTCAGAGGATCCAATTTGGCAAGGAAGAAAAGAAGGTCACAAAGGATTTAACAGCGCAATTAATTTGTGTCGTTGTTTCATCTCTCCGGTCAAGACACTTGTCTCCTGCTCATCCTCCTCCCCCGTCAAATTCCCGGCGAAATGGCGGCTCCGCCGGTTGGCCTGTTGTACGACGAGCGGATGTGCGCCCACGCAACGCCAGACGGCGAACTCCACCCTGAGAACCCCGAACGCCTCCGATCCATCTGGCGCAAGCTCCAGCGGGAGGGTATCACTGACAGGTTCTCTCTCTCTCACACAGACATTCATCATCTCTGCTTGCCTTTGTTCAGTCGAAACTGACGGAAGCCTTTACTTTCGAAAAATTAGTAGAAGCGAATTCAAGAAAGGTTCACTTTCTCAGATCAAAACATGCAAAAAGCATATAACGATTTATGTCAAATTAAAATAATGTAAGAAATTTGAGTCTTCAGTAATACATTTGTTGTTTAGAACTTTATCATATGCCCAGCAGAGATTCTATTAAATTAAAAAAAAAACATACGAAATTTTAATAGTTTTTAAGAATATATTTGTTGTTTGGAAGTTGGAACTGACCTGTCAAAATCTGTTTAATGGTTTTTGTACTTCTAGTTGTAGAAGCTACAGGTTTCTAGATAATTTTTTTTTTGGCAAAACATGTTGTTGGATCTACGAATACTCTATTTTTGAATTACCATTCATAAAAAAGACATTTTATGCCAAGAAGGTTTGTTAGCTATGCCATGGAAGGAAACAATTACTTTCTTATTTTCATTGTCTTTGATAAGCTGACTTCATATTCAGCTTTTATGTGGGATTAAAGCATCATTTTTATAAGGGATTTGACATTCATTCACTCAGAACTGTTCTTTCTCATATCTGTAAAACAATAATATAAAAGTAAGATTCAAATTTTGTCAGATCACATTTGAAATCCCCTGATGATTTCTTCTGCAAAATGTACTTATTTATCTTCTTGTAGATGTGTTGTTATGGAGGCTAAGGAAGCTGAGGACAAGATTATATCTTACGTGCATAGCCTAAGTCACATTAAGCTTATAAAAACAATAAGCTCTAAAGAGTTAAATTCAAGAAGGCATAAAATTGCACGAAAGTTCAATTCAATTTATTTCAACGAGGGCTCTTCTGAATCTGCTTTTCTTGCCGCTGGTTCAGCTATTGAGGTCATAAGACATAACTCTTAAACTTGCCTTTTCTTTTTTGTCTTTCCTTTTGTGTATATAATTTTTTGTTTCTGAGTTTATCAGTGTATGAAGTGAACCTCATTTGCTGGGACCACTGCTCAGAACTTGGCTAAGCACAACATAGCACCTCGTTTGGATAATACAAAATGGAGGGGATGGGAAGTAAAGAGAGGGGAGGGAATGGAATGGGAAGGAAATGTTATTATATTTTATGTTCTCTTATTTTGTTTGTCCTATTAACTTCCGTTACACTCCAACCAAACAAAATTAGTAATGCAAACTTTTTTCTTTCCCCTTTCGTTCCTTTCTCTACTCCCCATCCAAACAAAACAAGGAAAATGAAAACAGTAAAGTTGATGAAATTGGTTGTGATACTAGACTGAATAGTAAAACAGTGAACTGATTGATATAAAAATTAAGAGGTTTGCTGGGGCATCCTACTTTGCTGGTGCCAGAAACCGCTGTTATGGACTGATACTTTTATTGGCATTTTGATTGTTACTTCTGGGTTTTCAATGGAGATAATAGTTTTTGTATATTTGTTCTTTCTATTATGTAACAAACTGTTCTTTTTTCACATTTGTAAAACACTCAACAATCTCATCTCAAACTTGTAATTTGAATAAATTAGTATTAGTGTATGAACTATGAACAACTCAGTAGTTCACTGAGGATTTGAAAATCTGTTTATGCGTATGTTCTGTGGTAGTTCGGTTTTGTGTTTGAGAAACAAAATGACTTTCTGAAGGGAAAATTTCCTAAGTCGTTCTGTTTACAATTCTTTCAAAAAGCTGGGAATGTATATTGTTGCTTTAACAAATTTCTTTGGTAACTTAATTTCCAGCACCGTTAATGGTTTTCCCACAGGTTACTGAGAAGGTCGCAAAAGGAGAGTTGAGCTCTGCCATTGCTCTTGTCAGACCTCCGGGGCACCATGCTGAGTACAATGAAGCAATGGGTTTTTGTCTATTTAATAATGTGGCTGTTGCTGCTAATTATCTTTTAAATGAGAGGGTATGCATCTAGAGCCTTCAGATGTTTTGTTTGCTCAAAAAGTTCAAGTCAATTTTATACCTTTTGTCATGGTACTTATCGCTTTTACCAGTTTTCTGTTTCTGTTTTTGTTGGCAGTCTGAATTAGGTATTAGAAAGATACTAATTGTGGACTGGGATGTCCACCATGGGAATGGCACACAGAAGACGTTCTATGAGGATTCTCGTGTATTGTTCTTCTCTGTGCACAGGTAATCTTGTTTGACTCTTTGTCAGCAATTTATAGTTAGTATTTGGATCCTATTGTGATGCTGTATTATATGCTATAAATTTAGCACTAAACAAACTTCATAATATTTTTGGAAAATCTTAAGCCTTCTTTTCATTAGAAGAAATGCATGTACTCATGAGCAGAAGAACCTTTTGTACTGATAAAGAAAATTGATAGCTCAACACGTACTCAGCTTGGGGTGTTTCAAAAGTTGTTTCTTGAAAAAATTTAAACATATACCAGAATGCCATAAACACACATAGAAATGAAAAACATGACTAGTTGAGGAGTTGATTGTGATCTGGGCTGCGACAAATTGCAATACGTTCAATGTTGAATTCTTTGAACGCAACATAGATACCAGCATGATGCCTTTAATAATTATGTGTACACACAGAGATACAATTATTCTTGCATATGCACATGTGTGTTTTGAACTGACTTCGGGAACACAGAGCCAATGAGTTCTGAATTCTTATTCATTCCTGCAGAGACTTTGCCAGCAGTGCACGTGCAAGAATAATTACATGAACAGAAGACTCAGATTTAAGTAGAATAACTTCACCTCAATCAGATGCATCGAATAAAGAATGTCATGACATGAATGATTAAACTCTTCTTCCTTTCAGATTTGATTCTGGAAGCTTCTATCCATCGGGTGGGGATGGTGCTTATTGTATGATTGGGGAGGGACCTGGTCAAGGGTACAACATCAATGTCCCCTGGGAGCATGGGAGATGTGGTGATGCTGATTACCTAGCTGTGTGGGACCATGTGTTAATACCTGTTGCAGAATCCTTTAATCCTGACATTATACTTGTTTCTGCTGGATTTGATGCAGGTCTGCCTCTAAACTTGAACTTGTTCAATTATTCTGTACTTTTTTTTATGTTCCTTCAACTTCAAACAGGATGCACATGAAAAATGTCAAAAATTGTTGTCATATCATTTATATATTCTTTCATTTTGGTTGTCCCCATGTATTTTTTTGTGGTAAGATCTTTGAAATTTCAATTTCTCAGCTGCTGGAGATCCCCTTGGTGGGTGCAGCATAACTCCTCGTGGATATGCACTCCTCTTAGAAAAGGTACCTTTTCAATATTGCATTAATTTTGTTTATGATCATGTTTTGACATGCGCCAATTCTCCATTCACAAACTTCCAAATTTGAAGAGCTGAATACTTTCTTTCGTTTTTATCTTTCCTGTGTATATTTGTAGCTCAAGAGGTTTTCTAAAGGAAAAATAGTGCTATCGTTGGAGGGAGGTTACAATCTGAGTTCCATAGCAAAGTCGATTCTTGCTTGTGCACACGTCTTATTAGGAGACGAGTGCCCCTCTGGAAAGTTGGATAACAAGCCATTTGAGTCTACTTGGCGAGTTATACAATTGGTAATGTCGAAGCCTTCCTTTCTTATCTTCCTATTGTAAAAGTAGTGGTAAGTATATGCAACATTACAGATCACACGGCCAGCTTCAAAAGCTACATAGAGTTTATTGGCATGCTCGATAACAGGGCTAGGCTAGTATCTCGATCCTTTTCTAAGAGCTCATGTTCTGAGTCAATCTTAGATAAATTAAGGGTAAGCATGCCTTTGACCAAATTTAACTAAAAAATGCCAAAACAAAAACGTCCAGACTTCTTTTAGATTTGATCACTACAGGTCACAACACTCATATCTCATATGGTTTTCTTTTTATCTTTTTCTTCTTTATATCCGTTGCAATTAACATGTTCCTTGTCAGGTCCGCGATGAGTTGAAGAGCTATTGGCCTGTGTTATCGAGTTCAATACCTGAGGAAGAATTGAAAAGTCCTAGAAGCATTTCGAATCTTCAGGTACATTCATTTCTGTTCTTCTGTTTTAAAATGCCATGCTTATATAATGATTTAGTTTTGTCAATAACATGAATAATTTCAAACTATTTAGCTTTACTTGAGCTCGGATTCAGAATCTGATTTGGAGGAAGCCATTGTACCTGGTGGTGAAATTCCTTCTAGTGCTGAAGACATAGGCAGCCGCCTGTCAGAATTGAATATTGCTGATGTGTCAACTACATCAGTGACATCATCAAATGAGATATCTGATGCCTCTGTTACTTGGAGATCTGTTTTATCGAAAGTTGATGTTTGGTATGCTAGCTATGGTTCTAATATGTGTTTACCAAGATTTCTCTGTTATATAAGGGGAGGAAAGGTAAAAAGTCCTTGATGCATTTGCTGAACATGATATTTTCATATACCAATACAGTTATTTTCTTACACTTATGTATTACCAGCATGTACTGACTATTATGGTCTGATTTCATTAGTTGATAGCACATAGAATTCAATTTTCATTTGCTTTTTTTTTGTGTGTTTAGGTGGGAATCGGGATCTTTGAAATTCTATAGGGTTTTCTGGTTAGTATAGGAAATTAAGCTTTTAGGTAACTCATTGAGCTATCGAATGGGAAATATCAATACTTATCTAACACTTAAAGACAAATTTGTTGTGGTGGCACTTCCTGTATAACGTCTGGTCCCTGTAATATAGATCAAAGGAATGAACATTTCATGCTGTGGGTCCCGTGACACAAGCATCCCGAAGGATGTAATCTGGAGAATGGTTCCACACAGGCTGTTTTTTGGTGGCTTATGTACCCCTTGTTGGGGTAATGGTGGTGTTGCATACCTGCACCCAGAGAAAAATGAGAACGAAAGAGCTCATGTCTGCATCTACAAAATTACGTATGTTGCATCTATTTTTATTTTGCGGGTAACCTCCTGAAGGAGATGTATGTTGAACTATACAATGCACTCTTTCAAATATGGTTTAGTAGTTTAAAATAGAACATTTTTCAAAGATTCTGGTCTTGCAATAAAATATTTTATGGTTCAATCCCTTTATTACTGAATACTTTTACCTGTGTAGAATGCAAACGTAATAATTGAAAGCTGTGAGTGTACCTGAAATTTCAGAGCTGGCGAGTCGCAAAGATCAACTCTTAAAATTATGGCCTTTGTACATTGAGAAATGTTTAGTATTTTCTAAAGAATATTGCTATTATTATTCTAAATTGTGCTTGTTCACTTTGCCAGGCTTGAGCAATTTAATGATATATTATTGCAAGAGAACTCCTTAGTAGATGAAGCAAGTGCACTTGGAAAGTTTAGTTCTCCTATTGTTGATTTGCCTTGTGTAGACCTCCTTTTGAACAAGAAATCCTTGGTAGTGGAGCCACTTAAGGTACTTTTTATCATTTTCTTCTCAAATTAAGGATCTGTTTGGATGTATAGGTTTTGGTGAAGCACAAATCTTGACATGAATCAAACGACACCCATCCTGCGCTGCACAGTGCTGTGCGTTAAACAATGTGAATTCCATGTCGTGTTAGGCAGCTTCTTCTCTCACTTTGGGTCATATTTGTTTTCTTGTCCTAGCCCACAAAATGTACAGAAACTGGGGGGGGGGGGATCCACTTTGACTTCATTATTTTTTTCCCATGAAGCTGTAACTTCATCTTCTCTTTTATTTGTGCTCTCAAAATTGAAGAAAAAATTTGATCATTGCATGAAATAGCATCTGAACTAAAGAGCTATCGTCATTTTCTCACTTAATCAGGAAAAATGAAATTCATATCAACATTGGTCCACTATAGTTTTCTATTTTGATTAATATAATTATTATTATTTATTATATAACTTTTTTTCCAAATTGAATTTAGTGATTAGGATTCGGCCTTCAGTATTTAGTGTGTGCGGGCCATATTAAGTTATGGATTCTATTCTGCTTTATCATATTATTATTTAGCTGGCTTATTAAAGATTTCGATATGTCCGAAGTGATTTCTCCTTTGGCCTCTAGTTGGCACAGAGAAAGTCGAGAGCTCTCCTTTGGCCCTGGTTGGTATAAAGAGTCTCTCATTTTGTTTATATATATGAATTTTGTCATTATTGTCGATTACAATATTTCTCAAAAGTCAAGATAGTGAACTTTAACAAATTTCAATTTTCAGCCTGAATATTTCTCATTATTGTTGATTTTGCAACTGGTACTGGATAGGGACAGAAAGTAATTACATTAAAGCCGATTTGAGATGAATTGAAGAGACAAAAAATGATCTAATTTAATCCAATAATCTCAGCAATGCCATCTGATCAATACCATTTAGTGGTACATGGTACTAGTCAAAGACTATGAAATGTCAGAATCGAACGGTTGAACAATTCCATTTGATTGCAAATTATTCATCCCTTTTTTATCGGCGTACTTTTGGCTATGAACCAACAATGATTTTCAAATGATTGTTGAATTTCATTCCCACAAGAAATGTTCCTAGATGAATTTCAGCCATTTTTTTTGGTTTGAATGAAATTTAATTCCTATTTGTATCTAACATTTGAGGAGTCTACTGTGCAGGCTTTTTGGTATCCCAATATTGTTTGTCTGGGGGTGGAGGATGGTATTCCTATTTTGACAATGACGTATGTTCTCTTCTTCTCTATAAAAACTATACAAACTCTGACAAGATACAACATATTTAAAAGAATATAATATTTGAAAGAAAGCATCTAATACTTTTATAATTACTTACACTGCAGATGCAATGCGTCAGATATTGATCGCTATAAATCTGGTGAGCTGGTATTGTCTCCTCCAGCAAAAGAATATGCCAATACTTTAATAAAAGGATTGTTAGAAGGGAAACAGTTAACTGAAGATGAAGCAACTGATTACATCAATGCTGCCTCTTCTAGGAGCTTATAATTGACTTGTTTATATATGTAGCAATAGGAACCCTTGTTTTTATTTTGTCATTATTAAGTTGGATTGCTATGCCTAAAAATAGTAGAATATGAATTTAGATTGACCCATTTTTTTGGTCTTGGTGCTGTTTTGTTTGGGATCTGTCGATCAGGTAACTTTGGGTGGGGGTACAGAATTTTAAGGCCCGTTAGAGACTTGCACTAGATAATCTATGAATTTGCAATTGTGTGTACCATTTGATTTTGGGAGCTGCTTTCTGCATTGTTTTGTCCCTATCATTGATTTACGACTTGTGAAGTTATTTCCGAGTTATTGGTAAGAAGAATTTCAGGGGTGCATTATATGGTTTATCAAATAATAGAAGAGATTCAAAGATCTCACATCCTTGCTTTACTGTTAAAAAAAAACCCGGCAAATAATTACAAGGAAATGATAGGAGCAGGTACAACACTACATGGAAGAGCAGTAGCAAGCTAGAACCTGATTGTCATGAACTCGTGATGCTTGGAGAAAGTGAGGAACTTTAACATATATTTTTCCGGGTTTCAAAAATCGGGTGCAAGACTTGTAAAATGAACAGTTACCATTAACTATCAAGTGCTCACCATAAATCGAATTGTAAGGTTCACTAATTCGCAAAAGATGATGTAAACTTAAAAAAAATGCCGAATAATTGCCTGCAAATAGATCGCATTTGTCTGACAACGAGTAAAACAGTCGACTGATCGATGTTCCATGTTTCTCGTAGGGTGTGTTTGGATGAGGGAGTGGGTCAGTGAGAATAGGCACTAATCCAAGAGTTGGAGTAGTGGCTAAACCAACTTTTTGTTGGATTAGTAGAATAGTCACTAACCTAATATTTTTGAAGAGCTATTTTCTCATTCAAACATAGAAAAGCAATAAAAATAGTAGCTAACTCAAAAAGTTGTTATTCTTCACCCATCCAAACACCCGGTAAAAAGTATGAGGTTGTTGTAAACTAAAAATAATTCACCGATCATTGCATGCCAAAAAAATATCATCATATTTTCTAGAAATTGTAATTCTTCATGATATTTATCTCCATAATTTAGAGATATGAGCATATCCTCAAATTATTTCAATCAGCACTAGTACTTGCTGATGCTTGTTGATTCGGAATTTACATAGAGGTTGTTTATGAACATTTAAATTTTGAATAACTTGAATTCTCATCTTTACTTAAAAATGCTAGATGCTTGTTATGACTGTTACATGGTTGCTTGTTGATACATGCCGTAGATCAACAATAAAAGATGCAATCCTATCCTTCATCCTTGCACCTTTTGTTCTGTCTCTCTTTAGTCTTTTTTGCTCATACAGATTAAAGAAGTGACCCAGTGGGACAAAGTGTTTGTTTAATTTGTGTGGCCTAGTCGGATTGTCATAACCTCGAATAAAGAATAGGTAAAGAAAAATAGTTTAGGCCACGGATGCAAAGGGCAAAAGCCAAGTGGCCCAAGTCGCGTTGTCATTTCCCTTCTTTAATTTTTGGGATGCAAAGTCGGATTGTCATTACTCGAGAGTCTAATTCAGACTGGTTTCAATCATAAAACTCTGATTGTGGTAATTACAAAGAACGCGATCTCCATCTTCCCCATTTTAAATTTGACGCCATGGGAAGCACGCCTGATATGGCAACGACTGAGATCGCCGATTGGCGATTGGATTTATCCAAGGTTGAGGTTTGGTACGCTAGCTATGGCTCCAACATGTGGAGGCCGAGGCTTCTTTGCTACCTTGCTGGAGGGAAGGTGACACCAATCTCTAGTCTGAGTTTCTCCTTTGTATTTCGTTTGGTTTGGATGCTCAGTCGAGAATCATCTCTCATCTGAGTATTAGCCACTGTCTGGAAAATGTACGAAGCCTGTAATTAAGTTAAGTAGCAATAACGGTAACAGAAATAACAGCTTCTCAGTTTGGATCCATACCCGTTATGTAATTCTTTTGTTCCAGGAACACCTTGCCAGGAAGCTTGTGTATAAATTATCTGATTAACTAATCCAGCGTACTTAATGTAACTTCCGATAGGTGGAAGGTATGAGCGCTCCATGCTGTGGGGCCCACGATAAGAGCGCCCCAAAAGATGTAATTTGGAAGACAGTGCCACATAGGCTGTTATTTGCTGGATCCTCTCACCACTACTGGGGTGCTGGTGGCTGTGCGTACCTTCACCCAGAATGTGACCCTAATGAGAAATCTCATGTTTGCATCTACAAGATTACGTATGTCTGTTTTGTTATGTTTGTTATAGCATTTAGCACCAGTGCAAAATCAACACTGGTTGAGAGGCGTATTGTACCGTTAATATTCTTCTCGTTGAGAGGCCAGACCAAAGCCAATTAGATGTCAAGGGCTCCTGGTGAAGTTTTATTCTCAGGTGCCATATAGCAAGCTAGAATAGTGGCTGAATTAACGGTACTGGCCTGGTATGGTAAAGCAGTAAGAGGACTCTGTGCCCTTTCCTTTCTCTTAATCTGAAAAAACTAATAATAAGCATCAGGGGCTGCACAAAAACAACAGTAAGGACCGACATATACAGACAAAGTTGTTGATATCGATCAGTATGAGCTAGCGCATTACTGGTAGTGGGCTTCTGTAGCATAGAATATTACTTCTAGGATTTTTATAACTTACTTTCTTGGGCAGTCGATTATTACTCATGGGGAATTGAAAATTTTCTGATGTGCAATGTTTGTTGATTCTGTAGGCTTGAGCAGTTCAATGATATTTTGTTCCAAGAGAACTTTTTAGTCAAAGATAACACTGCAATATCGCGTGTGGCTTCACCTCTTATCAATTTATCTGACTTAGAACTTCTTTCCAAGAACAAATCTTTGAATATAGAGGCTCTTAAGGTACTTGTCTCTGAATTAATTTTGAACTAGGCCACATTTGTTTATCTATAGTTCTCCAAGCATTTAGCTAAAGTGTCAACTCCTATTCTAACAAATTGATTTGCTTTTGTGTGTAGTCTTGCTGGTACAGTAATATTGTTCAACTAGGGACTGAGGAGAACATACCCATTTTGACATTGACGTAAGCTCTCTTCATCTTTCTCTTTCCAGGATTCTTTTGCAACACAAATTTAGTCATCATTTCTGGTATTCTAATTGCAGATGTCCAGTGATGAATATTAACCAACTTAAATCAGGTGAGGCCCCATTGTCTCCCCCTCCATCAAAGTATGTTAATATCTTAATCAAAGGATTGGTAGAAGGGAAGCAGTTAACTGAAACAGAAGCCATGGATTATATCAATGCCGCATCCTCTAAGGATCTTTGATCTACTCAGCTGTTAGTTTTTTTGTTATTTAAAACATAATTGAAATTTATGCCTCTTCATTGGAGGGAGACCACGACTCTTTCGTTGTGCGGAAATTGCTCCCTGTAGCTTGGGTCTTGTGCCATTCTCACCATCTAAAATGTCAGATGATTGGGAAGTTTTATTTGGTTGATGTTTGCAATTATCAGTTATAAATTTATAATAAACGCTAGTAGATATATGCGTTAGCAAATATTGAATATCTGAATTAGATAAAATTGAAACAACAAAGGAAACACAAAATCAAATGGTCATGTCGATATTCTACAAAATCTCATTGGTTCTTTATGTAGCATGTAAGCAATTGTCAAACTTAAAAACATAATGAAATGAGAGAAAGAAGTTGGAAGATCAGTGGGAAATCCCAATCGTTGTTCCATATCATGTGGATAGTTTTTTGTCCGTCATTCATTTGGTAATGATTTAGTATTGTTACTGTCATATATATTTTTTTTTTGCATGAGAGAATTTAAAAGGGACGAAGGTGGTTCGAGTATGTGATATAGAATGCCCGAAGGCTGGAAATCATATTACCAGGTATGATATTTCCGGGTTTGTGTGGATACTCTGTTCGGTTATCTTCTAAAACGATGACATGGAATAATTTGTCTGCATAATTGACGCATATCAAACCGGTGGTTTCGGCCGCTTTTTTCAAAAAAAAAAACCGACGCATATGAACAGACTTTGTTAGGCTTGTCATTTTTCCAAATAGTTTCGTTATTTCTTAATTTCAGTTAATTTGAAAAGGCAAAATCCAATTAATTCAACTTGTCTTGTCAATTATTTACACTTCGATTCTCAAAATTCTATTTACGTAATATTTGAACCATTTCGTTAATGTCATTATTTCGAAGGACTATCACATAAGCACGACACCATTTCGAAAAAATCAATTTTGCTTAAAATGCCTCATGGAATTTTTTTGTTTCTGATGTTGTGAGACGCCTCATCTAAATTTTAATACTCTACTAGCAAATTTTAAGCTTAAATTATAGATTTAGGATTAGAGATAGGAGGCATGAAGTGAATAAATAATTACCACAAAAATTGTAGCAATTCGATTATCAAGGGAATAAATAATTACCATCTTGATTTCCATCTGAAGTTCTGAACTTATCCAAAGGCATCAATGGGATAACACCAGAGACATTCCTGGAAATAAAAATAAATGAACCAAAGTGCCAGACGCCTCCTTAGCACCATTTATTGTATGTACAAATATTTTATTTTTATTTCTTACTCTTTTTTTGTTTGAAAAGAGGGAAAGCTCAATACTCTTTCTTTTTCACCAACTCATAAAACAGCAATTTTTTTTTTTGACAAATAGTGGTATATATCACCTCTTTCTATTGAAACAAAGTATTCGGTGCCACACCTTGGTACCATGAGATTTAATCTGACTTACAATTACTTACTTAAATCTAAATATCAAATAATATTGATGTCGACTATTAAAATTAAAATTTCATATCACATCATTAAATTGATAATCTATTTTAGAACTAAATTAAGAGTGACATCCTGAATAAAATAAAATTATTAAAAATGATACTTTTGTGATTAATTTTTTACTCCCAAACGTGGCTTGTCAAATAAACTGTCAAATTTAGATAATTGTCTAATCTTGTTATCAAAGTGACAATTATCAAATAAAATTTAATAATCAATTTGATAATGGTGTATACTCAAGATGAACATACTAACAAAACAAGGAAGTTCCCTTTACAACCACTGTATATCACCGTCAAATTGATAATTATCACTTTTGATTTTAGTGATGCAAAGACTAGATAAAATTAGTTAATTGTTTAAATTTGACAGTCCATTTGATAAGTCATGTTAGTGAGGAAGTGGAAAATTAATCACGTAAGTGTCATTTTAATAATTTTATTTTATTCAGCAATGTCACTCTTAATTTAGTTCTAAAAGAGATTATTAATTTAATGACGTGATATAAAATTTTAATTTTAATAATAGACAACAATGTAGTGAAAATACAGATTCATCAGAACCACATACCCGGTCATCATTAACAGAAACTAAACTCAAAATATCAAAGTGATTTCTTCCAACTATCCAGTCTTCTATCCTGCCCTAGGTGACAAAGTCTCTGCATATATAAAACAGCAATTTATGACTCTTAAGAGAAATATAAATCGAGGAGAAAATTATTAACTATCATAATTGACTACATCTATTTTATTCTCCGTTAAAGTTAAAACATGGAAACAAATTGACATATTTCCTCAAAAAAAAAATTGACATATAACACTTTTCTTCGTCATGTCATCTCCTGTCTCAACAAAAAGTACGGAGCTGCCCACTACAAACCTAGGCAATTGGCTTGATGAGTGCTATACTGCTATGAAACGTGTAAAAAGGATGAATGGGGGACGGGGTCACGTCACATCACCTATGGAGTTGAAAAAAATTTATAGATGTGACTTTTTTATTTTATGCGGTCAGATCATCTATCAACAGTTATGATTTAAAAGTAATAAATAACATCGTGCATCAAAAATCGTGTTTAGACTTTCCACAGTCATTGTGATTTTTTGAGCCATTGTGATTTCTCTACGGAGATCTCCGCACGGAAATTATCCGCAGAGAATATTGATCCGGGTGGATGTATGTAGGTTCTTCACAAAGTGCCAATCACCGCAGATACTAGTTAGCTACGCGTATGCATTTTTTTTTTGTATATAATAATTATAATAATTATATTATTAATAATAAGAGTGATAAAAATAAAATTTAAAATCTACGAATGGCGCGCGCTCATCGGCGATGGCGCAAAGCAAACACGCCACGTCTTTGCTACAGTGCGCACCAATGACAGTGACGTCTTTGCAAACGCGCCACTATCAGTGACGTCTTTGTAAACGCTAATGTTGATCCAACAGTAATGGATCATGATCAGGATGAGCAATAGCAAACGCGCCACTGTCAGTGACGCGTTTACACTGTTTTATGCAAAGACGTCACTGACAGTGGCGCGTTGCCATTCGTAAATTTTAAATTTTACTTTTATCACTCTTATTATTAATAATATAATTATTATAATTATTATATATAAAAAAACTGCGTATGTGATGTTCCCAACACAACAAGGGTCTATTATGTAAGCCTATGGGTATCGGAATGCAACAACAAAGCAAGCAACATTTCATAATCATATTTAAATCAAAATTTTGTTCATTTAAATTGAAAAAAAAAGAGCTTGTGAATGACATTTATTCAACACATAAAAACAACTGAATGATGAATATGTGATTATGCATTAATAATACAAGCATAACAAATGTAAATCATTTCACAAAAAAAATTGTTAGATTGGATCATTGGAGAGAAAGGATGGAAAGTGGGATCAATATGGTCTTTTTTAAAATGGAAAAGATCCATTTAATCTGTTCTGATGTTTACTAAAAATGTTATATTATAGAATGATGCAGATAGAGAGAATTCAAGGCTTTTTATAGGGTATTGATCTCAACAAACAACTTGATTATGGGTTAGCTCTCAAAATTAAGTGTAACGTGTTTCCAGTAGAGACTATTTGAAATTAAGATGAGTTAGAGCTTATACTGGTGTGGATTTAGTTGTCAGACTTTTCTAACTTTATGATCGTCAAATTGTCAGCACATTTGTTAGTTCTCTACTAGTAAATTGTAAATTAAGGCCGCAAATGAATTGAATTCGATCAAACTCATTAGTGTTTGAGTTTAATTTGAAATTATTTTGAACTAAATTAAATTCGAACTAAATCGAACTCTAAACGAACTCCATTATTTTAATTTTTACATTTATTTTCATATTATCATAAAAAATAGAGCTAAAATAATTAATATTTTATTTAATTTTATATTAAAATTAAAAAATAACTAATATTTATTAAGTTAATAATAAATTAACAATATCTTATTAATGTTATAATAAAATAATTATACTATTATATATATTATTGACCACGTAGTTAAAATATATATTAATAACTATATATCAAACTATTACGAGTCAAACTCGAACTAGTTCATTAAAAAAGTTATCGAACCGAACTCAGATCGAACTAATAAAAAAATTTAATTGATAGAACCAAACTCAAACTACATGGACATTAGTAACTAATATATTGTCAACACAATTGTTTACCGCCAACCACAAATCATGGGACAGAACTTGAGGCGTCTTATATTATTCAATGTATTAAGAGTTTTAATTACCTTTCTGTAATTCTGTAATTGAAATGAAAAGGAAACAACGGAAGGCTATTGACGTGAAATAGCATCAATCATTAAAGGAATAATTAATTAGGAAAACATAAAACCGTCAATCACATAAAAACTTTTGATATGTTGTGTTAAAAAATTTAAGTAGTGTGATAACTTTTTTTTATTTTATTTTGCTGACTACCATGTTATGCGGTTTTGGATGTTTGCGCATTGATTTCCCGGATGTTTTTGGTAAAATATATTTTCTAACTGCTTTACTTGTTAAATATTTATGTTACTGGAGTGGATTGTGATACCATATGACTACTTGGTTTCACTAATGAAACAGATGGAAAATCATTATTTAAAAAAAAAAGTAGTGTGAATAACAGCTCCCGTTCTCTCCCATGTGTTTTTTATTTAACTGTCGTGATCGCTCATATATGATTAACTGACAAAAATAATCATCATATTATAACACTTAACAGACTTGAGAATGCAAACTGGTGTCGTCGTTAAATTGCTCGTCCCGTCGTCCACGTAATCAGATTTGGTGAAACCGTGAAAGGGTCTTTTACGCGGCTCACACGTGAAGGACGTGGATGGTCTTGGCGTGGTGTACGACGGCGAAGCCCTTGGTGTTCACGCGGTGCACATAGAGTCTTATGCGCGCGGTGCACATAAGGTCTTATGCGCGCGGTGCACATAAGGTCTTATGCGCGCGGTGCACATAAGGTCTTATGCGCGCGGTCCACGATGTGAAATCAAATCAGCTAACACGATTTGGAGTTGGATTTGGATTTGGATTTGGATTTGTACTTTGGATCGCAGTGTGCGAAGAGACTGCTGGGTGGAAGGTCGTCCGGTGTTTGCGAAAGGCTTGCTTGTTGCCTTGGTTTGCATTAATGTACCCCTGGTCTGAGACTGACAATCCGATACTAGGGAGGGAATCAGGGAAGTATCGTCCGAGCACAACTGAGCCTTGCGAGTTGCGTATCATGCCTTTTCCCCGTTTATTTTGCATTTTTTTTTCTATTGACACGGAAGTGAAAATACACACTCGTCTGATTCAGGGACGCAAAATACGTCACCATGCTCAATATTCCTGAAGGCAGTGGATATATAGGAAAATATTAGACACCTCTCATATTTGTGAAAAGTAATTTGAGTTCTGTTTTCTAAAATTTAATTGCCAAAACATCCCAACAAGGAAGGGATCACTTACATGGTTATCTTAACAATTTTGATAATAAATTTTTAAATAAATATGAAAAGAATCTTAAAAATAAAATTTTTTTACTTATAAATTGATGGTGATGTAAATTTCATGCAATTTCATTATCGTTTGATACTCTATTAAAGCCCGTTAAATTATAACCATTGTAAATTGTATAAAAATTTTATGGTCCTTGATAAAGCATCTAACGATAATAAAATTACTGAAATTTAAATCATCATCAATCTATATGTAGAAGAAAATATTAATTAGATTTTTTTTTATTTTTAATTTTTTTAATATTTGTTTGAAAATCTATTATGAAAATAACTCATTGTCAAGTGATCCCACCCTTATTTATATTCGCAAACAAAAAGTTGATACATGTTATGTTATCTAAACATTTCACCACGTCATGGTAGTATTTTTTATTATTAAAGCCGCAGGCATTTTCAAAAAAGGAAAGAAAAGAAAAAAAAAAGTCGGAAGCATAACAGTAGAAGTTGGAGGCACCAAAAGAAAAGAAAACCACATACATAGAAATCTATCATTTTTACCAATCTAATTAATCACAGCTACTAATTACCAAGGAAGTCCAACTCATGAGATTAGTAATTCCATTCATCTAGATAGTGTTGTACTACATCTCGCGATACTAGTTTGACTTGCCTACGATACGGGCTTGGTGACCCCCAAAAAAAAAAGTTTCACCTTATTATTTTCCTGTTTTATTTTTCAAGGAAAAGACGGAGGTAAAGGTTTATGTCATTTCAAAGGTTGAACCAGTTTTAAATTCTATACTGACCAGAATTCACCAAACTTGTCTGGTAAAGTTAAACCACTGTCAGCATATATATCCCTACAGACCTACCAGATTATCAAGTATATAACAAAGAACACAACTGGTTCAAGATGTACCCGACTCGGCCATTCACACAGTTACAGAGGAAAAACACAAACATCCAACCATCAATTTCAAGATGACTCAACTGGAGGGGGTGGGCTGAGACTATTAGACCTATCTCTGCATGATGAAGAGTCATATAAGCCATAGTCACCCCTAGACCTACTACTACACTGACTCTTGTATGGACTAGAGTATTGCCCAGCATAGTGTGAATTGCCAGGACATGGGTTTCTAACCCAACTCATATTCCGTCTATATACAGGATCCCCATGCTGCCTTCGACCCAGGCTCCTGGATTGGCTTTCATGCCGTCTTTGGATGGGGCTTCTGGATCGGCTTCTGTGCCGTCTTCGGACAGGGCTTCTGGATCGGCTTCTGTGCCGTCTTCGGACAGGGCTTCTGGTTCGGCTTCTGTGCCGTCTTTGGATGGGGCTTCTGGATCGGCTTCTGTGCAATCTTCGGACGGGGCTTCTGGATCGGCTTCTGTGCCGTCTTTGGAGGGGGCTTCTGGATCTGCTCCTCTCTTGAATCCCCACAGGGCTTTTCCTCACATTTTCCCTCTGAGGCTCTTCCCCCTTGCCATGGCAGTGATGTCAGCCTCTTTTTTGTTGATTGACTGATAATAACCATCCCTGGAGCTGCTTCCTAATAAAGAAGGGTTGAGGACACGGAAATTAGGTTGCTGACAGGTCAGGGCAGGCTTATTTGCATTATAGAGTGCTGCAGACGGGCAGTGGAATTCATCTTGACACTTGGCCACCATTTGACTAAAAGAAATATCCTGCACAAACAAACAAAAACAAACAAATGTGTAAAGACAGTATGAGAATATTTCTTATATATAGTAAAACAAAACAGTGTAATGAGGGTCCTCAAATCATTGTAAATGAAGTTCAAAATCAAACAATTAGGCGTGATATAACTGACATGTATAAATCATGCATGTAAGATGAAGGTCTGTAATTAACAAACCTTGATACATTATCAAACAACACATCGTAGAACTAATCATAATAAAAATATTTCTTTCTCGTCTTCCTATTTTGACGAAGCTAATTAAGAATATTAACTGAAGGGTCAAATACTTTGTGTTTCAGAACAGGTGTTCTAAAGGAATTGCGCGCTCTGTTTTTTTCTGTAGAAGGAATGCTAGAAGTGTTTTTGCTCTGCTCTGAATAGTTTTGAATGTGATTAGTAGGCAACAACAATAATAAGGTCTTTAATCCCAAATAAATTGGGGTAGGCTAGAAATGAAACCCAAACTGAAAGCATAAGATCGGAAATCTCAAATATCAATGATTTAGTAATGATGATGATGATGATGAAAAAAAATTAAATAAATAAAAATAATAAAAATAAAAAAACACAACAAAATTTACATTAACAAGCTCAGCACTCTTTCTCATGAAATAAACAATGCATGACTATTCTATAATCTGTACCTGAACAGTCTGTGATTGGTTTAGAGAAACCTGTGGGATGGCTCTTCGGAGTGAGGTTCCTTGAATAGAGTCATCAGCATGAATGCCAACAGGACACGTGTGCTGTATGTTACAATACTCTGATTTGCTTGTTTGGATCGCTGGATAAGAGAAAACAACCGTGCGCTGGCCAACTGGTGATTGCTGTTGAATTATTCCCTAGTTTAAATACACAAGTTGTTTGAATAACAAAGAAACCATGTATAGTACAACAGGAAATAAAATGCACTTTCCAGTGTTCTAGTAAATACAATTTTTTTATATATGCATTTTAATCTCTTGACAGTTCTTAACTTCTCAAATAAAATAAGCAAATATACAGGTAACAGATATCCAAACCTGGTTTTCTAAGAGTGGAATGTCCATTAACTTGTCTGGCACAGGCCTAGGGACATTGAGAACCTAACAAATAAAAAATAAAGAAGTTACATGAGCTCCATAAAAATGAACAAAGGACGGTACAAGTTAAAATAATATTTAAATGGGTAGAGTTTGGAAGCAACATCACTGGTATTATGAATTCTTTCTAAAGCACAACACCACCTGTATGCAGTAGACTTGATAACAAAAAGTTGCAAACTACTAGAACTATGATGAAATTCATATTCCAGACACTTAGAATGAATCAAATCAAAAAGCTCATTGCACGCTTGAAGTGTACCACATCCTTGCTTCCTATTATACTAGTAAATAAATTTGATGTAGAATATTGAATGTGCAAACATGGTATCAGTTAGAAATTGAGTCAATTATGGTACAGCTAAATTTCCCCCAGCCAATTTTACATACTCTATTTTACAACTTAGATACTAGTATACGTGGCAAACTGTGACTGAAACTTGACCTGAACGAAATCAAGATAACCAAAACCAGAGACGATCCGAAGCGGGACAACTTGAACCCGACCTGAACCAGAATGACCCAAATTATCTGAAGTTGAATGATTAAAACCTGATCTGAATCTGAATGAACTGAGATCTGAGATATCTCCAAGCTGGACAGCCCAGTACCTGGCCTGACCTGGACCCAACATGAAACCAAACTATTCTGTAACTGAGATACTCGAATGCAGTCAACTAGAAACTTTGAACCTACCCAAACCCCTAGAACACGGAAAGTGAAAAATTACCTGAAATCGAGACAAAGCAAAGCTAAAGATGACTTACCGATCTACCAGAATCTGCAACACCTTTGATATTAATGACCCTGCTTAACAAATGATGGGTTTCAAACGGGCCAAAGCCCAAAAAGATGGCTAGCTAACAACATTGTTAGAATTTTGCGCACATACAAGTATGATCAATAATTTTAAGTACTTCAAAAATTATAATTTAGTGGTGGGTGTGATGAGGAATTGTAGCTTATGCTGGCAAAGATGTTTGAATTTATTGGTTATATCAATCCTATGTTTGCATAAATGCATGACACACAATATAAGATCGTGTGTCGAATTTTCTGTTGCACAAATTGATCTTTTGTCATATCTGGTACAAATTGAGAAATGCCTGTCAAATAATTCTTGCATTCTCCCAAATTAGTTACCTTGTGACTATTGAGATGTTTCGATATCTGAGATCTCTAATCTCTATGATTTCGAATTGGATTTCATTTCTAGCCTACCCCAATTTATTTGGATTAAAGGCTTTGTTGTTGTGACAATTGAGCTGCTTATAATTTATTTTTGCATTTTTTTTTCATTCATCTTTTTAATTGAGCTGAACAATTTGATACTCTGATTGAAATTTGATATGATCAGAATCTAAACCATCCAGAACCCACATGGCCGTGTCAATCCAATGCAGGACAACAAAAATATCTAAAAATGATATGAAATTGGACAGCATGGAAACTGAAAACTATGTCAACCCAAAGCCCAACAGCATGGAAACTGAAAACTATGTCAACCCAAAGCCAATTGACCAATAAACTGTCCCTACCGGAATCCAAATGATCTGTGATATTAAAATGACCTATCAGATACAATAATTTGAAAAGCAACCAAAGTCAAACTGACACCAAACCAACCAGCTTGATTACCTAGATACTAGTGTACACTAATTTTGGTACCCAAGCAAGCAGTACCAACTCAACAAAACACCGACATACCTGGTTGACAGAAAGTGGGCTGCCCTTACACTCATTAGGGATGTTGTTTTCTTTCCTTGCATCAACTCTTATAGAAAATCCAGGTGGGACCTCAAGTCCAACTGGTAGAGAGACCGAATCCTGTTCCTGCTTGATTAATACTCGACCTAATGAACTAAAAACAGGTGGAGTCTCTAGTTGCTGGTTAGAGATGCTATTTTCTTTCATTGCCTCAACATCTTTCCAAGAGAAACCAGGTGGGATCTCAAGGCCAACTGGAAGTGCGACCAAAGGTTCCTTTTCACGCTTGATTAAGATTTGACCTGATGTATTGAAACCAAGTGGACTTTCAAGTTGCTGAGGCATTGTGTCTGGTACTATTTCACTGCCACTTAGATGAGGTGGCATCCCTGGAGATGCATCAGGTTGCTCAGACATCCTTTTGCATTCAGCTTCAGCTCTCTTTTCTGAAGTTGTATCTGCCAAACAAGGATCCTGCTTTATGGGGAAAAACATGAGTATAGTTTTAAGCATATTAAGCAAGTGTTGCTGTTGATTTGGAATGGGATAAAAATAAGGCTCATGAATCAAGAAATAAAATGTAACTTGTATGAAAAAGAAAAGAAAAGAAAACTTCATCTAAATAATTTAGAGAATGTACTACTTTACTATATACAGTATACCTCAGGATATTCTTCTCGGTTTTCACATCCTTCAAGGATGGCTTCCAGGATGCCTAATCCAACAGATGAAAAGAACCGTCTGTGACTACTTCCTTTGTTAGCTATATAAGAAATTGAAGAACATCCTGGAGTGACCTCCTTGTTGGCAGATTTTCTCCCCTTCGCTGGCATGCTGGTTTCTGACTGCCCGTCCATTGGACTTATTTCCTGTCCAAGACATTAGCAGGACTTCAAATTAGATTCCCTTAATTCAAAGAGGATATGAGATGTAATGCTAAATGTCAGGAACTGACATAACTGAGGCAACATAGCAAGAAAAGACTATAATAAAAGGAGGCTATCAGTGAAAAATAAAATAAAATGGAAGATAACTCTTCTCCATCAGTGATAGAATTAATATACCTGTCCAATATGCCTTATAAGGCCTGGGTGCAAGTCAAAAGTATCTACAGCGGCCTCTTTTTCCAATAAATTATTTTCACATACATCAGATGTATCTACAATGACCTCCTTATCCACTTGAAAACTTTTAAGAACATCAGCCCTCTTGTCTCGTGCAATTGTTCTAAACTCTGAGCATGTTTTGCCTGGAGTTACATTGGGACTGGTGAATTCCTTTTTCTTTGAGCTGCTTCTCATCTTACGCTTCCAAAAGAAGCCCCAGAAGAAAAAGTCCCCTTCTATTCCTGCAAACAACAGTAGCTCCCATGCTAAGTCTGATGCCAAAATGGAGAACAAAAGATTTAAAGAAATACAAGCATACTTTGAGAATTCTCTGCCAGTAGTTGAGATGAGTGCACCACCAATTCAAGACATGCATTGATATTCATCTTTAGTGCAAGATTTTTGGAATCTAATTGCCTCAGAAGGTGAGTGCACTTCAACCAACAACTGTGAAATAATAAAAAACTAAAAGAAAGTTATCATAAGATATCAACAGCATGAGCAGGTGTAAGCATTTTATTTAAAAGATTATAGTTGAAAAGAATAACTTTAAGCCATTTTTTAACATTGGATGTGCTGCTATAACTACAGCGATTTATTGCGACAAGGATGAAAATAAGTCTAAGCCTCAATCATATCTGTCCATTCCAAAATCATATCTAATGCCAACAAAAGATGAGACCCGACTGGTAACAAATCATTATAGATTCAGTACCTCCAGGTGCAACTCCATTGGTGGCAAGTATTAAAAAGGCATACCTCCTCTCTAATGGTAAGAAGTAAACTCCAATATCCTCAAAGTTTGGAAGGTCTGTTTCGAACTGCTTTGGCCATACAGTGAAGTGTGGTACCACCTTCATCTGCAGCTTTTTGGGCAATGTCTCTACTGCACCATAGAGTTTAGCAGAAACTTGGAAAGGTAAGTAAGCACCCAACTCCACAAGGGTGTTTCCAAATAAGTCGTGCACTTCCAGAGACCCCCTGGAATTAAAAAGAGTGTGACAACACTAAAAATCCAGCATGAGTTTAGCTACTTTAATCGGTCTCTTAATCCAATATTGAAACCAAGGTATAATAAACACTATTAAAGTTCAGTTAATACTGAAATACACCAGAGTTATAACCAAACAAAAGAAGGAAATAAGAAAACCCAAACTAGAACAATATTATTTAGAGGGGGGTTCCAATGCCACAAATTTTATATGCCACAAAATATCACCAACTCACTTTTTAATTCATATTTTAAAATTTAAAGCTCAATTTTTAAATCCAAACCGTTGATCTTATTAATTTTTATGGTAGATGTATGATCCTAAAATTTTATGATTTTTAGAGTTCATTTGATACTAGATCAAATGAGAACAAAATGAATGCATAAAAATTAATCAATCATAATTAACTAGATTCATTCATTTTGTTCTCATTTGATCTAGTATCAAATGAACTCCAAAAATCATAAAATTTTAGACGCATACATCTACCATAAAAACTAATAAGATCAATGGTTTGGATTTGAAATTTGAATTTTAAATTTTGAAATATGAATTAAAAAGTGAATTTGTGACATCTTGTGGAAGACAAAACATGTGGCATTGGAAACTCTCCTCTATTATTTATGATATACAATATCATGAGTTCTATATAGATAGAAAAATTGATATTAATGATCATCTGTCTCTGCATATTTCATTCCTTTCGGATTTGAGGACCAGCCTCCCTGACACAAAAAAAAAGAACATAAAATACATGTGCATGCTTTATAATTCCA
Source organism: Schoenoplectus tabernaemontani (assembly GCA_037127355.1). NCBI lineage: Eukaryota > Viridiplantae > Streptophyta > Magnoliopsida > Poales > Cyperaceae > Schoenoplectus > Schoenoplectus tabernaemontani. Next base: position 13,598,947 of record CM073752.1, read on the forward strand.
TGGTTTTCAGTACCCTCGATTGATGTAAACACGAGGCTCTGAAAAGACCACGCATTCACTTCCAAATACAAACCATGCTTCCCATGCATTTTCATAAACTATCAAGATATACTTACTTCCAAGCAACAGTAACAGGGCGACAAGGAGGCTTCCCCTTCAAACTGATTGATTCATGACACATTTGTTTGGAACCTACAAATTTAATTTGACTTGCCCATTATGCCAGAAATATGGTTGAAACATCACATTTTAAGCTTCCTAAGTAGATCAATGGTGAGAATAAAACATAGTCAATATGCCCAAGCAAGATTTTAATTTTCAAACTAAAGCAATATGTAAAAAGAAGAAAGACCCACTAATTAATAGTATATCAAGTATGGTCTATGGATAGTTCTAAAAGCCTACAACTAAGCACATGTTGCATACTGAATGCACTTCACATCCCCAGGTCTATGTTGTCCTTTCAATTAAGAAACACGTCTTAACTTATGAAATCAACTACCTGAACTGGAAGCACTTGCTGGCTCCCCAGACAGCATTTTTTTAGCAAATAGAGGTCGGTTTGTTGCTTATTAACACAAAAATAAATAATATGTTTCAGCTCGAGAGAGGTATTACAAACATATATCATATAGTTGGCACTTGAACAGAATTTACACCAGCTTCACTGCTGTTTTGACTAAAGGTACATTAAATTCTTTTCTTAATTTCGTGCTCTGTTACAAAATTAAAATTGCACGTAACTTACAGACGAGTTGTACCTAACTCAGTTTTAGCTGTACTAGTCTGAGGTTGAGTTGGATCTCCACTCAGTGGTGCAGTTTGTATTGATAAGGCAACAGTAATAGTTTTCTTAATACACCGCCTGATGGTCCCACTGCTCATAGAGATCACCTCCTCAGATGATAAAAATTTACTTTAGAATTTTCAAACCTCTTTGGTGGGTCTGCTGTCAAATAAAACAACTTTTAAGCCTCAAATCCTCATTATCAGAAGAATTTGGTAAATATAATAGTCTATTACCTTTATCCGAATTCCTTTTCTCTGCCATTTCAGTTTGTTTCTTTCTACAGTTTTGGCAGTATCAAATTCCAGTTTGATTTTCAGAAGGAGCTTGTGCACAATATCTTCAGAAAAAAAGTTAAAGCACTGTTAAATTGCAATTGAAATCCTACTGACTGGTACAAAATAGTTAAACAATAAGCACAGTATACTATGGTACAAAAATTGATTATTATATGTATACACATCAAAGAGTTTGCTGAGTTAATTGTTTCTTTTCTGCATAAAAGGTGAGAATTTGTAGCATTGCCAAGATTGACTAGATAAATAGACCCTAACACCCAAATAAGAATGACTATATTTTCCGCCAAGTGCAGAAGTGAAACTGCAAATTACAAAATCTGTTGATTGGAAGGATAGAGCGACCACGAGGCGACAAGATTATAACAACAACAACAATAACAACCAAGTCTTTAATCTCAAATAAATTGGGGTAGGCTAGAAACGAAACCCAATCCGAAAGTATAGAGATCTTAGATCTCAAATGAAAGAAAAAAACAATGAAAATGATGATGATGATGATGATGATGATGATGATAGTACTACTAATAATATAAATATCTATAATAATACTAATAATAATACTACATACATCCATAATAATAATAATAATGGTAATGCTAATAATAATAATAATTATGATAGTCCTAATAGCAATGATTACACTAAATCTATACTATGTAATATACTTCTAAATCCTAAAAATCCTAAATTCTAACTGTAAAACCCTAGAATCTAAGAACTTAAAGTCTAAGAACCTAAAAATCTAAGAGCCTAAAGTCTATGCTCTACTACTAGAATCTAACTCCTAGTCCTAGATTATGGTTCTGGTATGTGAATTGCCGTCTTCCAGACGCTCCTATCCAAAACAAGCAACAAGCACTTTAGGTATATTTCATTCCGTCAAATCTCTTTTTATTGCTTCCTCCCATGTTAATCTCGATCGACCTCTATCTCTTCTTGTGTTTTTAGAACGACTTAGAATACCACTATGTACTCTCATGAGGCCTTCGTTGGATATGACCAAACCATCACAAACGGTTTTGAATCAGCTTCTCTTGAATTGGTGCTACGCTAAGTTTTTCTCATATATCATCATTTCTGATTTGATCTCTCCTTGTATGGCCACATATCCAACGCAACTCCGCATTTCGACTACACTCATCTTCTGAATGTGTTGTCCTTTTGTAACCCAACATTCTGCACCATACATAATCGCGGGTCTAATCGTCGGCATGTAGAATTTATCTTTTAGTTTATTTGGGACATTTTTGTCACAGAGAGTGTCAGATGTGTGTAGCTATTTCACCCATCTTACTCTTATTCTACGGCTTACATCTTCCTCGATCCCTCCATCACTTTGCAATATCAATCCCAAATATCGAAATGTGCTTTTCATGGGTACTACTTGTTTGTCCAAACTAACATCTCCACCATATGAATCGTCACTGCTGAACTGACACCTCATATATTCGGTTTGGTTCTACTAAGTCTAAAACTTTTTGATTTTAAAGTGCATCTCCATAATTCTAGTTTCTGATCAACTTCAATCTTGCTCTCGTCAATCAAGAAAGAGCACACCCCAAGAGATTTCTCCTTGTATGTCCTTCGTGACCTCATCCATCACTAAGATGAAAATATATGGACTCAAGAGGCGACAAGATTATAAGAGAAAAAAGTGGCACTGCAAAATCCCTTGCAAAAGAGGATCAGATTCAGCGAGAACTAAATAAGCACTGACAATAGATGCGCTTGTCGTTCTTCGTCTTCCTTCGTTACATTTAAAAGAGGAGGTTGTGTCAAGGATTATACCTTCTCAGAGCTTCCAATGAAGCTACCGGACCGTTCTCTGCTATCTTCTGATTAGATTTTTATCTTTTTCAATTTCTCTGTTGATCAGCCCTTTTATCTATACATAAAACCCTAGCTATTGCCTTTATTGGGTTTGATGGCATAGATGGTAAATTAGAAGAAATATAGGGGATGTTATCAATAAGTTTTATTTGAATTCTTTCCATTGCATTAATTTTCTGCTCTGGAAAATTCAATCGTTAAATCAATTGAAATGATATTCTTTTTAATTGAAATGAACTCTTGTTAGAGCAAATAGGAAAGGAGGGATTAGGAAGACTTAAAGGCGCCCGTTGCAATAAAGACCGTCGTGACTCAACCTGCATTGAAAGAAGGGCGAAGCTAGGTGCCAGCTTGTAAATATATTTATTATTGGATCTTTGCTATCTGATTAAGGTCAGATGTTCCTATGATGTTGGATCTAATCCATCCAAGTAAGCTTCAACATTATTGAATCTTTGCCGTTGATAAAGGTCAGACAGTTTAGATAGACCACATGCTATCTTAAGTCTTAACTGTTTGATCACAAATCAAATGACCATATTTTGGCAACAACATTCCAGGTGACTCAAAATTGGTGGCATCTGTTTCCTAATAACAAACCTAATGAACAATTAAAGTAATATTTCATGTTAAGCAATAAGCAGTGAAAGGATCAAACTCTTGGCATACAAAGGCTGCTACCGCTTGATGCAAAAGCTAAAACCCTACTGAATAGAGAAAGGAAATTGATCCAAAATCTTTTAACTTGCAATAAAATATTATTGAACCATATGCTTAAGCTTACCAACTGATGTAGGTCTTCAAGACTAAAAGCCCTGTCAAAGGCCAGAATCTCAGAACAACATTTAATGACAAGGAGGAGAAAAGGAGATGAGTAGATGACCAACCTAGAATTTAGTTATTTTAACTTCCCTTAGCATATTTCCGAGTCCCCCCAAATCTACAACCAGTCCAAGTAATCGGCCATTTCTTCAAAATACTTAATCAGAAAATTTTCTGTCACTGTTGTTCCACTTGTTCTTCTAACTGTCCCTGAAAATTTGCTGAGAACTAAAAGTAAGAGTAGATAGTAGGAATCTAACCTGCATCCTTAGCTTCAAAGGCTTGTACCTTCGATTTACCATGTGTTACAGGGGATGACTGACTTTGCTGATAAGCCAAGAATTTATATTCGGGATAATAAATAAAATACGAGATTGGAGAAGGAAATATTAAATTTGTAGCTCCTCTTACAAAAAAAAAAAAAAAAAATCAAGATTTCGACAGACTTAAGTCTCTATAAAAGAGATGTATGAGGATGAGAGAGCGAGACAAAGAAAAAGTTGAAAGAATAGGGGAAAAAAGAGGCGGCTACTGATTTGTCCGTCTGGATTTCCCCTCTCAAGTAAAAGATTTCAAACTCACAGTTCAGCTCTCTCTTTCTGGCGCTTCATTTTTTTATTTTCCGACTGGGACAAAAACAGAGCACGTACTATCTTGTCAAAGAAGAATGTCAAACAAAACTTCCAAGATTTAAGAGAAATAAAAGAGAAAGAGCTCTTACCATTTTCCCCATTTGAGGGAAACGACAGAACGAGTTCTAGCGAAGTCGAAAGATTACCTGATCGGCGATCGGTTCTTTCTGGGGCTTTTCTGTAAAGCGATGAGAGGGAGACGAAGAGACGGGGACTAGCGACGCGGTTGCTTTTTTGTTTTGAGTGGATTTTAACTCTTTTCAACAGGTAAAAGAGTAATGACTGTGTCAGTGTTGCTGTTGCTCAGATAAAAATGCAAAAAAGCTGAGCGTAATTTTCATTTCTCAAAGCTATGAAGTGTGATGGTGAGAGGAATAGTGTTCCTTCCCAATGAATAAATATATGACTTCGTCTGTGATGGAAGTGTGAGAGAGGGCGGCCAACAGCCACGGAAAAACACAAAAACACAACAGTGTAATGAGTAGAACTGTAGAAGGGTGCAAACAACCGAACTAAATCGAATACGAATACGAGTTCGAATTCACACTAAACTAAATTTAAATTAATTGAAATGAATTTCAAATTAAACTTGAGACAAATTCAATTATTTTAATTTATTATCATAAATAATTAGAATTAAATAATTAATATTTTATTAATTTTATAATAAATTTAAAATAAATGATATATCCTTATCCTTACTATTTATAAAAAGAGATTGAAAAAATTATTTGAAACATCTATCTGTCATTTTACTGTTTGAATCATCTATTAATTGAATATCAGCCGTTAAATCAAATATTTTATTTAATCAGATCCGTTCAATTTATTACTGTATATTTTACGCCGGTACATAATCCGAGATAAATATATATATATATATATATATAGTAAAAAAAGTACATACTTTACGCTGTGCATGGTTCCGAGATAGGTTTGAATTTGGTATGACTATCTCTTCCCTTCGACCACTGCATGCCGCGCATCTCTCGCTGGATATACCCATCACACCCCCGCCTGTCTCTCCACTTCCGCACCCGGGTGCCTCTCCGGCGACCCCTCACTCTCTCTCGCGAAGTGTAACACCTTCTCCAATTATAGCCCAATAATAATGAAGAGAAATCAAAAGGAGAAAGTTAACAGAGAGAGATTTGGAAGTGGATATGGTGAAAATTCATTTATTCATTCACACCTTCAAACATTTTTTTCAATACTCCACAGTTTCACTCCTTAATGCCGATGCTGAGGTACCAAATTAGGAATGAGTACGGGTTGTCGGATCCCCAGCTCTATAGGGGGGATGAGAAGGATGACTCGGAGGCGTTGCTCGAGGACGTCGCCATGGCCGACCTCCCAGGTCTCTTGCGCCAGCTCGGAGATCTCGCCCAGTGAGCAGAGTTTGTTTTTTGTACCAATTTCTTAGGGTTTCCTTTTTTCCTATTGTTGTTGATTTCCTACTCTTTGTCGGTGCTATTTTTTACTTTTTTAGAAAGAATTTTTTGTTGTGCGTTTTGTAAATTTAACGTATCATAATTGATTATCATAAACTAAGATGAATAATAATGAAGTACAATTTGTTATTGCAGGGATTTCATGCCCGAATGTTTGGTGCTAATTACAGTTATTTGGCTTGCTTGGTATGTTTAGTTGTTTTGTTTTACTAATATCAATAGTATCATAAAATTTTCTACGGTAATGTTAGCACCAAATGTGGCCTTATCTTGTACCCAGATGCTCCTACTGCTTATGCACTGTGATAATTAGGTGTAGAACCAGTATGCATTAGCTGATATATGTCAGTACCAAATTAACTATTTTCTTTGCCTAACAGGTGCAAAGCCCGATGAGTGGTCCTAAACACATGTTTTTGCTGAGCACAAATCCTCAGTCAACTACATTGCTTAGGCTTCACATGAGCTAGGTCCTTGCTTGGCATGTGCAGGGGCGGATGCACACTAGCCCAGGGGGCAACACCCCTCCTCCCTGGATTTTGAAAAATAGTGTTTTTCAGTAATACTTTCGGTAGTTTGCTCTCCCTGGAAAATTTTTTGCCTCCCTGGATTGTCTGATTAATTTTATTGAGAAAAAATATTTAATATCATGTATAATGAAATAATTATGCAAAGATATCAAAATATAAAGTTTTATAGACGAAAATTTTCTTCAGCAATTTGATTATCTATTACTTTGAGCTTTATTTTATTATTATTTTTAATATATAAAATGTTATTATTCTAATAAATTTTTTATTAGGTAAGAATATATATTAAATTATTATTTTTTATTTAGTACCCGATTAGTTAATGGATTTAAACCCGATAAGCTATTATAATCCGATATTTGCCCCCCTAACTAAAATCCTGCATCCGCCCATGGGCATGTGGGTCCTCTAATGGAAATATCTCCATCTTCACTGTCAGGTTAGATGGTGACTGGGACACAACCAAATTGATCAGGCACACATGGTGCCCTTATTAGGTCGGGCTCCAACCCATATGACTGAGGACTTGTGTACAGCAAAAACATGTGTCTCGGACCATTCATTGGGCACACGTGAGAAAAAAATTATGAAGGTAGAGCTAAACTCAAGATTGTTTGAGTTGATGATGAATGTGATGGTGCAGATGATGTGCGAGAAATATTTTTTAGATTTGAAGAATGTAAGGTATGTTAGAACCATCTGAATAAAATAACATAACCAAATTGGTACCGTTTTGTTATTTCTCGGGATGCGGTCATCTGACCTCTAGTTGATACAGTGTAGGCTCTCATTTGTATCATATTTCATTTTGTCATTTCTTGGGATGCGGTCCTCTGGCCCCTGGTTGGTACAGTGTAGGATCTCATTTGGGATGCGGTCCTCTGGCCCCAGGTTGGTACAGTGTAGGCTCTCATTTGTATTATATTTCATTTTGTCATTTCTCGGGATTCGGTCCTCTGGACTCTGGTTGGTACAGTGAAGGCTCCCATTTGTATTAGTTTTCGATTTGTTATTTCATTGGTAGTTATCTCCTTTTGACGATATGACAACTGAAGATATACTTATCCGCTTGCTTTTATTTTGTAAGGTGAATTATCAGATTTAGCAGACCATAGTACGTGCATATGCACGCTCACTCTCCTAGGGCGTTATCGTCTCGGGAGCCCGAATTATCGTTTATGCGGTATTGACGCCGCATAAACATAAAGTCCTAAGTTTATAAGTTGGGTCGCTGGTGGCGCCCGTTTAGGCAAGGCTCAAGTTCGTAAGTTGGGACGCTGGTGGCGCCCGCTTGGGATAGATCTGGTGATTTACAAATCTGGATATTTATTTCGGGTGTTTAATTTTTGTACTTTATATTTTATATTATATTATTATTTCCACAGATTTTCTATTCAGGGTTTATTTATCATTTCATGTCATTCATGTAGGTGTTTTCTCCAACGTGCATAAAATATTATTACATTAATATACATTGATTTATTATATTACATTTGAAATACGGTATCGGTATTTGGGTCCAGTCTAGGAAAGAATATCAATTCTTAAGGCTGGATCTAAATCCGTACTGAGTAATTTTTAAAATTACTCACGTTTCCACGGTGGTTGTGAGATCCAAGTTTACAGGTGCGGGATTGAGTTTTGATGAGAGTGCTAGGTGCAGTCCTGCGTGATATCAGAAGTGCTTCGCCGCATCAGCACAGTGAGGCGGGTAGATGATTAGGACTTATCGGGTATCGGATTTTTGTTTCTTTCTTTGGGTTTTATTTGAGAGATTTTGCTACCCATTCTGATGGAGTTAGCCCCGTCGGTGTCTGGCGTTGTACTTTACTGTATATTCTGGACTGTTATTATTTTATATTATTATTATTATTTTATTTATTCTGTATTTAATTTATTTTATTCATTTAGCCTTTCGTACGCTCGTCTCGTCATACGTACGTGGCGGGATTAAGCACCCCTAATCCGATTTAATATTTCTGGGGTGTGACACTGCTAGTTTTCACAGCATTTTTGGACGGGAGTGATGAGAGGTAGAAATGTTGAGTTTGTGGGCTTCTTAATCGTGAGGGGTAGGCCGAGGTAATGAATTGGAGTAGCTAGAGCGGGGCATCCAATCAGTGAGGCAATGGTTGGGGTTAAGTCAGGCGGTAATGCGATCGGGAGGAAGCCGCTTTTGTTTAAGTTAATTTTTAGTCCAGATACTTACCCAAAGACATTAAAGGCTATCATGATTAGTTTAATGTTGCGAGCATGGGCAGGTGTGATAACAACAGTGTCATCTGCATATTGTAATAAGGATGTGGTGGTTGTTGGGAGGTGAATGAGGTCGTTTTGCAGCTTGCTAAACAGTGTTTGCATGGTATTCGTGGCTAGAATGAAGAGAAGTGGTGACAATGGGTCCCCTTGCCATAGGCCTTTCATGTGGTAAAAAGAGAGACCCCGTAGGCCGTTGACCTTAATGAAAGATATGGAGGAGATGAGGAGAATGCGTGCCCATACAAGCCAAAGAGGTGGAAAGCCTCGGGTGCGTAGTACCTCTATGAGGAAATCCCATGAGATGGAATCAAAAGCTTTTTGGAAGTCCACTTTGATGAATATCGATGGGATTTTATGTTTAGCTAGGTGTACAAGGATTTCTTGTGTTGATATGAATGTCTGCATCAATTGACGGTCTTTGACAAAAGCTGTTTGGTTGGCATGGATTAGGTTGGGGACGTATGGTTGGAGGGGGGAGGCTAGAATCTTCGTGATGATTTTGGGGATGGCTGAGAGTACACTGATTGATTTATAATCTGAGACAGTAGATGACTCTATTTTCTTTGGGATTAGGGAGATATATGCTTTATTAAGACGCCATAGGTTGAGTTTATTAAGGTAGAAGGCGGTAATGCACCTATGTAGGTCATCAGAGATGGTGGACCAGGACCGTTGAAAAATTTAATCGGGAAGCCATCTGGCCCGGCCGCTTTGTCCTTCGGTAAGTCAAATACTGTTTTTTTAATTTCTTCAAGGGAGAACTGGTCACCCAAGGGTCTTAGGTGATTAGTGTTGAATTGGGTATATCGATTGGCTAAGTTGGATTTTATGCCGCCTTACGGGGTGTTCCCAATAAGCTGTGATAGAACGTGTTGTGGGACACGGAGGTGGGTGGATCATTAGGGTTTTTGGGGTGGATTGTCACTTGAGGTATGGAGTTTTATTTTCTTCTGGCCGTAGCTAAGGAGTGAAAGCATTTAGAGTTAGTGTCACCGTATTTTAACCATAGGGAAGCTGATCGTTGCAGTCATTTCCTCTCTTACAGTTGTGTTAGGTGGTATGAATGCTCTCTGAGTTTTATGTGTAGGATGAATTCAGTTTGGGAAAGGTTTCAGCATTCTTCGGCCCTATCCAATGCATGAATAATGTGTTTCATTATAGGTAGCAATTTATTGAAACTGTTGAATTTACGGGCAGCCCATGCGGTGGTATGGGATCGTATTGCGTTGAATCTTCTGATGAGGTCAAGGGCGGGGTTGTTCGTGATGGCGATAGAATGCTATGCAGAGTGAATAATTTCTTGTGCCTCAGTGAATTGAAGCCAGTACCGTTCAAAGAAGAAGGTACGATGTCGTTGGTTGTCCACGTTTTTGAATCTGAGTATGAGGGGTACGTGGTCAGAGGTCGGGGCAGGTAGGTCGGAAAGGTAGGGGATAAAGGTGGTTAGCGTTGACTAGTGATCGGAGAGAAAGACTCGGTCCAGCTTGGAAAAGGATGGGCTTGGTCCCCTATTGGACCATGTGAATTGCCGGCCAAATAGTTAGGTTTCATGCAAGTTAAGGTCACTGATTAAGTCATTGAAGGGTATCATGGAGTGTACATTGGGGTTAGAGGAAGATGAATCTAGGGGATCACACAGGAGGTTGAAGTCATCAAGGATGATCCAAGGAATATCATGCAAACACGCTATCATTTACAGCTCAGAGAGGAAGGAGTCTTTAAGGTTGATTTGTGTGGGGCTGTATATATTATTTAGCATGAACGTTAGCCCCCTGTTATCGGATAATACCACCATGGTAGAGAAAGTTAAGACATATGTGGCGGTGGATGTGTAATTATTGTTCCAGACCGTGAGCGTACCCCCTCTCGATCCCACTGTCGGGTTCATGACATGAGAGGAGAAAGAGTATGGGGGCAAGAAAGGAATATTTGGATAAGGATATTTCATTAAGTTTCGTTTCTTGGATACAAAAAATGGATGTACCAGAGTTCTTTATGGTATCCTTAACCAGGAGTATTTGCCTAGATCACCGAGGTCCCAGACATTCCAACACAAAATAGCTAAATTTGTCATAATCATTAACTAGTTAAGACCCGATTACAGAGAAGGATAAAAGCGATAAAGGGATAGGCTACAATAATCAAAGTTGCGTAGGCGGTGGAGCTTGGGAAAGCTAGGGTGGTGCGGTCTCAGAAGTCATCAAGGATGTCCTCGTTCTCGGGGTCCTCATCAATGTCGTCCAGGTTAATGCCCTCCAGCTCCAGCGCAGAGTTCGCCGCTTCTGTCGTGGCAGTAAGATCTTGGGTTAGGGGGGCATCGGAGTCGGGATAATGGGGGTTTGGTTAGTGTTTGAGGTTATAGCTGGGTCCTGCGGTATAATTCCTTGCATTGCATCGAGAGAGACGAAGCTAAGTATTTTCTTGATGGCGCTGTCGCTCAGTGGTTGGGCATTCAGGGTTTCTTTGTGAATGCTATACGTGAGGCTTGCTTCGGAGATGGCTTGCTTTAGCACTTTTGGCGTTGCAAGCTTAGCCTGTTTCTGCTTTGTTTTGGAGGGGGTAGCTATCAGGCCAGGGAATAAAGCAGGCTTTTTGGAGGGCCTAGCACTGTGACGGAGGGGCATGGCAGAGGCCTTATGCTGGCAGTCCTCGGCGGGTGCCGATGCTGTCTTGTTTGCTCCAACTTTGGTTGTGGCAGTGATGCCTATTATGGTGTCAGCTGTCGGAACCTGGGACGTGACGGTGTCAGCTGTCGGGATCTGGGGCATGACGACAGGCATGGTGGTAGGCATGAGTGCTTTCCCGGGGTGAACTGTCTGTTGGCCTGGTTGCGGTGTGAGGAGGCGCATAGGTGTTTGGCTGCGGAACAGTTAGAGAAGTTGGGTTAGTGGTAGCGGGATGGAGGGTTAACGTGAATCCGAAGTTACTACCATATTAGTTAAATGGGCCAGGCAGGGATGGGGGCGGGCTGTCAGCTGGTGGAGAGTAGGAGGGTTTGTCGAAAGGGGAGAGATGGGGTGAGGTCGCGTGGGGGCCGGGTAAGGAGTTGGTAGCGGAGGGGTCTATTCTTAGGGTTTTGTTGATGTCCGAAGGGGACCTGAATTGGTGGACGGGCCAACCGGCCTCCATTGCATTATGGTTTTGGGCTGGCGAGTAGGGATGGGCTGGGGTCCAAGCTTTGCTATATGGGTTTGTTGGGCGAGCAGGGAGTTGGGCCTTCGATCGGAGAAGTTGGGCCGGGGGAATTGGTCATGGAGGGTAGTGGGCTTAGTGGTGGGATTAGGATGCTTGGGGTGATTTGCCCGACCCATCAACAGTTTCTTATGGGGAAGCGGTAGATTGGATGGGATGGAGGGTTAACGTGAACCCGAAGTTACTACCATATTAGTTAAATGGGCCAGGCAGGGATGAGGGCGGGCTGTCAGCTGGTGGAGAGTAGGAGGGTCTGTCGAAAGGGGAGAGATGGGGTGAGGTCGCGTGGGGGCCGGGTAAGGAGTCGGTAGCGGAGGGGGCTATTCTTGGGGTTTTGTTGTTGTCCGAAGGGGGAACTGAATTGGTGGATGGGCCAACCGACCTCCATTGCATTATGGTTTTGGGTTGGCGAGTAGGGATGGGATGGGGTCCAAGCTTTGCTATATGGGTTTGCTGGGCGGGCAGGGAGCTGGGCCTTCGATCGGAGAAGCTGGGCCGGGGGAACTGGTCATGGAGGGTAGTGGGCTTAGTGGTGGGATTAGGATGCTTGGGGTGATTCGCCCGGCCCATCAACAATTTCTTATGGGGAAGCGGTAGATTGGATGGGAGTGATGGAAGAAGAGCTGGTCCCAACAACCAGCATTGGCATCATTGTGGGAGGGGCCTAGAGATGGGGCAAGCAGGTTGCTTGCACTGTTGGGTTTTGAAGAGATCGTTGGGGGGCGAGACTTCTGACTTTTCGACAGAAGGGAGTGAGTGGTATGAACAGAGGATCCATCATCGTACGAGGTAGGTGGCGCATGTTCAGAAGCAGGATTTGCAACCGTCTGCTTCTGACGCAAGTTAACGGCATGTCGTTGTCTAGTCGGGGCGTTACCGGAGGCGTCCAGCGTCATGCATGCTACCCTGTTTGAATTAGGGTTTGCACTGTGCACGTCGACCGACTGCAAAGTTGATAACGGTTGTTACTTTGCTGTATATGCCGGCACCATTGCGCATAAGCCAAGGAGAAGGCGACGCTCAATCGTAATCGACGCCGGCGGCAGTTCGGATGAGGTGCTATCTAATTTCTCTATGTCGGGGCAGTCTGCAAGATATGAGTCGAGGAACCGGCCTGGAGAAGGAGAGGGTGAGCGACGCATCCTGTCTATCTCCATTCTGTCGTATAAGTCAATGGCCGTATTCTGATATACAACTTCAGAATGTGTGGGGTTAATGAGCGCTTCAAACTCTGTGGATTCACATATCCACCCCAAGACAACCACAGGTATGCTAGATAGGCGTCCATTCAGAAAGAGATGGATGCATATGGGTACCCGAGATAAATTGTCTGTGACTATCGATAACCGGAGGCGTTCAAAGGACGACACCTGACTTAAGGGTGAATGGGCAAGAATGAGGCCGAATGATGATGTGAGCATTGCAAGGTCATCTAATGCTCGTGTGTGGTGGCAGTTCCACGAGATCCAGCCAGAGTTTGTAGCCAAGATCGTGCTCCTTTGATTTGATAGCCGGGAACCAGGGGAAAGAGATGTAACCGAGGGGGGGAAGGCGCTTGTCAAAGCATACTTTGAAGTCCTTATCAGTTATGTGAGAATTGAACATCAAGAGATAATAGAAGGATGAGATATGGGATATTTCGTAGAGTGTTTGCCTGGAGAGAGCTCTGGAGAGGTCACGGTGCAACTGTCGTGTACCATGGGCTGTTACAAAATGTGTATCTATGATGTAGGCTTCAGATAAACGATCGGTCTCGCGAGTCAGGGAGGTGTTGTCGTGTAAGAAGACGCTGATGGTGTCAGGTCTGTCCGTGGGGAAGGCAATGTCGATAATATTGCCCCTCGGTCGGAGGTCGGGGGTTAGAGTTGCTTGAGGCTACTTGGAGGGGCCGAGCTTTGAGGTATGTCCTTGGAGGAGGCAGAGTCGGCATACCACCTTGCCTTTACACTGATCAACGCAATGCTCATACGCGAAGCAGTTGTAGCAGCGACGGTCTCAGTAGGGGTGGGATGAGTCTGGTGGTGTGGGTAGCTAGTTTAGCAGCCTGTTGAGTTGGGATTGAGTAAGGGACGCACGGTAGATCAGGAAGTGACGTGAGGCGTGCGTCTGTAACCTCTGGTCTTGACGGCCAGTGGATTGTCAGGTTCTGATCAGAATATTTTTTTGGTACCTGATAGTACGGAGCTTCTTTTTACCATCTAGTCCGGACTTTTTTTTTAAGATTTTGGTCATGATTATTGACAACGTCGATTTCATAATGGAATTATGGAATTATGCGGTGGTGCTTTTATCAGATTTTTTTTCCTTAGTAATTAGAAAAAAAAGAGGAACTAGTATATTATTTGATCATGTATAAGTAAATCATATTAATTTTATACAAAATACTTTACATCAACATTGATGTTTGTTTAATTTTTCTATTCTTTTATGCATTTGTCTAATAATTTATATTTTCTAGATATCATGTCCGTTAATATAAAAATAATACAAGAAATATTAATTATAAATAGATGATATTATAATGTTTTCATCATTATAATTAGAAATGAACTCGTGTTCTATAACTACAGAAAAAATGAGACTTTTCAAAATGTATCATTAATTAATCTTTACATGGTCGCAAGAGCTCAAGATCAATAAAATATTTATCTATAAAAAATGTAAAAAGTAAAAAATGGAAAAAATGCATAACTATTTTTTTTTGCCGAAATTAGTGGTTGAATCTCATAATCTATCATTGAATATATCCTATCAGATTTTATCAATTGCAAGTTCACTATTTTATGAAAAAAATTTAATGTTTTTGTTAAGGAATATGAATGCTCTAAAGATAAATTTCTCCAAAAGAATAATTATTTTATGCTTTCAAATTTAATATTTTTTTATTATAATGCCCGGATATGTACTATTAGGCAGTAAAAGGTAATTGCAATCCCTGACTTACAAATGTTAAGAAATAAAGGATATAATTTTAGAATTTGGGAAAGAAATGCTGCTGCCTGCGGCTGAGTTGTGAATTTGTGATTCATTTTTTTTTTTTTTGAGTGAAAACCCGTAGGCAGTTGTGATTCATTCATTCGGTTGCTTCTGATGATTGAGTTGACGGAAGAGAGGAATTTTTGTGGGATCCATCAACTTCAAGTATAACCCCGCAATTAATGATGAAACATACCGATTTTGAGAAAAAGGAAAAACGCAGATCTCGGTCCAGGATAGCTGGGTTAGAGGTGTAAAATTTGGAGACACTTATATTAGTTTTTTTAATTACTAAAAAAATCTGGTGCTTTATATGAGAACTAATTGGCCTTCTTATTAATTACCGTGCAAGTTTAATTGTTAGATATAATACTTAACCTTTGTTAGTGCTGAAGTAATAACATTCATACATTTACATATAAACATAAGAACAAAAAAAGAACAAAACTGATGATAAGATGTGCAAACGGATCGGATATGGTTAAGATTATATTTGTATTCATTTATTTTTCATGAATATAAATATTCATACAAATACATATATTTTCATCTATAAATATAAATACAGATAATATGTATGTATTATCAAAGATAAATATATAATTCATTTGAAATGTACATTAAAATAAGTTTTTCAATATTATTATTTATTTAAAAATATGTTATTAATTTTAAAAATATTAAAATTCATAATATCTATCCAATTATAATGAAGAATAATATTAATTTATATATATATATTAAATAATTTATTAAATATCTAGTTTTTGGATATGAATATCTATATATAAATTTTTGGATACCAAATATGATTTGATAGTATCCGTATAAGTTTGCACCCCCTACTGATAATATTACTATTAATAGGTGCACAGACTTAAGGAATTTTGTTTTAAGAGGCTAATTAGTGTTAAATCCGCTGCTTCTCTTGACACGGTCTCAATGCTGGATTTACCCCATTTTTATTGCTCATAACATATGGTGAGCATCTAAGGAGCTTTAATAATAATAATAATAATAATAATAATAATAATAATAATAATAATAATAATAATTTAATACAGTTATATTTCTTGACCTGGCCAAAGTCCATTTGATTGGAGTAACAACCGTCGATCTGGTTCATTCAAAGCTGTCCTAACTAACCACTACCAGAAAAAAAAGAATTAAAACCGGTTTTATAAACAATTTAGCACCGATTATAAACCGGTTTTAAAAGTAAGCGGTGCTAAATGTTTATAACCGGTGTTAAAATAAAATATTTAAAATCGGTTTAATAAAACCGGTGCTATTTTAGTTTGAACAATTAAAACCGGTTATTGAATAATCGGTTCTATTTTACTTCATTTAAAACCGATTATAGGAAAACCGGTTCTAATCTATTTTAGAATTAAAACCGGTTCTAATAAAATAAAACAATAAAACCGGTTTCTTTGAATAACCGGCTCTAAATATATTATTTTTTTTTAATAAATTTTCTATTTTCTGTGACTGGTCCATATACCAGCCATATATATAAATAAACACATACAAAAATATAACACAAATAAACTGATATAACTCACTAAATAACTGATCAATATCATATAAGTAACTAAACATTACAAATAACAAAAAAAAATATAAAATAAATTACCAAATATTAGATGCAATATAATTTACAACCATTTCCTTAATTTCTTCGATATCTTTCAGTGAATAAGATTGAGGAGCTGGGTTGATAGCCTATTAAAAAATTAAAATTTCATTAGTTTGATTAAGCAAACAAATATGTAAAAGAATTAAAGATTAATATGAAGTTTATTTTTTATACCTGTGGTAAATTTTTGTTGCTAGAATATGTAGTTATTATATTATGCATCGATTTCATAACATAATAGCCGCACTCTTTACCGCTTGGTTGGTTTGGACTCTAAAATGTTACAAAAAAAATGAAATAATAGCGTAAGGCCCTTATATAACAATCATTTAAAGTTAGAAATTACACATCTGAAAAAAATCAAATCATTTAAAATTTGAAATTACACATCTGAATCGTTTTCCACCTGAATCATTTAACTCTCCGACAGCATATCTATCACTGTCGACAAATTGCATTATCCGAACCGAGCATTTGATTGGTACATACAGAAATTAGATACGAGGTCACTGATCGAAAATCAATGGCATTCATCTCAAAACTTGTTAGGATGATTAGTTAGTTAAATGGTTGTCAAAATCAATATTTATTTTTATCTTTTTTTTTTCTGAACTCCGTTTAATTTTATTTATTTATTTTAGGTTTAGCTTTCCTAACATCCCTACCGTATAGATTTCCTTTTTTTATAAAAAAGATGGAACTCTAGTCTTCAAATTTCATTAATAACAAATAGACAGAAGATGAATTTTTGTATATTTTGTATTGTATTTCTCAACCTTTTTACCGTAGAAGAAAAGCTCAATTTATAGAGAGAAAAGTAAATCACATCTGCTATGGTTAACTAACTACACTTAGCTAACTATAGTAAACAATTTGTTACAAGTTATTGTTAGAGGAAACAGACTCAACATGCGAGTAGTGGTCCTGCACATCTTGACGGTTATGCATTGCAGAGAGACATTGAGAGTGTGCAGCTGACTTGGTACTGACTATGTCCAGTGCTTTGTTATCAGTGATCATTGAATTACAGATTGGGTAAAAGAAACAAAAAATAAAACAGAATAGAATGAAAATCTAATCCATTTTCTAAGTTATTTCTCTATACCACTCTCAATATTATAATATAATCTCTTTCACAATTTTAATAAATGTCTTATCTTGCTCTCTAAAAACTCTATTTACATCTTTGTCTTCATATTATAAAACAAGTAACAATTTACAATATTCTCCAATACATATCGTCTCTGTTCTCCACAATTATGTTTAGATTCCATTCATATAATAAACTGAGGGATTATCCATGAGTTCACCATCAGACTTGGTTAAGGGGGTGAGAAGCCATAGGAGAAGTACATGGATGAGAGTCATGTATATTGGCACGGCGCAAAAGGTCCAGGATGTACTTTGATTGAGTGAGAAGAAGGCCATCACCTGAAGGAGTAACTTCAATGTCAAAGAAATAGTGGAGTCTGTTAAGGTCTTTGAGAGCAAATTTGATCTGAAGGGATTGAATTATATCTGAACCAAGGTAGAATCCACATAAACCAAGATATAGACAAGCTTGCCAAGAAAACAAACAATGATGGGTCATATTGTGAACCTTGAAAGCCATAGGTAAGCAAAGTCGTGCTTAAGGTATTGAACCATGTACGGGGGGATTGTTTAAGCCCGTAAAGCGCCTTATTGAGTAAGCACACATGTGATGGATGTTGGGAATCAACAAACCCCGAGGGTTGAGCCATGTAAACGGTTTCATGCAAATCCCCGTGAAGGAAGGCGTTTTGGACATCAAGTTACTTGAGAGGCCAATGATGTTGAACGGCAATAGAGATCACAAGCTGAATGGTCATTAGCCGAACAACTCGGCTGAAAGTATTAAAGTAATCAACGCCCTCTTCTTGGGTGAAGCCCTTGGCTACGCCGAGCCTTATAACGAGCAATAGAGCCATCAACATTGCGTTTGATGCGAAAAACCCATTTACAACCGACCACGTTTTGATTTTGAGATGAAGGAACCAAGGTCCAAGTATTGTTGTGAGCAAGAGCATCAATTTCATAAGCCATAGCTTGGCACCATTGAGATGAGGAATTGGCTTGATGAAAGGTTTTAGGTTCACTTTTTGGGCCAGCACATAGATAGGCTATATGGTCAGGCAATAGGTGAATCTTTCTAGTATTATGTCGGGTCCTTGTAACCATAGGATGAGTATGAGAAGGTAGTGAGGTAGAGACAACTGGAGTGAGTGGCATGATATGGTGAGAGATGAGGGAAGAAGAGGAGCTAGAGCAGGGAGAGAAAGAGTCAGTAGAAAGAAGAGCTGGCAGAGGGAAGCTGCTGTGAAATAAGAGGTGTGCGGGTAGAGCTAGAAGTGGCAACCACATGTGAATTTGAATTTGAGGCTGCAACGGTCACCAGGGGAGATGATACATGATCCGATGGAAATAAAGAAGCAAGGGGAATGGCTGGATCAGCAGAAGATGAAGAGGCTGAGCCAGATGAGGCTTGCGACCGAAAAGGAAATGTACTTTCATCAAAAATAACATGTCTAGATACATAAATTTTGTTAGTGGGTATGTGAAAACACTTATAACCCTTTTGTGAAGAGCAATAACCAAGAAAAACACAAGGCATTGAGCGAGGTTGCAGCTTATGATCATTGTATGGCCGGGTATAAGGAAAGCACAAGCATCCAAGAACCCGAAGCAAGGTATAATCTGGTTGTTTGTTGAATAAGGTAACATAAGGAACAACCTTAGAGAGAGAGCTTGGAAGCCGATTAATAAGATAATCCGTACTAGGAAACACTTCATCCCAAAGAGCCAAGGGTAGAGCATCATGTTGCATGACAGCAATGGATAACTCAACAACATGGCGATGTTTTTGCTCGGCAATGTCGTTTTATTGTGGAGTCTAAGGGCATGTAACTTGATGTACAATTTGAGGAAAAAGGCGTCATAAAGGCTTATACTCAGTACCACCATCAGTTCTTAGAGTTTTAATGGATGCATTAAACAAATTTTCCACTTAAGCTTTGAAGACAAAAAAAAATATGAGAGAGTTCATCTTTAGAATGAAGAAAGTATATCCATGTAAACCGAGAAAAATCATCAACAAATAGAACATAATAACGAAATCCATTTATTGATAATAAGGGAGCTGGTCCCCAAAGATTCGAATGTATAAGTTCTAGAGGTGTAGAAGAAGTAGAAGAGCTAGCATTAAAAGGCAAACGATGTGATTTTGCCAAATTACAATTGGTGCAAAAAGAAAGTGTTTTAGTGGAATAAGGTAAATTATTGGAGTGCAGAACTTGTAGAGTGGTAGAAGAGAAAGGGTGACCCAACCGTATATGCCAAGTATCAGCTGAAGCCTTGACTCCGAAGAAGACTTGAAGAGGGACAAAAAGAGATATGATGTAGAGGCCATTATTGAGATATGCTTGGAGGAGCTCGGTCCTGGTGAGGAGGTCCTTGACAACACAAAAATGAGATGAAAATTTAATAAGTATTGAATTATCAAGAAGTAGTTTGGATAAACTGAGAAGATTAGTGGTAAAAGATGGAACATGAAGTATATCACAAAGCTCAAGGGTAAAATTAGTAAAATGAAGAGAATAAGAACCAATGTTTTGAATGGGCATGGCAGATCCGTCACCAATGTGTAGTGTTTCTGAGCCAGCATAAGTCATATAGTTGGACAGATTGTTAAGGTCTCCTGTAACGTGATGAGTTGCACCAGAATCAATGACCCAAGTAGAGACAGCAAGGGACCGAAAAGGTAATGCAACATGAGCTTGATATGTGGAAGGAGGTGCTCGAGGTGGTGGGGCAGTGGGATCTCCATAGCGAGAATCATATTGATGCCAATACTCAGCAGCATTATGTCCACGAAGAGAGTATATTTGACAATAGTTTACTGGTTTGCTGGTACCAGTTAGAGCAGAAGACATCTGCTGGTATGGGGGTTTATTTGGAGTGAAGGGGTCCATTGCTGAATGTCAGGCCGAGAAGGTGGAGTAGGAAGGAGAGGAGACCCATAGTTAGGAGATAAATTGTAATAATTTGCTGGTGGATTAAAGACTAGGTTTTGTGGCCTGGGAGCTTTGGGCCGATAATTTGGCCTGTACGAAGGTCTTGGATTTTGAGAAGGTGGAGCGGGTCTTGGATTGGAATAAAATCCAACATGATTGTTTGTGGCAGGAATAGAGAGAGAGAGGAGATTTGAGATTGAATGAGACTTTCATGAGATAGGATGAGAGACATGAGATCGGTGAAAGAAAAAGGTTTTGATCCGGCATTTTTAGTGACTACAATAGGATTGAAGTCAGAACCAAGGCCTTCGAGTATGTAACGCATTAGATCTTCATCAGAAACAGGGGCACCAATGAAGGAGAGCTCATCCGCAGTGGTGCGCATCTGTTGAATGTGATCGGAGCATGAGAGGCCACCTTTAATCGTTGTTCAAAACTTGCGGAGAAGCTCTGAGAGGCGAGCACGAGACACAGCTGAGAAGGACTTCTGAAGGTAGTCCCATAGAGTAGCAGCAGTAGTAGAAAAAGAGGTTTGACCTAGCAAAGATTCGGATAAAGAGGATCTAAGCCAACCTAATAGAATTTGATTTTGTTTATGCCATGCAATATATACAGGATTGACCTCGATTTGACCAGAAGTCGCGATAATAGTTGGAGAAGGAGTTGGCGATTCAATATCTATAAACTTGTAATTAAAGACCATAGCCATGGAGAAGGGGAGTAATCTGACATTGCCAAGCAAGATAGTTTGATCGGGTGAGTTTAGTAGAAATTGGTAGATGAAGTATGACTGAGGGATTTTGAGGAACGGTAACTAGCTGATTTGCTGAGGTAGCACCAGTATTTGAGCTTTCGTCGGCCATGGTGATAAGGAGAGAGAGAAGAAGAAAATACTAAGACTCTGATATCATAATAACAAATAGACAGAAGATATAATTTTTGTATATTTTGTATTGTAATTCTCATCCTTTTTACAGTAGAAGAAAACCTCTATTTATAGAGAGAAAAGTAAATCACATCTGCTATGGTTAACTAACTACACTTAGCTAACTATAGTAAATAATTAGTTACAAGTTATTGTTAGAGGAAACAATCTCAACAGGGGAGTAGTGGTCCTGCGCATCTTGGCGGTTATGCATTGCAGAGAGACATTGAGAGTGTGCAGCTGACTTGGTACTGACTATGTCCAGTGCTTTGTTATCAGTGATCATTGAATTACAGATTGGGTAAAAGAAACAAAAAATAAAACAGAATAGAATGAAAATCTAATCCATTTTCTAAGTTATTTCTCTATACCACTCTCAATATTATAATATAATCTCTTTCACAATTTAAAAAAAAAAAGTCTTATCTTGCTCTCTAAAAACTCTATTTACATCTCTGTCTTCATATTATAAAACAAGTAGCAATTTGCAATATTCTCCAATACATATCGTCTCTGTTCTCCACAATTATGTTTAGATTCCATTCATATAATAAACTGAGGGATTCTTGCGCACGTATATTACATCATGAATGTAGCTTCTCACTCTTTGCACCATATCACATTCCACAAACAAGTGTTGAAGAGTTTCTTCCTCATGATCACACATATAATATATACTGGTTAATTGTCAACCTCTTTTTCTTAAGTTGTCCGTTGTTAAAAATGAATTCCATAACATCAGCCATGTAGATGGAAGGATGTGTTTTGATCGCCTTTCTGAACGTTCCTAACATCAGCACATTATTTATTGCATAATGTGCACAGCTGTATAATCTTTCATGATCATAATTGCCAGCTATTATAGCATAGGTTTATTGTATTGCTACAATAACAACATCGATCGAAATTCAGAATCAAGCTACAAATGGTACGGTTTGGAATAATTGTGGGGGCACTGCAACTGTTTTTCTAGGTTGGCAATTTTCCTCAAGTAGTTCCTTTCAGTGACGAAATAAAAATAAAAAGGAAAAAGATTGGTTGACAAATCAAGTACTTCTAGTTTTTATAGCAAGTTGCATACATAAATAATTGCAGTCACCAGGGTGTACCGTTGGATTTTTAGAGACTCTAAAATTCAATATATAAAGTTTGGATTACATGTAATATGATTAAATATATTAATTACTATCATTACATATTACTTTAAGTAATATCAGGACATGTCAAATAAATATGATTAATAAGGTATGACATGATATGTATTTCATCCAGATTTGGATATGAATACATATAGGATTAAAGTTAAGTTAATTATAATTGTTGATGAATCGATTATAATTAAATTAATTAATATAAGTATTAAGTTTGAGCTAATATGCAGTTAAAAATATTATGGACTCAATATAAAGTGAGTATGAATTTTCTCGGGAAGACCATTCGAAGTAAGATGGGACGAAAATACACATGTTGAAACTGTCTAGCCGTGTTAAACTGGATTTTAGACTATGATGTGCCTTGAATTTGAGAAAACTCAAAAAATATAAAAATTGAAGATTTTATTCTTAATTTTCAAATGTATTTTGAATCAGTTAATTCGGACATCATATGAAAAATTATGGTTAAAACAATCAGCGCGCGCAACAACTTTTAGTTGCTATTTTTAGCAAATTTATTTCTCAAATTAATTCAAAACTTTTAGAAAAGAAATAAGGATATTGTCGGCACTATAGTCCACAATATCATACTCTATTAAGGTTAAATATTCTTCACTTATGTTTGTAAGTTGAGAGAAAAGAAATAAGGATCTACAAATTTTTTGGAATGACTCAATTGTCATATTAACTCAATTCAGAAATTCAAAAGTTTAAGTCAAATCTCGAGCGACAAATTTCTACATCGATTTCTTTGATTCTGATTGAGTATCAGATGACGGAAGACATGAAAGATAAATCCACTGCGCTATTATTTATGTCTTAGAAGAGTTTAAACATATTAGAAAACCTATAAAATTAATCCGACATGTACTACTCAAAAGAGAAGTGGTATGAACTTGTAAACAGATAAAAAGAAAAAGAAGGAAAAAAAATGTTTACAAGAGCAGAGCAATAGATACCAATGCATTCAATGGTTTTCAGTTTTCACATTCATCTCTTTTCCTAAAACAAATAGTAGAAACTCATGCTGTTGGAATAAACCTAAAGAATGCATGCTCAAGCTCTATCAGAGGTAATCACAATTTAAAGCTAAGCGTAAAGAAAAACAGATACATTTTACATCTAAAGGGCAAGTTGCATGCTAAAGTCAAAAATAAAATGTAAAACCATCAATCCTCCATATAATCATTTCTCATTTTGTCCCTCAGCAAACTGCCAAGCAACCTCTGATCTAATATCATGTTTGGCACCTGCATATACAAAAACAATCAACAGAACAACCATTTATTATTAAGAAATGATGAAAACTAAAAAAAAAAATAACCAGTGAAGTTACCTTGTTGCCAAAGAAAATCTTTGTATTTTTAGTAATTGACTCAATAAACTTAAGCTCCAGGAACTCAGGAGTAAGCTTCAATTTATTTGCCTCAGCTTCCTTTGTCACCCTATGAGCCAAAATCAAAAGGAATTAGAAATAGAAACTTAGTGTAATACACAATGGCACATAAAGGTTTTTATACATAAAAATTAAACTCAAAGCAATACACAATGGCACAAAAACTGGTGCTACAATTGCATTGACACTTGCAGATTGTGTTCCACACTAACATCATAATATAACCTGGATGAAATTACAGGTCAGCACAAAAGCACAACTAAACCTCAGAGAGACGGAGAAAGAGAGACCTGTAAAAGCCGGCATCTGTCTGGGCCTTCTCACGAGCAACAAACATTTCATTTTCAATTGCTTCCTGGCGTCTGATGCTGTCCTTCTCCATGAGTTTTTGCTCCATCAAAATTAGACTCACCTGTGCATTCTTCTCTGCTTGTGACAATGCTATTTTCTTCTCTGTTTCAGCCTCCTTCTCTTCCACCTTCTGTCTCTCTATTGCTATTAATGCCTGTTCAACAAAAAGAAGCCACATTGATATTATTCTCTGCTGGTTTGTAGTGAATCCAACCAAAAGGGCAATAACAATGAAAAAAAACACACATTATGATTACTTTTAAGATAAAACCAAAGAAACTCCATACCAGAAAAAAATAGTAGATAATAGTGGATGTATCAGAGGTATTCGGAGCAAAATCTGAGTTTATATATAGTGTCATTCCATGTTTCCTTAATCAAATTAGGCACAACACATTTATTTTAACCTTTAATTTCAAGCTTGTCTAGCAATATAATGAACATGGCAAATGAGATTCAAGATATGTATACCTTAGTTCTTTCCTCCTCCATTTGTTCAAAATTCCTCTTAATACTGTAAGGAATATTAGGTTTTGTAACTCTGACACTAATAATCTCAATTCCAGGAGCATATTGTGAGCATCCCTTTTGAATAGCATCTTTCATTTGCTCATCTATCTGAAAAATTAAAAGTTGCGTCAATTTCTATTTGCATATTAAACAATAGCTGCATTTTAGTTAAAAGCGACAAACTTACAAGATCAAACATATCAATGTAGACTTGTTGCAAAGTGTGAGAACTGCAAAACTGATTAATCTCATGGTGTATCTTATCATAAATCCATGTCTTGTCATACTGTACACCATATTCAAGTAATGTTTCATATACGTACTCTTTGCGAAGGCGATTGACAACCTGTATTTATTTAATTAAAAACCCTTAAGATTAGGAATGAAGCTTCAAAATATACTCATGTTAAAGAATTGATGTGCTATTTGATTTTTTACCTCTATCTTGTCAAAGGTTATCATAACGCCACCCTTTGTACCACAGGGAATATCTCTCACCTGCATAAAGAATTACATTAGTGTATAACAAAGGAAATTCACATACCTTTTATAGGCTTCCAAATTTCTAATTGTATTGGAACTTGATTAGGGACAAATTATTAAGTTTGCTATATTTATCGTCTGGATTTCTCATGTGCTGTATTTGTTTCAGAGATTTTTGGAGCCACATCAATTACAAGAGCTCGTGCTGACGTGGCATACTGTATCCATGCATTGGCAAGACGGCTTGCTAAAACTCGCAATTGCACGGTACATGATTTCATGTCTAATTACGTTTTGTTTCGTCAATCATTGTTCTGATTGAGACTTGGTGTGCAATTCAAATTATAATTTTCTTTTTTTGGTTGTGTTTGTTATACTGATGAAGGTTTCTGTTGAATGTGCAATTTGCTCAATGCTTTGCTTTTGCATGGTAATAAGTTTCTAAATTATTAACAATTGAAACTATAAATTACCTCATCAGTTTGAATGGTGACCTGTATTGCCTCATATTTGGTAATCAGAGGAAGCATGAGATGAAAACCTGGAAATCAGAGAAGTATTTCTCACGATAAAAATGGTTTAATAAACGAAAAAGAGTAAATAACCTAAAAAAATGTAAGTCGCGCCATACCAGGATCAGTGAGTTTATTCATGAGAGCGCCACCTCTCCAGTATGCACCAACATGACCTTCTGGAACTTGATGCACAATTGCTAAACCACTATTGTTTGAAGAAATTAACGCAATCCACGCAGTCTAATTTAGAAATCGAACAGTTTATTTTATCTATAACAAAATCGGATTTCGACATTTTGAAGAAATCATCACAAAACACGATAAATATAGAAAAGTGTAAAAACTTTCAAAATTTTCTGAGGTTTTTGAAAAAAGATCCATATAATAGTGCGAAGTAAATGCCGCGTTCAGATCTCTCTTGCAGTTATTTCTCTAGAAGACGTTAGGCGATAATCGAAATGGAAAAAGAATCAGGGAGCGGGCGGGGTTTGATGATTCTTGCGCCATAAGATAGTAAGTTACCATAACGAAAATCGCAAAAAAGAGAAGTGCTCCGACACGGCCAGGCAGTTGTTGCTCCGCCGCGTTTCCATGTCTCAGTTGTTGCTGCCTTTCCATCGGAATCGGACGGGATGAAGAGAGATGGAACTGAAAAGGTGACTAAATAAGGGAAGAGCGTGTTCTTTGAAGTACTACGCACGAGCGGAGTCAAGCCTGACTTGAGTTGGATCCTCTCATTAACGAGAGAGCGAATTAGATCGTTTAATAATTAATAATATTTTATATTAAAAATAAAAAATAATTTTTTTATATAATTCATTAAAAAATCTATAATAAAATAATATAAATAATAAATATTAATAATTTAATGAGTCTAATAAACTTAGTGACCCAAGTTAGATTTAGCTCAAATTCAGACATTAACTTAACGAACTTAATAAGCGAGACAAATCTGAATCAATCTTGTACGAATCTGAGTGATTCATAAGCTACTAATACTTTTAACTCTTGTCTCTCCATCTCGAATTTCTTAAAATGTTTTACATTTATATCCTTTCTCCAAAATATTTTACCACCCTACTGCCATTATATAATTTCTGAACTCATGCCTCTAAAGTCTAAACAGCTAAAAGTATCAAAAATTATATCTAGGCGTCGAAACATCTGAACCCAGGGGCACTGAATGCACCCTATGTTCAGTTTATTTATTTTGATGCTTATATTTTTTTTGGATATATTTAGTTTATTTATTTTGATGTTTATTATTTTGATATATTTTAACTATTTGGATGTATGTATTCAATTAAAATCATTGAACATATGCACTAAGTAAATAGCATGATTTTGTTAAATATTTCCAAACGAAAATATTGTTATAAAGTATTTTAAAAAATGAGTTTGCATGCAAAAATAAATCCGGCTATATACCTAATTTAAGCACTTTGATTAGAGCATTTTTAGATTGGCGGTCAAGGTGGGTGCATCCTTTGGCCCAGTCCAGTTACATATTCTATGAGAGATCCAAATCCGCTATTATCCAAAAAAATTATTATCTCTGTTATTTTTTTTTCTAATAATGAGTCCCACTGCAAATATATACTATTATATAAAGTAGTTAAGAATTGAGGGTCCATTTTTTATCATGATATTTTTTATTATATCCATTTTATCCCTCAATTAGACGGATAATATCTATTTTTGGTTGATCGAACGTATGTAATCGCGTCCATTGATCCCCTTTTTCTCTCCATTTCTTTCCCATCTATACTATTATTTCTATTTATGCACATGATTTATAAATTAGAATACTCAATATCTTTCTATTTATGTTATGATATAAAAAATTGATTTAAGGCTTAAGGTATGCTCTATGATTAGCAACCTTATACATGTTTGATAAGAAATTAACGGTCATAATATATGCTGGAATAATTTAGTTAATTTATAATTTAATATTAGATCAATATGAATTATTATTATCATATAATATTTTCATATTTAAATAAAAGAGTCTGATGTCAAGCGCGGATATATTGCTAGTTAGAATTAAAGTAGACTCGTAGAAATATAATAGCAGATTTCATTCTTAAGTGGTTGTTCTTTTGGGCCGAATCTTGTTATAGTTTTTAAGGATATCTTCACAGAGACAATTACTAGATGGGCCTTTTACATTGATATTTGCACGAGACAGCTCAAGAGAATTTTGAATTTTTGATAAGTATATGAGAAGAGAAGTGTTCTTTTGGGCCGAATTTTGAATTCTGAATTTTTGATCAGTCTCCGATGCTATCAGTCAGCCGAATTTTGATACAGCAGATGTATTGAGTATCATTATCTGTATATGATTTTGTAAAACGTGACCAAAGTATGCATTTTAATTAGTCAGGATAATGTCTCTATCCTAACTAATATAGTTTCCTGAGTTCTGACAGTAATAAGTAATAAATATTTCCTGAGATAGCCAGGATACAAGAAATACAGCAAGTGTTCAAATAAATATTTAATACAATAATACTACATTACTTCTTAATATTTGCAGTACAAATAACCAGTGTTATAAAATACGGTTCTATGCGGTGCATATGCGTGTGCGGACAGTTACACGCGATCAACTCAATATACTGACCACATATAATTTTGACCATAGAAAACCTAAAAAATGTGAATCCTATATGCTCAGTTATACACTTTGCCACAATTTTTATCACAAAAAATCATGAAAAGCCATTATAAGTGATGTAATTGCAAAAATATGGCTGAAGATGGATATCGAACCCAGCCCTAGTCGTTGGGAACAAGTGAAAACTCCACTAGGCTATACGTCTTTGTGTAATACCATTGAATATATAAATTATATATAAGTTATGCATTCATTTTTACAATACAAATCATATATGTGCTACCACATATATATCAGCATATGCGGCCGCATATCGTATATGCATTATGCAAGATCTCTCCGTACACGTATTTAAATCCGTATTTTAAAAGCCTAATAAAAATAATTGATGCAAGCAAATTGCCGAGCATCGTGTATATATATATTTTATACTACATATTTTGACTGAAGTTATTAACCACTCATGGGTCATGGCTCAATATAAATCTATGGATGAAGCTGATCAGTACATAGCTCAAAATTTTGAAATAACCATACTTTATTTTGAACCATTCAGTTTTGTGTTTTGATATAATCTTGTAAATCACAAAAAGTTATAGATTTGTTATTTAAATTTCGGCTCAAAAGGCCTAGAATCTCGTCGTTCAAATTGTTGTGATATTTCAAGGCGGTGAACAGTACAACACCAAAATCTCGTCGTTGAAATTGAAGCAAGCTAAACTTATCAGATTACATTAAGTTAACAACTGCGACATCTATACAACACGTATTTACCCTGTGGAGTCGGTGGTATGCTGAATGTCGCTTGGTTTCTAAACAGGTCAATGCAATAAACTTGTCTTGTATTCAGTGTTTTTTTTTTCCAGAAAAATGTCCTCCAAGCATCTACAAACCAAGACGGACTCTGGGAATTAAAAACAAGCAAAATTCAACAGCTGGTTTTTCCAAATACAAAGTTAACTAACGAGAAAGGACAACTACAAACCAAATGAAACATAATGCAGCTTTAGATAATTTGCAGTATGTTCACCTCTCCTGTTACCTGTATAAGTTTATTTTATGCAGCAAATGATGTGAGCTTACAGATGCAAAGCAACTATAAAACAAAAGCCCTTGTTATTTGCATTGAGCACATGCAGCAGGAAATGAAAGAGCAATACACTGCTTATTGCATGTCAATCAAATCTTTTCTATTGATGCCATTCAAGAAATTCCCCAGCAATCTCTGATCCATTATCATGTTCGGCACCTACAAAATCATTTTTTTTAAATGTTTATGCATGTAAAACGCAAAGTCATGATAAGCCAAAGTAATCATACTGCATCTACCTACAAGCTGTACAGCATGTATTTTATACAAAATCCAAGCAATTCAGTACCTTTTCTGTGCAGCTCCTCATTGATATTTAATAAGATCAGGAAATGAATTATGTTCTAAATTAATGGCTGAGCCTTAGTCATTCAATCTAGCCTTAAAACTAGAATTTCATTTTAGCTAGGGTAACACAGAACAACTTATATATGACTTGTTTCTACATTGTGCTTTAGTCCAGTACCACCAAGCACATGCCGGTGTTATACCAAAACAGATCAGGACTTGAAAAGTTCCTAGTTCAAGGACTGTACAATTATGGCATAATTTTGGGGGTAATTGCGATAAATTTGAGGGATTTTTTATATTTTGGGTATAATTAGTACAAATGGAAAGACAATAGAATATCTCAACAACAACAACAACAACAAAGCCTTTAATCCCAAATAAATTGGGGTAGGCTAGAAATAAAACCCAATCGGAAAGCATAAGAGACAATAGAATATCTCAACACAAATTTATTTCATTTCATTTTTAAATTCTCTTGTAACAATGGGATAGGTTTATGTGAGCAATTATCCCACCTAACCTCTTAATTTTGTTAATTGTCCACCCACTAATCACATATCATTATATCTCCCATTACAATTATTCTAGAATATGACAAGACTGGATAACAAAAGATGAGGCTGTGTGACGGTTAAGGAGACCATATTCTTTACCTTATCCCCAAAGAAAATCTTGGTGTTATTTGCAATAGCTTCAATGAACTTAAGCTCAAGGAACTCAGGTGTCAGTTTAAGCCTATTTGCTTCTGCTTCCTTCATCACCCTGTTATATAAAGAGACAAAAATCAACAACCATCATTCTAACAACTTGAAGTGTCAAGAAATTTATCACCAAACAGATCTAGGCCTTTTATTGAAAATCCCTCTATTAACATCTCATCATTCTCTTCCAATGACATCTTTTGTAGACCAAACCCAATTAACGCACCAGGAAGTATAAATGGACGGCAAAACATTCTCTCTAAATGTTAAAGAAATTATTTTGCCATTAGCAAGTAAACATATGTATAAAAACACACTTTTTTTATGTACTACTCACAGTACATAAGCTCTCTGGTAATTCAGGGAACACTATACCAAGAGAGGTGCCACTGTACCAAAACCAATACTGATAGTTTTGTTAATTTCAGGATAAATAAAATCAAAATTAGAATCCTAGGGAGGTTGTGATAATACCTGTAGAAATTAGCATCCGTCTGAGCTTTCTCACGAGCAACAAACATTTCATTCTCAATAGCTTCCTGGCGTTTGGCGCTGTCCTTCTCCATCAGCTTTTGCTCCATTAATATGAGGCTCACCTGAGCATTTTTTTCTGCCACGGACAGTGCTATTTTCTTTTGTGTTTCGGCCTCCTTCTCTGCTACCTTCTGCTTCTCTATCGCAATAAGTGCCTGAAATTTACAAAGCACGATATAGGAATTATTTCAATTTAGTATGTCTACTGCAGTCTTCTGGGTTTACATTTTTCTGTGAAGTTGAAAAGGTTAAAAAGCAGGGCTAGAAAAATTTAGTATGTCAATTGCTGTCTGCTGTCTTCTGGATTCATTTGCAATAGCATCTAATGCACTTAAGCTCAGGGAACAAAATTACCAAACCAATGAATTTTACATTGTTATTTAATTATTTTCCATCAATAGCTTAATCTTTCATGTTCTTATATTGATATCCAGGAAGAAGATTATGATTTCAGCTAATTGTTCCCATTCAAAGTTCATAGATGCCTGTATCTATGTCAAAACCAGCCAGAATATTTACAGTCCGCACATATTATGCAAAAGTGGTACAGTGAAGCTGTACCTTAGTGCGTTCCTCCTCCATGACTTCAAAATTTCTTCTGATGCTTGAAGGAATATCTGGCTTTGTAACACGTACGTTAATGATCTCAATTCCAGGTGCATATTGAGTGCAATCCTTCTGTATGGCTTCCTTCATTTTATCGTCTATCTGACAATTGACATTTTTTATAAATGGTGGCATGATTGAAATACAAAGGTAACATGAGAGTTCTGTTGAAAAAGGAAAAAAGAACAAGGAAAGTATGCTTGACTGACTTGCCTGATCAAACATGTCAATATAGACTTGTTGCAGGGAGTGTGCACTGCAGAACTGGTTTATCTCATGATGAATTTTGTCATATATCCATGTCTTGTCATAGTGTATGCCATAATTGAGCAAAGTCTCATACACAAAATCTTTCCTTAGTCTGTTAACAACCTAATTGCCACTTCAGTTAGAGAAATAATTTCACAGAAGTACTGCCTAGAAACAGAATAGCAACTTTTATTTCTCAGGTACCTCTATTTTGTCGAAGCTGATCATTACGCCACCCTTTGTGCCACAGGGAATATTTCTCACCTAATCCAGAAAACAAGAGTGTTGAACAATTGTGAATTTCTTGACATGCATTGTCTACATCACCATGATTGCTTGAGATTGTATTTTCTAATATTTCTATTAAAAGTAATCAGCACTAGGGTAATAAAATGAGCACTCTCATTATACTGAGTTCAAAAATATTGAAAGATCTATAACCTTCCTTCATTATTTTAGAAATACTATACTACAAAAGCACGTGGACAAAAACCTTAAGAGTTGCTATACTGCTTACAGTTTACACATATAAGAACACTTTAAAACTTCCAAAATGTACTCATTTTTGGCATACATAGATACCTGAAACACACAAGTCAATCCATCTCATTTGACCAAATCATATAAACAGGGTGCTACATAACCACCACGATATGCACCAAAAGGCTTGATAGTTATGAGTTTATGACAGTGTGTGTTTGCAAATTATGATAGATGCTGATAAAATCACTTATTTGTTATTTTATGTCGTAGCAAAAAGTGTAAACAAAAATTACAATTATCATGCAAGATACATGTCAAAGGAACTCAAACGTTTACCAGATCTGTTTGAAGTGTGACCTGTATTGGTTCAAACTTGGTAATAAGTGGCATCATCAGATGAAAACCTAAATAGCGAAGGTTGCATCAGCTAAGCAGACAAAAAGGGTGTCTAAAACATAAACAGATTTCTTCTATAAAACTACCTGGATTGGTTATTGTTTTCATAAGGGCACCACCTCTCCAATAAACTCCAACGTGACCTTCAGGAACTTGGTGCAAAATTAGGAAGTTCCCACTAGATGACATCATTGATACAAATGCCACCTAGAATTTTTTTCAAAAATTGAGGCAGTAAGATAAAATCCAACTTAATCAAGATAGATACTACGTTGATGTAAGTTTTTCTGACCTTACAAATTATGAAACATCTAGTCAAAAAACCTGTCAGCAGAGATGCCATTGAGTACTCTTAACTGTATTTCCTACTTCCACAATACATGGTTTGTGGTTCTAAAGTAGTATGACATATCCACTTCAAATTACTAAAATTAATTAAGGACCCAATATATCAATATAATCAATACCATTACTATAGAACTGAAGTATAAAGGGGATAAACGATTGACACCATTTTAAAATGGATGCAATGTGATTATTAGTACTGTACATACGGTTAGTTTACACTGTTAATAGGGAAAGATGCCATATCATCCGGCCCTAATTCAAATTGGAGAAGGATTAGACATAGTTGCTTAGAGATTACCACGAAGAAGAGAAAGAAAACGATCAGAACTATGGTTACTATGGCCGAGATACCGTCGGACGGTGGTTGTTGCTGGTTCCTCGGTGTGACTTGGCTCCGTAACCTTCGCAATAGCTCCTCCTGTTCCTGCTGCTGCGGCGTCGTGTCCATGGTGACAGATCAGATAACTCTAAATAAGTCTGTTGCTGGGGTGTTTATCAGATTAAGAAAGAAAGAAAGGACGGGGTTCTGGTCAGAGAAAGGGAGTCGATGCAGCGAGTAAGAAGGGAAGGTATTTCTCAGAAAGGAGAGGAGACTTTTTGCAGATAAATTTGAATCGATTGACATGTGGGTTTGTTTACCAGAAGTTCTGTCAGCGTAAGCGGTTCATACACCTGGTGTAACTAGGAGTTTTATTCATACGGCGGAGGTTCTCTGTGATCCTTGTCTCTACAATTCCGCAAAGTGCACTACGCTACGCTGCATTCATTTGTTGTCTTCTTCGACTTGATAGGTCATTTTATTGATTCGAGTCTGAGTTCTATAGTTTGAAATTGTTCAAAATAAACATATCATGCGGATGCAGGATTTTAGTCGGGGGAGCAAATATCGGATTGTAATAGCTTATCGGGTTTAAATCCATTAATTAATCAGGTACTAAATAAAATAATAATAATTTAATATATATTCTTACTTAATAAAAAATTTATTAGAATAATAACATTTTATATATTAAAAATAACAATAAAATAAAGCTCAAAGTAATAGATAATCAAGTTGATGAAGAAAATTTTCGTCTATAAAATTTTATATTTTGATATCTTTGCATAATTATTTCATTATACATGATATTAAATATTTTTTTCTCAATAAAATTAATCAGACAATTCAGGGGGGCAAAAAAATTTTCCAGGGGGGACAAACTACCGAAAGTATTACCGAAAAGCACTGTTTTTCAAAATCCAAAGGGGCCGCTGCCCCCCTCTGGCCAAGTGTGCACCCGCCCCTGCATATCATGTCGACTTTTTAGCAATTACTATGACATGAAATTTTCATTTCTAATTATTAGTGTGAAA
Source organism: Schoenoplectus tabernaemontani (assembly GCA_037127355.1). Lineage (NCBI taxonomy): Eukaryota > Viridiplantae > Streptophyta > Magnoliopsida > Poales > Cyperaceae > Schoenoplectus > Schoenoplectus tabernaemontani. The sequence continues at coordinate 13,633,400 of CM073752.1, forward strand.
AATATTTTATTACACAAATCAATAGAATATTGTTGTTGACTGAATTATATTTTTATGACATATCATGTCGAGTTTTTAGCAATTACTATGACATGAAATTTTCATTTCGTATTATTAGTGTCAAAATATTTTATTGCACGCTCGATAGAATATTGTTGTTAACTAAATTGTATTTTTATAAATGGGTTTAAGAAGAAAGTGTAAATCCCGATAATAATTACTTTGAACCATCTTAACAATAATTTTTCAAATAAGTTCCAAAAATAACTTAAAAAAAAGATTATAGAGAATTGAACTTCTAAAGTGATTGTCTTTCAGATTTCCACGAGTTAGTGCAATTTAATATTCTATTAAATATTGTTCAAAATACATAAATGATCCAAATTAAATGGTCTTGCTGACTTCTTTTTCTCTCAAATGATTGCTTGTGCACATCTTTTTTTTTAGGTGAAAACTATCAAAGATTGTTGATTTTTACTGCTCAAAATTTGCAGTAGAAGACATAGGAAAAAGGGAAGAAAAGAAAAAGCGGTGCTATAATTTGTGGTCAAACAAGAGAAAAAAAGAAATAGGAAAGAAGGTAAAAAGAGATGGAAAGAAGGTATGTTTCGGCTCCTTCCTTGATGTGAGTAAATTTATTGTTTGTATGGAAAAAAAAAAATTCACTCACACTGAGGGTTTGTCCACTTGTCAATATACGTGTGGATAAGCTACGAATGGGACTTAAATTTATTTTTTTCCCCACATCAATAGTAAATTTACTTACCTCATGTGGATAAATTGAACGATGATGTTGGACGACGTGGGAATATTATAATTTATTGTGAATTTATATGAATTGAGTTGTTTCCTTGTTCAGCGAGTAATTTATCCTTACAATATGCTTCAGAAAAAAAAAAACTGAATAAGAGACAGGGAGAGGAGAGAAAGTAACGGAATCTATATTATCTATACTATTATATAAAGTAGTTAAGAATTGAAGAGTCTATTTTTTTGTTATGGTATTTTTTTTATTATACTCATTTTATCTCTCAATTAGACGAATAATATTTATTTTTGATTGATCGAACGTATATAATCACGTCGATTGATCTCCTTCTTTCTCTCCATTTCTTTCACATCTATACTATTATTTTCATTTATGCACATGATTTACAAATTAGAATACTCAATATCTTTCTATTTATGTTATGATATAAAAAATTGATTTAAGGCTTAAGATATGCGCTATGATTAGCAACTTTATACATATTTGGTAAGAAATTAATGGTGATAATATATGATGGAATAATTTGGTGAATTTATAATTTAATATTAGATCAATGTGAATTTTTATTATCTTATAATGTTTTCATATTTAAATAAAAGAGTTTGCTGCAACGTACGAATATATTGCTAGTTTTTTTTAAGAGTAAAGTTTTAAACCCCATTTTGAAAAGTAAAAAGATTAATTATACTTTTATAAAGTGTTTTATCTCATCTTTTTTCCTCTCCTATTCCTTTCCTTTCAAAATTTTAAATTCTGAAACAAATAAAATAATTGATCAGGTCTGATCTCTCCTCCCCTCCCTTCTTCTGAAACTGTGTTATGGGTTTGGGTACTTCTACCCATCCGTTCCCATCAAATACATGTAAAAATCTAAGGGGCGGAAGTAGGTTCAAAGTCCATCGGACCGATTTTGGTTCGATGAGTGGTTTTAACCGTTGGATCTTTAAATCTTATGATTTACACGATTATCAATGTAACTGATTAAAATATAAGTGCAAATCTTAACGCTATTTAATGGTGGATATGCCCATCGGACCCATTTTTTGATTTGATGGGCATCGGAAGTACTCCGGCCTCAAAATCTAAAGAGTGGGGATCCATCGACAATGAGTTATTTTGACAACCTTGACAATAGATTTCTAAATAAATACAAAAAAATCTTAAGAAAAAAAAAATTATAGATGTATTCTTCTACCTTTAGATTGATGGTCATTCAAATTTTATGCAATTTAATTATCATTTGTAGTACATCTAAAGGCCGTTAAATTAGAACCGTTGTAAATTGCATGAAAATTTAATAGTCTTTGATGGACTATCAAACGATAATGAAATTGTATGAAATTTGAATGACCATCAATATAAAGATAGAAAAACATATCTATAAAAAAATTATTTTTATTTTTATTTTTTTTATATTTATTTAATTTTCAAGATTGTCAAAATAAACGTCAACCGATCCATTCTCAAATCTAAAATACATGTAAACCCATTCCCATTTAAAAGGATCTTACCGAATCCAGCCCAAGTCCTGTGGTGCCGCTCAAGCGACGAGCAAGTGACGAATGATAGAAACAAATGAGGACAAATCATTTAGCCATGTATGATTTGAGCATAAAATTAAGGAGGTATATTTTTTTATGTCAAGCTATGGCTTCATAATTTTTTTTTGATTGAGCAAATGAAAATAAAATATAATGATAATCAATATTTTATTTTCATTTTTATTATTGTTATTATTGTTATTACTATCATTATTAATAATGTATTGTTAATATTATCATTATTATTAATATATTATTAGTTTATCATTATAGTACTAGTCAAAATAAATAATAATAATATAAAATTAAAATACTTCTATAATCATATTAAAGATAATAAAATGTTGATCATAATGTTAATACAATAGTAATCAAACTATATAAAACTAATAAAATTGAATTTATATATAAAATAAATAATAATAATAATAATAATAATAATAATAATAATAATAATAATAATAATAATAATTAAACAGGGTGTTGATGCTTCCCACTGTTTGGATAAATGTTTGCCCTTTTTCATAAATAATGTGCTTAAATTTATTTCAGGATTCCTATAATATTTCAAGGGGAATTGGCAGAAGTGGCTGCTGCTTATGATTAGTAAGATTACATTTATAATAATAATTATTACAATAACAATACATTATTATAATAACAATACATTGTTATAAATAATAATAAGATTACATTTATAATAACCAAACATGACCTTAAGGATTAGGATATATTGTTTTGTCGATCGTTTGGCAGCTAGCCTCACGTGGAAATCGGACCACACAAGTGATCTTTTTCATGTCCTATTAACTCGTGTATATTGCTAAGTTTCTGTCACTTAATTAAACTGATGCAAATTCTAATTTTCCTCCGTCATTTTCTTCAAACCACCATCTTATAATATGGAATCTAAGAAAAGAAAAAAGAGGACTTGAAAGGGGAACCATTAACAGCATTACCCCAAAATATGGCATTTCAAAAGTGATATATAATTCAATTCATAACAAGCACACTAAACCCGGATGGGGAGTTCTTATGGACAATTATGAAATTTAAGAGGTTTAGCTCTTATCTTTCGGATAAAAAAAAAACACTAAAAGAGAGAAAATTTAATGAAATTTGCCATTCATTAAACGAGTTGAAAATAGAACGTCGACATTTTACATATCTGATATGACATCAAACCGATACTGTAATGCAGGAAATTGATCAATAAGGTGAATGATACATCAATATATTTCTTTCATTTTCAGAATATAGTTTGATTTGATTCGTAAATATTATTATCAAGTTAATTCATTATTAATTAGCGGACATCATCCCTGAATTTCATTTGCAATCATATTAATATGACCCTATCATATAAAAGAATCTGCAAACATATGAAAGCTTAAACTCGAAAGAATTATTTATATACTCGTATAAACAAAAATATTTGAAAAGATTGAAGAAAATTTATCTCAAATTCTCAATATATAACTTTGTTTGAAAAAAAAAGGCAGTAATTTCTTTATAAAATATAAAATTCTTACGGAACTATGTTAAGTAATTGTAATCACCTTTTTATTATATTTTATTCGAACCTTATCTCTTTAAGTGTGGTCAAATATGAATCTTATCTATATTTCTTCTTTTGTTTTTTTATGAAGCAAAGCAATTCTACAGACACATTATACTGTATTACTACGACTTCCGATCATTCTAACGACAAGACTGAAAGTGGAGGTGACAATTATATGCTTTATTGGGGCATTGGCTACTGATTTACCATATAGTTTTGAAAAAAAATCATTCGGTCCAATCTATCTTGAACTAATCTATGCTCGCGGATCAGATCGGATCAAACTCGTGCCTGACTCGTCTTCTACCTTGATCCGGTTAAAAAATGATCAGGTTCTCTCTCCATCAAAATCGGCCCATGCGGATCCGTAGACTGACCCGAACCGAACCCGACCCATACCAATCCATGACCCGGCCCAGACCGCCCCACTCATCCCATCCAAATCTCATCTCCAACAACAAAAATTTTGAACATAAAAGTAGAAATTCAAATGTAACATAAACTAATTAAAATGTAACATAAAAGAAATTAAATTTTGAACTATTTGATACTCTTTCTAGGGTCGTCAATGGCACTATTTTGCTCACATCAGAGACGTCGAGATCTAAAGTAGCGAGATTTGAGTCTTCAGATGCAGCATCTAGGTCAGGTGAACGGCTACCTACATCGTCTGAAAGAGGAGATTGAAGAGAGGTTGATTGATTAGTGCTTGGATGGTCGAGATCACGCAAGGAAACTGGCTCAAAGAGGTCTTCCTCTGCCAAAGAGGAACTGACGGAGCTTTCTTCAATGTCGTGAGCAGTTTTTATTAATAATAATTATTATTAAATTAATATTATTAAAAATAAGAGTGAGAACCGTAAAATTTCAAATATATGAATGGCAAGCGCCACTGTCAGTGGCGCGTTTCGTCCAAACCCCGCGCAAGTGAGATGGAGAGGCTCTGTATGTTTTGTATATATAAGAAGCAAACACAGGCAGTGGCGCGTTTTATAAAAATAATGAAACACGCCACTGTGCAATGGCACACTGTCATTCATATATTTGAAATTTTACGGTTCTTAATCTTATTTTTAATAATATTAATTTAATATAATTATTATTATTACTAAAAACTGGGTCGTGAGATTCATCTTCCATTGTATATTTCTACTCATTAAAAGGGAGAACGAAAACAAAATAGAAAGAGTCAATGAAAGAGAAAGGTGGAAGCATTGTTCGATTGGTTCTCGGTTGAAAAATAATATCAAGAAAAAAAATGCTGTAGATGTGAGAGTGGAAAATGATATTGAGAGCTTACCTTGGTTAATTAAACGAAGCGAAGCATAGATACAATAAAATCAGACAAGGAGAAGAATGGACAAAAACTTAAAAATATATATATATTGAATGGAAGACAAAGGGGGAAGATGAAGGGATAGCCGGATAGGTCGATATGGTGGGTGTTTACTGTTTTTGGCTACAGCCTACAAGCAGAGAGTTATAAACCAGGATTGAAAAATGGAGGAGGAAATGCGTCAAATGGGACTCGGGTTCGGTGAATACTCTGTTGCTGTCTGAACACTACAACAGTAATCAGTAAACGAGAAGAAAACCAGTCCTGCGAGTTACAATTTTACAAAACTGACCACCAAGATCCAACTAAACTACTCCATTTTTTTTTTGCTATCTTTTTCTCATTTAGAGAAGGGAATTTTTTTTTCTTAAGCGGTGTTTTTGCAGTGTACTTTGTACGTCAAATCAAATTATAGAAAGCAATTAATTATTATTTTTCTTTAATATGTTGATATATTTGAAGGTGCCATTTTTTTATATCCACATTGAACTATTCTGAAAAATTATAATTGGTTTCTTAATTAAATATTTAAGAAATATACTATATTTTTTTTTTCCAAATTGAGTTATTTTTTTATGTATTGCAAGTTAGTGTTTTTAAACGCAGCATGATATGCAAAACCTTTTAATATGCATGTTAAAATATACATTTCAAAACACTGACTGCAACTGTTTCACGAGTGTGAAGATCGGTCATTTTTTGTTATTCTTTATCATTTATCTAGATGCCAATTATAGCGTATTTTTATTCTCATATAAAAAAAAATTGACAATCCGGACACTTGACTTTTGTTTTTGTCCTTAGACAATTAAAATACATGCATCAATAATTAAGATTGGGCGTAGGTAAGACCATGTTATAATGTATTGACCAAAAATTCATGCAATACGATTGAAAATTTAAACACTAAACTTTGTTGAGAGTGTCATCTCTATGAGGTATTTGGTGTTATTTATGAAATTTTGTATGGATGCTAGAAAAAATAAAAGCATCTCGTATGACATCTCCTAACTATAAAAAAGGTATGCAATTGTCAGTTTTTTCTCTCCATAATTTATTATAATTTGGTTGTACTGTGAGAAATTTTTATTTAACTAAACTCTTGCTTTTTTTTGTCATTTCGAAGTTCTCTCTCATTTTAGAATTCATCTGCTAAACCTCTCTGCTATCATTCTAACATTCATCTGACGTGGTATGCCCTAGCATGTATTTTAATTGATTCCGAACTGAACTGTTAAATTTTGAACTATTTTGTTCGATTTTTTGGTTTAACAATTTCGGTTCGATTGAAAATTTTAGCTAATTTGATTTTTATTCTTTGGTTCGTTTTGATTCTTCTAAATCGGATAAATCGAATAAACCGAATAGTCCAAAATTTATCAAATAATTTTATTTTACTTAATATAAATAAAGATTATATCAAACATACTCCGAATATATTTATTTTCTATAAGTTTTATTTGTTGGAATTTAGTTTGAACAAGCAAGTACACGAACATGCGGAATTTTAAATTTTTCGGTGCACAATTCAAACAAGGATCTTGCATGTGATAAAACTGAACCAAAATCATAGATCTAGACTAAACTATTGTACCTTTGATGCGTGAGTCTTCGGGGAGGCTCGGGGTAGTCTCCTTCTCGCTCGATTCGCACCGGTACCCGCAAAGACACCAAGTGTAGGCGCCCTCCAAGGTATCCACCGAGGCAGCCCACTATCCGATCTCCTTCGCACTTGCTAGGATGCTAGGGAGACTCTCCTTGATCTCCTCCACACCACTGTGATTAAATTTCTTTGATCTATGTGAAAAATCTGGTGGAAGATGGGTCTCAACACATGAGATACGCGGCAGAAATTCAGCAGAGCTTCCGCGCGCGTAAGTGAAAGATCGATGGGTTTCTTGGCAGCCTAGGCCTCCTTTTATAGAGCCCCAAGGCAGGGGAGACTCCTCTCTCATGTCCCTAGGTAGTCTCCCCACGTTCTAGAGTGGAGAACAGCCCAAAACAGCAAAAAAACTGCCGAAAAACTGCTGAAAAACTGCTGAAAACGTGGCAAAAGAGCTCCCAACTTCAGCCTTGCCTTCTACCCACGTTTTGGCATAACCACCCACTACTTTAGGCCATGTGCAGCCATTAGAAGGGCCCTAGTTGGGCTTCATGTGTCCAGAATAGTGAGGTGTCTTGCACTATGGGTATTTGGACCGAATGAAAGTCGAATGGGGGGAAATTTGGCAGGCAGTTTGTCTTTGCATCGTTTTCATAATTTCGACCTATTTATCAAACCATTTGATAAATATAATTAATTAGTCATTTTCTATGACTATATATATCTCATGTTTAAGACTCAATTTAATATGTCCAACATATTAAATGATCAAGAAACGAATAGAGGCACAATCCTTTCACGGTGTGACCCTTTGGGACTAAATTATTTAGCAATGAGATTAAACCCCTTAATCTCATAGATTGTGAGCGGCACCCAGCAATATGCATCACAACCCCTAAATAATTCAGATATGAGTGCGGTACTTATATCCCGGTCCTAGGCAACGACAATTGCCTCATGCTTATTCTATGTCCTATGATATCCGAATGTTGCAAGGCAAGATCATGTCATCCATTGCAATGCATTCGTATACTATGTGCACCTAGTTGGATATCATCACTCCCGTCGACAAACGAGAGAGACATCAGTCTTCTTGACTCATGCATCCCCTTCATACGAAAGACGTACACCGAGATAAAGCCCTTATGGCTGCCAGTTACGGACAACGTTAGACGATATCCACAAATGCAGATGAGACGTATAAGAAGATCATTTGTCTCAACCTAAGAATTAGCATCCAAATGAAATACTAATGACATCAAACACAATCTTTATAGTATTTCAACATGGGTCATGTCCAATAACATGTCCAACATGCTATTTGTGTAATTAAGCCGATAACTCCTTATCGAGTGATCTGTGAAACACGATCAACACTTAACTTACATACTAATCCATTTGTGTTAATTATTGTTCCTAGATAATTAAAGGATTAGGGACTTTTAGAGTTTTTCATTATAATCTTTATATATATATATATATATGTTTCACATTTGAAGTCCAACTCAAAATATAAACAATGAATACTCAAGGAACAAATGAAATATCAAATATATCATCTTATTTTGTTATTTCTTTTATTTTTTAAACTATTTATTTCTTCTAATAATTTTTATAATTTTTGATATTTTTATCCCTCTTTAAATAATGTAATTTTGGTTTAACTGAATAAATCAAATTTTTTTAGTTTATTCGGTTTATTCGGTTGCTATTTTTAAAAGTTTGGTTCAGTTCGTAATTTGACAAACTGAAAAATTTTCAGATGCATATAATCATTTCAGTTTGAACCGAATAAACCGAAAAATTTTCAGATACACACCCCTAGTTGTAGACCCATGGGTTACTCCGGAAATTAGCATGGGTTTACCCTCGGATTGGGTCGAGTCAGAGTGAGAACATCGACCCAGTTCGGATATTTTTATAACACTAGGGATCAGTGACTCGTTTGAATCTGTCAGTGAAGAATTTTTTTATATAAGGTTCACTGAATTTACATATTTTTTTTATGACAGGATTTCTCGTCATGGAATTAATGACAGGATTGACCCATAATAGTAATATTAAAAAATATTCTGATTGTTAAATTTGATTTTTTTTTTAAATTCAATTAGATAAGATAAAATACTATAGTGATAGCATGTTATAGATTTTAATAACAACAAGCCTCGAGGCTCGATTACACTAATTTCATAAATAAAAATTATTATATTAAATTAAAAATAGTAATGCACCATCATATATCCATATTAAATTAAAAATGAATCTTTCTGATTTGCAAATTGAATTGGATCTAATCTGTATATTTATTTGAATTATATTTTTCTAATTCAAAAACTAATATTTAATATTACATCAAAGTTAAATTAGAAATTGAGAACCATTCAAAAAAAAAATTACTTTTCTAAGCAGTGCATTTGTAAGTTGTGATTTTTTTGACATGACAATGAAAATCACAAAATAACATTAAATGTGTTTTTGAATTCATAATTTGTAAACTTGTCTTAAATGAAGAAGAAAACAGAATACAAACTTTTCTTGAAAAGTGCTAAAGTGCTAAAATAAAATAAAATATAAAATAATTTTCATTAATTATAAGTTGGTAACTTTATTGGAAAAGTAAACAAGTACAAAATAAAATTTAAGAGTTCATTAGTGAAATTCTATATCATTTCAATGGGGTTCGTTTATAAGGACATATAACAATATTAATTATATATGATAAAATTGTTTGTAACAAATTGTTATTTTTGAGAAATGAACATGGGACATTGAATCTCATTTTAATTACTTAAATCCGTCACTGGTTTGAATTCGGTTTCATTTTGTGTTTTAGCTTGTTCGATTATTATTTTTTATTAGCTCGGCTCAAATTTAAGTTAGATTTTTCAATAGCTTGGCTCGTAATAGCTTAATATTAGATTATTTTAGTATAGTTTGGACTATATATATAGTTACTAATATATATTTATTTTATAAAATATATGCATTTTTTTCATTTTCTTATTATAAAATTAGTAAATATGATAAATTAATTAATGTGATTCAAAAAAATAAAAATATACTTATTTAGACTGTAATTATGTATAATGATGCGACAATATTACTTCTTTAATTTTAAAATAAAATTAATAAATTATTAGTTATTTTAGCTTTAATAAAAAAATTAGAGTAACAATTAGTTGGTGGTTTTCCACGTTCCACATATGAACCAAAGTGCTTTTTTTTTTTAGAAAGAAGCAAAGTTATCGCTGCGTTGTTCAAAATACTGGCAAATACGCAAACATTTACTTAGGGCCTATTCAGAAGCATTTCGTCTGTGGGAATTTGAGCTCCATGGGGAAGACTTATGAAGACTCTGTTTGATGAAGAAAATTTTTCTCAACAAAACTATATATTTTGAAATCTTTGCATAATTCTTTTATTATTTACAGTATTAAATATTTTTGTAATAAAAATAATTAAACAATTCATATGAGTCATAAATTAATTCTAGAGGAATCAAATTAGCCAAAACATAACCTAATAACATCCAATCGACTCCCTCAACATGCACGCATCCGTCACTGAACGAATGAGAGAGAGGAGAGAAGGAAAAAAAAATCATTTTGCTTTTAAGTTTTATTCGATGAAGCGAATAGAAGGATATCAGAATGAATGAATGTATTCATTTCTTTTCAAAAATTATAATCTTTCTATTCTATTCTGAAATGTAACACCGCCCCTTAGTTCCGTTCTTTTTTCTTCCCTTCACTTGTTAAATTGGAAAACATAACCTGATATACTTGGTGACACTATTAAAAGTTTAAAACGAAGGGCAACGTCTAATAGATTTATTATTTTATCTTTTTTTGGTGTAGGACCCTGTCATTTATGACGATCGGGCTATTTGATTTTTACGGAATTATAATCGGTAAGGATTGTACGCCTAGTCACCTACCTAGCTCAACATCAAATGGTGTTATCTCCCACTAAAACACAAACCAAGCGCCAAAAGCCGCAAGACTACTACTGTGTCCTTACTATCAGATTCAGTTTCGATCACGTTGTGTTATATTCAACGTATTTATATTTAGACATAGTCTTCAAAAATCAAGTTTACCAAAAATTTTAGAGGGTCAAATTTAGAAGGCTTGATCTTTAAAAGATAGTCTGATTTTTATCAAATTCTTTAGACCTTAAGGATCGGATAAAACACGGATAAGGATTAAATTTGAAATAAAATTTTCAATTATTTTTTATTTTTTTTAGATTTTTTAAATATAATGCAAAAATTAAAAAATAAAGCAAAATTTATTAGCTAGAAATGTAAAAAAAATATATTATTTTATTAAATATTTTTTAATTTTTAAAATTTTTAAATATAATAAGAATACAAGAGTTTGAAAATGATTAGTTTTGAAAATAACTTGAGCGTTTGGGAAAGACGGGTTTGATAAGAATCAGGTTGGAAATTACTCGTTTCTTCAGAGTTAGGCTCGACTTTTATCAAACCCGGCCCTTACGAGGGGAAAGGGTTGTACCAGATTGGAGGGGGGGTCGGGTAAGGACTGGATTTTTCAATGGGCGGTTGGGCCGAGTTCAAGGGCTCGGCCTTTATGGACTATGTCTATTTATATTAGAGATATTATAATAGATAATTAGTTTAGATAATTAATAAAGTTAGAAAGTGATAGTTGTCTATATAAATTCATCCCTCCCATTATAATTATCATGAAAAATAAAATGAATTAAAATTACATTGAGATTTAATTCTCTTCTTTCTCTTCCTTATATCATTTTATCCATAATCTCCATTTTTATACAAATTTCTCAAAATGCCTCAATTTTCATCATTTACCTAAAAAATCACATTCAAAATCTTGATTACACTCTTAATTATAAACTGGAAGTGTAGTAATTGATATCAAAATCTCACAATCACATCTCGATTTGATTTTTACGTTCAAGACGATAAAAATCGGATAACAACAAAGAATGATAATTCACCTGAAGATAACCTTTCATCACTTCTCACTTTCGAACGAAACCTTATCAATATCTCAACTCCATCTTTGGAATCTTGATTCTAGGATGACAACTCAAGAATTGCAGTTGACAAGACAAGAATTACAATGAGCAAGAAAAAAATTTACACCTTGAAATAAAAGACAATATATAACCTTGATTTATCAAATCACAGACATTGTGTAAGATATCAAGACAAAAGGGAGGAGGAGTTGGAGATCGAAAAAAAATGATGAGCTAGATGACAAGTTAAATGACGAGTTTGAAGTCGAAAAATGTGCAAATTTTGAAGTCACAATAAATGCAGAATTTGAAGTTAAGACAAATGAGTATTTCAAATTCAACCAAAAAAATCAAAACTCTGCTCACCAAGAATATCAAGACTCACTCGATGAAAAATTCAATAAATGGTCACGTTCTACTCACCAAGAAGATAAAGACTTACCCAACAACGTGCCACATTCAATCCAAAAAGAGGTTTCAATACAATTTTTCCTACAAAACACTTCTTATAATGATACATTTCTATCCATGTATCATTTGTCAAGCGCGTACTATGAAGGAAATCACATCACCCACTTGAAGATAAGGAAACACCTCCATCTCGATGTGGGGTGAACATTTTTGGGTCCTATCTTTCTTTGGTCAAGAAGACCATCTCTAAAAATTAATATTTTAATTATTCATTTTCTCATCTTTTGAATTAGAAAGGCCATCTCTGAAGTCTAATGCCTTTTATTTTTATTTGTTTTCAAAATTATTGAGGATAATGATTGTTTGAGGGGGAGTGAATGATATATTCTAGATATTTATATTAGAAGAAAATATAATAGATAAGTAATAAGAACAATAATAAAATTAACATGTTAGATGAGATAATTATCTATATAAATTCACCCATCTCATTTTAATCATCATAAAATAAAAAAAAAAAGAGAAAATTTCATTTCCAGCCCTCCAGCTATCCACTTTTGGTTCAAATAAACCCTTAAACTTTATTTTGATTCAATCAGCCCCTTCAACTAATCTAACTTGATTCAAATAACTTTTTTTTACAATCAACTGTTATTTCCATAGTTTAAAAGAACGAGTCTCCTCTCCCAGCTCAAGGAAATCCCTTCACTGGCTCTCCTTGCTCCAGCTTGCTTAATTTTTCTCCTGGTAAATCTTTGTTCCTCTGTAATTTGGTTTTCCATTAAAGCCCGTTATGATAATGATTACAAAATAGTATCATATCATAGTTATAAACCTTAGATAATTTAATTCATTTAGAGTGGTAGAAGAGTGGTATTCTTGACTATTCGAAAGAGCGAAAATATCGTTCGAAAGAGCGAAAATGAGTTGTTACTCGAGAATAGTTAAAATATGAATAATTATGATACTAATAATGATGATGATAATAATAATAATAATAATAATAGTAAAATAATAATCATAATAGTAAGATAATAATAATAATAAAATAATAAAAATAATCATAAAAAATAATAATATTATAATAGTAATATAATAAAAATATAAACATAATCAAAATATAGTAATATAATAATAAAAAATTATAATTATAATCATAATTATAAGAATATAATAATAATAAGTAATCATAATTTTAATAATATAATCAATATAATAATCATAATCATAATCATGATAATAATAATTATAGTCATAATCATAATAATATAACCATAATCATATCATAATAATATAATAATAAAAATATAATCATAATCATAAAAATAATTATAAATAATTATAATTATAATAATATAATAATAAATTAATCATAAATATAATCAAAATATAATAATATAATACAACATAATAAAATAATAATAAAGTAATAAAAAATAATCATAATAAATAATAATATTATAATAGTAATATAATAAAAATATAAATATAATCATAATATAGTAATATAATAATAAAAAATTATAATTACAATCATAATTATGATAATATAATAATAATAAGTAATCATAATTTTAATAATATAATAATATAATCATAATATAATAATCATAATCATAATCATGATAATAATAATTATAGTCATAATCATAATCATAATAATATAATAATAAAAATATAATCATAATCATAAAAATAATTATAAATAATTATAATTATAATAATATAATAATAAATTAATCATAACTATAATAAACATATAATAATATAATAATAATAAATAATATAATAATACTAATGGTAATGATAATATATTAACAATAATGATAATAATAATTTAATAATAATAATATAATGATAATAATCATAATATTAATATAATAATAAATTATAATCATAAATATAATATAATAATATAATAATACTAAATCTTAATCATAATCATAATATAATATAATCAAACAATAATCGCTATTCCGACGAGAGCTAATCCGGTATTCCACTATTCTCGCACTCTTCTACTTAGTCTAAAATTCGTTTGGCAAATTAATTAATTCGGAATAGCTATCTATTCTATTTCAACTTTTTGCTATTCCATTGAGTGCCAAACACTCCCTCTGTGTATATTTATATAAATGTATATTAAAATGAAACACTGTACACCATTATATATATATATATATATATATATATCAGTATATGAGAAACAAATCATGTAACCACTCACTGTTGCAAAACTGTAGTGGACTTAATGCCTAAAATGCTAGAAGAAACTGTAGCAACGGATCCACAACACTCCTTGCAAAACTTCTTTGACGCGGTTTGAAGACTATCTGACCGGCGTCAAAATTTGTGTTTCACCAATCTCAATGGACCCCCATAAATCTAAGAGTTATCGCGTACGCCGTACGTATCCCGCGCAGTAGAAGATCACGATCTAAAGAGATACGACTCATTTGACACTTTTGTTCCTCTATTATACTGATACTTTTGTTCCTCTATGACTCATTTGACAAGCACCTCCGTGATGTCATTCTTGCCGAATGATGCCGGGTGGGCCTCGCCCCTCGACCAGTTGACCCAGGTGATACTCCTTCCGACGATCAAATGACGAGCTTCAATTGACAACATGGTCGGGATTTCCTTGAGCTGAGAGAAAATACCCTTTTTAAGGGAAAATTGGGTATGTACCCATACAAACTTTGCTAATTGGAAATTTCCCCATTAATTCTTTAAATTTGGATATTTACCCATTAAAAACTCATTTTATTGATTATTTACCAAAGCATCAATTATCTTCACTATATTAATATTAAATTTTATTAAAAATAAAAAAACTAAAATATCATTCCTCTTTCTTCAGAGTAGCTCTAGATCTTTGCCGAATTCATTAGTTTTGGAGCTATTCTAGACTTATATTGATACAACTACTTCCTTGAATTGTAACATATATCATTATAAATTTAGAGATGCTACAATTTTGGAGAAAACATATCCCGCTCATCATTTTGAATGTTATGATTTTGGATAATAGAGACTTATCATTTGAGTATAAATATTTAACTGAAGAAAATGTGCTATTAGCTGTGGTCATAGGGGTGTCAATTCTTGACCCGACCCGACCTGAACCGGTATGACCCAAAGATAAATGGCTCGGATACGGGTTTAATTTTTTTTTACCCGAATCAGATCGTGTCTGGTTCGGGTCAACCCGACCCGATCTGATTAATTATATTTTTTGAAGTAATTTTATGATTTAGTACTAATTAAAGCTTAAATATACACTAATTAAGATTAATTATAAATTAATCAATATTTTATTACTTACAATTATATAAAAATAATTAATAAATATTTAATTATTTTACACGGGTCAGGTTGAGTCGACCCGTGACCCGTCGAGTCGGGTATGGGTCAAGATTTTTTGACCCAAATTTAATCAGGTCGGGTCAAGCAAAATAATAAAATAATATGACCCGACCCGAACCGACCCATTGACACCCCTAGCTGTGGATATGGATCTGTCACTATATTAAATGTGTTATTAGTGCGGGTGTTGGTAACTAATAGAAAAAATAATGTAGTCCAAACTCTGCATACTGTTACCGACTTAATCTCATGTGGAAGAGTATTTTAGTCTTTTTTATTTTTTAATGAATTTTAATATTAATTTAGTAAACATAATTGATGTTTTGGATAAATAATCAATAAAATGAGTTTTTAATGGGTAAATATTCAAATTTAAAGAGTTGATGGAGAAATTTCCAATTAGCAAAGGTTGTATGGGTACATACTCAATTTTCCCTTTTTTTAAACGGTGGAATTAACAGTTGAATAACGTAAGGGGTTATTTGAACCAAATTAATTAGTTAAAGGAGTTGATTGAATCAAAATAAAATTTGAGGACCTGTTTGAACCAAAGTGAATAGTTGAAAGGTTGAAAATACACTTTCCTCTAAAATAAATAAATAAACTAAAATTGTGTTGAATCTTCTCTCTCTTATCTCATTTTGTCCACAATTATTGAAAATTTCTATTTTTATTCAAAATTTTCCAAAATATCTCAAAATTTCATTTTTCACGTAATCATTTTCTTTCAAAATCTTATTACACTCTTAATTTATAATTAGGAGTGTAATTAGGAGTGTGACATTGTGATAGTACTGGGCAGGTGGAAGTGGAACTTATCCTAAATCGACTGGAGGCGAGAATGCCTACTCTCTTCACCTCTCCGACGACTAGTTGGGGCCCTCAGCTGTCGGCTCGGGCTAGGGTTAGAGCGTCGGCGAGAGGATTCCCTCCATTTCTTCCGAAGGATGTGGAAAGGATAAAAGATAGCAAGGCGATTGAATTGGCGAAGAGAATCGAGCGTGTCCCTGTTAAGGTAAGAAATCGCTGCGCTTTGTCCCCGTTTTTCCGATGAACTAGTGAGTTGGCAGCTACTGTAGTTGGAGAGATGCGGTGCGACGTAGAATCCATGAAGCTTGTTTTACGGGCTTTTATCGCAAATTTTGCGTGCTGATACAACATACGAGACGACTACAGAAGATCTGATTTGGTTTCCTGCAAATTACACAATTCTCAGTACCATCTATAGAATTCTGACTTTCAAAACTTGTGCCCAACATTAACTGTAGCAGCTATATTTTTTTCGCCTTGTTCTACAGCAACCTGTAACTCTCTTTTTTACTTTCATTTAATAAAATCTAATAGTAGGCTATTGGCCTGCTACATTAAAAAAAAAAAAAATTGTGCCCAACAGTGTGATGGAGAAGTTTAAATGTGTTCGTAATTTTGTTCCCATCTTATTGGGCTCTTAATTCAGGTTCTCTGTTTACACGCTGAGCATGAAGCCATTGCCTGAGTTAATTATGAAATGGTTAACTCAGCCATCATATGTAACCTTGGTTTTGATAATCTTGTGTTTTATTGCAAATAAAGAGAAATTGCATAGGCTATCAATAAAATGACAGTATCTACCTCAGATTGTAATTTTCTATTTGGTTTTATTTAATGGCCATCACATTTCCAGATAGACACAGATAAGGGTACAATAATGAGTAGCTGTGTGAAACCACTCCATCAGAGCAATAGTGAACCGGTGGTTCTCCTTCATGGTTTTGACAGGTATCCGTTGTCAGTAATTTTGAGTTCTTTTCCTTGTTCTATTTTATCTGTTTCTCATTGACTTCTTACAGGAATTACCCTACAGCTCTTGTTTAGAATGGAGATATGTCTACCCATTGCTTGAAGATGCTGGAGTTGAGACATGGGCTATTGATATACTTGGCTGGGGTTTCTCCGATTTAGGTATACTGTTGAGATTTTGAACTGCTCATAATTGCATGGCAACACTCTGAATGCTTTATCTTTTTCAGATATACTCCCAACATGTGATGTTGCCGCCAAGCGCAAGCACCTGTACCAGGTTAGCGGGCATTACCAATAACTTGTGTGTTTTGATTGTGCATGACAAATATTGTATTTGGTTGATTTGATGTTTAAACGGATTATTGATGTCAGCTATGGAGGTCATACATTAAGAAGCCTATGGTATTGGTGGGTCCCAGCCTCGGTGCTGCTGTTGCTATTGATTTTGTGGCAAACTATCCAGAAGCAGTACTGCTTGTTCCCCAATCCATTTCATACTCTTGCAAAGTGATCAGAACTTTTGTATTGAACTCATGATACTTCTACTCCTGTAGGTTTCTAAGCTGGTCCTCATTGATGCTAGTGTCTATGCTGAAGGAGGAGGCAATATGGCTAAGCTGCCCAAGGTCTTTGCATATGCTGGCGTAAGGGATTCCTAAGCAGCTTTTATTTAAATCCATGATTCAGAAAATATTAGTAAATCATAAAATTTTCAGCAGCTTATAACATTGTCCTTTGTCAAGCAGGTATATGTTCTGAAGAGCCTGCCATTGAGGCTGTATGGCATGAAATTGTCCTTTAACAAAATCCCCAAGGGATTGTTACTTGACTGGACAAATGTATGTATACTTATCCTGTGTTGATTAGTACAGGCTGGAAACAAGCTAGTACTGATCTAGTATGTACTGGTTTATGGTATTATGCACATATGGTAGCTGGTAAAGTACAAAATTATCTTAATCTGTTGCTCTTGATTTTTCAGGTAGGTCGGTTACACTGTCTTTTGCCTTGGTGGGAAGATGCAACTGTTGATTTTATGATTAATGGGGGATATAATGTTGTAAATATGATAAAACAGGTACTTAAAGCGATGAGATGGCTAGGTGCTTAGCAATCAAGGCGTAGAGCTGTACACAGGAAATTTGGGGCTATACAAAGTTCAATGGCCCAACTCTGTGAACGATTGCTCTTCTTATTTAGCTTAGCTACCTCTTTTCCTGAATGTTTTGCTTGTGGTATACATAGGTAAAGCAGAAAACTCTGGTCATATGGGGCGAAGATGACCAAATCATCAAGAAGGAACTGGCAATTGTACTGTTTATTATTTTTCTATTTCTACGCCTCTATATTTTTGTCTTATATAATTAATTCTTGCATCTTCTCTTGCAATTATCATTGTGTTGACCAATACCATTTCTCCCAAATGGGGAATGAGAAATTCAAAAAGAATCTAAGAATTGAGAATGTAAGCTTCAATTAGGCCTACGGGTGTGCAAATGGATCGGTTTAATTGGTTTTGAACCGAACCGTTAAATTTTGAACTATTTGGTTTGGTTTTTCGGTTCAAAAATTTTGGTTCGGTTGAAAATTTTAGTTATTTCGGTTCTTGTTCTTTGGTTCAGTTTATATTTTTCTAAATCGGATAAACCGAATAAACCGGATAGTTTAAAATTTACCAAGGAAATTTATTTTAACTTGGTATTAATAGAGATCATATCAAATTAATCCAAATATATTTATCTTTTACAGATTTTATTTAGTAATATATAGATTTTATTTAGTTATTTATTTTATCTTTTATACTATTTGTTTCTTCTATCAATTTTTATAATTGATATTTTTTTATTTCTGTTTAACTAATATAATTTCGGTTTAACCAAATAACGGTTTTATTCGATTTTCGGTTTATTCGGTTGATATTTCTATAAGTTTGGTTTAATTCATAATTTGACAAACCGAATAAAACTTCAGATTAATATATTTATTTCGGTTTTAACCAAACCGACCTATTGCACACCTCTAATCTGGCCTCACATATCTCAGTTGTGCAATGAATCCTCAGTGAAGAATTATGACTAAATTCTAATTTCCAAAGCTGACCAGCATGGTTCTGAAATTGGTTACTTGAAATTTGGTTTCCTTGCTGTTATTACTAGTGTACTTGCATTTACATGCGGTTGTCTGAAGAATTTCTCCATAAAGATTGACACATCCCTTAAATGTATATCTACCTTAAGTGTTATACTCCTACCTGACCACCATGATTTATATCTACCATAAGTGTTATACTCCTACTTGACCACCATGATTTTTGAAACTGACCGATTATTGATTGCTATTGCTGCAGTACTCAATTTACATTCACATGAGGTATTCTAAAAAGTTTCTTTTGCCATATTGTGCAGAATCTGTGTGATGACCTTCAAGATTCGGTCCTGCATATGGTTCCTGATTGCGGCCACATTCCACATGTTGAAAAGCCAGAAGAAGTAACTGAACTAATTCTCAGATTTCTTGCAAGAGAAAAATGTAGCACAGGAGATCTTCAGGAAGTTCTCAATTAATCTGAGGTAATGAATAGTTGTGCATTTATTGGCGGCTTTATTCTAGATTTCAATAGCTATATCATGATATATTGTATTTATTAATTTGTAAAGACTGGCAATAGGCCCAATCACTTTAATTTATGAAAGCTGGGCGTAAAAAAGCTACGGCCCAGTTTTACTATTGGCAACTTTGGCAGATTTTCATCTGCAGAATATTTTTCAGTTGCTATGAATGGACCATTTGATTGGTATACGAGAGCAAGATAATAATCAAATCTCACGAGCTTATGGGCTTAATGGATCCTTTGGTAAAATTGCGGTCGTGGGAATTTTGATTTACATTTCCTGAACCTAAGAAATCTACTTATAAAAAAAAA
Organism: Schoenoplectus tabernaemontani; assembly: GCA_037127355.1. Lineage (NCBI taxonomy): Eukaryota > Viridiplantae > Streptophyta > Magnoliopsida > Poales > Cyperaceae > Schoenoplectus > Schoenoplectus tabernaemontani. Next base: position 13,653,702 of record CM073752.1, read on the forward strand.
TGCTAAGCTGGGATTTCGTTTCATCTTTATCAGCTAGAAAATTATCCCTCGAAGCACAAAATAATATTAATATCAAATCGGAAAGCAAATTAGGTCAAAACGCGGTTTTTTTCTTTTCTTTATGACCTTTTACTTTGGCAGAATGTTCTTGCTAGTTGCAGCCACTGATTCTCCGATTTAAAGTAGCTTTTACTCAATATGGCAGAAAAGAATATTAGACTCCTTAAAAAAACGTTGGTGCATGAAAACCAAACAACATTGTTGGGGAAGCTTCAATTTACATAACTCGCACTTCTTTTAGGGAGTGTTTGGCACTCAATGGAATATCAAAAAGTTGGAATAGAATAGTTATTCCGACGAATTAATTTGTCAAACGAATTTTAGACTATGTAGAAGAGTGCGGAATAGTGCTAATCCGGTATACCAACTTATAGGTGGAATACCGGATTAGCTCTCGTCGGAATAGCGATTATTGTTTGATTATATTATATTATATTATTATATTATGATTATGATTAAGATTTAGTATTATTATTATTATATTTATGATTATAATTTATTATTATATTAATATTATGATTATTATTTATTATTATTATTATTATATTTATTATTATTATAAATATAATTTTAATATTATATTATTATATTATGAATATAAATATAATTATTTTATTATTATATTATTATGATCAAGATTATTTATTATTATATTATTATATTATGATGATTATGATTACGATTATTATTACTTATTATTATTTTATTATGTTGTATTATATTATTATATGTTGATTATAGTGATGATTAATTTATTATTATATTATTATAATTATAATTATTTATAATTATTTTTATGATTATGATTATATTTTTATTATTATATTATTATGATTATGATTATGGTTATATTATTATGATTATGACTATAATTATTATTATCATGATTATGATTATGATTATTATATTATGATTATATTATTAAAATTATGATTAATTATTATTATATTATTATAATTATGATTGTAATTATAAATTTTTATTATTATATTACTATATTATGATTATGTTTATATTTTTATTATATTATTATTATAATATTATTTTTTATTACTTTATTATTATTATTATTATGTTACTATTATGATTATTATTTTACTATTATTATTATTATTATTATCATCATCATTATTAGTATCATAATTATTCATATTTTAACTATTCTGAGTAACAACTGTCAAACGATATTTTCACTCTTCCGAATAGTAAAAAATATCACTCTTCTACCACTCTTTCAAAAAAAATACTATTCTATCACTCTTCCAAAATTACCACTCTTCCAAAACTATTTTTAATTTGCCAAACGGACCCTTAGATAATATATCGTGCAGGAACGAAGATAGGATGGAGATTTTCTGAAAATTATTTTTGGACGTTAAGCATTAATTGATCCACATCTTGCCATTGTTTGTCTCAACTCTCAACATAAATTGGACGAATAATGTATAATTACTTATAAATAATACTCAGTCCAAGAAGCAAATAAACGAACATATTACTTTAAACATAATTTGTATCTCGTCTTATAAATTAAAGTATTATATATATTTGTCGGGTTCATTTTTATAAAAAAAAGCAAGCTATCACTAAGACATTTATTACTCTATAGAAGAATGGATACAAAAATTCCTTAGCTAGAGAATTTATATTTATTAATTAATTGCTCTATAGAATAACGGCCTGACGGGTATCAAAAACTTCTTAGATAAGAAAAAAGTTGTATTAATTAGTTACTCTGTATAATAACATGTACCAACAATTCATTATCTATAGTACTTATCTAATCAACTAATGAAAATAAAAAAAATCTTTTTCGTGCTTCTATCCAATAAATTAAGGAAAAAATATTTATATCCATTTTACTGAAAACAGTACTAATCGGACAATAATAACCACGAATTACGGGGAAAACTGATACTGCCATTGTTACTCATACAAGCAGACAAATAATGAGGAAAGAAAATTGTACCAATGTTAATTTTGGGACCGTGTTTTGGCCTGACCTCTGTTCCGCTTGCTTTACCTAATCAATGAATTCATAAAAGTGGCATTCCAGTTGTAATTATAATTAACTAACAACCATAATATTTTACCAACTGATGTAAATTCTTTACCAGTGAAGCTTTCGGAGGCAATTTTAGGTTTAGAGCTCATAGAGGACAGGGTCTGGTTTGGAAGAGGCCTACAAATGATTAATCTGCATAACTAATAATTAAATAGGAGTAATGAACCAGATATAGTTTTAGATAAAATGTTATATTGTAGAACTGTTATGTCTTTTTGTTTTCAGCTGGTATTGAACAATTGGAAGTGAGGCGCAATTGCAAGCTTGGTCTAACCAGGAGATTATCAAGTTCTAGAGATGGTCTGAAATCTAAAAGGAATTAGAATTTTTCAAGCTCTGATTCATTTTGATAATAAACTCTCCATACCTGGTTGTGGTTAGAATTAAGTACTATCTTATGTTTTCTTTTACCTTTTAGTAGTTAAGTCAATCCTAGATATCGGGATATTTGTATCACAAACTCTCGTTTCATAATGAAACTGGTGGTACATCCTCTTTTTGTGCAAATATAATTGTAATTGTTATGTAAAACTATCATAAAATAGCTTATTGAAACACGAAAGCTCGGTTGTTTTCCTCTGGGGCGCAAGCTAACTCAGGCCTAATAAAAGTACGTTAGTCAAATTTCAGCTGCCAACATTTTGGATATTGTGACGAACCTGCTGTGATCTGAACATCTAATTTATTTACCTAATAACATAAAGTTAACGGTTTGTCGCATCTTCAATTACCACGAGGAGAACCGTTGTAGAAGGCAAAATAAAAAAAAAACAACAAATAATTTGGTACAGGATTAAGGAAAACAACAAATACACTGGACAGAGAGAGAGACGACAAGTAGATGGATCTCATAAAAATAATAAATTGCTGCTCCCTGAATTTACAACCAAGTAAAGATGTAAAAAAAGAACGGTTAAAGTGAGAGTATTTCCACACACAAAAAGGGAAGGGACAAAGTTCCACAGAGAAAGAGACAGCCTTTCCACCAATGATCAAACCATCTCTCTTAATAAAAAGGAATCAACACCCCAATAAATACCCTTTTCGTACTCGCTAAACAACAAACCCTAGTAGGGGCTGGCTTCAGATGGATTCCAATTTTCTTCCCTTCATTGAAAGCACCAAAATGCAATGTTCTCTCTCTCACTCTACCTCTTTCTCTCTCTAGAAGGATCAGTATCCAGAAAACAGAAAAGAAAAGCTACATATTTTATGTTCTTTTCCTTGTTTTAAACAACAGGAAGTGCTAGTGAGAATAAAATGGAGAAAAGGATGATAGCAAGTTGGGTCTTTGGAAGGTGGATCGAGTCAGCCCCGCTGCCATCAAAGGAAGTACCAGTGGGGCCTAGGCCGCCAAGGACGCCTCCAGTAGTAGTTGTGCCTCCGGTGGTAGTTCCAGTTGGCGTGAAAGATGTAGGAGTGGTGGTTCCAGTTGTCGATGTTGGAGTGGTGGTTCCAGTTGTCGATGTTGGAGTAGTAGATGTTCCAGCAGCACTGCAATCATGTAGCAATTACATAATATTATGTACAGTAAAAACAAAGTAACAGGACTTTTAGAATGTTAAATCTAAAAGGCAATCATTTATGTGCAACTCATCCTCTTCTTTTACGGGCCTACCTAATTACACTCAGAAAATTTTTGTGTTATTTCCTTCAAGAATGGAAGCAAATCTTATATTGTAATATGTTAGGATCTATCATTCTCTGCCCTGCATGCATGGTACACCTGTTTTCCACCGCGAACTGCAGTACTACTTTTATATTGTAAAGAATTTAATGGGTTTAGAATTCAATTGTTCTTTTTTCAATAAAGGACCACAAAATCTATAGTTTCTAGGTGATGAAGAGACCAAACTAATAACAAATCACGAGATATACTGGTCATACATGTTTGCAACCACCACGGTGCCTCAACAGGGGCGGATGCCCACCGGAATTTTTTTTTGTCCCGTGAGTTGTCTGATTAATTTTATTGAGAAAAAAATATTTAATATCATGCATAATGAAATAATTATGCAAAGATATCAAAATATAAAGTTCCGTAGATGAAAATTTTCTTCATCAACTTGATTATCTATTATTTTGAGTTTTCTTTTGTTATTATTTTTAATATGTAAAATGATATTATTTTAACAATTTTTTTATTAGGTAAGAATATATATTAAATTATTAATTTTTTATTTAGTATCCGATTAATTAATGAGTTTGAACCCGATAAGCTATTACAATCCGATAATTGCCTTCTGATCAAAATCTTACATCCGCCCCGTGCCTCAAGAATAATGAATAATGAATAATTGAGAGCAAAAAAATACTCCCTAGGACCAAAAAAAAGAATCTTGTTTATTTTGTGAATTGTGATGAACAAGTTCTCATTATCAGGTTAAAGGGAATAGGTTCCCGTTACTTCTTAATTCTTATTCCTTTTTCTTTCGAAGCCAAACAAATCTCTTTTGTTCATTTGACTGGGAGTCTGGGATAAAGACGCTACTGAGTACATTGCATATTATCAGTTGTATTCGGAGCAACTTGCTGCCAAATTGTAGCCTATATGAGCTTTTATTTACCAATATGTGCTCTATAATTGTTTATTTCTACTGTTGAAAAAAAAACGAACACAGAGAGTTAAGAAGCAGTCAAAGTTACATACGTGGCAGTTGATGGAAATGAGCAGCCGCTATAACCTGAAACAACAGAGGGCAAAAAACCAAAATATAGTAATTAATTTAGTCATGCTTCAGACGATTCTTCTTTTTTTTTTAAAAAAAAAATAAGTTATAGCCAATGGAAAACTATCATATTTTCTATTGATACTAAAATAACCGCCTAGACAATATTTTCAGCAAGACACGTCTCCCTCCAATATTTGCACAAGTAGCCTAAAATCTACTGAAAACTTCAAATTAAATTCCCAGTTGGTTGGTCAATTAAACTAAAGCTCAATTAAAGAAGTAGGTTTGCCATCGTATTTTGGTTCAAAATTAAATTTGATACAGTCTGGGTTTGATATGGCCTTAGGGACCGGGGTCCCATCAAATATACAATGTTGGATGATATCAATATGTCATTATCTCATAGGTTAAATATTAAAGTGAAAAAGTACCAGCACTAAATTAAGCCTTATCTTAAGAAGGATACTGAAGTTTCATTTTACCAATAATGGAGGTCCTGCAATGCAAATTTTATGAAAGTGTAGCGGTTTTCTGCATCTTTCCATATGAAATAGGAAAAAGAAACTTACTCGGATCGGTGGTGCTGATGGTGGCAGTGCCACTGAAGTTGCAAGCTGTTTGAGCCTGTCCATTTCTCTGGAAATAGCTATTGACAGCATAAGAACAGTGGGCAACAACAGTATTTGGGTTATAACAAACCCCTTTTTGTAAAATTGGCGCACAATCAGCTCCAGATCCACATGCATAGTCTATAGTTTTCTGGAGAGCAGGGGTACTCTGGTCAGATCCGCACACGCACCAAAGCGCATCTGTGCAAATATTTTGAAAACAGAGAGGTTTTTAATTAGTTACTTTTTGAATGAAAAAAAATGTTCTTGGCTTCTTGCTGTTGAAATAAAACTGCGGTCTTTGCAAAAAAATGTTTGCTAGAACTTGGTGCTGATCGTCTTGTTTTAAGCTAAAATTACATTTTGATTATTATTGAAATGGGACTCTCAAAATAAATCTGTAATAAATTGAAAAACAAAAATAGATCCAATCGCAAAGCAAGCACTGTTCAAAGTTGACGCACTATATCTCTGTGGCTCTCTCACCGACACCATCGTTTTCCTTTTCCCCCTTTGGGGAAAGGGTTTGGTGGCGTATCTTGTGTATTTTGAGGAGGTGATGGTGTCCTGTTGTGGTTTTCAAGTGAAATGGAAGCTTCAAAAATTGATGAGGAAAGAAGCTTAATATGTTGCTATAGATAAAAGGCCTTTATAGAAAGCATTATTCTTTCTATCCTAACAAAACGATTAAATTATTTAGCTCGTTTTTTTCTCGACTCCAACAAAAATACGCGAAAATATACCCCCCCCCCCCCCCCCCTGTGCCTTTTCAAATGAGACGAAAACTTAAAAGAGAAAAATAAAATTTTAAAGGGCAATGGACTCTTAAAACATATCTTGTAATATCATTATTAAAGCAAGTATGCAAAAACACGGAAAGAGCATTAGACAAAAAGAACCTAGATGAAACTTCAAGCAATTTCCTCCCTTTTTTTTTCCTCTCTTTTATCTTTTGAAAGGAAAATTTGATATTAATTTCAATTAATATCTTTTGCAGAAATAACTATATAAATGTGCAACAATACAGATGACAAAAGGGAGGCGATTGCACAATAAATTTCCTGAAAATATTGAAAGGCAAGAAAAAAAAAGCACAACTAGAATAATAGAAAACGAGGTAAATAAAGCTATGCAGATCTAATTAACCTGAACCGCCAACGGAGAAGAGCAGGAAGAACAGAAGCACTAGAGCAGCCATGGCTGTTAAACGGAGACTGAAGAGAGTGAGAAATGAGAAGGGATGAAACCCTAAACCTATCAGAAGTGTACCGGAACGGTATTTTGAGCTTGAAGCTCCTCTTGGGCTGTGTAGAGTGCAGTGTGAGGAAATGAAATTAATAATATAAACTAGCTACCAGTATCTCACCACCTACTGTTGTTTAATAGTTTTATTTTTTATGCACTTGATAGATATTCTATGGGGATATGTGCGATGTGCCAACTTACCTGCGCCGAGTTTATCCCATGGGACCCTTAGTAAGTTCCACCGGAAATGGTGTATGTGAACCGGGTGTAGTTTTAATATTACCCTTCTTTTAAGGTTTTAAACGGTCCAAAACCCATGTGTTGGGGTTTGGAAAAGGCTGAGGTGTAGTTCACTTCAAATCATTTTTTTTATGAAAGTTCACTTCAAATTAAAACAAAGATCCAAAATATTATATTAATTAATGAGAGGAGATCGGTTCACAATGTATTATTTTGACAACTTTGACATAGATTTCTAAATAAATTAAAAAAATAAAATAATTTTTTTAATAGATATATTTTTCTATCTATGGATTAATAGTCATTCAAATTTTATGTAATTTTATTATCGTTTGATAGTCCATTAAAGACCGTTAAATTGGAATTGTTGCAAATTATATAAAAAATTGATGGCCTTTGAAAGATTATCAAACGATAATGAAATTATATGAAATTTGAATGACCATCAATTCATAAATAGAAGAACACATCTATAAACTTATTTCTATTTATAAAAAAATTTATATTTATTTAAAATAGTACCATTGAAAAAAAGTTCCCACCAAGTTTTGAAAGAATTATCTTAACAACAGTGCATCATCTATTATCAAATTTGTCAAAATAATCCATTGCAACCGATCCCTTCTCTTGATTAATTAGATAGAGGTGCGCAGAATATGTCCTGAAATTGTGAATGTAGGTTCTCTGTCGCTATTATTTTGTCGACCGTTATGTTGCCACTGCACTACTGCAGTTTGTTTTGTCGAGAAGATTAACAAACGGTCGATAATCTTAAAAGATTATTAAGATATTTTATCAAAATTTTATTTTTCCTGAATTGTGACCGGAAAAAAACATTTAAGTACATTAAACTTTGTATATAAAAACTCAGATACATTATTTTTTTTTAGCATACCTTCAAATTCAAATGCATAGGAGAATTCAAGTGAAAATTTGAATATGTGCTCACCATTTTAGAAGAAAGGGAATGAAAAAAAAAAGATAAAAGAAACAAAGTAAAGGTAAATATCTTAAACTTTTAAATTCGGATGAAAGATTTTGTTCAAATTTTGTAGAAATAATGTTCTCATTTACCTTCTATTATTTTCTTTTACCTGCAAAAGTAAAAACTCAAGAGCAAGATCTGTTCATCATTTCTCTTCCTCTTTCAATCTCTCATCTTATTCATCATTTCTAAATCACATAGTTAGTTTCTCATAAATATAATGATAATTTCATATAGAAAAAATAAATACTCATTAAATAATATTTTTGATTATATTTTTCTCCTTAATTATAATGTGCAGGTTCATGAGAATATTTACAAATATAAATGGACAATTAAAGATAACAATTAAGTTTACTATCAATTTGTTTGTAGAAACAAGAATATCATATATTTATATTTTGACCGAGATTGATTTATGTTCAAACTTCAAAGTTTAAGTGTAACTTTTATTTTATCATGCCGGTTTAATATAAAAAATATTGACTAAGATGAGTAAGTTGATGTTGTCTGATAGATCAAGTCATTGTGAATTTACGTTATAAAATTTACTGAAATTATTTTTTAATAATTATTAAACATATTTGCAATCATCCCATTATTAGTGTAGTGTAACATACATAAAATGTAGATAAACTGATTCCAATAAACTTGTAAAAACATACGAGTAAATATATTTTAACGACTATTTTATATCTCGGCCACAGAAAGTCCTACACTACAGTCATAACTAGATTGGTGCGAGAAGCCCCCATACAGTAGTAAGTTGATGTTGTCTGATAGATCAAGTCATTGTGAATTTACGTTATAAAATTTACTGAAATTATTTTTTAATAATTATTAAACATATTTGCAATCATCCCATTATTAGTGTAGTGTAACATACATAAAATGTAGATAAACTGATTCCAATAAACTTGTAAAAACATACGAGTAAATATATTTTAACGACTATTTTATATCTCGGCCACAGAAAGTCCTACACTACAGTCATAACTAGATTGGTGCGAGAAGCCCCCATACAGTACATATGCGCATTTGTCCTATTTCGGCTGTCATCCATCACCCATGGGCCCAAATTATGCGCCGTCTACGAATCTCTACTATGCAGATTTTTTTTATTTGAGTAAATAAAAATAAATAAATATAGAAAAGTGGCTAAATAGCCTTCAACTTTTGCGCACATAGTCAGATCCGAGTTTGAAACTCGGATCCAGCTCACTGGCCCGAGTTTCAAACTCGGGTCCGGGATTTTTTTTTACGTTTGTGTGTGTTATATTAAAAACAAAATACAACAGTCAGTAGATTGATATAAACTATTATAATAAAAATTATTATTATTTTTTGTTGTTGTTAATAATTTAAAAATTATATAAAGAATAGTCTGAAAATAAATATCATAACTGAGAAAAATTATATAAAAATCATAATTGAGAAAATAAAAGTAGATATATAAAGAATAGTCTGAAAAAAATTATATAAAGAACAGTCTGAAAAAATACATCAACGCCTAGAAACATCCTCCGAATGAGAGACGGACTGTATGTGTCTCACGGCCGAATTTCACGGTGGTGCCTGCGTCTCGGTCACTCGGTTGGACGTAACGGGAGTGTCGTACGATGACGCGAGCGGAGCATCATATTGGGTAACCGAGATCCCAGCACCCGGATCGAGACTCATCAGCTGAGAGTACGATATGAAATCTCCCTGGAATAAGTCAAACTCATCAGTCGTCGGCTCCGGCGTCGGGTCAGGTGGGTCGCTGATCGGACGGTCATCAGTAGAGATATCGATGTCCTTAGGATCCGTCGGAAGACCTGTACGAGTAAATTATAAAAAATTACATGAATTAAATTATCAAAAATCAGTTAAATACGACACAAGTTAGAATAACAAAATTAAATATTGACTTGTAGAAGCAAGCATCATAGTGAAAATATATGGATGACCTAAATCACCCATCAAATGATTTATCTGGCGTAATTCATGCTTGCCAAACGCTGAATGCCCGGACGTCGTAAGCCAACCAATGGTGGTGGTTGTATTCCTCACCAAACGGAACATCTACTTATATAATTTTTTTATTCTATAGCGCAAGTTATGTGAAGAGTTTAATTAAAAAAATATAGATTGGTTAAATGTTAACCGCTCGGGCAGTCTGGTGTGAATGTGGTTCGTACGATAACTCATCCATAGGCTTCTCGGGGTGCGGTAACGGCGGCTCAAGTGCTCGTCAGTGTCCATGTCGTACCATATTGTAGCCATCCCTCTCTTGTAGTACCACCCCATGTACGTGTAGTGTTGGGCATAGTCGTACTGTCGCGACTCGTGATAGACAACTCAGGCTCGTCCCTATGCCCCCGATATCGCACCCAATCGATATTTTACCCTTCATCGCCTCCTGACGTGTGCTTGTTCTTACGGTAAGTCAGCACCTGCTGGTAATCGATCGGTGCTGGCGGAGGAACTTGCTGGAAAAGACCGAACCGCCGCATGACTCTATCTGAATAGTGATTCTCAACCGTCCAGAAATGAATCATCCACACACGACACTTCCAACTGCATAAGTTATAGTTAGCAAATGAAATTCATGTATCAATTGAACTACATAAATTTTATTGATTTTAGAAACTTATAAATTGAAATGCGTGTAGTACACCGAAGGCAAGTCGTCATGGTAGGCATTATACGACGTCCAATTGACGTTGTTGTCTTGCAAATTCTCGAACTGATCCCGAAAGTGCCCAGGTCCTTCATGTCGCGGTGTGTACTTGAACAAGTGTCGGGTCGCCCATTTGACACCGTATGGAGGTCGCAGTTGAGGCTCAAGACCGCCAAGTGGAGGCTCCTCAGTTCTACACCTGTACCGCCAATAAAATATGAACAAAATATGATTTTTTTCCAGTGAGGTGAGTAATAATGATTTACCTCGGTCTCTCGATCGGGAATCGTGTCCACGACCACATCTGAAGCAGAAGAAGTGGTTCGGCTATGCAATCGGCCGACTCCAGACATGATCGAGAGAGGTTGAAGTACAGGCAAGAGAGTACCGCTTACCCCCTGTCATATCCGTCCTCCGGTACGTTGAGCATGTCCTCAAGAAATATCAAATACACTGCCGACATCGAGTCTGCGCTGTTGTTCGGGAACATCACGGACCGAAAAAATTTAAGAAAAATGCTCGTGTGTACCTACAAAAAAAAGTTAGTACTCATATGTACCTACAAAATAAATTCATAGAGTGAGTAAAATTTATACCGTCGGACGGTCTCGTCATCTGAATAAGGAGGCAACTCTTGGAAATACTTTCGCAAACACGCAAAGCGGGATACTTAATTTGGAGAATTGAATGTACTCGTTCTCTTTCCCTCTGTTCCTTGTCTTAAATAGCCACAAATTATCGGTGATGTCCTGATAGTTGTATGGATCGCTATTCAAACCAAGGAGCATCTCCATTGTCCCGCTCCATTCATTGTCGGTCATCCTGTTATTGGTTTTCCTGTATTTTTGAAATTTGCAAAATTAGATTAGTAGACTTCAAAAAAAAATATAGAATAACATACTAAAAATTTTAAATACCTCTGATAGGCAATCCTCATAGACAACACACGTCCTCTAGCGTCACTGTCAACTCGCCGACTGGTAGATGAAATATCGACGTCTCTAGTCGCCACCTCTCGACAAGCGTTGTCAGGAGTGATTTATCTAACTGGCAATCACCCATGACCGCTATCTGGTACAGATCTAGTCGATGTAAATATGGATCCATTTGCGCATTGTATGATATCTTCGGACGATGTGCGTTCAAACAGAGAGTGTTATGAGGCTGCAAAAATTATTTTGTTATATACGATATGGTAAAATTAATTATAAAGTATATATTTTCATATTATATGATAAAGAATACTAACATCAGTTCTGGCCTTTTGCGACCTATGTTCATTTTAGGGTATGACAAGCAGTTGCGGATACTCCATTTTTCACTACAATTATTTGAAAAAATTACAAATTTGGTACATTTTTAGTAGAATTAAATTAATTATAAATTTGGTACAATTTGGTCTAATTTGGTGCAATTTTATACAATATGGTAAATTTTGGTGTCATTTCATGCAAATTACAATTTGGTGCAATAATTGGTATAATTTAATGCAATTTGGTCCAATTTGGTATAATTTGCTACAATTTGGTATAATTTGCTACAAGTTGGTATAATTTGGTATAATTTGATACAATTTAGTATAATGGAACAATTTTACATAATTAACCTATCTACATGTATTTAACAATATTTGACCTAATTTAATCTAACAAATTTAAAATAATTATCCTCATTAGTGCTAATACACAATTAATCTAATTATAACAACATATTTCAAAATTAACACAAAAAATCAACACAAATCAACCAAATCAAACTATATTAACTATATTTCAATTATCACTATAATTATACTAACTAAATCTAACAAAATTACTAATTTTCATAAATTCGGATTTAAACTTAAAATCAAAAATTACCTTCGAAATGACGGTCAAATTGATGAATTGACGGGTTATTCCGACTCTCCTTCGAACGATAAGAAGTTTCGCGCAAACGGTTTATAAATTGTAGCAAAATTGAGTTAGATCTATAAAAATGGGAAAAAATATGATTTTGAGCAAAGAGGGCCGGGACGGGAAGGGAAGGGAAGGGAAGGGAGAGAGAGGGAGAGAGGCGCTGGGGTTACCGCGCAAAAAAAAATAGAGCACCCGAATCCGAGTTCAAAACTCGGACCAGGCTATCCGCGCAAAAGCCATAAAAGATTTGGCTACTTTCCTTTTTTTTTTATTTACTAAAAAAAATCTCTCTACTGTGGTTCCCAATCAGCACTCGACCCCAACATTTCTTGCAAAGTACTTCCATAATTCCATTCCTGTTAGCTCCCAATTATTTAAGCTTAATGACGCCCTCAAATGTTCTATTGAAGAGGGTGGGCTTAATATCAAATATTTGAGAAGGACGAACGAAGCTCTGTTGCTGAAACTGATTTGGCAATTTGCAGCTGGACAAAACAGGATCTGGATAGAGATAATGCACGCAAAATACAATGCAGATAGGGATTTCTGGGAAGATAGTCCACTAGTCGGAGTCAGTGCGTTATGGAGAACAATGCACAAGAGCTTAAAAGAAGTATAAAAGATCACATCACATGGGACGTGGATCCAAGCGGTCAACTAGCCTTGGTTTCCTGGATGGTCGTGTACTATTCAAACATACATGATAGAGGTTAGAGAACTAATTACGGTGGCAGACTTACAGGAAATATCAAGGAGGTGGAATAAGCAGAAACTAATTGCACTTTTCATGCAGCAGCAAACTCAGCAGATTACCCTCACAATTGTCCCACCGAATCAGAGGGACTTGAAAACAGATAGGTTAATTTGGAAACTGTCAATGAAGGGTGTTTATACAGTCAAGGAAGGTTATAAGCTGCTAACCAAGTGAAGGGACACAGAAAATTCAATGATCACTAACATAGCAAAAATAATATGGGGTATCAAGGGCATACAACCACGTATCCAAATGTTTTTGTGGAAAGCAAGTAACAATGACCTACCGACCGCGGCAACACTACATAGACGAATACCACGGATCAGCCCGATATACACAAGATGCAACTAGGAAAATGAATTTATCTCTCACCTTTTTTTTCTGCCCATGCTCAAGGGTAGCCTGGTTTGGATCGAGAATGCAATTGCGCATTGATGCCATGCCTCTGGACTTCAATCAAGCATTAAGAATATTAATCACGACTGCCAGTGATGCTAACAAGGTGTTTATTGTGAATATGTTGCGGGCCTTATGGAAATCTCGAAATAAAGAAGTTCTAGAAGGCGTGAAAATCAATCCAAGGGAAATTTGTATACAGGCAGAGGCACTGGAGTTCAAGCAGTCAATACCCTCAACCATCTCAAAGGCAAGAAAGTTGGCTGTGTGTCTTGTAAAGTAGGGCAATGATGTTTTAATGATAGATGCATTTTGGGACACGAAGAATCATGCTGGCGCAGGGGTTGTATGGTATGATTATGAGCACAAAATAAAAGAGATACCGCTCTCTGTTTATATGGCAGGAGATGCCTTTCACTCTGAGGCAATGGCTCTCCTCATGGCTGTTCAGCAATGCCAATTAAGAAATGACAATGTACGCTCAGTAGGATACACAATATTCACAGATTGTGAAGTGCTAGTAAATCAGCTGTATGGAGAAGGAAACCAGGAATTCCATTCTTGGAGAGCTGCAGAAACTATCCTGCAAATCCAAATGCTGATACGCCTTTCTACAACCTCAATCCAAGTCAAGCATGCCCATAGAGAATACATGAAGGATGCGCATACAATGGCAAATACGGCACGTAGGCAAAGGATAAACTACAAAGGTACACATATCAATGTCCCATGGGCTCCAGAGGGGTTGCAGGAAGTATGGAATCACAATGCTTTCAAGGTAGTGCATGATGATGGGGGATAAACCGCTTAAGCAGAGGATGATAAGGTCTCAACAATAATGGCAAATGATCCAATTGACACTAAAGATGGTCTGGGATGCAAAACAAGCCTTCAATTGGAACCGCTTTAATTATGTACTGTTATCACAGAAATGCTGATGAACCTAGTAGTTTTTAATTTTTTAGTAGCTTTATTTTCAAGTTGGTAGGAGTTAAATTTAATTTTATGATGTTTTCTTTTCTGTAAGACAATCTTAATTTAAATCAACGCCTACGGGCTTTTCCTCAAAAAAAAAAAAGACAACTTGATCAGAGAAAAGAAGCCAGTAGAGCGTAGCTCGTCTGGTGTCGTGGTGCACGCCATATGTGGAGTGAGAGAGAAGAAGCGTCAAAGGCAAGTAGGCAACCCCGGGCCCATACTGGGATGTAAATAGACTGAATAACGAAATCAACATTATCTATATTCATATTTATATTATTATATAAAACAACTAAGAATTAGACTGATTCATTTTTTATCATCTTCTTCAAAATTTTTATATCCTAAAATACCCCTCATCTAATGATTTACATTAATTTTGACTAATCAGACGAATATAATAACGTCTATTATTTTATATTCCTCTCCATTTCTTTACCATATAGAAGGAAGAAAGGTTGAAAAAATCATATGAGATTATATCTGATATAGCATATGTAATTAATCTTTTTCATATTAAAATGACGTACATATTATCATGTGATATTTTTCTACATTTAAATAAAAAAATTCACTGCAACGCGCGGGTACACATCTAGTTATTCATAAAAAGGAAAATATGACGCATGTTTTATAAAGGAAATGCCTTTTCAAAATTATATACACAAAACCATAGAAAAAGTTTCATGCCCCTATTTGACGAGCAACTATTGCTTTGTCGAGAACAATATTGTTACAGTATCAATTCATTCATTTTGTTTGATTATGGCTGAGTCCACTGCTACGCAGCACGTGGTCCGTTCGATCACTTCGAGATTTGAGTTAGCACGAATCTTAAAGTGATCGAACGGACCATTACATACTATTACGCGGTCTTTAACGCGAATGATGGATATGAATTCGAGTCCACCAGACAAAAAATATGATAAATTTGGTAATGTTTCTTTAAGTCAGATTAAAATCTTATCAAATCAAAAATTAAAAATTTGTATTATTGGCAGTTATATATATTATTTATTTCTATCACATTACAATTTGAGTAATATTTGATAATTTATCAAGAATGACTAAATTCACATGGCTGAAGTTTTTTGCTTTTATATATATAAAATTAAGTCTAAACATATTATTTTATGGCTGAACTATCAACCTCATCTATTGTTTTTCTGATTTTTTTATTTGCCTTAGAATATTTAAAATATACATACTTGCATGTTAAAATAGAGTCATGTTCCAAATACAACAATAACAACAAAGTCTTTAATCCCAAATAAATTGGGGTAGGTTAGAAATGAAACCCAATCAGAAAGTATAAGATCAAAGATCTCAAATATCAGTGATAATAATGAATATGATGAAAGAAAAAGAAAATAAATAAAATAATAATAATAATAATAATAATAATAATAATAAATAAATAAAGATGATAATGATAATGATGATGATGATAATATGCTAATAGTAATAGAAATAATAACAATAATAATAATAGTACAATAAACCTCTATTATAAAACCTATTTCTAAATCCTAAAATTCTATTTTAAAACCTAATTCTAAATTCTAAATCATAAAATTCTATTTCTAAAATCTATTTCTAAATTCTATATTCTAAAATCCTAAAAATCTAAGAACATGAAGTTTATAACTCTACTATTAGACTCTAACTCCTAAATCATGATTCAGGTACATGAATCACCATCTTCCAAGCACTCCTATCCAAATCAAGCTCTTTCGATATATTTCATTCCTTCAAATATCTTTTTATTGCTTTCTCCCATGTCAGTCTCGGTCGACCTCTTTCTCTTTTTGTATTTTCAAGATGACTTAGAATACCGCTGCTTATTGGTGCTTCGGGAGGTCTTCGTTGGATATAACCAAACCATCGCAAACAATGTTGGAGTAGCTTTCTCTTGAATTGATGCTACCCCAAGTTTGTCTCTAATATCATCATTTCTGATTCGATCTTTTCTTGTGTGGCCACATATCTAACACAACATCCGCATTTCAGCTACACTCATAGAGTAATGTTCCAAATATTCAAAAAAATAACAGAAAAATCTAAAAATATCAATATTTATTATATTATAAGATCATGATATAAAAATAGTAGAAATCATTAGATGGTACAAAATATTCATGTAATTTTCTAAATAAATAAATATACAGTTGTTAATATACATTTCAAGAAGTAATTCTCAAATATTTTGTCTCCCCAAGAAACAATAATAAACTAACTCAGTATCTTTTTCAAAGAATAAAATAAAGTTTTACATTGTCATACCAACTTGATTGGCAAATTGCATTATTTTACACTGCTATACCAAATTATCTCAATCTTATTTTATATTTTAACGAGGGCAAACTGCCCCATGAGCTTATATTCTTATATTTTTTAAACTAAGATTTGGAGTTATGTGCTTTCCTTTATAGTTAAATGTCACCAAACCATGTTTTAGGTCGGCCCCACCTGCTTCATCAACATTTCCATGAGTAAAATAAAAGAAATGAAATAGAAAAGGTGCTAAATACAAAATCACCCATTTAAAATTGGAGGCCCAATTGTGGTCATTCATAAAAAAGGCCCAAATAGAAGCCACCTAGTTTTTTGTCCCTCAAAACCCTAGTCCAATCTTAAACCTCTTTCTCCTTCGTTCCGACCTTGGTCGCTTCCCGCCACCACTGAGTTCCACCTCTTCTCACGCCAAGCGGAGGGAAAGGGACATAGTAAGTGGGAGAGACGACATGGAAGCGACAGGAAGCGGGTCGGATGCGTCGAGGCAGGTCCAAGTCCGGTTTGTGACGAGGTTGCAGCCTCCTCTGCGGGTCCCGCCCACATCAATGGCTGTCCCGTCGCACCTTACCCGTTTAGGATTCTCTGAGATTGTCAACCTACTTCTTAAAAGATGTACGGTTCTACAGCTCCCTCCTTTCTTTGATCATTGCAATTTTGTTCTCCTGTATCACAGTAGTAATTATTGAAGCATATAGTTCAGCTCTTTCTCTATCTGATTCTCCAAATTTACTTCCTCTTTTAGAATTTTTTTCTTTTTTTATAAGAAGAACCACCAATTTTTAAATTGGACTTTCCTGAATAAGCATTTCGAACTAAAAATGAAGAAAGGAGACATGCTTTAACATCTTAACTGATGCAATACGGCGGGTTGTTTTGAAAGGAAATGACCTCACCTTATATTTTGGTCAGTAATGCTAATGCATGGTTTGATTGTCCTATGTTGATGCATTTTACTACTGGCTATGTCCTGAGCAAAAAACTTGAAATATCAACAAGAACGTCTGATCCAACCTTCTGCTGGCTAATGTAGCAAGATTCTGAGAGACAGCAAGCAGTCTTTGTATTTCCAGCATATTTTAAATTTTGATTTAGTTGGGATTCTCTGAATTTTTAGGTACAAGGGTAAAAACAACTTTTTACATAGTTTTACCTGACAAGCTCTTTTTGATGATTGCATTGTTCCTTTATATATATTATAGCTGATCCGGAGCATGAAAACCAGCCTTTTGATTTTCTCATTGATGGAGAGCTCATCAGGATGCCGCTTGACCAGTTTTTGATGGCCAAAGGGATCTCTGCTGTGTGTTTCACCATTCCTACCTTGCAATTCTATTCATCTTCAATTGTTGTTATATGGACTATCTGTATCCTCATGTATGACATGCTACTTATTTTTGGTGGGATTGCAGGAGAAAGTGCTTGAGATAGAGTATGTGAAAGCAGTGGTTCCCAGGAAGCAGGAAGATCCTTGTCCTCACGACGATTGGGTTAGTGCGGTTGATGGTTCTAATTCAAGGTAACACCCAATGTGTTTATTTGTTGTAGCATCCCTTTTATGTGCTGAATGATTTCATTATTATAGTTTGGTAACATATTTTGTAGAATTTGACTTTAAATAAATATTACAATCAATTTTAAGAAAGATGAAATGATGAAATGTCCGGTCCATAATTGGTAGCATTCAGGATATTGCTTCTGTCAGTACGAGATCACCTGATCAGTGTGATAATTTTGTAGTGTTCGATAATTCAGTACGAGATCACCTTCTCTCAGGTACTAACGGCAACGCTGTATTTTTTTGCTTGACAGTTTTATATTGACTGGATCCTATGATGGTCTTGCAAGGTAAGCTTATTTTTAACTCATGCAAATTAATTAATGGGAAGGGATCACTTGACAATGGTTATCTTCACAATCTTGACAATGGATTTTCAAAAAAATACAAAAAAAAATCTTAAAAATAGAAAAAATCTTATGGATATGTTCTTCTACTTATAGATTGATGGTGATCCAAATTTCATGCAATTTCATTATTGTTTGATAGTCCATCAAAGACCGTCAAATTATAACCGTTGCAAATAATATAAAATTTTGATTGTCCTTGATGGAGTATCAAACAATAATGAAATTGCATGAAATTTGAATCACCATCAATCTATAAGTAGAAGAACATATCCATAAGGTTTTTTCTATTTTTTATAGTATTTATTTGAAAATCCATTGCCAAGATTGTCAAAATAACTCATTGTCAAGTGATCCCCACCCTTAATTAATATAGTTATCTTATATGGGATTCAAGCATAGAAAGATCAACTGTCCCTCCTCTTGTTTTTTTCATTAGGATATGGAGAGGAGGAGAAGCTTCAGAATGCACACATATTCTAGAAGGGCACAATGGTGCCATAACAACTGCTAAATTTATCAATATTGAAGGTTAGCTTAAACTTTGAAATAGTACCTCAACACATGCAGTGGTATGTAATTTAAATTAAAAAATCCTGCTCGTTCTCTCTTTTTAGGAGTTGGGACTGAACAAAACTTCCATATAGTGACTGGTTCCAAAGATAGATTGTTAAGGCTGTGGAAGGTAGATAAATTAAAAGACAATATGTTTTTTTTAATGCCATTAAGAACCCTAAAACACTAATAACAACTGACAACATATTATTTGAAGTGTGATGCAGCTAAAAGTAGGGAGAACCCTATTAGGTTGGGAGCATACAAGATTTTTCCTGGACACACCTCAGCTGTACAAAGTGTCACT
Source organism: Schoenoplectus tabernaemontani (assembly GCA_037127355.1). NCBI lineage: Eukaryota > Viridiplantae > Streptophyta > Magnoliopsida > Poales > Cyperaceae > Schoenoplectus > Schoenoplectus tabernaemontani. The sequence continues at coordinate 13,673,324 of CM073752.1, forward strand.
GTCAGCCCTTCTCCGGGGATGGTAATTAATAATGAAACAGTTTTGTCATCTCTCATTTTTATACTGTGATTGCAAGCTTAAATTCGAAATCTCCGTTGGCCTCTGTAGATATGTTCTGGATCATGGGATTGCTCGATCAAATTATGGGATGTGAAAGAATCAGAAGAAGATGGCGATGGTAATACTATCTCTTTGAAAAAGAGAAAAGTCAACTCTATGACAACAGAATTTGAAGATGCTCAGTTGGAGGTAAATGTACATGTTGAATTGATAAACATCCAGACGTGCTTTAGTTTTTTGGGTAATTCAGTCTCAGAACAGTACATTGCCTTAAGATCACACCTGATAAATCTCACATTGGCAGTGGGCGCTCACATTTGTATATTTGCAATTAACAGCCAATTTTGTTGAAATTTTAAACCAATTTAAATCATAGAAAACTGACGAAACTGTTGCCAATCATATTAGCTCACAAGTTTCTGATAATAAATTCAATTGAGTTTTGTGCTTAGCACATAAAGGAAAGGAGCTGATTATGGCTGAGGGTTATTTGTCTGCAGTAGAATATTATTATACCTTATCAATAATAGCTGAGACTGGGAAGTTATTAATTCAAGTGTGCCAGTTGTTAGTAGGAATACAAGTTCTATTTGCGAATACAAAGAAATATCTTGTTTTAGCAGAACAATCACAATATGTGATGCTCAGTTTATGGCTTTTTATAAATTCAATACAAATATTTCTTTCTCATGTACTGTATCTTCTATGTCAATAGGGAGTTGCGACATCAACCCTTATGGGCCACACACAGTGTGTATCTGCTGTTACCTGGCCAGATCCTGATGTTTTGTATTCTGCATCATGGGATCACTCCATCAAACAGTGGGATGTTCCATCGGGCAAAGAGACGTGGACAATGGTTAGTCATGTTGTATAATTTTCTTACGTCCAGATGTTCATAGCAAATTTTTTGTGCAATTTATTGCGTGAATTGCTTTAAATGTGTAATATGGCATGATTAACCCTTGTAGGTTTGTGGGAAAGCATTGAATTGCCTTGATATTGGAGGTGAGAGTTCATCACTTGTTGCTGCTGGTGGATCTGACCCTGTTTTAAGGATATGGGACCCACGTAAACCTGGTAAAACTTGTGCCTGAAACTCCATTATAGTGATGTTCAATTTGGATTTGTCTTCTGTTGGTAACATCTTGTTTTTTGTTTTGTTTTATTGGTGATTTAGGAAGTCTAGCACCTATTTTCCAGTTCTCTTCACATGCATCTTGGATAAGTGCATGCAAGTGGCATCCAAGGTCATGGGTCCATTTATTATCTGCCTCTTATGATGGGAAAGTTATGTTATGGGATTTAAGAACAGCGGTAATTTTTTTTTTTGTTACTATTTGATGGATTGAAGTTAGCCAACTGTTGTTTCCATGTCCAGAATCCTAGAAGTTGACATCGCACTGGATTTGTGTGGCTTGTTATAAAATAGTCTTTCTACTAGTACCATGTTACATCTTAGAATTTGTTCCCCTTGTGTTTTCCTTAGTGGCCATTGGCAATAATGGACTCTCACCAAGACAAGGTGCTTTGTGCTGATTGGTGGAAAGAAGATAATGTGGTCAGTGGAGGAGCTGATTCAAAGCTATGTATCACCTCTGATATTGAAATCCAATGAGAGGGATGTTGTATTACTTTCTAAAGGTACCTTTATTCTTCATTTTTTTTTTTCTAATTTTTCTTTTTGTTCATTAAAACAAAAGAGAATGTTACTTTTTAAGATGAGTATAGCCTTGGAGTAACTTTTATTCTATTTCATTTTCATGTCTATGCAGATTGGATAACTCAAGCATACCTGAAGGTCACTTCTATTCCAACTGTGAAGGAATGGAACACGCCGGTTATATAATTTATGTGTAAGGTGTTCTTTTGCTTTAATTTTCGTCTAATAGTCAAATCACATTTTATTTATTGGTGGTACATGTCGATGTTGTAGGGGATTAATTAATTGAGGTGCTACGAAGCATGTTATTTCTTGGATATTGTTTGTATGGGCCCAATTGATATGCTTTTTTGTGATCTTTTGAGGAGCATGGTGGTCTATTTTCTTTTTTGGGATAAAAATGGGGGAAAACCACTAGTTTCATTGAAATTAAAGAAGTCATACAGTGGAGCTTGAGTTTTGAATGATGGATATAACTTCACGTCGTAACCGAGATACTGTTTAACACTACAGCAGTTGTACAGAACTTGGAAAAATTTCGCGTGGTGTGTCGACACTAATTGAAAGGAGACACATCACGTGACACGCGAGATATGTCACATGATAAACAAATATGCCGTGGCGGTAGGGCTAGCAAAAAAAAAGTTTGTGATTCATAATTGGCTCTTGAATCGTTCGGAGTTGACTCGTCCGTTAATGGATTGGCTCATAAACGAGCCAACTCGTTAATTTTGGCTCGTTAATTTAATGAATCGAGTTTGAGTTTTAGTTGGTTTATTAGACTCGTTAAACTCAACAAATTATTAATATTTATTATATAGATTAATTTTATTATGAATTTTTAATATAATAAATAATTTATAGTATGACATGTATTTAAATTATTATATTCAATTTATGTGAAATATATTATCATTAGTTATTTTATTAATTCTTGTATAAATTTTGATATCAAATATCATAAAAAATAATATTAACTATTAAATAAGTCTTAACGAGCCAGCTCAATTAGTTTGTTAATATGTCAATCTCAAGTCAAAGGTTTTGGTTCGAAAGTATTTAACGAGCTGAGTCGAGCTGGTTTGACTTGTTAAGCTAATGAGTCGAGCATGAGCTTAACTCAGTCCAGCTCAGTTCGGCTCAGCTTGGCTCGACTCATTGCCAGCCCTACGTGGTGGAACTAGTCATGGCATGGTTTTTTGTTGAACTCTTACCATAGTAATAAAATTCGTGAATAATTCACGTTTAATTTATTTTCAACCTCTCGATGTACTTAACTGCATTTAATTTTGTGATTTGTGAATTATCCGCTTAATACGAGAATTATTTATGAATTTGATAAACTTTACATTTTATGCATCGAGATTCATAACGATTATTGAAAGTGTCAAATTATAAATATAAATTACCCATTGATGGATTTTATATGGCAATTTGTGTGTAGCTTTCTTTTTAAAGAAATGACAAACATTGATATATTTTGTTTCTTTGAAAATACTTATAACTTTATTATATTATTATTATTATACATGATGAATTATTTTTGAATTATATCAAATCATTTAACTTTTAAGCTGAATATTTTTGGAATCACAAATTGCTGCCCCCTGAAAATTCGAGCTGTCCTCAGCGATAAACTCCGGAATTTGAGATTTATTACTAATGACCATCTGTCAAATCCAAAATTGTTTTGATGGGAATCGAACTGCCTACTTCAAAACATGATTCTAGATTTGATAGTATCAGGAAGGCATCTTCGAGTTTTAGCTATCTGATCTTACACTTACGGCCTTAGATTGTTTCAAAGTTCAAACGTAGTATTAGTCATCAATTTTTAAGAACTAATTTTAAACTCGTAAAAAAATTTTAGAGGCTGTTAAATTACTTGTCTAGAGCTTGAGAAAGAAAAATTACTTCTCCGCAAGGGGGACCTTTGTGTCAACCGTCGAGTGAAGCGAGCAATTATAGTACTAATTTGAGAAAGAAAGAAAATTAATTACGAAATATTTAGTGAAATCTCTCCAGATTTAAGACCTCTCTTACTGATGACGGAATTTTCAAGGGTAATATTACTATTGTTTTCCAATTGTCTTTTAATTTTAACGGGAATGAAGAACTTATCTTGCACCGGTTTTCTCAGTTGTTTATATATATAATTATTATTAAATTAATATTATTAAAAATAAGAGTGATGAGTATAAAATTTTATAATTACGAATGACAGCGCTATTATTGGGTCAAAGTGAGCAAACACCAGCAATACGATCCGCAGTACGGCAAGTAGTACGATCCTCGCCAGTATGGTTTTCCTTTCGGATCTGAAGAGTCATTATTTTGGATGATGTTGTAGAGCCTGCACAGATAGAAGATTTCACTCCACTTGCTCTTGGTTGGGAGCATCATGACGTAGGTCCACCACCTCGATATACACCTGACGTGGTTAGTTGTTTGTTCTATAACTTAGTCAATATTAATTATAAAAAAATTTAATCAGCTCATTGATATAATGTGTTTACTTTTGCAGACATGTCCGATGCCACGTCGACTTGTTAGGTATCGTCAGGAGTAGTGTTTTATTTTTTTCTTTATTATTGTATTATTTTATTATGAAAAATTTATTGTATTATTTTATTTAGTACTTTATTATGTCTTTATTGTGACTTTATTGTTATATTTTATTATGACATTATTTAGTTCTCTATTATGATTTTATTTGCCTTCTACAATTGTGGAGATTTTTATTTGTGATAATCCTTCACGTGGTTGATCTCTTTTCAGATCTTGCGTATAATCTTCAAGAACAACTCTCTTCTTTGTATTTCATAATAAATCGTGTTTTATAACTTTTTTGTACCAACATTGAACGTTTTTCCTAACACTCCAATCACAAATTACCCAATTTAAAGTCGATTTAGAAACAAATATTTTATTTTTAGCTAACTTATCATCGGGTCCTAATCGGGATTCATTTGCACCTATATGGTCGAACATCTCAAAATTGTTCAACGCTTCCACGAGATGTTGCCTCTCGATTCATCCGGTAACTGACAATGTGGTATTGCATCTCTAAATTTTCTCATTTTCAGATTCATCAATCGAAATATCTGACTGCTCAGTGTAATCCTCTCCTGTTTCTACTTCACTCCAATAATACGGACCACCATCATCTTGCTCATCTTGATCATCGTGATTATCACTTAATTTCATTATTATTGGATCAACACTACTGCTGTCATCAATATTACTTTGCTCTTCGGTCCTACCAAGTCTTAAATTATCATCGAAAGCGTTTCAGTTAAGGTCATCAACTAAATTATAGCTGGAGGTACTATTATTACCGCAAAAAAAAATATATGGTGGTACTGCTGGGTTTAGTTGTTGATAAATTATATTGTTACTGTAAACAGCTGGATACAGATAATATCTGCCTTGATTAAAATTAGATATTGTATTTTGAACCTAATTTGGATAGGAATTAGTTTGATCGTAGGTTGAAAATATTTCCGCCAAAAAATTACTGCCGCTCGGTTTTTCCGCAGTGTAATTTTCTTCATCAGCAGGATAAAAATTTAAATCTGCTATTATTTGAAAGAAATAAAAAAATTGGTACGCTATAATTCATAAATTTAAAATTTTACCATCGTCACTCTTATTTTTAATAATAATTGTATATAAAAAAATTGTTACTTCGACTGCACGCTCACGTATGTTTGTCCCTTGGACTTGTGAAATAATTCGAATAGTATTTTTTGAGCCTTTTTTCTTATTAATATTTAAATAATAACAAAGAAAAAGAAAAATGTAAAAAATGAATAGATAACGGACATGAATCAGATAATCAGAAGCTCTCTCTAAGCAGAATTAATGCCGTGGGGTCACTTATTTTATGATTGATTTATTGATTGAGAGAGATAGTTCGGCTTTTAAATATTCCGAAAATTAATGGAAGGCCGATATCAATCTTCTGATCTTAACAAACGCTTTATAGATAATCTGGGAAGTCGCTAGAGTTGTCTGATTTGCAAATGTAGCGGCCCAAATTTCAATTAAACCGTCCAATCTGAATCAGCCGTCCAGATCAGGCGAACTGTACAATTAAATAAGTTAATTAATTAGAATGAACTTTTTTGAAAGTAAGCGAATCTCTCTCTCTCTCGTTGTTATCATCTCTCACACTCTTTCTTTTGCCCAAACAATCAGCATTCTTCTCCTCCGAAACCCCTTTACTCTTTTGCGAACAGAAAACCATTTTTTCCTTGTCAAATTTGGTGCCATCTGCTTACTCTGATTGTCTGAGAAAAACCCAAGAAAAGCGCCAATGGGACGCAAAAAAAGTGTTGCGGAGGAAGATGATTTTAGAACTTCTGGACCAACACACTTGGAAGCTGTTGATTGGTGAGTTTGTGCTGGTTTAAAGTTCAGAAAATTGTAAATGATAAATGGAAAAATCAGATCAGATTAATTGGATCAGAATATGGGTCTCCGTACAATCATTTATTGGAGGGTTTACTGCTTTTATTGGCCAAATGAAAGAAAAATAATGTGTATTCTTCGCAAGTAAGATAAAATATCTAGTCTTGGTTAGAAAAAAAAATGATTCTTTTTTTTAGCATGAGTTTGAAAAATTGATTTGGTTATTCAATTTTCACTTTAATTAATCAAAACTGAAATTTAAATCTGAACTGATCGTGGACTTATCTCCGAAGGCACTACAAACAATAGTATATGGACAATCTATTACCCATGAAAAAAACCTACATCCTTTGAACACTTCTGGTTACACTCCTTATATAGTATTTTCATGTGGAAAAGCTGGAAATATAACATCAATATTTATGCTCCTGATTTTTCAGGAATAAACCAGATCATCAATGTTCAATTCTGGCATGTTTGGTTCAAGCAACTTATGTCCTCGAGAGTGACCGCAAAAGAAAGAATCAACGTCTTGCGCCTCTCTGGTGGGAGAGCTTTGGATTTGAACTAATCAACACACTTGTTGATGACAAAGATTCATCCATAATTGGTGCCATTTTCAGAAACATCAGGTACAATGATCGAACTCCACAAGCACCTCGTTTTGTTATCACCTTTCGAGGCACCATGTTAAAAGGGGGCAACATCAGCCAAGATCTGTCACATGATTTATTGGTCAGTGATGGTGGCCTCGGTTCAACTTCACGGTTAAAAAAGGCTATGGAATATGTTGAGTGTCACATATCTGAATTTGGAAGTGAAGGTGTTTTCTTAGCAGGCCACTCTTTGGGGTCTTCTATGGCGATGCTTGTGGGGGCAAATATGGCGACCAAGGATATCTATCTCAAGACTTTTCTTTTCAACTTGCCGTCTTGTTTGACTGAAGAAAAAACTTCTAGAAGGCTAATAGCCAGGTTCTTGCAAATCACACCATTGATTGTGGGCTTAGCTGGAGCTGTCGGGATCTTTCCCATAGCTACCGTTGCTTCTCTGGGCATGGCTGCTTCAGTGATCATGATTGACACACTTGTTGTTGCTTCGGGCATTGCCACACTGACATCGTTGGCTGCTTTAATTGGGGCTTCTGTTCTGTCAATGAAAAAACGGATGATGCAAGGCCAGACAACGTTATCTTACACCCCGCACCTGTTTGTTAACCCGGGGGATCCAATTTGCAAAAATTGGGTTACCTACTTCCGTAATCACTTGAAGGGGAACAAAAGAAGTCCATTTCAACTTGCTGGTTTTGTTGAGTCTGGGATATTGAATATAAACTCAACACGCGGTCAAGGCATGCTTGAGGCACATGGTCTTAAGCAGTGGTGGCAGCAGGGCATGAACTTATTGCACCTAGATCAGTATGGTTCTTCATAATATATTGCTCGTGTTGTTCTCATATTACATTTGATTTCCGGTGTTCACTTGTCACAATTGAAGCTGCATTTGGGAATTTGATTATATGAGATTATTGTTCAATTGAAACTTCATGTAGTGTATGATGTTGCTTTATGTAAATTGTTGACATTGAAGATGCATGCATATGTCATTTTATGGAGGTATCCATCTAATAAAAAATTGTAGGTATGTACGCTAATCCTATTCCCAGTCAGTAATTCATTTTCCTATCTTAAAACCTGCTATACAGCTCCAGAATCTAATGTCAGAGCTGCAAATGATTTTACTGAATCCCTCTTGCTTCAAATTAATGATACCCTAAATACCCCTCTATTTTATAAAGATGAATGCAAACAGATTGATTGCAACATACATCCGTTCAATTCGCAAACCAAGTTTTCAGGCCTAAAATAAATGTGCGTGGCCAGGATGAATGGTGAATTGGTGATCAATCTAATTAAAAAGCTAGCAAATTGCAGCAATAGCAGGGAACACAGAGAGGTAATCATTTGTTTTAACAGCAGAAGCATATCAAAGATCTGCTGGAATCACCATGGTGTCTCTGAAGTATTTGTAAGAAAAAATACTATAGAAAATAAAGAGATTTTCGTTTCTTTAAATTTTTGTGATCTCTATTCCACTGGTGTTTGAGATACTTTATGGTTCAGAAAATGCATGGTTTCTCTGAGAGGATAGAGTCAATTTATGCATCCTGAGACAGCACTATCTATCTGTGCATATAGCACCAGTTTATATAAATCATACTGCCACGCTAGTGAGATGTAACTCATTTGTATTTCAATTGTTTATTTGAACTTCACTTCTGGGGGTGCTAACTGATGCTCTGGGTATATAACAATGCACAACTAGGGCACAACATAAGTATCACAAGAAATCAAAATGTATTATTAAACTGCAGGTAATGAACAGGTATTGTCTGTCACAACTCACACGTAAGCAAACATAACTAACAAGTAACAAACTCCGATACAATGAAAATTCTGAAGAAGACAAGGTCCGGAATTAAGTAGAGAAAATCTGCAACTGGATGTATGCAGTTATGCACAACTACGTCCGTTCTATACTTTTCAGCTAAATTATTCAACAAGTAATAGAATCTCCTTTCCCTGCCCCCTTCAAGGGTTCTTTTTAAATGCTTTCTCACGCATCAGCATTTCACCCTGTAGCAAACAATTCGATTCTTGCTTAATTTGGAATAGATCTCTCAGATCATAATGGAATATTTTCTCCCTTCCCTCCTTCAGAGCTCTTTTCACGGTTTCATTCATGCTTAGGCATCCTTCTTGTATTTTCCTTTACCTTCTAGCAAACAATCCAGTTCTTGCCTAATTTATAAACAAACCTCTCAAATCGTAAAATAAGAAGATAATAATCCAGCAAAAAGAAATATGGGAAGCGGAAAGAGGATACAAAAGGACGATGATTTCAAAGTCTCTGGCCCATTGCACTTGGTCAGCATTGATTGGTGAGTAACTGCCTGCTCTTTGGAAAAGGAAACAAAATAGATTAGAGGTGTATGGTCTTTTGATGGTGGTCTGGTACTAACTGCTAACTGGCTAGTGTCACCAGTATTTTACAGACATCAATGCAAGAGCCACTTTGATCTGTCTTATCAATCAGAGATTTCCAACGAACCATCAGATTCTATCATTTTGCAGTTTTACATAGGTTTAATTCCCAACGATTTTCGACAATCTAAGAGTCGGCATAGTTGATCTAAACATGTCACAATTTTCTCACTTGAAGACCATATATGAAGCATGGGCTTAATCAATTGATCTCCTCAAATCATGTAAGAATTCGTATCCAAAAGATTCGGCAAGCCCATCTTCAGTACCTTATAAGCCCTTAAATTATTCTATAAACAATTTAAAAAAATGTAAGCTTCTCAAAAATCATCCCATTATTCCCATGCAACACGTTTTTCTGTTGACATTACTGTGTGATTCCAGAACATTAATATCAAAATACCAAAAAATTCACATCTTTGCTCGCATTTCTCAGGAGTAGACCAGATCACGAGTGTTCGGTGATGGCCTGTTTGATTCAAGCAACATATGTCCTCGAGAATGATCGCCATCGAAGCCGAGAACCTCTTGCACCAGCATGGTGGATCAATGTTGGTTTTGAACTAATTGAAACATTTATTGATGACAAAGATACCTCCATCTTTGGAGCTATCTACAGAAACACCAGGTACAAAAACCAAATACCTCAAACCCCACGTTTTGTTATTGCCCTTCGAGGAACCATACTGAATGCAGCCAACATCCACGGTGATTTATCGCATGACTTGTTGGTTGGTGATGGTGGCCTCGGTTCCACTTTACGGTTGGAAAAGGCTATGCAGTACATTGAGTCCCATATAGCAGGATTTGGTCTTGAAGGTACATTTTTAGCTGGTCACTCTTTGGGATCCTCTACGGCGATGCTCCTGGGTGCAAACATGGCAACAAAGGGGATCTATCTCAAGACTTTTCTTTTCAACATGCCGTCATGTTTGACTGCTGAGAAGACTTCTAAAGGGTTAAAAGCCAGATTCTTACAAATCACACCATTGATTCTGGGGTTTGCAGGAGCAGTTGGGATGTTTCCTCTAGCGGCCATTGCATCTATGGGCATGTCTGTTTCATTAGTTACGGTGAACACACTCATTACATCCTATGGAATTGCCTCATTGACTTCACTGGCTGCTCTAGCTGGGGCTTCTGTGCTTTCACTGAAGAAGAGATCAAGACAAGGAGAGGTGTCGTCGTTTGCTCCATACATTTTCGTGAATCCTGAGGACCTTGCCTGCAAAAATTGGATCGCCTACTTCCGTAATAAATTGGAAGAGAACAAAATGAGCCGGCTCCAGTTTGCGGGTTTCGTCGAGTCTGGAGTTCTAAAGATAAACTCAACTCCCGGGCAAGGCAGACTCGAAGCACACAGTCTGAAGCAGTGGTGGCAGCAGGGATTACAACTGCTAAGCCTTGAAGAATATGATTATTTCAAAGTTAGCGTTGAGAAATTATAATTAAGGAAAATAATTTGGGCTCGGTTCCACAAGTCATCATTGGCCCAAATAAAGAAAGGAGAGGATAATAACAGTTAGATAATATTACCGTTAATATTACTGTTGCTTATGTATAGAACCTTTAGCACAGATGTATATATGACCCTATGTAAAGCTTGTAAAGATAGAAAATCAATAAGAAAAAAAATTATATTTCTCCCTCCGCGTATTCACAATCTCGCATACTCACAAGTCACAACATTTCAACAGTTAGCATTCATTAGTTGCAACTTCTTATTTCTTTACCATGTGCCTATCTATTGAAAATGCACTCTAAATTATACATAAGGTTGTCCTCTGACTGTGCTCTGCATCAAACATCCGCTACAGCATAATTTGTTGGACCGCCGGAGTAGCTGGTGGTTAATCAAGAACTGTCCATATCTTCTAAAGAATAGCAGCTACTGAGCCTGATAGGGCTTCCATTCTCCGCGAGTTGGATACATCCTTCAAAAATATTATCACTCTAATTTCCAAGGCTCTTCCGTCCGATCAAATCAAGGACGGGAATCCAAGAACCAATATTCCGATAAAGCAAGCGGGACCCGTTAACTCAAGAAAGGAGGTAGATAAACCGGGAGTATATGGCAAGATTATGGCCAATATTCGATCTTTCACTGATATCATCGATGAGCCAAAATCGAAGACCACGCCTAATACAGTCCAGAATCACCAGACTCCTCCAGTTCCCCTCGTTCAAAACGTCCCTATTTGTAACCCTAACCCCAAACTCCAAGCTTATCGCAAGCTAAATCAGATAAGAGAAAATCAGAGAAATGGAGTTATAACCTGTTATCGCCGTGGCGAACACAATCACCTATCCTCTGAATGTCATAATGCCCCTGTCTGTTTCGCTTGTGGCAAACTAAGACATAGATCCAAAAACTGCCGATCAATCACCCTCCTACCTCCTTCTACAACACCAGTAGCCCCGATCATTCTGAAATCTCTAGTCAACCAACCTCCGATCTTTCCTACACCTCTCCTCCAAGAACCAGTACAGACAACTCCTAAACCCATGGACTCAATCAACGAAGCTCTAGAATTTCCCATTATGAAGTTCTACTTTAACCCAGCGAACATTAATCTTCAAGCTACATTGTCCAACAGTGTAGTGATCATCGATGAACATCAACTGGGTCCTCTATACATCCAAGCGCATCTCTCCCAGCGCTTCACCATTGCGGGCTTTCACTGGATAGCTCGAGCCATCAGCAACAACATATACCTCCTAGATCCGCTAACCCGCTGTGGAAGGCGTCCACCCTTGAGTTAGGCTCAATCACCCTCGGAGGCATAAGATTCCCAGTAGAAGCCTATAACAATGACAAACACGACAATGCAGGTCACCCTCCTCTACCGATTTGGGTTAAAATCACATGTTTGCCTTATAGGTTTTTCAAGAAATTTGAGTTTGAGCGCATAGCTGATGAATTGAGTGGCAGTTTTTCTAGAAGTTTGAGATTTTCTAGTAATCATTTAGACTTCACATCCCTTAGATTAAAATTAGGGGTGTCAGATTTGGATGTTATTCCCCCTTTCAGAAAGCTCAAATTTACTGATAACAATGGAATAATACGTTTCTTTACATTGTTCTTTGAAATAGACCATGAAGCCAATATGCTAATGATTGACTCAACATACAACTCAAACCAGAATCACAAAACCAAAATATATTAGCAGAAAAAAGATAAGGGGATAGTAGTAAAAGGAAAGACCTGGACCCAACATGATCCACTGAAAATCAAAACTCAAATACTGGAGTGGATAACCACGAGAAAAGCAAACAAACCACCCAACTTGATAATGAGAAAACAAGGGAACAACCTTTAACCCCCCAAGTTTCAGAACCAGATATTCAAAAACATATAGAAATGGAGGAAGTTCCCTATACAGAACCTTCAGCCCAAAAACCTAGCTCAACAGAAACACCTACTCTTACAAGTTTGGCAATAGTCCAATACACTGAAGAAGGAACTAAGTCAGCTGAGAACACTGACAAAGGTGAGGAGGAATAAACAGAGGCAATATTGGCTACTCCACTCAATCAAGCCTTACCCCAGTCCTCACCAAAGCCGCATAGGCAAAGTGATAAGATTAAGAAGAAGCTACCCATCCAATATTTCACTGGTGCTCTAGTGCCTGCACCACACCAGAACAGGCTACCTCTGCTGAGGGCGGTATTGATACATTAATAGGAGATTTTCCTTATACTCAGTTCACAGATGAGGAAATAGTAGATTTATTTTCAAAATATGGCTTTTCTTTAGATATAACTGATAACATTAGAATTAAGACAATGCAACACTTTAAATCATTATCCAAATAAAATTTAGCTTATGTACTTCATGGTATTTTAGAAAAAATAGATAATATTAATCAAACTCAAGATATAGATTTGAGTGTAGAGGTTCTTCCACTGGTTTCAATTATTAACACATGAATATCCTAAGCTGGAATATAAGAGGACTAGGAAAACTAAAGAGGAGAAGATTAGTCAAAGATACTTTACAATCACATAATATAGATATAGTTAGTTTATAAGAGACAAAAAAAATTAGATTTTAAAGAAAGAACTTTGAAAAACCTAAGCAATAAAATCAATAAATGGGTTATCCTTCTTTTAGTTAGAAATTCAGGAGGTATATTAGTAGGAGTTAATGAGGATAAAGTTGAATTGATTTAAAGTTGAAAATTTTCATTTACAGTCACATTAATGTTAAAACAAAAGAACACAAGATTTATTTGAATGTTTACTTCTGTATATGGTCCATCAAATTTAAGGCTTAGAAATAATTTTTGGATTGAATTAACAAATATAAGATCAATATCAAATGTGACATGGTTAATAGGAGGAGATTTTAATGTTGTTAGGTCTAGAGCAGAAAGAAAAGGAAGAACCTTTAACCATTCAATTAGTAATAAGTTCAATACTTTTATACATAGGAATCAATTGATAGACTTAAGAACACATGATTGGTTATTTACTTGGTCTAATTTGAGAATACGACCATCCTTTGCTTGTCTAGATAGATTCTTATGTACTACATCATGGGAAATAGAATTCCTTAATTGTCTTAATAAATCTCTCCCGAGATAGCAGTCAGATCACAATGCAATCATCCTCTTTACAGACAATACAATTAGGATGGATCTAATTAGATATGATAAACAATGGACACAACATGAAGATTTTAATGATCTTTTAATGAATTGGTAGAATTCATTCAAATTAGAACAAATAGATTTAGGCTTAAGTTGGAAATTTAAAATACAATATATGAGAAGAAAATTTAGATGATGGAACTATAACACAAAAGGTAAAACCAAAAAAGGAAAAAAAAATAGATTTCTTAAATAAAATAAATAATTTAGAACCTATATAAGAGACTAGAGATCTAAATTCCATAGAATTTAATAGTTGAGATGAAAATAAATCTAAACTAGACAATTTATTTAGAAGAAGAGGCAACAAAAATCAAGACTACAATGGCTCTTGGAAGGTGACCTCAATACCAAATTCTTTCATACAATAGCTAATGACAGAAAAAGAAAAAAATAGTATATTTTCCATCAATATAAATAATACAATAATATATGATCAAGACACCATTAGGTCTTATATACAGGAATATTATAAAAAGTTAATAGGAACAACTAATGATAGAATATTAATATTAGATATGAATTTGTGGAGTTAAGATGAAAAACTTAATTTAGATCAAAGTAGTATATTAAAAGGACATTTTACACTAGAAGAGATTGAAAAGGTAGTATTTGACTCTAATGGAAATAAGGCACCAGACCCAGATAGATTGTCTTTTTCATTCTATCAATCACATTGGGATATAGTTCAACATGATGTTCTTCAATTAGTCAGCTCATTCTATAATCATACACTTAATTTATCTAAATTAAATCATGCAACAATTATTTTAGTCCCTAAAGGCTCTGATTGTACTGAAATAGAACAATTTAGACCTATTAGTCTTATTAATTGTAGTGTTAAGATCATTCCTAAAATCTTAGCTAATAGAATTTCCACTTTAATGAACATATTTATAGACTATACACAAACGTTTTTATACAAGGAAGAAATATTCATGACAATATAATATGTGCTCAGAAAATATTATTCAAAGTAAGAAAGTCAAAAGAAAAAGGAAATATGATTAAGATAGATTTTGAAAAGGTTTTTGACTCAGTCAACTGGAATTTTCTTTTAGAAGTTTTACAAGCAAGAGGTTTTGGGGAGAAATGGAGAAAATGGATTTATAATTTGCTAGAATAGGACAAACAAATATTTTAATTAATGATAAGCCAACCTCATATTTTAAATGTCAAAAAGGGCTTAGACAGGGAGACCCCTTTCTCCTTTTCTTTTCAACCTTGTAGCTGATACACTATCAAAGATCTTAAAATCAGCTCAACAAGGAAGTTTTATAGAAGGATTAAGTAACTTTAATGGTCTCAATATTACACACTTACAATTTGCTAATGATTTATTAATCTTTCTCAAAGCAGATGAGAGACAATGTGCACCTTAAGTTATTACTTACTGGATTTGAAAATATGTCTTGATTAAAAATTAATTACTCAAAAAGTGAAATAATCACTTTAAATTTGACAAACCAACTAACTCATTCTTTAGCTAATATTATAGGATGTAAGATAGGAACATTGTCAATTAAATATCTAGAAGTTCCTCTACATGCTAAGAAATTAAGAAATAGAGACTGATAGATGAATATATTATTCTGGCATGATAGATGAATTACAGACTGTGCTTTAAAATCATATTTTCCTTTACTATATCAGCTTGCATCTGTGTGGCTGAAGTAATAGAGTTTAATAGATTTTATCTCTCTTTTAGTAGATCTCTTAGTGAGGTATTAAGCCAGCAACTGTTATCACTTTACAACCTCTTATATATGGTTAATTTAAATACAACAAATGACATATACATATGGAGATGGAGTGATTCTAGTATATTTAGTGTAAACTCTTGTTATAGTTGGATGAACTTTGGGGGAGTCAAAGACTTTGTTTTTCATTCAATATGGTTGTCATATATACCTTTAAAAATATTTTTTTATGGCTTGTACGACAAAATAAAATATTAACAAAAGATAATTTGGTTAAAAGAGGTTGGTAAGGAGATATACACTGTATTTTTTGTAATAATTCAGAAACAATTGATCACCTCTTTATTCATTGTTCAGTTGCAATTTGCTTATGGTCATGGATAGATAGTTATAATAACTTTCAATTTTCATGTCAAAACATAGAGAATTTATGATGTATTAATGCAGTAATACGATATAAGGATGATAATATTTGTGAAATGCTTAGAGGAGCTATTTTATGAGTTATATGGAAAGAAAGGAATAATTTAATATTTCAAGGAGGAAGTTGTAGCAGTATTAGAATTTTGAGAGGCAAAGTTATTAATCTGATAAAATATTGGAGTCTAATCAAGGGACAAAACTGCACTAATAATATTCACTTAATCATACCACCTAATATTGATTATTTACCTATGCAGATTTTAGAGGAAAATTTAAGACGAGCAATCCGAGGTGAAAATCGAGGATTTATTGGGAGAAGAAATAGAACATCTAGTAATTGATTATTATCTATATAATGGTGCTAAACTGCTAATATAATCTAGTTAAGTACTCTAAAATTTAGGTGGTTTTTCTGTCAGTATTGGATATGATATGCTTCTCTTATTTTGCAGATAGTGTTGAGCATTTTGCGGTAAGGAGATTATGTAAATTGGGTTTGAGGAGAAGTTTGGAGAGGTTTAGTTCTTAGAATTTTCTTTTGTTGATGTACTGTGAGCAAACTCTGATAAATTTTTCTGGTATTTCTATTAACTTTTGATTAGTAGATGTAAGTGCCTATGGTACTGGGCTGTGGTACCAATTGGACAAGGTTTCATTATGAAACAGGTGGTATTTCACTCTTTAAAAAAACATTACCGTTCCTAATCCTATGTCTAAAGAAAAATGGTCAATCCTAAAAAGAACGAGATTATAGATATATCGGGGAAAAATATTATACTAAATTTGTTAATACCAGTAATTGATCCACTTGAGGTTTATTTTTTCTCCTTGCTTCTTTACATATCGGACGGCTATTTGCTGAATTAGTGCTTAATTATTGAACCCCCCTTAATACCTTCTTTAAAACCATCCCCTCTACTTTAAAAACATATTAAAGAACCCACCTTCAGCTTATCTAATCTACAAGATAAATAGGAGACACCGATACAAAATAATAGAGACTAGCACCAGAGATAAATTACAAAATATATCAAAAGTTAGCAACCTAGAGTCTAGATATCAGAGTGATAAACAGGGAACTCCATGAAGAGAAGCTGTGTCTATTTGCAAAACAACAACGGTGGCATGCCTCTGAGCGAAATGTCTTTGAGGAGCAGTTTGGGGATTTGAGGCGCCCCTTGGGTTGACATGTCGACTTTGGGTGTGAAACTTGCCTAAGCAACTTACTATGGCGTATCTTTCCAACTCTTGCCAGATCAATTTCAAATCAACCAGTGAGGTGCTTTTGTCCAACCTTAATTTTAGCAACAACAAAAAAGATCAAAATGTTATGATCAGTTAGGCTGCCAAAGGCAAGGATGAGGTTACAATCAGGTAGGTCAACTCGGTTGGGGTCGGGTTAGCTTGACAAGGAAGATTGTCGAGTCATGAGTCAGGTTAGTTCGAGTGCCGATTCTTTTTCAGATTTGAGTTGATAGGTCAGATCTTGGATTGTTCGATCTCAGGTCAGATCTTGGATTGTTTGATTCCAAGTCAGATTATATTAAGTTGGGTTGGTTTGAATTACTAAAAAAATTAGATCAAGTTGGTTTGACTTTTTAGAAAAATCGAGCTGGATTCTAGATAAATCAGGTCAGACTGGACCGGGCGGGTTCATCAAGTCAAGACAGATTTTATCACTATCAACGTGCATCAGTAGAGTACTAACTGTTGTTTTATTATATCATTTCAATTTATTCTTCATCGTAACTTTAGTTTTATTATGTACCTCAAGAAATGGCTCTCCAAAATGGTAGACTTCTCCATGATATTCTCAACAACTTCCAATAAAGTGCTCCCTCCCACTGACTTATCATTGAACTTTTGGAGAACCCTGAATAAAAAGGGGAAAAAACCAAAAGACCAAAAAGACCCAAGTCACAGATCCAAGTTACAAATATGATTTTTTTTTTCAGAAAATGGATTTCTAGCTGCTTTGATAGAAAGTACTTGCCTATCCGCAGCACAGGAATGCAAAGAAGGGTTGTCTGTAAAAGAAGAAATAAATGTGCAAGCTTCTTCTAGTGCAGATCGAGCAACACGGTATGTGATCTTTCGATAAGCCAAAGTAGCATTTTCTTTTAGGTATTCATATTGTAAAACTGGAAAGAGTTGCCAAGCCAGCTGATTTGTGAGAATGAGCCTTTTTCTAATTAAGGCTTCGGAAGGTACATCTTCCTTCAATTTTGTTATATCTGCAACCTATATCACAGGTACAGAAGAATCATAATAAGTGGCATAGAACAATGAGAAATAATTAATTGAATAATTGTTGTATTTGTAAGCAGACAAACCTTCTCAATTAACCTGTTACTAGCTCGAGCCTGCCCATTTTCTTCAATCCTGTAAAGAGTAAATGTTATTGATTTCCTTTAATAGAGACAACTGCACCAGAATATGCACTTCAGTTAACCTAAGGCTTTGCCTTAACTTGTCAATTAGCCTGTCGGTAGCTCGAGACCAGTTTAGTCCTGTCCATATCTGGTATATATTTTTGACTGATTTTTCTCTTTTTGATGGTCCAACTGGTGTTAATATTTGGTGGTTTATTCAGGTAGAGAACATAGTTAACGTAGCATTAAAATTGTGCTGGCTGGCACAGGAACCATTGTTTACTTGATAAGCATCAAACAGGAACCATCTTGACTGTTGAGTGAGAACAGTTTAAAAGGAAAAACAACCTGGTGAGCCTTTGAAATGACCCATCAACAACCCTGGACCAGGAAACAAGTCTTAACGTGTCAGATTTTTGCCTTTTCGGTCTTGGCTCCACTCCATGAGAACTATCACAGCAACCCCTTTTGGGAGATTCTGGATGGAGTTGTAGCGTGCCATCTTTCATGCAAGTACTTCCCTGTATCGATGCAGAGCCAGTATTGCCAGAGAAGTGTGAATATTCCTTCGGATTTCTTGTCTCATCTGTGGAACCGCCAAGCATTCTTGCGTTGCCATGAACATTTTGCTTTAGATCTTGGTTCAGTAAATTTGTTGAAATTGTAAAAATACCAGGTAAACAACCATCTGCTTCCTTTTTTGATTGGAACATACTTGGTGCGGCCTTTGTCGGAAGATTGCTGGCGAGATTTTGTTGGATTGACAATATGTTGCACAAGTTATTGACCATAGAATCAAGTGAATTTTCAGTAAGAGATATATGTGGACTGTCGATGGTTTTACTTGCCATTCTTGTAAAACCCAATGAACCAAAGAGTGTATTTTGTGAACACAAGATCCTTTTGGAATCTAAAATATTACTTTGAGAACCGTAGTGATCAATCTGTGGTTGGTTAGGGTTTAAATGAACTGCAGGATATTGATACTGAGGAAACAATTGATTTGAGATGAATTGCTTTTGAAAAGAAATTTGATTAACTGGTAAATTTTTATGAGAGTTTGATGAGGCATCAGCCGTTGATTTGGTTATATCCAGGGATGCAGCATCATTACTCGTTCTCTCTACCTTGTGGTAAGGTTCCAACATACATCGACTGAAAGAAACATTAAAAATTGTCAGAAAATAAAATTAATGGCACTTCAGTTATGAGTAATTAGCAGCAAGAATTAATATAACCACCCCACAGTAGTACTAGTTATCCAGTATTAACAGGCTTTCAATTAAAAGGTCCCACTTATACATCATTCATATTAAGATGTAGACTCATGGCACTTGTGGCTAGAAGGATGCCATTTTTATCCTGATCTAAATATCTCAAACTTTAAGAAATGAGGGGTGGCTTTTGATTGAAACATAACATTAAGTCAATGTTGTATATTATATAATATTAAACCGAATATAGCCAATGCCAGAATTTTCCATCAATTTGAGAGCAAAATCAAACTATAGTAAGCACCTTGATCTGCATTTCTCAGTGCAGCGATAATAGAATGAAGTAGAATAATATATTGTTTATGACAGAATGGGTCAATTATCCATCCAAAACACACTCAAGTTGGGATTAGAACCTAGTCGGCCCAATAATTTATAAAACTAACTATGTTTTCACCAACACCCTGGCCATCTGAAATATCAATCTACTGTAATGCATGTTGCTTTGTCCATATTTTACTGGGGTGGCAACATTGCAAGGAATGTGGCATAACTACTATGAAGACACCTGTGCTTCCCTGCAAAAGCCACACAGCAATAAACATGACACGCCACTACGCCTTAGTGGTGTATATGCAAACAACCCCAGACCCTATCTGCACCTTGCCCAGATTAGTCCTTTGCCTTCCAAGACACAAAGGGAAAGATGACTCTTTTGAAGGCTTAATCAAGTTAATGCCATTGCAGGTAGTTTATTATATATTTATCATTTCTACTGAAATCATTATTATTAGCTAATATTTTGCATATGCTTAATGGTAAGGATGCATGTATTTAACCTTATTTCTGCCAAATTTGCAAACAAGTCTGAAAGCATTTCCTCTTGTATATATAAAATTGATAAAGAATTAGATCCTGTTCTCTCTCGCTCTCTTTTACTTTTAACATCTAATCACTGTTTTTTTTTACTCGAATGAGAAGCACAATCTGCCTCAATATGAGAATTTGTTTACAGAGGAAATATAAGGAACAGTGTAATTTAGTAAAAAGTTAAAAAAATCAGAGCAACTCTTTCCCTTTGTGAAAATTATCAAGATACCTATTTCTGAATCTCTGGTGCTAATAGAAATTTTTAGTAAGAAGTCCTGAAATACCCAAATTAATTTTGCTCAAGCAATCTCATGGTTTGTATGATGAAGTTAAATAAAGCTGACACTTATCTTTCCGGTAAAAAAAAGTTAAATAAAGCCCTAGTCAAATCAAACTAAATTAGAAGTGGAGGTGCATAGCTGCTGATCCATGGATACCCTGTGATTTGGGAATGTAGATCCCAGCTCCAGTGTTTGCATGCATTGGGAGCTACACAACTTCTCTTTTCTCTCAATGTGGTTTGAAGAGAGCTCTGTTCAACTATAATGCCTCACTCGCCCCTCAGGGGAATATCGAGGTTTTTGAAAGTGATCAATAGTCAAATATTATGGTATGGTTTAAAATGACTAAATACTCCCAATTTGAGCTTGGAGGGAATTAGTTTGGTATCGTGTTAAGAATTTGAGATTTTGGATGTTTCTTTCTAGACTCTTAACCATGATTTAGGAATTAGAGTCTAGTAATAGAGTTATAAAATTTAGATTTTTAAACTCTCAGTTTTAGATTTTACGGTTTTGGGGTTTAGGACTTAAAATTTAGGAGTATGATTTATAGTGTATGTTTATCATAACTATTATTATTATGATTTAGGCTATGATGTTACGCATAGTTAATGAGTAAATTTGCTACGGATTAAAAAATATAGTTAAATCATCTTTAAATCTAGATTTATGGGTCTTAATTAATTCTTCATATCAAAATCTCGTAGGATACAAAAAATCTATGTTTGAAAATTTTGAAGTATATGTTTTTGATTTTTTAAAATGACTCAATAATAATAATAATAATAATAATAATAAAATAATACATACTTCCTAGGTCATTTTCAAAAATAACATAGAAATATTTTACATTCCATCATATTTTGATATAAAGAATTTATTGAAACTCATAAATCAAAATTTAGAGATGATTAACTATATCTTTGAATCCATAGCAAATTTGATCATTGACTACATATAGCACCATAACCTAACTCTATTATTATTACTACTACTACTACTACTACTACTATTGTTATTATTATTATTGATACAATTATTACAATTACTACTACTACTACTATGTATTATTGTATTATTATCATTATTATTATTATTTATTATTATTATTATTATTATTATTATTATTATTATTATCTATTTTGATCTTTGATATATTTGATCTTTATGATTTTGGACTAGGTTTCATTTTTAGCCTATCCCAATTTATTTGGGATTAAAGGCTTTATTGTTGTTGTTGTCGTCTTTCTAGTAGGAATTAGGGACACATCACTCTCACACAGTACATAAATTAGAAATTTTCTCAATAAATTATTCCAACTACCTTGTCCCAGGAGTTATATGCTGAGAATAGAAATTTGCTAATGGATCAATTGAAGCTCTGTCAGAGCAATTGCTCTGAAATGCACGATGATATGTCAGTTCCTCCTCCATTCCTTTCATCTGAGAAATGCAGTTGTGAAATCAGATAATCAAGGTTTCTGCTCAAATGGTCAGTACAACACATCTTAAGTTCTTAACCTTTAGGGCTTGCTCCAGAAATGCACAGAGAAGGGGAGGGGAAGGGAAGGTGACCAGGTTATCCAGCATATGTTTGTTCCTCCATTCAAATTTTTGAAACCCAGACACAAGAATAGGCACTGTTTCCCTCCAAATGAGTAAACCCCCACCCACCCCCCAAACAAAAAAAAAATTGAAGGTTAGCTTGCCCTCTTCGACCCTTCCATGCATTTATTGTGAGACTTTAATGAACAGTCGTACAATGTTCAGAATTAGGTCATTCTGTTTGGTGGTTTAATCAGGATTTCAACACCATGATGAAGTTGGGTCCCAGTTTAAGGGACAAGAAACCACGAAATAGTTTATGGTCATCTTCGAGCAGGAATTACCTAGTACAGACAAAATTTTCAGCTAGTCAACTGGTATCACTAAATCCTGACTAACCTTCAGATTTGCTGCAAAATGCGGATTTTCAGAAAGTACACTTGAATATTGTGTTGACAGATTAAAGATATTTTGGCTGCCAGTAACAGCCATAAATGGAAAATTCCCGGTATGCCATTCACTTGCAACATAATTTGTTGGCTGATTTGCAGTTAAGGTGCTGGAGTTGTTTGAAATTGATGGTTCCTCTGATTTTTGAAAACTCAAGCCACTCCATTCCTCATGTAAACCGATCTCGCTACTTGAAGCTTCTACTGCGTCCTGCATAAGAGCACTCCAGCTCCCACTATTGATAGTTGTAAAAGTACCAGACAACCCATCCTGTGTCATGATGTTTCCTTGTGAGGTTACTCTAATAGAAGAGCTGACATCATCATCAGAACCAAACAATATCTTCTCCTCTGTAGGGTCTAGACTTGTCAGATCACTGCCATGCTGATAATATGTGGCGTTTTCTTGTGAGAATACTTGTTCAGGTAAAAATTCACCAACTTGAAAAGGGTTAATTTGAGGCGGGTAACTTGTCAACTGGCTCAGATGCTGTGGACAGGATTCTATTATTGCTTCAAGAGGGAGCTGATAGTTTTGTGGTAAATTTCTTTTATTGGTGACATTGGGAATAAGAATTTGGCCAAGTGAGTTTGGTTTGTTTAACAACTGCTGTTGCAATAGTTGCATGGCATCCTGATTCTGCCATAACTGAAATTCTGACATGGTTCGTAAATTGCTGAAGAAAAACAAAAGGAAGAGAGTTAGATTGAAATTGTTAATGACATGATGTATAGTGGAATAAGCAAAAAAAAAAGCCACCTGTATTTGAACTAACATATCTAATAAATGTTTCACACAAGGAAAGTAGCTTCTTCTACGTTATTTTGCATGAAACCAACTTTTTACTTCAATTGAATTTAGAAATACAAAGCTTGATCGTATGGTCAAACCAACTAGGTACAGTAACCATCTTAACAGGTGTACCATAAATAAATTAAGGAAACCAAAGTCAAGTACCAATTTGATTACTTTGGAATATCAACCAACTAAGATCTGAGAGTTAAATGTCAGTGGCGCTTACAGTATGGCAATTGGTGTTGTGACTTGCTACCTACAATCCCTAAGGATTGAAATGGAGCTGCAAGCCTGCAATATTCCTTGGGATCGGCTATTTTCTTTTTATTTAAAAGTAAAGGCTCGTTACACAAGACGTTACAAATAAATTTACAATTTTAGATGGTATTCGGGTTTTAATTTTATTATTTAATCATTTAAATCAAGCATACAAGGAAATTAAACTAATTGAAACCAACACGTTAAAAAGAAAACAACAACTCTTGGGGGAGAAAAAAATAAGCTTCCTATATATTTTTTCACACAGACAGTAAAATTTAGTGAACAGAGTCAATAAAAAATTCAGTAGCTTCATACTGACAGATTTGTAGATGGTGAAATCCTCAGGCGTCTTTGCAATTTGCTGAACTTCGATATTTTCGAAATGGCGCTCGAGCTGGATTCCGTTTCAACACAACTGAAGTACGTCTCTTCCCCCCTCCTGTGAGATAGCGAGAGACAGGAAGAAGAAAGAGCAGCTCCGGTTCGGTCTAAACCGCAGCGGGAGGTTCGGGTCCGAAGCGAAGGAAAACGTGAGCGCCGTTATTGAGCTTATCCAACCATCCATTTGCATCTCGTGCATCTTTACGAAGAATTGTAGGCCGTCGGATCTGTGTGAACGAAACTCGTTTGGCCTGGAACCCTGGCGCTGGGAGCGTCACAAATACGAACGAGGATGACGGCGACTTCACGGACGTTAAAGTGGACTTAGTGGAGGTCGGTTGGCGGCCTTTTGTGTGGCATGTCTATTATTCTATGGCAAGAAATAAATTCAAGAGGTATGGTGAGTTGCTGACATGAGTCATATAAACGCGGTGTTATTTCAGTGACATGAAAAACGGATACGGAGTCAAGATCCCACAGAAGCTCCAGGAAATATGTTTTATTGTGGGAACACAAACCGGTACCTCGCCTGAAAAATCGGGATGGGTCTCTCGGTTCATCTATGACTATTACTTGTAGTCCACGGTGTTTCGTTCAGCTGTCTTAATAATTCATTCGGAGTATTAAATCTTACGTGTGAGTTGCTATTTTAATTTTTGAGTTGAGGGAAATTTTTTAATTTAAAACATTTATATTGCAGAAACTTATATGAATTGCTAATAACTACTACATCAATTTTCAAGGAGTTAATTAGAAATTTTGTAAAATTGCTCCATTAAAGAAATTCATCCTGAAATTGCTAAATGACAATTTATATGATTTCAAAAAACAAAATATGATGAAATAATGCTTATGAAATTTTATAAATTCTTTCTCCAACGTTAATTTGTGGAGTTGCTAATATGATGTATCATTTAGAATTGAGTTTCTAATTTAGTAACTTTTCTCCATAGTTTTTAAATTAGAAATCCTCCTCTAACTCAGAAATTGAAATAGCAACTGACACGTAGGATTTTGTAACTTATTAAAAACTTTCATCGGAGACTATGGAGAAGAGTTGTTAAATTAGAAACTCAATTCTAAATGATACGTCATATTAGCAACTCCATAAATTAAGCGTTGGAGAAATAATTTCTAAATTTCAGAAGCGTCATTTCAATTTGTTTTTCTTTTAAAATTATAGAAACTATAATTTAGCAACTTAGGATGAATTTCTATAATAGAGCGATTTGACAAAATCTCTAATTAACTCCCTAAAAACTGACATGATAATTATTAGCAATTGATATGAGTTGTTGTAATAAAGATGCTCTATTTTTTTAGGGGTCTAGTATTAAATTTCACCATAGTAAATATGCAAATAAAAATAAAGAGGTAGAGAAAGAACACGCGATGTAACGAAGTTTGAGTATAATGAGTTTACGTCTTTGGAATTCGCAATCACCACAATTGATTGCGATGAGTCACTATAATAAGTAACTCTTATAACTGTGAACTTTCGGTCCTCTTACACCAAGTAATAGGATAACCATCAGCCAAAAAAAAAAAGTGTCAAAAATAAATTAACAAGAACAAATTTATCTCACCCACTTTGAGGTATTGCAAAATAGGTTTGAGATAAAAAAATATGGATGTGAAGGTTATAGTACCGGAAAATGAGGACTAGGATTTTTCTTAAGAATTTTGTCAAAATCTTAGAAGATAGAAGATGTATATATAGAGATACATCAAAACCGATAAAAAATCAGGTGTATCCATTGCAACATTTAGGTTAGGGTAACTCTAATAAATTTAACTATTATAATGGATATAAGATCCGTTATAATATGAGAGGAATTAGCTCTGAAGTTTTTTTGCTAAGTTTTGTATATAAATAATTTAATCCGTTATAACTGTTAACCTCGCTAGGGTTACTCTATAAGTTTCGTGTACAAAAGCTTTTTGGATACTGAAATTTTGATCGAGGTCATCCGTTATAATGATTACGCTATGATAAAGCTCTGGAGTAATTTGAATAAAATTTATATTGAACTGATTAAATTCGTTGCAATGGTTATGATAACTGTTATAATAGTTAGGTCATAATAACTCTATTTTATTTAGTTTAATCTCAAGATTAATTTAATTATATTTATTTATTACAACTTTAAACTATTCTAACCCTTTCTTGAGATTTTCATGTGTATCCTTCTACTTAACTTTAAATCTACATGTCGAATAAACTCAAGAAAATGATTAAATTTATATGCGATTACTTTGTAAATTAGCAAATATAATTTTATATATTCTTGAGAATTATTTACAACAACAATCTCTCTCTTTTAATGATTTACAAAACAACCACATAGTTATATAATATAATTTTGAGAATGCATAATCCCTTTATAAAAATTCAAAATTGATATTATACCAAAATATTTCTTCCTCTTGGTTTGAAAATTGAAGAAAGGAAAGCAAATTTAACATAATTTCCCCTTAAAATATGTATTCTCCCCTGAATTAAATAATATTACAAATAAAATAGAAAAAAAAATAAAACAAGCATAAGACACATTTGAGACAATCAATCATGAAATTCAAGCATCCCTAATTTAAACCGTAATTTATTGTGTTGTTGAGTACTTAAGGGTTTTATAAAAATATCTGCTATTTGATTCTTAGTATCAATATGAACAAGTTATATGTCCCCTTTTTCAACATGATCATGTATAAAGTGATGTCTTATTTCTATGTGTTTGGTACGTGAATGTAAGATAAGATTTTTAGAAATCATAATGACACTTATTATCACACATAATTGATATTTTACGGAAGTTTAAAGTTTTAATCATCCAAAGCAATTGTGTGCAACAACTACTGGCCATAACATATTTTGCTTCGACCTTTGAAAGGGCGACCAAAGTCTGATTACGGCTTGACCATGCGATAAGAGATCCCCTAAAAAACTAACATGTCACACTTATATTTTTCCTATCCATTCAATCTCGACAAAGTCAGCATCATTAAAATCTATCAAGTCAAAAGTGGATTGTCGACCGTACTAAAGACCAAGATTTTGAGTCCCTTTAATATATTTAAGAATTCTTTTAACAGAGGACAAATGAGACTATTTTGAATTCGCTTGAACCGAGCACATAGACATACTGTAAATATTATATCAGGCCTACTAGCAATGACATACAACAAATTATCTATCATGGCTCTATATTGCGTGATGTCCACTCCCTTATCGCTAGTATCTGAATCACACAGTAGCATTGACTTCCATCGATGTTTTGCTTGACTTGTTATCATTAACTCCAAGTGCTTGAGAAGATCCTTCGCGTACTTAATTTGACTTACGAATATGATATCTCGAACTCACTATGCATCAAAAATAAAAATTCCTCGATAAATATTATATTAGTTGAACCATAAATAATGACATTCACATAAATTTGTATTAGCAAAATTTTATTTTCTCTTTTCTTGGTGAAAATAATTGTGTCATTTATAACTTTTTTTTTTTGAAACTATTTTCAATTAGAAATGAACTTAACCTACAATATCATGTCCTGAGAGCTTATTTTAACCATGATCGGATAAATTTGGATCAACAAAATCAAGGGTTGCTGAATATAAACTTCTTCATCTATAAATTCATTCAAAAAGACACTCTTAACATTCGTTTGAAATAGAATAATGCTCTTGTGAGCGACATTTGCTAAAAGCATCCAAATAGATTCAAGACAAGCAACAAAGACAAATGTTTCTTCGAAATATATACATTTTTATTGTTTATATTTTTGAGCTACTAACCTAATATTATTTCGAATAATATTTTTATTTTCATCTAATTTGTTCCTAAATATCTATTTTATCCCTATGATCATTTTATCATTAGGTCCAAGTACAAGCTCTTAAATGTTATTCCTTTTAAATTGAGTAAGTTCTTCTTGCATAGCATAAATCTAATGTGGATCAATATTAATATCTTTAAAAAATTTAGGCTCCACTTGAGACACAAACGCACAGTGAACAATCATTTGATTCACGCCAGACCTAATCCTAATCCCTTCCTAAAGGTTCCAATAATATTAGACAAATGATAAGATGATACTTCCCTTAAGAATTCAGGTATTTGAAATTCTGATGGTGTTGGTACTTCATCCTTCACCGACACTTGCTCTTCATTTAGGGCATTATCTTACACTGAGATCTATAATGGATTCTCTTGTGCAGCTAGAGGGGAGTGTGTAAGTGGATCGTTGATTTTGAAAGTCTTTGTTCTGTCAGGTCATTATCCACTTGCGGTACCTCAATACCTGCAACATCAATGCCTTTCTCATCATCTTTGTTAGTATTTTCATTGAACTTGACATGTACTGATTATATTACAACCATGAGGATGGATTGTAGACTATATAGACTTTATTTATAATTGAATACCCTATAAATATTCATTATATGGATTTATAGTCAAATTTTATAATTTTTAGATATTCATTTACCATAAAGATTTTGATTCAAATACTCTAAAATATGATATATTAAGTTTGTAACCCTTCCATAGTTCATAAGATATTTTTTTAATATTGGTTTATAACGTAACATGTTGTATTTATCGTCTCAGCCAAAGATGCTTAGGCAAGAGGTATTTATGTAATATAGTCCAAGTAAGTTCTTAGAGGGTTTTATTTTTTTTAACTATCTCATTTTGTTGAGGTGTGCGGAGTGCTGAAAATTCTTATCTATATCGCATTTTAGAGCAAAAGATATCAAATTTTATATCTTCAAATTTTCTCTCATAATCACTTCGAATTTTTTTTTATTTTCAACTCTTTTTATTTTCAACACGGGTGCAAAAATGGATAAAATTTTCAAATGCTTATTCTTTAGTTTCAAGAAAAATAACTATAATAATCTACAATTACATCAACATACATTTTTCTTGCAAGACTTTGAATGCTTGTCAATCCAAATAAGTCCATATGAATCAGTTGGAGTGGCTTGTCAGTTGATACTATGTCCTTGGACTTGAAGCTATATTTTGATTTTTTTTTTCCTTAGACACATGCATCATATAAATTATTAATTTATAATTTATGACTTGGTAGTGCACGGACTAATTCTAATTGAATCAATTTCTTGATTGAATCAGTGAATATGTGGGATAACATTCGATGCTACAACCATTAATTAGATATTATAACTTTGAGATATAGCTCATCATGTTCAAAATGATCAAAAATTAGATAATATATATTTCTTTTATTCACCCGTATATATCAAGTTATCATCTATATGTCTCTTTAAATAACATGATCTTATATCAAATTGGACATAATAGCCCGCATCACACAATCTACTCACACTTAGTAGGTTATAGTCGAGACAATCAATAAGATATCATTTAAAATAGTAATATTTTGATTATCAACAGTACCTAGTGTTGGGATTCGGTATGCCCAAATCCCATTAATGCTCAAGTCGCTGCGGAAAAGACCGTAGAACAAAAATTTTACTTCTTACTTAAGTTAGGGATTAAAGTATGCCTGATAATAACCGAGAGTTACGTACATTTAATCCTTTACAAAAGACGGTAAAATATTATTTTACTTCTAACTTAAGCTTAGGGTTAAAGTGATGTCTGATGATTACCGAGAGATACACACCTCTTTAAACCTTTATTGATCTACTCCATGATTGATTTCTTAAATATTAATCTACTTAACAATTAAATAGATTAATATAAGATGTTATACCTCGCTTCCAAATTTC
Organism: Schoenoplectus tabernaemontani; assembly: GCA_037127355.1. Classification (NCBI taxonomy): domain Eukaryota; kingdom Viridiplantae; phylum Streptophyta; class Magnoliopsida; order Poales; family Cyperaceae; genus Schoenoplectus; species Schoenoplectus tabernaemontani. Next base: position 13,703,208 of record CM073752.1, read on the forward strand.
AATTGAAATGAAAAAATTGGCTTGTCTCGAGCACCAAACGTCCGATGCCTCTCGTAGGTTATCCACCAGGATCGACTGAGAGCGTTTATTTCTTTTGCCGTAAATACCGTAAACCGGTTTCTCGCAAAAACACTATTCACCCGAGAAAAGATGAAATAGTACTATTCACGACTCGCAGAATTCGTTTCACAAATGTGCGTAAATACCGCAACTTTCGTAAAAACACTATTCACCGATCCCGTGAATTTCGAAACAACCGTATACCGAGAGAGAGAAAGTAGAACCGATTTGGTGGAAGTTTCTCTCTCACCCTACCCCTCTATTTATAGAAAATGTGAGATCGGGCAAATTACCAAAATACCCTCATGAATAAGTAGGGAGGTTCCAATGTGAAAATACCAAAATACCCTTAAAGTTCATCCAATTTACCAAAACGCCATTGGGCTTTTTGGCCAAATTACCGAAATACCCTTGGGCTTTTGGACAAATTACCAAAATACCCTCGAGGTCATCATGGGCTTTTTTTGGGCTTTTTCGATTTTGGGCTTTTAATTATTAATTAAGACTTTAATTATAAATGGGCTTTGGCCCATAATTCAAATCCATAATTAACATTTAAAATCCAAATCAAATATATATAATTGTCATCTACAATTATATTTTTTCTATTGTTGTTTTATTAATTTATACGACGTGTCCAACACGTTATAAATTCAATCGATTTTTTGCTTCTTGTCATATCTATGACAAATATAATTATATCATATATAATTAATTATAACCATCTTATTATTAATTATAAACAATTTATAATTAATCAATAAGATTCTCCGATTAACTCCTATACGGTGTGACTCGACAGATCCGTGTTATGTTGGTAAATAGAGTTAAAACCGTTTTAACTTCTATAATCATAGGAGACATCCGCGTAATGCACTATGACCATCCAATTACACAGATGATGATGATGTATTGTACAATATCATGATCCAAGAACTATTTACTTGTGTTTAATTCTTTTGTCTCATGTTTATCGATCGCTTTCAAGGTAGGTATGTGTCATCCCTGCAAACTTAATCTTTTCTTGATCCCGAGTAAATTATCAAATATAATTACTCTTGTAATTATATCGCTAGCATATAATCTTACTCTATCAAGGGGCCCAATGATGCTATAACTCGTATAGAAATACGAGGGACAATAGTACTTTTGGCAAACTATCTCTTCCTCCGCATAAGTTATGTATACCGAAGAGCTACCTTTATAGCCACCTTTACGGATAACGTTTGGTAGAAATCACACGCATACATATCTTATGTAGGAAAGATGAATACCTCATACTTTAGAATTTAATACCGAACGAAAACATTAATAACACGAACACAATTCCATTTAATGTTTCATTCGGTCTATCAAATACGATGTTCCTTGAACATCTATCTATGTGATTAAAATGACAACTCTTTGTCTATGGTCCGTAAAACTTGACCATCATTTAATCTACATACTAACCTCGATAACTGTTAATTAGTGTTCCCGCTAATTACCTTGGTTAGTGACTTTTAAGAGTATATTCTATATTATGAAGTTTCACAATTCCTACTTCATGAACTCTAATGATTCATAAATTCAATAATACTCAAGGAAATAAAATATCGTTTAAATATCCAATTCATGAACAAAGCTTTATATAACAAATTTATCGTATTATTGACTTCAAGATTATTACAAACTAACACCTAGGCCTACAATCTTGCTCTTTCTTTGTTCACTACTAAAAGTGACAGTTCCACCATCATATGAATCTAAGGATTTAAATATTGATTTATCACCAGTCATGTGATGCAAGCAACCACTATCAATAATTCATGAATTATTCTTAAAATATGATACTAAGTAAACCTTATTGTTAATTCATGCTCCCGTCTGCATCTATTTGATAGTTATCTTCATTGACATTTGCCATGAGAGCTTGATTCAGTTGTTGCTCATCCCTTGATTCTAAGCGAGAGTCCTTCACTCTAGTATTGATCTATAATTTCTCTTCATATACAATGATTAGTGAATCCCACATATAATGAGTAGTTATCATATTGTCCACTAAAATTCTCTTTGATTCTTTAACGAAATTAAGAATAATATTAGTTGCATAATCATTATTTCTCTTATTTATTTTGAATTCCGCGATTAAATTGTAGTTTATACCCTTTTCTACAATTTTTTAAATATTAAGAATATTGAGGTAATTTATCATATACTTTTTTTTTCAATAAATGAAGTTATATTATGGTAATTTACCATATATTTTTTTTCCAGTAAATGAAGCTATTGGTAGTTAGACCAAATATCAGACGTTCTTTCATAAATCTCAATGATGTCATTTGATGAATTTAATACAATATGCTCTGATACCATTTTATTTTTCTTAGGGTCTAGTATTAAATTCCACCATAGTAAATATGTAAATAAAAAAAGATAAAAAAAAGAACACGTGATGTACACATAGTTCGGCTATAATGAGCTTATATTTTCACAATCCGCAATCACCAACAATCGATTGCGCCGAATCACTATAACAAGTAAGTCTTACAACTACGAACCTCGGTCCCTTACACCAAATAATAGGTCAACTGTCGGCCAAAGAAAATAAACAAGGTGTGAAGACATGTCTCACAAATAAACTAACAATAACTAATTTATCTCACTTTCTTTGAGGTATTACAAAGTAATCTTGAGATTAAAACTGTATGGATGTAAATGTTACAGTTCTGGGAGATGACAATTAGGGTTTTTGCTTAAGAATTTTCATCAAAATCTCAAAAGATGGAAGATGTATATATAGAGATACATCAAAATTGACAAGAAATCGAGTGTGTCTGTTGTAACGGTTTGCTAATCGTTGTAACAGTTAGGTTAGGGTAACCCTAGTGAGGTTAACCGTTATAACGGATATGAGAGGAATCAACTCTGAATCTTTTTTTGCTAAGTTTTGTGTACAAATAATTTAATCAGTTATAATGGATTTGGAATCCATTATAATGATTGGATATTAAAATTTTGGTCGAGGTCATTCGTTACAATGGATAGAGGATCAGTTGCAACGGTTAGGCTATGGTAAAGCTCTAGAGAAATTTGGATAAATTTTGTATTGGACTGATTTAATCCGTTGCAACGGTTATGATAATTGTTGCAACAGTTACGTCATGATATTTTTATTTTAGTTAGTTTAATCTAAAGACTAATTTGGTTATCTTTATTTATTACAACTTGAAACTATTCTAGTCTTTTTTTTTTAATCTTCATGTAGGTTCTTCTGCTTAGCTTTAAATTTATATGTTAAATAAATTTAAGGAAATGATTAAATTTATATGTGATTATTTTATAAATTGGCAAATATAATTTTATATATTTTTAAAAATTATTTACAACAACATTCTAAAATTTAACTTATTATTTGTAGATTCGTTTCATTTTTTTAAAATAAGATTTCTGTTGAGCTCCGGTATTTATTACTCTAAAATATTTTTTCGCGGGAGTTGAATCAATGTTTTTTTTTTGACGACATCCGTCATTATCTGTGTTGGACCAGTTCACTGTAAAGTGTATTTCCAAGGTATGTTACATTGTTCATGTGGAGTGTAGAGCTAATAAACTTGAAATTTGTACAATCCGTTATTTTTATCGTGATAAACAACGTTTTCTCATGGTATAATCGAAGAAAATATAAGGACGGTTCACTAATTTATATTAATTTTATTATGGCTCGATTTTAAAATTTTAATAGATAAAATATTAAAAGAAATCTTTCAACTTAATCCAGATCACCTTCTTCTACCTGTGTATATAGATAACTAATTTATGGTACTTCGATTTATTCACAATTTAACAAGATGAATGATTTTTATGTTGATTTTTTCAATCGAAATGTACGAAGTTCTTTTATATAAGTCTAGGTAAAGTAATATAGATATTTCAATAAGTTCTTTTTTGTTGATATAATTAATTTTTTTAAGAATTTTCTATTAATTAGGCATTAAAAAAAAAAGGTATTCAAATATGAGTAAAATTAATGTGAGCTTATGTTTACGAACATCTTCAGTGATTTTAACTCAAAATCACATTAAATTATCTTTAAATTTTACTTATATATTGCTCAATAAATCTCTTACTTTAAAATATTTTAGGAGACAAACTTTCTATTTCTCGAGTTTTTAAGAATTTATTTTCAATTTTATAAAAGTTACATATATATATGCACATATATATTGAATATTTTATTAGTATTTTGAGTCATCTTAAAATTTTAAAAATAAAAAATATTATATCTAATGAAATTTTTAATATAAAAAACTATTAAGCAGCATAAATCAAAATTTAAAAATAATTTTATATGTATTTTCGGTAAGCTCACCGGAGAACGCCACGGTAACTTTACGCTTTGAATTTTTCTTACATATGTTGAGATTTTTATTTTATTTAGATCATGAAATTGAACGTATACTTGTTTAATACGATGAAGTGAATAATATCATCGTTTTGCACGTTGGCATACAAGAAATTTCATAGTTATAATTGGTTACACTGCCTGGAAGAATTTCAAATTTAGCATGACTTTTTTGTTATTTGCTATGATATTTTGTTAGGAGCTAGTGTAAAAGGAGCGGATATTAATTATCTTCGGATCTGTATCTGAAGATTATTCATAAAAATATTATTTACATTTGAATATTAATTTTATGTATTTATATATGTAAGAAATGATGCATATATGGATAAATTTAATTTTAGACTTTATTATCTATATCTAAGATAAAATATATATTATAAAAATTTATTTATAAAATAATATTACTTGTCAAAAAATTTATTTGTATACAATATTAGTATTATAAATATTAATAAATATATACATTATAAATATTTATTGTTAATTTAAATACTTATTTTTATTATATATACATGGCTATTAGTAATATATATATTTTTTTCATATCCATCTATCCATTGAATATTTGCTTCGTATTAGTAATCATTTAAGGCGGATTTGATTTTAAATTTTGATATCCTTTTAATATTCATAATCATATTCATATTCATATCCATTAAATACAATAAATAAATAGAATATGATTTTACCACTATCCATTTTTAACCCGTTCCGTTTACGGTCCTATGTTTTGTACATGACATTGTATATATATGCGCACGCGCCGTATGCGTGCGTGCGTGCTTATTTAAGGCAATTCAGCATTTGAACTTCGGTCTTTAAAGCTGTGGAAATTTCTATTGTAGATGTTATTTCGAAGTTCAATGTCACAAATATTTTGTATCACGAAATGTTGCAATTCTATATTCCTCATTTATATTTGAAAATAGTAATCTATTGTCAATTCCATTTGTTCATTTCGAAATATTCTTTCACTTAAAATCATATGATCTTTGTAGTTATTTTATGGGTTAAATCAAACTAATCTAGCTAAACTTGGTCTAATTTTCAATGTGCTCATTTCTACTTCTTATTCTAATAAACTGGCTTCAAAATATCATATAAACAAATTATTACGTTGAAAATAAGCAAGATCTCTACGTTGGATTCAATGTTTGAAGTTATATTTAAAAAAAAATGATGTGTGATGTTTAATGGCCTAAAAACCTTATAGCCTTAGAAGCGTCCTTCTGAAATTTATATATTTTTCTTTCTTGTATAGTAAGGTCTTCCTAAAAAAAAGTTATATTAATTAACATCACCTGTTGCGTCATATAAACACGCTATAATAGTATAATATCTTAAGATGACTTAATTATAAACAAGCAATATCTTAAGCAGAATAAATGAAAAATAATGAAGACATATCTTAAAACGCATTTGAATTAGTTATCAAGGGTTAAGTGCCATTGTCCATGGAACAACAATTTATTTTGATAATTTTGACAACAACTTCTCAAATCACGTTAAAAAAGAATTTGAAAATAGAAAATAAAATGCAAACATATTTTCTTATATATATTTAATATGTATCAATTTCTATCCAAATTAAATATCATTTAATGATCCATTTTGTCACTTAATATAAATTGCTATAAATAACTTGATGAACAATCAAACTTGATCAAATTTCATCATCTTTGAGTCTACATTTTTCTTGCACTGCTTAAAAATTATAATTAATCTTTACGTTTGCCGAGGAATCAAACTAATTCTTTGATAATGGATCCCGTCCTTGTTTTAATTTGTTAACACTAATATGATACCTATGTACAAACTAAGAGCTTGAGCAATTTTACTAAAAGAACACGTCTTAAAGAATCACACCAATTTCTAATTGATTTGTAATGCACAATTTTTGTGTATATATATTTTGTCCGAAATAAGAGCTCTCATTTATCTCGGCACCCACTTCATTTTAGATGCTCATTGCGGAATTTCAAACTTAGTTAAGAAATATCATCATCGATACTTAGACTGCGGCTTTCTAATTTAAAATTTTCAAAACTTAGAATCACAAATGACCAACAATATTTAGGATTGAAGTTAATTACCAAAATGAAGATATATAATGAGTTGAGATATAAAACGAGTTGAAGATGATATAAAGTGGGCCAAGTGACTGATGTGATAAAAAAAATGTCAACTTTACAATTTTATGGATGAAGACGATGTCACTATTGATTGAATGTATTTTTGTGGGCTTTACATGAATATTTTTGGTGTTAATTATTAGAGGAAGCTTGACATAGTAGAACTCATCAGAGAGAATACTGAGCGAGTGAACTAATTCCAACAAATTGAACATGGGTGCAATATATTTTTCTTATTATCAATTGTGATTATATTAACAAAACCTATATCCTGATTGCCTTCCAACAAATTGCACTCATGCAGTCATGCTAGGAGAGAACTCGATTTTCTGTGAAAATCTACAAGCACTTTTCATGTGCCAAGTGGCTTCGTTTCTTAATTATATATAACGGCGTCAGGATGCCATCCACATTTTAAATCTGATTGGCTGTTTTATTTCCTGAATTCCTGTTCAAAAAAAAAAAGAAAACAATCCCATTTTCAATACACGTGTGCATGAAAACATTTATGCTCTGTATGTCACCGTCGCCTCCAACTCCGCCGAATTGGAATGTTCTTTGTACGGACATTACTTCAGGTGCTGCCACCTGCAAACGACAGATAGTTGCTTTTGTGTGATCTTGCTTGATGGGTTCTTGGACCCACACAACAAGATAATATATATTCAACACAAACAAGTTGCAGTTTAGACCCAAAAAAATATATCCTTAATTATACCCAGAAGCAACGAAGGGTCCACTCTTCTATAACATGAAATAAAAAAGAAAGAAGTGCCTCCTTTGACACTTTTGCTGGCCTAAAAAGCAATTTACTGCAACTGTGCTGCTTACAATTAGGAAAAACATATTGGTTATATTTCTAGATAGCTTGAGGAACATCAAAATATTATTTGGAATTTGATCCAGTAATGTGCATTATGTATGATTGAAAGAAATGAACGATATGATAAAAAAGTCAAATTGGAAAAAAAGCCAATTATAAAAATATATCGTAAAAAATTTGTTAATTTAAAATGAGATACTTAATTAAGATCATATGCTATAAAATTTTCTTTTGGAAGACATTACATTTTAATTAAATTCTTTGAGAAGGCTCATTTAACATCTATCTTTATGGTTCTTGTCTCTCGTATCCAATATTGAGAAAAATACTCGAAAAACTGGAAATTGTTTATTGATAAAGGTCTCCATTAAGCTCTCATGTCAATTTTGTGCGGCAGAGCAATTTATTTCAAAATTTTCACGAGTATAAGCAAGATAACTTATATTTTTTTATATCAATTTAAGTAGCCAATTATCAGATTGTCAACTTATATGGTCTTTATTTAAGATCATGTTCTTTTGAATTTCATCGGAAGTTCTTTTAGGGTAGAATTTAAAGACATGACTAATTGTTATTTTGAAATTGGGTAAATTTCTTCAGAGGCCACTCAAGTTTGCTCTTTGTTACAAATCGATCACTCAAGTTTGATTTGTCCCTCCATAGTCAATACAATTTTTATTTATTCCAATCAAATTTTTTTTTTAATTTTCCATCCAAAATACTAATGCAATCTGATATTATAGTACATTTATATGTTATTTAAGCAAATATTAGATAAAATACATAAACTAATCGAGTATTCGATATATCCAGATTTTAAAAATTATAAATATCTTCAACCTCCTAAAGAATAGAATATTAATTAATAATATCAAATTTCTTTAATAAATATTAAATAATTAAAATAATTGATGTATGGGTAAATGGGAAAAACAAGATTAATTTTTTTATGATATAAAATATATACGATAATAAGTAATATGTAAATGGACAATAATATCAATTTTATTAATATTTTGGATAGAAATTTCATCAGGAAGACTCAATAGGAACAAATAGAAAGTTTAGTGATTATGGAGGAATAAATCAAACTTGAGTTACAATTTATACAAAGACCAAATTTTCACTACAGCAAAAAAAAAATCAGTAACGGTTGTTTTTACCATTTAATAATGATTTATGAACCGTTATTGAATGAGGTTACTAAAACTATAAAATAACCGTTAAAAAATTATGTCTTTTAAATCGGGGCGGGATACATTCAGTAACGGTTTTTATAAAAAAATCGTTACTGAATCTTGAGTAACTGTTTTTACAAAAAAACCATTACTGATTATAATAGCGCTCTTTCAATTAGGTAACGGTTTTAAAGTAAAAACCGTTACTGATTCTTTGCTGAATTTTTTTTTATTTTTTTGGAGCGCTCTGTTTCTAAACCACACCTTTAGTAGTTTACAGACGTAGTGGGGCAGCTCCATAGATCTAAACCACACATCGCAGCAGAAATAAGACTCCAATTAATCTCACTGTCAAATACACGTCGCGTAGTACTACTACTACACACTACGCCAGAAAATCCCTTTTGCAGCACACCATTTACAGCGGTTTTCAGTTAAAAATCGCTGTAAATGGGTTTACAGCGGTTGTTAAAAATTTACAGTGGTTTTTATGAAACAACCGCTGCAAAAATAATTTTACAGCGGTTTTTAATGTAAAACCCGTTGTAAAAGGTGATGTTTACAGCGGTTTTTAGTTAAAAACCGCTGTAAATTGTATTTGGCAGCGGTTGTTATATAAGAACCGTTGTAAACAATTTGCAGCGGTTTTCAACAAAACCGCTGTTAAACTTTGCAGTGCTCCCAATAATAGTGGTTGTACAACCGCTGCTAACTGGAGGAAATAACCGTTGTAAAAGTTTATTTGTGGTGTAGTGACAGGATCATGAACTTCTCAGGAAAGGGATATCGAAGAAAAAATAACTTATTTAATTTATCATTTAAAAATCCATATAGAAATATCTTTTGTTACTTCATTAAACATAGATTGGACAAGAGCTGTTTATTTCGATATAACTTTCATCGAGATTGCTGGGGCCTGCGGGGTATAATGTGAATCCAAAGTGACGAATGTCACCAATAATAATCCATTGACGAATGTGCCCAACCCCAACTAAAAAAAAGTGTCTGCCAGCTTTAACAGATTATGTTTCAATTTCCTTCTACAGTAACCCTAAAATGCTCTTCACAAATTGAACCACATAACAAACAAAATTAACCAAATTGAAACTGTGAATGCTTAGATACAACAAAAGAAAAAAAATCAACTCATACGAAATCTCAAAAGCAGCTGGTTTGCTAAGATGCTGTGTCACCAGAGAGGAAGTAAGTGAAAAGAGAGATGGCTTCTTGCAAGTGAGTCGAGTGTTGATCTTCTGGCAAGGGAGCAGCAAGCATGGCTTCAAAGCAGCCCATATGTACGTCTGGAGTGGAGTTCTTAGCAGTGGCGGAACTAAGATTTTATCTTAGTGGGGTCATTACATTTTGAAATGAGTTTAAATTAAATTTTAATTAAAATTAAAGAGAATAAAATGGATCAATGGGGTCCTCTTTAGGATTATTATACAAATGAGTGGGGTCATTATTTTTCAATTACTTAGAAATTCATCTAATCCCTCAAAATTTTTAATGTATAATCAAGATTATTAAAATTTGAGTGGGGTCCTGTGACCCCACTGGCCTCAGTGTAGTTCCGCCACTGGTTCTTAGCAGGAATCTCCACGAGGAGTTTATTCAGCTTCTCTGTCATTTTGGAATATGTTGCCATGCACAAATTTAAATATTTGTGTTATTTAAATACCAGCGCTAGCTATTTCAAACGTTTTTAAAAAAAGAATTTATAACGGTTTATATGTCAAAACCGTTATTAAAATAATATGTAACGGTTTTTATATCAAAATCATTATTAAAGTGTAACATTTAGTAACGTTTTTTTCAAAAAAAACGTTATTAAAGGTTCTTCCACAAAAATGTTCAAAAAAACATGAATTTCAGTAACAATTTTTTTGTAATAACTGTTAGCAAAAGATTGTCAAATATTATCAAAATGCCACCGATCTTCTATACTAATGGTTTTCTTAATAAACCGTTAGTAATTGAGTGTTAGCAAAAGCTCCTTTTATTGTGTAGTGTTTAGTGTCCTCCGATGAAATTTACACTTTTAAAATTATATAGATTGTTGGCTGGAATCATGGAAACTGCTAATAGATTATTTGCCCTATAATTTTATTTGAAAAAACAAAGCTATGCATAGTACGACTTTAATTCAAAAACATTATCAATTAGGAATTTAGGATCCGCAACTAACTGCTGTCATAAAAGAATAAGAATATGACATATTTGTTGTCATAGTTTTAAAATCCGATTGTACGCCCCATATTTGATTGTAAGAGGTGCTTTTCTTTGGTGGGTCCCACTTAGCAAGTAGACACAAGAAAACACTAGATATGAATTCAACATGCTAATGTTCAAGAATTTGAGGCAACCACTGTCGTTTAAATAAATGTTGTGGTCGTTTAGAATGTAACTCAACTCGAGATTTGTCCCGATAATATAGTTTTTAAATAAATAATTAACAATATAAATTATAAATATATTTAATAAAATTTTACATTAAAGAAAATTTAGACATAATATTTTTAAATGTTAAGTAATAATGATAATTATAATAATATATAATATAATTAAATACATAATAATTTATAAATGATCATATGAAAAGTTGAATCATTTTAAGAGTTAAGTTTCAGTTTAAGTATATTACACATTATTTTAAATGAGGAGAGAGAAACTATTTTATATGAACTCTTGGATTCAATAATATGAAAAGATTAAAACAAAATCAATGTTAGAGAAAAGTGATGGCGTAGCATGATTAAAGAGATAGAAACTTTAAAACTCTTTATGTATTGTGAATTCTTATTTTAAAAAGAAATGTTTGACTGCTTATCTAGTTGTCCACATATGAAAATATACTAGTATTTTGTTCGTGTATTGTTACGGTGATATTTTTTAAAAATATAAAAATTCATATCTTCATGTGAAAAAAAATAAAAATAAAAATAATTTAGTAATTAATATAAAATTTAATCATAAATACATAATTAATGTAAAATAAATGCAGAATTGGAAGAAAAATTAACATTCATAATTTAAGAAAAGTTAAAATCATAATTAATGATAATCTAAGAAAAAAAAAATAGAGCAATTGTACTCCTAAATTATGCAGTATTTCTTATAGCAATCAAAATTAAGAGCAAATTATAATTTCAACACAAATGACTATAGAGATAGTAACATTATTTGACGAATAACACAATTCGATGATTGATATCTCTAGAAATTTAATAAAAATCTGGACAATTGTAGATCAGAATATTTACGTGCTTAATTAGGAGTAGAGAAGAGATATATTTCAAAACCTCGCTTGAGTGATCTAATTGTTGTTTTTAAACAAGGAGATATTAAAATTTATATTAGTAGTTAATGCCTATAATTGACTAATTGGGGATGTAGCTCAAATGGTAGAGCGCTCGCTTTGCATGCGAGAGGCACGGGGTTCGATCCCCCGCATCTCCATGAAAGTCAACTTTTACTTGATCCCTTTTGTATATTATTTTGTGTTTTAATACGGACTTCTCCGATTATTCTCGCGTATCGATCAGAAAACCCTTCCCGCTTTCCCCCAAACTCACCATTTCACTCTATCTTCTTCCCTTCCATGCCCCGCCTCTCCTCTTTCACCCTCTCTCGCTGTCTCTCCACAGTTGTCCCCGCTTCCCTACCCACCCCTACCTCTCCAAACGACCCTGCCTTCCTTCTCCGCCTCCGCACCATCCTCCTCTTCCAGCACCAGCGCTCCCCTTATTCCTCCCTCCACCGCCGGCTCTCCCCCCTTCTCCCATTCCCTTCCTCTTTGCCTCCTCCTTTCCTCCACGAACTCTTCCTCCAGACCTGTCTCTCTTACCTCTCTCCTATCGTCCCCTCCACCGGTTCCTTCTTTACCTCCACCCCTTCCCTCTCTCCTCTTCTACCACGTTCTGTTACCTCGACATCCTCGGCAAATCTCATAACATCAATCTTCTCCGGTCAACCTTTCTTTCCTTTCTCCCTGACCCGAATATTATTATCCTGTGCCTAATCTGCTGTACTGCTCGGGGCTTGGCAGAGGCAAAATTGTGCAGGTTTTCTCTCTGATCAGCATTCACCAAACCTAGCTTTGTACTGTTCAGACTCTGAACTTGGTTATACTTATTCGCACAATTTGTGAGAGGAAGTTGGCATCGCAAAATCAGTGGCCTTTAAAGTTAGAAGGCAACTTGATATTGAGCTTAATGAGGAAACTTACAGGTTTCTGTTTTTAAGATTTTTTTCGTACCGGTGAAATTGTAATGGCAACCAAATTGTGGAATAAGATGGTTTCTGAGGGGGCTTGAACCTGATGTGGAATCGTATATGGAGGTTGTCAATACTTTCTTCAAGTATAATCGTTTTGAGGATGCAATGCTGATATTTAAATCCATGCGTGAGAGGAGATTTTATGACCTTGGTATTGATTCTTTTAATGTAATTATTACATGGCTGTGTAAGGAAGGGAGGATGTTGTATGCATACACGCTGTTTGGCGAAATGCTTAAGAGAGGAGTTCAATTTGATACTGCTACTTTAGGTGAATTGATATATGGGCTTATGGTAAGGAGGAAAACTAGGGAGGCTTATAGGGTGTTTCATATGGTTAGGGAACCAAGTATAAGTTTTTATCACGGTTTGATGAAAGGTTTATTGAGGATCAAAAGAGCAGGGGAGGCAACAGAGGTGTTGAAAGAAATGCTTAGGAGAGGATGTGAGCCTAACATGCACACATACGTAATGCTTCTTCAGGGACATTTGGGGGAAAGAGGAGAAAAGGGAGGGTATCCTTATTCATATAAATAAGAATACACGTTAGTAATGATTAACAATCATTGCTAAGGGGTATCTTTATTTATATATATATAGACTATATATCATTAGATGTGTTATCTATATCTATGTTAATGAAAAAAAAAATGACATTGAAAGAAGTTTGAACCATTAATTTTTAAAAGTATTATTATGCACCGTTCGATTAAAGACATTTCGGTCACTAAGAAAAAGATTAAAATAATGAACGTCTTCAATATATATGTTCTTTATAATATAGTATAGATATAGATACATAATTTTTTCTTCATCTTCTTCTTTTTTCTGCAAACTAATGGGTATGTTTGGATGGGTATTAAGAAATAGCACGACTAATTAGAATAGTGGTAGAGAGAGCGAATAAATTAGTACATTTTTATTCTTTTATTTCAACTAATTATTGTATATTTTATCAACAACCAGGTGGTATTTGGTAATTCATCCAAAAATATACCAAACAATATTAAAAATAAATACTAATATTTCATCGAAAAGATACTGAAGACAGAAATTAATTTAAATGATGAGAAAATCCTAAAATTAAATCTAGTGAAAGAAAATAAGATATATTTACCATTCAGAGAGGAATTCGGTCATAAAACTGACACAATCTAGCTATCACAATTTTATTTTTTTATTATTTTTTTTAAGATAAGTTCATTTATATTACTGAAACAGATGCAATCAGCACAGCCAAAACTGCTAACTAATTATCTACGGCAAAAGTTCTCATAATTCATTTTATCTTTGTTCCGTCACTTAATCGAATCATTATCTAGCTCTTCTCAAAACAAATCTAATCTCTGTAATGGATAAAAAAAAAAGAATTACTCATAATATAATATGATGAATTAATTGAGACAAACACTAACCTAAAGCTACTTCCTCATTACGATAAATTTGTTCAATCAGTTTCAGTAAGTTTCCCACCAAGTAATTTATACATGCAGGACTACAGACGTGATACAACTTCAAACTAAGTTTAAACCAATCATACAAATGTTCTCATACAGCTTCCAAAACATGAATAATTAATTAAATTTAATCCAATTATCATAAATTGTTACGAATAAAATAAAATTGACTCTCCACTTTGTAATTAAGCCACAGCAGTGTTAGAGTTGGAAGTATAGTCAATGGTAATTAAAAAATACCAGAAAATGATTACCAGTTTAATCTCACTTCTGAGCCATGCTTTATCCTCTAGAATTCAGACTACAAGATAATAAAATTCTCAGATCGATATTACATACTGGGTAGATCAAAAGAAAAATCAAGATTTTCTGATGCAGTGCTGGCGATCACTTCTCTAATAACTAACTACTTGATTGCTAAAGGTCATTAAACCAACCTCAATTACTACCTTTGCAGATCATGGCACCTTGCTGCATAATATATCCCCCCTAAAGGGCGGGGAGAACAACGAGTTCTCATTCAGGCCACGTCGCCCTTTTTTCTGTATCCGTTCGATTTCCGTAAAGATTGACGAGTTGTGATGCGTGTATCTTATTGAGCGCTTCATTCTTATCTCTTCCCCCTTTCTTCTCTCTCCTCCCATGCGCTTCATATTTTCTTTTCCCCTTTTGCAAGCCCTATTCGCTGCTCGCTTCTTCCCCTCAAAAGAAAAGCAAGGGAGAGAAAGAGGGGAAAGGAAGTGCGGTTGAGGGCAGAGAGGTTGGCGATAAATTGAAATCGTGACTCATAGTTGCAAGGGAGCAACAGATCAGTCAGCTTAGGGTACAAACTCGCAGATTAGAATAGATCGAGCAAGGAGCAACAAATCGGGCTGGTGAAGCAACGCAATAGAAGCACCGCGCATCGACAAAGAGTGACAAAGTGCGTAAATAGACAGAGGGAAGAGCAAGGTTAATACTTTCTTTCTTGTTTCTTGATTTCAGAGTCGGAGACTTTTTGCCAAAAAAAAAAGAAGTGTCTCCTCATATGGATAACACTCTACCTTTGTTAAACAACAACACATCGTAACTATTGAAATATTACAGCTTTGTGGAGCTCATTCCGGCATTTGATTATTTGGAGTAATCACAATCCATATTTATAGTGACCTTTTGTTATCTTTGAATTTTCTCGTTCATGATTTCAGAAAAATATAAGGTACTTTTTATTACCGTACTTTTATTTTTGCTTGGCACAATGAATTACTGTACTTGTTATTAATAAAGCAAGTGTCTGTTGGATACATTTTCGCTGACTGATGATGACACTTTGGTTATATTCCTCCCTTGACAGAATGGAATGTGTTAATTTACTACTACTTTGTATTATTTTTTCATTATTTTGAAAACAACAACTAATTTTGCACAAGTTTTCTCAATACTTCAAAAACAGTGGGTGGAGCATGTTGCTGCCTATTTTAGGAATAAGTAATGTACTAATTTTGCTATGGATGAACAAAATTAAGATTGCAAAAACTTCAAAGCAAGCTAAAAGATTTAATTGATTCAATAATGTTACCTTCAACCAGAGCATATGCACTTAATAATGTGAAATTTTAAATGTTTTCACTAGAAATTTCATTTCTTCATTCTTGTCAAGTTAAATCATTTGCTTTCCATGTTAGCAATAACATATTCAGTCTTGTCAGGAGAAGATCAGCTTTACATATACATGACTCCCCTCTGTTATGCCACCACTCCTGGCCTCAACTTGCTATGGTAATCTTTTTTTTTTTGTTATTTGTGACTAAAAATTGCAAATGATATATAAGATAGCGTGTTATATATAAATTGTGTGCTGGTTGTTGAGGAAATGGATACTCATTTTTGGTCATAATTTCCGAACAAGTCTTTAGCAGTTTTCAGTGAACAAGCCTGTATATATAAATTATTTGCTGGCTGGGAGTATTATACTTTACAAGGTACTGACAATACCCCTTAATCTTACCAGTTCATGGCTGAAATATGTTACAGTTCTTTTATGCTGCAGTAGG
This sequence comes from Schoenoplectus tabernaemontani, assembly GCA_037127355.1. Lineage (NCBI taxonomy): Eukaryota > Viridiplantae > Streptophyta > Magnoliopsida > Poales > Cyperaceae > Schoenoplectus > Schoenoplectus tabernaemontani. The sequence continues at coordinate 13,719,553 of CM073752.1, forward strand.
TGATAAAGGCAAGAGTATTTGTTCCCCACTCTTTACTTGGGATCCCTTCTCCTCTCCTCCCAGATCGGCCATGGTACAGGTGAGGATTACTCAGTACCGTTTGCTTTTAAAATTTTCCTGTGGTGGAGTAAGAAGAGCTTGACAAAATTCTAATACCAGAGGATCTTTAGTTTGGCAACTTGGGTTCTGGCTACTAATCGTTTATACTATTTTGGGATTAGAATTAACTTTTTCTATTTTCCTTTCAGTTGATAGGTTGTGTTGTGAGTCGTCACTATATATACTGTACGATAAATAATTTAACTCAATTTAGAAGGGAAGTTCCTTGTTAGGTTACTTTTTAATGAACTAATACATGAAAAAAAAAGATAAAAAATAGAAAATTAGAAGACACGAGTTATTAGAAAGAAAACAAGTAGGTGTTAATTTTGTCTTTAATTGTTACAATTTTAATTTTGTTTTTTGACATCTTCAGAAAGAAAAGTCTCCTTATGCATTTTACATATCGGACCAAGAGCTTGTGGTACAACTTTGATCTTACTTGGAGAAAAAGAGGGGTGAGTGTATATTTATTCTGTATTTATCCAATTAGTCTTTTTTAATTTAAATGCTTTGTGAAATTATTTTATGGATACAGTTTATGTGGAGAGGGTTTTGCATATGTTACTAACCGCAGGCTAATTTTTGAACTCGACTCGTAAATCGTTGCTCTGCAACTATTGCTTTGGTACATTTTCTCTTGAGCTCTTACTAATACAAATTTACCCGGTATGGGTGCCCTAAAGGAATATGATGCATCTCAATCCAGCTCTTATCCGTGAGATTGAGAATTTTGATCATGTTTTACCTTTTTGAGTTTTAAATTAGCAACATACAATATGCTTTTTGTTAATATGCTTTTTGTTCATCCTCAATAGGTCATACGGAAGCAGTTTTGTTTCTTTCAGCCCTGCCATGTTGATACCTTTTATTTTTATTGTGACATTAGCAGGTTTCAAATTTTGTGCTTCAACTAGAGTGAAAGGAAAATGTGTGATTAGTATGGCATCATGTTTAGAATTAAAAATTATTATAAAAAATAATTGTTCTTTTATTGCAGATTTTTTTATTTATCTATCAAGATGAATTAAGAGAAGAAGAGGAATGTCTACTGTCATTGACAGCTGATTTTATCAATTAAGGTTATTTTGTCAAAAAAATAATTTATTTTATGTCTTTTGTGGTATTTCAGCTCCAACATGATCTAATTAGCATTTAGAAAAAATCATAAATAAAATCATTAAGAAAAATAATCTTGAAATTGTAGCATTAAATAATGAGTGGCTTTATATCCCTTGACATGAATTTGCATTATGTATATATTGTTGAAGATGATCTGGTACTGTTAGGTAATTATGCCTTAATTAATGAAAACTCGGGTTTAAATCTCATCATGAAAAGATCCTTATTCTATACTATTCTTGGTTCTCATAGTGTAATATTTGGAATGTTCAGGAATAGATCGCATTTTGGAGCACTGGCTTGTGATAGTATGGATCAAGCAAGGTAAATTTTGTTCTTGCACATTGCTTTGATTTGTTGTCGGCTTTTGTCGTATCATTTAATTTGGATGTTGGAACTTCGAGTTAGTCGGATCTGAATTTTTGCTCGTAAAATCGACGAGCATTGTCGGTTTCGTGCTACAATGTTTTCCTCTTCGGCGATTTTCGACCGTCTGATTTTACAAGCAGGGTCGTGCTCGGTGTTTTTACGAGCAGCAGATGCGAGCATCAGTTAGTCCAAATTTTTTGGCAGGCTTCTCTACAGCTGTTGCTATATCATACATGGTTTAGTGTTGTCACTCTCCATTTTATATCATATATACATATTATTTTCTTATTATGTTCAATTGGCAGCTAAAATGCTAGCTTACGTCACAACTAAGTTTAATGATAATTTTGAATGCAATGGACACCTACTCCAACAAAGTGTACAATCCCGCCGCGAAGCGCGGGGGCGCCACCCTAGTTTTAATAAATCTCGACCCAGTAGCCATGAGAGTCCTCGAGAGGCTCTTTTTATCGGTGTTCATTAAGGCTAGAATTTATGACTTATTTGTAGTCATCTTAATAATAAACCGGTATATTTGTCCGTACTTTGCTATGGGTAATTTTTCAAATATTTTTTATTTTAATTATACATTGACTAATACACAAATAGTTGCATTATTGCAAAATTAAGATAAATCTATGTGAAAATTATTCAATCATACTAAATACAAACAAGTGATAATTTCAGCATTATATTAAGTGGTGAAAACTAAAAGCAGAGAAAATATGAAACAACAAGAAGTTAAGTTGTTTAATGATTTTCACGTATACTTTTTATTTATTTCTTAGTAACATTAGTCTTTCTCTTTTATTTTTTTTGTGAAAGGGAATATTTAATATTTCAATAGCCAGTTATTTGTTATGTTATCATATAATTAAATTTACTACGAACTAAAAAGTATAGGTAAATCATCTTCAAATTTTGATTTATGGGTCTTAATAAATTCTTTATATCAAAATATGATGAGGTATAAAAATTTTCTAAGTATTAGTTTTGAATTTTTAAAAATGATCTAGGAAATATGTATTATTTCATTATTATTATTGAATCATCTTAAAAAAAATAGAACATGAATACTTAAAAAATTCAAAAAATAGAAAAATTTTTATATCTCATCATATTTTGATATAAAAATTTTATTGAAACCCATAAATTAAGATTTAAAAATGATTTATCTATATTTTTTAGTCTATAGTAAATTTAATCATTAATTACGCGTAACACCATAGCCTAACTCCTCAGACAAAGATATAAGTTAGGGGTGCAAAGTAAATAGTAAAAGACAGAGAACTAATGCAATAATGCAAATCTTAACCAATCAATTGCAAATCAGATATTTTAAAAATACCAAAGTAGAACATTTTGTTTCTATTTTTCTTTCTTATTTCTTAGGTGGATTCTTGAGTGATGTTTGTGTAACAAACATAAATAACCAAATAAAAAATTCAGCACATTTGCCACATATGTGATGCCACATACAATTTTATTTTAAAAAAAAATGCTACAAAAATATAAAGTCTGGTCTAATTATTTTGATATCAATCGTTGATGTAATTTTTGACAATAATTTCAGTCATTGCAGGATTAGAACTTTTAAGTGTATGATAAGTAGAGGTAGAAATAAAGATATGGGAGATTCTGCTATGAACTGAAATGTTTTTTTTTTTAAATTTGAATATAAGATGGTTAAAATACTTTTTTTTAATATGATTAGAGAAGGGATTCTGAAGAATAAAAATTATTACTGTTAATTAATAAATTAGTAGTACTCTCTCACATCTACAGACTATCTTGTTAAATATTTGATCTAGAAGATTTAACTACTCTAATAGTATATCAATTGATGCAAACCATTTTGATGATAATTATAGAGTTGGGATGGGTAATTAAACCATGACAATTATATATATTTATATAGAGTTCGTCTATTGTGCTTTCAATAACACTTCAACCGAAACGTTATTAATCCAAATTTAAATTTTTTATGTTCTAAATTTCAATTTAAGTAACTCAATAAAATCTTTATATCATAATCCTATAGAATACTAAATTTCATTGTGTTTGAAATTAGTTACTATACTTAATAATTTTTAAAATATAACACTGAAATAATAGAAAATAATAAAATTTATATGTCAAAAAAACTTACATTTTAAAAATCACCAAGTATAATAAACTAATTTCAAATACGATAAAAATTAATATTTTTAAAAATAATATAAAAATTAATATTTTTACGAAAAATTAAAATTAAAAAAATTATAATATAAATATTTTATTAAACTAACATTAAAATTATTTCGATATTTGAGATCTTTGATCTTACGAAAAATTAAAATTTGATTAAAGGCTTTGTTGTTGATATCATTTCGACCGAAATAATATTGAAAGCACAATATAATATTAAAAACACAATAGACAACTCCTATATATTTATATGTCTTTGATCTGTCAGTTCTGCTTCAAGAATATCAAATCTTAAAGTCATGCATTAACAGAAACAGAACATGTGTCATGCTACCATCAAATGATTAATGAACTCGTGCACAATACTCGTATAAGAACAAAGAATACGCGAACATGCATAACAAAAGCAAATGGTGTCCTGATAAGGAAAAAAATACAGAAGCTTAGTCTTGGACTTCAAAAACTGCATAATGGTGTCCTGATAAGGAAAAAAAACTTTCAAAAGCTTTATTCTAACAAATATGATGATCCCATCTAAATTAAATAAAAAAGGAAGCCCATTGCTTCGCCGCAAAGGTTTCTATATTCAGCTCAAAATTCAGAAAAGATTTCAGAAAAAACTGGGGAAAATGAAATTACAGCTGTAATGTACAAAATAATGAGCTTCGCAAACAGCTTGGACAGAGGCATCTTTCACAACCATATAAAAGTAGGGATACGGTCGAAGGATGTGCTCCAAAATTATTATGCACCTGGTGGCAGGGCTCCATGACTATTCGGCAAAATACATTTCCGCTGTGGTAAATGCCTCAAAAACTCGGTCCTGAAAAGATCTAAATTAATACATATATCAATCAGACGGTGTAAAACTGGGTCTGATTTTATAGTTGAAAATATCAGTGTTTAATATTTCATAGCAGACCCAGTTCAGCGTGATGAATGGTAACTCTATGTGACAAGTTTGAACATACCTTGCCTATAACTTGCAATAAATAAGAAAATAATCAAAGTAATATGATAGTTTTCTGAATTGCGGACAGCACAGATGGTGATGGCCTTGCCTCTCTACGAAGAGACATAAGTTCAAATCCGAAGAATGACATTTAAAAAGGAATAAATGTCGGGGCTAATGGGAGCTCCATCTTTTGAAAATATATATATAATAGTTTTCTAATTGGAATTTATTAACGAAGATAACTTCATAATTTGGAATCTGCTAGTGGAACGTGATACCTCATGCATGTTACACATCAAAATCATGAAATTTGATGCATGTTTTACTGTACATCAGATGGCTTGAACTTGTCAATGGTCAAAATATGGAATTGTTTTGATGGATTCTAACACTGAAGTTGTATGAGAAATAATAGGCAGCCATCTGTAATGCGGACAGCAGGTGGAGCAGCTTTAGAAAGTACAAAAAAAAATTGCCTTGATTGAGAAAAAAAACATTGCCAGAAGTTTAAGTTCATCTGCTGTCTTCCAACCTTATAGTTTTAGGAAGTACAATACTCCATCTATGATGGCCAAATGGTGCAGCTGAGATGTTAATTTGTACCAGAACCATATGATATAGTAATTATGTCTAATCGCTTTCGGAGTAAATTCAGAAATTCAAAAAAAAAAAATCATGTTTACCTATTTTTAATATGGGGTACTGTACTGGAGGTTAAACAACATCTCCCTCCGAATCTCATTTCCCATTCTAATCTTAAAATCTCTTGCAAGATTTTGAACTTTATCATCACTTTCATAGTCCATTTGACGGGAGCACCTTCTCCTGATTTTCTTTAGTGTCTGCTTTGTAGGCATAAAACCTGCCTCAACCTGACATAAACCAAAGAAAATTAGAATTCAAAACCTATTTAGAGTTTAAGAAAACAGCAAGAAGAAAAAGAAATAGATGGAAATTTTTAGGTCAGTTGAATCAAATATTCATACATACCATTTCATCTATGACTTTCAATGCTGATTTAGCATCCCGATTTATAAGATGAGCATCAGCAATCAGAGAGTAAGTTGTGGCATTTGGTTTCACCCCAATACTCACCAGATGATCAAAAACATTACAAGCTTCAGCTGTCTGCCATTAGAGAAAAATCACCTCATAATTTAATAAAAATCGGTTAATACAAAAGGAAACAGTTGTTTTTTGAAAATTATAATTCTACTTTATTCATATCTCTAAGGCCTTTATATAAGCGTACAACCAATATAATAGGCGGACAATCAATCCTAAATCTCTAATTAATACAGAATATCATCTAAGATAGTTGTCATATTTAATAAATCTCAACACTTCCCCTCAAGATGGGCGAAAAACATCCACTAAGCTCATATTGTAACAAAGTCTAACTAGATCGGATGAGATAAGTCCCTTAGTAAGACAATCTGCCACTTGCTCTCCAGTAGCAACATAACTTAATCCCAGTAATCTATTGTCCAACTTCTCTTTGATGAAGAATCGATCAATCTCCACATGATTGGTTCTATCGTGCTACACCGGATTGTTGGCAATACTAATTGTTGACTGGTTGTCACACCATAACTTCATTTGAGTCCCTTGATCTAATTTTAGATCTGCCAATGAACCTTTCAACCACAACATCTTGGCAATTTCTAATGCCATAGCCTTATACACTATCTCTGTTGTCGACCTCGCTACTACCGACTGCTTCTTACTCTTCCAAGAGACCAAATTGTTCCCTACAAACATGCGGTATTCTGATAGAACTCAATATTCAGATGACCATTCTTTCGAAAATTCAACCCCTTCCCTAGTGCACTCTTCAAATATCTCAGAATCTGGTATAATTCATTCATATGACATTCTCTTGGATCATCCATATAACGGCTCACCACGCTAACCGCAAATGAGATGTCAGAATAAGTGTGACTCAGATAGATCAGGTGACTTACCAACCTATGGTACCTCTCTCGATCTATTGGTTCTCCTGTCTCTACGCCTAATTTAGTTTTCTGATCGATAGGAGCAATCATAGGCTTGCACCCTAACCATATTTGTCTCCTTCAACAAGTCTAACGCATACTTCCTTTGAGATAAGACAATCTCTTCTGCTCCACGAGCAACCTCAATCCAAAAAAAAATACCTAAGTTATCTGAAGTTTTTCACCTCAAATTTCTTATCCAATCTCACCTTTAACTGAGCAATCTCCTTCTCATCGTTGTCTGTGACAATCATGTCATCAACGTACACTGCAAGCATCATAGTATGACCTCCATGTTGTCAATAGAACACTGTGGTCAGCATTGATCTGCTGATATCCCATGTCTACCATTGTTTTTCTGAACTTGTCAAACCATACTAGTGGAGACTGTTTCAACCCATATAGTGACTTTCTGAGCCTGCACACCTTGCCTATGGTTTGGTTTGTGTCGAAGTCTGGTGGTATCTCCATGTATACCTCCTCCAATAAATCTCCATGAAGAAACACATTCTTCACATCGAATTGGTGTAAACTTCCACCTACCATTCACCGCCAAAGAAAACAATGTTCTCATCATGTTCATCTTCACCACTGGTGCAAAGGTCTCATCATAGTCGATGTCATACGTCTAGCTATACCCTTTAGCCACCAATCGTGCCTTGTACCGCTCAACCTTCCCATTTGTGTGAAGACTCATTTGCATCCAACAACTTTCTTGCCATGTGGTAGTGACACAAGTTCCCATGTGCAACTCTTATCGAGAGCCCTTAGTTCCTCATGCATGGTTGTCTCCCACTTTGGGTCCCTTTTGCTACCTACCAACATTTAGGTATAGCAACATTATCCAAAGATACAATGAATGTTCCATATTTAGCAGATAGGTTAAAGTAATCAACATACTGATCAATACTTTGTGGAAACCCATAACAGCTGAGAGGATTTCCTGCATTGCTGCGAGAAGTCCTTAACATCACATGGGAAGAATCGAGAGAAATTATATTACCTAAGTCTATGATGGATGGTGTAGGTGTCTCAGAAGTTAGAGAAGGCCGGGACAAATAACTTGACACAGGCGGTACTGTAGGCACATTTTCTTTTCCCCTCCTCTGATACACGTATCTCAGCTTCCCCTTAGCCCGATTTTCTTCTTCTTCCATCACCACATTTTCCTCTTCTTCTGACTCATCACCCTCAGCCGATTCTTGTCTCGAAACAAGGGCCGACACCACCTCTAATTGAATTGATCTTTCACCCACACATTTCTGGCCCTCTCACCTTATTTTTCCATCATCTGGCGAGTCACTAAAAGGTGGATCTACTCTTGAAGGGAAGTATGGCTCCGACTCGTGAAAAGTCACATCGATACTAACAAACAATCTTCTTTCTCCTGGGTTTCAACACACATCCCTTTTGAATAGCCACATCTAGAAGATGTCTATTCTACTGTTCTGCTACCCCATTATGTGTCGCTGTATACAAACAAGTAGTCTGGTGCAGTATCCCTTGTGTAGATAAGTATTCTTGAAATGCCTTGTTGATGTACTATGTTTTATTGTGCGACCGCAACACTTTTACCACTACATCATATTGAGTCTGTATTGCTTTGTGAAAGTCTTTGAAACAAGCAAGTACTTCACTCTTATTCTTCATCAAATATAACCAAGTAACCCGAGAGAAACAATCAATAAAAATTACAAAATATCTATAACTATTAATTGTATTTGCCGAATAAGACCCATACATAAGAGTGAATAAGATCAAAAACCCTAGAACTCCTATTTCCAAAGATATGATAAGAGCTTCTGATTTGCTTTCCTGACTCACAAACATCACATACTAACTTCTCTTTATTTCCCATTCATATAATGAAAGGTATAACAGACTTAAAACAGAAAGTGAAGAATATCCCATCTGCTAGTGATGTCATAGTAATACCTCTTCTATGGTCATCCCATAACCTCCTACTCTTACCCCCTCTACCAAAGATATCAGCACTGAATCCAATTCCCACTCTGTCCATGTACCACAATCCTTTATGTCATGTTTCTGTCCCAAGTCTTCGGACTGTCCCCTTCTCCTGGAAGGTTACCTTGGGAATATCAAAAGAGACAATACAATTTAATTGTAGGATGATAGCACTGATGGACAATAAATTTACTGAAAATGATGGAGCATGTAATACATTGGACAATGTTACTAAATCGATACACTTAACAATTGCCTTACCAATCACAGACTCGGATGTGCCATCAGCTATCAGGATGCTTTCTGGAGGCGTGAAGTGAGTGTATGAAGTGAACTCACTAGATGCCCCTGTCACATGTCAAGATGCACCAGAATTTATGATCCAGTTCTAATGATCTTATGGCAGATTTAGAGACAGGAGCATGTGCAGTACCTGTGGCAGAATGAGCAGAGTAGGAGAGCAGAGTAGGAAAGTTACCCCAAAGTCACATGTGGATGTCTTATCTGTGATTTTCTTCTTTCCTACATCTACTGTCGTTTTTTGCTTCCTTTTTAGTAACTCGAAGAGCTCATGCTCCTCCTCAGTGAGACATGTCTCCTCTACTAATGGGTCTACCATCAGATTTGCCCAGTAGCCTCCACCTCTTCCACCTCTACGACCACCACGATCTCGACCGCGACCTCCAAACTGTCCTCACTTACGTGTCTCTCTCTCCTTAGGTGGCTTTGGACAAGCTTTGCTCAGGTGTCCTACCTCTCCGCAGTTATAACACTTGCAGGTCTCTATCTGTGCACCTGTCATACCTGAACTCAAAGTAACCAAAGCTGATCGAGCCCCTGAAAGCCCACCCGAAGTGTAGCTTCATGCGATTTTCTTCCTGTATCATCGCAGTGATGGTTTCATCTAGTGAAGGGATCTTTGTCTAGGCTAAGAGAACTGATCTCCTTTGATCAAATGTCAGGTTCGGATGAGCCAATAACTACATAGTACACATCTGTTCATTGAACTCCCTACTCTTGCACCCTGGATCATTACAGGTCGACATCGGTGAAAAGTGATCAAAGTCTTACCACAGATGCTCCAGCTCCATGGAGCACTCCCAAATAAACCTATCACCCTGCATTACCGCCTCTATTTCACACTGGATATGGAACACCCTCATGTTATTCTCAGCGCCAGCATAAGTCCTCTTCAATTTTGCCCAGATGTCCTATACCTTACAAATACCATCCACAACTAAAGCAACCTTTGGAACCATTGAGTTCAACAGCCAGGTGTACAACAAAGTATGTATAGTTTTTCATTCATCCTCTTCAACATTGTCACTCACTGGCTCAACTTTGGCTCTTGTCAGATATCTATCTAGTATTTTCTCTATTAAAGCAACCTTGATTTTATGCGACCAGGTATGATATGTACAGTCCATCAAGTTTCAGATCTACAAGAGATAGATCTAACTTCATAGTCTGTGAGTGGGCTAACCCCAACCCCTCGTCTTTCGTAGCACTTAGTTTCATAAGCTGCATCAGAGCTTTCACTGCCACAGCACTTAGCTTTTAATAATCTCTTCCATCAATCAATCTCAAAGATCCAAATCAAAATCACACAGATTATATGCGACTTCCTTCCTTACTTTGATCTGACTCAATCTCGATCTATTTTACTTTTACAACAAAATCACCCTCATTCAACTTCAATCATTCATAGATTTTCCAATACACTATATAACCAAAGACAAACATATCTCTCTTTTCCTTTCCTTTTCTTTTCTTTTTTAGAGAGGCTTAAACTTCAGCCATAAAAAAATAAAAATGTACCAAAGGGTAACACACGACACACGACCGGTGAAGACCTTACGCAGCAAGGGCGACGCTCAGCCTGAACAGAGGCTCGCAACTTGCCTTGGCGACTCATTCTGGCAACCACCTGAAGGGCGACGCAAGCCTAGAGGGCGACACACGACCTGTACAGAGGCTCACGACCTCAAAGATGGGCGGCGCGTGATGCACGTTGGTCGATGCACGAGACCAAGCGTCCAGATGTGAGCGGTATTCCCTTATTCCTTCTTTTATGTGGCTAACCCTAGAAATGGCAGCTCTCATACCAAGTTATTTTTTGAAAATTGTAATTCTACTTTATTCATATCACTGAGGTCTTTATATAGGCGTACAATTAATATAATAGGTAGATAATCAATTCTAAATCTCTAATTAATACATAATATTATCTCTAATTAATACAAAATATTATCTAGAATAGTTACCATATTTAATAGATCTCAACAAGAAACACAAGAAAAAAATATGAGAACATTAGCAAAGTAATAACTCTATTTGTGTAGACTAGTTTTTGCATAACATGTCCCAAGCTAAAATAAAGGAGGGTTGCGTTGGTTGTGGCGAGCCCTGCACTAAAACAACCGATCTTTATGATTTGGAGAAGACGTATGACAAAATACCCAAAAAAAATCATGGGTGCTTGAAAAGAAAAAAGTTCCAACAAAGTACGTTAACCTTATAAATGATATGTACACAAATGTTATGACTAGCATTAGAGCATATAATGGCGAGTCCAATGTATTTTCTATTAAAATAAAATTACATTAAGAGTCAGGATTGAATCTATATATTTTCATCTTAATGATGGATGAGATTACAAAGGACATACAATGAAACATTCCTTGGTGCATGTTCTTTGTTGATGATGTGGTGCTGATTGACGAGAGTAGGATTGGAATCGATCAAAAACAAAAATTATGGAGACGAACTTTAAAATCAAAAAGTTTTAGACCCAGTAGGACTAAAAGTGAAATATGAGGTATCAATTCAACGGTGACTGCTCATATGATGGAGATGTTAGTTTGGACGAACAAGTAGTACCCATAAATGACATATTTCAATATTTGAGATCGATGTTACAGAGTGATGAAGGGATCGATGCAGATGTAAATCATAGGATAAGAGCATGATAGGTGAAATGACGACAGATATCTGGCATTCTCTGTAATAAAAAAATCCCAAATAAACTAAAAGATAAATTTTACATGATGACAATTAGACCTGTGATAATGTATGATGCAAAATATTTGGCTACAAAAGGATAACACATTCAAAAGATGTGTAGCCGAAAAATACAGATGTTGAGTTGGATATGTGGCCGTACAAGGAGAGAAAATCGGAAATGATGATGTACGGGACAAAACTTGACATAGCACCAATTCAAGAGAAATTGATTCAACATTGTTTGCGATGGTTTGGTCATATCCAACGATGACCTCCTGAGACATCGGTACGCAGTGGTCTTCTAGGTCGTCTTGAAAACATAAGAAAAGGCAGAGCTCGACCGAGACTGATATGAGAGGAAACAATAAAAAGATATTTGAAAGGATGGAGTATACCTAAAGAGTTTGCTTTGGATAGAAGTGCTTGGCAGATAGCGATCTACGTACCAGACCATGATCTAGGAGTTAGAGTCTAGCAGTAAAGTATACACTTTAAGTTCTTAAAATTTTTTTTATTTTGAGATTCTAGGGTTTTAGTGTTAGAATTTAGAATTTAGAAGTATATTTCATAATATAAGTTTAGTGTGATCATTATTATTAAGAGTATTATTATTATTATTAATAGTTTAGTACTATCATCATCATTATTATATTATTTTTTTATTTAGTATTTTTTTATTTTTTATTTTTTATTTTATTTTATTTTTTTTAATTTGAGATCTATGATATCAATGCCTTCAGATTGGATTTCATTTCTAACCTACCCTAATTTATTTGAGATTAAAGACTTTGTTGTTGTTGTTGTATTAGCAAAGTAATGGGTACAGTACCTTCTGATGCTTTCCAAATGCATACAGCAAAGCATTGTAAGAATGAATATCAGGTGTCACACCAATCTTCCCCATGGCCTGGAAGGTCTCATAAGCTCGGTCTAGATCCCAAATATTTGCACAGCCTAGCAACACACAATTGAGAGCAGCAACAGACTTGTACAGGTTTTCAGTTTGGCTCAATTTCTCCAACTCAAGGTACACCTGCAGCCAATTGCTGAAAAATCAGAGCCAGTATACTGATATACAAAGAATTTGCAACATCAAAAATATATATTCATAGCTAGCACAGTTTACTCAGCAAAATAAATATTCTAATCTAGATGAAGCATCCATGCTACGACAAAATTATCAATCAAGATTCCTGTTCAACTGATGGGTCCTCTTTCTGACTTTACCAAGAAGCTAGGACCATACCATTCATTAGCGGAGTGAAAGGCAACAAACCAGATTATCCCAATCAATGACCTGCCTGGTCAATTTTTTATTTTTTTTTTTGTTTACTGGTTGTGTTGCATAGGGAACACAAGTTCAGTTTCTTTCCTGGGTGTCTCTGCAGGTCTAACCACTCTTCCACTCATTCAGCTTCTTCATGTTAATGCAGACTAAATAAATAAAGCTGACAACATAATAAAAACAAAAGTAAGCAGAGAAAGAAACGTAGCAAAAATGCATACCAATATTAACATAAACATATGACTATTATAAAGAAATGATATATAGAGACGGTTTTTTCAGGTATTTAATATGGTGAAGTAACTTCCTACATGGTAAAACCTACCGTATCAAGCGAAGAGAAACCATTACGTGAGCATGCTATAACCAACGGATTCAAGGATGTAAATGGAGATAATAGCTCAGGATCAGTGATCTCAGCATCGCCATAGGCCATCTCAAGCTCATTGAGTGTCTCAAAAGCCTTCTTCACCTGCCCCAGAGAAGCATGTGCATTTATCTTCATGAGGTATGTCTCTGGATTCGGCACCTTCTGGCGCAGTGATCGTTTCAGGATCTGCCAGCTCCCATCAAGTAATTTTGAGTCATATGTTCGACTGGCCGTGCCAAGTGCTGCAGCAGCTAAGCCCTCATCAACAGAGAGCAACACTGGTGGCCGCAACTTCTCGCCACGCTCAATCCACCGTGCAAAAAACTCGAGGGACTGGTAGGCAAGTTTTCTGTTGTCTGATCTGGAAGCGACTTCTGCTGTGTAATGGCACAAACTCCAGGTCGGAGCCAAGTTCTTGTTCTCAGCTGACGCCTAGGAGGGGGCAAAACATATTCACTGAGAACATTCAGCATTATAAGCAAGGCTTATTTCACATTCCTATTTTATGTTAGGTTACATTCTTGATTAATTGTGTTTTTCTTTTCCTAATAGGAAGTCATCTTTAACCATCTTTCAGCAGCTCAAGTCATCATCACTAAAATGCTCCCTAAAATAAATTTCCCCACTATCAGTGTCATCATATTTCAAATGATATATATTGGTTGTTGTGGTCTTACTTTAAAACTTTTTGCCTAAATTAGGTAGCATTCCACAGTAATCTGGAGTTCCAGAAGAGATTTTGTGACAAATCAAAAGCAACCATTTGAGTTTTATCTATTTTAGCATCTGTAAGATCAACATTTATCTAGAAAGTGAACAGTACATTAGAACGTCCATATCCAAAGAGAATCAAAAGAAATAACTGCACATATCTGCACAACCATACCTTACATTTATCAATGAAGGATGTAGCTGCATCCGGCTTGTTAGAGTTCAAAAGAAACTGTATACATCCATTGTAGACACCTGGATTTAGTGTTCTTCCATATTTGAGCATCAAATCCAAGTATGTCAACGCCGTGTCAAAATGTTTAGTTCTAATTAAAAGGCCTACTACCAGGTTGAAAGATCCATCATCTGGCAAAGGGCCTTCTGCCAGCATCCTGAATTAAAAAAAAAACTTAAATCAACTCAGAATTTTATTACTATGCTCACAAATCTGTTACTTCAGAATTGCATCCTGCATATTGTACAATAAATTTGTTGACCAATATACTGATATTCTGGGATATTATCACTCAAAAAGCAATGGCAAGGACAAAGACACCTATTATAACGAGAGATCTAGCAGAGTTGAATAATGAAGGAATATCAAGTACTAAAAGATTCATACTTTTGAAGTGTCATACAACAATATCATCTCAAACATTTTCAAAGAAACTTGAAAATCAAGAAAACCGTTCTGAACCAATCTTGCACTTTATTGCATCTCTACTTCTTATTAAACACGTAAGTGTTCTGATCCTGTAACGGTTCAGATTTGTTGTTAAATTTCTAGAGCTAATATCAATCATCGGATTGAGTTATTCGTCAAATAATGTTATTATCTCTATGACCATTTGTTTTGAAGTTATATTTTTCTCTCAATTTTGATTGCTACACAAAATGTTGTATAATTTAGGAGTACAATTGCTCTACTTTGTTTTTTTTTTAGATTGTCATCAATTATAAATTTTAACTTTCTTTAAATTTTAAATGTTAACTTTTCTCTCAATTCTGCATTTATTTTACATTAATTATGAATTCAAGATTGAAATTTACATTAATTACTCAATTATCTTCATTTTTATTTCCTTTCTTTTCACATGAAGATATGAATTTTTATATTTTTAAAAGATATCACCGTAGCAACGCACGGACAAGATATTAGTTTTGAATAATGTGTATGAAAAATCCAACTAACTTATGCCAAAACAGCTGCTATAACCTGATTCTGACTACCTATATAACAATGCCACCTTGATGATACTTACTTATCAAGAAGCTGTGTAGTTGCCGCCACAAGTGCTGCTTTTCTTTCCTTATTGTCAGCACTCTCATTCTGCTGGCTGTCTATACTTTCCAGTTCTTTAACCATGGACTCAAACACTAGGTTAAAAGAAGCAGTGTTAGGCAAAACACCAAACTCCTGCATCTCTTGAACCAGATCCAGCAACTGAGCAGACTCCGTTCCCAACATGAGTTTAGCTCTTAAGTAATGGTTAAACAGATTCACGTCAGGCTTATTTGGTTTACCAAATCCATCTAAGCTCCTGACCCAGTACTCAAACACCGATTCAATGTCCTTCCATCTCTGTGAGGCAATGTAATCAGCAAAAAGATTCATGAGACCGGAGAGATCCGGGGTTTCAGAGAATGCCATCATACGGGCAGCCACGACAGACTGGCCGGGCACAGGGAGGATGGAGGCGGCATCAGCAGCTGTTGTCTGGGGGCTCCTCCAGTTCTCATTGTAGAAGGGGCTTCCAGTGGAGGGATTGGGAGGTAGCGGGGTTGCAGAGGAAGGCGGAGGTGAGGGTTCGAGCTGGGGTTCCTGCGAGAGGGGTGGGAAAGTGGAGATGAGGCGATGAGGTAAGAAAGGAAGGAGTTTGGGGAGGAAGGCGTGGGATCGGAGGAGAGCGGACTTGGCAGCCATGGATGATGCCCGAAGGGGCTAGGGTTAGGGTTCTAGGAGGTTTCAGCTCAGAGAGTGAGGCGCCCTTGAGTCAATTGACGCGAGTGGCTTGCGACTCGGTAGTTTGCGCGCGCTCAACGAGACCGAGGAGAGAGCGCCCAATGCTGCGGAAGTGCGGAAGTGCGGAAATACGGAATGCAGGTGAAAATCATACTTGTCCCATGACAGCGATGTCATAATTTTTTATCTATAACTTCAGAACTCAAATAATAAATTATTATTATTATTATTCTGAATTTAATTATAAATATTTAAATAAATCATCGATATCCGTTATTATAGTTTTGCTGACATATTTTTTATGACAATAAATACAGATTCGAAAACCATGAATATCGTATGGAGTAGCTGAGTATGGATGTAGACAAATTGGACCAGATTGTAATTTTTCGGTATATCAAAATTTACATTTTGTTTGATAGATAATTTATTTTTAAATATTTTTGTTGTCGGGTGTCTATCATATGAGTGTTAATGGGTTTCATCGGATCGGGTTAGATTTAGATTGGATTTTTTTTTTTAAAAAAAATCTTGATTCAGAACTAAATAATAAATTTTGACCTAATCCAATTTCCTAACATCCGTTCCCCAATCAGTGTGGAGCCAACTTACACATCCAAACTCTTTACTTGTTATTTGGATTTTCTTATCTTTTGGAAAAGTAAAGAAATAAATAGCTCTGATAACGGTTAAGCTATCAGATTCCTTCCCCACCCTGTATAAGTTTCTCTTCAATCAGAGCTACGAGCGGGTTCTATTCGGTTATATGTTCTATTTTTCTAATAGATATTAGCGGCTATCTATTGCATATGTTAAGATAATTAAGTATTTATTTATTATTTTTTATATATTTTTAAATAATTTAATATTAATTAATATATAGTTTTAATTAATATTAAATCATAAAGTAAATTTAAAAACATAATTAATCTAATTTATTTATTCTCAGATCATTTCACATTAGATTAGATCGAATCAAAGATTGACATCCCTAATTTTTTCACTGATTGAGTTTTTTTTTATGTTTTTAAATTGAGTTTTATTTCTAACCTATCTTAATTTAGTTGATTTATTTGAAATTAAAAACTTTATCATTGTAATCTTTCCACTGACTTTCTCATCTGCCAGATTTTTTTTCCATAAAACATAAAATTTCCTTCATTTCTTCGTCATTTCTAGTCTTGCTACTCTGATCTCATATTTCTCACTGTTTCGTCTGTGATGGACCCTTTATCCCCTTCCTTCACCACATTTTCTCCGCCTCCTCTCACCGACACCTTCTAATACCTCTTCATTCCACCTCTCTTTCGACTACTATATCTTCACTAAAGCACGAACCTTTGATGAAACCAATGAGAAATTATTGACTCGACGCGCTAAATTTTTTATTATGTTGACGAGGTGTGTTTTTCTTTGAGAAGATAATATATGTATTATTTTTAAAATTTTATTTGTATTTTTCCCTCAAAAAAAATATGCATACCATAAAAAACATAAAATGCATGTTTTGTAAAAAAAAAAAAAAAAAAAAAGAGAGAGGACGACTTGCAAAATTATTTTCAAATTATATATTTTATGCGCAAACTTTAAGATGTATTATAAAACATAAATTCTTAATTCAAATTACATGATGGCTCTCAAAATTATTTTTAAATTACACCAAATTAGATACACGCCACTCTAAGTTATACGGGATATGTGATGACTATAATTTCTCATTTTGATAAATACTTTTAACTTTATTTTTGTTGTCAAATAAATAGTTGTAACTCCATTTTGACTATAATTTTCTAAATTAGATACACACCACTATAAGATATATTCTTATGAGACATATTATTTTTTCTAAAATAAAATTAAGTTTTTCGCTATATTCATAAATTATTGACAGTAAGAAATCTACTAAAAGAGTTAAAAGTTGCGTACCTTAATTGTTATAATTATTTTTTGGTATTGGTTTCTTTCATCTCATGTGCTAGCAAATAAAAGAATAAATCATAGTTTGGTTATCTAATTTTCATAATATAATAATAAATAAAAATTATAATTATAAAATTATCATTAATTAAAAACTAAGTAAATTTTATACTCATTCAGTAGGCAAACTTTTAACATGAAAATTAGAAAATTTCTAATTAAAATGGATGTATATATATTATATTTATAGAAGTATAATACATAAAATATTTTTTGGAATGTGTGGCCTACACAATGAACGCAACAGAAATTTCAGGTGAATGCAAGGTAACGTAATAAAAAATTTAGCGTGTCAAGTCCAATGCAAGAAATTTTTTAGTGTATCGGATCTTCTGCGACACATATTTTTTTCGAAGTGTCAATCACTTCGACACACTAAACAAATTCTCATACCGGTCTGACACACACAAAAAATTTAGTTCCTCCTATTTTTTGATATCTGATTAATATTTTCCTACATATTTAAATTCGGAATTTTGAGTTATTAAATAAAAAAATCGGCTATATGTTCACTAAAGCACAACCATCAACGAAAACACGTATACGTTTGTTTTGAGATCGTTCTTACTATTTCAGCTTTTGAGAGACTCAATTAATGGACTTTCTGAAATTTTTAGATATTGAAGGAGCAATCGGGTATTTTAGTTTACTGGAATTAATATTTGAAGTGTTCTTTCTTAATGATTCTTATTTAACTATATAACTATGATTGTAAAAAAAAATGTGTTTACTTTGCATATTATGATTGATTTAATGATTCTATTTTTTTTATTCGGAAATAGAAGCTTCATTAGGCTGTTTATTAAGAAAGGGATACAATAATGTTTTTGTAAAGTAGATTTTAAGTTAGCAAAATGCTTAAGCCATGTGAAAGAATGACTTGAAAATTTGGGCAAGGACATTTGTGAGCTTAAGACTCCTTAAGACCTTAAGGCCTAAGAAGAGTTAATCTTCCCTTGCCAAACAAGTGAACAACACCTATGTTCTTACAAGGTATAGGTCACACATAGACAGCTTTGCCGCAATTAACTTGTTCCTGCTTACATTATGTATTAATTAACATTATATTTGACCATGGATAATGTATACATATTGAATTTTTTTAACAATTATTAATTTATTATACATAAAATAATCTTTTGGACAACAGCACTCCCTTCTAACAGGCCCAATTCAAAAAGAGAGTCAAGTCCATTCTAGAAGCACAAAAACCCATATCGTCTGTGACCTTATCTAACAATACCCGATCCAACCTGATCGGCCTGTCAGCACATCCTTGTACCAGAACCCAACAATAGAGCCTAGCCAATAAAAATAACAATAATAACATATGTCCTTGTGAAAACAAAAACTGTGACGTGCACAGCACAAAAAATGACCTGTATCGTATGGATTTATCCATTCAAAACACCTTTACAGCGGTATATATCCATCCTAGATCTCTTTTCCCACAAAAGATCTTCAAGCCATCTATCGACCTGCAATAAAACATTAAATTGGATATCTCAAAATAATGTTTTTGCTTTCAAGTTTCAACAATAATAAAACCACTGTAATGGACAACACAAAATACAGTTTTTAGTAATAATAAGTTTTATTAAATTAATATTATTAAAAATAAGAGTGAGAAACGTAAAATTTCAAATATACGAATGGCAGCGCGCCACTACCAGTGGCGCGGACGAAACGCGCCACTGTCAGTGACGTGTTTCATTATTTTTAGGAAACGCGCCACTGCCAGTGGCACATTTCGTCCAAACCCTGCGCAAGTGAGATGGAGAGGCGCTGCGCGTTTTGTATATATACGAAGCAAACGCGCCCGATCGCCGATGGCGCGTTTCGTAAAAATAATGAAATGTGCCAGCTGCATGCAAGCGTGCGCTACCGCCATTCGTATATTTGAAATTTTACGTTTCTCACTCTTATTCTTAATAATATTAATTTAATAAAACTTATTATTACTAAAAACTGCACAAAACATGGAGGGGAAAAATACTTTATTCAAATCAACTGGGTACAGCTGATGAATAGACAACGTGGATACGCCAGAGTCATGCCGGCTCGTGGGTGGTAGCAACTTGCTATTTTCCAAAAGCTCTTCCAAATAAGTGTTATTCTATAGAGTGGGATCACTTGACAATGGGTTATTTTGACAATGAACTCTTGAATAAATAGAAAAAAAAATTATAAATATTTTCTTTTACTTATAGATTGATAGTGTTTTAAATTTTATGTAATTTCATTATCATTTAATAATCCATCAAAGATCCTCAAAATATTATATAATTTATAACGATTATAATTTAACAGTTTTTGATGGAATATCAAATAATAATGAAATTGCATAAAATTTAATACACTATCAATCTATAAGTAAAAGAACATGTCTATAAAGTTTTTTAATATTTATTCTAGAGTCCATTGTCAAAATTGTCAAAATAATTTATTGTCATGTGATCCCCAGTTCCCCACCCTATTCTATAAGGTACAAGAAAAATATTTAAAGCACATACAGATTGTGCATTAGTTAGTCTAAGAAATACAAAAAAAAAACAAGCTCTATGGTATTACTGACCTTACCACCATATGACTCACAATTTAGTATTTTATCTAAATCAATTTGACATCTTGTTGTACATACTATGGTTGCAAGGGAGTTAATACCATGGATTTTTATTTTCAGGTCTTCTAACTAAGTTGCCTCCTCCTGTGCAGAGATAAAATTAATTTGTTCAAAATAGCAATGTCCTGCAAAAAAAAGGGCAGTGAGCAATCCATAAACATGAAATATGATATACTAATGAAGTTAGTCTAATGAAAGAGTCAGTATCAGTATTTCAACTCTTGTCAGTACCAAATCATACCACTGATTCAGTACAGTTGTAGTTATAAACTTATAAATAATACTAGCGCCAAACTGAAACCTTTCTATTTTGTACACCTTTGGGCCTTAACACAGGATAAAGGAATTTTAATTGAATCCTTTAACTTAACACCAGATCTTCTTTCTTTGTTTTATTAGATGATGCAATTTAACTAAGAGAAGTAAAATCATAATGGAGAAACAAGAAGGTACCGCAAATGCAATCTGGAGAAAAGCTTCAGGGAAGGAACCAGAATCAACACGCTTGCTGATCTGAAGTTTAAGTTCTTTGCATCAACAACCTACTTAGAAAAACATAGATATTAATGCAACTGAACGTAAGAGAATCTTAATGAACAGATGGTTGTACTCCTCGAGAACATATACAATAAACAGGCCTCATAATGGACTGACATTTATAAGTCCATACTGAAATCTCCTAGTCCTGCGATTCTCTTTTCATAAGACCAGTGGCATAGTTTGATTCAGAACTTCCTGTTTGTACTTTCCAGTGTTGTGCTTCTCATTTCATTAGAACAGTGGCAAAGCTTGACCAATTTGTTTGGATTGACCTTAAGGTAACAAGGTTTCAGAAATTGACCTTAAGTTCTATTTTTCTTTGTCAATAGCCCCTTGTGTCCATTCTATAAAAACTTGACAAAAAGTTTTCTTCTATCATCTTTTCGGAAATGAGGAAACCCTTATCCTTCCATAAGTTCCATCCCTGAATAAGAACTCACCATAACTTAGAATCAAGCTTAATAGCTGTCTCTAGTTGATCATCCAGCCACAGAAATGGACACAAGGGGAGTCTGGTCCACCAAATCAGTCGTCTTTAGTAATATGTGATCAAGCCCGCACAATTACAAACATGATGGAATTAAAGTTTGCCTGCAGCAATATATATTATAAATAAAACAATAGATACAAAATGATTAAAAAAAATAATGATTGGAATCTATTGTGAATGAATCAGCCTCAGAAGTAATAAAGCCCATAACAATAAATCCTTTTCCTACAGATTAACTTTCAATCTAGCCTGGAGTGAAATGTTGATGCATAGCTACTGGAATTGGTGCCATTTATGGCATCATACTAAAAAGAGAAACCTATTCTGTAAAACAAAGTTAAAGATTAATAGATGGGAGTCGGTATTTAAATTTCTGACAGTTGCATACAAATTGAAGCATAAAGGGCCAGAAAACACACATTTCTTTCCTTTGCACAAGTTGCTCTAGAGCTTGAACAAGGCTATGCTTGACAGTGCAACAAACACACCCATTCGCCAGTTCAACCCACTCTTCAACAAGTGCACCACCTTGCCCTTCATTGATCATGGATCTTTTCACTCCAATCTCCTCCCCAAACTCGTTCAGTATTACTGCAATCCTTTTCCCATGTTGTGCATTTAATATGTAGTCAACCAACTGGAAAAGAGGCAACATTAAAAATATTTTATCGGTTTTGATACTTAACAATTGAAATACAATAGGTAAGAGAAGGACTTACTGTGGATTTCCCAGGCCGAGATAGCCCGTGATGACTGTAACTCCGACAGGATCTCCGGCGACTAATTCCGGCAGCATTTCATCAGGAATTTAGTCCAATGGAACAGCAACAGGAGGATTATCATCTCCCTCGATGGATCTCTTAGAGAGACAGAGAAAAGGAGAGTCAGAGATATGGATTGACGACCGAATGCCGATGCTAGCTTTCTTCCCGGTTAGTATGAAAGAAAAACAGATGAAGGCTGTGGCGAACCAGCGAAGTGAGAACGAAGAACAAAGCACCGTACGCTCCAAGGCTCCAAACCTCCGACTATTATTGTTGTAAACTAATTTGTCTGGACAATGTCGGGGCTAGGCTGAAGTTCGGGTTAGCAGCTTAAGTCGAGTTGAGTTAATTTGGTTCGAACTAATTTAATTTGAGTTAATTTAATTTGATAGTTAAATAAACTGAATTTGAGTTGGGTTAACTCGACTCATAACTCGATTCGGTTCGAAATATAATAATTTATATTTTTTTCCGATAAATTCTAATAAAATAATTCATCTCTCATTATCTTTTATCATCACATCATCTTAGTGGTTGTTGATATATCAATTTTGAACCAACTCATGTATCAGTCTTGTAGATGTATAAATCTTGTAGTTTGTAGATGTACTAAATCTAAATATCAAACTGAGTCAACGTACATGTATCGGCTCGTGAGCTAACTCGTGAACTAACTTGAATAGTAGTGAGCCAAGTTTGAGCTAGGTTTTTCAGCTCGAAGCATTTCACGAGCTCAGCTAGACTTGACTAGAATTTTTATGAGCTGAAATTAAGTTAACCTCGACTCGCTCGAATTCGACTCATTTGCAACCCTAATTGGGCCTCATACTTAAAACGGTCCGAGAAAAAACAAGGATCAAACACACTACTAATATTTATATGTATATCTATACTATAATATATAACTTGAATTTATCCACTAATATTTTAATTTATCATTAAAATTAATTAATTTTATAAAAATGATAGTTAAAATTTCAATGAAACTCAATTTTTTTTATTTATTATTTTATTATTTATAAAAATCTAAAAAATATATTCAATATATTAAAATCAATTTAATTTATTTAAAATTTAAAAAATATATAATTAATTTAGATATACATTATATTTAATAAAATATATTATTTATTTATAATAAAATTAACGGTAGATATAAATATTTTTAAAATAAAAAATCAGACATATTTCTCATAATATTTAACGTATAACATATTTGAATGTCACCCGTTCAGCGTTTGAGATGACGGTCTTGAAGTAGGCCCACAGGCCACAGAACACTCTCTTCGACCAATCAATCCACTTTGTCAGACGGAGAGAAGCATCAATTTTCATAAAAAAAGCTTCGATTACTACGAAGAATACCAAATAATTTATTTTTTGGATTAATCTTTTGACAGGTCACTGAACTTTGATATTTATTCATATTTGATCACTTAACTTCTATTTATCCATTTTTAATCACTGAATTTTGATGTTTATCCATATTTGCTCAATCCTATAAGTTTTTTCATTCAAAAATAATTGAAAAACTAATGAAATAAACAAATATAATTTTATTTTATTTATTTATTTTTCATTTCAATTAATTTTGACAACAAATATAATTATATTTCAATTATTTTTGAATAAAAAAACTAATAACAGTGACCAACTATAGATAAACATCAAAATTCAGTGATTAAAAATAAATAAATAAAAATTCAATGATCAAATATGAATAAACATTAAAGTTCAGTATCCTCTTAAAAGATTAACCCATCCTCACACCAAGCATCTGAACCTTGTATTCCCCTCGAGCAGTTCCAAACGGAATTACGTTCATGCGGGCTATAATTTTTGGGAAAAAAATTAAAAAGTATCACGTTATGTCCAAAAAATTAGTAAAATATAGAAAAAAGTATCAAGACGAACCTGCTTTGTCATCACGTTTTGATAAGATGTCGTCAATTTTTTTGGGTCATTGCTTGCATGCTCTATGCAGGTTCAATGCTTCCATTTCCTTCTTGTCGAACCACTTAACACATTTATACCTTGTTCCCTCCATAATTACCGCAACCGGTAAAGTCCGCTCAACTCCGAACAAACTATTCAAAGCTTCAGAACCATTGCTGGTCATTATACCCCATCGATGTCCTCCATCATAAGTTTGTGCCCACGAAGTAAAATTAGGACGCTCTTTATCATCATTTTCTAATCTTCTTCTGAGTTTTTTTTTAAAAAATCATAAGCCTTTTTGTTTGATCTCCTCAACATTCGTCATCTCTCTATGAAACGATGCATTTTTTTCTTATTTGCTAGTCTCCTTCTGAAATCATCCCTGAGATTATCTTTTTTTTTTCTAGATTTTTCGGCTTTCTTATATAAATTTTCTGCAACGTGTACCACATTTCCACGTTCTACAGACCATCCCAAATACGGCCGCTGAAAAACTCTCTTTATTCCCCTATGACGGTCGGATATAACATATATTTTTATGTTAGTTTGGATTACTTCATTACGGACTCATCGCATGAACTAACCCCAATTATCCACATATTTTCTTCATCCACGATCCCAAATGCTAGAGAAAGAAGCTTATTCTCTGCATCGTATCCGTACGCCATCAATAATCTACCCTTATAATGGTCTGATAAGAATTCAGCGTCAATGGTTATAACATACCTTAAATGTTTGAACGCTACAATACACGGTCCATAAGCCCAAGCTATAGATTTAAATATTTTGACATTATCATCCGAAATATCAAACATCAATATTTTATATTTTGTACCATGAGTAGTCCGAGCAATCGCTCCCAATATTTATGGAAGCAATGTATATGACCCTTCACAAGTGCCAAACAATTGTTTGATTGCTATTTCTCGACCACACTAAAGTTTATTGTACGTTGGTGCCACACCAGGATATTTCATTTTTATAATCATATTGATTTGTTGCAGTGTTAGAGATATATCTTTTTTAAAATGTTATCGAACACAACCTGCAATCAAATTAGATGTGAGTTATAAGTGTTTGCAGTCTCCTGGTAGTCTTCTACAATTGTGAGGGTTTTTATTTGTAATGATCCTCCATGTGGTTGAGCCCTCTTCAGGTCTAGCGTATAATCTCCAAGGGCAATTCTCTTCTTTGCATTTCATAATAAGTCGTGTTTTATAACTTTCTTGTATCCAACATTGAATATTTTTTCTAACACTCTAATTACAAATTACCCAATTTAAAGTCGATTTAGAAGCAAATATTCTATTTTCAGCTAACTCATCATCGTGTCTTAATCGAGATTCATTTGCACCTAAACGGTCGAACATCTCAAAATTGTTCAACGCTTCTCAGTTCGTCCGGTAACTAACAATGTAGTATCGCATCTCTGAATTTCTTCATTTTCAGATTCATCATTTGAAAAATCCGACTGCTCAGTGTAATCTTCTCATGTTTCTACTTTACTCGAATCATACGGACCAATATCATCTTGCTCATCCTGATCATCGCTTAATTTCATTACCGTTTGATCAATATTACTTTGCTCTTCAACCCTAGCAAGACTCAAATTAACATCTAAAACGTTTAAGTTACAATCATCATCTAAGTTACCATAGTTCTCTTGAAAATTCGATTGATCATAAGTACTGCTACTACCTCCAAAAAATTATAGGTATGACATTGTGACACTGTCGGGTTCGATTGTTGGTAAACAGATGGATACAGATGCGAATAAATACTACTATCATAAGTATAGTTCGTATAATATCCGTCTTGATTAAAATTAAATATTATATTTTAAACCTGATTTGGATAGGAATTGCTTTGATCATAGTTTGAAAATATTCCCGCAAAAAAATTACTACCGCTCGGTTCTCCCGCGGTGTAATTTTCTTCATCAGAATGATCAAAATTTAAATCTGGTATCAATTGGAAGAATGAAAAATTTAGATATTTGTAAGAGAGATATTTCGTGTTGTGTTTGTGAGATGAGGAGAGCGACAGGTGGGTGAATTTATAGTGATCAAAGACGCTCGGCATTGTCAGCATGGCATTAACACGCATTGTAGCAAAAAGACGCCATCATAATGGCGCGTTGTCTCAAAGACGTCACTGGTAGTGGCGCGTTTACTCAACGCCACTACCAATGACGCGCTGTCATTCACATATTTGAAATTATATTTTAATCACTCTTATTTTATTAATATGATTATTATAATTATTATATTAAAAAAAATCTGCTCTTCCTTCTTTACAAATTATTTATAGTTACTACGTAGAGATGATAGTGTCCTTGATCTTATATTAGGATTTTAAAAATCTGATTGTAATAGTTTATCGGGTTTAAATCCATTAACTTCTAAATAAAAAATAATATTTTAATATATATTCTTACCTAATAAAAAATTTATTAGAATAATAACATTTTATATATTAAAAATAACAATAAAATAAAGCTCAAAGTAATAGATAATCAAGTTGATGAAGAAAAATTTTCGTCTATAAAACTTTATATTTTGATATATTTGCATAATTATTTTCCTCAATGATTCTCCGAAAATATTACGAAAAGTTGCCTATGGCATCCGCCCCTGCCTATGGTTCTGGTGACCAATTTGGTTTTCTGGTGAAATTTATATTTTGTTTCTAGTATTAGGCGTGTACGAAAATGCTGTTTCTACAATGAAGCTTTACCAGACTTGTCGATCAGATTATGGACCGTCAGTTCTACAATGTAGCTTTAAAGGTCGTCTTCCCCCTTCTAGATGGTAAAGAACTCGCATCATGCTTGCTCGTGTGCTGTCAATGGAGAGACATAGCATCTGATGATTACATCTGGAAACTTATCTGCACCCAAAAGTGGCATCAATTACCAAAAAGCCACCTTCCGGCAAAAGATACGCTGCCTTTTTGCTTCCTTCTCTGAGTCGCATATTCAACCGGCCCTCCCCCTACCCCGCTTTCCTTCAATGATCTGGTCTTCTATATTGACCTCTGGTCTGAAGAAGCGCTAATTTTCTCAAATGCCATATCAGGATCCGCACTCTTTGTGGCACTGAAATCTTTTTCGGAAGGCATCTCTGACATACTTAAGTCGCATCTAGAAAGCACATCTGTTCTGGTACAGGTGGAACCAAAAATAACAATCCCACAGGGGTTTACTGTGACCGCATCTGTTCTGGTAGCTAGAACTGATACCAATAAGATGGCATGAATAAAGCACAAATTGATATTTGATTATAAGGATCTTACTACTTCTAGAGCATTGCCTTACGTCTACTTGAAGTTCTCGTCGGGGCACCCATTCATTTCAGTCTTTCAGACATACGTGCATGGGTGTCTCTGCTGATTTTAACAAAGGGGAGAACTGGTAAGGACATGGAAGTGTTTGGTCTGAAGACAGACTTTTGTTATGCAGCAAACTCTCAGAGTGAGATTTTGTGGCTTCTTGACATGCTAGATTGGATACAATATAGGTTTTTATGCTACTTTTCTGATGATTTGTTTGGATGAATCATAAATTGGACAGTGAATGAGAATGACAATGGGCATGTATTTTTGTTAATTTTTTTCTTTCAAAATCTTAGTTACTTCTTGCTTGTAATTGGAGACATTTTTTTAATTTAACAAAGTTTGTCCTTTTTTTGGGCTCTTGTTGAAGATTATGTTTTACATATCCCAAAAAAGGGAGGAAAAACCTCCAGCAGTTCATTTGAATTTTGCTATTTGTAAGTAACAAGATGTCAGTTACTATCATAATTTCGGTTGACGTTAGGAGAGATTGTTAGGGTAAACCAACCTAAGAGGAAATGAAGCTGTTTGTGTGAAAGATTTACATGGCACATTAGTCGTATTTTGAAGGGAAGAGTAGTGTGTTAGTTGTTAAGCTACATTATGCAATGTTTACAGTTATTGGAATGAGGAAAAAAGAAGGCACAGGTAATGACGATGCTGATGGTAATGTAGTAGAACTAAAAAAAGTGAAAACTACACAAGCAGAAATAAGCATTTAATATTTGAGCTGGACCTGAAGTTGAAGCCAATTAAATTTAGGTAAGTTTTGAGTCATCCAACGTAAGATGCGATATGCCTTGATTTATCAAATAATTTCATTCCTCATGCTACCATCTAATTTTAGACATGGGTTTCTCCTAACTTTTGGAAGAAAATCTGAAGCATTCACATCCTCTTATAAATTGATCTCTTTGTTTTTTCCTATAAATACAACCTTGATTCCGACCTAATCCATTAACTCGTACAAGTATCGTCCTTCTATATTACAGTAATGAAGGCTCTACACAATGTCACGACCTTTCTGGTTCTACTGCTATGCTGCTCTCTGCCGTGTAGCTCAGCTGAGTACATGAAGTACAAGGATCCAAATGCACCACTTGGAGCTCGGATTACTGATCTACTCAGCCGCATGACTCTGGCTGAAAAGATTGGCCAGATGTCTCAAATCGAGAGGCTAAATGCTACATCAGATGTAATACAAAACTACTTCATAGGTACAAACTGTTTGAAATCCCTGTCGAAGACTTGAAATTGCAATAATTAGTGTACTGAATTTGTGTGCCACAAGGCAGGTCCAGTCCTGGTACATGCCAGCAAGTTTTCAGTTTGGGATTATTCATTTTTGACTTGCATTGTTTGGCTGATGCTTTCAGCAAGGTGAAAGTTCAGCTGATGCCAAAATACTGAATTCTTGTCAAGTATGGGTGGCTAGAAGGCCTAAAACATAAATTAGGACAACGCTAGTTCCTTTCTGAGTTGTTGTTCCTATATGCACATCACCTATGGTGTCTCCATATGGTACTAGGGAAATGCTTTCTCTAAGAAGATATCTTTTTTTTCCCCTTCCAGGTAGTGTATTGAGTGGAGGAGGAAGCATGCCTTCCCCTAATGCTGGGGCCAAAGAGTGGGCAGAGCGCATAGATGAGATGCAAAAGGCAGCACTTTCGACCCGTCTTGGCATTCCAATCATCTATGGCATAGATGCAGTACACGGTCACAACAATGTGATAAATGCCACCATATTCCCACATAATGTTGGCCTTGGTTGTGCCAGGTGAAGTACAATTTCCCTAACACTAAAAATTAACTAAGGCTTTTCTTTTTCCCATTTTACGAACGTTATGTTTGTTTTTTTGGTAGAGATCTTGAGTTAGTTAAAAGAATTGGCCAAGCAACTGCTCTTGAAGTTAGGGCTACTGGAATACCATACGCGTTTGCCCCATGTGTTGCGGTAATGCGAACTTACCAATAATTTTTTGTCCAATTAGAGTTAATAATAGCTTTGTAGTTTATGATCCTTTTGTAATACAGGTTTGTAGAGATCCTAGGTGGGGGCGCTGTTATGAGAGTTACAGTGAGGATACAGAGATTGTTCGCCAGATGACAGAGCTTATCCCCGGTTTGCAAGGAGATCTCCCACCAAATATGCGCAAGGGTGTACCTTATGTGGCTGGAGGGTATGATGCATCTCAAGCATCTTACTTTGCTCCCAGAAAATCACATCATTGTGTACAAAAGGGGGGAATTTTTAGCATATTTTTTCTCATCCATAGTAACCAATCCCAACAGTGGCTGGGGCGCAAAAGTTGTGCGCCGGAGGGGTGACAAAATCTCATGGTATTTTATATCTTTCCTTCCTCAGAACTTGGCAACTAAGTGTACTTTTCTGGAATGCCAGGAAACATGTTGCTGCATGTGCAAAGCATTATGTGGGTGACGGTGGCACACACAATGGAATAAATGAGAATAACACTATGATTGATTTCCGGGGTCTGCTCCGCACCCACATGGCTCCCTACTATAATGCCATCATCAAGGGAGTTTCAACTGTCATGGTCTCTTACTCGAGCTGGAATGGTGAAAAGATGCATGCTAACCATTTCCTAGTCACTGATTTTCTCAAGAACATGCTCAAGTTTAGGGTTAGTTTTTGCCTTGATTTTCTCAAGATTTGGTTGTTGTCAATGAAATTCATTAAAGTTTCTTGGTGCTGCATGATTAGGGTTTTGTTATTTCTGACTGGCAAGGAATTGACAAGATCACCTCCCCCATGGGTGCAAACTACTCTTATTCAGTTCTGGCTTCTGTCAATGCAGGAATTGACATGGTACATCACCTACCTTAGTAGCCTTCTTTCTTTCTTTTTTGCTTTTTTTGTTGATTAAATGTTCCAACTTCATATTGTATAATTTGCAGATAATGATCCCTTATAATTACCCTGAATTTACCAACATTCTAACCAACTTTGTGAATACTGGTGCCATTCCCATGAGCCGCATTGATGATGCTGTGAGAAGAATTCTTCGTGTCAAGTTTGTAATGGGTTTGTTCGAGAACCCCTTTTCAGATCCGACCTTAGCTGACCAACTAGGAAGCCAGGTTGAGCATTTGAACGATTCATTTGATCATCTATTAGACAAATTTAAATGAGCATTTTCTTGATTGAGACTTGTCAATTAAAAATTAAAAATTCCACAGGAGCACCGTGAATTGGCTAGGGAAGCTGTGAGAAAATCCATTGTGCTCTTGAAGAATGGTAAATCACCAAATGAACCTATGCTTCCCCTTCCGAAGAAATCAAGCAAGATCTTGGTTGCTGGGACTCATGCTGACAATCTAGGCTATCAGTGTGGAGGCTGGACCATAGCATGGCAAGGCCTCAGTGGGAACAACATCACAGCTGGTATGCAAATGCTTAATATCCAAATGACCACATATTTTTAATTTGACAAAATTTATTCATGTTGGGTTTCTCTAACAAATTCGCAAATCTAATAACAGGTACACCGATTCTTCAGGCCATCAAATCTTCAGTTGATCCAGGGACCCAGGTTGTCTTCTCTGAGAACCCAAGTGCTGCAGATGTGAAGGCAGAGAATTACAACTATGCCATAGTTGTAGTCGGTGAACAACCATATGCAGAGACAGCTGGTGATAACACAAACCTTACCATTCCAGCTCCGGGCCCAGACATTATCCAAAATGTATGCACAAGTGTTAAGTGCCTGGTTGTCCTGATCTCTGGGCGTCCCTTGGTGGTTGAGCCATATATCGGTGTGATGGATGCATTTGTGGCAGCATGGCTACCTGGCAGCGAAGGCCTCGGTGTGGCAGACGTCTTATATGGTGACTATGGGTTTACTGGCAAATTGTCTAGGACCTGGTTCAAGTCGATTGATCAGTTGCCAATGAATGTTGGTGACACGCACTATGATCCTCTCTTCCCTTTTGGGTTTGGACTCACAACAGAGCCTGCTAAGCGATCATAGTTTCCTATTTATAGTAAAACAACTTTTGTGATGATAAATTGGGATTTAGTAATTGATTTTTCTATTTATAGTTTGGTGCTGGGTGATGGGGTATAGTATTTTTCTTTTTTGTTTGTTTTTGCTAGTATTAAGGTTGAACTTACAGCCTACTGAGTGATATTAGATTCGTGATATTAGATTGTTTTGATTATTATTTAAGGATGCCAAATTGAGTTAAATGGATTTGGATTTGTTAATATATTTTTGGTCTCTCTTGTAGTAAGAATGTTCAATTCCAAAAACTTTTTGTGATTCTATTTCAAATCATCCACAAATAGTCTTATTTTATTAGGGCCCTTAACTAGGTTGAAAGGGATAACAATAACTTGCTAATAATATCCATACACAACAAACTGAGTGGCATTTTAGGATGCCGTCCTGGCTTAGCATCTCTAAGTCTCGATTGTGCCTTCTGTTTTATAATGAAGATCTGGTGAATTAGAACTCAAAAAGTTTAGACTGGTGTTATATCTCATCGATCGTTAACATATTCTCATTGATTTTCATAATAATTTCTTACGTTTGTTACGTCCTGCGAATACAAAATATAATAATAAAAAAAAGTGTTGAACAGAAATTATCCATGTCTAATCCTTGTATGATTTTGGTAACAATTCATCGCGGTCTACATCTAGTAGAGTCGCTGATATATGATTACATTTGTCCCACCATTTAAAAAATTGTTAAGGCAAGAAACACATGATAACCTCTTTTAAAAATATTTTGGATACATCAAATCCTCGTAGTTCTGGGAGGTAAACAGAGAACATACGAAAGTGTCGAGCGCAAGCGCATTATAAAATAAAGCACCCAAGTCCACTACATGGAAGGACGTTATTCATACAAAATATGTATTTCATTTAACATCCAATTGTTGTTGAAAATTACAGATAACTATAAATTATTAAATTTATAAGCCGTAGTTATGTTCGTTGAAAGTTGAAACCCTCAAGACTAGCAATTATGCTACTCTTATTCTCATGATTATTGCTATGGATGCAATGCAGAGGTCGTGAAACCGGCCCTTTTATGCAATAAAACCCTTACAGGCCATATCTATTCGTCTCAGTACCAAGAGAATCTAACGCTCGCCAAATGTGATGTTATCATTATCCAATTTACAACATTCATACCTAGAACAATGAAGATTTTACGCAAGATAATATTTTCCTTGTGCTTATTACCGTTAATTTCTATGAGCAGAGGCGTTCTAATTTTCTATGAATTATGAACAAGTGGAGGTTTGATTTCGTGTGCTTGTCTGCTGGTCTTATGTCCAAGCATTAGTTTCCAGCGAGCACAGAAACAAACACAAAAAGCAAACATGATTAGGTCATTATAGAACAAGTAAAATGAAAATTATATACAAATTAGCTAGAGAATTGTACAAAACATAGCATCTACAGTATGCTCAAAGATTATGAAGACTGGAAAAATGTAGTATGGAGAGCAATATCAAAACAATTCTCTAGCTAGTTTGTCTGTAATTTTCATTTTATTGCTCTCCATGGTTAAGAATTGTTCTGAAAATGTTGCTGGAGAGCGACATCAAAGTATGGACTGAGTAAAGCTATTTTTCAGAACAATTATCATGTTTTCACTGATGGTGAGGAAGTACAAAGTATAGGAGTCTAAATAGAATTGCTCATTTGCTCTCAATTGAGTGAAATTGCTCTCAAGACAGAAAATCTTGACATTAAAATGGCAAAGGCAAGATGCTGAGTACTGGAAAAAGGTGGAAGTTGGAATGGTCAACGTAATAATTTATACGGCACCTAAAATTCAATCTTACTATAAGATATACAAACCCAAATAATCTAGACAATTGCCAATAATGTGATTATCATGGCAGAATGATTGCGCATCTTAAGGTTGCGAAAGTAAACTAAACAGAACACAGAGCAAACAGAACTTCAAACTATATTTGCATGCTCACAAAGTCACGAGACTACCAAAATCAAACAGTCAGACAACTCTTACATTAACATTACAAGAACATTCTCTCTCTCACCAGTCTTATTTCGCATATTACAAACAATATGGATATTGTTCAGATAGAAAAATTAGGCAGATAGAGCTAGCAAAAGTTGGCCATCTAAACTTACCTAGTTATGCATCTCACAGCACCACTAGTACTCTTCAAGGTTGAATAACGAGAAGAGGCTGCAAATAAAAAAATAAATCAGGGAGTGAGTAGAGAGAAGAGCCAAAAAAGGAAAGAAAATAAAAAGAGTTGGGGTGAAACAAATTCGAAGAAGATTTACCTTTCCAAAGCCGACTGGTTTTGCATCTTCTACTAGGATTTCCACAACTGTTCCATCTTTGTCAGACTGAGTAAAAAAGTACAAATAAATAACTATAAAAGCAATTTTCTTCAAGTCTTCAAGAATTACTGTGTAATAACTCTCAAGGTGCTATGTGAGGTTTTTAATTATAAGCAGTGCTTTGAATTTTCAAATGATTGTAATATTGATTCATCAAGAAGGATCTAAATTTTGCAAAGCTGCAGTGTCAGTCCAAATACAATGTATAGCTTTATTGCGCAATACAACAGTAGCAACCCACAGTAACAAGATTATTAACTTTAACAGATTTTGTTAAAGGGGATAAAAAGGAGAAAATCGTACCTCAATTTCGTTCATCAACTTCATGGCTTCAATGATGCACACCACCTGCCCCTTCTTCACCTTGTCCCCAACCTTAATGAATATATATTGAATAAGTAATTTCCTTTCCATTTTTACTGCCAAAAAAGATGTTTAAAAATGCAGGAGAGGATAAAAGAAAAGTAAAAACCTTAATTTACTAGACCAGAAACTTCTGGCATAGGACAGGTTTTTCCTTCGTTATAATCCACAAATACACTGAAAATAGTTTAAGTAGACTTTTTTCTTCATTACCTTGACAAAGGGAGGCGCATTAGGAGCTGGACTACGGTAAAAGGTGCCAGCCATGGGAGACTTAAGGGGAGGCAGGGATGACTTGGCTCCACCACCAGTGCTTTTCATGGCAGGCAGACCAGGTGGTGTCCCAGCACCAGCAGGTGATGCTGAAGGAGTAATAGCTGTTACAGCTGGTGGTGGTGGAGGCGGCGGCGGTGGGATTGCATACTGCGGTGGAGGGTAAGGAGCATACTGGACAGGTGCAGGTGGAGGGGGTGTGGGCTGGGGCAAGGCCTCTTTTTTTCTTACCACCAGCTCAAACTCATCATGCTTCAGTTGGAGCTCTGAGACATTGCTGCCGTCCACAAGCCTGTTGCAGGGACAAAAGATAGCATAAATATATTTATGCAGCAGGTATTAGCAATTGCCAAGGTGCAGCAGACGTATCAGTTATTGTAGAGTTTCGTGAGGCCCTAATAAAGAATCAATTCAGCATGACCAAACCAATAAGAATAAATAAATCGCCAAAAATGATATCAAGGAATGTTATTTCTGCAAGTACAAGACTCCATTGTAATGTCCTGAGACATAATAGTCAAACCCATCATATAGTACAAGTTGCTAGCTGTGATCAGAACTTCAAAAAGTTAAATCCTGATAAGGTTAAAAATGACCAGCGACCAATGACAATGTTAGAAGTAGAGAAGATACAACTCCAAAGAAACAAAATTCTTACATGATAAGCCGGGTTGCCTCATCCATAAATGCTGATATCACTTCTTCAGATAAAGGCTCTTTAGAGACCGATTCCTTTGAGATGTCATTTTTGAAAATATCCTCTTCAACTTTTTTTGGTTTCAGGGTGGAATTTGGTGAACTGTCGACAGAAATCTAGAAGCAAACAAATGAAAGATAGCCATGCATAAAATTGCTGACAAATGAATCCAGCTTAGCATACCACTGTGTACGGCTCCAGTATGGAGCAGTACTGTATGACCTCATTTTGCAGAAAGGCCGATTGGCCACAACAACAACAACAAAGCCTTTAATCCCAAATAAATTGGGGTAGGTTAGAAATGAAACCCAATCCAAAATCATAGAGATTAGAAATCTCAAATATCAGAGAGGCCGATTGGCCAATGCTGCTAATCCATTTCAGTGTATCCTGGACAAAGGAGAAAACTTGGTGATGGATAGGAAGTACCTCTTTTACCTGTGCCTTAAGAACAGGAAGTCTCCTACCATCAGGTACCTGCATTTATACAACTGTTAAAATGTGAAATTATTAATTGTTAAGAGGCCCTATACATATATTAAACACATAACTACAGTAAAATACATGTAAGTTAGCTCTGCAGCCTACATATTCGGTTCACTTTAGCTGTAAATGAAACAAACTACATTTATGCGCATTCCATTTAACTCTATATTACTATATTTCAAGGATTGTATGCCAGCACTGCCTCAGATAACAGCACATACATATACATTATTTTGACCCCTCCATATGTAAATCCCACAGCTAGTCCTAGTTGCTGCTATCAGAATTGACATATATCACAAAGTGATATGATATGTTCGAAAGAGCTTGTATGATTACTCTGCCTTCCTCAAGTTATTTGTGAGGTTTATATAAGGAATCCATTCATGCTTCATTAAAATAAACTCTCCAGGTATTGTCAATTAAAGATAAAATAAACGCAATAGCTGGACAGTGAAAACCATGCAATAGCTGGACTCAAGAAATTGGTAATCATCCCAGCACAGGTATCCTTTTCAAAATAACGTTTGCTATTAGCAATCAAGGTACTAGATTGTGATCGAGCAAATTCACTCGTGCGTGTATCGTGAGAATTAAACAAAACACTCAAAAATTCCCTATTCATAGCTAGATTAAAAGGCTGAAATGAAGTTCTTGCTTGTGCAAGCTAAAGAGCTTATACACAAAAATGTAATCACAGTCTAACTAAGAGCAAAATCAGATTAGCATGGAAACATATAACACCATTAACACATCAAAGAAACAACTGCCGAATATTTTTTTAAAAAAACTCACCGGGCAGGAAGCGGAAAACCCTACAGATCCAACTAGAGAGGGTCCGACCTTCAAAATCCGAGGAACGACAGCACACTTGGGGCAAGGGAGCGATATCGACGCCATGAGACAGCAACAGAGGCGCACGAGTTCTCGCGATGACTCGAAGCCGGCACCCCTAATCCGAGCTTAAAACAGAGATTGCGAGAGAAGTCTAGTTAAAGAGGGAGATGAGAGAGAAGGTGATAGGCCAGGAGGCGGAGAATACGAAGGGGGTGTGAACTGTGTTGTTTCTTGTTTTTCTTTTCATCCCCGAGATGACGAGATCAGAACCGTCCATTTTACTAGAAACGGTAGCGGAGAAAGCAACGCACAATCACGTTCACGTCTAAACTTTCACAATTGTTTACATCTAAAGACGTGGGTATTATTTAATTGGAAAAAATTTACACTAGATTAATTGCCGCT
This sequence comes from Schoenoplectus tabernaemontani, assembly GCA_037127355.1. Lineage (NCBI taxonomy): Eukaryota > Viridiplantae > Streptophyta > Magnoliopsida > Poales > Cyperaceae > Schoenoplectus > Schoenoplectus tabernaemontani. The sequence goes on from CM073752.1 coordinate 13,756,657, forward strand.
TACACGTGGGGATGACGTACATTATCGTGAATTTTGAAGTGAGACAAACCGAGGCCTAGCGTACTGAGTGGTTACGGAAGTGTCTATGGGGCCCTGATTTCAGTGAAATTAAGAGCATTCGTGGCACTAGGTGGGGTGCATGTAAAAATTTGTGCGTTGGATGGATAGGGCCAAAAGCGGGTGACGGACCCACCCGCCTGGCAAGAAAAACCCACTCCCTCTCCGCTGGGCACTGGAACTCCGGTTGGGATGACACGTGCTAGTTCAAATCGCCAAATGTGATAACAGTGGATTTGCCTACGGCCCCTTGCTCACAAAAAGAAAAAAGTGGATTGCGGACTAGAAGTCTACAACAACTGGACTGCAGTTTTAATTTTTGCCAATTAGAGGAAAACTATTATGGATGACTATACAACGAATTTTGTTAACACTAACGATCACACAATAAACTTATCATTATAGATGGCCCAAATTTTAGAGCATGACTATTTATTCTGCCCGGTATATCTTTTACGTTTTTACATGTTCTATGATGTTCTGAAATCTTATTACGAGACCGTTAATTTGTAATGATAATTTGGGGCGCATCTAATCTAATAGTCATGCCTCAAATTTTTTTTTTAACTTTCTAATCAAAATACTTATAGATCTTGTCACAGCCTTTTTAGAATGTGATTGTATGTTTTCTGAGAGTTTTCTGTATTTTAAATATGTTCGTTTAAAATTTTAATTTTCATTTATAAATATAAATTGCTAAAATAAATTTATATTTTTATTATTAAATCTATTATTATTATATTATAATAAGTGTAACAATAAAAGTTATTATTAACCCCAAATTTTTTATTGAATTTATTATAATGGGAAGGGATCAATTGACAATGGATTTACAAATAAATACGGAAAACAAATCTTAAAAATAGAAACTTCCTTATGGATATGTTTTTCTACTTATAGATTGATAGTGATTCAAATTTCATGTAATTTCATTATCGTTTGATAGTCCATCAAAAACCATTAAATTATAACTGTTGTAAATTGTATAAATTTTTGATGATCGTTGATGGAGTAACAAATGATAATAAAATTATATTAAATTTGAATTATCATTAATATATAAATAGAAGAACATATCCATTAGGTTTTTCTATTTTTTTAATTTTTTTAGTATTTATTTCAAAACTCATTGTCAACGTTGTCAAAATAACTCATTGTCAACGTTGTCAAAATAACTCATTGTCAAGTGCTCCCCACCCTATTATAATATAATAATAAATTTTATAATAAAAAAATATAATTTTGTTTTACTAATTTCTATATGTAATGAATAAATAAGGACTTTCCAGATAGTGTATATTAAAAAGGCACTAAAATCTTGAAAATTTCAACAAAAAATTATAAATGAAAATTAGAAGTTCAATAAGAAGTAATTTTTTCACATTGGACTATTGAATTTAAAATAAAAAAACATAAAAAAGTCATTTTAGTTTGAAATTCAATAAGAGCTTTTTACATGAATATGGTTAATTTGTTTTTTATTTATACCTACTGATTTGAAAAAAAAAATGATCTCAATTTTTTGAAAGAATAGTAGAAAGGAAGCCTCTTTGGCTCAATTTTTTTATACTTTTGCTCTGAGAACTTTTGGGAAGAGGTTGTCGTACAATCTATGTCCAAAAACAAATACGGTATATGAATTTTTTTTTTTACTATGCATAAAATTTTTAGTAACTCCACATTGAAGTTTGGTTAAGGAATTTTTATGAAAAACGTCGAGTAAAACCTGACTCGAATGTTGTATGTCATATTCTTCTAAATAATTTATTTTGTAATAACTTTAATAACAATATCATTATAGAAATAATATAGTATTTGTTAAGGTGATTTTTATTTTTATTTTTAGTTAGTATATGTTGATTTTTTTTTCATTGTGACTTAGTTTCATGCATATTTTTGTACAATATTTTTTTAGAACAGGAACCTGCCAAATTCGTAAAATCTGACTGCCTAATTCGAAATCCAAATTGAATAATTTTTATCATCGATTAATTAGTTATGATTTAAATTTAGCATAGAAACTACAATAATTTGAATTGATAATTTATCAAAAACCTGACCAACCTCACGCGTTTACACCATGAGGCCATGACCCATACAATCTATTTGCAAACTGGCTATTCATATGGATTCACTTATTAAAAGCTGTAAACTAATATACATATTATATTTGAATTGTTTATATTGATTGACTCCGTGTGCATCTGCTGCCTAGAGAACATTACAGCTTGTCCAACTCATTGCAGCCCATACCAAAGATTATACTCCGGATTTCATTTTCTATATATATATATAGAGAGAATTAAACTATTGTGAAAAACGTTTGCATTTCGAGCTCAAATGTATACAGCTCAAATTTTATCTTAACACGTCCAAAATTTAAAATTATCATTCTCATTAAATTCTTCATATCAAAATATTGGAGGATATAAAAATTTTGGGGTATTTCGAATTTTCTAAGTATTTGTTTTGGATTTTTGAAAATCAGCAACAATAATTTAATATTTTATTATTATTTTAGTGCTAATTTTTAAAAATCTAAAATAAATAATTAGAAAACTCAAAATACCCCAATATTTTGATGTGAAAAATTTAATGAGAATGATAATTTTGAATTTCGGACGTGTTACGATAAAATTTGAGTCGTATGCACTTGGACTCGAAATGCAAACGTTTTCACAATAGTCTAACTATCTCTCTCTCTCTCTCTCTCTCTCTATATATATATATATATATATATATATAAGAAGTCTAAAATATAACGCGTTGCACGGATGCGTCTGTGCACTACGTTAAAATATCAAACTTCAAGTTAAAAATGACTGATTCAAATCGTTCAATTTATTCTCTATATCAAACTCTTGTAGAAAATTAAAATATATATTTTTTGAAATTTTTTTCTTATTTTTTGGGCCAAGAGAAAATTGCTTGATTGAAGGATTTTGGATCGTCCAATAGTGATGATTTTCTTCTTACACAAAAATAACAAAAAAATATAAAATTTGATTTTCTATACGAGTTTGATATGGAGAATAAATTAACGGATTGAATCGGTCATTTTCAACTTAAAATTTGAGATTTTTAACGTGATATACGACCACGTCAATGTAACATGTTTTAGAATACGGGCCTAGCCTCCCAGCGTAGTCCTCCAAAAAAGGAGTTTTAATCTTCCTCTTCTCTCTCTCTCTCTCTCTATATATATATATATATATATATAGAATTAGGTTATGGTGCTTTGCAAAGCACAAAAGTGTTATATGTTTTGCATTCTATTTTTAATTTTAAGTCATAAATTATCGATCCAATCCGCTCAATCTAATCTCCATATTAAAATCTATTAGCAAACCAAATTTTATATTTTTTGGAACTTATTTGCTATTTTTTTGGATAGGGGGAAAATCGACATTTTTGGATGAACCAAAATTCTCAGATCAAGTCATTTTCTCCTCATCAGAAAAATAGCAAAAAAATTCTAAATAATATAAAATTTGGTTTACTAATAGATTTTTATATGAATATTAGATTGAACGGTTCGGATCGATCATTTCTGACTTGAAATTAAAAATAGAACGCAAAGCACACAACGCCTCAGTGCTTTGCAAAGCACCATAGCCGGACTATATATATATATATATATATATATATATATATATTTATTTATTTATTTAAAAAAATTAAATAGAACTCCTATAAATCTCGATATATATATTATTTTTTATATGTTTCTATCATAATTTAAACATGTGTCACTTTGTAGAGAAGCGAGATCTATTTTTATCTCAGGTCAATTTCCTATATACTTGGTTAAATCACTATGTGCAAAATTAAATTAGAAAAAATATTTTAATTAAGTTGTTATTGAATTAGTTACTGTCAAACTGGCTAAAAAAAATTCTTTAGAAACCCCTGCACATCACTCTCTTATTCAAATTCTTTGGCATGGTCAAATATAGCATATTATTAATGAATCTTATTGAATATATATCATTCTTTAATTATTAAATAATGCAGTAAGTACAAATTTAATGTCTTAATTGACTAATAAGTTGTCATGTTCATTGTAGGTGCTAAAACAGGTTGATAATGAAGGATCGGTGAATCTGATAAGTCCTGACTTGATTTTATGTTAAAATCTTGGTGGAATTATCCATCTCAACTTCAAAACCATTGATGCTTTAACTTATCAGATTCAGAATTGTAAAGGTATGAGGGTGGTTAATTCTTTAATCATAGCAGACTTTACAAAAATATGTGCTTTATTTTGCACTTGTAGCTTTGAGTGCTTAGGATCAGTTACCATCTATGAATCAGATAAAGAAGCTCTCTACATTTGAAGTTGATACCATGTTGTATTTTAAGTTATAAAACAATTTTCTTAAGCTGAATATCACCTTCTAAATAATCAGAAAATTCAAATTCTGATGAAAGAACGCATTGCAGGGACTTCAGATGAGTAGAATTATTTACTATCGATGTAGGGTTTAGCTTAAGATTAATTGACTGTCCAATTGTGGTTGTGCTCAGGCATGGAGTTAGAAGTTGAACTATGTTGACTTCATTTTTCTTCCTTTGTGATTCTTGGTGTCTGGCTGTACTAGAGTAGTTTAATGGAAGTAATAATGTTTTTACTGATGAAGCAAAAGTGAAACGGTACCAAAAGCTGGAGATGCTCTACGTCTCCACTCGCTGCCAAAGTAGCTTAGTACTTTTATTCCTGATTTTGTATCGTTAGAGTTTTTACTCTATGACCGAGATTTTTTAGTGAATTTCAAATATAAATTATGTTATCTTGATTTATGTTGTCGGTCTTCCAGAGAGACGTAATCCCGTTGATCATCAGACTCTTTTAGTCTTTAGCGATCTTCCTCTAATTCGATGGAGTAATTGAGAGGACCGGCGTCGAAAGTTTCTTCTCTTCTGGAACTGTGTTAAGAGAGAGATATGGATCTGTTTGTAAATGAAAGGTGGCAGAAAGTGAAGAAAATGAGAGTAATTTTAAAACCAACAGTATCCCTGCATATATATATGGACGCCCATATAACTGAGTGCAGTCATATCTTAACGGGTCCATATCGGATCCAGATTCTCTCTTAACATGTTCGTTGCTTAATCAGAAAGTTATCTATAGTTGTGTTCTTCAGGGACCAATAACATAATTGTATTATTATCAGACTTTATATAATTCAGACCATCACTAAATCATAAAATCATTAATACACATTTTACACATTAAAGGGCCCACTTCTCATGATATATAATAAACCCTATAGAAAATTTGATCACTTCATTACGTGTATAATTTGACTGTCCATTATATAATATATATTTATTACATATAGGTCCATACATGTTGTAATTAATAATAATTAATTCCAACAATCTCCCACTTGAGCTATATGTATCAGAAATATATATATATATATACTGAATTGAGTACTCTTAACTGTGTTGTCATAACATTTTATGTCATCATCCAATTCCGTTTATCAATCATATTTATAAGGACTTATGTAGTATTCGTCTCATAAAGCGAAACTAAACTAACACAAATCACGATATAAATATAACTGAATGACATGAATCATAAAGGGGATGTGTAATTTGAAAATTACATGCAATGTGATCCACATGTCTATTTTCAATTTGGTCACCTTAATTAATCTGAATTTGAGGTCGATTATAAGCTAGAGTGTATATAAAACTGAATAACTGCATGATACATACGAAATCACAGTATATCATATAAGAACTACTGCATGATATCTGAAAAAGTATATCATATAAAACATAAAAATAAAATATAAGTACAAACTCTCACTCAACCTAATAATCCTCCGTAACATATATACCCATATGAGCAACATGCTCATGAAATTGTTTGGGTATCAATCTCTTAGTCAGTGGATCTGCTAGCGTGGAAGCTGTACCAATATGCTCAATACTTATAAGTCCGCTCTGAACTCTCTCCTTCACAGCAAGGAACTTAATGTCGATATGTTTGGATTTCGATGAGTTCCTGTTGTTGTTAGAATACAGCACTACTAAACTATTATTATAATATAACTTAAGTGGTAAATTAATAGTATTCACAATGCGCAGCCCTGTGACAAAGTTCTTTAGCCATATACCATGATTCGATACCTCGAAACACACAATAAATTCGGCTGCCATGGTGGAGGAGGCAATCATGGATTATTTTGCACTCCTCCAATAAATAGCTCATCCAGTCAACATAAAAATATAACGGATGTTGACTTTAAGCTATCCACACAACCCGCAAAGTCGGAATCAGTATACCCAATGACCTCAAGCTTGTCTGATCGCCGATATGTTAACATGTGATTCTTCGTTCTTTGTAAGTACCTTAATACCCTTTTGGCTGCTTTCCAGTGATTCATACCAGGATTATTGAGATAGCGACCAAGAATTCCTGTGATATACGCAATATCCAGATGCGTACACACTTGAGCATAGATAAGACTTCCTATCAAGGAATCATATGGAATCTGATGCATTTCTGATTTCTCGAGTTCTATTTTTGGGCACTAATCAAGATCAAAGTTGTCTCCTTTAACAACATGGGTATTTACTGGTTTACAATTTTTCATACCATATCACTTGAGAACTTTATCGATATATGCCTGTTGTGAAAGTCCTAAAATATCGTTATTTCGATCTCTGTGTATTTTAAGGCCTAACACATACGATACTTCGCCAAGATCTTTCATGTCAAAGTGTTTGAAAAAAAAATCTTAGTTTCATGCATCATATTTTTATCGTTACTGGCAAGCAATATGTCATCGACATATAAAACCAGAAATACAAATTTACTCTCACTGAACTTGTGATATATACATTTATCCACCAAGTTAGGCTCAAATCCGAATGAGATAATTACTTGATGAAATTTTAAATACCACTGACGAGACGCTTGTTTGAGTCCATAGATAGACTTCTTTAATTTGCAAACCATCTGTTTCGAGTCATCAGACTCGTAATACGGTGGTTGCAATATATAAATACATTCATCAATGTCGCCATTGAGAAATGTAGTCTTAACATCCATCTGATGTAACTCAAGGTCAAAGTGTGCCACTAAAGCCATGATAATTCTAAAAAATCTTTCGTTGACACAGGCGAGAAAGTTTTCGTAAAGTCAATACCTTCTTTCTGTGTAAATCGCTTAGCAACTAGTCGTGCTTTATATCTTTTCACATTACCTTCTGAATCATTTTTGGTCTTAAATATATTCATTTGTAACTAATAGATTTCACACCTTCAGATAAAGGGACGATATCCCAGACTTTGTTGTCATACATTGACTTTATTTCTTCATCCATGGCTTTGGTCCATTTATGAGAATTCACACTTTCTAAAGCCTGATGGAGAGTGACATGATCATCCTCCATCATGCCAATGTTGAATTCATTTTTTTAAAGGAACACAATATAATCATTAGATATTGTGCTTCTTCTCTCTCTGATGGATCGTCTTAAAGGCACTGCTTCTTGAGGTTCTTATGGTGGTATAGGTTCCTCATCAACATCAACATTGTCTTGTTCCTGATTCTCTTCTATTTTTAGATGTTCATTGACTATAGGTTCATTCATCACAGATATGGGTTAAAGAACCAATGAGTCTCTAGATATCCTTATTATAATTAGTACCGATGTGGGTGCCTCTCGTATAGGAGAATCCTGTGATTCTTTAAAGATAATTTGATTTGTATTTCCCCTCTGAACCATAACATCCTCAAAGAACTTAACTGTATTTGTCTCAAAAATTGTTCTATTAGTGGGATCATAAAATTTGTACCCACATGACCTTTCTGCATATCCGATAAAATAACAGCTAACAGTCCTTTCATCGAACTTTTTCTCTTGTGGCCTATAAGGCCGAGCTTCAACTGGACAACCACAAATTCTAAAATGTTGGAGACTAGGTTTTCGTCCAGTCCATAACTCATATGGAGTTTTGTTTGCTGCCTCAGTCGGTACCCGATTCAAAATGTATGCTGCTGTCTTAAGTGCCTCTCCCCAGAGGTTCAATGGAAGCAAGGTATGAGAAATCATGCTTCGCACCATCTCCATTAATGTTCGATTGTGCCTTTCAGCCACACCGTTCATTGCCGATGAAACCCGACATTGTATATTATGGCACAATTCCATTATCCTCCAAGAATTTAGCAAAAGGCCCTGGACGTTGCTCTCCCGAGCCGTTGGAGCGACCGTAATATTCACCATCATGATCTGATATGACGCATTTAATCCTTTTGTTGAGTTATAACTCGACTTCAGACTTGAAGGATTTAAATGTGTACAAAGCTTGAGTCTTTTCTTTAATTAAATATATATAGCCATATCTAGAATAATCGTCAATGAAACTGATAAAATATACATGACCATTCCTAGTTGCTGTAGGGAATGGTCCACATATATTCGCATGTATCAGCTCAAGAACATCCGTCATACGATTGGTTGTATATTTACGTATGCTTGTTTGTTTGCCCTTAGCACATTCAATGCACGGACCAAGGCCCGACATGTTCAAGGGCCACATGATTTCACTTTGAACAAGACGTGTATTTCTCTGTTAAGAAATATGACCTAAACGCTTGTGCTAAAGTGCAGCTGAATCCTGATGTGTTAATTTTTGTCTAGCATTTCAAGTTTCATTATTCAAGGTCTCATTATAAGAAACAATAGTATCTAAAGCATAAAGATTATCCATAACGGATAGAAAATCAGAAGCAGCCATATTGGAGTGCCGATACAAACCAAACTTTCCATCTCCAAATGAACAAGAAAAACCTAATTTATCCAACGCTGAAATAGAAATTAAGTTCCGTCTAAAAGACGACACAACAAAAGTATCAAACAAATATAAATATAAATCAGTTTTCAAAAGCAATCTAAAATGCCCTATGACTTCAACTTCTGGCTTATTGTCATCGCCTACATAGATGTATCTTTCACCATCTCTTGGCTTATGGTAATTTCGGCAACCTTGCATAGACACAGATATATGAGTGATTGCACCCGAATCTATCCACCATGCATCTATTGAAACTGAAACTGAATTAACTTCTTCACAAATAAGAGAAAAAAATTACCTTTGTTTGCACGCCATGCGTGATAATTGGTATAATTTTTCTTCATGCGCTCTTCAGATCCACAAAAGAAATACCCTTTCTTTTCTTTATCCGGCTCTATCTTGATAACTGATTTCTTGTCCTTAGTAGGTTTCTTCTGCGAATATGTAGTTGCAGCATCTGAATTGATTTTACGTTTATGTTTCTCTTTTCCTTTAGATGTGGAAGCAATGTTTGCACTATCGCTCTTGTCCGTCTTCAAACGCTCTTCCTCCTGAACACAGTGCGAGATGAGCTCATTGACTGTCCATGATTCCTTCTGACAGTTGTAGCTCACCTTGAACTACCCAAAAGAAGTGGGAAGAGAGTTGAGAGACAAATAGACTAACATATCTTCCGATATGTCCAGTTTATATGCCTTCAATTTTGAAGCGGTATTCATCATTTCAAGAATGTGCTCCCTAACATTACTTCTGCCATTGTACTTCATTGTGCAGAGTTTGTTTAACAGAATGCCTATTTCAGCATTCTCATTCCTAACAAACATTTGCTCAAGTTCCTTAAGATAGTCCAAAGCTAGAGTGGAATCAGAAATAAGTCCCCTAAAATTTTCAAGAATGGTTCTTTGCATGACCTTAAGACATAAGCGATTTGACCTCATCCACCGTGCATGCGCATTCTGAACATTTTCAGGACTATCTGCAGCAGGTACAGGTGGTTTAGCCTGCTGTAACGCTATGTCTAGGTCAAGACACCCAAAAATAATCTCTAAGGTATCTTTTCATTCCTTGTAATTAGAACCCGTTAGCATCGGAATGCTATTGATGCCGGTAGTGTTTACCCTTGAAAAATTTCAAGGATGAGTAGCCGAATAAATGAAAATAAAGTCAATGATTAATAATAGATCATAAGAAGGGAGAGGAAGAGAAAACAGGGAAGAGAGGGCCCACTGATCAGAAGAGGTCGCTGCCTAACCCCGGAATGAATCCATTAGTCCCACAAGGAAATATCAGGGTGAGAGACAAGGATATAAATATTCCACCACCTCCTACTCATTCGAGGTGGCTGACCCTCGGGAGATTTCGAGAGAGAAAATCTCCCACGATGGGTCACCATTTGATTACATTTTTTTCGACAAGTGGGACCCACATGGCGGCCCACTTATGAGCGACTCTAACAACATAGACCTAGCCCATTTTACTAAGAAATTAATTAACCGGAACAAGGGTTAAGTATTAATCCCACAAGGAAATCCTAAATACGAGCAAGCGAGGATATAAATACCCCGTCATCTCCTATTCATTTGATGTGGATGACGCTCAAGAGATTCAAGAGAGAGGAAGAGATCTCTTGATGGGTCATCCATGTAATCATTTTTCACTGACAGGTGGGCCCCACACCTCAGTGACCTATCAAGGGAGTCAGAAGTGAACCCTAAGAATCTACTCTCGGAGCAAACCCTAAGAACTGAAGCAGTATAATCCCTATGCAACAATGAATGATGTCAATGCCAAGCTAGTATTCTGATACAACTAATCATGAGAAATTTCAAATGTGATTTTGCTTTCAAGGCTGACCTGGTGCCAAAGCTGTGAGCAACCACCTAACTATGCTTTGATTTGTGTCAATTACATCGATAAGTAGTCGGTTCTTTGACCAAGTCACCCTCATGTTAAGGGATTGAAAGTCAATTTCACAAGGCGATCAAAGCGCCAAAGTTTGGGAGCAACCATCGATCAAGTCTAGATTTCAGATCAACTGTTGATCAGATCAAACCCTAATGAATATCAATATAAGTCTAATTGGTATTTAGTTAGGGTGGTTTCTGCAAGAGAGAGATAATTGGCAGAGACACTGAGCTACAAATGAAATCTGGGATTAATTCAAATGAGGAAATAGGGTTTTATAAACAAAGGAATTTTTAATTCAGAGAGGCAGGGGTAAAAATGGAATTAAAAATTACAGGGATGATCATCATGAATTTAGGGATTTTTGGTGAAAATTTCATAATTTTTGGATAAGTGGAGCTATCAAAATAAATTCAGGGAAGATAAAACAGATTAAAAAGGGAAGATCAAAGGCTGAGATTCAATCAAGGGTTCATCTGGGTACAACTTGGGGACCAGAAACACATGCGGGTGCAACCGGGGATCCCAAGCATATACACACAGAATCGAGAGAGAGAGAGGGTATGACACGTGTCGCATCTCATGGGCCACTTCGCCACGTGTCAAGTGTCCATCGTCCACCGTTGGTCCTCACCGGGTGGGCCCCACCACTACACTGACCTGACATGTGGGCCCCACCAACATGCCACGTGGCAGGCCATGACAGGTCCACCTCACCTCAATACATGCCACATGGCACAACCACAGGAAGCCACCTCCCCTCTCTGTGCCACATGGCATAATACTACAGAGCCACCTCAGCAGGCCTTGCCACATGGCAGCACATATCAGCAGATCAATCTATATGCAATTAAACCTATCTGCCACATGTCATTGTTTTATTGGTGACACCTCATCCCTATTGACTGTGTGGAAATCATTAGCCTAAAACCTGTATCACTGATTGGTGGGCCCTGATTAAGGCTAAATATTGATTAACCCCTAGAGCTTAACTAAACAGATCTGACAAGTGGGCCCATGTTGTAAGCATTACAAAGCAGAGGCGCATGGCAATACGGTGAACCAAGCCCATTCAAATAAAGCCGCAATTTAAATAAAAAGGAAAGAAAGGAAGTGTGTACACGGCCCCCGCGCATTGTCTCTCGACCGTGGGCCCCACTGTCATTGCGGTTCACATGCGCCGAGGCAAGCCCTCCGGAGGCGCCTTCTTCTTCCCTTCTTCCTCTTCTTCTCTTTCTTCCGCGCGACTGACCGAGAGGCGCCATGAATGAACAGGCTAGAAATAACAAGATTCTTCGAATTACTTCAACAGAAAGATGCATATCATTGATTAAAACATGTATCAAGTATGAATTTCAAGAAATATGAAGAGAATAATGGGAATTGAGCTGAGGCAGTTAGTAAGATCGAAATTGGGATTGACCATTGCAAGCTTGCAAAGGTGAAATTAATTGAACAAGCAGCTTTCTCTCACTAAGGCGACGCTCTCTGGATGCAAAGATAATACCTTTTGAAGCTTTGCAATAGTATTCTACCAGATCACCAATCGGGTAAAAGGCAGTGAGCTCAAACTCAACAGTAGGGTGTAGAGACAATGCAAAGGACAAGGTGGATCAATTACTGAGACTGATAGGAGGCTAAAAGAGCTCACAATTGAATGAATTGAAGAAGAAATAACAACAATGGTGATTGAGTGGAAAATCGGGCTCAAATGGAGAAATGGAGATTTTTAATTACACAGAGGGTTTTATAGTATCTAGAAGGACTCTCTGACGATTGCCAAATATGGAGAAGATTCTAGAATGATCCAGAAAGGAGTGAAGACCAGTCAACATGAGAGAATGGCAAAAGAGTGAATAAGAAGACATGTGTAACTAACTCAAACGGCCTAACCACTGACAGCTGACTCAATTGAGTAATTAGAAAGCACAAATACATCCTAACCATCGATTTCAATTGAACCAAGGATTGAGATTGAATTAAAACCGTGATCCAAGTGCTAATCACCCAACCAATCACCATTTAGTAATTTTCACACTTTAGCCTATATAAACCCACAGAATTGAAGGACAAAAAAAAAGGGGGAGAGAAGTCCTACTAATTGAGAGTGAAAAGAAGAAAAAGAGAAAGGGTGAAAGAGCTTCAATCAACTCAATTGATAGTAGACTTTGTTTCTAAAAACAAAAGTCTCTCAATTAGATCTGTTCATAACTTCTACATAGTCTATTCATTGCCTATAAGTTCACTGGTAAGTTCTTTTTCGGATTTGAGATGTAATTGAAAGGAATTTCATGAGATCATACGATGAAATTGATTTTTTGCATGAAGCAATCTGTTAATTTGCCATTTTTTTATTCAACTTCAGTTCTTTTACCTTGATCTTCATCTGTTTTTGGTATCTGTTGCTTTCAATTCATATTCTTTTGATAGAATTTCAATAATTATCAACATTGTGGTAGATATTAATTATGAATTTCAAACAAAGATATATCTGAGCTTTTCGGTTTAAATCTTGTGAAACCACTCGTCTCTGTCTACCCTTTCTCCTGTTGCCTCATCGTATAGTAAGATTGGTAGTAGAGTCATGCGACTCTCCCATTCATCGCAGAAGATCCGACTACGTGCCACGTTGAATCAATAGCGAGGATTCGTATTATCCTCTTGATTCCATCGTTTGAGTGATTGGTAAAGCACTTACAAGTAACTCAAAATGCAAGAAAAGCAACATAAGCGAAGGTAATTCGGTATATATCCTTCGAACAAACACTACTGGTACCGTACCAAGCAACAACGAGGTTGGCAAGGCCATACACGGCAATTTTAGAAAGAATTGAACTTGCAATTATGATTAGAAGGTATGGACGATCAACAACAGAAGATTAATTGTGAGATTCATCGATTAATTGAATAGAATTTGCGATTGAAAACTCAATCGGTACCGAAGCGAGACTATGCAGATCGAAAAATTGCACTCCTCTGTATACAATGAAGCACCATCGATCCTCAATCGGGTATGATAGAAAGGTTCTTGGGAGTGAGACGACACTACTTGGGTCCATCGATCGGAAGGACGAGCTCGGTCGCCGTAACGACCTCGGCGCGAATCTCGGCAAGGTGGTCAACAGAGCAGTCAAAGAGACAAGTGCGCACGAGTATTAATGCATAAACACGAGTATTGACGCGGGCGTGTAAATCTTGGAACAGATCGGACGTTCATAATGAGACATAGCTTAAGTAAATGCGATGAGCAAACGGGCCTTTCATCTAATGTATATCAATCTCGAGAAACAGATCTAGCGGCCCAAATAAGTTTACGAGTTAAGTAAAAGATATATGTTAATCTTGGTGCGGATCGACGGCCCATATTAAGCTTGATAACTATTGATAACGAGAATATTAAAAGTATAGAGTAAATAAATCATTTGAAAATGTTCCTAAACTCCAAATTAACTCAAATTTGCTTCTAAAATTTCCTTATTTTTCATACTATTTTTCTATATAATAATATTTCAGTTTTAAAAATATAATCATGTTGAAACAATTTAAAAGCAAAAGATATTACATATATTGATATATTTGACTTAGCTTTGACTTGTCATTTTAAATACTATAAAAATTTCAAAAATTCAAATAAAATCTTAAATAATAATTAGATATATTTTGATGATTTTTCTGATGATTTTTCACAAAATAATAATGACAATAATAATATGCAATAATGAGATTAGCCCTATTCTTAAATAAAAAAAAATATAATAATAAATAATAATATCAAATAAGTATTATGATAATATTTTCTGTAAAAAAATATAAAAACACATAGATAAATAATCATAATGGCAAATAATAAATATATTTTATTCTAGAATAAATGATATAATAATAAGATCATATAATAAAAATAGATTGTATCCCTTTGGTTGTTTTCTAAAATTTGAATAAAAATACAATAATAATAAAAAATGTTATTACTTTCTGCTTAAAGAAATATTAATAATGAGAATATTTTTGATAAATAAAATACAATAAAAATAATAGTTGTAATAAAGGAAATAATGAATTTCATCATTTGTAGCTATTTTCAAGTAATAATAATAATAGTAAAATAGAATCTTACATTTTTCTATAGATAATAAATAGAAATAATAAAAAAATATAATAAAACTATCATAAATAGAATAGAATATTAATAATGATTTCTTTTAGCTATTATAAATCCTAAAAATCAAAATAAAAATAATATAGCTAATTCATCTTTTGTTTTGTAAATGATTTCTATAAAATAAATAGTATTTCACAATAATAAAAAAATATAATAATAAAATTCTATTACTTTGGCTATTATAAAAACTCTAGAAATTCAAATAAAAATTATAGCCAACTCATTTTCTATTATTTTGTAAGTGATTTTCTACAAAATAAATAGAGTTTAGAAATAATAAAAATAAAAATTCTACTACTTTAGCTATTATAAAATCCCAAAATATAAATAAAATTCTAGTTAATAACTAACCCATTTCCTATTATTTTTATAAATAATTTTCTACAGAAATAAATAGAGTTTAAAAATGTAAATAAATTCACCTGTATAATATAGATAATAATGAAAGATATTATGTAATAATCTTTTTGGAAGTAAACAAATGTGCTCACACGAGGGATGTAGAGCAACACAGTGATTTTGTGCACATAATGTAACATTTAGAGCGATTAGTCGGGACAAGAACATCTCGACGAAAAATAACCAAGGCTGCAACAGCAACATGAGAAGATATGTCGAGACAAGAACATCTCGACACTTGTTGAAGAATGACCAAAGCTGCGACATCAACATGGAGAGATATGTCGACTTTGAAGAAGAAGAACATTACGATGTCCGAGAGAAGTGACATCTTGATAATTCATTACCATGAACAAATGACTCATGACTGAATACGCTCACACAAGGGGTGTAGAGCAACATAGTGCAACATTTAGAACAATTAGTCGAGACAAGAACATCTTGACGCTTGTTGAAGAATAACCAAGGCTGCGACATCAACATGAAGAGATATGTCGACTCCAAGAGATAAGAACATTACGATGTCCGAGAGAAGTGACATCTTAATGACTCGGTGTCATGAACAAGTAATTCATGACCATTTGAGCTAGTAAATTTGAACTCATCCGTCGATGAGTTTGTCTTCCGGTTCATCTCCCGAGATTGTGAGATTGAATCGTTCGTAGTAGATTCATCCACGAAATGATGAATGTGAACCGTTACGTAGTAGGTTCCTTCACTAACACATGCTTCAATGTTAAGGCGGCCCCGGTGCTTCGGGTTTGACATTGTGTGCGATTGTGTTCCTAGGTTTATGAATCGGCTTAATGCTTCGAATTCATGATCTAGAAGATCGGTGAGAGGAAACACGTGGGTCAAATCCACCCTTCTCCCGATTCACCAACCTCAAGATCAACGGCTCGGTGCTTCGAGTTGCATTTTGTGTGATTGGTTGTTGACTAGTTAAGATTGAACCGTTACGTAGTAGGTTTATCTTCTAGATCAAGCGAGGTTGAGTCGTTCGTAGTAGACTCACCTCAAACCCCTACGAAGAGATTAATCGATCCGTAGTAAGGTTATCTCTTAAGGCGTATAGACCGAACCGTCCGTAGTAGGTTCGTCTTCCATAGGATCAATCGTGAACCGTTCGAAGTAGGTTCATTTTCTAGATGAACCGAGGTCGAATCGTTACGTAGTAGATTCACCTCAAGCCCCTACGAAGAGATTAATCGATCCGTAGTAAGGTTATCTCTCGAACCGATCGTAGTAGGTTCGTCTTTCATAGGATCAGCGTGAACCGTTCGAAGTAGGTTCATTTTCTAGATGAGCGAGGTCGAGTCATTTCGTAGTAGACTCACCTCGAATCCCTTCGAAGAGATTAATCGATCCGTAGTAAGGTTATCTCTCGAAGCGGTAAAGCGAACCGATCCGTAGTAGGTTCGTCTTCCTTGGAATCGACCTTTAATGAACCCAGGGGACGACCACTTGACCCTCATTTAACTATACTATTTGCTTCTCTCTTTTAAAGATCCAGAGGTGCCTCGAGGTTAGTAGCCCAGGGTAATTAACGGTGGGGGCTTGCGCCCACCGGAATCTACAAGAACTCACAATCACTAAAAAACCCCCTAAATGTGCATCCAAATCTTTCTGAACGGCAGAATCAGCCGGCACTTAACAAATGCACGCTTGGGAGGGATCTCCGTGTCCTTCTTCCGCATCCCATCGCCCAGCGGCGGTGCGGAGCGCGCGAAAAAGGGTCGCACAGGTAGTAAGATCATTAATCTTTGCTGAAAAATACATGCAATATAACGAATCAAATGTCTGAATTATAATATTAAATCAAAATAAATCATATTTCATCAACTAAGTATCCTCAAATAATAAGTGTTCTTTAGAATCAATTATTATTCTAAGATAATTAGGCGTAATAATGATATATAATGGTCCATTTGATGTCAATTAGTCAACCTTCCTTTGGGTCAATCAACTAATCACATCTAAAATTTATTGACCATTACCTATATATTACTACAATCTGTTTACATATAATAAGTGATTATTGTCTTTCCTTTGGGATAGTCCAAAAATTAAATATTGTATGTATATCTTCTGTATACAAGTCTTGAAAAATAATTAACGCCAATATGAGAGCTTACTTTGGTAAGATAATATTTTTGTTAATTATTTCAAAAAATATATTTTATCCGAAACATTCATAATAATTTAACATTATCCAAATAAATTTCTCAAATATGTTGGCTTAAACTAAATATCAATTCATGGATTCATGCAATCAATATCGAATAAACAACAACCAACATAATCAATTCATAAGCGAGATAGTATGACCCAAGGCATGATGATCTCATTTGTAAGAATCTTCTTCATAAAGCCATCATCTTGTCCTTAATGTAAATCTCTCATTCTTAACAAATTACTATCCTAATAATAAATAAAAATTATACAAATCATAAAGATGATACATATATTATGTGACATGTAAGCCACTAAAATAAAAATAATTAATTGGCACCTTAGGTCGCTTACACACATCAATCATTCATGCATTACAAGTTTAACACAAGACAACAGGGTCATACTATCTCATAATCCTTCTGTAAAAAAGAGTTAGACATGAAAATACAGAACGACTTCCTAACTGCGGTGGTCCCGCTCACATAACCGATAATATTTGATCTTGACATGATTCAAAAATAACCGCAACGGAATACAGATCAGAAATTCATATTTTCTTAACATAATCATGTAATAGAACAATTAATCATATACAATTCAAAAACTACTTTGTTGACCAATCAGTTTCCAAAATATTTCTAGATTCTTATAAACTGATAAACTTGATTTTCAAAACTAATTGTCAATCTTGATTTAAATTTATGAAAGTTTCATATCTAACAAATAAATCTATAAATTTCCGAACTATTCATAAACTATTTGATTAAAAGAACAGATCCAATTATAGAAATATGAATTTCTGAGAAATTTTCGAATCAGTCATTAGATCTTAACAGTTCAACTAGAGTAGGCTCTGATACCAATTGTTAGAGTTTTTACTGTATGGTCGTGATCATCTAGTGAACCTCAAACATAAATTATGTTACCTTGATCCATGTTGTCGGTCTTCTAGAGAGACACAACCCCGTTGATCACTAGACTCCTTTAGCCTTCCAACGATCTTCCTCTAATCCGATGGAGTGATTAAGAGGACCAGCGTCAACGGTTTCTTCTCTTCTGGAACTGTGTTAAGAGAGAGATATGGATCTGTTTGGAAACGAAAGGTGGCAAAAATTGAAGAAAATGAGAGTAGTTTTAAAACCAACAGTATCCCTGCATATATATGGACGCCTATATAACTGAGTGCAGTTATATCTTAACGGGTCCATATCGGATCCAAATTCTCTCTTAACAGGTTCGCTGCTTAATCAGAAAGCTGTCTATAGTTGTGTTTTCCAGAGACCAATAGCATAATTGTATTATTATTAGATTTTATATAATTCAGACCATCACTAAATCATAAAGTCATTAATATGCATTCTACACATTAAAAGACTCACTTCTCATGACATATAATAAACTCGATATAGAATTTGATCATTTCATTACGGGTATAATTTGACAGTCCATTATATAATATATATTTATTACATATAGGCTCATACATGTTGTAATTAATAATAATTAATTCCAATTCTAGATGTGAAATTATTCTTATGTATTTCTCATGTTGAAAAAATATTATGATTTAGTATTTTGAGGTTATCTCTTGATATATTTTAGTGTATTATATATTTTTATTTGTATTTGAACCCGTTATAATGTATGGGCGATATACTAATTGAACTTAAATGAGTTATTATTCATATTAGTAATATTTAAATTGAATATTAAAAATACTATATAAAATAAGTTGCGTCATAAAATCGTTAACAAAAACAATAATTAATCTAACTTGGATAATAAAGTCGGCATCAACAACAATATCTCTCAAATATTTTTCTAAATAAATATTTGAAATTTGAGACTTTACCACTATTTTTATCTAAAATGAAAAAATAATATATTGCACAATTACTATGCAGGTTATTAGATTTTCAAGATTAATTGAATGCTTCACTAGTACATATTTCTTTGTACGCATTATAACAAATTTAAAGCGTCAAATTTTTTCCAATACTTTTTATAAAAATTACTTCATCTATTTATTTTACTGTCATTAAACATTATTACTTTAAGTAATTTAACTTTTACTCTACTTTAACTGTACTCCACCTTATCACTTTAGTTTGATACATTAAAACGCTTTTAAGATGTTTATTACAATTTTACTACACTTACGGTGAATGCATGCAGTTAAATAGATGCGTTTCTTTGCCGTATCAAAGATCCAGTGAAATAGGAAAAAAAAAATAGGCTACTCGTGGCGCATTAAATCCTTCATGCGCAAAATTCTACTGTTATTGAGGATCTAATTTTTACAGTTAAAAAAATTCAAATAGGATGAGTTTTATTGTTTGAACTTTGAGGCACACAGTAAACAGCTATAAATTAAGCAATTATGTAATTTATAATATTTTAGTTCTAACAACCGAAATGTGACAAAAACATTGTTTTAAATGCCGTTCTTTGTTGATGTATGCTTCACGCGTCCATCATGATCGTCATGCCTTTTTGTTGATGTTCAGCTGCTCTCCAGTTTCCTAGAGCAGGAAAAATGTGGATTGATACAATAGCTTTGATCTCCAAAGTATTAAAAAAAGAGGAAATACTACATTGACATCAATATCAAAGGTAATATATAAAATATTTTAAATAAGGCTAGCCATACATGTCATATTTGTGATATATTTGTGATGCACATATAAACAATCTTTCCTATGCACTCTTGTAAGTACTCCTGCATTAAAATTCTCTGTAATTTGAAACTACAAGTCGTAATGTTATCCATTTAAAATTCAGTAGATGTGAGATATTCCCAAGACTTGGATCCTCATTTCATGGCAAAATAACTTGAATGCCCAAAATTCCATACTGGCACTGCCAGTTGTAGAAACCGGAGAGAACATGGTTTATTTTTCTATAATTGTGGTTTTTAGGTGAAGAACCGAACAGGTGGCGTTTCGCAATCCAGAGTTTGGTCTCCAGTTCCAGTTTTGTTGCCCTTCTCATGGTTTTGAATAATGACTTTCTGAGATCCACCGACTCGCTTGGTTCTCCACTCAAAAACCTTTTTCCTTTGACTGATATTCTGTTGCTCCCTCGGTGTTTCCAATCGTGTTGCTAGACACTTCTTCTTTGTTATGGTCCTTATCGACCTTATGGTTATGATTTATAAAAGAAACATAAAAGCAATCCACAGTTTGACTTGTTAATTGTATCGCCCAAACATTTTCTTTTTTTTTTTCTTTTGTGCTATAACGAATATATATTTACGAATTCTGAGGTTTTGTAATCACCGTTGAAAGATTTGGATCATTTTTTTACACTTTGTAATGTTTTGTTTGTCACAACTATTATGTTTTAATTTCTGCACCTGTACCATCTCAACGTCTTAAGATAATTATAATGTTGCAAGCTATCTCTTCAAAATTTGACATGTGTCTGCTCTTGAAGAGACACATTTTGTTAAGCGCAATTTATATAATTTTTTTAGATAAAAAATCGCATTGAATCATTTAAATTTAAATATTCATCAGAGTGCACAACTTAAATAAGTTTTGTTGGTACTTGGATCTTTAATCAAGTTTGGCATCAGTTAATACAACTTCGTTTTTATATATTTGCATTTAAATAATTAGAATAAGTTCAAATAGTCGCACCATGAGTTTAAAAAAATGAAACTTAACGAGATAAATAAATTTGGCACGTCAAAATAACAAGGACGATTGACAGAGGTCGATGGACTTGGTCCTTGGGGACAAATCATTTCTTTAAAATTGTAATCTCCGTGTTGACTTAAATCCCAAACGGCGATTTTTTTTTTTATTTCCTCTGGAGAATGAAATCAGGAAGGATTATATGTTCTGATTTTTTCCATGATCAAGATATTATTCAAAAGTCAAAATCCTTTCAATTCCCAACTCCGACCGAACATGCAATGTGCTAAGATCCGATTTATAAGGAGTCATGTATCTACCTTTTGAATTTTAATTAATTTAATATTTGAATATTGTTGGTTGAGCCTCATTACTTGCATTGTGATAGCAAAAAAAAAAAATAGAAAATGTAGACAAGTCATTAACTTGATATTTGGAAAAAAAAAAGATATAACTGCCAATGATAATCATTAATATCACTAAAAACAAAATCCCCGTGGTAATAAAACATGAATTTCATCAGAAGAAAGTATGATATTTTTTTTGGAATTTAAATTTCTCCCGTCAATTCATGTTGTTTTGAGCCCAAGTCAGTACAATTAACTGCCAATCTGCTTTTTATTAAATACATGATTGATTTTCTTAGCCATCCAATTATGAAACTATGTTATGGTGCTTCACGAAGCACCCTGAATGCGATGTTTTAGATTCAAATATGTAATTTTAAATTTGATATGACCAATCTAAACTATTCAATCTAATTTCCATATGAAAATATATTTATAAATCAAATTATATATTTTTTGAAATTAATTTACTATTTTTTTGTATAAGGAGAAAATCGTTATTTTTGAACGAACTAAAATTTTTAGATCAAGTTATTTTCTCTCCATCTGAAAAATTAGCAAATTAATTTCAAAAAAATTAAAATTTTGGCTTGCTTATATATTTTTATATGGAGATTAGATTTAATAGTTCAAATCAATAATATTTAGTTTGAAATTATATATTTAAATCAGAAACATCACATCCGTTGTGCTTCTCAAAATATCATAACATAGTTCTCCAATTATATCTATTGACATCAAATTAACAAGGTGTAAATGTGAGCAATAAGCATCAGTGTTCAGTGGAGGACCCGGATCCGCTATCGCCGCTGTGCGCAGCACGTGGTCCGTTCGATCACTTCGAGATTCGAGTTAGTATTTTGAGATTTGAGTTAGCACGAGTCTCAAAATGATCGAACAGACCACGTACTACGCTGCACGGTGCCGCGCGTGCAACAGCAGATCTGGTTCCGTTCAGTGGATCGAGTGTCGTTCAATACTTTAACGTATCATTAGTGCATCAGGAAAAAAAAAGTGGGGAGCATGTCTTTCTCTCTTTATTCTTTATTTTTATTCTTCCCTTCAGTTATCCTGAAATTGCTTTAACTGTCTATCTTACCAACTTAGACAAAGTTGGGAGAAACATGGCGGTTTTATAACTGGTATATATGACCATGAAATACTTCTTTTCTTTGCAGATCGACGTTATAAACAACATGGGATGCGTGAATGAATTTTGTTGGTAATGCTATCAATATTTTGAATCAAAATAATTAAAATGGGTTTGAATGTTAATATTATCTGTTTCGTATATATTTGTTGCAAAATCTATAATTTAAAGGGATATGGTTTTTTACGAAATAAGTCTTTCGAAAGACTGTATGACAGTAATAATAATTAAATTTTTGCATAGTACTTCATACGAAGAAATACAAAAATTATGGATTTTATCAAAGAGTTAAAGTTTGTTTTAAATATAAACACACTCTTTATAAGTATATTTTTAAATTAATTCAAAAAGTGAAGCAATTAACTAGGTTTTCAAATTTTAAGATAATACGCTTGAAGTTTCCGGAAAATCATCCTTTAGACATTGTATTTATTTAAATAAATATACTTCAGAATCTTATTCTAAAATATTTTGCCACATTTATAAAATTATGAAACTTTCAATGTCATAAATTTTTAATTATGAAAATTAAAAATTATAATCTAAAATTATGAAAATCAAAATTGGAAGCAAATAAGGGGAAGAAATATAGAAGGCAAAGGAAAGATAATAACCAAACTATTGGAATCCATAGGAACATTTTGCTGAAAGTTTAGATAGAAGAGTAATTTGTTTAAAATTGTTAATAAAAAGGGTAGTGTGTAAAATCTCCCGTTTATTTGTGGAGATAAATTTCAATGCATTGATCCTTTTTTTATCCCACCCCTGAGGTTCAAAATTTTCTTATTTTTATATGCATTCCTTGAGGAAACGAGAAATTACATTCATTTTTTTTCGTTTAATTATTCGTTTAAATGAAATTACTTCACAAATAATTGTTAAATATAAGATTTTTTTCCCGGAAGTTCGGTAAACTTTTCTTTCTGAAAGGTTTCAAAATATAATACTCACACCAAAGTACCTCCAACATGTAATTTAATGAAATATTATACAATAATTAAATTTCTATTCTGCAATGACGATGTATTTCTGGGATAATTGAAATACCAGTTCAAGACGGTAATTATACATTGTTGTAGTAATTGAGTGTGCATATTCGATGTTTTGAATAATAAATTTGGAAATTCAAACAAATGTAAAAGTGTATTTTGTTGATGAAAACAATAGTTGTTCATAAACTGTATCTACGTTGAAGTAGAAAGACCAGTACCACATTTCAAGGCCAGACAGATGCTCTCAGATTTTCATTTATCTTAGTTTTTCTATCTCTGCTAGGTTGATTTACTTTCATGCATTTGAACTGTAAGAGTAACTATGGTTAGGACTAGACTTCAGACTATGGTCTTTTAAGTAGTATAGCTAGAATCTATTAGGGTGTGTTTGGATCATGCAAAGAATAACATAAGAATAGAAAAATTGAGAATAACAAATGAGGATAGTGAAAAAATAGTGATTTTCGGTTAGCGTGAGGATAATAAAAAAGTAATGCTATTTCGGGTGGTAGAAATATTGTTGGGAATAGTAATGGAGAGTTGAGAAAAACAACGATTATTTTATCTTCACCATAGAATAGCAGAATAACATCTATTCTCATTGTTCCGAAATAGCAGATTTGTGTTTGAATACATAAGTGATATTCTTATTCCGAAAACAACAGCTATTCTATTATTCTTGGCCATCCAAACATACCCAAATTGCTTAGGATCAGTAAACTTAGGATTAGTAGAGGTTGATGTAATACACCGATCGATCATTAGTTAATCAATGCCTACGGATTTTTCATCAAAAAAAGTAGAGAGACGTGTATTTATTATTCAATAGTTGAGCCTGATGAATTTTGCGTCAAAAATACACATTTAATTTATCCATATAATTTTTTCTTCTGAAATCTCAAGAAACGGATAAATTTTGCGTGAGGTTACTAAATTATTCCTCAAATTCATATTTAGTCATTAGACTTTCATTTATTCATTTTTAATCACTAAATTTTAATATTTATCCAAATATGGTCACTCAATTAGTTTTTTCATCACAACTTAACATGACCTTTATTAAAGTTTCAAACATATATTTTTTATATAAATTAATTATTTATATTTATTACTTTTAAAAATAAAAAGAGAAAGTTTGCATATTTTAAAATATAATTTATTTCTTAGAAGCAATTATGTTATTTAGAATATGCATTCTTAGAGTAATTTTTAAATTAATTGATTAAATAAGTATATTATTACTTTTATAGTATAATATTAATATCTTTATATAAAATATGAAATAAAAAATCTTCAGCACACAAATAAAATTAGATGACTGATATAAATTATCTTAATATGTTGATATGCTCAATTGTATAAAAATATGCTATGATAATAAAACAATAATAATTTATCAATCTTACTTAAAAATAATTAACATAAATTGTTCACATAATACTATAAAGTGTGGATGAAAAAACTAATGGAGCATATAATAATTTAGTGACTAAAAAATAAATAAAAAATGATGAACAAATATAAATTTAAGATATAATTTAGTAAATTTCTACAAAATTTACCTCCGAAGTAATCTATTGTTGCAGCCCTCTTCATCTAACTTATCACAAAATATCTTCTAGTTGTCTAAAATATATTAGTTTCTTTTCGTATTTAACTATTTATTTTTGTATTGAAATAATTGTGGACCCGAAGTCGTACATTCTGTTTAATTTTACTGACGTTATAAATTGCAGTACGTTTCCGAAGATATATTATTATTCAGCAATTAACATTTAATTTGTTCATTTTATCGAGCATTTAATTTATTTTAACTCTTCTCTAAAATGTCATAAACAGTGGGTACAACTACTTCGAAGTCTTCAAAGACTTCTTTCGGTGCTGTGCGGCAGGCCGGTAGCGCATATGCGGTGCTCTTGGTGTCGGCGCGACGGCGCCTGATGCAAAAAGAGTGACTTTTTGTTGGGGGGGGGGGGGGGTAATTCTTTTTGCCCGTCTTATGCAGCATAACTTTATTGACCATCGGTACTATAATCCAATGTCTCAAGTAAATAGGTACTATTTTGTAATTTGAACGACTAAAACCATTATCCTAAAATATTTATTTATAAAGAAAATTATTTGATTCGTAAATATGCTAAAATTTAAATAATTATTTGCATAAAACTAATTATATAACAGTTTAAAACTATTCTATCATTCCATGAATATCTACTCAACTCCTAGTAAGTTGCAATATAGTTTTGAGTGTCATTCCGAGATGCTTAATTCTACGAATCAAAATCTTATATGATATTATTTTTTTCATGTGTTTCTTTTTAATTTTTGCGTTTTCTAATAGGAATAAAAACCACTATTTTTTTAAATATGGAAGTTAATTTTGTTCAGGACTTTGACACGTGGATTAAATTGAGCAGCTTGTATTAATAAAATGAATACCAAATTTCAAGATCTAGAGTCATAGCACAGTTGACTGATGCTATGCATAACATCGTTGGTTTTCTCATATTATAAAGAAAAATAATTAGCAATTACACAATTCACCCTTTTGTTCGTAGCAATTGATGCTTGGCACATAAATGAGTGTAACTATGCTGATTATGTTCCATAATAGCTAGGCTGTCAATGGGTAGGGTAGGATACGGGTGGAGATAATTTTCATGTTCATACTCATTATAATTTTTTTTATCCATATTCTATTTATACCAGTTAAAATTTTCTTTACCCATATCCTACCCTTACCCATTAAAAATTTCGAGTAATAATAGATAATGGGTAAAAATAAAAATAATTCAATGAAAAAATTGTATGATTTAGACAAATAAATAACATTAAATAAATATACTAATAAAGTGTAATAATAATTAATATTTTAGATATTACATAAATCATATAATTTTTCATATCAATTGTTATAAAAAATATATACTAATTACTATATATATTTATTAAAAATATAAAATAATTATACTTATATATATTTAACTATATATATATATTTATATAATTTATCCAATAGATAACGGGTAACGAAAACCCCTTATCCATATCCATACCCGATAAGTTAACAAAATATTTTTTTCTTACCCATACGCATATCCGATAACCTAACGAAAATAAAATCTTATCCATATCCGTCTTATCAGGTACGATACGGATCGGATAAACGGCCAAAAGAGTGTCATTGACAACCCTATTAATAACGAATGGAGTTGACCAATTAGTAATATTTATACTATTATTTATTATATTAATCATTGTTTTTTATGCGCATTCGAATACCATAAAATGAACCCACGATTCCTAACACTAGCTCCTTCTTAACATGCTATTAAGTCCGTAAAAAGAAAATATGCAGCTCGCCACGCAATTTTACCATGAACAAATATTCAAATAACAAAAAAATGAGGCATATCCATGAAATTTGGAATTTGGTGTGTGAATTAAATTAAGTGATTGTTACAGGAACTGAAAGCGCTGGAGCGGATCCAGCTCAGCTCAGCTGTAACCCCCTCTCTTGACTTTTATTTTCGTGAGAGCCTGAGAGGTGCGACGAAGGAGCGCCAATTTTAGATCTCACACATTGTACTGCTCTTTTTGTATTTAAGGAGTACCTTCCCCTCTCCGTTTCTCAGAACTCTCTCTCTCTCTCTCTCTCTCGGAACCACAAGCGTGTCAACGCTCTTAGAAGGTACGCTCTCTGATCAGATCTCAAATCTCAGATCTCTATTATTTTTTCCTTCAACAGCACTGACCTTAGGCAATTGGGAGGAATTAAATTGTAAGTGAGGTATTTGATCACATTTGGGAGATTATTGTCGGTAGATCTGCTGGTTGTTGTCGTTCTATTACGTCGGATCTGATGCCCATTAGTTCGAATTTGTAACTATTTGATTGGAGATTAGATCTTGAACTATCATTTTGTCGTATTACCAAATGGATTAGTTTCGTATTGACCTGGCTGTTTCTTCTTCCTGGATTGATGTGATAGCCTTTGTAAAAGAGGATATAAGATTGGATGTCCGTGAGTTTTCTTGAATGCAATATTGAATTATTTGACGGGGAATAAAATGAAAATAAGTTAATATTGGTTTGATCAAACTTTCCGATTCATTTGTATGGATACTTCAACGGAAATTTAGCATTGTTCCAATTTCTTTTTCGACTTCACATCAGAGAAAGATAAAGTCATTTGATCAGAAGCCTACTATGTCGTATGACATATTTGGATCTTGCCAGCTATCAAATTGTGATTTTTTTTTCTTTTGTGCAATGGGTGTTCTTTTGGATCTCAGGATAGGAACTTATTGGCTCTTTGCTATCTCGCCTTGCTAGTATAATTTTGATGTGTGCTGCAAAGGGATTTGTCCTTTTATATCACCAATGACATTATAAGCGGTCTTCATGTTTCCTTCATTGGGAAGTTTGGACTTGATCTTATTATTGTTGATACTCTTAAAACATATACTTTTATCCAGTCAAACACTGAATAAGTAGATCTTTCAACAGATGATCTTAACCTGTCCAGAAAGCAGCAAAAAGTACATTGAAGTAATGCCAGTTGATCAATTGATGTTTCTTGTTCATGCTAAGATAGTAGATCTGAGGTTCCCACCAGCTTCATTTATCAATATCTAACAGCCTTTTTTCTGCAAATCCTATTTCAGGTCAAAATGGTGAAGATCTGCTGTTTGGGTGCTGGTTATGTCGGCGGCCCCACCATGGCTGTGATTGCTGTAAAGTGCCCAGACATTGAGGTTGTGGTGGTTGACATTTCCTCTGCTCGCATTAATGCTTGGAACAGTGAGAACCTCCCGATCTATGAACCTGGTCTTGATGATGTTGTCAAGGAGTGCCGAGGCCGCAACCTCTTCTTCAGCACAGACATTGAAAAGCACATTGCTGAGGCTGATATCATCTTTGTCTCTGTCAACACCCCCACCAAGACCCGTGGACTTGGCGCAGGAAAGGCTGCTGATCTAACCTACTGGGAGAGTGCTGCCCGTATGATTGCTGATGTGGCGAAGTCTGACAAGGTCGTGGTGGAGAAGTCTACCGTCCCAGTGAAAACTGCTGAGGCAATCGAGAAAATTTTGACCCACAACAGCAAGGGGATCAACTTTCAGATCTTGTCAAACCCTGAGTTTCTTGCTGAGGGTACAGCCATCCAGGATCTGTTCAACCCTGACAGGGTATTGATCGGTGGCCGAGAGACCCCTGAGGGAAAGGCTGCAGTTCAGAAATTGAAGGAGGTCTATGCACACTGGGTACCAGAAGACAGGATCCTGACCACTAACTTGTGGTCTGCTGAGCTGTCCAAGCTCGCTGCCAATGCCTTCCTGGCTCAAAGGATCTCTTCAGTTAATGCCATTTCAGCCCTTTGTGAGGCCACTGGCGCCAATGTCTTAGAAGTGGCATATGCTGTTGGCAAGGACTCTCGTATTGGACCCAAGTTCTTGAATGCCAGTGTTGGGTTTGGTGGGTCCTGCTTCCAGAAGGATATCCTTAACTTGGTGTACATCTGTGAGTGCAATGGCTTGCCAGAGGTGGCTAACTACTGGAAGCAAGTGATCAAGATCAATGACTACCAAAAGAGCCGCTTTGTGAACCGTGTTGTCGCGTCCATGTTCAACACCGTGGCCAACAAGAAAATTGCTGTGCTTGGATTTGCTTTCAAGAAAGATACCGGTGACACTCGTGAGACTCCTGCAATTGATGTGTGCAAGGGTCTTTTGGGGGACAAGGCTAAGATCAGCATTTATGACCCTCAGGTCACTGAGGATCAGATCCAGAGGGACTTGGCGATGAACAAGTTTGACTGGGACCATCCCTTGCACCTTCAGCCGATGAGCCCGACAGCTGTCAAGCAGGTGACTGTCACATGGGATGCTTATGAGGCCACCAAGGATGCACACGGTATTTGCATCCTGACTGAGTGGGATGAGTTCAAGAAACTCGACTATGCCAAGATCTATGAGGGGATGCAGAAACCCGCATTCATCTTTGACGGCCGTAGCATTGTGGACCCCGAGAAGATGAGAGAGATTGGGTTCATCGTTTACTCGATCGGTAAGCCGCTCGATGCATGGCTCAAGGACATGCCAGCCGTTGCCTAATTTGGAGGGATGATATGAAGGCTTGAGATTCTTTTATAGTTTTTCTTCTTTGTTTCTTTTAGCTCCAAGGATTTCGTATTTCCAGTACGTTCTGATATGTTGCTCTTGAAAGCACTTTAGGTGAGACTAAGACCGGTCGTTTGTGTCTGTGTTCTTTTTGGATGATCTGTGGTTATACTACTATTTTAGGGACTTGCTGTTTTGTTCGAATTAATAGATGATTGGATATCTTGTTTATTCTCTTATTATGTACCCTTACAAATACGAGACAATAATTCAGTATGTTCATTTAGCAATATCATTGCCTTGTATTTTTGTCCTTTCACATGTTCTTTTCTGAATGAAGAAATTCAAATTTTAAACAGTATTTTGGTACCACAAATTTATGCAACGTTTTTATTGGGATTCCATTATGTCCCAGTTGAAAGTGAAAAGGTTTTGCCGCGAGAAATTTAAGCAGTATTTTGGCACTGACTTGGATTATTGTGAAAATATCTATATTTTAGCTGATATGTAAATATCTCAAAATATATATTTTGTTGTCTTTAAAATTTTAATTTATCATGCTCATTAAATGATGTACAAACACTAAATTTATGTAACGTTTTTATTGGGATTCCATTATGTCCCAGTTGAAACTGAAAAGGTTTTGCTGCGAGAAATTTAAGCAGTATTTTGGCACTGACTTGGATTATTGTGAAAATATCTATATTTTAGCTGATATGTAAATATCTCAAAATATATATTTTGTTGTCTTTAAAATTTTGATTTATCATACTCATTAAATGTTGTACAAACATTAATTTTTTTAAAATGGTGTATAAGTATTGAATATTTTATTATTATTTTTAGAGTTAATTTTTCAAAAATCTACAATAAATGTTTAAAAAGCTCAAAATATCTCAAATTTTTATATTCATAAGATTTTTATATGAAAAATTTAATTAGCATGATAAATTAAATTTTGAAGACAATTAAATGTATCTTTAGAAACGTTTGTATATCAGCTAAAATGGATTTTTTTTTCACAAACCGTAATTTTAGATCTCTGTTTCCTTTATTTCCATCACAAAGTGGTGGAATTTTAGTTGCTTTTTACCTGGCTGATTTAATTGGCTAACACACATATGGTGGGATTTGAACGAATCCCACCATATGTTAAATGGTTGAATGGTTGTTTTCCTGGAAAGTAGGCATGTGCAAATATAATTTGGTAGAAGGTCATTGTCAAGTTGGTTAAAATAGATACCTGTTACTTTCTTCATCGAAGATTGGTATCTTCTTTTTAGCATTGTAGTGTTATTTTTTTTTAATAAAGTGACTAAACCGTTACCCGCTTTCATTTCTTCTCAAAAGCTAATACAGAATGAGTTCAACAAAACAAAATAATGCAAATTGAAAACAAAACTAAAAAATCTGCAATATATACATGTAGCAGATGGAAAAAAAAACATAGAGATACATTGAATTTGAAGAATTACAGTACTCCATATCAGACCATAGCAAGTCCTCGTACCAGCATAGTCCCCGTTACCAGCAGTCTCTCATACCAAAATGGGAAGATAAACGAGCCAGAGAGATAAACGGCCAAAGAAAGAATAATGGGAATCTGGCATTAGCAAGGAGATTGTTATTAATTTGAGGAATGGTGATCAATGCAGGGTTGGCCTGTTCATTTTTTGTTGTAACGAACTAACAATATTGAAGCAATCACCTATTCTCTATAACCAGGCATAAAGGAAAATAATATTGTTACTCCACACTGTTAGATTCAGATGATATAATTGTTCCATAACATGGGAGCACATGAAAGCTTCTCTCTTTCCATTATTATTGATTAAGTTGCTAGTTGCACCGTTGGTGCTCCAGCTAAGTATCATGTGTTATACTTTATAATGCTCTCTGGTACCAGAGCAAACAATCAAATCTTTATTCCAGGTTCCAAAGTGACGTCAATATTTAATGCAGTAGCGGAGGGAAGGACTGGAGGTGCCAACCATTCCTCAAATTATATACCATTATATGTTTTTTAATAAATTTCAGTAATATATATATATAAAGGAAGTCTAAAGAATAACGTGTTATACGTATGTATTCGTGCACCATATTAAAATTATAAATTTTAAGTTAAATATGACTGATTCAAACTATTCATTTTATCTTCATATCAAACTCTTGTAGGAAATTAAATTTTATATTTTTTTAAAATTACTTTGTTATTTTTTTGAGCCAAGAGAAAGTATTAGCACGAACATACTCTTAAACAGGACAATCCCGCTACTAAGTAGGATAATCTCGTCTCTAAGTAGGATCCTGCAGTTGACGGAAACTTTGATACTAATTTATTGAGTATAAATAATATAATTTCTTGAAGGTAGAGAGAAAAAATACACTAAGTAAACTCTTAATAATTTTCTTAATAACATCTCTCTGCTTACAATAAATTATAACTCTTTATATAGAGTTAAAATATCAAAAGAAATATTAAATTCGAAATAAATAACAAAATAGAAAACTATACAACACAGTCAAATCTGACATTTGTTCAATAAAATAGTCATAACTTCTTCTAAAAAAAATCTAACGACTTGAAACTTGGACCAATAAAAATTAGACTTAAAGAGCTTTAATTTCATAGTTCATTCATTGAAAATTAAATTCGGATGACCTTCCAAATCCACTTATTAATCAGCCTTAAAATATGTTGACTTCACAAAATACTAATTAAATTTATATTTTCAACATCCTTCCTTAAACTTAATTATTTATTTCTCGTATCCCGAGCAATTTCTTAAACTTGTTGAAGAGTTCAGCCGGAAGCAGTTTTGTAAATATATCCGCCGCTTGATCATGACTCTCCATGTGAGTCATCTCCACATCGCCATTTTTCACATGTTCTCATATGAAGTGAAAACGTACATCAATGTGCTTGCTTCTTTCATGATGCACAAGATTCTTTGCCAATTCAATTGCCAATTTACTATCTACATCAATTTTTGTTGCCTTCTCTTGAGCAAAACTAATATCCTTAAGTAATTTACGTAGCCATAGAGAATAACATACGCATGATGATACCGCAACATACTCCGCTTCACAAATTGACAAAGTCACTATAAGTTGCTTCTTTGAAAACCACGTAAATGCCATGTTGTCCATGAAAAATATAAAACCCGAACTGCTCTTTCTATTTTTTAAATCTCTACTCTAATCACTTCAAATAAAGTGCATGCGAATAGACATTGCACAAAATCATGCTCCTTAAAATAAACATCAATTTGGTTATTCCATGCTCTTGATGCTTGTTTCAGTTTGTACAACGTCTTCTTTAATTTTAACACCTTATTCTCTTTTTCTTCTTTCATATAACTAGGAGGTTGCTTGATGTAGACCTCTTCGTCAAGCACTTCATTTATAAACGTCGATTTCACATCCATTTGAAAAAGTTGCCACTTATTTTGAGCCGCCAACGAGATTAGTTGCCGAATTGTCTCAATTCTTGCTACCAGGGCAAACACCACATCATAATCAATCCTCATTTTTTACTTGTACCCTTTCGCCACCAATTTCGCCTTGCATCTTTCATCCTTGCCTTGCACATTTATTTTTTTCTTATAGACACATTTCACACCAATCGGTTTGTGACCCTTAGGCAATGTTATAAATTATCAAGTGTCATTCTTCTCAATTGCTTTCATCTCTTCTTGCATGGCGGCTTGCCATTTTACGTCTTTCACGGCTTGCTCGAACGTGATATCCTCCGCATCCGCCAAGAGACACACTAAGTGCAATTCATTTGTCGCCTCATATATGTCTTACAAACTTCTTGTTCTTGGTGTTCTTGGCTCATCTTCATCATCGAAAAGTGGTGAATATGGGTTAGGCCCATGATGTTGTTGATGTAGATGCATTTATCGGTGTAGAAATTATTATTGGTGTTGTTTTTTTTCCTCCTCATGCGGCATCTCCTCCATGGAACCAATTCCACATGCTTCCTTCATTATCCTACACATCACAACTTATATGTATCTTTTTAGTAAAATGGTCATAAAGATTATATGCCTTAGACTTCTCATCATAGCCGATAAAAAATAGTTTTTTGCTCTTGTCATCAAGTTTTGTGCGCTTTTGATCCGAAATGTGAGCATAAACCACACTTTCGAACACCTTCAAATGAGCTATTGATGGCTTCGTACCGCATCATGCTTCTTGTGGCGTTATATTCTCCAAGCTTGTTGTAGGACATTGGTTTTGTAAGTAAACCGCACATGTTATCGCTTCAGTCCAAAATTCTTTCGGCATGTTTTTGCTCTTTAGCATGTTTCAAATCATGTCGAGTATGGTCCGATTTTTTTTTTCGTGATTCCATTTTGTTGAGGTGAATAAGGGGTTGTTAAGAACCTTTTAACTGTTAGTTTGTAATAATCTTGAAGTTAATAATATGATAAATTTATTATATAAAGTTTTGTTCATGAATTGGATATTTAAATGATATTTTATTTCCTTGAGTATTATTGAATTTATGAATCATTCCGAGTTCATGAATGGAATTGTGAAACTTCATAATATAGAATATACTCTTAAAAGTCACTAACCGAGGTAATTAGCAGGAACACTAATTAACCGCTATCAGGTTAGTATATGGATTAAATGATGGTCAAGTTTAGCAGATCATAGATAAATAGTTATCATTTTAATCACATAGATAGATGTTCAAGGAACATCGCATTTGACAGACCCCGAATGAAATATTAAATGAAATTGTGTTCGTGTCATTAATGCTTTTATTCAGTGTTAACTTCTAAAGTATGAGGTATTCATCTTTCCTACATAAGATATGTATATTTGTGATTTCTATCAAACGTTATCCGTAAAATGTGGCTATAAAAGTAGCTCTTCGGTATACATAACTTATGCGGAGGAAGACATGATTTACCAAAAGTACTATTGTCTCTCGTATCTCTATACGAGTTATAGCATCACTTGGGACCCTTGATAGAGTAAGATTATCTGTTAGTGGTATAATTATATGAGTAATTATACTTGATAATTTACTCAGGATCAAGAAAAGATTAAGTTTGCAAGGATGACACACACCTACCTTGAAACTGATCTGATAATTATGAGACAAAAGAATTAACACAAATAAATAGTTTACTAGATTATGATATTGTACAGTACAACATCATATGTGTAATTGGATGATCATAGTGCATTCTGTCAGATGCCTCCTATGATTATAGAAGTTAAAACAATTTTAACTATATTTACCAACATAACACGGATCCTGTCGGGTCACACCGCATAGGAGTTAATCGAAAAATCTTATTGATTATTTATAAATTATTTATAATTAATAATAAAATGATTATAATTAATTATATATAATATAATTAAATTATATTTATCATAGAGATGACAAGAAGCAAAAACCAGATTGAATTTATAACGTGTTGGACACGTCGTATAAATTTACCGAAACAACAACCGAGAGAAATATAATTGTACATGACATATATATATATATATATGATTTGGATTTAAGTATTAATTATGAATTTGAATTTTGGATTGAAAGCTCATTAATAATTAAAGCCTTAATTAATAATTAAAAGCCCAAAATAAAAAAAACCCCAAAAGCCCAAAATAAAAAAGGCCTAATGACAAACTTGTAAATTTGATAAACTTTATATTCTTGCCAACCATGTAATGACATTTTAGTAAATTTGGCCAACATTATATTCTTGCCAATCAAGTAATGACATTTTGGTAATTTGACCAAACTTTAATGGTATTTTGGTAAATTTTGGTAAATTTTTTGAAAGGCTATAAATAGAGGGGTGTTATGAGAGAGAAACATAATAATTTTGGGATATTGTGTCTGATCAATTCAGTTCTATTTCTCTCTTTTTCGGTTTACGATTGTTTCAAAATTCACGGGATTGGTGAATAGTGTTTTTACGAAAGTTGTGGTATTTCTGCACCTTTGTGTGAAATAGAATAATTGCGAGTCGTGAATAATACTATTTCATTTTTTTCTCGATGAATAGTTTTTTTATGAGAAACGCGGTTTACGATATTTCTAGCAAAAAAAAAAATAAGCCGATCTCTTGTCAGTCCTGGCGGATAACCTACAGAGGTATCACACGCGTGATACTCCGAGACAAGTCGATTTGCATTCCAATTGAAATTTATAAATGAGGTATAAAATATTATATTAATTTATTTAATTGTTAAGTAGATTAATATTTTAGAAATCAATCATGGAGTAGATCTATAAAGGATTAAAGAGGTACGTATCTCTCGATAATCATCTGACATACCGCTTTAACTCTTCGCTTAAGTTAGAAGTAAAATAATATTTTACGGTCTTTTACAAAGGATTAAAATATATGTATCTCTCGGTAATCATCTGACATGTTTTAATCCCTAGCCTAAGTAGAAATAACATTTTTGTTTTATGGTCTTTTCGTAGCTTAAGTATTAACAGGATTTGATTGGACCAAAACCCAACACTAACACCTTTCTCTTCACAGAAATTCATAAATTATTTTGATTTAAATTTGTCACCCTTATCAGACCTCAAAGCTTTTATGCGTTCACCGCTTAAATTTTCGACAAACACTTTAATTTTTTTAAAACAAAAATACTAATGATTTCTCCTTTAAAAAATAAACCCAAGTTCTTTGAGAAAAATCATCAATAAAAATAATGAAGTAACAGTGATTACCATAAGAGTTAGGGGTTATTGGACCACAAATATCGGTATAAATCAATTCAAGCACCATCTTCACATGATAACTAGCTTATTTTGAAAAAAATTCTTTGGTATTTTTCTAACACACAAGCTTCACAAAATTTATCACTATGATCCATATGCGGAATACCATTCACCATTTGCCTCAAACCCCCAAAATTAAAATGTCCAAATAATAAATGTCATAATCAAGTTTTATCCTCTATACATGTCTTCAAACACCTTACTTGAACATTTATCAAGTTTAACTTAAACATGTAATTTTTTATCATTTCTACTTAAGCTAGCAACCAGTTATCTTGGTCTCTCAAATAAAGTGTTCTTTTTTTTTCATAAAAACCGTATAATCACATTCCAATAATTGACCCAAACTCAAAATATTACTCTTCATATCCGATACATAGAAAACATTAGAGATAAATCTCTTATTTCCATCTTTACAATGAATAAGAATTTTATCTTGCCTTTTAATTTTCACTTTTGAGGCATTTTCAAATGAGACATGACCATCTATAATCTCATCTATCTCGATAAACATGTACTTGTAGCCGCTCATATGGTTGCTTGCACTGGTATCCAAATACTAAACCAATTCATTATTGAAGTCATCCTCCTTGCTTGCTAGCAACACCACACCATCACCTCATTTTTTTTTCTCATAATCTTTCTTCTCATTATAATAACATTCTGTTGCATAATGACTGAATTTTTTTGCAACAATAACATTAAATATGAGACTTACTTGGTCTTCCTCCTCCTCGGCCTCGATCTCCGCCGTATGAGTTTTGGTACTTCTCATCTTTACTCTTTTCTTGTCCTCTGTCGCGACCTCTACATCAGCCTCTAAAACTATCACGGCCTCTTCCACAACCTCCTTCACCATTGCTCGATTTTTCTTCTTTTAGTGTTGCTTGGCTTGAAGTGCTTCCTCCAACACTTCTTGTTTTTTTTTCTTCTTTCTTTGTTCATGAGCCTCCAAAGAACTTGAGAGCTTATCCATTGTCATTTTTGTTAAGTTTTTAGACTCTTCTATGACACGCATCATATTTTCAAATTTATCAGTCAAGGATCTCAATATTTTTTTCTACTACTTTGCTTTCATTCATATCTTCACCATTTCTTTTTAGTTGATTCACCACTACTTCTATCCATATGATGTAATTTGACACACCTTCTGACTCCTTCATTTTTAGAGTTTCAAACTCATTTCTTAATATTTGTAAGCGAACTTGCTACACTCGGTCGACCCTTTGTATGTTTTTTTAGAGTCTCCCATACATCTTTTGATGTATTTGCACCGACTATCTTCTCAAAGTTCGACTCATCAACTGCTTGATATATTATTTAAAGTGTAGTTTTATCTCTCTGTTTTCTTACTTACAACAGATTACAAATAGCTAAAACATCAAAAGAAACATTAAATTCAAGAGTTTGACTACGGTGCTACGCGTAGCACGGATGACTCATGTGTTACAGATCGTTTCTCCGTCTTTAAAGTTTAAATGGTCGATCCGACCGGTCAAAATATTTTTTATATGAAAATCTAGTTACAAACCAAATTTTATATTTTTTAGAAATTTTTAAAATAGCTAGAAAATGACTCATTTTGAATGGCTCATAATAATTAAATCAAGTGATTTTCTAGATATCTTAAAAAATAGTATTTTTTTTTTAAAATTTAAAATTTTGTCCGCAACTAGATTTTTATATGAAAAATATTTTGACCGGTCGGATCGACTATTTGAACTTTAAAGACGGAGAAACGGTCCGTAGCACACAAACCATCCATGTTATGCGTAGCACCGTAGCCAAACTCTAAATTCAAAATAAATAACAAAATAGAAAACTAGACAGCCAAGTCAAATCTGACATTTGTTCAATAAAATAGTCACAAGTTCTTCTAGAAAACTCCAAATAACCTGAAACTTAGACCAATAAAAACTAGACTTAAAGATCTTTAATTTTCTAATTCATTCACCAAAAATAAAAAGTTCGGATGACCTTCTAAATCCACTTATTAATCAGCCTTAAAATATGTTGACTGCACAAAATACTAATTAAGTTTATATTTTCAACAGAAAGTTGCTTGATAAGGATTTTGGATCGTCCAATAGTGATGATTTTCTTTCTATCCAAAAAAATAGCAAACTAATTTAAAAAAATATATATAATTTAATTTTCTACAAGAGTTTGATATAGAGAATAAATTAAATGGATTGAATTGGTCATTTTTAATTTAAAATTGAGATTTTGACGTGAAGTACAAACACATCTGTGTAACGCGTTGCATTTTAGATCATATGCATCCACCGACCAAAGAGCCAACGATAGAAATATTTAGGTATAATTATTGCTTTAATAAGGATTGAAAGATAGATCTGACAAAGTTGGAAGCAGCGAGTCTAATAGGTAAAGCATATATACAAGTATACCAATTGCCGAGGAAATAATTAAAATAATGACATAGGGTTAAACAGATATATAAAATGTTAATCAAATTATAATACAGAAAATACCATAATTACTTTTAACAATATAAAACTTGTCAAAATTATAATTAAATCAAGAACAGTGGCATAATTTACCTATAGTAGTAAATCCCGATTAATAGGTGGTGTCTAAATTTTACGAAACTAATAAAGTCTACTTTCTGATTTCCGTCCCTCGGACAGATTTTGCGTTTCCGTCCTCGTGGGACCCACTCGAGCTTTGTTTCCACTTCCGATTTTTTTTCGCGAACCATCTCCATGCAAAGAGAGACTTTTCATATCCTCATTCCAATTTAGTTTTGAGTCTTGACTAAAAGGCATGAAAGAGGAATGCCGGAGAAAAAAAGAAGAAGATGGAGAAGACGTGAAGTACAACCAACTCAAGTGGACCCCATAATCACATCCACCAAACATTTAATCCCATCCATTCATTTCCCTTTATATAACAAAATGGATCTTTTATCTCTCCTTTTGTTGTAAGAGTCGTGGATTTTTATTAATTAATACAGCACTGAAGAGTAACTAGCTATAATCAATGAATTCTATGGAGAATGGATTATTTTTGTAATTATACAAATAAATTTTAAGTTTTTTTGTTATAGTCATTGCCTTCATATGTAAAATTTTAATAAAATGTGCGTATTTTCATATGTAAAATTTTAAAAAATATTTATTACAAATTTGAATGGTAAATACTGATATGTCATTTCTTTTATGAAAAAAATGTGTCAAAATTGTGAACTATGTTTTATCACTTGGACTTTTTTATGTTAGTCCTTGAACTTTTTATTTATATCAAATTAGTCCCAACATTATCAATGCTAAAAAAATGAATGCCTACATTCATATTTATACCATATAATATATATTATAATAATTATGAAAAAATTATATTAATTAATTTATAATAATATAAACATTAATTAATATTTTTATTATTACATTCATACTAGTTTCAATGTTAAAAATAATGCTATGATATAATGAGAATATTATTTTCTAATGAATTTTAAATATAGGATTAATTTAGTATAGATTAAAAACATTGATGAAGAAAATGATACCTTTGAAATTTTAAAAACCAATTTCATAATAAAGTGATACTTTAAGGATTAAATTGATATTATTAAAACTTTAAAGACTAATTTGGTAAAATAATGATAGTTTAAGATCATTTGTATAATTTACTTTATAAAAAAAGTTATACTGTAGTATATTGTATTAAAAAAAAATATAACCGCAATAAATTTGACAATTTGAGTATAAAAAGTTAAATCAGAAAGATAGAAAGAGATTATAAATATTCATTATATCGTATTTGCAATACATTTGATCAAGAATATTATAAAGATCATAATATATCTTCTATATTTTCTTTGAAAAAAATATATTTTTTAACTGTGATATTTAGAAGATTATAGAGTGCTAAATTGCTAATTGACTAATTGTGCTATATTAGCTAGGTAGCAAATTGACAGTTAAATTAAGACACGTACGCTGTTATTAATAAATAATTAAAATGTGGTTCTAGCATATGCATTTGATTAATGCACTAAATAAGTTAGGCCAAGTTAACATAATAGCCTATATTAGTCTCATTATCTATCCTTAATTACTTTATCACGGACAAACTTTTTTTTTGTATCTTTTCATTGCCACAGTTACATAAAAGATAAAGACATAAAGAATCAATTTTTGATTGGACTTGGATGAATTGTTGGGTTGAGTTTAACTTTTTTATGAATTTTAAATGCAAGTGTTGATTACGCGTGAGCCGAGGCGAGAGAGAATAAACAAACAAAAGAAAGAGAGTGTACTCAGTTTTTATTATTAATAATTATTATTAAATTAATATTATTAAAAATAAGAGTGAGAATCTTAAAATTTTAAATATACGAATGGCGCGCGCTCATCGTTAATGGCAGCGAATGAAAACACGCCAGCGCGGTGGCGCGTTTCTTCCAAACCCCGCGCAAGTGAGATGAAGAGGCGCTACGCGTTTTGTATATATAAAAAGCAAACGCGCCTTTGGCGATGGCGCGTTTCATAAAAATAATGAAACACGCCACTATCAGTGGCGCGTTTTATAAAAATAATGAAACGCGCCACTGACAGTGGCGCGCTGCCATTCGTATATTTGAAAATTTACAGTTCTCACTCTTATTTTTAATAATATTAATTTAATAATAATTATTATTACTAAAAACTGGAATGTACTGCTCCAGTGGGTCCCATGAGGACGGAAACGCGAAATTCGTCCGAGGGACGGAAATTGAAAAGTAGGTCTCGTTAGTTTCATAAAATTCAGACATCAGCTGTTAGACTCGTGATTTTCTTTTTTCTTTTTGTTATTAGTAAAAAATCGGAGTAAGTCAATTAACATAAAGAAAATATGGAAAATAGCATAATGATTTTTAATAAGTTGAAAATTGTCAAAAATTATGATTAAATAAAAAAAAACAGTGAACATAATTTATACCTACAATAGTAGTAGTAAATGAACGAAACACCGGCAGGTAGCAAATTACTCACAATTCAAGTATTAATTACATATATAAGCAGGAGCGAAACTAAAAACGATCAGTAAAGTGTTTGATTCAAAGAAATAAAATATTCATATAAAAAAAATAATTTTAATTTTTCAGTAAACTAAAAAAATATTCAAACACTGACTGACATCTACCTTTATACCGCATCTAATACAGACATGAGACAACAGCAGTGGGCTCTTTTATGAAAGCAATGACTTATCAGGTCTCATTCTGCATAAAGAATATGGGAATGTAATCCAAATCCTCAAATCCCGAACTCTCACGCTGGCCACATGCATTTCGCCCTCTTCTTCCTCTCTGAGATGAGAGCCCAGCAGTCTCAGTAGTAAATTATATGATCTTTGAAGGCTGGGCAAGAAGAGATGAGATGAACACCTTCCAATTACATTACCGTCCTCTTCATTCTCTTCCTCAGTGTTTTCCTCTCCGACTTCGGTGGCTGAGAGTGAAGGCGGAGAGCGACGGTGGGAGAAAAACGGCGAGGATTGTTGCTAGCCGCAAAGAGACCATCTCTTTCCCAATCGGAACTGATGACAATAGATTAAGTGAATTCTTCAAGGACACAGCCGGTGTCGAGGCTCTCTTGAACACCCGCACGCTTCACTCCTACCACCCCCTGTCCTATTACGACCATAATCAGGACCATTCATCTTCCCCTTCTTCATCAGCCGATTCCTTCGTGTACAGATGCACATTATACACGATCCAGTTCTTGAATTTTGAGGTCACTCCTGTACTTGACCTGAGCGTAACCCCGACTGACCATGACTGTGCGGTCGAATTGCTCTCCTGCAAATTTGAGGGATTGGAAGCAATTGAGCAGAAAAACGATTTCTTCTCGGCATCTATGAGGAATTACATAACTTGGCGTGAAGATGGTGACGAGACGGTCTTGGATTTTGATGTCAATTTAGAACTCACACTTCAGGTGTACACCAGGCCATTCTCCCTGCTTCCTGTGTCAGCTGTTGAGAAACCCGGGAAACTGGTGATGCAAGGAGTGTTGGATAGACTGGTACCGTTGCTCATTCAGCAGCTGCTCCAGGATTACAACTCCTGGCTCCAACTGCAACAGCGCCAAATCGAATCATCTAGGGATGATTCTTGATTCTTCCTTGTAATTTCTGGTTCATTTGCTGCTTTCTTTGTGGGAATGTTAATTGGTTTTTGAGTAAGTTGAGGTCTGTACAGATATACTTTGTAGTCGCTCTATATGTAATTACTAACTAGGTTCCAAATCACTCCTTTTAGAATATTTCCTTTTTAGTTAGATAACACATGTTAATCCCTCTGAGAAGGTAAACAGCACATGCTATAAGCATCTATTATCTAGTCTGTCACTGAACCGGTTAATTTTCCAAAGGCCAAAAGATCAAAGTTGGTCTCAATCTTATTTCAATCATTAAATTAGCATCTAGATTGGAAAAAAATATGAGATGAAAAATGAGTTACATCAAAATTAATAAAATAAGATTGATTCAATGTTTAAAGCAAATTGGTCCTAAAACCTTAGAACATTAATTGGTTCCCTATATCACTTTCTACCATGGCAGTAGTTTCTTCCTATTATTATATTTTTTAGGTTGGGTGATTTACAAATGATTTAGTTTTTTGTGCCTTGGAGGATCCTTTGTGCATCAGTGGGAATATAACAAACGTTTTTTTTTTCCGAAACACAAACTGAACAAAAGAAAAAAAAATCATCGTACTGACCTCGGCGCTTGCATGTAGCAACATCCTACATTTCTAAATAAAATTCAACCTTTTTTCCCCCAAATAATAACAAAATAAAAGAAAAACCAAATGGATAGAACATTTCTCGGCCCATACAAACATCGAAGCCCGTGGGCCATCTTACAACATCGGAGCTTCCGA
The DNA here is from genome assembly GCA_037127355.1 of Schoenoplectus tabernaemontani. Classification (NCBI taxonomy): domain Eukaryota; kingdom Viridiplantae; phylum Streptophyta; class Magnoliopsida; order Poales; family Cyperaceae; genus Schoenoplectus; species Schoenoplectus tabernaemontani. Next base: position 13,800,085 of record CM073752.1, read on the forward strand.
AAGGCACCTCTTGCTTTCAGATCTAAACGGAATCAAACGCGTATTGAGAGTTGAGATCTCGAAATTTCCAATCCCAAACTCAGTCCAAGTTATCTTACGGTTCAAACTCTTTTTCATCACCGAATTTCATTATAAAGTGCACATGGAATATTGTCGTACTGTTTAACTCAACCAAGTGGGCCTACCATTAGTGAATGAGATTATATTGTGCGATGTACGCCAGGTGTAAATTATAATATTCTCATTGCGTGGGCCTACCCTATTCGGCCGCCTAGTTGGACCCCTCCAAAATGAATCCTAGGCCTTAAATCTTAATCTGACGGCTGATTTGTAAAGTAGGACTCGAGGACCACTTGTGTGTCTATCCCTTCAATTAATATAAAATTCGATTCAGTCCTTATTGGTTTCCAATTACGATTTTACCCTCACGTGGAATTAATCATTGCCAATAATAACTCGCCTTTGCGGGTTCAATCCAAAAATAATTAAGGGTATATTAGTAATTTGATATAATCTGTCAATTCAATCCGAAATAAATTTTAAAATAAAGTCAAACTATAAGGTCGACAGATCTGGTTTTTGCCCCATTCTCGTCGATTTGCGATCAAGATTTCGTTCGGATCAATATATCAGTTCTTCAAATTAGCTTTCGATTCGTTTTCCTCTCATCTCCTGTTTTCGATTGGTATAGATTTTTTTTCTTATTGTTGCTTCGATCAAATTCTAGGGTTAGGGTTTCCGTCAATACCTTAAACGAGTTTGACCATGATTTCGATCCCAAATCCTCCGACCGACTCGTGGAGGAATGTTTAACCATCGTTTCATTATCTTTTCTTGTGTTGGCTAAGGTCAATTTCATATTATATTGCAAACCCTAATCCCAATCTGTTCAAATCATTTTTCTATTTTTTACTTTCTGAATAATGTCCCGTGAATAATGAATTAGGGTTTAATACCTTCAATTTTCATTTGGCATAAAGATTACTATCATATTTGCATTAATTGCTGGTAAACTTGACCATAAATTAATATAAGGGCACTGCTTTTATTAGGTAGAAGTTCTATGGTTCCTGTTTACTATTTTAAATGATTCCTTGTGGATCTTGTTTTTTGGTATTTGTATTCTGTGCATTGCAAATGATAGCAATGTTTCTCACTAAACAATTGCAAATCAGTACTACTGACTTCTTATGAATTGATTTGTTTACAATCGACAAATTAAACTATGGCACACGAGCTATGAAATTACTAAGATAATTAGTGACTTGTGACTGATTTGTGCATGCTAAGTAATTCATTTGTTCTCCAGGTTAACATGGTGAATAACCACATTGAACCTTCTTTCGCCCACAATCATTCTGTTGGCTACGTACAAAAGGCTCTTAGCATATCAAATGTTTCAGGTAGAGATACACCCATTCTCCCTTTTATGGCCATATTAAATCAGTTTTTATTTGTGCCCTTGGCTCATTTGTTCTTGTCTGAAAAAAAAAGATTGCACAAAATGTGATGTCGTTGGCATCTCTGGGGAAGAGTTGACGCTCGATCTTAAAGATAATGGCAAGCGATTTCCCTGTGATGATAGCCCTGATAATACTGGTTGCAAACGAGCAAAACGAAACAATAATACAGATTCATTTCAGGGCTCACCTTTTTCAGGTTTGATATATAAAAATATCCCTTTGCTCTTTTGTTTAACTTTCACACCGTTAAACATGAGTTATGCAGTACTAATTGCTGCTGTGTGGTTCATCATCAGATGAGATGGCATGTAGCGGTTGCTATGACTTGCCTTGGACGAATTTGGGCTCACCAATTTGGGTGCCCACCTTTCCTGATTACTGCGACTATCAGACTGTAACTCAATATAGTAAGGTAAAAGAGAGATGCTCTCCGGTTCATGAACTCTCTCCAGTTAATGAACACCTTGGCCACAAACCTGTTGCAATTGGGCCCAATCACCAAGCTCTAATTCCTGACTGGAACCCACCTTCAGTAAACGATAATGATAACAATAGTGAGAAGTGGATTAAGCATTGCATTTCACCATTGCACGATTTGGATCCCGTCCTAAGTTGCAATATATGTTGTGATTGCCCTGACGAAGGCTCCATTAGATGTGTGAGACAGCATATAACAGAGGCAAGAGAGGATCTCAAGAGGGTGTTTGGGCAAGAGAAATTCGAGAAGTTGGGGTTTTGTAATATAGGGGAAGAAGTTGCACTTAAGTGGACAGCTGAAGAGGAAAAGTTGTTCCAAGAAGTAGCATCAACAAATCCTCAATCGAGGGATAAAAATTTCTGGGATGATCTGCCATGTGCGTTTCCAAACAAGTCGAGTAGAGATTTGGTCAGTTATTACTTCAATGTGTTTATTCTGAGGAAGCGGGGCGGGCAGAACAGATGGGACCCCACCCACATTGACAGTGATGATGATGAGTGGGAAGAACCTGAAAGCAAGTCAGAGGTGGATGAACAAGATGAAGAGGAAGAACGTGAACAAGAAGAAGATGAGCAAGAAAATGAGTCTGCTATTGAGTCCCTATCAAATCGGGATGATGTTATGTGCAACGGTGTGTATGTCAGAGAAGACGGTAGTGAACAATCAGCAGAAGATGAATATTATCAAAGTGCCCTTGTAAGAGATGGCAAGGAGGAACATTACTTTGATTTTGGAATCCTCAATGAAGATGGAAATACTGACTCGTGCACATCTTTTGATGAGAACTTCCATTGTGTGGATGCAGATAACGGGTTCGGTGTGGTATCACATGATGGGATTTTCGATGATTTGAAAGTCTGGGATATTGATTTTCCAAAAGGAAATGGTATTGATGACTTTTTATCTACATGCAATGTCGTGGATGAGGTTATAGCGATGGAGGCTTGGGATAACTATGACATCCGTGGAGAGGAAACTTTCTAATTTCTGTAGCTATATAACTATGTAAATTCATCAATTTGATTCTCCTTGTAGTTCCTAGCATAACAAATTTTATTTACAATGTTGTGTTGTAATTGTTCTTTGTAGAATCACCTTTTTTGTAATGAATCTTAAGATACTCAAAATTAATTGTAATTGTAATTCTTTGATAAAAAGTGATAGATAGGTTAATCTTTTCTTTTGCCGGATTAGAGAAATTGATCATGGAATATTTGGCTGGGTTGTATGCGCAGATCAAAATGTACAAAAATTACTTCGATGTGAACGGCTCTGTTGAAGATGTGAAGATCATTTGTTATGAATAAATTTACTATCGATTTTTATTTTTTCATGTCGAGTCGATACCCAACTTTCTGACAATGATATTTGTGTAGCATGAAAGAACGTTGGGGAGCGTCAACAAATATATTTATTCTAAAATTTTAGCATGGTTCATGTTTTTATTCCCCTTTTTTATTAGATTCAGATCCATTTATACTAAAGAAAATCACACGCATAATGAAAAAGTAAAATTCTTCTTAAATCATCTGCATAATACATCACTAATATAAATAAGCAGTACAAGAGAACCAATACGAGGCGATTATAATAAGGCTATTATATCTGTTACAACACAAAAGAAAAATCGAACTGGTGAGGGTGGAATAGCAGATGTGATGGAGGTCTGCAACGAACATGCGTTGCGAGGAAAACCAAAAGTAGTGGAAAGACTTCTAAACATTAATAAAAGATGGGGAAGAATAATATGAAGTTCTTCATTATTCCTCTGTTGCAGCACGGTTCATGCAATTTTTTTTTTAATGAAGATCCACCTATTTGTTATCACAACCGGTATCATAAATATTTAGCACTACATTTAGCAAAATTAACTACTATAAGTTTGAGGATCAATATAACAGCATCTTAAAAAACCAATTTTCAAAATCAAATTATGAAATTCTTCAGTCCTAGATAACATAATCCCTTCACCGCGAACTGTTCTATTCCAGCTGAAAACTACAGAGAAGACGATACTAAAAAACAAAATACAGTATTTTAATTAGTAATGCTGCATACCTACTAAGTTCTAGTTTAACTACAAATTAGAGATATTAAATCTATATTAGTTCCTGCACCAAATAAGTCCTTTTGCTCTATCTCTGTATGTTCTTAACTTAGTGACTCCTCTAAAATCTGCAATGGTAAAGTAGAAATATAGGGGGGACAATTAAATGAAAATTATCTGTACAACGGTTCATGCAAGTTATAAAAACAACATATGGACTGCGATAGATACTGTCATACTGATATATCACTTGCTCACAGGGACGTGCTTTTCTTAATTGACTGATATATCACTTGCTCATATGTTCTGATACAATGATAACTGTCAGCCAAGCAACATTCTGCTGAAGAGTCCATCAGTAAGGTCAAATCTAAAAGTGATAGTGGATTGAATCTACTTAATTAATTAAGAAGGCACCAAAGAATTAATAACTAAGAAGAGGAAATAAAAGGGACAAACTGGCTAGAAGAGTTCGATGATACCAAGATTAAGCAGGCATGATTTATATACTGAATAATTTTTTTAGTTCGCTATTCCTAGAAGGGATTAGAATAAAAAGAAAAGATAAGAGAGGAGATCAGATAGGATAATGTTTTTTTTTTAAAAAAAAGATAAGAGTCTAGTTTTTAAATTTCATTTTGTATCCATAAAAATTTAAATCCATAATTTTTTAGAGTTCACCCTAACCAGCTACCACCTGAAAAACACTAGCACTTTGAAATAACATTCTTTATCATTTTTCCAATTATCAATTACTCATTGTACACTTTATTTGTTATTATTCTAATATTATTTTACTTATTGACAAACCAGAACTAAAGAGTTTAATGCATTGAGTCTAAAGGAACTCAAGATATTTTGAGATAATAAATTTAAGGGATGGTATCCGTGACAGCTATATATTTTAACAAATTTGACAACCAATTTTAGATAAATTCATAAAATAATTTAAACATAAAAAACTTTGCAAAACTATCAAAATATATAGTTGTCATGGATCCCCCTAAATTTAAACTTACCCGACTAATGACTTTATTCAACACAAGTAAATAATAAAAATAAATATATATCTATATGTATTGGAGACGTCCACTAATATAATAAGATGATGTGTAATGACCGAAATGTCTTTATTCAATTTATAATTGAGATCAATTGATTTTTAAAAGATTCAATTTATGATTGAGATTGATTGGTTTTGTAAATATAACAGTTCAGATTTTAGTCAAATTTATTTTTCCTCTCCATTTCATTTGCTATTTTTTATCAATGCATGTGTAGGTCTAAAAAAGTAGTTATATACCAAATAAATTAAACATCAATTATTATTAAATTTTATAATAAAAAAACTACACATTGTATAACCTTATCTAGAAAATTTTTTATATTTTGTGCATTATCTTTTATTAAATAATAAATTAATTTTATTTAAAAATTTAAGAAATTTGTAATTAATTTATATATAAATTATATCTAAGTAAAATATATTATTTTATAATAAAACTAATATTAAATATAATTATTAAATATATATATATATACATCAAATAATTAAATATTAATTATTATTAAGTTTCATTGCAACAATGAAAACTACACATTGTAGACCTTACTTAAAAAAAATATTATATATTGTATATCGTCTTTTATTAAATAATAAATTATTTTTTTTTAAATTAAAAAAAATTAATTCAATTTAATATTAATTATAATAAAATTAATGTTAGATATAAATATTTTTAAAATTAAGAAAATCGACCCAACGGACAAATTCTATATTTCTATTAGTGCAATACATAAACTCTTTTTTTACTCGGTCAACAGCAGTACAGCACATCTCTTGTTTCATTTTAGTTGATCGCTCAACTATCTAAACAGAAATACCGATTAATATACTATACTGAACAATTTCCAAAAGCCCATAGAAGCCCAATCATGTCACCGAAAGCTATCTAGTCGCTGCTGACTTTTGAGACTTCCCTTCTCTGCTTCCTTGCCATTTCAATCTCACAGCGCCGATTGCCACCTCAGCTCCGCTCCGCGCTATTCCCGCGCAGATTATTTCTTGAATAAAGCGGCCGTGCGATGGAGCCGAGGTGTTGAACCCCGTCCCTCGCGTCTATTATCCGTTGCTCTCTCTATCAATTCCAGATTCTTCCATTTCTCAGAGCTGTAAGTAGTCTGTAATCTCTCCATTAAAATTATTGGTTTGGTTCAGTTATAGATTCTATAACTTTAAACGCTATCAACCTGTTTTCTCCTCTCAAGCAATGCGATTCCTCGGTCCTTGGTCTTGTTAATATATTGACTTCAAATTTTATGGCATAATTTTTTTATAAACTGCTATCTACTAATGCTATATAATGGCTTCAAACTCAGTCCAGTATTGTTTAGGCGCTTGAATTATTTTTTTAGCTTTTATTCAAGTTTTTTACCAATTCTCTATTCATAATTGCTTGTAATTATCTGTATCACCGAACAAATGGTTTGGAACTCTTCCAATTTTTGTGCGCCAGATGCTAAACCTAAGTAATTGCTACATAGTTTTCCTATAATTGTTCATAATTTTGGTGCAGATGGCAAGCAGATCAAGTAATGGCTGGGGTCCACAGATGCATCAAGAGGTAAACAATCATTAAGGATTTTGGGTCTCCATTTAAATTTTTTTATTAAGCTATTGATAATTTGATATCAATCAAAATTCATAAGTTGTAGGATGACATATTGGTTTGTTGTTTTCATAGTGATACTGAAAGTTTTTTTTTTAAAAAAAGGAACCTTTGCTTTTATTTAATTTCAAAACCTTGGAAATCAAAATGTTTTTTCTTACAGAAAATGGAGTCCAACGGAATCGTGGCAACAAGACCCACTCAGGAGGATACCAATTATATTGAGAAATTGGAGAGAGAACTAAAAAACTGTTATCAAGAAATAGGTAAGAAATTAAAGCAAAAGGAGCTATACATTTTGTAATCTACATTGGTTGCATTGCTGAGGAATTAAATTGCAGATTATTTGCAAGATCAGTTAAATATCAGGAGTTCAGAAGCTAGTTTCATGCGAGAACATGTACACAGCCTGGAAAAAAAACTGAGGGAACTTGAAAAATTAAATGAAAAATTGAGTCAAATGGAAAATGAACTACAGCAGTCAGAATTGCAATGCTTGGCTTTGACACACATGTTAGAGTATAAGGAGGAGGAGTTGCAGAAATCAGCATTGCAAGTACAAAAGCTCGAAATGTTATATTTGGATTCACAATGTGAGATTGAAAGTCTGAAGCTTGACTTGAATGAATTGGAGGAGAGATTATTTGAGTCAAGGGAAGCTATTAGCCAACTAGAGACAGAGAATAAGGAATTGGATTTGTATAAGTTAAAAACTAGAATGTGCTTTTCTACAGCTGAGGCAGAAATTGAAAATTTATTAGAGAAATTGAAGGTACAGATGGGTGAGGAAATCAACCAAGGGATGCTACTGGAGAGGAAGAAAAAATTATGCTCCTCAGATTACATAGAGTAAGTGCTGGAATTTTGTTTATCCTTGTTAAAGCATATGAATGAGTCAATTATTATCCTAAGCCGTGTTAAGAATGTATTTGAAAATAACAGATCTCACTGACAATATGGAATTAGTTTACCATGGTGTTTATCATTATCAGTACATCATTATCAGTACAGAAATCTTTTGAGTCATTTGCTTATTAGTTTTACTTTGGCCCGGAGTGCAAATGCCTCAAAATATAATTTATCATGCCCCATATTTTGATTTATGTTGCTCAATAAATTCTTCATATAAAAATTTTGTGGGACACAAAAACTTCTAACTTTAGAGTTAAGTATTTATTTCAGATATATTTTAAAATGGATCTAAAATAATAATAAAATAATGAAATGTTTGCACATGCAAATAGGTATGCTTCAAAAATCCAAAACAAATATTTAGAAAACTCTAAAAATAGAAAATTCTGTTGATATGAAAAATTTATTGATTAATGTAAATCTAAATATTGGGCGTGACAAAATATTTTTTGAGGCATTTTCACTTCTGATCAAAGTACAAATATTTCCACAATAGTCTGTGTGTGTGTGTGTTTGTCTCTCTCTATATATATTGAGATTCTTGTTCTTGAATTAGGTTGAATACATATATATAATATGGAATAGTCTGCTATGAATTGGTAAGAGTACCGTTAATTCATTAATCAATGACAATAATTTTTACTCATCAACCTCCCTTCCCTAGTCACATCGAAAAAAAGTTGATCTTAACCATCCGATACTCAAAATTGAACGGTCTAAATTGTTTTAATCCATATATTTCCCATGTAATATTTTTGTCAAAAGGTGCTATTAAGATCACTTTTATGAAAAAAGTAAACTTTTTTTTGTACAAATGTTGATAATAATATCTTGAATCTGTATCATTTGTTTATTCTTCTGGACCTTTTCAGAAACAAGGCAGGGAATTTGGATCCGCTGTCATACTTGTCTGTGGCAGCTTCCTGCCATAGGCCAATGACAGGTGGGACCCACACAAGGAAAACAAGTATAAAAAAACCCCCTATTGCTAAAATCTGGGCCATCTAAACATAACTGACGGGCCATAAAAACTATGGCAGCTTCCGATCACAACCTTTTATGGCAGCAGATACAGACCCCAAAGCAGGGATAGAACCAAAAACATCCACTTTCTGTTCCCTTTCTTATTTTTCTTTATTTTGTTCTGGTATCCTGACGTGATTATATCTTTTCTTATCCAACTATGAAGTATCTGGACAGTACTAATTGTTTGTCTACTTCTGAAGCAGTTCTGAGGAGTCATTGGGTTCACTGTTTTCAAAACTTGCAATAGTTGCCACATATGATCAATATGTAGAAGTTGAGATGCAAAAGATGAGGGATAATGTCAAGGAATCTGAAGTTTTGGTTAAGCAACTTAAGGTCTTTCTCTTTATTAGTTGATGAATTACAACAGTTTGTGCCAATATCAGGTAATACATATATTAATCTAAATGACAGTTGAGTCCTTGCATTTACTTATGCCATTAAAATTTGATTGGTTGTACATATTTGAAACTTTATTGGGACCTAATTCCAGCCATGGACAATGACATATGGAATTGAAAATGGCATCTGTGGCACCAAGTATTATTCTGGTATGGACGGACTATTGCAAAGAATATCACGGACATAAATTTACCAAACCCCCATGTTCGATGAACCAAATATTTGACAAATTACCATCCCAAAACCTTCCTTTTGATAAGCCTTTGAGACAGATAGCTTATTTTGTTAGTCTCACTGGTTCAGCATCACAGGTACAAACTAACCCTTACTGGTTTGATAATGTCTTACTCGCATTCTGTTATGGGCTAGGAAGAGCTTCAAGATGAGAAGAGAAAAGCAAAGGAAGATGCAGAGGATCTGACTCAAGAAATGGCCGAACTGCGGTACCAAATTACAGGAATGCTTGATGAAGAATGCAAGCACCGAGCTCTTATTGAAGCAGTGTCCATCAAACGAATCAAAGAACTTGAGGACCAGGTAGTTAAATATTGAGCCTTTTTTCCTTTACTGCTGATGTAGAGCACTTTGTTAAGTAGTAACTTATTGTTCTCAAATCTGTAATTAGGTGATGAAGGAGCATAAGAAAGCTACTTCGGCAATAAAACGGTATCAAGAAGCTCATGAGCTGGCAGAAAGGCAAACTCTTGAGATAAAGAGATTGAAGAGTGCGATAGAGGTACTTGTTTTTCATCATTGTCCTAGCATATTATCTGCACCACTTGCTCAGTTTGTCTCACTTCATCTACTAATTCTGCAGCAAAAATATAATTTTATTATTTTTTATTGCTGCAAAGTGCAAACTAGGAATGGTAATCATACCACTTAAGCCGTACTAGTCACTGTCTTTGATTAAAATCTTAAACTAATCACTGATTGAATTTAAAACTCAAGCAAAGAGATACATTAAGCCAGATAAAACACGAGTATTGGAAGTGCCCAAATAAGAATTGTTTGAGACTACAGTAAATGCTGTACTTTATTGCACCCCTGGTTGGGTTGGTATTAAGTTCACTCGTAGAGACGAAGACAGACCTGCTTTTGCACTTTTATATTAGGAAAAAGTTGAGGTACATATATTATATATTTTTTAATTTTTCATATTTTAGAGACTTCATTCTGAGGAGAATCCTTGTGGACGTAAGAAAATTGAGTCTTGCACTTGTGGCTTCTGTGCAATTTCTTCAGAACTGCCAGATTCTTCATCAAAAGGTCCTAGAAGTTCTGAATTCTCACAAGCTCTTTTAGAATGGCACTCCTGTGCTAATTCTGATAATGAAGGAATAGGTAAACAAAAATAGTTTAGGTCAAAATGTAAATAACAACATTCTGAATTTCCTTTTCTAATGGGAATAGAGATGCTGTTCTTTTATTCTTTTTTCTTATCATTGTTTGTTAAGGTTCTGTACTTCTGTGTCCTGGAAGGCTTAGTTATTTTAATCATCTTTTGTTGGCGGATAACATTTCTCCAACCCAATCATACAGTTTTCCTAGTGCAAAATGACATTAATATTTTAGTTCAATCATTCTTTGATCACACTTTAAATTTAATAAAGATTAATCATGCATCTATTATTTTAATTCCTAAAAACAAAGAAGGTAACACCTTAGATAGTTATAGCCCAATAACTTTAATCAGTGTAAAAATTATTATAAAAATATTAGCTAATAGTATTTCCGTAGTTATAGATAATCTAATTGATAACTCACAAGTCACAAGCGGTCTTTATTAAAAATAGAATCACAAGTCACAAACGGTCTTTATTAAAAATAGAAATATACATGATAATATTATTTGTGCTCAGAAAATCCTCTTCAAAGTTAGAAAAAATAAAACAAAAAGCATACTTTTCAAAATTGACTTTGATAAAGCCTTTGATTCTGTAAACTGACAATTCCTTATAGAAGTCTTAAAGGCAAGGGGTTTTGGAAATAGATGGGTTCAATGAATTAAGAATATATTAGAGACTAGTCAGAATAATATTATAATAAATAGATCTTTAACTCCTCACTTCAAAAGCAAAAAAAGATTAAAACAAGGAGATTTTTTTATCTCCCTTCCTTTTTATTTTGGTAGCAACACATTAGCTAAAATACTCAAAAAAACACGGCAAGAAGGATTTATAAAGGTTTAAATGATTTTAATGGCTTACACATAATACATTTATAATTTACTAATGATTCTTTAATTTTTCTAGAAGCAGATGAAAGAGCTGTAGCGGCCTTAAAATTAATCTTAGTTGGTTTTGAAAACTTATCAGGACTAAAAATTAGATATTCAAAATTGAATTAGTATCTTTGAATTTAAATGACAATGACAGTAACCATCTAGCCAACATAAGATGTTGTAAAATAGGGTCTCTTCCTATCAAATATCTTGGAGTCCCATTACATTGGAAAAAATTAAGAGTGGGAGACTGGGATTTCTTAATTGATAAAACTTCAAAGAAATTGGATAGTTGGAAATAAAAACTATTATCCTTAGGAGGATATCATTGTTTAGAATTGTTTAGATTACCAGTACATATAAGAAACAAAATTGATCAACTATGCAAAAAGTTCTTCTGGTATGGAGGGAGTTCAGTTAGGAAAAAAATCATATTGCTTAGTTGCTTGGAAAATAATATGTAAGAGTTATAATCAAGGAGGGTTAGGAGTAATTAATATAAAACTAATGAATAAAGTACTTTTGTGTAAATGACTTTGGAAATATAATAATTCAGAAGAAAAAGATTTATAGAAAATAATTATTTCCATTAGATATGTCGGTAGTAGAATAGTAATAACCTATATGTCTTCTTTTTGAAAAGAAGTTTGCAAGGAAAAAGATATATTTAACACCAGCATTAATAAATTAGTTGGAAATGATAATAATACCCTCTTCTGAAAAGACAGATGGTTAGATGAGTGCTCTTTACAATTCAAATTTCCTATGTTATATGAGTTAGCAACTGATAAGATGGCAACAATAGCTCAAATTATAGGATATAATAGATATTATTTAACATTTTATAGACCTATAAATTATATATTAAGAACACAATTACATACCTTGTATAATAGTCTGTCTAACTTTTCTCTCTCAGCAATAGAAGATATTTGTATTTGGAAATGGGGTAATAATGATATTTTCAGTACAATTTCTTACTATATTTGGCTAGAATATGGGAGTATAGTCAATTTATAATTTCAGTCAATTTGATCAACTCAAATTCCACTTAAAATAAAATTCTTTTTATGATTGGAAAAACATAATAAGATCTTGACAAAAGATAATCTTCATAAGAGGGGTTGGCAGGGAACCATGTAATAATTTAGAGACTGTAGATCATTTGTTTATTCATTGCTCAATAGTTTCATATTTATGAGCTTGGATAGCTAGCTATAATACTTTTTCTTTCCATTGTGAAACCATAAAAGAATTATGACATTTAAATGCTTACATGTCTTATAAAGATGATAATATATGTGAAATGGTAAGAGGTGCAGTGTTATGGATTATTTGGAATAAAAGAAATAGACTCATTTTCGGGGGAGGTAATTGCAAAAGTATAAGAACGCTAGGAAGTCAAATACCTGCATTAGTTAAATATTAGAGTCAATTAAAAGGTAAAGGCTGTACTAATAAATTAAATTTCATAGTCCCCTGATGTTGCATCTGTACCTATGTAGATTTTAACAGAGCTGCTAAGAATAAGGTTTACAGAGGTAGAGCACGTGGTTTCGTTTGAAGAATAACTTGATTTAGCAATGCTAAACGGAAATATGGATAGTTAATAATGTCTTCAGTAACATATAGTGTAGTTCAAGCTTTGTCTTTCCTGTGGCATTATTTTCTTTCATTTTTGCTTCAGCAGGCATAGAATAATTAATAGACAGTGAAAAAGCTGTGTCATTTGAGTCTAAAAAGAATGATGAAAAACTTGAGACCATGGCATAATCGTCAATGCTGATATTTTAGAATGGGGCTTTTGTTTGCTTTGTTCGGAACTCCTTTAATTGCTTTAGTGTGGTTCATGTTATATTGGTTTATCATGTACTTTGTTGCAAACACTAGTAGGTTATTTTATGTAGTTTGTTAATGTAGCTAAATATCTACAATATCGGTTGTGGTATCATAAATTTTTGGTTTCAATATGAAACAAATGAGAGACCATTACTTTCAAAAAAAAAAAAAAATCATACAGTTTTCCTCATTGATGGTATAAGTTTTGTTTTTGTGCGTACATCTAGACGGTGGTGGATCTTTACGACTCTCCAAAGCAAGTTTGGGGTGTACGGTGATGTTTAGACAAGAAGTCCAGAGATATTGTGGCGCTTATTGAAATAATATGTGTATATATAATAAAACTGAAATTTTAGATGTGTTAATTTTTCTTCAATTATCTACAAATTACGCAGTTAAACTGCTACTGTTTTATATTTGAGAAGGGATTAATGGGTTATTTTGACAATCTTAACAATGAACTTCTAAATAAATAAAAAAAAATTTAAAAATGAAAAGAAGTTTATAGATGTGTTTTCTACTTTAGATTGGTCATTCAAATTTCATGCAATTCTTCTATCTTTAGATTGATAGTCCATCAAAGACCGTTAAATTGAAACCGTTGCAAATTGCATGAAAAATTGATGGTCTTTGATGGACTATCAAATGATAATGAAATTACATGAAATTTGAATGCAAATTGCATGAAAAATTGATGGTCTTTGATGGACTCAAATGATAATGAAATTACATGAAATTTGAATGATCATCAATCTAAAGGTAGAAGAACACATTTATAAATTTTTTTTTCATTTTTAAGATTTTTTATATTTATTTAGAGGTCAATTGTCAAAGTTGTCAAATTAATTCATTTTCAATGGATCCCCATTCTTTATATTTTATGTCATGGATAATATAATGCTTGCTCAAAGTTATAAAATTTAATGACTTTTTGCACAAGATTAAGACGTGAAAAAAACAAATTTTATATAATGGACTCCCACGTGACAAGTAGTGTGTTATGAAGTGTAAAAGAAGTTTTAGTTTGATCTTCCCTCCTCATTAGTTCACTAATCTGAAATTATATGTTAAATTAAGAGCTATTAGCTGAAGAAGATAAGACTGAGACCAACAAGGTGCACTGTAGCATGATAGATGTTTGGCAATGTTTTAAGTTTGAAAGTTTAATTCATTCGTGCTAGTATGAAAAATGGAGGATGCAAGATGTGGCGGGGTTAGTAATTAGATTGTAATAATTTATTGGGTTCAAATTTATTAATTAATTAAGTATTAAATAAAAAAATTAATAATTTAACATTCATATTTATCTAATAAAAAACTATCAAAATTGTTTCTTTTTACATATCAAAACTAATAAAAAATAAAACTCAAAATAATAAATAATCAAATCAATAAAAAAAATTTCCTCTATGCAACTTCATATTTTGAAGCATTTGCATAATTCTTTCATTATTTATGATATTAAATATTTTTTCTTAATAAAAATAATTAAACAACTCATAGAGTCAAATATTAAATTCAGAGGAAGTAAGATTAACAAAAATATGACCCAAAATTTCATTTTGTAAAATTCAGAAGAACGCCCCCCTGGGCCTACTCTAGGTCCACCCTTGCGTATGGAAATCCTATAAACCATTTTTCAATGAATTAGCTGTGCATAGCAAATTAAAAAATATAATGTCACAAAATTTGCACACAGTGATAGGAATGTTGTTGTGAGCTTTTTACCCTCAATTGATGGGCCTATAAATTGGAAATTACAAACTTTTTAAGCTATATGTTATGGTTATATTCGGAATGGAATTACCTGTTATAATGGGGTCCTGTGATTTTGCTTGGGATCATTGAATCTGAAGTGAACGATTTGTATGCGTTCCAGGAGAGAGGGAAAAGAGAAAGATCAATCCGAGCTGTTTAATGTTGATCTCACGGTTATCCTATAACATAATTCTATAATTCTGAAAAAATAACAACATATTCGATGCGATAGAGATGAGAAAGAGAGCCTGCCCCCATGACGATTATGCACCAATCAAATAATTGGCACCGTGCAGGTGGAGAATTAAAATTTTACCGTACCACGATTGGTTTCAAAATTTGTTAACTAACGACTCTAGCAGCCTGGCTGTTAGTTTAGCTTAACAACCATCAGCGTTTAGGTTTAGCTCAATTTTCTAAAAATCTTCCAAAACGGTTGACTATTCAATTTTTACTCAAAAGAACTCGGCATTATTAGCAATCTCTAATTATAATTTAAATATGATTTACCCGCGTCGTATGCTTTACCTCATCGTCATTATACGCCTTCATCGAATCATCGTCCGTTTATTTTCAATCGGACGGCCGAAATGCCGAGTCAGCAAATTAAATGCGTGAACCGAATCATATACAAACGGATCTACTTAATTACTTTCCTAATCAATTTCCACGTGTCTAAATCCCACAACGGTGACTGTTAATTCACTCCTGTGAAAAATTAACAGAAAGAAAACGAAACAATTAAAAATCCTTCCGTCTTTCCAACTTCCCCCATTTTGCGTTGAAATGCCCTTCCAGCATCAGGTTTCCCAGCTTTGCCTCTTCCAGCTCCGCCTCCTTTATCCCAACATTGCCACAATTCACCTTCCACCATCGCCGCCGCCGCAGCGGCGCAGCCATCGGAGAAGAAGATGCAGCTGCGGATCTCCCCCAGCATGAGGAGCATCACCATCTGCAATGGCTTCGTCGATTCCATGAAGCTTCGTGTCGGCCCCGCACCGCCGCTGCTGCCACATCAGCCCCCTCATCATGCTTCTGCTTCCTCAGCTTTCTCGTACCGCTCGCTCTTCTATATTGTTCTCTTTTGCGCTTGCCTCCTTCCTTTTGTTTTCATCCGGACTGCTCTTGTCACGCTTGAGGGCCTTGAATGCTCTTCCCTCGGTGAGTACGATTTTATTAATTTGTACGGGCAATCTGTTAGCTCTAGAATTTGATAGCTGGGATTCGAGTTAGCGTTGCTTTTGGGGGAGAATATTTGCAGTTACCTCCAATATCGTGGTAATTCACTAATTATATTGAGCTATTAGGTTGCTATTTGAGTTCGCTTTTAAGCCAATACCATTGTATATGTCAATCTCCCAAAATTGTAACTTGGCTGTGTTGCAATTGTTTATTTCGGGTAGGAGATTCTGAAAGGAAATATAATTCCAACATGGCAGTTCTTTGCTGTTATTCATTTAGCATATGGATATCTCTACAGTGATTGATTACTTTCTGCAATTGGATTGTTTCCCCATGTGCAATGAATTGTTGTAACTCGGGTTTGTTTAACACTGAAAGCTTGCGTTATAACTTACTTTTTGAAAATTCAACCGAGAATTAACATGTACCCTGTAAAATCCTAAATATATCATAATGCCTCTGCTGGACGTGAACTGTCATGGATATCCTTAAAAATCACTAATATATTATATATATTGGTGGTTTGTTAGCTTAATTACTTTGTGTTCGTCGATAGCCAAATTTAGTTACCAAAAAAAAAAAAAAGAGAGTCAAAACTGTTCACCCCTTTCAAATATTTGATTATAAATATTCATGGTATAGCTCTTAAGGGGCGCATCGGTCTTACTTGGGTGGGTTTGCAGTTACCCATGGTATCTTAGGCTTCTGTAGGAGTATACATGATATTTGAGGCTTTGCAAGGGTGCATATGAATAGCATTAGCATGTAACATGTTTTGTTGTTATTGGTCTCTGCTTTGATTTTTTTTTCTTTTCTGCCTTTAAGATTGTTTCAAAAGGCATATTGGACCTAGCATCTTTGGCAAGAGCAGTAGCAATTCCAAGGTACTGAATATACGACAATGTTCAACTGAACCTTTTAATTTTTTTTCAACTAATTTAGCTAATTAAACTTTGGTTCATTTGTGTGGATTTACTGAGCAGAAGCTAGTGAAAGAACTGTATGAGGTTCTTCATAGAGTCGATAGAGAGGAAGTTCCGATTTCAGAAAACCTACCTGATACATTCCATGAGTTTATGTCTGAAATGAAGAACAACAAGTATGATGCTAGAACCTTTGCTGTGAGACTGAAGGCTACGGTATGGACATCCACTTAATTGTTGTGTGAATTTATTAGAAAAGTTGATATAATCACAAGAAGTGGATCTACTGGTTTCACCAGAAAAAAAAAGGAATCAGTGGGGTAGTGACCATGTTACCAGTACTAGCATCTCAACGACCAAAATGCTTCTAATTTTGGGTCTTAAATCCATAATAAAATAATGTAAAGAAGTCTCTTATTTGATCGATTACTGTCATTTCTCTCTTCAGATGGAAAACATGAATAAAGAGATAAAAAAGTCCAGACTCTCAGAACAATTATTCAAGCACTATGCTGCAAGTGCAGTACCAAGAGGCATCCACTGCCTCTCTCTTCGTCTGACAGATGAATATTCCTCCAATGCACTTGCTAGGAAACAATTACCACCACCTGAGCTGCTGCCGGTCCTCTCAGATAACTCGTACCACCACTTAGTCCTTGCCACTGACAACATCCTTGCTGCATCTGTTGTTGTGTCGTCAGCCATCAATTCTTCAGAAAATGCTGAGAGAATGATATTTCATATAATAACAGATAAGAAGACATATCCTGGGATGCATTCATGGTTTGCATTGAATCCCGTCTCGCCAGCTATCATAGAAGTGAAGAGTGTGCACCAGTTTGGCTGGTTGACTAGAGAGAACGTGCCAGTTTTGGAGGCCATGGAGAACCAACATTTTGTGAGGAGTCATTACCATGGGAATCATGCTTCCTTAATTAGCGGGGGTGATAATCCGAGGTCTTTTGCTTCAAAACTCCAGGCCAGGAGCCCAATGTATATATCTCTTCTCAATCATCTGAGAATATTTCTTCCTGAGGTAGGTACCACTAAGTTTTTGCTTTTTTATACTTGTAATGTCAGATGATATATCTTGACATTAGTTCTTTTGTATTAATCCACATGTATGTACTAGGGATAGTTGAGCCAATGGTTAACAAATATGCGTCTTTATTTGACCAATATTTGAATACTTTTGACTTTAAATGGTGACATGCCAAGTGTACTAAGCAAGCTAACACTTTTTACATGGAATCAATTACATGTCAGTCACTGGGGCCAGCTTAGATCATACAAAGAAGTCTATGTATTCCTATCCATGTACATGACAATATCTAAGATTAACTATGTTGATTGACACCAGACTTGTTCGTGATTTATACTGCTACAGCTTTTTCCAAACTTAGACAAGGTATTATTTCTTGATGATGATGTGGTGATCCAGCGTGATTTATCACCTCTGTGGATGATTGACCTACAAGGGAAGGTCATGGGGGCAGTGGAGACATGCAGAGGGGATGACAAATGGGTCATGTCTAAACGATTTAGGACGTACTTCAACTTCTCTCATCCTCGGATAGTTGCTAATCTGGACCCTGATGAGTGCCCGTGGGCTTTTGGGATGAATATCTTTGACCTGAGTGCCTGGAGAAAGACTAACATTAAGGAGACATTTCATTTCTGGGTTAAGGAGGTAATTATCTAATTTATTTCCTACTTTCTAAATTTATATATATTAGTAGCAGAGTGTGCCCATGGGTTGGAAGGAATCAAGATGTACATGGTTTTTTGTTCTGTCAGCATGAAAAAATGGTGGTCCAATGGGGTAACATTATCAGTATAATTGAATAATTTGCTCTCTAGTTTTACCTTCTTGTTCCCTTCAGTTGTTTTGTAGTACTGGCAAACTAAGGGTTTTTCCAGGTTGCCGAACTATTTGGGGCTTGATTGGAATAATGAGCTGGGTTTGGGTGGGAGGAGAGGGGACTAATAGGAATCTGATGGCAAGAACTCTGATCATCTATAGGATTCACTAAAGATTGTTAATAGTTATGTACCAGACCAGCGATTACATCTCAACCACTGAATTCTCAGTAAACTGAAAAGGACCAGTACGGACGTAATTTTACTGGTATGACAATGTTGACTGCTTGTAACATATCTTATTTTTCTATGCTTGTAGAATATAAAATTTGGCCTAACGCTTTGGAAATTTGGCACATTACCCCCAGCGCTAATAGCATTCCGTGGCCATGTTCATCCCATTGACCCAGCATGGCACATGCTAGGGTTAGGGTACCAAGAGAACTCAAATATTGATAATGTCGGGAAAGCTGCAGTAATACATTACAATGGCCAGTGTAAACCTTGGCTCGACATAGGCTTCAAACATCTTAAACCATTCTGGACAAAACATGTTAACTCCTCTAGTGATTTTGTAAGGAACTGCCACATCCTTGAAAACTTATAGGGTTGTTTTTGCTTAGTTTCATCTTGCACTGGCTGAAAATTACATATGGTGCATGTGATCTACTGAGTAGCTTGTAGATATCTGGTAAAGACAATCGTGTTCCATTCTGTTTGTTGTTACTAAAATTTTTCTTACGAGGAAGGTTCAACGGTACTTGCTCCGTGTTGCAGATGCTCATAGAAGTTAGAAATTAGTGGGCAACTGATGATGGATAATTATTTCTTTTATATAGGTAATGGGTAATGGCAGATTTGATTTGTTGTATTCTCCTGATTTTTTAATTGTTATTGTCATTTTTTCATATTTCAAGGATCTTTTTTCCTTAGTTTTTTTTTTATGTTTTTCACTTATTGGGTGGCGGGTAGTGTAATTGTGGGAAGATCCCCGTTGATTCAATTGTAACGATCTAATGGCCTATGTAATACTATTGAGCAAATGCTGTAACATGCACATAATTTATAACATTTGCATCCTGAAAAGCTATGAACTTGAGGTGATAAGTTCATTGGATAAAACATTGTCTGTATATTTGAGAGGACAGCACAAATGGATCTTTGCCTGATTCTGGGAACATATTATGATCTCTTGTCATACCATAGTACTTTGTCAGGAATTAGTTCTAGAAATCGATAATGATTCTTTATTTTTTTTAACTTTCTTTCGAAAGCTTGAACAGTGCTCGTGCATTGTCCGACCGCCCTCATAGTAGCCTCAGCCCGAATTTTCCAATAGCCTTGTCAGTTGTTTCACGTGACTATCATTTTTGAAAAAGACTCATTAATTCTGAAAATTATTTGACAGTGTGGAATGTCACAATGGAAATATCAATATAACAAAATAAAGGTACACGATAACACAGAATTTCGTTCCCAGATGGCTAGATTTCTCTGACAAATGGGCTGTATAACACGTTATGCCTAATACTGTGGTCCTGTTTACTGCTTTACTGCTGCAGATAATCCCAATTCAGCTTTGCGAGCGGACAACGATGATGTATATATGGGGGCTTCAAGGGAAGAGGAAGAGAGTCGTTCTAAGCGATCATTTAGGTTGTGCTGCACAAGAGGTGAAGAGGAGTGAATGGTAGAGGATGTTAAATTTAATTTGTTACTTTCTTACAAACACTTTAAAAGAGAAGGGATAGGAAAAAATGTTTTCTCCGCCTCTCAAATGGATTGATTTTGTTCCCTTTGAAGTGTAGAAGAAGTAAACTCATTTTTATATCCACTTCCCTCTTTTTCCTTTCCAATGCCCTCCCCTCCCCTAGAGACGGAACGGCGAGATCTTAATTGAAGAAGATCTTAGCCATGTTGTTTTGGTGTTCTCTATAACGCAACATATAATCTTCCAAATATAATTAGACTTGTGTTTTTTTATTTTACTGCTCTTTTCTATTTTAGCTTTCTATTGACCAGGTTCTATATACTATTTTTACAGAAGAGTTTGTACCATGTGATTATGTGAATAAAAACCTATTCGTAACAAAATTCCATATTTAATGCTATCTATGTTATTTTTACTATTTTATACCATTATTCAACTGCGAGATTTATAGTGGTAAGAAACCAATGATCTTGTTACATCTTTTTTTAAATTATTTTTTTCTTGCTTATCTTTGTTTTAAGAAATCAGATGAACTAGAGAGCGATGTGGGCCGGGGAGCGCTGGCCCCCGCTTCAGTTGAAGATAAGTCCCATTCTATATCTAATTTCATAAGTGTCATTTATTGGAAAAGTTAGGAATTACACATTTTTCTATAGCACCGTTTACAGAATATAAACTGTACGAATTAAGTCCATCGGTGCCACCCTTCTGATGCATCTTTAGTTCTTTCTCTGTCGGATTGTCTCTAATCAATGATAGATTATAGCTTCATCTCCAAACAGATGCATATGTATTCCTGATTGAACCTGCTACATTTTGTAAGATGAGTAGGGGAATACGCTGGAAGGATGAGGAAGCACAGGTGGATGAAGACTATGAAGGGAAGAGTGAAGATGAAGAAATAAGAGAGGAGCATTTTCAAATCCAATTTCGCTTGCATGATGGATCAGACATCGGCCCAATAGCGCATTCAGCTGAAACAACAATTGGAAATCTTAAAGAAATTATCCTTCCTCAGTGGCCTCCTGGTCAGTATTTCCTCTCTCAATTTTTTAGTTTAATTTCCATGTAATAATGCACATTATGACATGAATATGAAGGATCTATTAATATCTTGAATTCAACTTCAAGGCTTCAGAGATTCATTGGAATCTCAGATCTGGCTACTAGACCTAATTAAAGGATATTGAAGAAGAACCACTAAGCAGAAGTACTCAAAGATTAAATTTAATATATCGGCTAGTATATATCTGTTCTAACTGGTACAAGTGGGTTTGGGTTGGGGGATCTGATAAAAAAACATCGTAGTTAGAACAAGTGGGTTTGGGTTGGGGGATCTGATAAAAAAAACATCGTGCATCCACTGCAAAAGAACCAGCATGCTAAAGTTCATTGGAAAATTGGAAATATCCTCACATCATAATTTTTTCTTTGGAGAAAAATGACTATAAAGCCACCGGAATCAAGCAGGGGCGGAGCCAGACATTGGGTCGGGGGGGACAAAAATAAAAATAAAAATTTAGGGCAGGGACAAATTTTAAAAATTTTCTTCAGTATAAGTATATTTTTCTATTTTTTTTTCTGAAAATATATATAATCACAGGGGTAATTTTAAAAAAAATTCCGGCCGGGGGGCGGCGCCCCCTGCCATTGGCCGGCTCCGCCCCTGGAAGCAAGTACTAAATATCTAGTAATTGTTTTTTTCAGATAGATCATATCAAAACAAAATAACCTAAGAGAAAAACAAGTAATATATTAAGTCTAGAGCAACCAGGTAACAGAGGGCATCATAGCAAACATAAAAAGTTTTATTACAACAGACCATCAACAAACAGTTTATCAAAATGTAGTATTATCCTAATAATCAATTAGGACGCATCCACATTCCTCCTCAATTAAATCCATCTCCTCTTCCAAATCGACCGATAGGTGCTCCTCTACCCCTGAGGTAATATCAAGATAAGTTTTAGCAATTGAGAAACATTACGTGCAGTACATCAAAAGGTAGTAATATGAATAATTTTAAGACCTAGAGACTTTTTGTTAAAAATAATATTATTCATTTTTAATCAGAATATTCAATAAACTGCACTTCTAATTATTTCTACTAATTGTTTATCCTTGAAAGAAATATTACAATCTATCAAATAGATGGTTGGCACTTTCAAATTGACCACAAAAGACACATAATGAATCACATTGTCGCCCTCTTTTAAGTAACTGATATTTTGTAAGAATTTTTTCTCCTTACCAACCACATAAATATTTTAATCTTAAAAGGAATTTTAGAATTTCAAATTACATCATAATCAGAGTTTATGGCTCCCCTAAAATCAAGCCACTGATAAAAAGAGTGTACAGAAAAAATACCAGAAGAATTTTGGTTTTATTTATTCTTTGCCTTTCTGCTCCAAAGGTTTTGTAAATGCACCTCAGTCGGTACAAGATTTCAAGCTTATTCACGGGGGCCAGGCATTGGAAAATGACAAGGCATTAAAGGAATACCTCAATTCACCGGCAGCGTTTTCCAGCATTACAACAATCCATGTGGTCATGAAGCCTCCATCAGGCATAAAATTGTTTCGTAAGTTTCTTTTGCGTATTATCACTGTAGCATATGAAGTAGGTATGGTGTTGACCTGATAGAGGTCAGCAACAGAATGGTTCATAACTGGGCCAATTTTGTAAACTATTTTTCTGGTTTTTTTAGATTGATTGGGGTTTACGTATGTAGATTAATTCCAGATAATATGTGATTAAAGAAACCCAAAAAATTGGTTTGTCTACACCCAGCACTGCGCTAACTGTTTCACAACAGTGAAAATGACCCTCTATCAATAATACTGCATAACTCCTAGTTATTCTCTCTCTCTCTATTTTTTTTTTTAAGAAACAGTCTCTATCTATCTCTCTTTCCTAGATGTTTGGCAGCATCTGCCAACTAGAGAGTAAAACTTATCCAGACAGAGGTTATGCTGGATCTGGTATGTACTCATCTGACATTGAATTCTGCTGATACCATTAGTCTCCGGGATACTTATTCTTGTGGTCATGGTGAAATTGTGTTTCAATAGTAGTTTCAAAGTTAACATTTCAATAATGGTCAGTAAAAAAAGAAACAAAAAGAAAATGCTTCACAATTGCCACTTTTTAAAAAAAAAAAAAAAAAAGAAGAGCGTTTACGGGGACTTGAACCTCTTCCCTTTAGAAAATAATCCAAGCGCTTGACCGCCAACCCATGTACTTGAGAGAATTTTCAGTTCCTCATTTTCCAGAGGGCCTTTAAATAAGGATAAGAATTATTCATTCTTACTTTTGCCAGAGATGAGACTTGTGACAGCAGCTAGAAGATTTGGTTGTGCGATCCTGTGAAAATATTAGTGAATCCTCCAGGCAAGGAGAACTTCTAATGATATCTATTTCAAGTGCCACATGTATCAGTGCTGAATCCTTTTAGACCCTTTTTCAACGGAATGGGTTAAATTATATTTGATGCAAATGATGAATTGATATATGCTTTCATGAATTAAGGAACATTTGAGGAGTCCTTGATAAGAAGCCTCTGGTTGTGAAGGCTGGGATCTATTCTTGTTCTGTCTTTTGCTGTCAGGATCTTACTTTTTACGTCAATGCATCTAGATTTTGCAATTTCTGCAAATTTTGGGTTTCTAAGAATTTATGTTAGTAAACATTAATGACTTGTAAGCATTTTATGTGGCAGAAAGATGATCTAGACAAGCTGATCGTTAGGATTAATTCGTCACATTTTGGTCAGATCTTGTTGTTTCTTATATAGCTTTTTTTTTCCGAAATAAGAAAGTATTAACTTCTATACACTTAGCAATCTCAATGGACAGAAAATACCATATGGTGAAGCGAATTTTCTGAGTGAGGCAATTTTTTTTTTAAGCGGCAGACGATTGCCGGGTGATATTTTTGTTATTATTTTTAATGGTAAGGATATTTTTATATGTTTTTCTCAGCAAATTACAGTAAGATGAACATATTTTAAAATTTTGTGGACCAATGGAGCACCTCCGATTCACAACCTTATAATGACTTGCACGTTGCAGATAAAAAATTGAAGTGTTCTCGGATTAACTTGTTAATTTGTTTGCTGAAACACGCTTGAGCTTATTTGTCTGGAAATCAACATATTGAAATAGATATGGAATATACAAAACCAAGTCCTTGATCAAGATTAAATGTAACACAAGTTTACCATTCTTGCTGATCCTATATATAAAACATCACTGTGCAAGAGAGCTCTCAGGCAAAAAAGACAAGCAGCTTTTCTAATCAGTTTCGACGGTAGTCTACCACAGTCAATGCCAATGATAGCTCTCAGTGTGAAAGTAAACAAATGCTAAAAAAATGAAATATATATATATATAGTGGAGCTTAACTCAAAAAACATATTAAATCATCTCAAAATTTTAATTTAACATTCTCATTAAATTCTTTATATAAAAATCTTGTGGGATGCAAAAATTTGGAGTGTTTTGAGCTTTTTAAGTCACCGTTTTTAATTTTTTAAAATGATATTCAAGTATTGAATATATTATTATTATTTTTAGAGCTGATTTTCAAAAATTAAAAACCATAACTTAAAAAGCTCAAAACGCTTTAAATTTTTGCATCCCATGAGATTTTCATATAAAGAATTTAATGAGAATGATAAATTAAAATTTCGAGATGATTTAATATATTTTTTGAGTTAAGCTCACGGAAGACCACCGTGAGCTTAAGCTCACGGTATCTCTACTCTCTCTCTCTCTCTCTCTATATATATATATATATATATAGTCCGACTATGGTGTTTTGCAAAGCACAGAGAGTTTTGCGCTCTATTCTTAATTTTAAATCAGAAATGACCGATCTCAACCGTTCAATCTATTCTTCATATCAAAATCTATTAATAAACCAAAATTTATATTTTTTAAAAAAAATTGCTATTTTTTCTGGTGAGGAGAAAAATAACTTGATCTGAGAATTCTGGTTCATCCAAAAATGATGATTTTCCCCTATCCAAAAAAATAGCAAATAAATTCCAAAAAATATAAAATTTAGTTTACTAATAGATTTAGATATGAAGATTAGATTGAATGGTTGGGATCGATTATTTCTGACTTAAAATTAATAATAGAGCGCAAAGCACAAACTTAAAATTAATAATAGAGCGCAAAGCACACAACGCACTTGTGCTTTGCGTTCTATTTTTAATTTCAAGTCAGAAATAATCGATCTGAACCGTTCAATCTAATCTTCATATAAAAATCTATTAGTAAACCAAATTTTATATTTTTTAGAATTTTTTGTTATTTTTTCTGATGAGGAGAAAAATGACTTGATCTGAGAATTCTAGTTCATCCAAAAATGATGGTTTTCCCCCTATCCCAAAAAATAGCAAATAAATTCCAAAAAATATAAAATTTGGTTTACTAATAGATTTTGATATGGAGATTAGATTGAGCGGTTTGGATCAATCATTTTTTACTTAAAATTAAAAATAGAGCGCAAAACACAACACTTTTGTACTTTACAAAGCACCATAGCCTAATTATATATATAGTAAAAATACTGTGAGCTTAAGCTCACGGAGGCCTTTCGTGAGCTTAACTCAAAAAGTATATCAAATCATCTCCAAATTTTAATTTATCATACTCATTAAATTCTTTATATGAAAATCTTGTGGGGATACAAAAATTTAAAGTATTTTGAGCTTTTTAAGTCATCGTTTTTATTTTTTTTTAAAATGATGTTCAAGTATTGAATATATTATTATTATTTTTAGAGTTGATTTTCAAGAATTAAAAACCATAATTAAAAAACTCAAAACACTCCAAATTTTTGCATCTCTTAAGATTTTCATATAAAGAATTTAATGAGCATAATAAATTAAATTAAAATTTGAAGACGGTTTGATATGCTTTTTGAGTTAACTTCACGGAAGGCCTCTGTGAGCTTAAGCTTACGGTATCTTTACTATATATATATATATATATATATATATAATCCGACTATAATGCTTTATAAAACATAGAGGCGTTGTGTGATTTGCACTCTATTTTTAATTTCAAATTAGAAATAATCGATCCGAACTGTTCAATCTAATCTTCATATCAAAATCTATTAGTAAATCAAATTTTATATTTTTTAGATTTTTTTTTTGTTATTTTTTCTGATGAGGAGAAAATGACTTGATCTGAGAATTTTGGTTCATCAAAAAATGACGGTTTTCCCCTATCCAAAAAAATAGCAAATAAATTCCAAAAAATATAAAATTTGATTTACTAATAGATTTTGATATGGAGATTAGATTGAGCGGTTTGGATCGATTATTTCTGACTTAAAATTAATAATAGAGCGCAAATCACACAACGCTCTTGTGCTTTGCAAAGAGCCATAGCCTAATTCATATATATATATATATATATAGAGTAATGCTACGGTTAGTCGCGAAGTACAAAACGTTTTTGTACTTCACGTCGTATTTTCCATTTTCGATTTCAAAATACCGATCCGACCGTTCAAAGTGTTCTTCATATTAAAATATATTTGGAGACCAAATTTTACATTTTTTAGAATTTTTTTCTATTTTTATTGAGGGGATGAAAATACATTGAGTTTATAATTTTTAATAAGAACGATTTTCTAATCCTCAAAAAAATAGAAATTTTTTTCTAAAAAATATAAAATTTGGTATCCAAATATATTTTAATATGAAAAACACTTTGAACGGTCGGATCGGTATTTTGAACTCGAAAATGAGAGATACGACGCGAAGTACAAAAAAATTTTGTACTTCGCGACTAACCGTAGCATAACTCTATATATATATATATATATATAGACCACAATAACCACAGCAGCAGCAGCAAATGCAAGAATAACTTATGATGATGAGAAACTAATTTAAGATCATGTACCAGATGATGAAGTTCTGCAAACAGGTATATCTTACTATTAACTTACAATAGTAGCGATAAACGGTAATATAATATCTAAGCAGCAGTTCGTTTGAAGTTTCACTGAAATCACATCCCGGACAGGAAGCTCCTACAACAGCAGGAGTCAACAAATTAAGTCGAGATCTCATGCCACCAGGTATGAAGCAGGTCAGAAACACGACCATCCACCAAAGAAACCACAAAGAGAACTGCAATTAGATTAGGATTAGAGAAGCAAAAGTTTTGTCATTACTCACAAGTCAACAAAATCATGACCTTTGCCCCAATGACATAACACCCGCCCAAAATTTGCACACAATTAATTCAGCAAAAGTTGTCATTACTCAGAAGGCGAGCTTTTTACTCACAAACAGCAACTAAGCATTTCAAGTGGATTTGACCATTCCAAATAGTCTGCATTTAGAATCTCATGCAGCATTCACAACCATTTGTTTACCTTCTGAATATAAATAATGATCAGCATTGAGTGGTAATCGCATGAATTTGGGCGTTATGAGAAAACTTGTGCCAGGCTGCCAGCATTACAACATAAGACAGCCATCTAGTTGAATTTTCCATTGTGTGAATGAGGGAACAATTTAAATGTAGCCGGGGTGAAGGAGTGTTAAGAGGTTTCCAAGACTCCAAGCAACCAATTTTAGCTTTATTTTGCAATTATAACACACCTATTTGAGCATGGAAAGGTCTTCCACACTATTGGGAGAAAGCATGGAAAGGTCTTCTACTCATCTCATGTAATCAGTGACACTTAGTTGTGTATCTATAAGTTTTTCTTGGCTTAGTATTAAGAAAACCAGTGACCTAGCAAAGCAAACAATAGTCAGTACCAACCCCATGAAATAGTTAGTACACTAGTACAGTAATTAATGGATAAATACTCAACATAAATCACAAAATTTTCATATGATAAAAGTATAGAACAAAAAATTATACTGCAATTGATAGAAAAATAGAGGAGAGAGCCAGACCTAACATGCAATCCCAGCATCAAGCCTCCACCGCAGATGCCTCAGAATCAGAGAGAGGCAATAGAGTGCACACACCAAGCATATGCCCATTGAGGCATACAAAGTACTCCACAAGCTCATCATATGACCCTAAACGGCACGAAGCACTCCTTGGTATCATCTTGGCCTGAAGCATGCTCCAAAGCTTTGCTTTGCAATATGGACACGCTTCAGTCGGGTGAAACTTCGCCCCCTTCTCAATCAGCATCTTTTTGATGGCTGAGCCAGAAAACGACTTGAATATCCCTCTAAAAAAACCTATATCACCCTCGTCCCCTTGGTCAAGGTGCTCACATGGATCAGATACATACAACACATCATTCCTGCATTGCGGCATAAGAAGGCTCTTTCCAGAGGTTCGGGAGAACCTGGTGCGGTACACAAAGTGACCGGGGATGTTGACATTGTTAAACAGGCCGCCTTTGCTGCTCCCTGTGCAGTAGATGAGGAGTTTGCCAAGTGCCTTCCAATTGCCATCAATGTTGTGGGATCCACAGGATTGAAGGTCAAGCATCATCTTCGGTGCCCTTGCAAGGCAAAACTCCTTCCAGAAAACTCGCTTGGCAATCTCATCAAACCACTTACACACACAGGACATGACGGCTACCAGCCGTGGGTTCCAGTTGAGATGTTGGAAGACAAGGAAAAGAGCATCCTCACTCAGGTGGCCCTTGATGCAGATGCAATGGGCAGAATGAGTACACCGATACTGTTTTGCAACAAGCATTTTTGTTTTGCATATACTTATTTCATTTTCTTTCAGACAGTAGAGAGGTTAATTGGCATAGATCACTGAAAGAGAAACCTGTGAAAAATATTTGCTAGGTAAGAAAATTTTCCAGCGAAATTGAAAATAAAGATAAATGGGAAAAAGAGGGGCAGGCATGAAATCTAGCTTTTCAGGCTGGGAGGCAAACAGGAACCTCACAAACAAAAACTATCAAAAGACAGAACTAACAAATTATAAAGTTTTGAGACAAATTATCAGTACTCTTGACAAATCCAGCAAGTTGTCAATGCCTTCATTTTGGCTGCTATTCCACACTGATCACAGATTCCTCCTTTTCCAGTCTGACAGTCTGATCTAATGAAACCGCTGGATTGATTCAACGGTGTCATCAAAATGACTGTTAGATGATTTTAGTGGATCAATCGTGATCGGTAAAGGATGGTCCTGCAATCCTAGGTGAGGAAAAATAGCAGATAGATAGTGACTCGGTTGCTAATGCATGTCTTATTTGTTTCCAAAGTGACATTTCTCTTGCTTGATTTTCCTTAATTGAGAATTTTTTTAGTTACAGGCAAAATACTATAAAAGAAAATTGTGAAAAAAAACAAGGTTCAACATCAACATATCCGAAGGTTTTCACCTAATCTACAAGGCTATTCCAGCCAAGGATCATAGTCTCACCTACTGAAACCCTAGATCTAAAATAGAGATGAACAAGAAGAAACAAAAGCAATAATAAAGCAAAAAAAAATAAATCACCTTGCTATCATAGGCGTCTCCCAGTGACTAGATCTCCTCAGGTGGTGGTATCGAAAGCCGGCGGAGAAAACTAGGATGAAAAGGGGGGAGGAGAATGAGAGATTATATAGAGGTAAAGATATAAGACTTAACAAAAATGCCACTCCTTTGCTAGAAAAATTGAGAACAGTCCCTCATTTGTTATTATTTGAAGAAAAGCCGCCACTTTTTTGGGAAAATAAAACTGTCCTAACATTAGCTGATTGATAGCACAACTGGTATCACATTAAACATAACAAACATACAACTAAGTGCATGTGGTCAGATGGACATGATAGTCATAATAAAGAAGTCAAGAACTGTAGGTTCAACCATCCATTGAGAAGATTAAACTAGAATGACTGAAAGTTGTGTTCGCCTATACCATTCTTCATTTTCTGGTCAGTTACCACACTATAAGGGCCATAGAAGCAATGTCATCAAAGGGACTTGATCTTAATTTCTGGCTGACGAAGAAACCCTTTTAACAACTAATCAAAAGGGGTGAGATATTGTGCAGCTTTTTTATGACGTGAGACTTGAAAAAAAAATAGGACACTATAAAAAATAAATAGCAATGCATAAATGGTGAGCTTTTCACTGTGGACTCGGGCAGAGACAGAGTGAGACAATGGCCAGCCGGGGTCTGGCGCCTCCCATCCCAACCCTCCCCCTCCCTTCAAAACTAATATTGTCTGTGAAAGTAAGTACCTTATTTGAAACTAGGACCTCTTACAGTAGCAAGCAATAGGCCATTTTTGCGCTGCTACCACGGTTCAGAAAATCTATCCATCGGCAGCACACCATCCGATCCGATTATTGTACGATTTGTCAAACCGAGTGGGCAGAAGCGTTTTGAGGGGGGAAAACCCTCTGAATCGATAACTCCGAAGAGAGTCGCCGTCCGAGATAGGACGATTCTTCCTTCCAGTTTATCTGTGACTGATTGAGTCCTCAGATTTACACTCCTTAGAGGTGGATTCGATTAGTGATCGAAAGAGAAAATTGGGAGTAGCTCTAGCTCGCGTGAAGCATGTTTTGTTCGTGGGAAGAAGAAGAAAGAGAATTGAGCCTGTCGTCCTGTCGGGTGTGATCTGGTGTTTAGGCTACCGCTGGTCTGCTGCTGACTGCTAGGGGAAAAGATAAAAAAAAATAAAAATAAAGGCAATTTTCATGGTCCGTGTGTTTAGAACTTTATTTGGGCCAGTTCCAGTTTTTGCTTGATATTTGTTTTCTTTTATTTGATAGGATTATCTATTTTTACTCGGTTTATATCAAACATTTTAACGGTTTTTAACGGTGAAGTGAATATTTAATGATTAATAATTTTATATGATCATTATATTAAAAAATAATTAATTATTTTTATCTATAAATTAAGAAATATATTTTCATATTATTGATACTTAATAATTAATTAAATTAAATTAAAATAATAATTATGTTATTAATTAAGTACTTAAAAGTTATTTTTTTAAATTATACTAAACTACTATATCCATAAAAATAAAAAAATAAAAAAATAAAAAAATTGAAGCAAAATAAATTTAACCCGTTAACTGTGTTTTTCTTAAAAATTTAATGTCAAATTCTGTCAAAACATTAAAAAAAAAATTAACTTTATTTTTTTAAAGCTTGCTTAAATTATTAATAAATTTTAAAAATTACATAAATTAATAGAGAAAATATTTGGGATCTTGGCATAATCTGATAACTCGCAAAGTCATGTTTAATATTGGAGTATCCTGGATTGAATTTAAATGTATGAATCTTAAAGGAGGCTTAACTTCCTGTACTTAGTGGATTCGCAACCAAAATACAAGTTCGTCCATTCCATGCCGCATGTCCTCGAGACAGACCGTATCAGAAGTTATCAATTTATAATAAATAAGGATAAATATATCGATCCCCACTCTTTCGTCCCCACTCACTGTACTCAAACATAACTTTTTTTTTTCCGTATATGTTGACTTGCTACTTATTTTCTTTTCCAACGTCAGAACCCTGATAATCTCTAATTCAAAGAAATTTGAAAATAGACAAGCAATTCGTATATTTTCTCAACAGCTATATCGTATCCCATTTTGCACTTCCTCTCAACAACCACATGGACTAATCACTTAGACTAATCAACAGCGAGAATCACATGGACTAATCACTTTTTGTCTTCCTCCCACAATTAAATCCTATACTGAAAAATAGGTGCTCACAAATCCATTCAGTGAACTGAAGCATCATTCGGGTAAATCAAATTCTTTATCACAGCAACTTCAAATAGGAAAGCACCAATTTATTTATTTTTTTCAACTATGATATTGTATGTACGGGTATCAATTATACTTTTTTGTGTTATCTTAAAATTTTGAAATATTTTTCAATATACTTGGAATTTAAACTGGTTTCTATGATTGGTCAAATTGCCAAGAGCAAGAGAGTAACCACCAATAAACACATAGCCCTACATCGGTACAAGTACACTCATACTGAATTAATGAATTTAGTTATTGTTGTAGATTTTTATTTGTCTTGGATCTTCATGTTCGGAGATTACAAGTGTCATATTTCATTTGCTTCTCCCATACTAGTTGATTGTTGGATAATGGATATTAATGTATTCAAATTTGAACATTAGGTAGGTTGTTCTTTAATTGAAGTGATGATAAGACGAGTTCTTTTTATTTTGTTTTACTACCGTTGGCAAACAATTTCTTAAAAAAAAAAGAATAGGATCTTGCATCATTTTGGTTTGTGTCATATATGAATACTTACTGGTATATCATTGTCCATAATTTAACAAGTATACTTGTAAATGTGATATCATAATAGTATTAAATAAGTAATTAAACCAATGAAAATAGTACCATAAGTTGATATAAATAGTGCGTCTTAGTTATTTTATCCAGTATTGGAGAGAAAAGTGTTATTTTTATAGGTTTGTACAAATAATATGTCCACTATTCTTTTTGTATGTATACTGATAAAGCTTATATAATGATCAGATATGAAATTCAGGGATTTTGATATCAATATTGTCCTTACTGAAGATATGGATGAAAGCTCGCATGGTGAAGAAGATGACCATCTTGAAGAAGAGTCTGAAGAGGATGACATAATCCATCCCGCCGTAGGTATGGGGTTCGAATTTTCGGATGACATCTTTTATTTTTACAATTACTATGCAAAAAATGGCTTTGGAGCGGTGAGGAGAACCAATCACCACAAAGATGGAGTTTGCTATCGATCACTTTTCTGAATGCACCATCTTGGTCCAATACAGTGTACAATATAGTGTAAATGAAGTCATCAATACGCTGCTAATTGGTAGGAAGGCACGACCTCAGTCCAAGTCTAGGGGTAAGCCCCAAAAATGCCAGTACATGAATGGACTGGATTGTACTTTTGGAAGAATGAAACGTTACAAACAACAACAGTAAATTAATCTGTGCATTTTATGACAGTGTCAACTCATGTATGTAGTTATGATTGTATATTGAATGTATTTTTCTGTAATTGAATGTTAGCTAAATGATTCTATGTAATTTTTTTAGGTGTCATTTTTTACAAATGGTTTTTATATAATGATAACTTTTATATTTTATAGATCTGTGTTTTACTTATACAATGTTTATTTACATTTCATTAATGAACCAAATAGAAGCATGTGTATTGATATTACATAGCTCATATAACAAAAGTATTCTTTTTTTTGTTACCTGTGTGCAATCCAAAATAAACAAGCAATTAATATTTCAATTTTGTAAAAATACAAAATATGATTTTTTTTTCTAGACTTTTGTGCAAAAAATACTTTTCAGAGCTGTTTGCACTCAAAGAAATAGGTACATAGTTTTATATCAGCGATGGTAAAAATCTAATTTAAACACTTTACTGATACAAAAGTAGCAAAAATGTGCTAAAAATCATGCATAAATTGTATCAAATATATGATTTTTCCCAAACTTTTATGCAAAAAGTATTCTTAAGAGATGTTTGCACTCAAAGCAATAAGTACACAGTGTTAGATTAGCATTGGTGAATAAAAATATTATTTAAACACTTTACTTGTACAAAAGTAGCACAAATGAGCTAAAAAACAACTAAAAATGAAAAATATATAAATACTTATCCAAATTGTCTCAAAGTTGTGCATCACCTAAAAATATATCAAAATAAACTTGCTTGTAAAGTTTTATATTTTTTTCTGGAATTTTTGTGATTTTCTGTGAATATTTTAATCTCATCTTTTGAAAATTCAGCACTTTTTCTTTTTCTTTTGATTTTTCTGAGAATTTTTACTGTCAAACTTGAACATCCCAAAACAAAATCAAAATAGTCCCAAATGAAAATCTTGTAAAAATAAAGTTTCCCAAATAATCTATTTAATATGACTGTGAATTTATTTGAACTATTTTTATCAGTTTTTTTGCATAAAAACCCAAAAATGCATTCAGATTACATTCTCACCCCTCGTTGTTACAAAAACTAAAAAACTGCACCATTCTGTAAATATGACACCCATATTTTATTTTATATTCTTATTCATCATTGTAATTAGAGTCTAATTATAAATTGTGAGATAAAAATACAGAGGTTGAGTATCTGAAAGCCCTAATTATTCTTAATTGTCTATTAATTATAGATTTAACTTTTTAGTCAAAGTCCTTCAAAACTTAAAAAAATAACCTCAAATTAAAAGTTTTAGGAATAAAAGTTGTTCTAAATAACCTTCTTTAGTTACTGTCATCTTGATTGATCAATTTCTTAAATAAAATGTTGAATAAAAACCCAAGACATTCTTCAGTTTGTGTTTTCTCTTAGTTACTATAAAAACTTCTTCTGAATTAGACCATTTTTATAAATATGACACATATATTTTATTTTATATTCTTAAACTATACTGTAAATAATGCTTAAATGCAAAATTTGAAATAAAAATATTAACTTTAAAGCATTCAAAAGCCAAAAAGTTTTACTTTTGAGATTTTTGTTAATAAAGGTATAACTATGTGTAAACTGTTAAAAATATTAGTATAAATAGTATCTTATTTAAAAAAATTATTGTACAACTAAAAATAAATAGCTCTAGATGACAAATATAAGTATTATCATGTATAAGTTGTATTTGAGCCAAATTGGTTTTACTTTTTTGCCTGTTTGTTATACTAAGGTATAGTAATGTGTAAATTATCAAATATATTAGTATAAATAGTATGCTCGTACAAAAAAATTTATTTTGCGTGAATCATGTATATATATAATTATACAGACCCATATAAATAGCTCTAGATTACGGTTATAAGTATTATCATGTATAGGTTGTATTGGAACCAAAATAGTTTCACTTCTTACTTTTTTGTTAACAAAGGTACAACAATGTTTAGATTGTCACAACTCTTAGTATAAATAGTATGTTAGTAAAAAAAAAAAGTTCTAAGTCGTGTCTAAATAATTACACAATCCAATATAAATAGCTCTAGATGACAAATATAAGTACTATCATGTATAAATTATATTGGAGCCAAATAAGTTTCTTTTTGTATTTATGTTAACAAAGATATAACAGTGTACAAATTGTGTGAACAATTAGTATAAATAGTATCTTTAGTCAAAATGTCATGTGTTATTCAATATACAACATAATATTTATTCATATATTTGTATATTTTTGTATGTATGTGTATATAATTATATCATTACATGGTTAGTTTAAATAGACATTGTGGTTAAAAATTACATATTGTAGTGTTTGCGTGTATGTATTTGTATGTATGTGTGTATATATAATTATACAAATACATGATTAGTATAAATAAAATATGCAGTTAAC
The DNA here is from genome assembly GCA_037127355.1 of Schoenoplectus tabernaemontani. Taxonomy (NCBI): domain Eukaryota; kingdom Viridiplantae; phylum Streptophyta; class Magnoliopsida; order Poales; family Cyperaceae; genus Schoenoplectus; species Schoenoplectus tabernaemontani. Next base: position 13,835,891 of record CM073752.1, read on the forward strand.
AATTACATGCTTCAGCGGCTATCGCGTTGCTCTTTATTTTTTGTGCAAGCATGGTACAATTTCCTTGACTTGCTGTAATAATATATTTAAATTGCTAATGTAACGAATTTAAATAATGCACATGTTAAATATAAATTGTGGCGGAAGTACTTGAAAAGGCGCAATAACCAGAGTGAATTTTATCGCTGACGCTGACTATGGGGACAAAAAAATGAGGACTATTATCAGCCTCCATTAAAAAAATATATATGTATGCGGGTGCGGGTGCGGGTTTGTGTTTGTTAATTTTTTTTTTGTTGGCGTTCCATATATATATATATTCTCTTTACGATTTAAGCTTATTATATTCATCACAACTATATATATTATAATTAAATAACTTATTGCGGTGAATTTCAGAACTTAACGGAGAATATTCGTTGTTCAATAATCAATAGTTATAGTGTAATACACTCATACTTGGAAAGATAAAGCAAAATAGAAAATTGTGAGTAATGCTGAAACAGTAATAAGCGAAAAAAATTCTTTTTTCTCAAATTAAGCATCACACAACTACACAAATAATGATTACAAAAAAAATGCAAAACCATATTAAAACTTAAAAGCAGACCTGACAATTTCATCATATAGTATGTTTATTGGATGAAAATATAGACGATTTATTTAAGGGTCCCTATCCTTAAATAATTTGACAATCTTGACAAAAAACTTTTATAAACATATTATTTTAACTTATAAATTGATTGTGTTTCAAATTTCATGTAATTTAAATGTCATTTAATCTTTCATCAAAGGCTATCATAATTATATGACAATTCTAACAGAAAGTTTAAATTTAATGACTTTTGATGAAAGACTAAATGACATTTAAATTGCATGAAACTTGAAACACAATAAATACATAAGTCAAAGAATATGGTTGTAAAAGTTATTCTATTTTTAAGATTTTTTAATTTATTTGAGATTAGTTATCAAAATAATTAGTTATCAAGGGATCCCCACGCTTTATGGGTTTAAAGATCAACTTTGCAAAGGCCTAAAATATGAAAAGGAGGATTACAATCCAACAAGTTTTTTTATATCACAAAATTCAACTATTTATATTTCAAAATTTAAATTTCAAGTATCAAATATAAATCGTTGATATTGTTCATTTTCGTCAGAGAAGCATTACATAAAAAATATGTTTATTTTTACTAGATCAAGGCGTCAAATAATAGATATATTAAAATTAATTAATCATATTTTTTATATCTATGATTTTGAATTGGGTTTCATTTCTAGCCTACCCAATTTATTTGGGATTAAAGGCTTTGTTGTTGTTGTATATTTTCATAGCTTCTTCATTCTTGATCTAGTATAAAAATGAATTCAAAAAATTACAGATTTTTCATGAATACAGCTCTCAAAAGTAAATAAGATCAACAATTCGAATTTATTATTCATTTTCAAAAAATTTAAGTATAATTAGGAATGAAATTGTGACATTTTACGTTACAACATTTGAAGCGTTGAAATCTTACCGGAAAACACAATGCCAAAGGAAGACCCTTGCGAACGAGGTACCAAGCAAAACGGAAAGTGTTTCTCAGCGCAATAACAAATCTGCTTGATCATTCGATTGGCATGTGTTGGAAATCTCATGATGCCATGAAAGTGGTTAAGGCATTGCCATCGAAGATAACCAAGATTGATCTGAAGGGCTATACAAGAAATGAAACAGAGGGAAAATAAAATCTTCTCAACAATTTAATGAAGGGGAGAGGAAGGAACAAATTTCACCTCTTTGCTCCTCAAATAAACTATTTGTCACCGCCAAATTGGATTGTAGAAAAAAGAGACAGAACTTGAGCATGTTTTCCATCATTCTCTTACCATTCCATCTCTTATTTTTTGTGGAGCACAGTGGAGCGTACTCCTGAAATAACAAGGGCAAAACACTCCTGAAATACCAAGATAACCAAAGTGGTCAAGCCAAGGTAACCAAAGAGACCTTGCCAAGTACCCAGTGCTATTTCAAAGCAGTTTTTCATCGCACTGACTAAAAAGAGCGTCCCACTTGTCTGAAGCAAAAATAAAGAAAGATTTAAGAAATTTGCGTTCAAACCAAAAGAACGCTCTACCTAATTCTCGGCTGTAACAAATGTTTAAAAAATATAGAAAGTGTTTCAATAAAGAACAGGTTGTAAATTTAGAATGTACCAAAACCAAAGTTGTAAATAGTTCTCAAATCTTGGGTGGACTAGCGGATCCTGATTGGCAGCACACAGTCTGGTTCAACTCAGATAACAAACGGTACAAAAATCATGCCAACCTGCTAAACAGGTCCAAGCCATTGCCAGCCCGCCCGCCCGCAGAGACAGAAAAGAAACGCACAGAGATAAACAAAACATCACGCATACTACTCATTTAATAGCACCAGCACAGACATCACATAATACATATATCTGACAAAAATAGTTCAAAAATAGATCCCAAGAAAAATTACTTGAAAATTTGACATTTGATTTGCCAAGTTATGAGTCCCTAGACATTCACAGCAATAGACAATGTATTCACATTGACATGTTAAGGGTCATAGAGAGAGAGAGTTGCAAGAGGTACTTGGCAACCGCTGCTAAGGTTTTAAAAAAGAAAAAGAAAAATAGAGAGAGAGAGAGAGAGAGAGAGAGTTGCAAAAGGTTTGGAAGTAACAGCTAATCTTCACAATTACGAGAAACAACAGCAGAACAACTCAACCAAAGATCTCCCTGAGAAGCCAATCAAGGCTCGGGTAGGCAAAATACAGGATGAGGAACGAAGGCAGAGCAAACAGGACTGTCACAAGCATGTACAGTGCCAACACAGCAGCACTTGCAGGAATGGCATAAAGCACTATTAGAAGAAAGATGAAAATAAGTGGAAACTTGGCTGTCAAGTGGACCAAGAAAGCCAGGGATTTTCGCAACGATGCCTGGACCCTCTCCATGCTGAAAAGATTCCATACAAGCCTCCGGTCATCTGCTCCAAGTGATGAAGAGGCTTCTCCAGGAGCTGGCACACCAGATTGCCCCCTTCTGATGAGGCTTGGGTACATGCTCCCGCCAGTGTGATGCTCAATGGAATGGGAAGAGGAAGCAGACGGTCGTGTCTTCGTCGCTCTGTCGCCATTCATTCCCTCGACCATCCATAAAAGGAAGTAGTTCTTGCGAGGAAATGCAAGGTTATCCTTGTAGATAAGGCGGAAGCAGATAAGGCTACACCAGGGGCAAGAGATGAAAAAAGGGAGCTGGATGGGAACAGTAGGGAGCTTGATGACAGCCCATTGCAGCCCCAAGATGCAGTTCTTGCACATAGTGTGGCCACACCAAAGAACATACGGCACATTCTCCACTATGTTGAAGAACTCCCAGCATATGGGGCACTCAAGGCCTTCTTCATGGCTGCCACAGGAGCTGACCTCGTCATCTGAGCAGTCGCCGCTTGAGGTGGTGTTGCTAATTCTGGGAGATTTATTGTTGCTTTTGTTGTTTTGCAACCCTAGGCTTCGAGCTATGTTATTTGATCCAAAGCCCCACATTTTTGTTGCCCAAAGGGGGTTAGGTAGTTCTACGACAGAAGCAAAAGACCTGAAAATGTAAAGCCAACCAATATACAAAGTCAGAATTTATTCTTCCATATCCTAACATTTGAATAACCCACAACTCATCTTCCATATGTGGTCACTTTATAATTACAAACAGAAGATAACTCATATCAAGTTTGCTCAGGAGCTGATCTCCATCACTAAAGTTTGGACAAAAGATTTTGATGCACTGAAGTGTAATCATAACCTATCCTAGTTGGTCGGATCTAATATTAAATCAGTGATGGAGATTTTAAAAGAATTATGAAGAAGAACCTTGATAATTACTAAAGCAGAAATGAGTTTCCTGTTGTACAGTACAACTATCTGCATATTTGGCGCCATATATCGTATTATTCAGCAAGGCAAATATGACCAACAGAAATTAGGAAGCATATCCTCTAAAGTACTCAGATTTTGAGTTTATACGTGGTGGTTTGTGATTGGTTTTGGGCCACGGTCAAGGGCAGGTACACCGGTCAGGTTTTGATTCACGGGGCTCTATTTAAAAGTTACTGTACGGGCAAACTCAATTTTTGAGTTACCGCAGAGGATGCATCTGGTTAAACAGGTATTTATTTGGTTCAAAACCTACCTTAATTTGAGTTGGAAAGCTAGTTATGTCGTTACCGATACAGGTGTTTATTTGGTTCAAAACCTACTTTAATTAAATATTAGCTTTTCCAATTTTGGATCCTTCTGGTTAAACAGATAAGGTAATCTGGTTATCAATGTAATTCATAGTTGAAAAACAAATCAAAACCAAAATGTCAGTATTTGCTAGTTCATCCATATAGTATTTACACAGATACATGAATCAGCTAGCTAATAACACACTATAAATTCAGCTTAGTTCGGTTTACACTTTTGAAAACCAAAATTAGGTCTAACTTTATAAAACCGAGCCGAGTGAAGAAATACAACTGCCTACTGATGCCTCATCTTGCCATGGGAACAGTTGTAATTGAGATCAGCGTATATTTAGCGGATCAGAACTGACAAATTCGGATCAGCACATATTTGCCTCAGGCAGACACGGAGCGAGGCGTTGGCAAGGCCCAGCTGCTCCCATCCCCCAAAACTAATATTGTCTAAGTACCTTACACAAAACTAGGACCTTCTACAGCAGCAAGCAATATGCCATTGTTGCGCTGCTACCATGGTTCTGAACACCTATATCGTTCCGATCCGATTATTGTTCGATTTTTCAAACCGACTGGGCAGAAGCGGTTTGAGCGAGAGGAAAAAAAATTGAAACGGAACTCAGAAGAAACTCACCGTCCGTGCTCCGCCGATTCTCCCTTCCAGTTTCTCTGGGACTGATTGAGTCTTCAGATTCCGATTAGCGATCGGGAGAGAAATTGGGGACGGGTAGCTTGAACTATGTTTCATTCATTATGAGGAAGAAAGATGGGCCTGTCGGGTACTCCGTACTTCGGTTGGGTGTGATCCGGTGTTCAGACTTTAGTTAAGGACTCAAGGGTGATGCTGCCTGCTGGCGAAAAAAGAGAAATGACGCAGCTTTTTCGGTCCGTAAATTTAGAAATTTGTTGGGCCAGTTCCCAGTTATTCGTGATTACTAAGTTATTGTTTGACACCCATGGAATAGCAAAAAAAATAAAAATATAATTGTTATTTTAATGAATAATTTGTCGAACAAATTTTAAACTAAGTAGAAGAATGCGGAAGAGTGCTAATCTGATATATCAATTTATAGGTGGAGTATCGGATTAGCTCTCGTCGGAATAGCGATTATTGTTTGATTATATTATATTATTATTATAATTATAATTTATTATTATCATTATATTATTATTATTAAAATATGATTATCATTATTATTATATTATTATAATAATTATTATTATTATATATTATCACCATTATTAGTATTATTATATTTATTATTATTATTATATTATAATAAATATAATTTTTGTACTATATTATTCTATTATGAATATAAATATCATTATTTTATTAATTAATTATTTTTATCATGATTATTTATTATTATATTATTATCATATTATATTATGATTATGGTTATATTGTTATAATTATGATTATTTATGATTATTATATTATTATATTTTGATTATGGTTATATTATTATTATATTATATTATATTATATTATTATAAGTATAGTTATGATTATTATGATTATAATTATTATTATTATTATGATTATGATCATAATTATCTATATTTTAACTATTCTGATTAACAACTACCAATCGATATTTTCGTTCTTCCGAATAATAAAAAATATCACTCTTCTACCGCTCTTTCAAAAAGACACTATTCTATAACTCTTTCAAAATTACCACTCTTCCAAAACTATTTCTTGATTTATCAAACGGACCCCTATTGAAGAGCAGTGAGAAAAAAACGAGATACTAATGGTACCTACTAAAATGGCAGGAATTTTATCTGTTTTTGTCACACAAGAAAAATGGCACCTACTAAAACCATCAAAATAGAACTTTACTTTTGCAACAGCAAAAAAGGGTCCTTTACATCATGTCTCTGGAATAACCTCTACGACTATATTTACAAATAGAAAATTGTAAAGAACTAAGTTATCTATCATTCACTAATTACCTTCTCGACTGAGGCGAGGAAGGTGGCTCAGGCACGGGTGGATTTAAAAATAATAACATTTTTAGGATTTAAAATTTTATTAATCTAACCTCTCTGAAATAAATTTCTGATTTTGTGGATTGTCCGATTATTTTCATTGAGAAAAAAGATATTTAATATCGTGGATAATGAAATAATTATATAAAATTTTAAAATGTGAAGTCTTGTAGAGGAATTTTTTTTTATCGCTATAATTATTTATTATTTTGATTTTGATTTTTTATTATTTTTAATATATAAAAGATATTATTTTAATAGTTTTATTTAATATCCGATTAGTTAATGAGTTGAAATAAACTATTAAATCTGATTACTAACTTCCTAATTAAAATCCTGCATCCACTCTGAGCTCAGGGTAGATCTTGATGATACCCAGACCTCTGCTGCCTGAGGTAAAATAACTTCATCATGTAGTGGCATATTTTGCCTGAGAGAACCAAATTCAACTGGTTGGACTGATCTATTGTAACCTGCATCTCTTTGGTCATATGAGTAAACCATATGGGAGCCAAGTACATGCTGTACTCCACATTTCCATGTCTGTGGGGAGAGGATGATGTGGTGGCACCAACAGGACTATTCTCCGAAACTGCATATGAGGAAGTGGCAACAGGTTGCTCATCTTGTCGGTAAGGGTCATTTCTGTAAGTTTGCAATTGGCTCACGGTTTGGTGCTCTCTAGGCGGATTGTAATGATTCACTTGGAATCAATTACAGTTTTGTAAGCTTAAATTGCAAGAACAAGAAGAAATAAAAAGAAATTTGGGTTTAAGATACTTTATTGAATATCAGTAAGAAGCGATACAGAGATAAAGAGTACAAGTGTTTGAGAAGTTTTCAGATTCATCAACAAGAAGATAGCAATGGCATGCTCACCTATTTAAATGGCATAAAGGAAATTACTTCAGTAATTAACAGAGTAAAATAGTAACAATTAGGGAACTATTTCTGGCGACACAGCAACAACCCTCTTGAGCGGCGGAACCAGAAAAGATCGATAGAGAGTATCCGGTTTAAATAAATAGAATGTTCGGATTAAATTTTTTTTTTATCATATGACTTTTATTTTTCAATGAACCGAAAAATTCGACGCCAACTGATACCTATCTTGATTCTGCCCCTGATCCTCTTAACTACTACTGCTACGGTAGCTCTTGATCTTCTATGGCAGGGACGTGTGATCTTTTACAGTTGGGCCCTGTTATGACCTTTAACTCTAATCACGGGCTCACCTCTATCATCAGGAACTCCACTTGGACCTTGCATCACTGCAACAGCACAGCCTAAACATCCCATTCCGCCAGCTCCTGTATTTTCAAAATTAGCGTCAACGGCTACCATCTCCTCTATGCTCCTTTGAATCATGCTGAACCCCGATAGGTCAAGACAATAATTTTCCCTTCTGAAAAGCTTGTCCTCAAGCTTCCAATTATAAAATTGATAAAACCCATAACTCTCCCATGTGACTGGTGCCATGGCCTTGAATCTTGATGCATAGTTCCACCTAAGAACAAATTTTCCTCCATCATTCAGCATCCGTGCTTTTGCTGGAATGAAAATTAACCCCTTAAACCCAGTTTTGCCAATCTTTTCATTATCCTTCTACCATTTCAACTTGTGCCTCCTAACTTCCTAAGTGTATAACCAGCACTTTGATAGAAGTCTGAAATTGCAAAGTTGTTTCCCATACCATAGTAATCAGAAATTTGGTAATTTCTGCCCTTGCCCGCTTTCTTACTTTTCTTCCTCACCATTTGTTTTTCAGTAGAACCTCTCACCTGGAGTGCAGACTTCCAAGCAAGTTCCAAAGTGTCTTGGTTAAAGATCTTAACAACGATCCTAACCTTGCCATCCTTCCTTGATGTTCCTTTCTCATCCATGGTTAACCACTTTAGTAGCACTTCTACTCTTGCTTGATTTTCTACCTCTATCAATTGCCTAGCTAATACAATTGCTGGCTCACATTTGTTATTGACATCAATGTTTCCTTGTACCTTCATGTGCTGGTATGGTTGAAATCTCCAATACATCTCTTCTTGAAACCATGGTACTGGTAGCTTAATTGTATTGGTACCATTGTACTGGTACCTTAATTGCAACTTGGTGACTGTTCTGGATTGGACTCTTGTCAGATTTTTTTGTCGGCTGTGATCCTTTTACTCTTCCAATTCTCACTTGTAACCTCACAAATCTTTCCCTTCATTGTGATTCCCTTGCAATGCTCAATCCATCTATTCTCTTTTGGATAAAGCTTGGCACCGCTATTGAATTTGCTTTTCAGTTCACCAGCAGGTCTTAGAATTACATCCACCTTGTTTCCCATTTTACCCTCACACCTACGGACTTCTCCTTCATCCAAAATACAGCCCATGTCAGAACCATTATAAACAGGCACTTTATTTAATTCCTCATCTAGTTTTACTAGCTCCAACCGCTCACCCAAATTCACCACCCTTTTTTCACAATCAGCTGCTGATAATACCCCTTCCATCATGGTTTGCTTGTCCACAAGGCAACCAAATAGTAACTGCTTACAAAGTATATCAGTTTTCTTCCTTGTGCTCTCCTTACCTTTAAACTGCACTTGACCCATGTTAGAGCTACTGTGTGATCACATATATCTTTCCCCCACAAAAAGTCAGAATTTTCAAGGGTACTAATTTAAGCCTCCCTTCAAATACAATCATGGTTTTGAATGTTCCTCCATCCAAATTTGACCACTCAGCTCCTTTATTTTCTGATTTAATGATAGGTTGTAGTAAGCTTGAGTTGGGAACATGTTCACTTGGAATCAATTACAGTTTTGTAAGCTTAAATTGCAAGAACAAGAAGAAATAAGAAGGAATTTGGGTTTAAGATACTTTATTGAATATCAGTAAGAAGCGATACAGAGATAAGAGTATAAGTGTTTGAGAAGTAAGTTTTCAGATTCATCAACAAGAAGATAGCAATGGCATACTCGCCTATTTAAACGACATAAAGGAAATTACTTCAGTAATTAACAGAGTAAAATAGTAACAATTAGGGAACTATTTCTGACGACACAGCAACAACACTCTAACTACTACTGCTACGATAGCTCTTGATCTTCTATGGCAGGGATGTGATATCTTTACAGCTGAGCCCTGTTATGACCTTTAACTCTAGTCACGGGCTCACCTCTATCATCAGCTTCACTTGGGCCTTGTATCACTGCAACAGCACAGCCCAAACCTCCCATTTCGCCAGCTCCTGTATTTTCAAAACTGGCGTCAACGGCTACCATCTCCTCTATGCTCCTTTGAATCATGCGGTCATGACACGGTTGATGGTGGTGATGGCCCCTAGAACCCCTGCGAGCTGCAGCAGCTCGTTGCTTGGCAGTAATCCAACTTCCTTCTCTGTCAGCATGTTCAGTTGCCCGGTCATTGTTGTGATTGTTCCATCTTTGGTTTCTTGTGCTTGATGGCCGCTCTCTGTATACCTTATGTTTTGGAACAAAATGAAGTCTTAATAACTGTACAAACAATTTTAAAACAACCAAAACATAATCCATGAGACAAGTTGCTATGTGGTCAAAGTGCAAATTCAGAAATTTTCATCTTGCTAGTTCAACTAAAGAGCTTGTTGGCTATACAAGACCTGATTACCAAGGGTATCTAACTGGTGACTGATTCATATGCTTTGAATCATTTTTGGTTATATGATGTTTAAGTTTTAGGAATATTTCTTGCACCTAAACTTTAGATGAGAGAAACAAGAGAGACAGAGAACAGGAGGCCAGATTATTTAAGCTTCTAAATGCTGCAGTTTTCAGAAACTGCAATTTTCAGGGTTTGATTTAGTGCAATGGAGGGGGAAAATATAATGAACATATTTCTCTACAAACCAAACTTACAGGGTTTGGCAGGTAGGTCCCAGTACCACCACGAGATCTTGGTGCTTCCTCCCCAAAACGCTGTGTAGCACCAGAAACTCGCTCAGGTCCAGACTGGAATGGCATTACAGGAATCAGCCTTGGTCCATGTCCATAACCCGTGACTTGAGCCATATTAAAGTTCCCTGCTATCTGCCTTGCACCTTCAGAAGAAAAATGGCCTTGCAGCAACATCTGAGGCAACATAATTGGCGATGGCTTAATCCAAGGAGCATTTTGACAGAACCGCCCATAATTTAGATTTTCCAAGTGGCTATTTAAATCACTATTCAGGATGTCAGACCTATTTCTCTCCTCAAAATCAGTAACAGAAGCAGCAGTTGAGGGTCTTGTACTTGGGCCAATATGGCTGTGTGTCTCAACCATGTCAGAACTGTAACCCGGGTCACAGTCCCTATCTGCTTGGCTTGCTACTTCCTCTATATCAGTCTGGCTAGGTGCGACATGATTATTCATCTCACATTGGTAATCAACTGGCAACATGTAGAATATAGGTGGCCCTGTTGGAATGAAGGTCATAGGGCCTCCGCCAGGATTATCCATTACCCTCTGCCTTGATGAACTGAGCAACACAGGTCCACCAATCGGAAATACTGAGTTCGGCCCAGGCCCGCTTGCAAGTACTGCTGGGTCATAACTTGTATGAGGAATCCTGTCAGGTCCAATATTCTCCCCAGCTGATGTGGTGGCCCAATCAACGGTTTCATTATCAGCTTCTGAGGACGACTCAGGTGTAATTTCAGGCTGCCAAACAGGCTTTCCTTTTCCATAGGGAGAAGCAGGACCCGACAAAGAGGTATGTTTTCTCTCCCATTTGTCCTTGGGTGATCTGGGGAATCTATCAGTCATTCTATTCCTCGAACCATCATACAGAGGTCTGCCCCGCGATTGACTCTCTTGCCAAGAAGACTGCCTAGTGTCGGAAACCATGGCCTCAGAGCTACTAACATCAGCCAATTTCCCCATACGATTTCTGTGATCATTACTGACAACTTCTTCAAAAGACCCCAGTTCTTCCATACCAAGCCTCCGCTGAGCTGTGTGCTGGGGATTGATGCCATGTGTTACTGGAACAAAGTTAGAGCCTCCTGAATTATCTCTGTTCTTTGTAGGCTGCCTTGCGATGGAATTGTGCTCTCTCCAATCAGTGCCGCGCAACTCACTAGGTTCCACAGCCACTCCAGTGCTATCGTGGGGCAACCTGCTTTTCTCAACATGGTTGGATGTGACAGTGACATCTAGGTTTGAACCAACTGTCTCATTCAGGTTTGACACAAAAGGAGACTGACTGTATGGGGCCAGTGGTGGAGAAACAAACCCTGGATGAAACTGAAAGTTTGGTGACCAGGGAGTGTTTATTAGGGATAAATTAGCCAAATTAGCTGGGAGAACTCCAGACCAATTTCCCTGAGCATGGGCTCCTGAAGCGAAGAAAGGAGGAAATGCCAAAGGTAACTGGTTGGAGGAAGCCATGTGTTGTGGCAACTGGAACTGCCCATTCAACCCTTGCATTCCTGCCAGGTTGACCATATCTTGCTCCTCCTGGCTCATCTCCTGCCGTCCTTCCAGTGTCTCTGCAACTGAGGCAAGCTCTTCACTGATCGAAGCAAAGCCATTATCATAACTGTTAGATATACTATGTGTATCAGAGGTCTCCCCTCCTTCTAAACTCGGGTGGGGTGAGAAAGACCTGGGAAAATCATCCAAAGAAGACTTTGTGCTGTGAATACCACTTATTTCAGAACCTGGGTTAGCATTGCTTCTTCGGCCTCGTCTTGTGCGAGGAAATGACTCAACAGAAGAATCTGTCAACTCCGGGCTAGAACGAGTCCGCACAAACTGAAACCTAGCAAGTCCACTGTTGCTATTCAGAGAATACTGTGGTTTTGGGGTTTTTTGGTCTCTTGGTCTGTTGCTAGCACTGGTGCTGCTACTTGTGGTGTAATTCCCTTCAGACTGATCTCTCAACCCAGGTTGCACAACACGTGTTTTCTGAATCTGAGCATGGAGATGTTTAGGATTGCTTGTCCTATCGGGAAGGGTTTCAGTTCCCTTCTCACGATTCATTTGAGTTACAGTGTGACCATCACTCTTCTTCTTGCTATTGTAATCAGTGTTATGTTGTCTGGGTTCTTCGACAGAGAAATTCTCAGAGAGCTGCAAACTGTGCAAAGATGGGATCGGGGCATCAGGGCGAGCACCACTGCCATGCCTCTCCCAGGTATTCCTGAAGAATAGGTTTAATTCGGTGACTAGATCTTCTTTTCTACATTCAAGCAGCATAGCCAATCTCTTTGCACCGAATGTAAATGCACTTCTTATCCTAAAGAAATTACCTGAAAAACAAATGCTATATTCAGAACAAATACTATAGTATCAGAACAAAAATTAAATAATTATTTATGATGAGCCAAACCAATACCTTTACTGACACTTCGACCGAGGTTGTTGTTGCTGCGTAAAGGATCAATGACATTGAAATGCTTTGAAGCAAATGGCTGCCCTGGGGTTTCCTGAGCACCAGGAAAGACGGCATATCTAAAAGCACATCCATCAAGGAAGGGTTTGTTCAGCAACAAGTTGCCATCATCCGTCCGAGGTGGCTCCGCTACAAAAAGACCAAATGGTGTTAAAAGGTGCATGGCTCAAACACCCCATGCAGTTTCTACATCTGTTGGGTAATGTACATTTATGGTCTGCCATATATTTGTTGGCCTTAGCTAACATAATGCACTTTCATGCTTTGTTTCAATTTTTGCGATTATCCAAGTTAAAAACCAATAAAGAGACAAATCAAGCAGGTACCCTACACAAGATGAGTCAAGTTCGTTGGCGACATAAACAAATACCAGTTAAGGGCTGACCCAAATCCTTAATCTCGAAACACTATTAAAGAAGTCGGCACAAATGAGCTTACGGATGATATGCGGAAGCGAGCTAATAGGAACTGGACCCCAGAGACTAAGGCAATAGTTTTCCCAGTCATAGATACTGAAGAATTCTAAAAAACGATACAGCACCTGTATTGAACAAGAGTGTTTTAAACGTATGACAATTTCAGAGGAGAAAACTAATTTATTTCAAAGATGGCATGCTTAACATATACAATTACTAGGTAATTCCCTCATTTTGTACAGAATAAATCTATTTTTGTTGGTTTATTGATTGATTAAAGAAAATAATGCCAACAAAAGTTCCCACAATAACACCATTACACTATGCATATTAATTATTTGCATTGTTATATATGTACTTTACCACTTATCAACATTTTAAATTTCTGGTTATAGTAGTTGCTAGAGAAATAATAGTTGAATATATTTTTAATTGCATTAAATTACTGCAGAACCATTCTATTATATCAAAAAAAAATATGTCTCTAATTGATTTTAATTTTTTTACATTTTTTTTGGCATGATTTATTTGAAAAAAATAGAAATCCTGTTAAAAATAATATGTTGACAATAAATTTTGGTCGTGCACTGAAGTAGGTTTGTGCCCGGGCTTGTTCACCGTCTTGGATCCGCCACTGGGTATACCAGAACATTCAATCTACCGAGGAAAGGAATAATTCACATGTGGGATCATGTTATTAACATCCTCCGACCTGAGAATTATTCTTTTCCTCAGTAGCTGGAATGTTTTTACGAAAACACTGCACATAACAAAGGCATGGTCTGGAGAATATAACCTAAAGCGTACTACCATGTCAAAATAAAAATGGCATGCCATTGTACTGCATTGCATTAATAAAGTTTAGACAGAAAAAGCTACCTCAAGAGGTCCAGTGAACTTGTTGTTAAAAATATGAAAAATGTAGAGAACCAATGTCTCCAATGCATAAGTAGAGATGAGCCCATGATGAGCACCAAGGATGCGACTCTCATAGTAGCACCATGCCTTTATTAGTATGATACTACGCTTGAATAGATAATCATTATTTATCAAGCGATCGATCTACAAAAATAAACACGAAGTAGTTAGGCACTAACAGAATGAGAGACTAGGCTCTGGCCATTTATTTGAGCATCAGTTACCTCTTCAAGGAAACATAGTGTACATAAGCCACCAACTTGATTAAAGGAGATGTCTACAACAATATTTTCTACAAGACATTTTATTAACTTCACCTGTAAATAGAGGCAAAATAAAATCAGCACAGAAAATGTTATATCCTTATCTGGAGTAACTCCAGGTATGCCTAGATAAAAATCGGTCCCATTTGCCCAAACATCCCTGCATAGCACGAATACAAGAGCCTCCCTTTCACTTGGTAACAAAAATCACATTCTTTTTCTCTCCAAATTTCTTTCAAACATCCAGATAACCTTCTTTCTCCCTTGTTTGGACATAAGAAGAGAGCGAGATGGTTTGAATTGGGCTTTATTGAAGTCACAAAAAGAAGTACAGGTATACATTTGATATTTTCCATGTTTCTAAGGTTATGCCTAACATTTTTTCCTTTACAGGGTCGTACTAATAATTCAGATTTTGCAGGGTTATATGCAAAACTGCACCTATTCAGTACAAGTGTAGAACATCATGACCCTTTGGTGTATGCATACCTCAGCCTGAATGTACTGGACCTCCTTTACACGAAACTCGGCGTTCTCATTCTTCTCTTCACATTCAAGTGCATATCGTACTTTATTGGCCCATATTTCTTTCATGTCATTCTCATTACTTAATGCAGTTAAATCAATGTCTCCATCAGGTAAGTAAGTCTTCAAAGGCACTGATCCAAATGTGCAAACCTAAAACCACCACAAAACTGATATTCAGTAAGAAATAAGTGGTTCACTAGACAATAATTCAGGTAAATTTGTTACAGGCAATATACTGGCACTATAGTTTAAACTTTGAAAAGAAAATGCAAGAACCATTTTGATATCTTAAGAGTTATGTATACAATGTTTTATCAAACATAAATATGGGAGCATGGATCAAGGGGATGCAATAACCTTGCAAGAAATGCAGCTTGTGATGAGACGTCTCACATAGCTAGTAACAGCACTCCGCCTTTCGTCAGACAAAGGATTGGGCTGTATATTGGCAATCAACTGAGCAGCTCTCCTCTCAGCCAAAGTCAATCTATCTGGGTCAAGCATACGTGTCACATTGGTCACTTCACTGGGCACAAGGCCGCTAAAATGTCCGTTGCTCATGTTTTACACAACCCCTTCTCACTAATAGGTTCTATCTCGCTCTCTGATTGACAGGGGTTATATTTATAATGACAGGAACAGTGTTTTGCTTCTTAAAAACTTAAATTGACGGATACCAAATCCAAATCATTAATCAGATCCTAAACAATCAGAAAGAGTGCACAAGAAAAAAAAAAAGTAAACCGGAGAGGTGACGAGGGGTTTCCCTAGGTAAATATGAGAGGAGGAACGAAAACCCTAGGACAATGGCGCCGCGCTGGGTTAGTCACAGAAATAGCGGTTATAAGTAGGTCGCGGATTCAGATCATCTCCTAATCGAATTCGATAGAAGAGACTTGAAAGGTGAAGACTGAAGAGCGAGGAAGAATCAAGATTGAGGGAATGGAAATGCATATCAGAAGAGGGGGAGAGATTACAGTCGAGCCAGGTGTCCCGAGGTTGTGTGATGATTCAAAGCAACCCTAACTTGTTGTAGTATTCCGCTTTGACCCTTGTGAAGAGAAATATTTACAAGAATATAGAATGTCTTCTTTTTGTTTTGAGAGAATAAAATGTCTTCAGTCGGGAAGAAGTAGAGATGGCAATCGAACGGATCAGATCGAGATTGAGTTCGAATCAGATGGGTCGGACGGATCAAATCAGTTTGATTGTCATATTTTTCATGTCTTAGTTTTTATGATAGCAAATATGACTCCTCCTAATTTGCTGCCATAAAAACTATGACAGCCATAAGATTTATTTAAATAGTTGTGATTAGAAGTAGTGGACTATTGATAAGAGTCAAATTGTTATATATTTATTTGAGAGTCTGTAGAGTTGAACTTAGAAAACTTAGCCAAAAAAATTTATTTTTATTGAATCATGGTTTAACATTAATTTACTGTCCAAAATTTGATGTTTAATACGATAACAAAGAAATAAAACAAAGTTTGATGCAATGTAAAGCAAGAATAGACAAAAAATAATGAAAATATGAAGTGTAGAGGCCATGCATGCCTCCATGTGGCCCAAAAATATGGTAGAATGCGGTATAGATAAAAAAACCTATTTTTCAGACCCCGTGCAACTTAGTTTAAGGCCGCACGAAGCCTACGTTAGAGTAATTTTCAACACGACTTTCTAACGATTAGTTATATTTTTTAGGAGATCAACTTAGAGTTTTTCAGTGTTTTGGGCTTCTTTCACTCCTCACAAAGAATAGAACACAACCCCTTAGTAGAAAACAACAAAAGACATTTAAAGGGGAGAAAAATATGAAAAAAGAGGATGGTTCGGAACAAAGGCAGAAAGCTTCAACCCTTTTCTTCTCCAACTTTTTTTTTGTTTTCTCTCTCATGTGTATTTTTTTCTCTTTTGTTTCATATTGATACTTGCCTCATGGAATGATAAATCACTCTCTTCTAGGGTTCAGAACATGTAGTTGATACTTCTGTTATTTTAATTCAAATTATGTCGTTGTTTCAATAATTATTTTGCTTTGATATTTATTTGTGAATTATTTGTTTTATGGATTGATGAATTGGATGATGAATTACTTATTTAGGTAATGATCAATACTTAAACTTATACAAAAATTGTTCAATTCAAAGTTCGTATGTAAAATCCTAAGTTTGAGATCAAGTACCGGAAACGTTGATTACCCAACCCAAACTGAGAGTCGGGAAAATGATTTCATTAGAGGCCTTAGTAACTCTAGGGACTCAAGTTTGAATCTTATTGTTGAGTCCGTTAGGGGATTCGACGGCTTGAATATATAACTCGGCTAATCAAAGATTTTAGTGCATTTTGGGTATGCCGCAAAAAAAATCTCCTAGATAGAGGATTGCACCATGAAAGTTGACAAATCCTAAAATTAAAATTAAAAACTCTCAGTTACAATTATGTGATAAAATAGTAACTTAATTTGAATTAATTTAGCATATGTATTTAATTATAGCCTTAAAGTCCTAAAACTTTTTATTTTTCTAAACTTTCCATATTTACTTGTTTTAATTTAGGATTATATTTACTTTCTATATTTACTTTAGCATAAAATTATAATTAGATTACTAGCTTTATTTTTAATTATTTAGATAATTAAACTTTAAATAACTTAGTGTCCAAAACTATCATTTTGGATCAACCTCTAACTATACTACAACCGTTAGATTTATACGCTTGTAAATCAGACATTTAGGTGTATTTTATGATATATTTATATTTGCTCCTAAAACACATGAATCCTTTAGAAGCCGTTGTCGGGGACAACATAAGAATTATACGATATTACACTTTGTACTGGTTTTCATTAAGTAAATTAGACTAGACTTTTATCTTTCTTTTTTTTTCTTTTCTTGTTTTTCTTTAATGTTTTTCTATAGGAACATAATACAATTTTCTCCAATCTCAAAATCTAAAAAAATGTATCTAGTAGGGTGACATGGTGTGAGCGAGATGATTATTCTCAGTATTAAGTCTAAGATGAACATGCATAAATAAAAAATGGAGCAAGCAAGAGTCTTCATTGCCAAAAAATAATATCAGTATGAGATATATGATGGGAAAGATCATAACATAAGTGGGTGTCATTTTGTAATTAAAATTAAAGAAGAAAAAGTAAACACTTTAAATAATTTATTTTGGCCTCAAAATTATCCTGCCTCCAACATATGCAATCGCAATTGATGGTCACCAAATCTTTTTATTACAATAATGGTCATGATTACCCACAATAATATCTCAATCAAAATTATCATGATCTAGGATTTTCACATTGTCAATTAGAGCAATCACAAGTCCCAAAAATAAATTTAGAATTTATGATGAAAAAATACATAGAAAGACAATAAAAAACAACAATGATACGACAAACAAAATTGACATGTTGATAGGATTAAAGTATGATGCTAGAAAACTAATTCGCTTAATTTGCACAAAATTTGTCACTTTTTCAAGTAGTCAATATGGGTTTTTTGAAACATCTGAAGAGAAACTTCAAAAACAAGGCTAAGGACCTCAAGTATTGGAAGGAATTGTAGAAAAAGAGGGAGTCGAATTCACTCAACCTGAAGAATAAACTATTCAACCCACTTTATGTACACATCTTACTTTCAACAGTGATATAATTACTAAATATGATGATGATGAGACCATGGAGTATGACTAGACATTAAAATAGAACACACACATGCAACTACATGATAAAAAAAATTAAATGCTATATTTTGGATGTTATTTAATCTCATAATTTAGCTTTTTAGGATTTAATTAGGTTTAATTTAGTTTAATTAGGGTTTAAAATCATCAATTTTAAGTTACTGTCTATATTTTATTATTTTTTTAGGATTAGATGGAAGCCCGTGGAAAATAAAGAAGAACGACACAAATTTGAGGCAAAACAGACATCGGACGAGAAACTTACAAGCAAAATAGTGAAACCGAGTGCTATAGTCACTATCTACGGATCGTAGATGGTCAATTTCGGACCACAGACCATGCAACCCAAAACCAAAGCGCCAGAGATCATTTTATGCAGACCGAAGGAAAGCAGGCAGACATGCGGTTTCAGCCTGACCTCTTGATGGTTATTTTCAATTTCTAGGAGATCCGCTTGGAGTTTTTTAGCGTTTTTGGGATCGTTTTGCTCAGAAGAACATGGGGGGATTAGAAAAAGAACTATTTTAGACATTATTAGAGTTTTTTTAGATAGAAAAATTTTTATTCTTCTTGATGAGAGAGAAGAAGACAAAGGGGAAGAAATAAAAAATAGAGCGTAACTTCTATTCTCTTGATGATTTCTTTTCTATTTTTCATTAATATTTATTATAAGTTTCTCTCTTCTATGGAAGAGTGGATGTTGTTCTAGGATATAGGCATGTAAACTTAAAAATTATTGCATTTTAATCATACTCATTTATTGTGTTTGATCTTAATTTCTGTGAGCTATTTTTGTGATTGAACTTCTTGTGCCTGAACTAAATTCCATATTTATATTAGTAATATGCTTAGGAATAAAAACTCTAAGTTGCGTAGATTCATGAATCATAAATAAACCTTAGAATAACACATTATTTAAGAGAATTAATTTGGTTTTTAATCCAAATCTAACTGTACTCAGACCTAAAATTGGTATTTAGACCTAGATGAACTTAACCGTAAAATTTAGGTTAAATAGGATTTTCTGAACTTTTAGAGTAATTAATTGGAAGCACTTAATCGTGAATAATTCATCTTTGATCAGTTTAGAATTATTAAAACTTAACATGCTTTAATTAGGAACAACGAAGTACTTAATTGTGAAGTTTATCTTAATTAGAGTACGATACTAAATCCTAATCAGAAAATCAGTACTAAAATAGACGGTAATTATCACTAAATTAAGAATAAACCTATGAATAATATGATTAATGCACAAGTGAATAGTGATGTCGAAGCCCTAGATTCTCTTTACCCTTGATTAAACCCTTAATTCAGTTCAGATAATCTTTAGTTTATATTTGATTAGTTTAGATAAATTTCAAATTTTTATTGTCTAGCTTAAGGAACTTATTTTATGTTGATGATTTAAACTAGTCTCTGTGGGATCGATACCTAAGTACTATGCGGTAAGTCGTGCGCTTGCGGCTGACCATCTATTTGGCACTATCTTCTCCCTATTAACTCCCAACGGAGCACACCCTAAGGGACGTTTGAATGGTGGAAGGATTAGCGAAATATTAACGTCTTTGAGTTAGTAGTTGAGAATACTGTGAGGTTAATGATATTTCATAAAGCAAGCATAAATACTGATTATTACTAGTTCACTAAGTTGTATGATTAAATTCTAGTTGGTTTTTAAACTAAGTTGGATTAAAGCAAAAAAAAAAAAAAGAGAGAGCAAAAACAACGCTTAAGAGTCAAATTCAATTGTAGAAGTTTTAGGACTACATGAATTTCCTATTCACAAGTGCAATTAAACATTAAGAACAAAGTTTAATTAATTGAATATGTGTGGTCTCTAGGGCTCTCTACTCTAATATGGTTACGACTATCATTAGTTGTGGGACACAATAATAATAATATTCTAGACTATTCAGATTTTCTAGTAATATAAAGTCATGATATAATTTTAGATCATAATTGTACTTAAGCAATGCAATTCATGATTGACTACTTCTCATAAATATTTAAACACAACCAAGAATACCCGACTAAGTCATTGACTTCGTGGTTAAATACTTGACCTATAACATAATGTTGTTTTTTAGGTTCGTGGTTCAAATATATACTTTGAAGTTTATATATTATAGGAGTAAATTTGAACCTTCTAACATCCAATATGATAGTAGATAAAAGAAATAACCACACGAAAAATCGAGTGAACTTCAATAAGTAAAATTACACATAGATTCAACCATTGTCACTATAACCCCTAAAGAGGAATCTAGTCTTTCATGGATGAAAAAATAAATACAAAATCAATATAGTAATGACAATCATGAGTAAAAATCGGAGAGAAAAATAAAATAAATATATATAACAATAAAAATTAGTTTCTCTTTCTTCTTTCGAGTTTCTTTGAGATCTCTCTCAAAATCACTCAAGAACTCTCAAAGATACTCAATTGTTTCTCTCAAATATGTCCTAAGACAGTTATAGGGTGATGTTTAAATAGGGTTTGGATTTTTAGAGGCGAAAAGGTGCTTTCAAAGACAAAATAAGATAATTCTTTATAGATTAAAAAGAAAAACTTTTTCAACCAGAAAAGAATGTGTAAATTCTGGGAGATTATTCTAACATACCAATAAATGCTCTTTTTTGAGAGTTTTTTCAACTTTTTATTGATGTAAATTTATTTTTAAAAAATTAAGGCAAATGTATGATAAATTTTGTCTAAAGAGAGGATAGGATTCTGTAAAACTAATAATTAGTATAGAGAATGTTGAAAAGAAGTCAAAAAATAATTTAAAAGAGTGATGAAGAGCTTGTTTTGAAAAGAGAGAGAAGAGAGGGAATGAATGTAGGTACTTTTTTATGTGTTATTTATATCCATATAAATATAGTACTTCTTAGTAATGATTGACAATCGTTGCTTTGGGTTCTATATTTATATGAATATAGATCCAACGGATAATGGTTTGAATAATGCGAGACTACAACGTCTAATGTTACCTTAGATTCCTCCTTCGGTTCAAGATCTTTATGAATAGAAAAAAAAACTTTTCGACTTAAAAAGGAATATACATTTTTTCACCTTGCTTACTCCATTGAATGTTCTAAAATACTTTAAAAGTCATGAAATAAAAAGTAATTTATATAATATCTAAACTAAATGGACTAAAAAATGCATTAAATGATGTAATTTTAGAGATCAAATTTTATGAATATATATATATATTTTGGATTCATCAAAATATAATCAAATAAGTATTTTTGAAAAAGTAATTTTTCTTGAAGCAATTTCTATAAAAAGTTATTTTTATGTTCGAAAAATCTGGAAAGCGAATAAATACTTTTAAAAAAAATATCGAAGACATATACAACAATCAATAATATGATTGGCTTTCAACAGAAAAACACACAAAAAATATACTATTTAAAAATTATATCAAAACTTAGGCATATTAAACGGATTTTTTATTATCTTAAAAAACATCTAAGCACTGAAAAATCTAATTTGTTTTGGATTTTTTTTTAAGAAGTGAAATTCCAAAAATTCCCTCTTGATGCACTTCCTGATTCATTTTCTCTCCTATCGACGGTTAGGATTAAAAATATTAAAGAACGATATGTTTTAGCGATTATTCTGTCCTCTTCTCCAGTTCAAACAATTATTTTTTCGCTGATCGCTCAGAAGACACCCTCTTTTTTTTTTTTTCAAATGAACGAACAGTCCTCTCTAACCCTCACTCTCCGTGAAACTCACTCCCTCTCACTTCGGTCTCTCCCATCTCTCCACTTTTCTCCTTTTCAAGTCCGCGATCAGATCGCACCAGCAATGGCTCGCCTCGTCATGCGAAGAAACCTCTTTGTTTCCTCTCGGTACCGCACCATCTCTCATGATTCCACTCCATAGTGACCCGGCCTAAGGCGGCGTCGGTAACTCGCGCGGTGCCTCTTTCCCATTATACTGTAAGCCTGACATTTCTCCGTCATGATGAGGATTAGCGGTTCCATGAGCATCCTATTCCCTTCTGCATTCCCCCTTTCCATTTGGTTGTTCTGGATTGAGTCGGAATTTCGATTTCGTTTTGGCTTTATTCCAAAGTTGGTTTGAAGTTCTAAATATTGTAAAATTTGTGCAATTTTGAGTGATCTCGCATAATTGAAAATTTTAGATGCCAGTACCCTAATTGAAATTCTTTTAGAAAAAAATAAGATGAACAAGAGGAGAGGAGTGAAATTAGAAAGTGTGCCTATGGATTCAACGAATATATGTTATCTTCGAGCATTCCCCCAAAAAGATGTATCTGGTGCCTTACTAAAGTCGTCGATGAGCACGAAGCTAGAGTTTTGTATTATTCCATGTCAGCATTCTTTAAAGGCCCCCTTATTACCTTCTTCATTCAAAGGGCCCTCCTTATTAGCGGTTCCATGAGCATCCTATTCCCTTCTACATTCCCCCTTTCCATTTGGTTGTTCTGGATTGAGTCGGAATTTCGATTTCGTTGTTGGCTTTATTCCAAAGTTGGTTTGAAGTTCTAAATAATGTAAAATTTGTGCAATTTTGAGTGATCTCGCATAATTGAAAATTTTAGATGCCAGTACCCTAATTGAAATTTTTTTAGAAAAAAATAAGATGAACAAGAGGAGATGAGTAAAATTAGAAAGTGTACCTATGGATTCAACGAATATCTTGTTAAAAAAAAAGAAAAAAATGTTACAAAACATATACAAGGATCTGTATGTTTCTTTTTTGTTCATAAAGGTATTCCGGCCCTTTTTTATAAATGCCATGTATACGAATCTGTGATTGCTCGGGTGAAGGCCATTACCTTAGCCAGTTGTATTACGCATGCCCATAATCCTTGTACAAGTGCCTGACATGGCATGCTAGAATAGATAGTGAATTGCACCTTTTTAGATTCTAGGATATTATCGTTGTTGTCTTGATATTTAGCCCAAATTAAGTTTCTATCATGGCAAATTGAAAAACACCAGCCTTTATTCCAAAAAATGGTCTGTTTCTATTTTTTAAAAAAAAATAGTAGAGGAGGTGAGGTGGTACTCAACCAAGAAACTGATTAGAGCCTTTACTTTGGCTAATTAGTGGAGATATTGGTTCTCTCTCCCCTCTCGACCTTGGCCGGGCTGCAAGCTCTCTCTCTTTTTATCCATATATTTATCTCTATCTTCGTCACTGGCAGATAAAGTCCAAAAAAATCCAACGGAGTTAAAGTCCAAAACCATCATGCTCAGGTCTTGTACAACATATTTCAATTGAGTTTTGTTTTGTAAATCATGCCCGTGCTTTCTTGCCCATTTGTGAATAACACCCAACATATCAAGTATTGCTATTTGGTATGGATACAACACTTGAAAAAAGGGAAATGAGCACAATGTGCTTTTTAATGTCGGGGGAACAAATTACCTTTCATATTTTTAATGCTGATATAGTAAACATAATTGCAATTTAACGCACTATATAAATTTCTTCCTAAAATTTATAATTTCACTCTTTATATTGAAATGACTTGGTTGCTGGCCTATCTAAAACATTGAAATCTAGCTTTCGTGGCTCTTGCTTTTTATATGCTTGTGCGAAAGATGGTTTTTGAAATATAATTTTTTATCCTGTTAGTCTAAAAAGTGGTTGCTTGTGTTAGAAATAGATATTTATCATTACTGTTAGTTTGCTCATGTAGTTTTAATTCGACCAAATTGTAGATAGAACATCAATATAGCCTTTCTTTTCCACACCATAGGAATAATTTGACTTTGAATTTAGAGGAAAATACACTCTGGATATGACTCGGGCGGACAAGTTGGTGTGGCTGATGAAATGCCCGTCTATCGTCACCCGATTCTGGCAAGCTGCTAGCGTCGCCACAGGCTCTTCTGGCTCTAGCGATCCCACTCAGAACCTGATCATAGCTAAGGTCGTTCTCTCACTCGATCTTCTCAATTCTGACGAATCTTCCTTTATGCAGGTTCAATCCTCTTTCATTTTTTTCAATTGCACCTCTATTTGTTATGCAGGTTCAATCCTCTTCTGACAAATCTTCCTCTCCACAGGTATCTCTATTTACTACTGAACAAAAAAAATTTGTTATTTTTGTTATTTTCTTTCTCTTTTGCAAAAGGTAAAAATTATTTTTTTGTCTACAGGGAAAAAAGTTCCTGTTGTTTTTCTTGTCTCCTTATTTTTTCCATCATTTATGTAGAAAATCTCATGCTGGGACTGCCTGATGGGGCTGGTCCATGCCAGTGGAGGTGAGTTGGATAGAAAAAGTGGCTTCTCCAAGATCATTGATCTCACGTTGAGAATTGTCGCCTCTAAAGATTGATCTGACGAGTTATCTGATGGTAAGCGACTGCTTTTCAGCCAAACCTTCAGGTCCCAAGTGAGTTGTTAATTCCTCCTTTTACATTTAGTTTGGTAATATTTATGATCAGATTAATTATGCATGTGGTACATATTGTGTAGTTGAATTCTATAAAATTGTATTGGAGCATAATTTGAAGAGAAATATAATAATGACTTCTACTTTCCGGCTTATTCACTGCCATGCCCATATTATTGTTTGCTTCAAATTATGTACGTATATCAATTACTTCTTTCTTTTTCTATTGTGTATTTGTCTGTGTGTTTGTTTTTCTGGATCACAGCTTGCAGAAATGAATGGGGAGCGGGAAGCCATTATATGTAGAACTTGCCCAGCATAAAGATGACTGCAGAGCTATACTGCATCAAGTATTCTTTTTAATTAGAGTTTTTTTTTTCTCTTGACCATTCAATAATAATTAAAATATGCTTCTTTGCATTGAGTGATTAATTATAATAATTTGTAAATATGTGCCCTATCACAATAGGATCTCCTATTTGTCCTTGTATGCTGTGTTTCCTCTAGGCAATCTAGGGGTTAGTCAGCAGAGGTTTTATGGGCAAGCTTCTCCCCTTATGCCCTCTCAGGTAATTTTTTGTATAATCCCCTGATTTGGCTATTCCATTTATTCCCCTGATTTGGCTTT
Organism: Schoenoplectus tabernaemontani; assembly: GCA_037127355.1. NCBI lineage: Eukaryota > Viridiplantae > Streptophyta > Magnoliopsida > Poales > Cyperaceae > Schoenoplectus > Schoenoplectus tabernaemontani. Next base: position 13,861,370 of record CM073752.1, read on the forward strand.
TTGTCTTAAAGGGCTTGTGCTAGAATATTTGTCCCTGAAAGTCTGAAATCAGTTAAATTAATATTTAAAACATAAATACTTATATTCATTGAGGAAAAAAATCAAGTAAAATTTGTTTATCAGTAGGGACCAATATGGTGCAGCTGTACAGAAGCATAGGTATACAGTAGTAGGTGTAAGCCTGAGATGATGTAGGAAATGAATTCAGATTCTTAGACGCTGACATTCAATTTTGAAGTTTATGTAGCATATATTAAATGAAGTTTTAGCTCGCATATATATGTTAAGTTTCAAACTAAATCATATTAAATCACACTGCTTACTTTTGTTAGGTGTCTGAAATTATCGAGTAATTACAATCCTGCTGTGAGAAATGCAGCTATGAGTCGACCCATCAGATTTTCGTATTATTATATTTCCATAACTCATCAGTGCTAATATTTAAAGAATTTATTATCAATTTTGCACAGTTACCAAAAAAGACCCAGGAGTTGTTGTGTACCTCTTCCTTTTAATCTAATTATCATTATTATAGTTTGAAATCTTTTTGGTCTTCTTGTACATCATTACGAATATTTATTTATTTATTCTAATATATTTTTATTCCATTTAAAAGATGTTGGTACAACCCTTGTCATCTGTCAGTAGGGCTTTGATGATGAAGCAAACCATCTTTTGATGCATCACAATCTAATATATGTTAGATGAGTTGAAGGTGTTGAATTGGAGTTGATTGCTATTGCAACAGGTTACTTCTTTTACTAAATAGTACTTTTTATCATCTGTCAATGATGAAATAAACAAAACTAAAAGTATTTGGGAATTTTTTTGGCTTCCTCGGAGGTGTCATTTGTTAATCTAAACAATTCATGTCAATAATACTTCTCTTTTTAATTGCAGGTGGAAGAATTGTTCTAAGGTTTGAAGAGTTATCTCCTGAAAAGTGGGGAAGGGTATGTTCTCATCCAAAGGCAATATTTCTATAGCTATCTTTTCGTTTTTCCTTTGTTGCTGCTCAAATTTTTTAGTACACTCAAAAGTTTTATTTTACCAGGATGGATTGCCGCGAGAGAATTTTTTGGCTACTAAAGATCACATGCTCTACATCGAGCAGTGTGAAATTCCAGGGTTGTCACCATCTTCATTCGTGGTGGTATGTACTGATTCACATACTTCACTTGCTGCAGTGTTGAACCAGTAGAATTTTACTATCTGGAAATACTTCAAAATTGAAATTGGGCTTTTAGAACTACTGGTGATGGTACTCTGGTACAAGTTCATTTCAGGTTTTGTGGAACTGCCTAAATAATGAACATTTAATTTATGTGCAATAAACATGAAATAAGATGATGATAAAAGAGAAAAAGTGAAGTCTACACAATGCCCTTTCATGTTCTGTTGTTGTTGAGAGAGCAATATTTATAAGGACTAAAATGAAAAACGACCTCACAGACAGCACAGTTGAGAAAACTTTTAGGGCTGAAATATGGCAACTATAGCCTTTTAATTTGTGCCTTTTTTTATTCATTAAATAATTTGCTTATTATGCATAATGATGTGCTTTTCATGTTCTCCTGTCTTTCATTATTGTACATTTTTTTTTACGGAGCGAGGAGATGGAAATCATCTTGAGTAAATTTAAATGGGCCATTCATTCTTTCATTTGCTCCCTTTTCATTGAAATCAAATAATGCATTAAGTGAAACATTTAATTAGTTAATTTGAGTTTGCGTGTAAGAGCGGATACATATACTCGTTTTGTATAAAATGAGATGAGTGTAATATAAGAATAGGTTACTCAGCAAATGCAAATAAAAACTAAATCGGGCGAATCAGACTATAAATAACGCGACATAATCTAAAAAAAATTTCACCGTTATTTTAATGAAATGTCTATTGGCGTCTGTTTCCAATTTTTTATGAAGTTGGAAAGTATATTTGATAGGATCATCTACTCGACATTGTCTAATGGACTTGAATAGGCTCATAAACCGAACTCAAGGGCTTCTACAATGCCATAATATCCTTTATCCGTTACGAGGGTTCAACCTCAAAGGCCTAACTTCGAGAACCCAATCTCGAAGTAAGATGTTTTGAATGTCCAGTTATGACATTAAGCGTTATAAATGTCACGCACGATATGTCATTAATATGTATGTACGATATTAAGTGTCATGACTATAGTCCCGAAAGCAGCGGTTGAAACAGTCTAACAGTCATATACATAAAATAGAGACTATATAAGGCCTACCCTCAATATACCAGGGACAAACTTTTTGACACTGCTTCATATGCACGTGCAAACACACACAAGACATTCTATATGGAAGAGTAAAAGCCTGTCGAAATCCTCTCTCGATGATCAGAAATATCCGTATCAATACCGAGTTAATGTCTGATTTAGAATCACCATCAAGTAGACTCCACACAAATCAGATTTGCCATTAGCCTAAGAGCATCCGTATTGGTGTCGATTGTCAAAATTAAATTTTTATGTCACATCATTAAATTGACAATTCATTTTAATAATGACATCTCTAAATAAAATGAGACTATCAAAATGATACTTTCGTAATTAATTTTTTGTTCTTTCGCTAACATAATTTATCAAATAAACTATCAAATTTAAATAATTATTTAATTTTATCTAATCTCTCATCCTTAAAATTAAATGATAATTATTAAATAAAATTTAACATTTAATAATTGAACGCCGATGCTCTAACGCTAGTCAAAATGTGGATGCGAAAACCACCACGTCCATGGTGAGTACGAACAAAAAAACGGGGAGCGTTCGATCTGCATCCACTCAGTTCAGATCTATCTGCCTCTAGTCTGAGGTCTCACCCTGGTAACCTGGTCCTTTTCCATACGGGAAAGAGAGCCCCGATAAGCTTGTTCGTGCTCAGGCAATCAGCAACTCAGAGGAAAACTCCACGACCCAGGAACAAAGATTTCATACTGGCTAATACGTATACGACGCCCATGGCGACTGCTCTCTCTACTCAGCATTCCCACTTCCTACGTGTTCCCGCTTCTTCTAAGACTTCTAGAAGTGTCCGTTCGCTGCGCTCTACGCTACCTGCGAGAAGATGGTCGTTGTCCTTGAAGGCGTTGAGATTGTCGGAACAGAAAAGGTCAGGAGAGGTCGATTGTACTTTCCATAAGAAGGGAGCAACAAGGTTTCGGAGCATCAGATGCCAGGCTACCAGTGATGGGAGGGTAATCTAGTAATTCCCGTTGTCGTTCTTTTTTATATCCTTTCTTTTTCATTTAATTGCCAACCGAGCAACTGATATTTAATAGCGCATGCAGAGGTTTTGATTTACAACGTCTAGTGTAGAGCTTTTCTTACAGTTGCAATTGCCAGTACGTCAGCAGCAGACCATCAGTTGATTGACAATTCAGTTATCCTTCATTCCCACTATTTGTCCGTAATACATTATTAGAATAAGATCCTCATTTTTCTTTCTTAATTAATAATAATAGTTAACCCAGCAAGAGTTCACTGAGATGGCCTGGCAAGGGATAGTTTCTTCGCCAGAAGTGGCAAAAGAGAGTAAGCATCAGATTGTTGAAACGGAACATCTAATGAAATCTCTCCTAGAGCAGAGAAATGGACTTGCCCGTCGGATTTTCTCCAAAGCAGGAGTCGATAACACAAAGCTTCTTGATGCTACGGAAAACTTCATCCAGAGGCAACCTAAGGTATAATTCGGAGCCTAGTTGTCAGCTATGGTTCAGCTAATTTGCTTTATGTTGGTTGGTTCTGCGGTCTGCCTACTTTTGACTACACAAGGGCACATGATTTTCAAAATACTAACCAGGAAATGAAACTGCTATCAGTGGATCTCATAGATTAATCTTTTTTCTGGCTGCAGTTTTAATTTGATAATGGTGTTTAACAGTATGTGTGCTTGAAATGCATTAGGTGCTAGGTGAAACTGCTGGATCTATGTTAGGAAGAGACCTTGAGGCTTTGATTCAGAGAGCAAGAGATCATAAGAAAGAGTATGGTGATGCATATGTGTCTGTTGAGCATCTAGTGCTTGGATTTATAAATGACAAGCGGTTTGGAAGACAGCTATTCAAGGATTTTCAAATTACTGCTAAGACTCTCAAATCTGCTATAGAATCCATACGAGGGCGCCAGAATGTTATTGATCAAGGTAATGCTATAGTTTTCTCATGAAGCTAAAATTTTACTTTCAAAAAGACAGGTTATTCAATCTACAGTACTTAGCTGGTTGATTTAGCAATTTAGAGTGCTGCAGTGATATTATCTTATTATCCACCGTTGATGTTATCAGGATAAGTAATTAAATTTGTCAGTAATTTAATCTGTTATTAAGATTGTCAAAAGTTTTTTAGCAGGGAATTAGCAGAACTAACTTGTTTTTTTGGATCATAACAGATCCAGAAGGAAAATATGAGGCTCTAGAGAAATATGGGAAGGACTTAACAGCTATGGCACGTGAAGGCAAGCTTGATCCAGTAATCGGAAGAGATGATGAAATTAGAAGATGTATCCAGATTTTATCAAGAAGGACAAAGAATAATCCTGTATTAATTGGTGAACCTGGTGTTGGAAAAACTGCAATAGCAGAAGGGTTAGTACTCAGTATTTTTTTTGTTGCAGTGTCTGCTTCATATAGCCTTGTAAACTCAGTGGTGGATCTAGTGTATACCCGGGGGGGGGGGGGTCAGATTAAGCTTTTGCTAATCTGACCCTCTTGGATCTAATTTCTTACTCCCTTGGATTGTTTGATTACTTTCACTGAGAAATTTTTATTTAATATCGTGGATAATAAAAGAATTATGCAAAGATTTTAAAATATAAAGTCCCGAAGAGGAGAGTTTTCTTCACTGAAGGACAAATAATAAACCTGCATCTGCCCGTGTCAACTATCAGGCTACCTGATTTATTATCTTGGTCGAGTCCAACACCATTAATGCATGCAGAATGATTATACAGATCCTTTTTTTCTCATTTGTCTTCCTTGGTAAGTTAAATAACATTTGTTGATTTATACTGCTGAAATCCTTACCAGAATCTTATTAGGTGGTTTTAGTTCTTACATTTGCTGACCCAAGATGCCTTCCTTTTTCATATATTTTGTTAAAAAATCTTCTGTCAATTTATCATAAACCAATTATGTTATATAGATATAGGGAGTATTTAGGCTGTTTGCTAACATACATGCTTCTTCTTCTTCCAGGCTTGCCCAGAGGATAGTTCAAGGGGATGTTCCTCAAGCATTGATCAACCGACGGGTAGGTTTTCTTGTAAAATTATAGTAAATAGCTCATCTTTTTGTTGTGAAAATGTTTGCATATGTTTGAGCTAGTTATGTCTATTTAAGGCCTTTATGCTTTTTGGTATTTTCCTGAATGAAATCAATATGTTCTGCAGCTTATTGCATTGGACATGGGTGCGCTCATAGCTGGGGCTAAATACCGGGGTGAATTTGAAGATAGGCTAAAAGCTGTTCTTAAGGAGGTGACCGAGTCCGATGGGCAGGTTATCTTGTTCATTGATGAGATCCATACTGTTGTTGGAGCAGGTAATTCCCATCTTTTATGATATCTGTTGGTTGTTAGCTGTATCAGATACGGGTATGTTCTAAATATCTAATGCTGCTACTCAGTGGTCAATACTGACGGAAACTTTAAGTTAGAATAATATACTTTTGTTTTTTGTGTTCTTCTGGTAGCATCTAAGAGAAATGGTACATGTTGACCTTCATATATACTAAAAAGAGCTGAAGAAGCTACTTGGTTAATTTGATGAACTTCTTAACTTGTTTCACTGGTTTTTAGTTCATCCAATGAAACTTATGAGCGACAGCTGTGTACTGCATACCTTTGATTTTGTGTTGCTTAACTGTTATCCAGGACTGGACTGTACTTATCCTTTTCTTTTCAGGGGCCACAAATGGTGCAATGGATGCGGGTAATTTGCTGAAACCTATGCTTGGTCGGGGAGAGCTTCGTTGCATTGGAGCAACAACTTTGGATGAGTATCGTAAATACATAGAAAAAGACCCTGCTTTGGAAAGGCGCTTCCAGCAGGTTTATGTTGATCAACCCACTGTTGAAGACACCATCTCGATACTCCGGGGACTGCGTGAGAGGTACGAGCTGCATCATGGGGTCTGTATCTCAGATAGTGCTCTCGTAGGAGCTGCCGTTCTGTCTGATCGGTACATCAGCGGCCGATTTTTGCCTGACAAAGGTGAGAACTTTATTTTTCTTTTCTCAATTTTTAGAACCAGGAGAAGCGAAAAGTAATTTGATTATGTCAACTTCTTCTTGGATGTCAGTATAAGAGAGCTGAACTGAAAACATTATATTAGAATACTAGCTCTTACTCTTTGTTGTAAAATTAAGGCAACATGTCAAAACCCCTCATCATATTTTTGGTGCACTTTTTTATTGTTTTGTTTGTTATTTCTTTATGTTTTTGCTCCAGCTATTGATCTTGTGGATGAGGCAGCTGCTAAATTGAAGATGGAGATTACATCCAAACCAACCTCCTTAGATGAGATTGATCGCTCGGTGCTGAAAATGGAGATGGAGCGGCTGTCACTAACAAATGACACTGACAAAGCATCAAAAGACAGATTGGCACGCCTCGAAGCAGAACTTGCTCTCTTGAAAGAAAAGCAGGCAGAGCTTGCTGAGCAATGGGAACATGAAAAGATGGTTATGACAAAGATTCAGTCTATCAAGGAAGAGGTAACCATATCATTAATATATCCTGCCTTGATCTCTCACTTGTCTGTACAACTATGCATGATATGAACACTTTTAAACATTTATCACTTCGCTGAATTTGTATTGTGTTTAGGTAGTTGTTATTTCTTTTTTGCGTTCAAGTTTTCAAAATACATTCTGTTGATCTTAAGCTTGTTATATTTTCTTTGTTGTTTCTTACTTCTTTTCCTTCTCTTCATAGATTGACAGGGTCAATTTGGAGATTCAACTGGCAGAGCGTGAGTATGATCTAAACCGAGCAGCTGAACTGAAGTACGGTAGCCTCAACTCCTTGCAGCGTCAGCTTGGATCTGCTGAGAAAGAACTTAATGAGTACCAAAGCTCTGGCAAATCTATGCTAAGGGAAGAAGTAACAGCAGATGATATAGCAGAAGTTGTTAGCAAGTGGACTGGCATACCTGTATCCAAGCTGAAACAGTCTGAGAGGGAAAAGCTTCTGGATCTCGAGGAAGAACTCCACAAGCGTGTCATTGGCCAAGATCCAGCTGTGAAAGCAGTGGCAGAGGCTATCCAACGGTCGAGAGCTGGCTTGTCTGATCCTAACCGTCCAATTGCCAGCTTCATGTTCATGGGCCCCACTGGAGTTGGTAAAACTGAATTAGCCAAAACCCTCGCCTCCTTTATGTTTAACACTGAAGAAGCAGTTGTTCGGATTGACATGAGTGAGTACATGGAGAAGCACTCAGTGTCGAGATTGATTGGTGCCCCACCAGGTTATGTGGGGTATGAGGAGGGCGGCCAGCTGTCAGAGGCTGTTCGCAGGAGGCCATATGCTGTAGTGCTGTTCGATGAAATAGAGAAGGCCCATTCAGATGTGTTCAATATTTTTCTTCAGATATTGGATGATGGTAGGGTGACTGATTCGCAGGGGAGGAAGATCAGCTTTACAAATGCGATTATTATAATGACTTCTAATGTCGGGTCTCAGTATATCCTTAACATGGATGGAGAGAGAGATGGGGGTAGCTCTACCTACGAGACTATAAAAAAACGGGTTATGGATGCTGCCAGGAATATATTCAGGCCTGAGTTCATGAATCGTATTGACGAGTTCATTGTATTTAAGCCACTTGACCGTGAGGAAATTAGTAAGATTGTTAAACTTCAGGTATGTTGGCTATTCTTTTAATTTTCCAGTTGTTTTTTATTTGCAGCTCTACTGGTCCACCCAGAATATTTTACTATTCTTTTTCTGTGCTGAAACAGTTGGCAAGGGTACAACAACGAGTGGCTGATCGTAAGATCAGAATCGAAATAAGTGACTCAGCAATTGAGTTCTTGGGGAACCTTGGTTATGACCCCAACTATGGGGCTAGACCTGTCAAGCGGATCCTTCAACAGTATGTGGAGAATGGGCTTGCAAAAGGAATCCTTCGTGGGGACTTGAAGGATGAAGATGAAATCCTAATTGACACTGAGGTCACTGTTCCATCTAATGGGCAGTTGCCAGTACAAAAGCTTGTCTTTAGGAAACTCAATCCCAAGCCAGCAGATAAGCCGTCTTCAGAAGAGAGGAAGTTCTTGCCAACTATCTGATTTTGACTGTATATTGATATGTGTGCGCTCCTTAAAATATGGCTGTGTCATGTTATAGCTAGCAAATGAGAGCACTGTATATACATCGAGAACACTGTATATATTATTGCAAGTTGTAACAAATCATTTTTCTGACGTTGACAATATAGGTATTACACTTCTTTTATTTCATTATTACTTGTGGGTCGAGTTCTCTGATGGCGTCTAAGGAGTTCTTTTCAGGACGTGCGAGAGATGATAACTTTACTGATTTGAGGTGTGCATTTAGTTAATTTCTCTCTAGTTGATGACTCGTGTTGTGTTGTGTGTGCGAGGTTGCCTCGTGAAAGTGGGACAGTTCCATTCCATCTTAGAAAATCCGTGATAACAACATATTCGGAAAGAGAAGAGAAGAGAAGCAAAACAAAAAACTAGCCTTCACTCACTCTAGTAATCAAGTGACAAAGACAAACGTCTTCTGTTGCCCGATTAGAAGATTCTTCGCAAGTATTCAAAAAATCAAAAGACTTAAACTGAAGCTAGGTGTAAGGTGTCCTAGCTGTGGAGACTGGAGATTAGGGACCAATATCATGTATTGCACGATTTTGAAGCTTGTTATCATAATAAGAAGCGTTGCCTGTGAGTCTTGACCGAAATCAGATGACTAGCACTGTGATCAGAATAAAATCTCCGCTCACAAAAGTAGAAATGAAATAAGAATTCTCACACCGTTTGTGATCGGAATGAAAAATTAGAAGAGAAACAAATTGAATGGCAGAAAATGTAAATTAGAATGATTTTGCGGGCTGTTTCAAATTCTTCAACAATGAATTTTCTTATGTTTATTTTTTATTTTGATCAAAAAAATTAGAATTCAATTCTTATCTATTCTATTCCATTGAATTTTTCCTTATTTTTCATTTTGATCGGGGCCTAGATGAGAATTGGCCGATTCGTATCAGTAATTTTTCCGAAAACTTTTTGTTTTTGCACTGAAAAAGAAAAAAAGAAGAAGAGAAAATGAAAGAAAATTTGTTGCAAGTCGTGCTAAGGTAACCCACCCGTAGAAGATAAAGCGAGGTAGTATTAATTACAATTCTGAAAAAAGGTAGCCGGAAATAAACTAGCACACATGCAATCGATAAATAAGCTTTTTTTTTTTTGAAGTAGATAAAGTAGCTAATTTGAACTTCGAAGCACACAAAATATGTAATCATGTTTTTTAAGATACATTATAGCATGCATTTTAATCCGTGTTTATAGAAGTGGCTGTATGGACCAATGACCATAGATTGTCCTTTTATTTTTTCAAGACAAAGATGAGATATTCAAGCTTTTAAATTACATTTTGCGTTCACAAAAAAAAATTGTTCATGACTTTTTAATGGCCATTCTAGTTATCTATTACCTGAGATAAATGAATACCAATAAGGTTTTAGGCTGACTGGTTGTGTGCCCTCCTTTAGTTTAATTGCATGGTCTTGATCTGAAACTTGCAAATAATCGAAGACAAAGAAGACTGACAAGTACAAATGTATTGAAATTAGCTAAAGTGATGTATAATGTATTGCATTTCGTTTAATTCTGAAAAAAACAAGCATATATTTCTCTCTTGTAAAGTTGATATCAATTTGTCAAATTAAATATACCACCCATTCAATTTAAATAAGTTATTACTCAAAATTATAATATTTCAATTGTATAATAAAAACAATGTACAAAATAAGTTGCACAATTAAATTATTATTATGAATACTAACACATTTAACTTAAAAAAAATAAAGTTGATATCAACAATAATATCGATTATAATATCTCTCAAACATTTTCCAATATCCAAATTATAATATAAATGCTTTTCTTATAGCAATGTAAAAGTGGGAAAAAAAGAGCTTTTGTCTGTCTTTCTTTATTAATGAATATCCAAATAATAATGGTTCTCTGTAGTTAAAAAATCTTTCGTAGAATTGTATCCTAAGAACATTCTACAAAAAAGATAATTATTGTGAATACTATCGAACCATCTTTAAAAATATATGAAACAATTTTTGATGTGCTTGGGTACTAAAACCCATGGCGCTGTACCTCCTCGCTCAAACGTTCGACGTTGCTAAATTGCTAATTAAGGTTTGATCCAAGTTAAATCATGCTTCACGGCTCACGCTAACCCCTAGCCTAGTCTCTCCTGAGTTTCCTCTCATCATCTAACGACTAACATCCTTCCACCTTTGCGGCTCTGCCTTTGAAAAGTCGAATCGCTATTATATCAAATCTGAACAACATTCAATCACAAACAAACTGAAGGAACAATCAGCTTTACTCGGTGGGAGTGTCTCTTCCGATTCAAGTGTTCTTTCTCTCAAAACCAAATCGCGGCCAGACGGTTTGAAATTTCGCGCCGCAATCGGATCGTGGGCCGCCGATAGGTAGATTTTCCAAACCATGGTGGAAATGAGACAATGGAGTACTGGTACTGCTTGTTACGGCAAAAGGTGTTAACTTTCAAGTTAAGGTACTTCACAAACAATAAAATAGGGAAGGCCTGGGGGTCCCATTGGGCACGCCCTCGCGGCGCCGTCTCTGCCGATGGACGATGAGGTGGGAGCTGGAGATGATCAAGGATCCGGTTGGTTAGAAGTTAAAAAGGTATTCTCTTTTTCATTTTATTATTTTTTTCCTTTTTGGGTGATTCCTCATCCAAATATCCAATCAGGCAATTAAAATATTTTACGTTTGGCACTGGAAACCGTACTTTCAGCCTGAAATATAACTTTTTTGGACAATTTCGCCTTTATAGGTTTATTTGTTTACAATGTACCTTGCTTGCTTACCAAAAATTTCTTTAATTGTGAAAAGGGGGAAAAAGAAAATAAAGTTGTATTCCTCTAAAAAAAAAAGATAAGGGCAAAGTCGACCCATTGATGTGTCATGATTTCTCTCTTGTTAGACATAACAACATTGTCAGTGCGTTATCATACATCATATGTCACAGAAAATTAAGTTATGGCATGAAAAAAGCTGATTCATAAAAAATGGTGGATTTAGAGTTTTACTGACAAATATCTGATACTTAAATGCCTTTGGTTCCAGAAGCAGAGGTTCAGCACAAAACTACTTTTGCAAAGGACAACTGGTGCCTCGTTTCAAAGAGCTCATGAATTACATAATGAAGCTGTCAGTATTAAAAGAAACACTGATTCGCATCACAAGCAGACATTTCCTACTGCAGCTGGTTTTTCAGCTAAGAGTATCTTGAAAGAGAGCAGTGAATTGCATGAAGAGGATACAGTGTTAAAGTGTAAGAAGAGTGAATTACATGAAGATGTTGCAGTGGTAGAACACAACACTGAATCACCTGACAATGTGACAATTGGGGAAGGGGGAGGTGAGAGTGATTTTAAAGTTGCTTCTTTTGTAAATAAGGACCCGTGTGAAGGGAGTGATGATGCTTTGTTGTCACAAAATAAAGCTGAACAATCTAATAGTGAAGAGTTACCACCAAAAGGATACATAAATTCTATTGAACAATTCAGCAAAGAAACTATCAAAGCTATGGATGGCAATGAAAGCATATCTTCTGATAATAAGGAATCTTTTGAAGTAGAAGGAGAAGAAGATACAAAAGCAGCTGATACTAAGAATGCTAGTGAGATTGAGATGGATTCTGAGAATACACTAATCTCTAACAAACCGGAGAATAGTCCCTCTGGCAATTCGGAGTTGCCTGTTATTAGCACTCTAACTTTGGAAGGTGAAGCTGGGGAGAGCAAGGAAAGGTTTAGGCAGAGGCTTTGGTGCTTTCTTTTTGAAAACCTGAATAGGGCAGTAGATGAGATGTATCTCCTATGTGAACTGGAGTGTGACATGGAGCAGATTGATGAGGCTATACTTGTTCTAGAAGAAGCCATGTCAGATTTCAGAGAGCTAAAATGTAGAGTTGAAGGTTTTGATAGTACCAAGAAGTTGCCTTCTGGCATACCCAAAGATGGAATGTCGTTGGCTGTAAAGGCTGATCATCGGAGGCCACATGCTCTCTCTTGGGAGGTAATATTTAAGCCTTGTAATTAGATGTGTGCCCACAAACAAGCACACCAACCCAGATTTCACAGAAAACATACAGTGCATTTAAGTCCTACTTGGGCACTGATTTTGTTGTAGTTTCTTTTATATCAGCTAGTCAGATGACTTGTTAGTTAATAAATTGAGAAGTCTGAGAATAAAGAAACATTTGCGACATTCTTCTGAAAGTTTTAGTTGTTATAACGACTTTATATTTTCATAGTATATCAATTATTATTTTTGTCATATATGTATTTGCTATTTTAGATCCTTACTAATAAGCAACTTTTTATACTTTTGGTAAAACTATGCAGGTTAGACGAATGACAACTACACCCCAGAAGGCAGAGATAATGTCTTCATCTCTAGAGGCTTTCAGGAAGATTCAACTAGAATTGGGGAGAAAGCATGCTGGTGTAAGTGGAGAATTGGTGCCATCTAACTCTTCTTATGCTGCATCCTCAAGCAGCAAGGATAATACAAAATTGGAAAAACAGACTAAACCCAGGGAACCAGATCGCAGGAAGCTTATGATGGAGAAACCAGGCAAGGATAATACCAGGCAAGGCAGGTCACCAGTGTTGCACAACCCACGTGCAGCTGTTCAAAACACACAATCATCCGCTTCCTCAAGAAGCAGGAGGGAACCACTTGAACCAATTACAGAAACTGAGAAAACTATGCCTCCTAAAAGGAACAAAGACATGCCTGAGAACAAGCAAGAAAAACAGAACTCCATGCCGTGGAAATCAATGGATGCTTGGAAGGAGAAAAGAAACTGGGAGGACATACTCAAGTCTCCAGCTCGCAGCTCTTCCCGTGTCTCGCACTCTCCTGGAATTGGACGGAGAACCAATGAGCGTGCTCGGGTCTTGCATGATAAGCTAATGTCTCCTGAAAAGAAGAAAAGAATGGCTGTGGATATGAAGAGAGAAGTAGAGGAAAAGCAAGCAAGGGCGACTCGGATTAGAAATCAGTTGGAAAGTGAGCGTGTTCAGAGGCTTCAGCGTACATCTGAGAAACTGAGTCGAGTTAATGAATGGCAAACTGTGCGCAGCTTGAAGCTACGTGAGGTGATGATTGCACGCCAGCAACGTGGAGAGTCTCGCCATGAGGCTTTTCTTGCCCAGGTAAGAACCAAATGCCCTCAGCAATTGAATTTGGTTTAGCTAATTGACTACAATGGTTTAACTTGTGTAGTAAATGTTACTTTCGAAGAAGTTTTTCATTCATCTAAGATCTTGAGTACATATACATTAACTTATTACAATTTAGTCCCTACAACTATTCTAATCACACTTAACTAATATCAACACTCTCCCTCAAGATGATGCATATATATTTATCATGCTCATCTCTTACTATTATTGGAGAAGTCGGTGATACTCAACCCCTTTGTGAAGACATCCATGATTTGCTCCTTAGTCCCGACAAAAGGCATACACACGATACCTTCGTCAAGCTTGTCTTTAATGAAGTGTCGGTCGATCTCGCATGTTTAGTTCTATCATGTTGTCTTGGATTATTTGCTATGTTTATAGCCGCCTTGTTGTCCTGATACAACATGATGGGTTTATCTTCAAATAATCCTAACTCGAGTAGCAATCTTCGTAGCCCTGACCGCACTCGCTCACGCACCATGGGCCATGGCTCATACTCGACCTCGGTAGTAGACCTTGCCACCGCGCGTTTTGTTTCTTGCTTCTCGAGAAACCGGATTACCTCCCACAAACGCACTGATAGAAGTGGACTTTCTATCATCGAGACACCCATTGACCCAATCGGCGTCGGTATAGACTTCGATCCTCCTCATGCATGCTTTTTCTTGAAAGCACACCTTTTCCGGGATGACCCTTGAGATACCTTAGGATTTGATACACAACCTCCTGGTGTGATATTCTAGGATCATGCATATACACGCTCGCGCTCGCGGCGTAGGAGATGTCGGGTGCGGTGTGAGCTAGGTAAATTAGCTTGCTACCAAGCGTTGATATTGTCCTTTGTCCACTTGATCGCGATTCCTCGCTCGACTTGTGGTTGGGATGCATGGGTGTGTTGACGGGTCTACACCCCAACATCCCCGTGTCACTTAGTAGATCTAGAACATACTTACTTGTTGTGATAGAACTACTCGCTTTTTGACAATAGAAGCGACCTCGATGCAGGAAGTAGCGTATGATTCACACTAGATCTTTCATCTCGAACTCCTTGGCTAGACTAGCCTTGAGCCTCTTCATCTCGCGAGAATCGTTACTGTCGACATTATATCATCCACATACACGACCGAATGCAAATTTTCTCTCTTTTCCTTTGGATGAACATAGTGTGATCGGCGTTGCTTTCTTTGGTAACCAAGCTTTTTCATTGCCATGGAGAAGCCGATCAAACCAGGCTCGCGGTGTTGCTTGACCCCGTACGGGGAGCGCTTCGGCGCGCTTTGCCCTTTAGTTGTTCATTTTGAAAACCGGTGGGATCTCATATACACCTCTTCTTTTAGGTCCCAGTGAAGAAAGGCATTTTCACGTCTAGGGCGGCGCAAGTCCCACCCCGAGTTCGCGCGCACGAGATAAGTGTTCGGACGGTATTCATTTTTGCAACGGGAGAGCAAAGGTTTCTTCATAATCTACTCCGTATATGTACGTGTGTAGCCCTTAGCCATGACCTTGCCTTGAATACGTCCACGCTTTCCTTCGGGGGTATGTTTTATTGAGTATACCCGCTTGCGTCCCACAGTATTCTTTCACTGACGGTCTCGGGACCATATCCCGCGTGTCATTCTTGACTAATGCTCTCATTTCCTCGAACATAGCATTTTTCCACCTCGGGTCTGCGTTGCTTCTCTCGCTCGCATGGAGCGAGAATTAGAATGTAAAGAGGTCATAAATGCTTTGCACGCAGTGGTAATGTCTCGAAATGACACATAGTGGGAGATAGGGTGAGATGTTGAGGCACGTTTCCACTTGTTCCGACACGGTTGATCGAACCCTTTGCGCGCAACAATAGGAAGATCGAGACCGAGAGAAGAGTACACGAGGGTAACTCTAAGTTACACAGGTTTGTGTTGTGGGAGAACCGTCGACAGTACGAGCAATTGGTGTTGATCTTGGACGACGATTGCTCGGCATTTTCATGACGAGGTTTTCGAGTGTAAACTTTATGGATTTGTACGGCGGAGGTGGGAGGTTCGATCCGTGCTTGAATCAAACGAGAATTTGAACTTGTACTTGGACTCGCGTCCGTAGTGTCGCTTAAGTTTATAGTATCTTATACCCTCCTCGATGCCACGCACCACATTTCTCTCTCCTCTGCGACGATCGGCCGTGGGAAGGTGACAACTACCTCAAGAGTGTCTGAAATGTCACGGGGGATGTATTGAATTTGTGCGTTGAGAGTATAAAGTATGATTACGTCTCTCTAAATGTCACGTCAAGCTCTCGAAACATTCTTTTCTTCACGGGGTCATAACACTTATACCCTTTTTCCCCGCTTGAATATCCAACAAACACACATTTGTGGGACTTTACATCAAGTTTACTAATACCTGGACTTGTATTATGAATAAAACACACACATCAAACTTCTTGGGAGATACCTTAAATGAGGTAATACTGTGAGCATCTCAGCGGTGTCTTGAAGTCATGATTCTCGATGGCATTTTGTTGATTAAATATGTAGCGGTTTGTCTTGCTTCTCCCAAAGTATTTCGGGACATTCATGGCAAATAGGAGGCACCTTGTCACCTCAGAATGTGTCATTCTTCGCTTTCGCGACACCGTTACGTTCGGGTGTACTCGCGCATGTAGTTTGATGTCTGATGTCATTATCTCGTAAGAAGCGGTGCATTGCCACTGTTGGTGTACTACGTGCCATTGTACGACGTAACACCTTTATTTTTTTTCAAATTGCGTTTCCACCAATCTTGTGAAAACCCTTGAAACACTCGGGACTTCATCCTTACTCTCGACAAGTACAACCAAGTCATCATTTGTGACAATCAATAAAAGTGACGAACACGCTTGAACCGGATAAAGAACTAATCCTCGAAGGCCCCCGCGCATCGAATGAACAATATCAAAACACGAAGAACTCCTATTACAAACGAGGGATATGTTGTTCTTGTGTGCTTAGCGAACTCACAAGCATCACATACTAGTTTAGCCTTGCTACACTTCAAGTACAACTTGGGGTCTGACTTTCCAAGTACGATGATAAGCGGTATATGGCACAACGACAATGCGCGAAGCGACTCCAACTGCGGAGTTTACGCACGCATGAGCTCTTTGATTCAAACTTTTCCCTCGCTTGCTTGAGTCGGTATAAGCCTTCGCTTCTCTTACCGATACGATTACCCTTCACTGTGTTCGGCTCATATGACACGACATGAGTAGGAGACAATGAAACCACACGGTTAAGGTCATCTACCCGATTGGTAGTGATAGGAGGTTATTGGTGAAATTAGGAACATGCAAAAGCGATGATAGTTGGAGTTCGAAGTACATGTTATATCCCCGACCCCATTATTGGACATAGCGAGCCGTATTTGTTTGTACCTTGTCTTTTCCGGACATAGGTTTATAGGTTTTGAACATTGTGGGGTGAGGAGTCATGTGCTTGGATGCCCGAGAATCTACAATCCGGGACATATCAACGCTCGGCTCGGCATTTACTAGAGCTTTCATAATAGTGCCGATCGGCTTAACTACTGATAGTGAGAAGAGAAGAAATATTTGCAAGTCGATACTAGATGAGGAAGCAATCGGTGCGGTGACACTAGCGGAGTGATGGATGTAAGCACATTTGCAAGTGAATCATCAATTGGGTCGACATATCATCGGGGCTTGGACCGTGACTAACTGATGTCGGCCATATGCGTCTGTGGCATTTTGATCCCTGCGATCTCTATCATGACCCGACCTACGATTGGTCTTAGTGTAAGTCCCGACAAATCTCTCGAATGTGATTCTCTCTATGACAGTAATCACAAAATTTATGACTTTGAGATGAGATTGTACGTAGTTGGCTCAATTCTTCTGTCATTTTCCTTTTTTTTTTTTTTTTTTTTTTTTTTTTTTTTTTACAATTCGCAATTGAGATGAACAAACAAGCAACTCACTACAGCAGATACCAACTCATGGACAAAGAATTAAGTGCAGAAACTTAGAAATTTTCTCTGAAGAAGCCACAATCTCTCCCCTTAGCACACGCTACACAGAGAAGAAGAGGAGAGAGACAACACAAAGCCTCGCTACACACGCGAGAGAGGACGCGCGAAGGAGCTCCTCGCGACTCCAGGCGACGCGCGACACAAGCGCTGGGAGCAACAAACTCCTCGCGATCGACACGCTCACGATCAGGAGCTCGCGATCGCCACTCGCTTCAGGCGCTCGCAATCCGCGACACACGCGTCAGAAGAAAGGTCGCATACGCGACTGAGGTTAGATGCGCAGCACAGGCGCTTGGCTGAGCTCGCGACGAACGGAGGCGGAGGAACCCTAGGCTGGACGAGATTCCGCGACACACACGAGAGATAAGGGACATGCACCTTTGGACGAGCTCGCGACACACGCGACGCGCGTCGGTGGTTGTACTCGACAGAGACCTCACACGCGACACACGTGACAGAGGTTACACTTGCGACTTCCTCTCAGCGGCAGCGGACTTGGACTCCCGCTCTGATACCATGTTACTTTCGAAGAAGTTTTTCATTCATCGGTACTGAGTACATATACATTAACTTATTACAATTTAGTCCCTACAACTATTCTAATCACACTTAACTAATATTCAACAGTAAACATGATCAAGGCTGTGGCAATCCAAAATTGAGAATTTAAAACTTCAAGAAACTTGTGTTCCAATCAATTGCTGTCAAAAAATCCAAGCCAGAAGATGCATCATCTGATCATCCCAGCTTGTTTTAGATTGATTTAAAATAAACTTGGTTAATTTTGTCTATATACAAGTATAAGTTTGGGAAACTATACAGGTTGCGAAAAGGGCCGGTGATGAAAGTAACAAAGTGAATGAGGTCCGTTTCATCACGTCATTGAATGAGGAGAACAAAAAGCTCATTTTGAGGCAGAAACTGCATGACTCTGAGATACGACGTGCAGAAAAACTTCAGGTGATAAAGATCAAACAAAAGGAAGATAGTGCAAGAGAGGAAGCTGTGTTAGAGCGCAGACGGCTTCTTGAAGCTGAGAAACTGCAAAGGCTAACAGAGACACAACGTAAGAAAGATGAGGCCCAAACGAGGAGAGAAGAAGAGCGCAAGGCCTCTAGTGCAGCAAGAGAAGCACGAGCTGTGGAGCAGCTCAGGAGGAAAGAGATACGAGCCAAGGCCCAGCAAGAAGAGTCTGAACTCTTAGCACAAAAGCTAGCTGAAAAGCTTAGAGAAAGTGAACAAAGGCGCAGGTATTATCTTGAGCAAATACGTGAGAGGGCCTCAATGGATTTCAGAGACCAGTCATCTCCTCTTCATCGCCGCTCTTTGAACAAGGACGGGTCAGTCAAGTCTGCCTTGAACAAAATTTCTGAAGAGTGCTGCAATGTTTCCCCTGGAAAAGTTTCTGTAAAAGTAGATAATAATGAGACAAATCAGCAACATTTGAAAAGGAGGATCAAGAAGATCCGTCAGAGGCTGATGGCACTGAAGCATGATTTTGTGGAGCCAACACTTGGGGGTGATAATGTGGGGATTGGGTATAGAGCTGCAGCAAGTGCTGCCAAAGCTAAGATTGGTAGATGGCTTCAGGAACTCCAGAGACTCCGGCAAGCTAGGAAAGAGGGGGCTACAAGCATAGGATTGATTGTTGCTGATATAGTCAAGGTACTTGTATTTGATATTCCCAAAATTTGTATGAATTTGGTTACATATGAGGGTGCCGTGCAACTATTTATTTGAGGTAACGCTGAGTACAAGTTCCAAAAGATTTCTATCCAGTGGAAATTTAGAGAACATTTCTGATAAAGTGTGATAACACATTGTTAAAAAAAAGGGTTCTCACTAAAACTGGAGACCCCTATGATCCTATCCTTCAGTATTTGTGAAAGAGCTCATGCATTGTTGCCTTGTTGGAGAAATTTAAGTAAATGTCTCTTCGACATGGTTATTGTTGTGCTTAAATGTGATTCATGATGAACTAATCACAAAACTAGCATTTCTTTCATTGATGATGTAAATGGAGTTCTATTTGCCACAGCATTGTTTTTTTTACTTCCTACATCATGCAAAGGACATATCATGAAAAACTATTAGACTAGCTAGCTACAGTTAGTTATATTAGTTATCAAGATGTAACAAGAGTAGTTAATTGTAGTTAGTTAGAGGATAACAAACTTGGTTGTTAGACTGTGAAAGATTCACACCTGTTGTCTATATAAGCCAAGGCATTGTAATAGCAAGATATACAAGAAATACAAACTGTGATTCATCTCTCTTGTCTCTCTTTCTTCCTCTCTTACAAAAACCTATAGTAGCAAAGACATTCTGATGTAGTATTATGAAAGGAATCATTATCCTTTCAACAACAACAACAACAACAACAACAAAGCCTTTAATCCCAAATAAATTGGGGTAGGCAATCATTATCCTTTCGAAGGGGAAAAAAGAGGGAACTTTGTAGTCTTGTTCATCTTTTGCATTCTTTGGATAATCAGATTGACATACTTTATGTGCATATGAATGAACAGTATTTAGATGGGAGGGATCTTGAGCTACATGCATCTCGCCAAGCTGGCATGCTAGACTTCATTTCTTCTGCTCTGCCTGCATCTCACACTTCAAAACCAGAAGCTTGTCAGGTGACACTTTACCTATTGCGGCTTCTAAGAACTCTTCTTTCACTTCCTGCAAATAGGAGCTACTTCCTGGTGCAGAATCTCTTGCCTCCTATTGTCCCCATGCTATCCTCCTCCCTTGAGAAGTACATCAAAGTCGCTGCTGCCTCAAGTAAAAGCTCAACTGAGAACATGGAATCAGTTTCTGAAATTTTGGATGGTTTCTTATGGACCGTTACTGTGATAATTGGTCATGTAAACAATGATGAAAAACAAACCCAAATGCAAGATGGTTTGGTTGGGTTAATTGTTGCTTATAAGGTGATTCACCACCTGAGAGACTTGTTTGCACTTTACGATAGACCTCAGGTAGAAGGTTCCCCATTTCCTTCTTCCATTCTTTTTGGTTTGAACCTCTTGGCAGCGTTAACGTCTAGAGATTCACCTGGAGCCTTCTCCATTATCAATTGGGAGTCATGTAAACTCAACATGTCAAGGGGCTATTCCATACTTCAAAAACTTGAGTATTTAGATTCTCAAGAAATTCAAGCTGGAGACGAAGTTGTTAAAACTGAAACTAATTCATTACCAGAGGATTGTGAAAGAGAGAAAATTGACAGTTCTAATGGCGGGGGAAACTCTGATTTAGCTTTATTTTTGGCTCAGAAGGATGATAAGAACACTGCCGAAAGTTCTCAAGAGATGAATAAAATCAATGTGAAGTCACAGGTGGTGCTTGTGCTCTCTGCTATAGTTGAGACAGGCCTTGTTAGTCTCCCATCACTGTTAACAGCTGTGCTGCTTCAGGCAAACAATAAGTTATCATCTGAACAGGTTTGAACTTGAAAAATAATCTAATAAAAAAATATTTCAATAATCTAAATGTTTTTTGTTTGCATCACTATATTTTTTTTAGAAATTTTTAAATTTTATTATTTGTCTTTTGCAACAATTCTAGGTAGATTTCAAATCAGATTATCTACTTGTTTGATACAATTAGGGGGCTAATTTCTTGTCAGCCTGACTGTCTGACATCCATTCATGTTCATTTACTTGTGATTTTATTTAGGCTTCTGTCGTGCTTCCTTCAAATTTTGAGGAGGTGGCAACTGGTGTTCTGAAAGTTCTAAACAATCTGGCCTGCTTGGATTTAACTGTTCTACAATGCATGTTGGTAAGCTACACCTTTTTTACAGGAGACCATAATTGTCATGACATTTTTTTTTTAGATTGAGGAAGTTCTAACAATCATTGCAGGCTAGACCAGATCTAAAGATGGAATTCTTCCATCTGAGTAGCTTTCTTCTGACTCATTGTACAAACAAATGGAGAACTGCTAATGACCAGGTAATTGTAATTGAGCATGCAGTAAGCTTGTGCTAGGTTGAGTTCAGGTAGGATCAGTAGTTTAATTGAACAAGCTTGGGATGTTGGTCCTGATCCAATTGACAGGGATGGCCTGGAATAAACATGTTAAATGCAGAACCACTTGGGTAGGTCTAATGAAGAGGCTTGCTCAAGTCAGTGTAAACCACTTTGGATTAGTGGTTGAAGAGTTAATCAGATGTTTTTTTTTCTGTATATATAAAAAATGGTCGGGGGCTTCAGCATCAATTCTAATTTTAACATCATCTAAAACTTAGTTCTGACCTTACACACAAGAGATCATCAAATTGTGTGAAAGATGCAATATGAATTAATTGAACTGTTTGGTTCTGATCAACAATTGCGGGCCTGATTTGCAGTCATCATCTTGCTTGTTAAATCAAAATTTTACTTTAGATTAATTAACTATATGGATAGGCCAAAAGGTGTTAGTGATACCTTTCTGGTTGAAAAGAACTCTAGATATTCAAAATATCAATAAGACAGCAGTGGCAGTTCTTGAACATGCAGAATTTTTATTTTTATTTTTTTAATTTGTCACATCTAGGTTGGTTTGCTGCTGCTTGAAGCATTGTTGCTCCTTGGATATTTTGCTTTGTTCCATCCAGGAAATCAAGCAGTCCTACGCTGGGGAAAGAGTCCAACCATACTACACAAGGTGAGATTTCTGCTGTTACTTAAAAGTTCAAAAGAAGAATACTTTTGTGGATATTAACTCATATCATTTTTTTGTTCTCTTAAAAAGGTTTGTGATCTTCCGTTCATATTTTTCACTGACCCAGAACTGACACCGGTTCTGGCAGGAACACTAGTGGCTGCCTGCTTTGGCTGTGACCAAAATAGAGGTGTGGTGCAACAAGAACTCAGCACAGAGATGCTTCTTACAGTACTTAAATCATGCAAGCAAGGTTTATTAGACTTGCTGCCTCTGTACAATTCAACTATGAATCAGCGAAGTGATGCCAGTCAGATATTGTTGGAAGTACAACCTCCCCCTGCTGAGGTTCCTATAATAAGACAAAATCGTAAAGCCACTCGACTTCTGACAGGAAAAGGCTGTACTTCTGGTAGCATTAGGTTTAGCAGATCAAAAATCCAAAAAGATGGAAGAGTAGCTAGGGCTTGTGATGAGTGGGCCCTCAAGCATGCCTTCCCAGCATCTGGGCCTTCAGTATCTTTTATGTTGCACCGTCAGTTTCCTATTGCTTTCTTGGACAAGGCAGAAGACTTTTTCTCTAATGAAGCTTGACGTGCACTCAAAGAGTTTTAGTAACTGAGATGCAGGATGCGGCATATCTACACATGATGTTTGTTAAAAAAATCTTTTGGCTCATTTTTGGATTTCACGAGGGCTGGACATACAATTTAGTTTTTGTGAAACATCATGCAGTGCTAACGTTTTCTAGCTCACGGAATGAGCTAGGATTCCCAGAATACAAATCATTTTTCACATTGTTTGATGTTATGGTATTGTCAACTGAACTAATATGAAGTATAAACAAAACAAGGAATCTGCTTAATCTTGGGTATAAACAACACAGTTGTGCTTTTCTGATGTATATGATACCGCTGTTCTAACAAAATAGGTATTCTTTGTTGCTTCCCGCTGTCACATTTTTGTTTGGTTGAGTAAAACCATCAACTGCATATCTCCATCTATGGCTAGCTTATTTTTGCTTCTGCAAGCTGACAGTTGGACTTAATTTTGTTTTTGGCGGATTATTTTTTAGAAAGAATATTCTGCGATCAGGAAAAAAAAAGAACAAAATTATTGTGATATGGTAGTACCGATCTCGATTAGCTTGTCTACTTTTTTTCTCGATATTGGAATATTATTTTATGTTAATTTTTTTCCCTTTCAAAATTCATACTTCATTTGTTTAATAATATACTCTACCAATAAAAGAGCTACGTAATATAAATGAGGGTGGGAATATCTTGACTAACTATTTATTCTGTGAATTCATAATTAGAGCCAATATTGCCCAGTGCTCTCTATTCAAATATTATCAGACTTTTTCCTCGTGAATTCATATGCTCTTACCAATACCTCAGAAAATAATAGATATAACTTTCTAAAAATACACCCGTAAGTAGTACTTGCACCCAGCGAGTTAAAAAAATTCAACCACGGAAAAAAAAAAACTAAAAAAGGCAAAAACAAAGGCTTAACTCAAGCTCGGTTCATGAAAAAAACTGAAATTGGAACGTGACTTATACAAGATTGGTATGAGAATTGATAAAAAATGGTATATCAACAAACTATTTTTTCAATGACATTTTATTTGCATTAATTTGAATGGATGGACCAACAAAAAACTATTGAGTCAGATATACGAATCTAATTACGAGCGAGTAAGAGATGTTTTTAAGCCGCTGACATGGTGAGGTGGTGAGAGATGATGAGAGAGGAGTTATCGATTAGAGTTCGGCAAAAAAAAAATATAAACTATTTTTTATTCGAGCTGAGTCGAGCCACGAGCCGAGCCGACCACAACTCAAACTCGGCTCATTTAACTACCGAGCCAGATTAGCTCGAGCCAAATTAGCTCGAGGTCATTTTAGCTCGAGCCAGATTAACTCGAGCCCGATCCGAGGCCGAACTGAGTCACGAGCCCGAGCTTTTTTGTGTAGCCCTAAATCACGCCCCGTATTTTTTTACCATCCATAATAATAAGTTAGCCTTTTAAACATACATGTTAATATTTTTCATTCTTTAATTATTCATGAATATTTTTCCCTCGAAATTTTGTTAGGTAATTTTTCATTATCTTCAGATTTCTCCCGAACTTGTCATAATGATTTTTTTTTCTGAGACGAAGCTTCGCAACCAACGGACTAACGGTAGGAAATTGACTCATTATGTGTTAAAAACCAATTCTAATACAAGAGCTGATCTCACCAGTCACGGTAACCAGCTGAAGAAAATGCATAGCGTCAGCTGGGGTGTCAATGGAGTGGAAGTGTTTTCATTGTGTTCATTTAAAATTACTCTTATTCAAATTTTATTCTTGTTTATTAAAATTAAACTTATGCACTCTTTTATCAGTTAAAATAAACGGATAACGGATAAATTTGAATAATAATAATAATAATATATTAATTAGTTTTATTATTATTTGTAGAAAAAAATCAAATTCATTCTATTCATACAAATACACCTCTATATTAGTATGAAATCAAAATATAAATGTACAACCAATTCCATTTTGAGTTATTTTAAAATAAACAAACATCTAATGTCAAACTTTTTAACTAAAAATAAAACATATCAAAAACAAGAATAATATCTTGTCTAAAATAAAGACTTATATTGTCCCATTTTATCATATCAAGAACTACTCTACTAAATATTATTCAAATATTATAATTTATTAGAAGATGGAATTTGAAAAAAATAATTATTATAATTCATAATTAATAATAATTAACTAACAAAATTCGAAACAACTAATATAATTTTTTTATTACATACCATAATTATATTAAAAATAATATATATTTTTAATAATTTATCTTATAGAACAAATAAATACAAAACAATCTTTTATCTCTACCTTATTCATTTACGTAAAAAAAAACTTAACCATGTCAATATTTAATAAATTAACCAAAAAAAATATCCATAACAATGCTACAACGGGTATCATTGACACCCTAGTGTCAGCCGCACTCTCGTGGGCCCTACAATACACGCTAGTTGTTCAGCCGTCCCTAGGTTTTCGAATTTTGCCGAAAATTCTATAGATTTATTTTACTGTTTTATATATCCATAGGTGCGTTTGGCAACTCCAATTTCGGTTGGAATACCGGAATAGAGATTTCTTCCAACAGATTAAAATGTCAAACACAAAATAGAATATCGGAATAATAAGTGAAATAGTTTTTTCGACATATCATGATGAGGTTGGAATACCGGAATACACTATTTGGCCTGCGTGGAACAACAAATTTAATTCTAAAACTACACCAACGACTTGCATTATTTTTCTTTCTCTCTCTCCTGACTTCCGTATCCTATTTTCTTTTCCTTCTTCTCCCTACTTTCGCCGTAGATCTGCTCCACGAGTAGTCTCTCCTTCGAAAATGAAGTTTGAAAGTGATCTCTCCACCTTCTGGTGATTATTTTGATACACGATACGAACCCGTTCTTTCCCCTTCATCGAAACCCTAGCCGAGAAATTGTTGTTAAGGTAAATATTACAAATATCCCTATTTCTTTTAGTACCATATTGTTTTTTGAGAAGTTGCAGTTTTATAGCTTTTTTCGACATTTGATTGGTAGGCATTTATGACAATTAGATTTATGTGACATGGATCTAATTGATTGTTTGATTTCTTCATGTGAAAATAAATTGATTTTTTTGATTTCTTTATGTGAAAATAAATTGATTGCTTGAATTCTGTACCAAATCAGTTGTGCTTGAAAATGATCTAATAACATCAGATTGAATTTGAGAAGTACACTATATATATATATATATATGAACCAGCAAAATACTTTACAATTTTTTTTTTTTCTAGGTTGGTTGCAATTTTTTTGAGCACAATTTTTTTCACATGCGAGAGAGGGGGGGTGTCGCGAGCTTCTATGTCGGTAGATGAGGGTGTATACGAGAGGGAGAGAGGGTATTTCTGTCTTTTTAATATATTCTACTTTTTTTATAAATTTAATTTGCTAATCAAAAAATCTTTTGCCAAACGAATAAGTTACTAAGAAGAATAGTATATAATACCACTCTTCAATTTACTATTCCAAAATAATCTATTTTATTCACTCTTACAAAATTATCACTCTTCCAAAACTATTCTTTAATTTACCAAACAAACCCATAGTGAGTGCATATATTTTTCAACATTAGTCAATCATTATTGTTTTTTTCTAGACCATTTATTTTACATGACTACGTTGCTTCATTGAGATGGGTCGTTATGGAAGGCAAATAACCATCTTTACATATCGTCACATCAAATTTGAATGCGTGCTCTTTTACTTGGCTTCAAAAGGATATGAATGCTAACACACACAAAAATACAACTCACGAGAGGAAAGAGCAAGAGCAAAATAGTGCTTTATCTTCAATAATCCAGTTTTTCCTGCCAGACATCTGATAAAAGGCTATGAAATAGACACCTTATCAGCACAGATAAAAGAAATACAGACATAGACAAAATGATGATGCATTCGCCGCTCAAGCAAATGGAATTTTGGCTTAAAAAATTGCACCCCTGATAGATATCAGCGCGCATCAAATTTATGGGGCCATGATCAAGTGTGTAATGTTCAGGACCACGGTACATGCCTCTCCTCTCCATAAGGGACAAGGCTGCCTCCTCAACATATTTTGAAGAGTACAGCTTCAAGTACTCAATATCCTGAACCGCAAAAAGAAAAGAAAAAGTAGTGGCTCAGTAGTTCTCAATGCTTAACACTGATGAGATGAACTTCCCTCTTCTTTCAGTTGCATACCGTCAACAAGAATCTACCTAAAAAGTTGAAAGATGAGAAGAAAACACCGGCAACTTTCTTTACCAAAAGGCCACATCCCTTTAGTGATACAGAACTGAAATCAGGTATTCTGATTTCGACAGTGGACTCATACCTGCAAACCACTGAGAATGTGCTCTAACTGAACTGAGGCTACAGGTTCATTCGAAGAAGAAAAGACCTCACCGGGATAAAAAAAGACTCCATCACCATGTGGAAGGTCACGCCTGAATCTTATCTGCAGCACAGATTTTACAACAAAAGACAGATTGAGTGATACATCACAAAAATTATTTTCATGCACTTCAGATGAAGATAATATTTGCTGGAAAGAAATTGAAAATTGTCTTAAATCTAGTACCTCTGTGCTCGGTACTGTGGCTTTCTTATAGCAATTAGCTCCCCAGTAAAGAAACCCGCCCCCCCCTCCTTCCAGACTCGCCACATCACAGCACGATGTTGTGTACCACGCATTCCCAGGTGCCAATTTGGGTGCGGGTCTGTCAGCCCCAAGCATACATAAGTCCACCATTCCTGTATTTTATCAGTTCTAAATATATGAACGTGAAATAAAGGAAACCATCTATCAATCAAGAATGCATCAAATTATAGCCTTAGTAATGGTTCTGGAGCTTGCTTCACCATTCTCTGGTTGGAGTTCACCAACAATATCTCCCACAATGTCCTCTCTTGTGCTAAGAACCCGCTCACTAAAGCATTAAGGAAGAATTAAATGTTGAAAGCCATGTATCAAATATTAAAAAAAAAGAATAAACACACTCACAAAACACGAAGGAAAAAAAATTCTCTTACCTTGTACAAAATATTAAGTATGAGAACGGAGAATGCTTGGAACTTTCACAAAAGCCTCAAAACTGTTTGCTGCCAGCTCACCACCACTTGGACCTACAAGATACCCATTGGAATAAAAAAACAAATATTATTTTCATGAACTTCAGATGAACTGTTATAATGTACTATCATTGTTTATCCAAATCACATTCTGTTATACTCACCACAGTAATAGGTTGTCAGAACATGTGCGCCAGGCGCATACACCCTTGTCTCACTTGACATGCTTCAGATCATATCATACTGTTCAAGATTCATTGGCTGAATTGAGGGAAAAAAATATATCATAATACACAACCAGAGGTAAACAGTCGTGACCCTCAACAATATCACTAATTGTCATTTGGAAGAAAATGCGGACCTCATCCCACAGGTAAAAGTAAGGTTTCTTCCAATGTGGCTTTGATTTCAAGACCTCAACTTCTCTTCTTAAATAATCTTTGGCCGTATCAGTACTGTAATATTTCAACAAGTAAAAGTTCTCACTTAATTAAACTTATTGACAAAATAAGTACAACGACAATATGTCAAATAATGTATTAAGTACAGAGTAGTTCAAACAATGCTCCATCTATACCAGGAAAGAATGGGCAGATATGGAACAGCATAAGCTGCTAATCTTGAATCAGAATAATAGCTATCAGCCTTTGGATGATCAGCTGAAAATAAAAATAATAGCATGTCTCAAATCATAAACAAATAGAGCGACTTTTTAGACTGATAGCAGAATAATTCTGGCATGTACTAGCCAATGGACAGTGTCAGTAAATTTTGAAAATTTTTCATTTAGAATAATTTTCCTTGTCAGTAAATTTTGAATTTTTTTCTATTATCCTTATTTTGCTCGTACAAAAAAACAAAAATATCATGTAAACATATAAAATAGGAGTATCTTAATACCCTTAAGAACATTATAAATGACAACATTACCCCTCATAGATTTTCAAAAAACACTCTGATTATACTCTTTTTCACCATTTATATATACATAAATAGCAAGCATAAGATAGTTTAAGCAGATCTCAAAACTGAGAAGGTAGAAACCAAGAAAGCCTGTTCTAGTGATTTAGTAGTATATGTGATCACTTATCAGTATCAATTCTTTTTTCAGGTGTATGCTTATATTCTAATTGTGCAGGAGTTCATGTGATACCATAATAATCCAACTTGTAGCATCCCTTGGAAGTGCCATCCTTTGTCGAACCTCCCACTTGAGATTATTATAACCTTGAGAAAGAATAATACCTGGCCATGTACAAACACACACTATCAATCTTAAAACACACAATAAAAAATTGACACAGCACTCTGCCCAACCCACTTCCTCTTTTTTTTTTTTTTTATTTATTTCATTCAAACATGTCCTTCGTTTTACAAGATATGATAAAATAAATAGGAGAAACAAATCATACAACTAGCCTCCACATCTTTCTGATACGATACAGTTGCCTTTTTTTTTTCTTTTTGTATATTTGATCTATATCTAAATCAATATAGAAAGGAAATATACTAAGTTAATAAAGAAATAAATAATTACATAGGAGAGCGTTGCCTCCTCTGTACCAGCTGTGCTGGCCCACCTGACAGAAGTTAGGTCCATTTGTCTCAACAGGCCACGGGCAAGTATAAGCCAACACTCACATGCTTTCACCCCATCTACAAAAGAAGGGGCTGATCTGATACTGAAGTAGCCATTCAAAGTGGTGGTCTAATGCATAATACCAGTTTTGTCATTCAAAGGGGAGAGAATCACTTGGCGCTGCCGTCGACGAGGATCCATTTTGCTCCAGTGTTCTAATGCATAATACCAGCTTTGACTACTGTGCTTATCGCGTGGAAAAAGAACTTCATTTCTGAATTTAAGCTACCACTACTTCACACATTAACGATCATATTAAGACACATCCAACTTTCAAATTATGATCACCAATTTATACGACCCACTCAATAATCGAATACGCATGGATGAGGAACTACAAATGATTCGAATGCTAAGCGATTTGTCATTGCTAGTACTAGGTGATTTTAATTTCCTGCGCTCTAATGATGAAATGTCAGGTGCACCGAGGCCACCGACACAGATAGATGATTTCAATGATATTTTGGAGAAAATGCATCTTTTAGAAGTTCCCCTATAGGTAGGAAATACACATACTCTAACGGACGGCCGCATCCAATATTCTCCAAACTGGATAGAGCATTTTTATCAGAGCAATGGGATTCGGGACCGCTTGCTGGTTTCATTCTGATCCTCACTGATCTATCAAATACGACTTTCGATCACACGCCACTGAAGTTAACATTCACTAAAATGACCCGACCATCAAAATGGACCTTCCAATTCGAACGCTTCTGGCTTTAATTTGATGAGGCTCAAAGCTTAATTCAGCACATTTGGAATTTGCCCAACATGGCCGCCAATAACACGAAGAGACTCCTCACAAGAATGAAAATACTTCGGATGAGACTCACAAAATGGGCCCAGGGCAAATTTCAAGGACAAAAATCAGAGTTAGCTATCTCAAAATGGTCATACAGATCCTTGATCGAGTCGAAGAGCATAGGGACCTCAACACAACGGAGTTTAACTTGTGCATCAGTTTGAAAACTCATGTAAGAAATCTTTCCTCGATTCTTGAGAAGAAATGACAGTAGAGATCGTCTGTGCGATGGATCAAGTTGGGAGACAACAACACGACATACTTTCATGGCATAGCGTCAAGCAGGAAAAAATCCAACTACATCACACAGATTCAAGACCCATCGAACAATGACATTCTCATAACCAACCCAACGACAATACAAGGAGCATTTGACCAATATTACAAAGAGTAGAAATCTAACTTATTCTTTCACAAAGAAGTCTATTATATAGACATGAAGTAAAATAGAAAAGAATATAATAAAAAAAATCAATCAAAAGTTTTTAATTGATACTAATTAATATTTTCTATATTTTAACACTCCCTTTCAAAATGGATAAAAAATATCCATTAAATCCATCTTGTCACATAATCTCACTAAATTTATTGAGCCAAGTCCTTTAATGAGGCAATATGCTACTTGATTTTTTATAGCTACATGACTCAGCTTCAATAGCCCACTCTCTAGCTTTTCCTTTATGAAGAACCTCCACGTGCTTGGTTCTGTCATGTTGCACAACATTGTTAGCAACGTTGATTACTAATTTGCTATGACACCGTAACTTTATTTTTTCTCCATGATTCACTTTGAAATATTCTAACAATCTCTTCAGCCACAACATCTTAGCAACTCCTAATGTCATACCTTTGTACTCAGCTTCTATCGTTAATCTCGCAATAACCGGCTGCTTTTTGCTCTGTTAGGAGACCAAATTACCCCATACGAACATGCAGTAACCATATATGGACCTCCCATCATCTTGACAACAAGCCCAGTCAGAGTCACAATAGCCCTCAATGTTTATGTGCCCATTTTTCCTGAAAATCAGGCCATTTTCGGGTATACTTTTCAGATACCTCAGGATATGATATATTGCGTTCATATGGCCTTTCCTAGGGTCATGCATGAAGCGGTTCATCACGCTTACTGCAAATGAGATATCAGGACGAGTGTGACACAAATAGATCAATATGCCTACTGATTTCTGGTACCTCTCACGATCAACCTTTTCTCATGTATCTGTAATTATCTTGGCCTTCACATTAATTGGAGAAACTGCATGCCTGTAACCTGACATGCATGTCTTTGTAAGCAAGTTTAGTACATACTTTCTCTGGGATAGAACAATCACTTCTGCTCCACGAGCTATCTCAATCCCAAGGAAGTATCTAAGTTATCCCAAGTCCTTGACTTCAAATTTCTTCTCCAATCTTACCTTTATCTATGCAATCCCTCCTTCATCATCACCAGTAACGATCATATCATCGACATACACAGCCAACATAGTGATGTGATCACCATGTTGCTGAAAAAATACCGTGTGGTCTCCATTGATTTGCTGGTAGCCTAGACTTATCATAACCTTTCTTAACCTATCAAACCAAGCCCGAGTGGATTGCTTCAACCCATAAAGCGACTTCTTGAGCATGCATACCTTACTCATTATTTAGGTCATGCCAAAGCCCAGGGGAGTCTCCATGTAAACCTCTTCCATCAAATTAACATGAAGAAATATATTTTTCTCATCAAGTTAGTGTACTTTGCACCCATCATTCACGACAATCGAAATCAATATCCTCATAGTAAAAGTCTTATCATAGTCGATGCCATACATCTGATTGTACCATTTGACCACCAATTGTGTCTTATATCGCTCAGCCTTCCCTTCTAATTTCTGCTTCACTGTGAAGACCCATTGTATCCAGCTGCCTTTTTGCTCGGTGATAGTGACACAAGCTCTCATGTTTTATTTTTATCAAGGGCTCCAAATTCTTCTAGCATAGCAGCTTTTCACTTTGGATCCTCCTTAGCATCATGCTAATACTTAGGTAAAGTGATAGAGTCTAAAGATACAATGAATGCTCCTGTGTAAGGGATATGTTAGAGTATTAGACAAACTGAGCGATATCATATAAAAAATCATAACAATCAAGAGGAATTCCCGCATTGCTGCAAGATGTCCTCCTTAATGACATGAGAGAAGGAGGGGAAAGAAGAAGAATTATATCACATGTGTATTCTGAATCTGAGGACTTGATGGTTTCTCAGGAGTTGAGGTAGACAGAGACAAGAGACTTGACGATACGAGTGGCACTATATGCACTGGTCCTTCATTCTATTTCTTCCTCCTTTCATACACATATCTCACTATTTACCCTTGAAATATTGTAAGAGTGGATCAAATAGATTCAAATAAGCAATATTAAAGAAATAATCATAAATAATATAAGAAATAAGATGACAGACAAAGAAGGAGAGAGAAAGGGGCCACCAGTCGGGAGAGGTCGCTGCCAAGCTCCGGAGCCAATCCATTAATCCTACAAGGAAATTCAAGTAAGGGTTCCAGGGTATAAATATCCTGTCATCACCCCTTCATTTGAGTGAGTGACTCTCAAGAAATCCAGGAGAGAGAAAGATCTCTTGATCTGTCATCCACGTAATTATTTTGTCTGACAAGTGGGTCCCACACCCCAATGACAGAGACAAAGAAAGAACAAAGGAAAATGCCTAAAATTAAAGGAGAAATACCCAAAATAACCCTAATTGCAGGAATAAAAGGATTCCAAAATAATAAAGAGGATGTTGTGTTCAAAACTAGTATTTTGATACAGTCAGACAAATAAAATTTAGTGTGATTTTACTTTCATGAACAAAAACTTGAAAGCCAATTTCACAAAGTTCATCAGATGCCTATGTGAGCAGCATCTGATTGAACTGATATTTGATTCAATTATTGACACATGATCAACCTTTGATCAAATATGATTGGACTTAGTGAAACATTAAAAATAGATGTTTGACTAAGGACAACACAAAAATAATATTGTTGCACAAACATCAAGCTTTAACATTCAAATTTTGAGATTTATATGATCAGAAGAGGGTTTATAATGGGGGAATTTTTGACATAAGAAGACAAGGGAAAAATGAGAATTAACAATTACAGGGGTGATCATCATGAATTTAGAGATTTTTGGTAGAAATTTTATAATTTTTGGACAAGTGGAGCTATTAAAATAAAATCAGATAAGAAAAAAAGATTAATCAAGAGCTAAGATTCAATCAAGAACTTGTCTGGGTACAACTTGGGGATAGAAGCGAGTAAGGGTGCAAACTGGGGATAAGAAACATAGAGGGATGAAATCAGAGAGAAGAGAGAAAGGAGGTCACGTGACAACACCTCATTGGATCACCTTAGCACGCTAGTGCCACGTGGCAGCACATCATTGGTCCACATCATTAACAAACTATTAAGCTTAAGGAGATACTGCTTAAACTAATGGGCTTATCAGATCTTGCTATCTCAGCATAATTAGCCTTAATCAATGCACTAAATAAATAATAACTGAATTTATGAGCCTAGACTCAGAGAACTTATATGTGGGGCCCATATGTCAGGTATTTAAGTAGACAGTTCACATAATAATTCATGCGCCAAGTCTACATAGAACTAAATCCAGAGATTTAAATTAAGAGGAAAAGAGAATATGTACCTGACTCATGTGTGTTGGTTCTTCTTGATGGTGGGTCTCAATGTGTTGTGGATCATGTGTGCCGAACTCAGCCTGCATCGAGGTCTCTTCTTCTCCCCTCCTCTCTTTCTTCTTCTTCTCGACGAGGTAGAAGACGCCATTAGAGGTGTTCAAGCTCTCCACAACTGCAAACTTCAAATTCTTTTCAGCTAGAACTAGTATACACATAGGAGAAGAAGTGTAAGTGATTGAAATTGAGAAGTAGCAATAAAATGAGGCAGTAAGAGGAGATGAATACCTCGGGTGATCAATGAGACACTTAAATTCTTGCTTTCAATTCTAAAATTGATAATACAAATCTCTTTTCCTAACCTTGGCGATGTTAGAGATGAAGCAAGAAGTGGCAATTATGTGCTAGAGATAAGGAATTGAATCAAGGTGATGAAATCGGGAAATTGAGGGAAAGTCGAGACCTTATGCTATAAACTCGAATTGACAACGCATATAGGCTTTACACACTCACACGATACTGCTATGGTGATGAAGATTGGCAATTGAGTGAAGGAGATATGGTTTGAGTCAAGAGTTGAACTCGAGTGAATAAACCAAAGTCAAAGAGATGCACCAAAGCAATAACAAAGAGAATAGGCGCCCTTAATGCTTTGATGTGAGTATAAATAGCACCTAAAGAGGTTTAGAAGGTCTATTGATAGATGAGAAGTGAATAGAGGTCAAAATTGGTCAAGAGGAAGTGAACAAGCTTGGAGGTCGTTTTAAATGGGGCCCACACCATAACAGAATGAATCACCTAGCTCCCATATAGGAGGTCATTTTAATTGGTGGTGTTTTGCGTGGTGTATGGCCTAGCTCCTATATACACCTTTAATTGCCTTTATAAATCACCCCAATCAGTGCGATTAACAACAACACACAGAGACAACATCAAGAATTGAAGAGATACAATCATAAACAATGAGTTCAGAGAGAGAGAGAAAGCAAGTGAGAAAGCAAGAAATAAGAAGAGAAGTTGATATAATCGATTCCTCATATGTGTAATAAATATATAGAGTTGGATTATCATTTTCTGCATGAAAAATTGACAGATGAAATGATTCAAGTACGTTTTATTTATTCACAAAAATAGTTTGCTGATGTACTCACAAAGTCACTGTCAACTGCTCAATTCCAAGCTCTATGATCCAAGCTTATCGTTCATTGCTCAACAATACGTTTGAGGAGGCTTATTAGAAGTGACATACAAGATGCTAATGTACAAGAAGATACTACACAAGAAGCTACATAATACATTGATGTAGATAATTCATGTATTATAGTTAGTTAGAGTTATGTAACAAATTATAACTAATTTATCGCTCGACTATAAATATACACGTTGTAAGAGTGTTGTTAATCAATGAAATACAATTACTCTTTCTCATCTCTCTCTTCCACTATCGCACAAAGGAGTTTTATTAACAATTTTAAAAAGAATTTAATAACAAATTTATGATCGTTATTAATGGAGAGGGTTAGGAAAGGTATAAGCGACCGTCATAAAATGTAGGCATTTTTCCTGAGATTTTCTGACGGTTTTAATTAAAAACTGTTAGCAAAAGTAGACGCTTTCCTAACGTTTTTTTTTCAAACCATTAGCAAATGTATGACCTTCAAATATTTTTCACTGAGTTTTTCCAACGATTTTGTTTTAAAAACCATTAGCAAATGTTCACGCCTCCAAGGGCTTTGTCGCTGAACGTTCCTAATGGTTTTTATTATAAAATCATTAGCAAAGATGTATACTAACAGTTTTTAAATATAAAATCGTTAGGAAATATTATTTTGCTAATGGTTTTGTATAACAAACCGTTAGCAAAGAATATTTTTTTAGATATTTTCTATTAATATGTGGTCAGTCCATTTGATTTTGCTAGCGTATATAATTCACACATCATCAGCACATTAAATTGACATATTTTTCCAACACAAAAAATATATCATATCACATGTACACAAAAGAAATATAAAAAATAGCTTATCACATATATAATTTGATAATTCACATCATCACAATATATATTATAAAAGTTTAGAACAAAATTTGCAACAAGTCATATGTTTTCCTTAATAAATTCAACCACCATTTTTTTACCTCATCAATAAAATATTGTCGATGTGGCGTTGGACCCGATTTCATGCATTGTTTCAAAGAAATATAAAATAATTAGTAATTTGAATAATATATATAATTAAAAATATACATTATAAGTTTCTAAAACCTCAGGGAAAGCTTTCAAGTCATGGTAATTTGAGATTATGTCATGAATTAATCTCATAACATAATAACCGTATTCTTTGCCGTCAGGTTGCTTTGGACTCTAAAAAATAATAAAAGTACCAAGAAAATAATTAATATAAATTTACACAAATACCTCAAATATTATAATATATTTTTAATTTCAATTAAGTGTAGATTTTGTACCGTGAGTCTCATATAAGCAAGTCGGTTCTTTTTTTTTCTTATTATGTACCATCCAATAATATCTAAATGCCCTATAATAAATTTAAATTATCATATTAGTATAAGTTTCATATATTTACATATTATTGATAAAAAATAAAAAAATTTATGTATTTAGCACATTTTGAATCGTAACCCGTTTACATCATGATTTACGGGTTTACGGGATTCAGGCTATAAACATATTTTTCAGAGATATTGACAACCAAAAGGATCCAATAACTCCTACATATCATATATATTTAAGTTTTAGAAAAAAATAAATTTGAGAAATAAAAGTCTTTAAGGAGAAATAATTTCTTACCCCTCAATGTACGAAAAGAGTAAGTAATTATGTTTGGCATGCATCAACATGTCATTCAGGTATCTTATTGCTGCTGTGAAATCGGTTTGGATGACCCTCCATGAGGATTTATATGGACAAATAAAATCACAACTCTCAATTTTAAATATTTTGCATTGATTTGCCATATTATGCATGTATATTATCATAATTATTATATATCTTCAATTAATTAAGCATTTTAGGTTTAAAAAATTTACATGCAAAAAAGCTGAATAATTGAGACATTCAACATTTCATTCTTGAATAGTTTCACGACGTCTTCAACGCACAAGTTCATTGTTCTTTGATACCCAAACACCTCTGTTGGGAAGTCTATCTCAATAGACTCATTCTCGAGTTAGTTCATTATCATGTGATATAAATAATTTGAATCGAATCGAGATTATTCGCCACGACATCACCAAGAAGTTGTGGTCAAATAATAACCAACGATGCACTTGGCGCTTTCGTATTGGGTTTCTTTTTAAGGGGATCTTTTTTGGTGTGACATCTTGTATTATAAATATTAATAAAATAAAAAAGATATAAAATATTAATTTAAAATAAATTTAGTAAATAATTGAATATCTCTGTATTGAGTTGCACTAGACTCGCGAGCCACTTGAGAGGAATCCCAATCAAGTCAACTAGACATCGAGCACCATCCTTTCATAAGGAAGATTATAATCGCGATAGCCATCCATCATGAAATCAATTGAAATCATATGATGATCGAGCGACAACAGTGCACCGTGAATCATGCCATCCTCCCTTGGAAGAACCCCCCTCAGCCACATGAACGAACCTATTGAGCGTGTTGAAGAAGAGTTTACATCGAATCCAGACCTAAAATAAAAATTAGTTACTAAATTTATGTAAATTTTAAATCCTAATTAACTGAAAATATTCAAAATTTTGAAAAGCGATAAGTAATAACCATAATGTCTCCTTGTATTGAAAAGTTGCTTGCCTGATTCGAAGACTCAAATTCTTGGGCAGCAGGCGATATCGAGACGTTTCTAGAATTGAACATCATCTCGAACCTTACCACGACTAGGCCTCTAATCTTGCCGAAAGGTCGGTCGTGACCTTTTTGGTGATCTCTGCCTCGACCCTTTTGATGATCTCATCTTCCCTCTTGCTAGTTCCTCGTGAAACTTAAAATAAAAAATTTCATATTAGAACAAATATATATATTTTTATATTAATACAAATTATTACAAAAATATCTTCAACTTGGTGATGTAATCAAAATGAGAAATCCTCCTCTTTGGATTTTTGCCAAATATAACTGATGGAGTGGTGAAACCGGAGTGTCCTCTCAGCCTACCCGAATGCTTGGGCATCCAAATCGAAGCACTTAGAATATCATTATAGCGCTCCGACCGAAATAAATCTTACGAGGCTAGTTGCACTTTCTCCTCTTGTAATGAAAATTTTTTATTAGCTGCATAACAATTATGAAGTAATTAATTGGAAAATTCATAATGTTAAATTATTTATCATCCGTACGACGATCTCTCTGATCATCTCTGACAGAATAATAAGTCTTCTCTCTTCATCTGGTACCCTATCGCTCTTACCCATCTATAACCGCAGGGCAGACCCAAGTGTATCCAGGGGGCACGTGCCCCCCGGATTTTGAAAAATAGTGTTTTTTGGTAATATTTTCGATAATTTGCTCCCCCTGGATTGTCAGGTTATTTTTATTGAGAAAAAAATATTTAATACTGTGCATAATGAAATAATTATGCAAAGATATCAAAATATAAAGTTCCTTAGACGAAAACTTTCTTCATCAACTTGATTATCTATTACTTTGAGTTTTATTTTATTATTATTTTAATATATAAAATATTATTATTTTAATAAAAATTTATTAGTTAAGTTTATATATTAAATTATTAATTTTTTTATTTAGTACCCAATTAGTTAATGGGTTTGAACCCGATAAGCCATTACAATCCGATAATTACCCCCCTAACCAAAATTCTGGATCCGCCCCTGTATAACCGCTAGGATCAGATACTGAGCTGATCGAGGACAATGAGGATGAAAAAGATAAAATTGTCTCGCCATCCTTTCACTTCTTTGTTGCTGATTTATATCCACCTGATCCAAGTCTATGCGGGTGGATATGTCTCTCTCTCGCTGCTTTTCCTCTTGTGATTTTTTCTGTTAAAAAGTTATAGACATTATTAGTGTAAGATCAAAATTAACAAATTAGAAAAAACTAATTAAATAAAAATGAGTGAGAAAATTATTTAACACCTTAAAGTCTTTGGTGTTTTTCTAATCACAAAAATCTTGCTACCGCTCTGGAGTGATGTTGTAGACATCACACATATTTTTTGGCTCTTCACGATCCGCATTAGTTATGTATTGCTCGATCAATCTTGATTTTCATTGCCTACAACACTCGCCCATATATCTGAGAACGACTTTCTTGTGCGTGTCATCCTGAATATTTCATAAATCCTGAGAAAATAAAATTCTTGATTAGATTATTATCTTGATCTCAGTCCACATCTTATTCCTTAAATTTGTCATCAAAAATTTTGATATCTCTTCATTCACGCAAGTTTCACGGAACTTCGATCTCTCATAATCATACAAATATAATTCCTGACCTGGTTAATTTTATCACTGTATGGTGAGCCATCTGCTATGAAGTTGATTTATCGATTTTCGTTCCCCACGTTGCATATTCCTCATATGTTATCTTTGATTTTTTTCTTTTTGATCTCGACAAGTCGGGAACAAACAAGTAAATTATATTAGCTCATAAAGCAATAATTACAATTATATTAATATTTTTAACATTCTTAACACACATTCAAGCAACAAGCAAGCAATCAATTAAGTAATTAAAATAAGCAATCAAGCAATTCAAGTAATTCAGGCAATTTAAACCATACCATCTAGGATTTTGAAATCCATACCATACCATACCATACCATATCATATCATATCATACCATCATACCATACCATACCATACCATACCATACCATACCATACCATACTATACCATACTATACCATACCATACTATACCATACCATTCAATCAAGCATTGAAATAAGTAATTTAAGCAATTCAGACATTCAAACAAGTAATTCAAGCACCATACCATATCATACATAATTCAAACATTCAAACAAGCAATTCATACCATATCATACACAATTCAAGCATTCAAACAAGCAAGCACCATACCATATACAATTCAACAATTCAAGCAATTCAAAAAAATAATTCAAGTATTCAAACAAGCAATTCAAGCATTCAAGCAATTCAAGCAATTCAAATATTCAAGCACCATACTATACCATACACAATTCAACCATTCAAGCAATTCAAACATTCAAACAAGCAATTCAAGCAATTCAACCATTCAAACAATTCAAGTAATTGAAACAAACAATTCAAGCACCATACTATATCATTCAAGCATTCAAGCATCATACTATACCATTCAAGCAATCCAAGTATTCAAGACTTACTTGGAGAGAGACGACATCAAAGGAGAACTCGACGCTGGAGGGAGGGAGAGAGGAGGGGCGACTGGAGAGCGAGGTAGAGAGGAGGAGGAGTGGCTGGAAAGCGAGGCAAGAAGGGGGAGTTAGGGTGGCCGAAGATGGAGGCAACAAGGAGCTAGGATTTTAGAGTACTTAGAAAAAAAAATTAAAAAGTGATGGAAAGAAGAAGAGAACCAAACCTGTTATTTTTTTTTTAAATTAAGAATCTTTCATAATGGTTTTTAAGAAAAAACTATTAGAAAAAATAGACTTTCCTAATGGTTTCTTACTAAAACCGTTAGGAAAAATACTTTAACTAACGGTTTTTATTAAGAAACCGTTAGGAAAGCCTATTTTTTCTAACAATATTTTTCTTAAAAACCGTTAGAAAAGATCTCAATGCAAAATAAACTTTTCTTATTATTTTTTATTATATCATTTATATATGATCATTTATATATTCTTCTTCTTCTTCTTCTTCTTCTTATAATAATAATTATTATTATTTATTTTTGAATTATTTATTTTTATTACTATCTCTTCTTATTCTTATTATTTATTATTATTATTATTATTATTATTATTATTATTATTATTTATTATTATTATTAATATATATAATTTCTTTTATTATTATTTTATTAATATTTTCAAAAAAATATAATATCATTAAATATTATATAATATTTTTAGTAGCATTACAATAAAATAATTTGATGAATAAAAATTTGAAACATAAATAGATGACTCCCATTGAACCTGCATGTATATTTATATAAATTATTTGTTAGTACTTATAAAATAAAATTTATAAATAAAATTTATAAATAAAATTTAAAATTTAATTGAAATTTACTTACATTTGAGCAGCTAGTTGCTTTACTCCTTTGATTTCCTTCGTTGGACTCATACACTTTCTTCATGATCGAAACATAAATAATTTTTCTTCATTATTGGTAACTGACATAGCTTCAATATCAGTGGAAAATGAGGGGATTTCATCAAAATGATCATATTCCTCTTCATCCACGATATTCTCAACACCGATAATTTGTCTTTTACATGGTAGAATGATGTCTTTTATCGGTTAGATCTACAATGTAGAACACTTATTTTATTTATTTTACCAGTATGAAAGGGTCATATCGATAATCAAATCGGTTAAAATCAACGAATATAAACCCCTCCTTATCTTTTCGAACTCCACGATGATTTATGATCCAGTTGCATTTAAATAAAGAAATTCTAAATTTAACGTAATCTATTTTCCAGATTTCCTCAATCCAACCATAATATGAGACTCTTGATATACTTTTATTATCCGACAAAGCTATTAATGTGACTCCACTAGTTTAAACGGTGCTCTTACCATCTTGTCGCTTAATATATTAGGTAAACTCATTTATGTCGTACCTTTGATAAGTATGCATTATCGTCCTAGGACCGTACGCTAGCCATTTAATAGTTTCATCGATGGTTTCTGATGGTTGGGATCTTACTTTGTCTTCAAACTATTTTATAAATTTTAAAGTGTGCTCTCAAAGGATTATCTTCTCATATATAATCCAAGTGCTCATTAGCGTACGGAGTCACAATTGTGAGGTGTTTCCAAGACTTTGAGATGAGCTTTTTGTCATAATTTAAAACTCATGCTTATAATTTTATATCCAATCGTATCAGAACCTTGAAGTGTATCTTCATGTCGAGACTTAGGAATACCAATAAGTTTGATATCATTAAGGAAATCGATATAGAACTCAATTATCTCTTCTGTAATATATCCTTAAATAATACTTCTCTCGGGTCGAGATCAGCTTCGAACTAACCCTTTTAACTGACCCATTACTCTCTCAAAAAGATATATGTATCGTAAAAATATGGGTCGCACAACTTTATTTCTCGAACAAAATAAATGGTTAAATGCACCATGATATCAAAAAATGATGGAAGAAAGTACATCTCGAGCTCACAAAGGGTTACTATGACGTCGGCATGTAATTTTTCCAATGTACCGGGATCGATCACTTTGGAATAAATCGAGTTGAAAAAAATACAACTTGGTGATTGAGTGCCTAACATTTGAAGGTAGAATTCATCGCATTGCTACTAGAAGCAACTGAGTCAATAAGATATGATAATCATGTGACTTCATACCAAATAGTTTTAATTTCTTAATCGACACCTTTTTAGAGATATTTGATGAATAATCAGTTGGAATCTTAATCGATTTCAGACGTCCTAATAAACTAAGTTTTTCTTTTTTTGATAAAGTATAGCATGTCGGAGGAAGAAAAGTTCATTTTTCAACCTCCACTGGTGCTAGCTCTGGACGAATCCTCAATTCAACCATATCTTTTCTTGCTTAAACGTCGTCTTTAGTTTTTTCTTGAATATTCAACAACGAACCAACCAGACTTTCACAAATATTTTTAATAA
Source organism: Schoenoplectus tabernaemontani (assembly GCA_037127355.1). Classification (NCBI taxonomy): domain Eukaryota; kingdom Viridiplantae; phylum Streptophyta; class Magnoliopsida; order Poales; family Cyperaceae; genus Schoenoplectus; species Schoenoplectus tabernaemontani. Next base: position 13,904,140 of record CM073752.1, read on the forward strand.
TATGCATCCCATCCAGATAATGCCTAATTTCTCGACTCGACCAATATAAAAGATCCTAGAATATAGATCTCTTCTTCCATCTGTTCCCATAAGGATTCATTCCGTCCGTATATAATCTTAATCTCAAATTTCTTAATTCACCGTCAAAATCAGACCATTGTCTATTAATATTTCTCCATTCATGAGAATCAACAGGGTGTCTAAGTATACCATCTTCTTTTCTATATTTAGCGTGCCATCATAGTAATTTAACATCTCTTTCATTTCAAAAAAGTCATCGAAATCTTGATATTATCGGTAAATACCATAACACTTTCACTGCTGACCTTCTTCGATTGTCAGTCTCATCATCTATCTCATTGAAGCTTGTTCATCTTTCAGCTTGTACTGTGAAGCCTTACACTTCAGATATTTATTCATATCACTATACTCTTTTTGGTATAATATACAATCATTTGGACATGCATGAATTATCTTTACTTCCATACTCAAAGGACACAATAATTTTTTTATCTTATAAGTCAAATCTGATAACTCATTATTATCCAAAAACATATCTCCTAAAAATTTAAGTAAAGATGTATAACTTTTATCACTCCATTTATTTTTTTGCTTTTAAGTTATATAATTTAAAAATGACTGATATTTTAGTAAACTTTGTACAATTAGGTATACCAAGGAAATCCGCTGCAATATTATTCATCATTTCATCCAAATTATTATTATGTTTCATACACTCTAGATTATCTAAGTTTTGTACATTTTCACCATCGAGTCATCTCGTACATCAGTTATCGGTTCAAAAATTTCTATATTTTCATCATCTGATTCATCACATATAATAGTTTCCGAATTAAGTGCAGCCCCGCTCTTCCCAACATTCATAAATTCTTTATAATTATCTCTATGCCATATCCATTGGGTGTACCGCTTTTTAAATTCACATCTATTCAAATGAATTCTTACTTCTTTGATATTTCAAAATCTTTGCAAGTTCTGAAATCCCAATAAGGACAAAGAATTGTCTGATCACCCTTTGACTCATATCTTCAGTGGTGCAATCTATAAATTCCTCGACACCTCTCAAATATTCAATAATATCTCGCCTGATTCTATACATCCATTGGCTACGATCTATTCGAACAATAATAACACAAGGTTTAAGATTTTTTGAGTTAGCTAGGGATTCAGGTTTCATTTAGGATTTTAATTTTTTCAACAATCCAATAAAAAAATGAACAATATCAATAAATAACATAATTTAATTAAGTCACACATAACAAATAATATAGTCTCATAAATAATGACACAAATAAACCTCATAAATAATAATATAGTCTCATAAATAATAAATATAAATAATATAGTCCCATAAATATTGCAAAGTCTCATAAATAATAAATAAATAGAAGATTTAATAAAATATTCATCATATGCGACGATTGACGATCTCCTCTGTCTCCTTAATCTTTATCATCAAAAGCTCACGGACGACTATCGTCGAATCCTACAACACAAACAAATAAAATTATAATAATGTAATAAAGATTTTGTCCATTGCTTGATTTCAAATATCAAAATACATACCAATGAGTCACCAAGTCGTGGAGCCTCATAAGACACTCTAAGGGTTTGATCATCGCTTCATTCATTAAAATTATTGCTTGGTTCAATAAAATCATTACAATTTTTCAATCATGAATTTGCTGATCCTTTTGCATTATCATCTTCTTAAACTTCTCAAGTTTATTAATAAGTTCAAATTTTGTTGGTGTCATTACTGACAAAAAAAGATGATATTTTACATATTTTTATTGTCGAATTGCTAAAAAAAAATTCCCTTAATTTAGGGTTCACAAATTAGGGTTTAGAGGTTTACGACTTAGGATTTATAATTTGGAGTTTATGATTTGGGATTAGGGTTTAGGTTCAGGGTTTATGGTTTGAGGTTTAGAGTTCGGGTTTGGGATTTAGGATTTTTAGGTTTTTTTATGCTTTAGGGTTTAGGAGAGTTTTGAGTTTATGGTCTAGGTTTTGGGCTGACCAACCATCATAACCCATTCTTCGAATATTTTTATCTCATTAGTGAAGATACATTAATTTCAATCCGGTGTTTGAGAAAAATTCAGCTGTATTTTTCCCTTTTGCTCCTCGAATACGCCAACGTATACATTTACATGTATGTACGTGTTCGTAGGAGCAAAAGGAGAAATACTAGCACTGAATTATTCTCAATCACCAAATCATAAATAACGTATCTTCACTAATCCTAAATGAGATAATATTTAAATAGCAGTCCACCAAGGACTATTTGAGATTAATCCCTATTGAATTAATCTCGAACGGGTACCGATCTAAATTATTTTCAAATTTTAGTAAATTGGTCCTATATGATTGTGCGACCCTTTTTCGCGCGCCGCCGCACCGCCGCTGGGCGATGGGTTCGCGGAAGAAGGACACGGAGATCCCTCCCGAGCGTGCATCATGCTGGGTGTCGGCCGATTCTGCCGTTTAGAGATATTTGGATGCACATTCGTGGGGTTTTTTAGTGATTGTGAGTTCTTGTAGATTCCGGTGGGCGCAAGCCCCCACCGTTAATTACCCCGGGCTACTAACCTCGAGGCACCTCTCGGATCTTTGAAAGAGAGAAGCAAATAGTATAGTTAAAAGATGGTCAAGTGGTCGTCTAGGTTCATAAAAAGGGGTCCATGGAAGACGAACCTACAAACAGACGGCTCGCCTCTTTATTTAACCCTACGGAAGACAAACCTACAAACAGACGGTTTTGTCCTATGGAAGACGAACCTACAAACAGACGGTTCGGGCCTATGCCACCTCGAGATGTAACCTCGGCTAGGTTAGTCTCTTCAGAGGGGCTTGAGGTGAGTCTACATACGTAACGACTCGACCTCCGTTGATCTAGAAGATAAACCTACAAACAGATCGGCTCAATCTTAACTAGTCAACAACCAATCACACAAAATACAACTCGAAGCGCCGAGCGGTTGATCTTGAGGTTGGTGAATCAGAGAAGGGTGGATATGGCCCACGTGTTTCTTCTCACCGATCTTCTAGATCATGAATTCGAAGCACTAAGCCGATTCATAAACCTAGGAAACACAATTACACACAATGTCAAACCCGAAGCACCGAGCCGCTCAACATCGAGGCATGTGTTAGTGAAAGAACCTACCTACGTAACGGTTCACATTCACTATTTTGTGGATGAATCTACTTACGTAACGATTCAATCTCACAAGTCTCGGGAAATGAACAGGAGACGAACTTATCGACGGATGAGTTCACTTGCTAGCTCAAATGGTCATGAATTACTTGTTCATGACACCGAGTCATTAAGATGTCACTTTCTCTGACATCGTAATGTTCTTCTTCTTCAAAGTCGACATATCTCTCCATGCTGATGTCGTAGCTTCGATCATTCTTCAGTGAGCGTCAAGATGTTCTTGTCTCGACTAATCATTCTACATATTGCATTACTTGTGCAAAATTACTATATTGCCCTACACCCCTTGTGTGAGCGTATTCAATCATGAGTTACTTGCTCATGGCAAAGTGAGTCATTAAGATGTCACCTCTCTAGGACATCGTAATGTTCTTCTTCCTCGAGTTGACATATATCTCCATGTTAACGTCGAAGATCCGGTTATTCTTCATCAAGTGTCAAGACGTTCTTGTCTTGACATATCTCCTCATGTTGCTATCGAAGCCTTAATCATTCTACATCAAGATGTTCCCGCTCGACATATCTTACTATTCTTCATCAAGTGTCAAGATGTTCTTGTCTCGACATATCTTCTCATGTTGCTATCAAAGCCTTAATCATCCTACGTCGAGATGTTCTTGTCTCGACATATCTTCTCATGTTGTCGTTGCAACCTTGTTTATTCTTCGTCAAGATGTTCTTGTCCTGACTAATCGTTCTAAAGGTTATATCATGGGTGCAAACATTCTCATGTGGCTCTACACTCCTTTGTTTATGTTCAAAATGTACAAAGCCTTTTATATAATATCTTCCATTATCACCTCTATTACAAAAAATGATTCTATTCATTATTATTATTATTATTATTATTATATATTTTTTTATTATTATTATCATTATTTTCACTATATATATATTTTTATTTTTAAACTCTATTTATCTATGTAGAAAAAATTATTTACAAAAGTAATAAGAAAAAGGGGTTAGCTATTATTTATATTTTTGGGATTTTTATAATAACTAAAATAGTAGACTTTTATTTTTATTATTTCTAAACTCTATTTATTTTGTAGAAATCACTTACAAAATACTAGAAAATAAAATGGCAATAATTTTTATTTATATTTTCAAAATGTTTATAATAGCCAGAGTAATAGAATTTTATTATTATATTCTATTATGCATTATGTAGGAATTATTTACAAATCAAAAGATAGCTAACTATATTATTTATTATTATTATTTCTTTATTATTATTTTTTATTTTTTTTAAAATCCATAATAGCTAAAAAGAAATCATTACTAATATTCTATTTCATTTATTATACTATTCACTATATATTTTTCTATTATTTCTACTTATTATCCATAGAAAAATACAAGATTTTTTATTATTACTATTATTAGTTGAAAATTAGCCATAAGAGATGAAATTCATTATATTTTTATTACAACTATTATTTTTATTGCATTTTTATTCATCAAAAATATTTTTATTGTATATTTGTATAGAAATAACAAAAGAAATACAATTCATATTATAAAACTATATTATCATTCTTTATTATATAGAAAAATGTATTTTACTATTTATTACCATGGTAGTATATTTTTTGTATATTTTGTGCTATTTATTTTTATTATTCTTTTACAGAAAATATCAATATAATATTTATTATTATTCATATTTCTTTATTTATCAAAGAATATAGCTAATCTCATTATTTATTATGGCATATTACTATCATCATTATTATTTCATGGAAAATCACTTAAAAAAAAATCACTAAACTATATCTAGTTATTATTTATGATTTTTATTTGTATTTTTGGAATTTTTATAGTACTTAAAATGACAAGTCAAAGCTAGGTCAAACATATCAATATAGGTAATGTCTTTTGCTTTTAAATTGTTTTAGCATGATTATATTTTCAAAACTGGAATATTATTGTATAGAAAAATAGTATGAAAAATAAGAAAATTTTAGAAACAAATTTGAGTTAATTTGGAGTTTAGGAACATTTTCAAATCATTTATTTACCCTATACTATTAGTATTCTGTTATTATTTAATTAATGGGTCTAATCTGGGCCTTTGGATCTGCTCCAAGATTGGCGCTCATCCTTCATTTAATTTCGTTCTTATTTGGGCCGCTGGATTCGCCTCAAGATTAAACTCTATGAGATGTAAGGCCCAGATTCATTCTGGATCTTTATTTAAAAACATCACTTTATCCCAAGCGTCCGATCTCTTCAAGATCCGCACGCGCGCGTCAATATCCGTGTCGCCACGATTCTCTCGACTCTCCAATCAACCATAATCTTCAAGATTCGTGTTTGGCTGGTGGCACGGCGATCGCGGCCATCTCCTCCGATCAAAGCGATCGTCCCAAGTTGTCGTCTTGCCATGAGGAGTTATTCTACGCGTCCGATTAATGATCGTGCGGTGGTTCTCAATAGACACCGTTATCAAATTGTCTCAGTGGTACATTTCGGTACCGAGATGATTCTAATATCAAATTCGATTTATTCATCGATCAATTCACACAATTTTCATGTTATATGGCATCGCCCTAGCTCCTTTAACAAGATAACATGGTCAATTTCTGTTTGAATTCATTCAAGAAGGCTATGGAGCTCAAGATTATTCGGTACCATTTGGTACCGACTCAAGATACGTTTGTAATCAACCTATACATGATATGCAAGCGATCTCAACATTCCTACATACTCCTAGACTTGCCTAAAGCGAATTATTGATGTATAAAGTGTTAATAATCCATGTATCTATGCTAATTGAGTGAAATACACGATCGGTACTGATATATTTATCAGTATACTAATTGATCTAATGGAATTAGTTAAATTCTTGAAATCAAATTTGTAAAATTCATTTATGCGATCATGAAACTTCTCAATTACTACCTGGATATAGTTTCAACTCCCACTATTGTGACAATTGCGAAAATAAAAGGAAAAAAAAAAAACAGTCTCAATTCACCCCATGGAATACCAGTATACTAATTCTACTCGATGAATCCATTAAACTCATGCAATTAAACTTGTGAAGGAGTTGAGAGGATTACAGGAACCCTTCAATCAACTTCCATCACCAACTCAAAATGAATTATAATTCCAAATCAAATACAAAATCGGGAGGGTTACAAAAACCCTTCAACCGATCACCAATTGATCTAATTTCAATGCATTACCCTCTATGCAAATGTTTATAGCTCTCAAAGAATCAAGAAATGAAAAGAACAGATGATAAAAGGAAAAGGAAGAATCAAATTCAGAAAGAAAAGGAAAGAATTACACTCTAATTCTATATCAATTACATTTGTAAATGAAAATCTTACTTATCCTTGGTTCTTGATAGGGATGACAAGAGTAATTGTGCTATTCCAACTCAATTCGGTCAAGATGCTTGAATTTTCTTCAATTGCCAAAAACCCGATTTCAATTAATTCTTCTCTTCTCTCTCTATCTTTTATTCTCTATTATTTTCACTCTTCTCTCTCTTCTCTCTTTCTGATTGCCCTTCTGTTTACCATCCAGAGTGTTTATATAGGCCTCTTGCTTAATTGCGATTGGTTAGGTGATTAATGGCCGGATTATGGTTTCTAAGCCAATCTTAGCCCTTGCTTCAATCTTAATTAACGGCCAAGATCTATTTGTGATTCTTATCACTCAACAAACTGCCTCTAACTAATTCCTTGCGGCTGGAGTTAGTTATTCTTATTTTCCTTTTTACTCTTTTGCCACTCTCTCACATACTTCGGTCTCCCATTATTCCGAGCTTTCTAGAACATTCCGAGAGTTCTAACATCCATCCCATACTCCTATAAATCAATTGAGTCCAGTGTAGGGGTTCTGTTTAACACTTTAAATCCATTTTCCACTTCTAAGCCTTCAAATTGGGTCTCCATTGCCATCTTACCTTCCTTTCATTAATTCTTCCATTTGCAGTCTCTAAATTCATCATTTTAATTCTAGAACTCAATCCTTTACACTCCTATGATCAATAGCATGCTCCATCACCACTTCTCCATTACCAATTTCGGCCTCTAATGGTGATCTGGTGGAACACCAGCTTAGAGCTTCCAAAGATACTGTCTTTGCACTCAAACAAGATCGCCTAAGTAGTAGGAAGGTGTACAAGTGATCAATTTGTCTCCTGCCTCTTCACAAAGGTTAGTCCCAATTTCAATTCCGCCAATTGCTTCAACCGATTACTCACTGTTTCTTTTCAATTTTCAAAATTGATCACTCGTACAAGCTTTAATCCATGTTACATAGCTCTGTGTGAAGGAATTTTGAAGAAAGAAGCTGCATTCAACTCTATCTGACAATGGCGCCTTCTTCTCCATCGCGCGGAAGGAAGAGGAAGAGAGGAAGAAGGGAGAGGGAGAGCGTCTACGGGTGCACATGGCGCATGTGAACCGAAGCTCCCGGGAGAGACCTGTCAGAGAGGGACGGCGCAAGGTCCAGGTTTGTTCTTCCCTTTTCTCTTTTGATTTAAATTCTGCTTCTTATTCGCATGAGACTGGTTCATGACTGTTGATATGCGCTCCGCCTCATTCTCTTACAAGTGGCTCCCCGCCAAAGATCTTATAGATAATCAAGCCGACATGGCGTCGTGATAGGGTTAGATGTATGATTAAGCCGTGATTAGTCAAGCAATTATTGCTTGATCGTGTGTCTTGATCCGTGGATGCCACATGGCACTAGGCAGGTCCACCGTGCCGACTTTATCCAATAGGTAGCCGCCATGTGTAAATGAATAGGATTGTGTCCGCCGATGTGTATGGCCCGATGAATCGCCATGTGTCATGTGAATGTCAAGGTGGCTCGTCACACGCCTTGCCACGTGGCATGTTGGTGGGGCCCACATGTCGGCTCATCTTGTAGTATGGTGGGGCCCACATGGCCGAGGTGGACCAATAAGGAAGTGCCATGTGGCACCCTGTGTGTTGAGGTGGCTCACTCTCGTCGCCGCCACTTGTCATGTTCTTTTTGTTGGTGTGGATCACTGCAGTCGCCAAGTGGCATGCGACCTCCGATGTGGCCTAATAGGGTCCGGCCACATATCCCCTCGGGGCGCGTGTGACGTGGTCGAATGGTGGCCCGCCATGTGGCATAGTCGTGGGGCCCACCGTCGGTCTATAAGGGTGTGGGTCCCACCCACCGAGGTAGACCAATGGGAGAGTGCCACGTGGCACTTCACAAACCGAGTTGGCCCAATAGGACGCCGACGCGTGTCATTAGTATATCTACCGGATTTTTGCATTTGTACCCTTTCCCGTCTCCAAGTTGTACCCAGCAGTGCACCTAACTCCAAGTTGTACCCAGATGAACCCTTGATTGAATCTCATCCCTTGATCTTCCCTTTTAATCTGTTTTATCTTCCCTGAATTTATTCTGATAGCTCCACTTATCCAAAAATCATGAAAATTTCACCAAAAATCCCTAAAATCATGATGATCATCCCTGTGATTTTTAATTCCATTTTTACCCTTCCTTCTCTGAATTAAAAATTCTTTTATCAAATAAACCCTATTATTTCTTCCGAATTAATCCCGATTTCATTTGTAGCTCGTGTCTCTCGCCAATTATCTCTCCTTTGCAGAAACCACCCTAACTAAATACCAATTAGACTTATATTGATATTCATTAGGGCTTGATCTGATCAACAATCGATTACATGTCAACAGGTTGATACAAATCTAGACTTGATCGATGGTTGCTCCCACTTTGGCACTGATCGCCTTGTGAAATTGACTTTCAATCCCTTAACATGAGGGTGACTTGGTCAAAGAACTGACTACTTATCAAGAATTGACACAAATCAAAGCATGATTAGGTGGTTGTCGTCGCACTTTGGCACCAGTGTCACCTTGAAAGCAAAAATCACATTTGGAATCTCTCATGACTAGTTGCATCAAAATGCTAGCTTGGCATTGACATCATTTCATGTAGCATAGGGATTATATCGCTTCACCTCCTCTCTAGGGTTGGCTCCAAAGGCGATTTCTGTGGTTCAACTCGACTCCTATAATAGTCACCGAGGCGTGGGGTCCACCGTCGCTGAAAATGGTCATATGGTGACTCATCGATAGGCTATGTTGTTAGATTCATCTACAAGGGACTGCCAGGTGGGTCCCACTTGTCAGAGAAAATATAATCAAATGGCTGACCCATCAAGAGATTTTCTCTCTCCTAAATCTCCCGAGGGTCAGCCACCTCGAATGAGTAGGAGGTGGTGGGGTATTTATATCCTCGTCTTTCACCCTAATATTTCATCGTGGGATTAATGGATTTGTTCCGGGTTAAGCAAAATGACCTCTCCCGATTAGTGGGCCATCTTTCATTGCTTTCTCTTCTTCCCTCTTCTCATGATTTATCATTAATCATCAATTTTATTTTCATTTATTCATCTATTCATCCTTGAAATCTTTCAAGGGTAAACAAAGAGCCACCCACCAAGACGAGCCTTGAACGCTCGAAAGGCTTGTCTTGGTGCATTATTCCTTATCATTCATCACTTCACTTCTCATGACGTCTTTTCCTCTTCGGTATTGTAGTTTCTTCTCATGACGCCATTCCGCGTCGCCCCTCGAGTCATTATCATTCTTTTTATGAGGATCCTAGCGATTGGACTCCTCTCGTCTCGCCCATCCGAGCGACTCGTCTACCCGCGAGGCGGCGGTTTATTTTTCGTGGATGATCGCCTCATGACATCATGCCCTTCGCCTCAGGCGTTGCTCTACGGCTTTTCCTTTGACACATCTCCCGGGCAAGGAGATTATCGACGGGGAGGCTCACGTGATGGACCATCGCTTCCCTTCATCACTCCCTTGGAGTGCCATGGATATCGCCTAGAGTGGACCCGTATGTGCTCATGCGGGAGGGGACTCGTCAGCGAGCCGGGATATATGACTCGCTTTTCTTGTCGATGTTTCATTATCATATCGACACACCCCGGCTACGGGCCTTTTGTGAGAGGTGGAACTATTCCACCAACACTTTGTTCATCGACGATCGGAGCCGACTCCGACTCTCCGGAGATACAAAGCGGTTGACCGGCCGCCGATCTTTGGCCACTTCTATGACGAGTTCATGGTCTCACCCGCCGACTCGGGAGACTTCACTCGATTTCCGCCTCCTTTGCAGAGGACTTATGAGATTTATTATCATCTACGGAGGGGGCATCCCGGAGTTCCGTTCAGACATTGGATCGCCTATTTCACCGATCGGGTCCATACTCGCCCTACGGGTTTGGCTTCCACCAGAGATCCATTTGGTACAGGTCGGCTCGAGATTCATCATAACGGCCCTATCCCATCTCAGGATACCCTGTGTTCACATGACGTGGATCGGGAGACTTATTTGACTGCCTTCATTTCTTGGTGGATCTGCTATTTCTTATTACCTAGCTCCCCCGCATACACCATTCGGCCTTCGGTGTTCATTATGGCGAGCCTGATCGCGCGTGGCGACAAGATTTCTTTGGCCGTGCCTGTACTGGCCAACATTTACAGATGCCTTCGCGGTCTGACTTCATCTCGTAGTCCTTCACAGTGCCAGGAGCTGATTCCGTGGCATCTGATTAGCGGATGGCTCCATTTACATGGTCCGGCTCATATGATCCCGCATGGCGGTCACGCTACGAGATCGTCTACCTTTACCGAGTGACTTAGGCCGGGGTGCGGCCGGCTTCATTGACTCGGAGGTCGCTTCGGTATAGATTCTTTAGGAGCCGAGACCATCTGTGCTTCTCTCGAGACAGATCAGTGGCCCGTGGGGCAGCTAGGGTTGCTGACAGGATGGTGATTGACAGCAGGGTTCCCTCTTCTAACTCTTCTAGCATTCGAGCCAGGCCTATCGACTTGGAGTACCCGATCGCATTCGTCGTGGCTTTCTTCCTCTCGTATTGGGCGATTATATGTTCATCGAGCCCTATTCGCCACATCGATGCGCACATCGTTTGGCTTGGATCAGATATTCCGGCGCCCTTCTCCGCCCTATATCACCGGCGGCCGATTTGGAGGGTATCGGATGGTGCTACACTCACCTCTTCCGACTCAGGCACGGCACTCGCTATCGATGGTATCCACCTCAGGACTTCCACCTTCACGAGGCGTTATCGCGGTGGTATTATGAGACCATTCGCTCTACCGGCCGTATACTCCTCCGTGGTCGTCCGAGTACATGTCCGCGAGATGGCCACCTCTATTAGATGGCACCGTTTCGCGTGATCGCAGCCCTTTCCCGCCCTTGCCGCAGAGCCTGTCGACTTTCAGGGTTTAGATAGCCGATTTTCTCGTGCTCCTGTTAGGACCATTCTTACAGGTACACTTCATTATCTCTTTAGGTTATTTTCTTTTGATAAGCCCTATCTCATTTCGACCAATTCTCTTTTGATTCAGAGCTGGCTTATGAGTATGATCACGCGGAGCCCGGGTTCTCGGTCCCTCGTCCACGAGTGATTGGCGTTCACTCTCGCCCACATGTCGAGCCACCGCTCCAGCCTACCATGGGGAGAGATCGAGACGACGCCTCTCACCGTCTTCTCCATCTTCTTTTCCTTCTCCCACTCCGGTGATTTTCTTTACCGACTCGCCTATCCTTATTCGGCGCACTTCATTTACATCTCTCGATTAGGGTTTATTTTTCAGCTCGTGATACATCTCCTATAGAGGTAGCTCGGGATGACATCGTAGCGAGATCTATCCGCGCTCGCGAGCACCGCCATTTCAGGGTTCTGCACCGACCTTGCCGTCGCAGGTTCGTGTGCTTCATTTAATACTTAGTTGCCAGCAAGCACTAGTATTTTCATTCTTACATGTAGATTTTACAGACCCTGAGGCCGATGACATGGCATCTCCACACCGCTCGGAGTCTTTCTTCTACGACGGTCCTGCCTCACCGTCGATCTTATTGGTGCCTACCGGGGATGGTGACTCCTTTGATGTGGTTTTGGGGCCAGTGCTCACTCTTGTACGATCAGAGGAGGCTCCTTTAGAGCAGGGGAGTCCATTGGCTGTCGAGCCCGTAGGCGACGAGCCATTACTGATCGAGGGAGGGCCATCTCATGCTTCTTCATCTCCCGACGGGCAGCCTCTCATGGCCACAGATGGCAGAGTCTCGACTGAGCGGGTTGCAGTCGATTATGACTCGGAGTTGGGTGAGAGTTGGCTGGTGGAGCAGCTATTCCACAGCCCAGAGACAGAGGTTCCGGTTGGCGAGGGTTTCACAGAGCCTCATGCCTCCTCTGGTATCTTATATTCCTTTTATTATTCGCCCGTATTTTATCTTTCATATATTTATGCCTTCCGTTTTATTTTGTAGCCGGGTCTGGTACACCTGCGGGTCCTCCTGAGGCGTCCGACATCCCTATCCCTGACTCAGTCCCCCTTTGTCTCGGGGCGACGAGGCGATAGGTTAGATCTTCTCTTCCTTCTATTTCTTCTTTGGTTATAACAATTTGTCTAACCCATTTATTTTACTTGCAGATGTTACATCGAGGGATGTGCAGCTTGCCTTGGCCGCGCTGGCGGATGCACTCCGAGACACCTTCTTCGGGGGCTATCCGCTAGATTTCGACATCCTGGACTCTCTGCCCAGTGGCTTCTCCTTCGATTGGTATAGGCTGATGCGGGATACCATCGCGCCAGCTCTACTCATTGCACCTCGTCTCGAGAGCACTTTCATTTCCAGGAGGTGTGAGGAGCTGCTCAGGGCTTACCAGGATGCGAGCTCTCTCGTATACCAGCACGAGTTGGAGATTCATGAGCTGCGCAGACACTTGGAGGCTGCTCGACTCCACTATCTTCAGCGGCTCTCTTCTTGTGCCACTCTCCGCTCCATGGGAGTTAGTGGTGGGCCCGCTCGACTGCTCGTGCAGGAGCTAGAGGACCACAGATTATCGGTGGAGGGCTTCTCCCGACATCTAGCGGGACGTCTCCCAGAGCTGCAGATTCACACGAGCGTCCGGGATAGTGCCTTCGCTCAGTTCTTGGACTTCGAGGCAGCTTCCGAGGAGGACAGGCACTCCCTCCATGCTCATCTGGAGACCATCAGCACTGTGCTATTAGAGTTGGAGTCCCGCTTTTTGGGCCCGTAGACTGCACTTTTCATTTCTTCTTTTCTCCTTTTCTTTTACTATACTTGATATAGGATGCCTTGACACTTATCATTTTGATCTCTTGTTGTGGATGATGCTTGCCTCTATTATTATTCTTTCATCGCTTCCTCTGCAGCGCGAGGAAATATTTTATTGATTTCATGCTATGCACCTCCAATCTTATTTACAAAAGCGCCCTATTACAACTGCTTCATTCTTTCGCAGCGTCTAAACATAATAAAGAAAAATCTTACAACATCCTATTACATTCATTCTATACATGTTTCTCTTTATTTATGGCAATACAAAACTCAAGTAACCGTGGTATTTTACGGATACCGAACCTGTCTGTATTGACCTCTAGGCCGGGTATAGAATAAACCCGTTTATCCCTTTATTACTGATGGATAAACTTACCAGTATCAATTGGATTATGGATGCAATTGATAACACCATTTTGTGGATGCTCCTTGTATATTTAATTGACATTTATTTATGGAAGCTCACCCACTCTCCCCTCATTTGTGCACCGTTGCGTGCAGAAGTGGAAACTCACCTTCACTCATCTCCACTCAATTTGTTTTGTGGGGGTACTACCCTCAAACATCCATCACGCATCCCCGCGAGACAAAGCTTTCATCGGGTAGGTCCGCTCTCCATGACCTGAGTCACTTCTTTAAGCGAATTACTTTATTTGACACTGAATGTCGGGTAAAAGCATAAACCCTTAGTCTGACCCCTCCATGATCTATTTTGGGATTAGAAACAGACCACCTCCTTGGGCGTGTGGTACTTTTGCGGATGAATGTACCCAACCTGGTTTTTTATATTTTAGCTACCCTCAAACATCCGTCACGCATCCCTGCGAGACAGGCTTTCATCGGGTAGGTCCGCTCTCCATGACCTGAGTCACTTCTTTAAGCGAGCCGCTTTGTTTAACATGAAATGTCGGGTACAAGCGTAAACCCTTGATCTGACCCCTCCATGATATGTCGTGGGATTATGACACACCATTTCTTCGGGCGTGTGGTGCTTTTACGGATGAATGCACCCAACCTGGCTTTGTATAACACTCATGGTGTCGGGGACAAAGGTGGCAACCCCTTATTGAAAAGGTTTTATTATTTTTTTATTATCATCATATATTTTTTTTATGAGTAGGAAAATAGGTTTTTATTGTTTTACTTATATATCCTTTCATTTTTATTAGAAGAAGGCAGATTTTTGGTTATTAGTGATACATGTTACTAATAATACGGGAGTTATTTATTTATATGCCCTCGGAAGCGACTATATACTAGCTACCAATTTGCTCGACCTATCCCTTGGCTTGCGCCGCGGGCGACCAATATGAGCAACTTTCGTCATTGGGCAAATGATAGTTTGAGGGACAAACCGCAAACCCCGCCCATTTTTGTGTTTATCTCGTATCAAATGGACAAACCCAGTGGTATTTGTATTGTGAGCCCAAACACCAAAGCTCTCGCCTTACATTCTCGCGTGGTTTTGGCGTTGAATTCTCTTATTCTATATTTTTTTATTTTTTTTTATAGGGCTAAATGTGTTTGTGTGGTTTTGGATTTTTGGATGCATTCTATTTACAGATGCACAAGTAGGGTTTTTGGGATTTCATGCAAAAGTGGAGGTTAGACATGGGTTTGTGTTTCGTGCACGTGTGTGTAAACGAACACTTATTCCCTTCTTATTTATTTACAATATATACTACTCGGTTGGCCCCGCTCCGGGCTATGTGTAGTACTTCTTTAGATATCGCCCATTAATCGGTGGCATGGGCCTTTCACCTTCATGGTCTATGAGTTGGTATGCGCCGCCCTCGTATACCTTCTCAATTACATATGGCCCTTCCCAATTCGGAGAGAATTTCGGGCCGATGTGCCGGCCAATAATCGGCCTCTTAAGGACAAGAACAAGCTCCCCTTGTTGAAATGCCCTGACTCGCGCCATCTTATCATATGCCCTTGCCATTTTTGCCTGATATATTTCGAGGTTCTGCTGGGCTATCAGTCTTTTCTCGTCCATGGCATCCAACTCATCCAATCTAAGTTGTTGGCATTCATCCATGGTCATATCATTTTGCATAGCTACCCGCAACGACGGTAATTCCACCTCAAGAGGGAGAACGGCTTCAACCCCAAAAGCCAGAGAATACGGGGTAGCTTGCGTAGGCGTTCGGTACGTGGTTCGATAAGCCCATAATGCCTCCCTGTAGACGATTATCCCAGTCTCGTTGGTTGCCGTCCACGGTCTTTTTCATAATATTGATCAGGGTTTTGTTAAAGGCTTCAGCCAGGCCGTTGGCTCTTGGGTTATAAATGGACGAGAATCTCCAATCAATGTTGAATTGCTCCGCCAGGGCATAGACTTTGGAGCTCTTGAAGGCCGTTCCATTATCAGATATTATTCGTTGCGGTGTACCGAATCGGTAAAGGATGTGCGTCTTGAAGAACTTAACCACATCGGATGCTTTAACTTCTTTGAGTGAAACGGCTTCGGCCCATTTTGTAAAGTAATCCGTTGCCGCCAAGATGAACCGGTGACCTCTTGATGTAGGGGGGTCTATGGGTCCTACTATGTCTGTGCCCCACATATTAAATGGCCAGGATGCTACCGTGGGGTGCAACGGGTTTGGCGCTTGATGTATAAAAGGGCCATGTATCCGGCACATGCGCACTTCCTTGCGTGCTCTTCACAATCGCCCACCATTGTGGGCCAATAATACCGCATTCGCTTGATCTTTAATTTCATTTTCGGCCCAGACTGATGTGCTCCACATAGCCGGAATGAACTTCTTTCATGACCGCCCGCTTCGTGCCCCGATACACATCTTAGCCACAATCGATCATAAGACCTACGGTATAGCGTATTGCCCACATATGCATACCGTAGTACCCGCTTTCTTATTTGATCGGCGATTCTTTTATCTTTGGGGAGGGTGCCATGCCGGAAATATTCAATGAACGGCTGTCTCCAATCATCGTCTTCAGTTATCATTGTTTCTTGGCATTCCATCTTGTGCGACCCTTTTTCGCGCGCTCCGCACCGCCGCTGGGCGATGGGTTGCGGAAGAAGGACACGGAGATCCCTCCCGAGCGTGCATCCGCCGGGTGTCGGCCGATTCTCGCCGTTTAGAGATTATTTGGATGCACATTCGGGGGTTTTTAGTGATCGTGAGTTCTTGTAGATTCCGCGTGGGCGCAAGCCCCCACCGTTAATTACCCTGGGCTACTAACCTCGAGGCACCTCTGGATCTTTGAAAGAGAGAAGCAAATAGTATAGTTAAAAGATGGTCAAGTGGTCGTCTAGGTTCATAAAAAGGGGTTCAGGGAAGACGAACCTACAAACAGATCGGTTCAATCTATGGAAGACAAACCTACAAACAGATCGGTTTTATCCTATGGAAGACGAACCTACAAACAGATCGGTTCGCCTATGCCACCTCGAGATGTAACCTTACCTACGTGCACTGTGTTAATCTCTTTAGAGGGCTTGAGGTGAGTCTACATACGTATCGACTCGACCTCCGTTGATCTAGAAGATAAACCTACAAACAGATCGGCTCAATCTTAACTAGTCAACAACCAATCACACAAAATACAACTCGAAGCGCCGAGCCGGTTGATCTCGAGGTTGGTGAATCAGAGAAGGGTGGATATGGCCCACGTGTTTCTTCTCACCGATCTTCTAGATCATGAATTCGAAGCACTAAGCCGATTCATAAACCTAGGAAACACATTGCACACAATGTCAAACCCGAAGCGCCGGGCCGCTCAACATCGAGGCATGTGTTAGTGAAGGAACCTACCTACGTAACGGTTCACATTCATCGTTTTGTGGATGAATCTACCTACGTAACGATTCAATCTCACAAAGCTCTCGAAAATGAACCAGAGACGAACTTATCGACGGATGAGTTCAATCTTGCTAGCTCAAATGGTCATGAATTACTTGTTCATGACACCGAGTCATTAAGATGTCGCTTCGTTCGGACATCTTAATGTTCTTCTTCTTCAAAGTCGACATATCTCTCCATGCTGATGTCGTAGTTTTGGTCATTCTTCAGCGAGCGTCAAGATGTTCTTGTCTCGACTAATCATTCTACGTGTTGCATTACTTGTGCAAAATTACTATGTTGCCCTACACCCCCTGGTGTGAGCGTATTCAATCATGAGTTACTTGCTCATGGCAGCGAGTCATTAAGATGTCACCTATCTAGGACATCGTAATGTTTTTTCTTCCTCAGAGTCGACATGTATCTCCATGTTGATGTCGCAGCTCTGGTTATTCTTCATTAAGCGTCAAGATGTTCCTGTCTCGACATATCTCTTCATACTGCTATTGAAGCCTTAATCATTCTACGTCAGGATGTTCCTGTCTTGACGTATCTTATTATTCTTCATCAAGTGTCAAGATGTTCTTGTCTCGACATATTCACTCATGTTGCTATCAAAACCTTATTCATCTCACGTCAAGATGTTCCTATCTCGACGTATCTTATTATTCTTCATCAAGTGTCAAGATGTTCTTGTCTCGACATATCTTCTCGTATTGCTATTAAAGCCTTAATCATCTCACGTCAAGATGTTTTTGTCTCAACGTATCTTCTTCATATTGCTATCGAAGCCTTAATCATCCTACGTCGAGATGTTCCCGTCTCAACGCATCTTTTCATATTGTCATTGCAACCTTATTTACCCTCCGTCAAGGTGTTCTCGTCTTGACTCATCATTCTAAATGTTATATCATGTGTGCAAATATTCTTATGTGGCTCTACACTTCTTATGTGAGCATATTTATTCATCTTCTAAAATGCACGAAATCTATTATATAATATCTTCCATTATCATTCCTATTATGAAGATGCATTTATTTATTATTATTATTATTATTATTATTATTATTATTGTTATTATTATTATTATATTATATTTTTTATTTCTTAAACTCTATTTATCTATGTAGAAAAATTACTCACAAAAACAATAGGAAAAGGGGTTAGCTAGTAACTAGAATCTTATTTATATTTTTGGGATTTTTTTTTTATAATAGCTAAAATAGTAGAATTTTTATTTTTACTATTTCTAAACTCTATTTATTTTGTAGAAAATCACTTTACAAAAATAATAGAAAATAAAATGGCTATGTTTTTTATTTATATTTTAAAAATGTTTATAATAGCCAAAGTAATAGAATTTTGTTATTATATTCTATTATATTGAAATACTATTCATTATGTAAAAATTATTTACAAAATCAAAAGATGGTTAGCTATACTATTTTATTATTATTATTTTTTTATTATTATTATTATTTTTTTTATTTTTAATATCTATAATAGCTAAAAAGAACTCATTACTAATATTCTATCCTATTTATTATACTATTCATTATTTTTTTATTATTTCTATTTATTATCTATAGAAAAGTATAAGATTTTTTATTATAGCCATAAGAGATGAAATTCATTATGTTTTTATTACAACTATTATCTTTATTGCATTTTATTCATCAAAAGTATTTTTATTGTATATATTTGTATAGAAATAACAAAAGAAATACAATTCATATTATAAAACTATATTATCATTCTTTATTATAAAAGAAAATGTATTTACTATTTATTATTATGGTAGTATATTTTTGTATATTTTGTGCTATTTATATTTTTTATTATTCTTATTATTCTTTTTACAGAAAATATCAATATAATATCTATTATTTTTTTTATTTATCAAAGAATATAGCTAATCTCATAGCATATTACTATCATCATTATTATTTCATGGAAAATCACTTGAAAAGTCACTAAAATATATCTAGTTATTATTTATGATTTTTATTTGTATTTTTGGAATTTTTATAGTATATAAAATGACAAGTCAAAGCTAAGTCAAACATATCAATATAGGTAATATCTTTTGCTTTTAAATTGTTTTATTATGATTATATTTTCAAAACTAGAATATTATCATATAGAAAAATAATATGAAAAATAAGAAAATTTTAGAAACAAATTTGAGTCAATTTGGAGTTCAGGAGTATTTTCAAATCATTTATTTACTCTATATTATCACTATTCTGTTATTATTTAATCACTGGGCCTAATCTGGGCCGCCAGATCTATACCAAGATCAAGTGCACATCTTTTATAACTTCATTCTTCATTTGGGCCATTTGATATGTTTTAAGATTGGATTATATTAGATGAGGGGCCCAGATTCAATCATTATCCTTTTTAGAACTCGCAATTCATCGTGGACATTCGATCTATTCCAAGATTCGCATGTGCGCTTCAATACTCGTGTCTGCAAGGCCAATATTCGTGTTGATGCATTCTATTGATTCTCCGATCGGTAAAGTCTTTAATATTCGTGCTCCTGGTGGCGCCGCGATCGGGACCACCTCTTGTTGATCGGACGACCGCCTTAGCATCGCCTCTTCTCGGGAGTAGTTCTATGGTGTTTGATTAGCAATCCATATGGTGAATAGCACTTCATGCCGATATTGAGTGTAACTGATTGGTACCACTTGGTACCGAGTCTCAATTCTTGTGAATTCAATGAAATTAATCAATATTTCTGACAATTTTCTACTCAATTCGTATCGCCTATGTGTGTTAATGCGAGTTACCATGATTAATACGATCTAAATTGATTCATGACCCAGATATGATTCAACATATGGTAGTATCGTGCGGTATCCATTGGTACCGGTCATTGCCATGTCAAAATTCACAATCTTTATCCACCTTTCGTGTGATCTATGCTTCTATCATTATATATGCTAGCAGTATCTAGTAGAATGTATTTAATCTATGCACAATTCATCTCTCTATTAGTCTATAGCTTTGATTCGTCGAGGCTCTCGCCACTTAACCGAGATATAACCCATACCGAGTTCTCAAGGCTTAATTGAGATCAATCGGTTCATAGGCGATCCTATTAATCTTATCACATGCTCTATGAGTGATAGTAGATGCATTCTATGATGTTTGAACAAAGGATCAAGGCAATTGAACGATACCGTGTCGAGTTCTCGTGTTTCGCCGAGATCAATCGACACGTTGATCTAATCACCCGTTTTAATCAAAATTCAATGAAGATTTCAGATGATTCATGCATACTAAGTTTGTAACTCATGAGAAAAGATGAAATTGCAAAAGAAAATCGACAGAATCAGAAATAACAATACTGTTATTTACAAGAAAAACATAATTACACTCTTCAAGCTTCGATTTTCAAGAATCAAGTTTGCAAACTTCCAATTAATCAAAGACAGAGTTTAGAACTCACCTTCAAGCAAGCAATTGAAAGGAGTAAATCGAGTTCTCAAAGGAATTACTGAGATCAATCGATTACACCAACTTCTTTTCCTTATTTCTTGCTTCTCTCTACTGCTCTCAATATCTAATGTCTCTATTTATTGCTATTAATCTCAAAAATATGAATGAATATCTATCTCTTTGCCGTTAATGGGTTTATATAGGTTATGGAAATGGTCCATCCAAGGAATTAGAGCTATACACCATCTAAAACACCATCAATTGAGTTAGCTTGGTCCATGAACATGGTTCTCCAATTTCGTTATCCCTTCGTTGCGATGCTGGCCTGTTTTAAAGAATCCAAAGTTCAATCTTTGATCGTTGACCCAATTGAATCTTCCTCTCACTTCTCTTCAATCAATAGAAACTTCTGGACATTTTTATATGCTATATATACCCACCACATAGCACCAAAGTCACTTCTTCCTTTTCTGCCATTGTAACTCACTTCTCAAGTTCTAATTCATTCTCTCGAGCTCAAGCACCGGTCAACACCATACTTCCCTTATTCAATTGCTAGTCTTCATCATTCCATCAAGCATCGTATGAGTTCATGAGAGCTACAAACACCGCCAATTCGAATTAGAGTGTAAGGTTTCGTGTTTTCCTCATTTGCCCGATTTCATTATCTTAATTCAATTGCTCCAGCTCACCTTATAATTCTTGTTTCTTTCTTCATATACAAAGTTGTCGCCTAGGTGAGTAAGGGATTTGCATCACCAATTTTAGATCTTGAGGCTAGAATTGAAGTGTTTCATTGATCGCCGAGGTATCCATCTCTTTCAATCACCCTATCCGTTTATTACTTTTCAATTTTGATCATTTACACATCTTCTCTCATGTACAAAGCTAACTCTAACCGAAAGGAATTGGAGTTGTGATATTTAGAGAGCTTGATTGCTTCTAATGGCACCCTCGGCTTCGTCGAGAAGAAGGAGAAAGAGAGGGAAGGGAGAAGGAGAAGCCTGTGGGGCCGAACTCGCGCACTAATCCACAAAGCAAAAGGGCCCACCGTCGAGAAATAATACGCATGATCCAGGTACACACTTGCCTCATCTTCCTCGATTTAAATCTTCTCGTCTAATACTATATAGACTTGGTGCATGGATGAGTGAATGAATCGCTCGCTTAAATTCCCCGACATGTGGGCCCTAGATGTAAGTGTTATGACTCTAGGTCCACGATCCAGCCACCAATTGATTAGTTTATGCTTAGTGTTAATGAAGCCGATCCGGCACACTCGATAGTGGTCACTTGCTTAATCATCCCATTAATCATCTCGTGGTAGTTTTAATGTATGCCGAGGTGGCTTTGTAGTGTAGTGCCATGTGTCACCTCTCGGGGTCCGTGTTACCTAGTTGGACCAATAGCATGCAGCCCATGTGGCAATAGGTTTAGTATGATCTCGCCGAGGTGTTTTGTTAACACGCCGCCACGTGGCACATGGGGAGCGAGGTGTGTTGTCGTGGTATTGCCATGTGGCATGTGAAGGGTGAGGTGGACCCGTCGTAGCTTGCCACGTGGCATGCCGGGTGGGGCCCACATGTCGTCAAGATGGTGGTGGGGCCCACATGGCCGAGGTGGACCACCTGGGTGCCGACACGTGGCACGAGGTGGCCCAAGTGAGATACCGACACGTGTCACACTCTCTCTCCCCTCTCGATTCTCGCGTGTATATGTTTGGGATCCCCGCTTGCACCCGCATGTGTCTCTCGTCCCCAAGTTGCACCCTGATGAACCCTCGATTGAATCTCACCTTTGATTAATCCATTTATTCTCGCCTTTATTTTCCCCGAATTTATTTTAATAGCTCCACTTATCCAAAAATTATGAAAATTTCACCAAAAATCCCTAAATTCATGATGATCATCCCTGTAATTTTTAATTCCATTTTTACCCCTCCTTCTCTGAATTAAAAATTCTTTATCCATAAAACCCTATTATTCCTTCGAATTAATCCCCGATCTCATTTGTAGCTCAATGTCTCTCGCCAATTATCTTCCTCTTGTAGAAACCACCCTAACTAAATACCAATTAGACTTATATTGATATTCATTAGGGCTTGATTTGATCAAATGCCGACTACTTATCAAGCCAATTAATACAAATCTAGACTTGATCAAAGTGGTTGCTCCCAAACTTTGGCACTCGATCGGGCCTTATGAAATTGACTTTCAATCCCTTAACATGAGGGTGACTTGGTCAAAGAACCGACTACTTATCAAGAATGACACAAATCAAAGCATGGTTAGGTGGTTGCTCGCAGCCTTTGGCACCAGGTCACCTTGAAAGCAAAATCACATTTGAAATTTCTCATGACTAGTGCATCAAAATGCTAGCTTGGCATTGACATCATTTCATGTAGCATAGGGATTATATCGCTTCAGCCTCCTTTCTAGGGTTAGCTCCAAAGGCAGCATTTCTGTGGTTCAACTCGGTCCCTATAGCAGTCACCGAGGCGCTGGGTCCACTGTCGCTGAAAATGGTCACATGGGTGACTCATCGATAGGCTATGTTGTTAGATTCATCTACAAGGGATCTGCCAAAGTGGGTCCCACTTGTCGAGAAAATGTAATCAAATGGTCGACCCATCGAGATTTTTCTCTCCCAAATCTCCCGAGGTCGCCCACCTCGAATGAGTAGGAGGTGGTGGGGTATTTATACTCTTCACTTCATGCCCAAGATTCCATTGTGGGACTAATGAATTCATTCCGGGTTAAGCAACGACCTCTTCGATCGCTGGGCCATCTTTTCATTGCTTTTCTCCTTCCCTCTTCTTATGATTTGTCATTAATCATCAATTTATTTTCATTTATTCATTTACTCATCCTTGAAATTTTTCAAGGGTAAACAAAGAGCCACCCACCAAGACGAGTCTTGAATGCTCGAAAGGCTTGTCTTGGTGCATTATTCCTTATTATTCATCACTTCATTTCTCATGACGTCTTCTCTTCTTCGGTATTGTAGTTTCATCTCATGACGCCATTCCGCGTCGCCCCTGAGTCATTATCATTCTTTTTATGAGGATCCTAGCGATTGGACTCCTCTCGTCTCGCCCATCCGAGCGACTCTCGTCTACTCCGCGAGGCGGCGGTTTATTCTTCGGGATGATCCCTCATGACATCATGCCCTTCGCCCTCTAGGCGTTGCCTCTACGGCTCCTTTGACACATCTCCTGGCAAGGAGATTATCGACGGGGAGGCTCACGATGGACCATCGCTTCCCTTCATCACTCCCTTGGAGTGCCATGGATATCGCCTAGAGTGGACCCGTATGTGCTCATGCGGGAGGGGACTCGCTCGTGCGAGTCGGGATATATGACTCGGTTTTCTTGTCGATGTTTCATTATCATATCGACACACCCCGGCTACGGCCTTTTGTGAGAGGTGGAACTATTCCACCAACACTCGTTTATCGACGATCGGAGCCGACTCCGACCCTCCTAGAGATACAAAGTTAGCTGACCGGCCGCCGATCTTCGGCCATTTCTATGACGAGTTCATGGTCTCACCCGCCGACTCGGGAGATTTCACTCGATTCCCGCCTTCTTTGCATAGGATTTATGAGATTTATCATCATTTACTTGAGGGGCATCCCGAGTTCCGTTCGTACATCGGATCGCCTATTTCACCGATCGGTCCATACTCGCCCTACGGTTTGGCTTCCACCGAGATCCATTTGGTACATGTGTCGGCTCGAGATTCATCATGACGCCCTATCCCTTCTCAGATACCCCGTGTTCACACGACGTGGATCGGGAGACTTATTTGATCGCCTTCATTTCTTGGTGGATCTCGTTATTTCTTATTGCCTAGCTCCCCGCATACACCATTCGCCTTCGTGTTCATTATGGCGAGCCCGATCGCGCGTGGCGATAGGATTTCTTTGGCCGTGCCTCGTACCGGCCAACATTTATAGGTGCCTCCGCGGTCCGACTTCATCTCGTAGTCCTTCACAAAGCGCCGTGAGCCGATCCCGTGGCATCCGATTAGCGGATGGCTCCATTTGCATCGTCCGGCTCATATGATCCCGCATGGCGGCCACGCTACGAGATCGTCTATCCTTATTGAGTGACTTAGCTGGGGTGCGCCCGCCTTCATCGACTCCGAGGTCGCTTTCGTGATAGATTCTTCAGAGTCGAGACCATCCGCGCTTTTCTCGAGATAGACGGTGGCCCGGGGCGCCTAGGATTGCCGACAGATGGTGATCGACAAGCAGGTTCCCTCTTCCGACTCTTCTAGCATTCGAGCTGTGCCTATCGATTTGGAGTACCCGATCGCATTCGTCGTGGCTTTCTTCCTCTCGTATTGGGCGATCATATGTTCATCGAGCCCTATTCGCCACATCGATGCGCACATCGCTTGGCTTGGATCAGATATTCCGCCGCCTCTTCTCCGCCCTCTACATCATTGGCGGCCGATTTGGAGGGTATCGGATGGTGCTACACTCACCTCTTCCGACCGGGCACGGCACTCGCTATCGATGGTATCCACCTCTAGGACTTCCACCTTCACGAGGCGTTATCGCAGTGGTATTATGAGACCATTCGCTCTTACTGGGCCGTATACTCCTCCGTGGTCGTCCGAGTACATGTCCGCGAGATGGCCGCCTCTATTAGATGGCACCGTTTCGCGTGATCGCAGCCCTTTCCCGCCCTTGCCGCAGCCCGTCGACTTTCGTGGTTTAGATACCGATTTTCTCGTGTTCCCGTTAGACCATTCTTGCTGTGTACACTTCATTATCCCTTTAGGTTATTTTCTTTTGATAAGCCCTATCTCATTTCGACCAATTCTCTTTTGATTCGAGTTGGCTTACGAGTATGATCACGCGGAGCCCGGTTCTCGGTCCCTCGTCCACGAGTAGTCGGCGTTCATTCTCGCCCATATGTCGAGCCACCCGCTCCCGCCCGCCATGGGGAGAGATCGAGACGGCACCTCTCGCCCGCCTTCCCCGTCTTCTTTTCCTTCTCCCACTCCGGTGATTTTCTTTACCGACTCGCCTATCCTTATTCGGCGCACTTTATTTACATCTCTCGATTAGTGGTTTATTTTTCACTCGTGGGACATCTCCCGTGGAGGCCGCCCGAGATGACATCATAGTAGATTTATCGGCGCTCGCGAGCACTACTATTCCGTGGTTTTGCACCGACCTTGCCGTCGCAGTTCGTGTGCTTCATTTAATACCTAGTTGCCGCATGCACTAGTATTTTCATTCTTACATGTATATTTTACTGACCCCGAGGCCGATGACATGGCATCTCCACACCGCTCGAGCCTTTCTTTCATGACGGCCCCGCTTCTCCGTCGATCTTGCCGGTACCCACCGGAGACGGTGACTCATTTGATGTGGTTCTCGGGACCGTGCTCACTCTTGTACGATCGAGGAGGCTTTTTAGAGCAGGGAGTCCATCGGGTCGTCGAGCCCGCAGCGACGAGCCACATCGATCGAGGAGGGCCATCTCATGCTTCTTCATCTCCCGACGGCAGCCTCTCATGGCCACAGATGGCGTAGTCTCGACCGAGCGGGTTGCGCCGATTACGACTCGTAGTTCGGGATGAGAGTCGTCGGTGGAGCGCCTATTCCACGCCCCCCGAGACGGGTTTCCGCCAACGAGGGTCTCGCCGAGCCTCATGCTTCTCCCGTACCTTATATTTCCTTTATCATTTGCCCGTATTTTATTTTTCATGTATTTATGCTTTCCATTTTATTTTGTAGCCGGTCCGGTACACCCGGGTCCTCCCGAGGCGACCGACATCCCCGCCCCCGATTCGCTCCCGCCTCGTCTCAAAGCGACGAGGCGATAGGTTAGATCTTCCCTTCCTTCTATTTCTTCTTTGGTTATAACAATTTGTCTAACCCATTTATTTTACTTGCAGATGTTTCATCGAGGGATGTGCGCCGCCTTGGCCGCGCCGGGCGATGCACTCCGAGATACCTTCTTCTGGGGCTATCCACTAGATTTCGACATCCCGGACTCTCTCGCCCCTGGATTCTCTTTCGATTGGTATAGCCGACGCGGATACCATCGCGCCGCCTCTACTCATTGCACCTCGTCTCGAGAGCACTTTCATTTCCAGGAGGTGCGAGGAGCCGCTCAGTGGCTTACCAGATGCGAGCTCTCTCGTATATCAAGCACGAGTTAGAGATTCATGAGCTACGCAGCATTTGGAGGTCGCTCGACTCCGCTATCTTCGCCGCTCTCTCTTGTGCCACTCTCCGCTCCATGGGAGTCGGGTGGGCCCGCTCGATCGCTCGTGCAGGAGCTAGAGGACCACGATTATCGCAGAGGGCTTCTCTCGACATTTGGCGGGACGTCTCCCGAGTTGCAGATTCATTCGAGCGCCCGGATAGTGCCTTCGCTCGCTTCTTGGACTTCGAGGCGCTTCGGAGGAGGATAGGCACTCCCTCCATACTCATTTAGAGACTATTAGTACTGTGCTATTAGAGTTGGAGTCCCGCTTTTTGGGCCCATAGATCGCACTTTTCATTTCTTTTTTCTCCTTTTCTTTTACCATACTTGATATAGGATGCTTTGACACTTATCATTTGGATCTCTTGTTGTGGATGATGCTTGCCTCTATTATTATTCTTTCATCGCTTCCTCTCAGCCGCGAGGAAATATTTTATTGATTTCATGCTATGCACCTCCAATCTTATTTGCAAAAGCGCCTATTACAATCGCTTCATTCTTTCGCAAATAGCGTCTAAACATAATAAAGAAAAATCTTACAACATCCTATTACATTCATTCTATACATGTTTTTCTTTATTTATGGCAATACAAAACTCAAGTAACCGTGGTATTTTACTTGATACCGAACCGTCCGTATTGACCTCTAGGCCGGTACATGTAATAAACCCGTTTATCCCTTTATTACCGATGGATAAACTTACCAAAAGATCAATTGGATTATGGATGCAACCGATAACACCATTTTGTGGATGCTCCTTGTATATTTAGTTGACATTTAGTTGTGGAAGCTCACCCACTCTCCTCATTTGTGCACCGTTAGTGCGTAAGTGGAAACTCACCTTCACTCATCTCCACTCAATTTGTTCTCATGGGGGTACTACCCTCAAACATCCATCACGCATCCCCTCGCGAGACAAGCCATCGGTAGGTTCGCTCTCCATGACCCGAGTCACTTCTCTAAGCGAATTACTTTATTTGACACCGAATGCTCGGCAAAAGCATAAACCCTTAGTCCGACCCCTCCATGATCTATTTTGGGATTAGAAACAGACCACCTCCTTGGGCGTGTGGTACTTTTGCGGATGAATGTACCCAACCTAGTTTTTTATATTTTAGCTACCCTCAAACATCCATCACGCATCCCCGCGAGACAAGCTTTCATCGGTAGGTCCGCTCTCCATGACCCGAGTCACTTCTTTAAGCGAGCCGCTTTGTTTAACATGAAATGCCTCGGGTACAAGCGTAAACCCTTGTCCGACCCCTCCATGATATGTCGTGGGATTATGACACACCATTTCTTTCGGGCGTGTGGTGCTTTTACTGATGAATGCACCCAACCCGGCTTTGTATAACACTCATGGTGTTGGGGACAAAGATGGCAACCCCTTATTGAAAAGATTTTATTATTTTTATTATCATTTCATTTTTTTTCATTTTCATTTTTTTTTATGAGTAGAAAAATAGGTTTTTATTGTTTTACTTATATATCCTTTTTATTTTATTAGAAGAAGGCAGATTTTTGGTTATTAGTGATACATGTTACTAATAATACGAGAGTTATTTATTTACATGCCCTCTAAGCGACTATTTACTAGCCACCAATTTGCTCGACCTATCCCTTGGCTTGCGCCACGGGCGACCAAATGAGCAACTTTCGTCATCTGGGCAACAGATGGTTTGAGGGACAAACTGCAAACCCTGCCCATTTTTGTGTTTATTCTGTATCAAATGGACAAACCCAGTGGTATTTGTATTATGAGCCCAAACACCAAGGCTCTCGCCTTACATTCTCGCGTGGTTTTGGCTTTGAATTCTCTTATTCTATATATTTTTTTTATTTTTATAGGGCTATACGTGTTTGTGTGGTTTTGGATTTTTGGATGCATTCTATTTACAGATGCATAAGTAGGGTTTTTGGGATTTTATGCAAAAGTGGAGGTTAGACATGGGTTTGTGTTTCGTGCACGTGTGTGTGTAAGCGAACACTTATTCCCTCCTTATTTATTTACAATAGATACTACTCGGTTGGTCCCGCTCTGGGCTAGGTGTAGTACTTCTTCAGATATCGCCCATTAATCGGTGGCATGGGTCTTTCACCTTCATGGTCTATGAGTTGGTATGCGCCGCCCCCGTATACCTTCTCAATTACATATGGCCCTTCCCAATTCGGAGAGAATTTCGGCCGATGTGCCGCCAATGATCGGCCTCTTGAGGACAAGAACAAGCTCCCCTTGTTGAAATGCCCCGACTCGCGCCATCTTATCATATGCCCTTGCCATTTTTGCCTCGATATATTTCAAGGTTCTCATTGGCTATCGTCTCTTCTCGTCCATGGCATCCAACTCGTCCGGCCTAAGTTGTTGGCATTCGTCCATGGTCATATCATTTTGCATAGCCACCCGCAATGACGGTAGTTCCACCTCAAGAGGGAGAACGCTTCAACCCCAAAAGCCGAGAATACGGGGTAGCTTGCGTAGGCGTTCGGTATGTGGTCCGATAAGCCCATAATGCCTCCCGTAGACGATTATCCCGGCCTCGTTGGTTGCCGTCCACGGTCTTTTTCATGATATTTATTAGAGTTTTGTTAAAGGCTTCGGCCTGTGCCATTGGCTCTCAAGTTATAAATGGACGAGAATCTCCAATCGATATTAAATTGCTCCGCCAGGGCATAGACTTTGAGCTCTTGAAGGTCGTCCGTTATCGGATATTATCCGGAGTGGGGTACCGAATCGGTAAAGGATGTGCGTCTTGAAGAATTTAACCACATCGGATGCTTTAACTTCTTTGAGTGGGATGGCTTCAGCCCATTTTGTAAAGTAATCCGTTGCTGCCAGGATGAACCGGTGACCTCTCGACGTCGGAGGGTCTATGGGCCCCACTATATCTGTGCCCCACATATTAAATGGCCAGGATGCTACCGTGGGGTGTAACGGGTTTGGCGCTTGATGTATAAAAGGGCCATGTATCCGGCACATGCGCACTTCCTTGCATGCTCTTCACAATCGCCCACCATCGTGGGCCAATAATATCCCATTCGCTTGATCTTTAACTTCATTTTCGGCCCAGATCGATGTGCTCCACATAGCCCGAATGAACTTCTTTCATGACCCGCCGGCTTCAGGCCCCGATACGCATCTTAACCATAATCGATCATAAGACCTCCTCCGTATAGCGTATTGCCCACATATGCATACCGTAGTACCCTCTTTCTTAGTTGATCGCCTATCCTTTTATCCTGGGGAGGGTGCCATGCCGAAATATTCGATGAACGGTTGTCTCCAATCATCGTCTTCTTCGGTTATCATTGTTTCTTGGCATTCTATCTTTTCTAGCCCAAAGATTTTCATTATTCGCCTCATCCGTTGTTTGACACAATGATAATGGCCTCCTATGCGGACGGTGATGTGGATTTCCGCCTGTTGGTTCACCCACTCCTTGGCGAGTTTGGCCAACGCATCCGCTTCACCGTTCACGCCCTCGTGACCTTCTCGATGGACACATACGGGATTTTCTTCATTAATCCTATGGCCTTTTGGTGATATTGTATTAGTTCCGGCTTCAAGACCTTGTATTCGCCAATTATTTGATTTATTATCACCGTGAATCCCCAAAGATGCGCACCTTGATCTTTAGCTCCAGGATGCTCTAATCCGGCGATAAGCGCTTCATACTCGCTTCATTATTTGTGCATGGTTCTGTTAAAGCCGAGAGAATGTCGTATTATCCCGCCTTCCGGGTTACGAAGACTAGCCCCCGCGCCGCCCGCACGACAGTTGGGACTCCCGGCCCGCGATCGGCTTGATCGACGAGGCACCATCAAAGTACATCTCCCATATAGGACCTCCTTCTTCAACATGTAGAGTTTCCTCGTCGGGAAAGTCACATTTTAATGGGGAGTCATCTTGAATGGGTGTGCAGCAACAGAAATCCGCCAGCGCCGCCCCTTTATCGCCTTTTGCGGTGTATAGGTGATGTCGAACTCGGTGAGAATAATAGCCCACTTGGCCAGCCTCCCCGTCAACATTGGCCGAGTCATCAGGTATTTAAGAGGGTCCACCTTGGATATTAAAATGATTTTATGGGCTAGCATGTAGTGTCTCAATTTCTTCACCGCGAAGATTAGGGCCAGACAGTGTTTCTCGATCGGTGAATACCCGTGTTCTGCCCCTACCATCATGCGACTTAAGTAATATAGCGCATTTTGATTACCATCCGGTTTTCTTGTGCCAACAGAGCTCCCAAGGATCCATCTAGGCGGTCGTATATAGAATAAGTTCCTTCCGGTATGGGCGCCGCCAACACCGGAGGGTTGAGTAGATAGGCCTTGATTTCTTCAAAGGCTCGCACGGCACTCGCCATCCCACTTAAACGGGATATTCTTCTTAGTCACCGGGTGAAGGGTTGGATTTTACCCGATAGGTTGGCTATGAATCGCCCGATGTACGCCAATCGCCCTTGCAAAGATCGCAATTGTTTTAAATTCTTTCGGGGATAGTTCGGTTATTGCTTTGATCTTGCCCGGTCTATCTCAATTCCCCTATGGCGTACTACAAATCCCAGAAATTTACCAGATGATACCATGAATGCGCATTTCAACGGGTTTAATTTGAGCGCATGTTCTCTCAGGCGGCTGAAAATGACCTCGAGGTATTGGAGGTGTTCTTCATATGACATGGCCTTGATGACTAGGTCATCCACATAGCACTCGACTATCTTGTGGATTAGATCGTCGAATATTTTCGTCATCGCCCGTTGGTAGGTGGCACCTGCATTTTTCAGCCCAAACGGCATGACTTTGTAACAATATATGCCAATCGGCGTGCGGAAGGCCGTGTGTCTCTCATCTTCTGGCGCCATTTTAATTTGATTATAGCCCGCATAACCGTCCATGAAGGAGAAGACTTCATAGGAGGATGTATGATCAATTATGATTTCGGTCACTGGGAGCGGGAAATCATCTTTAGGGCACGCCTTGTTTAGGTCCCGAAAGTCCACGCAAATGCGGATCTGCCCATTTTTCTTCTTAACCGGGACAATGCTAGCCACCCATTCTGGTGTCTCTTCTTCCCGTATGAAGCCTGCGTCGATGAGTTTCTTCGTTTCCTCCACGACTTTTTCTTCGAGTTCTATTCTCATCCGCCGCGCTTGTTTAATCGGCTTGAAGGTTGGATCAATTTTTAAGTAATGGACCGCCACGTTGGGATCTAATCCAGCATTTCTTTATAACTCCAAGCGAAGCGATCCATGTAGTTTTTAAGGAACGTCCTTAACCCGTCGCCCACCTCTTCCGCAACGACGCGCTTATGAAAGTTGGTCGTGGGTCTTCTTCTCGTCCCCAAATTAATTTCAGCTAACTCATCGACCGTATTAGGCTCCTTTTCTAGTCGTTTCAAAGCGTTTTTCAGACCGGGTATTGTCTTCTTCGTTTCATTATCCGGCATTTCAACGAAGTCATGCAAACAGCTCTCTTCTTCCATACGGCCCGTTGAGAGACCCCTCAAGACATGCCGCGTCATCGCTTATACCCTAACCCCCGGTGTATTTTATTTTACCATCCAGGCCCGGGACCTTATTCTCGCCGCCATTCCAGTTCATCGAAGCGCTTGGCCTCGCCTTGGATATGTCTCTCGACATTTTGCCCTTTTTGCCAATTTATACAGTTCCTTTCCAAAGGGATGAGACGCAGCGTCACCGCTCGTTGCATTCTCCGATTCTTGTTCTATCACCCACTTCTTCCAAGTGTTGTGATCAGGGTTCTTCAGAGACTGGGTTGAATCGCTCCGATAGAAAATTATGGCCTTGTGAATGATAGTTTTCCCTTTGATGCGTTCCACCTTTGCCGGCACAATAAAGGTTTTCAGGGTTTGGATGTGGTTCACTTCCCTTGGCATGAGGTCTTTAAAATGCCTTTCGGGAACCACAGTAATCTCTAGCGCTGCCATCTCCTCTTCTATTTCAATATTCATGACTGAGTTGGAGCGATAGATCTCTTTGATCGGCTTACGTCTTGCAACCTTAGGTTTGCTAGGTACAGGAGTATGCGAGATCGTATAAGCCACCCCTTTGCCCTTGTTGTTCAAGTTATGCGGAGCTGGGTCTTGTTGAAAGCTCTTCGGGAGTTGGATTGTCCCGTTTCTATGCCCTTCTTCTATGAGGTCCTTGAATACCCAGCATTCTTCGATTGTATGGCCCAATATGCGATGATAAGGGCAGAATTCTCCTTCACCGGCTCTTTCTATGTCGGCGGGTCTTTTGCAAACGGGAAGTGTCAATCCACTTTTTAAGGCTTGCTCAAATATCCGAACCGTTTTATTTTTCAGAAAGAGTATGGTTTACTCTTCTTGACCTTGAGGGTTTGCATGACGGTCAATTGCTTAGCTTTCATTTCTTCCCCCTTTGATTCATCTACTATTACAATTACCCGTTTGCCGCTATCGGGTGCTTGTCTTTCGGGTGTCCCGGCGCGGGGTTCGCTCGCCATTTCTTTGAGTAGCTCGGAATTATAAATCGCGGTTTGCAGGTTTTCAATCATTATCATGATTTCATTGTGTTGCGTCTTGATGTCCTGCATCACCTCCCATTGTTCAGACACCTCTCTTCTATTATTTTCAACTTGGTGCCTTATTTCGTCGATCGCATTCCGTACGCGACCTTCAAAATTTTCCCGCCATGAGCGTTCTTCATTTATAGACCTCGGCCCTAACCGGTTATCCCTTCCGCCACCGATCCCGTGTTGATCATATATGACTCCTCACTTTCATTATCCGTTTCGTGCCCTTTGTATGACTTTTTGAGGATGTGATAGATGATCTCTTCGTCGATTCTTCTTCCTGTGGTTGACGATCATGGCCGATTCTTCTCCCGAGGTGATGTCGCCCGAGTCGTCGACTCTTCGAGCCTTCACCGAAGTTGCCTCTCGTGATCCGAATTTGAGGGTATCGGCAGCTTAAAATTGAAAATGACCTCCTCTTCGAATCACTTGCATTGATTTCGCTTCGGTTTTATTTGGGCTTTATATGTAGCCACCGTTTGAGGCGGAAGGTTGCTTCCTCACCCGACTTTCTTCCGGTCTTTGGGCTCGAGCACCTCGGGGTTTAATATTAAATTTGACCTCTTCTTCTTCTCCGGACGAGGTATCAAATTTAGGGCCTTTATTGAAAGATTTCTGACCTGTTTTTATCATAGGCCGACTCGGCGCCACGGCAGATTTAGGCGTAAAATATCAAGCGTCATTGAATTTAATCTCATGCACCCCGAATGATTTGACATCTCCGTCAATTCTCTTTTGCTTACCATTCTCAATATATTTCAGGCATTGGTGCAGAGTAGAGGGTATGACCTGATTGCTGTGAAGCCACGGGCGACCCAGCAACGCCCGATAAGAAGTTTCGGCGTCAATAACATAGAATTTAGTAGGCGCTTTTAGGCTTCCGCATTGTGTGTTCGAGTTATAGCTCCTGTGGCCTTTTGGGAGTTTTGATTGAAGCCATGAATAATCACCTTTTCGTCGATAGGTTCTTCACGTCTAAGGTGATGGTCTTCGTGGTTTTAAGCGGCATGATATTGATCGAGGATCCCGCGTCGACCAGATACGACCAACCTTTTGCCCTCCACAATTTCCGTGATGTATAGCGGGCGGTTGTGGTCGACGGTGCCTATTAGAGGTCATCGTCCGTGAAATTTATGCAGCGGCCCGTTTGGCGTGAATAAGGCTTCCCGCATATTTTGCTCGATGAAATATGACTTATACTTCTCAGATCTTGCGGTGGCCTCTATTAGTACCTCCCTTAGGTCTTGTGACATCATCAATGCGTCGAATATGCTTAATAATGCCGGGATTTTACGCAGATGTGCCAACACATTATATTCTTCGCCCGTCGACCGGTCTTTTCTCGGGTTCTTGCTTGGGTTCTCACCTCTTTACCTTTATTCGGGCCTTATCCTTTCCTTTATCTAATCCTTGGGAGCTTGCCTCTCGTGTATGTAAGTCCCGGACGGAGCACGGCTTTACATTCTTCGTTCTTGGTCCCGCAGGTACTTGCTTCTCCTTCGTCATTTAGGAAGAACATTTCCTCTAATGTTGGCATATCTTCGTCGTGAGAAGAATATACCATGTTGCACGAAGCACCCCGCATCTCTTCGCTTTCTTCTTTATTTATTTCTCCATCTACATCTTCTTTGTTTTGACCTAGGGTTAGCCTCTCCCAATCTTCTTTGGAGATGAAGTGTTGAAGGGTAATCGCCTGGATCGCCTTGCTCGCATTCTTCAATTTTATTCTTTCTGGACTTGTTGCTTCTATGCTTCTTTCTCTTCTTAAGAACCTGGTCTTGGCTCTGGTCTACCTTATAGTATACCCTGGGCTTTGGTGGGACCACTGGCGTGATATCGTCTCTCCATCTCATGCCAGGTTCTTTCTTAAGGGCTTTAAGCATTTTAATCGATTTCTTCGATAAGTGCGTAGTCCATTGCTCCTCTTGATCTTCGCTTAGCTGGCCCGGGACTTTCTCTTCCTCGTGAGAGATCGTGTTGGCCTGTTCATGGGCTGATGGGCTTTGCAAGAACCCTTTTGGTAAAGTAATTTCACCATTTTTATACGCCTTCTCGACCCAATCTTTGAAGACCCCAGCAATCTTCAATTGAGTGCCCTAGTACTCTATGGTATGGGCAAAAGTTAGGTTCGTCCGATTTATCGGCATCTTCCGGCGTTCTCGGCGGCAGGTTAGACCATTCTTTAGTGCCCTCTCGAAGATTTGGGCAACTTTATCTCTCCTAAAGGAGTACGGTTTAGATTTCTTTTGCTTGAGGGACTCAAAACTCCGTGAACTCCCTACTTGATTGGGCCTGGGCCCTTTATTGTAATTGTTGCCATTTGTGCCACTGTTGTCGCTTTGAGTATCTGCGTTAGCGACCATCTTATCCTTTAACGAGGTGAATGCCACCTTGGTCTCGGCTCGGGCTCCTCGTTGTGGCCTATTATTCATGAAGTTCTAAGCACGGTGTGCGGTGACATCCTTTCCATATTGGATACCGATCCGAGCAAGTCTTTGAATGTGTTGACCTTTGTCACACCAAGAAGCATGCCCATCCACCCGTCAATGTTTTTCATGATTAGGTTGACGGCCTCATCTTCAGTTAATGTGCAATCGCATTTGATGCTGAGGTTCCGCCATCTATTAATAAAATCGTCATTGACTCCCCTTTCTTGGGTTTAGTACTTGCCGGATCGGCTATGTTTATCTTATCGACACCATGACAAATCGCGCCCGAACGAGTCCGCCATCTCGTCCCTGGTCCCGATGTCGTTGTTTTCCAGTGAATAGTACCATTGGAAGGCGGTTCCCACTAAGCTCGAGGGAATTGTCTTAACAACAAGGCATCATCATTGCCGCCGTGTTGCCGCACGAGGCTACAAAGTGGGCCAGGTGTTGTTCGGGGTTGTGTCTTTATTGCCTTCCCCGAGAAGGTCCGGCGGGGATCACATACCCTTTAGGATATTCTTCTAAGTCATATATGGGGGGTATGGATGTCCACGCTTTTTGACGGGAGGGATAGCGTATCCACCTCCGGCTATCTCGCATTCTTTGGCAATCATGGCTTGAATCTCCTTCGGGATATTCCCGTTGGTTCGCCTTCCACTTCTATTGTTCGTGTGGATGGGGTTTAGAATTGACAGTTGTTTTCCCTTATGATTGCTTTTGGTACGTGGACCCCTTCTTGACGGGAGCTACCGGCTTTGAAATTGGCGTCTTGTGATTCTTGTAAGGATTTGACCGCCTTAATCAATTCTTCATTCTCGCTTTAGCATGGTAGCGATTAGCTCCCGTTGCCTAATCGCTCTTCATCCCGTGCCTCGATGTGGCCTTTTAATATTTCTATTTCATCGATGGGCATTTCGGGACGTGTTTCAACGTCATCTTCATTGTCAAAGAGATCGGGTTTTCGTTGTGATCTTCCCCTTCCCTCGCTATTACCTTCGGGGTTGACTCTCTTGGGTGGTCTCCTTTTCTACCATTATTTTTGTTGGTATTGGTGACGTGAGCTTGATTAGGCGGGGACCGGTCATCCGGGTCATATTCACCTCAAAGCATCGTTGTCCAGGATCGCATCGTAGCTTATGCGATGGTGTTGATCGAGAAGTGCTCTTCATAGCGAGCGGTTCTTCTCTTCTTCTTTGCTTGGTCGGGTGCGGTTATTTTCGATCGTTGAGTGGTATTCTTGAGCCTAATCGGTGAATACACTTTTCTGACCTAGGCGGCTGAATACGCTCTCGGACGGAGCATTAGACTTGCCGGCCTTGCTGGGCTGGGTTTGAGATTGGGGCTTTGTTTGGCTGGGAACCCTTCGGGACCCACACCTGCTGGGTGCTAGGTGTTGCCTTTGATGTAAACCTCCTTGGGTGTGGAGTGGAGACAATGGCTTGCGGCCGAGCCATGTCTTGAGATTGACCGGAGCGGGAGACATGTTGTCTCGACCTAGCGTTCTTGACGCTCTTCCTCTGTTTGAGGGCCCTGTGAGCCTTGTAGATGGCTTCTGCAGGGGTTTGAGACTTGTCCTGGCGGCGCTGAGGCCTTTGAGTTAGGCGAGGTGTGGGCTTAGGCACCTCCCATGCCTGGCGGAGCTGGCCTGTGGCCGAGTTCTTGGCCACTATTCGGAGAGCTGTGAATTTGTTAGAGACTGAGATAGCTGGCCTAGCCACGGTGGTTCGGTATGCATCCGGGCCCTCTTCCCGGACGCTTGAGAGTTGTGGGTAGTTTGGGCGCGCCGTTGGGGCTGTCCTCTTGGACGGTCGCCTTCTCCTCTTTGGGGAGGTAGTAGGAGAGGCCATGACGTTGTTGGAGATGCCCTTGGGAGTCAGGGTAATCGAGTCCTCCTCCTCGTCCGGGATGGAGATCCGGACGGTTGCGGGAGTGATCGTGGCCACTGGAGCTGGGCCGTAGATGGTGAGTTCTTGCGGGATGGTCCCGAAGAACATGAACAGTTTGCCCTCTGGGCTCTGTGCAGGAGTGACAGTGTAGGGAGCGAGGTTGAAGTTTCCGAAGAATGCCATTTCCTGCAAAAACAAAAATACTTGAAAATCATTAGTCATTTTTAGCGCATAGAAGACCACTTGTATCTCTTAACTATTCCATTTGCCTCTCTCTTTCAGAGATAAGAGGAGAATCTAGGTCCCACCGGGCGTGCGATCCGTGCGACCCTTTTCGCGCGCTCCGCACCGCCGCCGCCGGGCGATGGGTTGCGAAGAAGGACACGGAGATCCCTCCCGAGCGTGCATCTCGTTGGGTGTCGGCCGATTCCCGCCGCCGTTTAGAGATTATTTGGATGCACATTCGGGGGTTTTTAGTGATTGTGAGTTCTTGTAGATTCCGGTGGGCGCAAGCCCCCACCGTTAATTACCCTGGGCTACTAACCTCGAGGCACCTCTGGATCTTTGAAAGAGAGAAGCAAATAGTATAGTTAAAAGATGGTTAAGTGGTCGTCTAGGTTCATAAAAAGGGGTTCAGGGAAGACGAACCTACAAACAGATCGGTTCAATCTATGGAAGACAAACCTACAAACAGATCGGTTTTATCCTATGGAAGACGAACCTACAAACAGATCGGTTCAGTCTATGCCACCTCGAGATGTAACCTTACCTACAGACCAGGTTAATCTCTTTAGAGGGCTTGAGGTGAGTCTACATACGATCGACTCGACCTCCGTTGATCTAGAAGATAAACCTACAAACAGATCGGTTCAATCTTAACTAGTCAACAACCAATCACACAAAATACAACTCGAAGCGCCGAGCGGCGGTTGATCTTGAGGTTGGTGAATCGGGAGAAGGGTGGATATGGCCCACGTGTTTCTTCTCACCGATCTTCTAGATCATGAATTCGAAGCACTAAGCCGATTCATAAACCTAGGAAACACAATTGCACACAATGTCAAACCCGAAGCGCGGGCCGTTCAACATTGAGGCATGTGTTAGTGAAGGAACCTACCTACGTAACGGTTCACATTCATGTTTTGTGGATGAATCTACCTACAGAACGATTCAATCTCACAGTCTCGGAAAATGAACCAGGAGACGAACTTATCGACGGATGAGTTCAATCTTGCTAGCTCAAATGGTCATGAATTACTTGTTCATGACACCGAGTCATTAAGATGTCGCTTCGTTCGGACATCTTAATGTTCTTCTTCTTCAAAGTCG
Organism: Schoenoplectus tabernaemontani; assembly: GCA_037127355.1. Classification (NCBI taxonomy): domain Eukaryota; kingdom Viridiplantae; phylum Streptophyta; class Magnoliopsida; order Poales; family Cyperaceae; genus Schoenoplectus; species Schoenoplectus tabernaemontani. Next base: position 13,943,215 of record CM073752.1, read on the forward strand.
ACATATCTCTCCATGCTGATGTCGTAGTTTTGGTTATTCTTCAGCGAGCGTCAAGATGTTCTTGTCTCGACTAATCATTCTACGTGTTGCATTACTTGTGCAAAATTACTATGTTGCCCTACACCCCCTGGTGTGAGCGTATTCAATCATGAGTTACTTGCTCATGGCAGCGAGTCATTAAGATGTCACCTATCTAGGACATCGTAATGTTTTTTCTTCCTCAGAGTCGACATGTATCTCCATGTTGATGTCGCAGACTCCGGTTATTCTTCATTAAGCGTCAAGATGTTCCCTCTGTCTCGACATATCTCTTCATACCGCTATTGAAGCCTTAATCATTCTACGTCGGGATGTTCCCGTCTTGACGTATCTTATTATTCTTCATCAAGTGTCAAGATGTTCTTGTCTCGACATATTCACTCATGTTGCTATCAAAACCTTATTCATCTCACGTCAAGATGTTCCTATCTCGACGTATCTTATTATTCTTCATCAAGTGTCAAGATGTTCTTGTCTCGACATATCTTCTCGTATTGCTATTAAAGCCTTAATCATCTCACGTCAAGATGTTTTTGTCTCAACGTATCATAGCTATGCCTTAATCATCCTACGTCGAGATGTTCCCTGTCTCAACGCATCTTTTCATATTGTCATTGCAACCTTATTTACCCTCCGTCAAGGTGTTCTCGTCTTGACTCATCATTCTAAATGTTATATCATGTGTGCAAATATTCTTATGTGGCTCTACACTTCTTATGTGAGCATATTTATTCATCTTCTAAAATGCACGAAATCTATTATATAATATCTTCCATTATCATTCCTATTATGAAGATGCATTTATTTATTATTATTATTATTATTATTATTATTATTGTTATTATTATTATTATATTATATTTTTTATTTCTTAAACTCTATTTATCTATGTAGAAAAATTACTCACAAAAACAATAGGAAAAGGGGTTAGCTAGTAACTAGAATCTTATTTATATTTTTGGGATTTTTTTTTTATAATAGCTAAAATAGTAGAATTTTTATTTTTACTATTTCTAAACTCTATTTATTTTGTAGAAAATCACTTTACAAAAATAATAGAAAATAAAATGGCTATGTTTTTTATTTATATTTTAAAAATGTTTATAATAGCCAAAGTAATAGAATTTTGTTATTATATTCTATTATATTGAAATACTATTCATTATGTAAAAATTATTTACAAAATCAAAAGATGGTTAGCTATACTATTTTATTATTATTATTTTTTTATTATTATTATTATTTTTTTTATTTTTAATATCTATAATAGCTAAAAAGAACTCATTACTAATATTCTATCCTATTTATTATACTATTCATTATTTTTTTATTATTTCTATTTATTATCTATAGAAAAGTATAAGATTTTTTATTATAGCCATAAGAGATGAAATTCATTATGTTTTTATTACAACTATTATCTTTATTGCATTTTATTCATCAAAAGTATTTTTATTGTATATATTTGTATAGAAATAACAAAAGAAATACAATTCATATTATAAAACTATATTATCATTCTTTATTATAAAAGAAAATGTATTTACTATTTATTATTATGGTAGTATATTTTTGTATATTTTGTGCTATTTATATTTTTTATTATTCTTATTATTCTTTTTACAGAAAATATCAATATAATATCTATTATTTTTTTTTATTTATCAAAGAATATAGCTAATCTCATAGCATATTACTATCATCATTATTATTTCATGGAAAATCACTTGAAAAGTCACTAAAATATATCTAGTTATTATTTATGATTTTTATTTGTATTTTTGGAATTTTTATAGTATATAAAATGACAAGTCAAAGCTAAGTCAAACATATCAATATAGGTAATATCTTTTGCTTTTAAATTGTTTTATTATGATTATATTTTCAAAACTAGAATATTATCATATAGAAAAATAATATGAAAAATAAGAAAATTTTAGAAATAAATTTGAGTCAATTTGGAGTTCAGGAGTATTTTCAAATCATTTATTTACTCTATATTATCACTATTCGTTATTATTTAATCACCTCGGGCCTAATCGGGCCGCCGGATCTATACCAAGATCGGTGCACATCTTTTATAACTTCATTCTTCATTTGGGCCGTCGGATATGTTTTAAGATTGGATTATATTAGATGAGGGGCCCAGATTCAATCATTATCCTTTTTAGAACTGCAATTCATCAGGGACATTCGATCTATTCCAAGATTCGCATGTGCGCTTCAATACTCGTGCCCGTGCGTCAATATTCGTGTTGATGCATTCTATTGATTCTCCGATCGGTAAAGTCTTTAATATTCGTGCTCCGGTGGCGCGGCGATCGGGACCACCTCTTGTTGATCGGACGATCGCCTTAGCATCGCCTCTCTTGGGAGTAGTTCTATGGTGTTTGATTAGCAATCCATATGGTGAATAGCACTTCATGCCGATATTGAGTGTAATGATTGGTACCACTTGGTACCGAGTCTCAATTCTTGTGAATTCAATGAAATTAATCAATATTTCGACAATTTTCTACTCAATTCGTATCGCCTATGTGTGTTAATGCGAGTTACCATGATTAATACGATCTAAATTGATTCATGACCCAGATATGATTCAACATATGGTAGTATCGTGCGGTATCCATTGGTACCGGTCATTGCCATGTCAAAATTCACAATCTTTATCCACCTTTCGTGTGATCTATGCTTCTATCATTATATATGCTAGCAGTATCTAGTAGAATGTATTTAATCTATGCACAATTCATCTCTCTATTAGTCTATAGCTTTGATTCTGTCAGAGGCTCTCGGCCACGGAACTGAGATATAACCCATACCGAGTTCTCAAGGCTTAATTGAGATCAATCGGTTCATAGGCGATCCTATTAATCTTATCACATGCTCTATGAGTGATAGTAGATGCATTCTATGATGTTTGAACAAAGGATCAAGGCAATTGAACGATACTGTGTCGAGTTCTCAGGTTTCGGCCGAGATCAATCGACACAGTGATCTAATCACCCGTTTTAATCAAAATTCAATGAAGATTTCAGATGATTCATGCATACTAAGTTTGTAACTCATGAGAAAAGATGAAATTGCAAAAGAAAATCGACAGAATCAGAAATAACAATACTGTTATTTACAAGAAAAACATAATTACACTCTTCAAGCTTCGATTTTCAAGAATCAAGTTTGCAAACTTCCAATTAATCAAAGACAGAGTTTAGAACTCACCTTCAAGCAAGCAATTGAAAGGAGTAAATCGAGTTCTCAAAGGAATTACTGAGATCAATCGATTACACCAACTTCTTTTCCTTATTTCTTGCTTCTCTCTACTGCTCTCAATATCTAATGTCTCTATTTATTGCTATTAATCTCAAAAATATGAATGAATATCTATCTCTTTGCTGTTAATGGGTTTATATAGGTTATGGAAATGGTCCATCCAAGGAATTAGAGCTATACACCATCTAAAACACCATCAATTGAGTTAGCTTGGTTCATGAACATGGTTCTCCAATTCGTTATCCCTTACATTGCGATGTGGGCCTGTTTTAAAGAATCCAAAGTTCAATCTTTGATGTTGACCCAATTGAATCTTCCTCTCACTTCTCTTCAATCAATAGAAACTTACGGACATTTTTATATGCTATATATACCCACCACATAGCACCAAAGTCACTTCTTCCTTTTCTGCCATTGTAACTCACTTCTCAAGTTCTAATTCATTCTCTCGAGCTCAAGCACTGGTCAACACCATACTTCCCTTATTCAATTGCTAGTCTTCATCATTCCATCAGCATCGTATGAGTTCATGAGAGCTACAAACACTGCCAATTCGAATTAGGAGTGTAAGGTTTCAGGTTTTCCTCATTTGCCCGATTTCATTATCTTAATTCAATTGCTCCAGTTCACCTTATAATTCTTGTTTCTTTCTTCATATACAGTGTCGCCTAGGTGAGTAGAAGGGATTTGCATCACCAATTTTAGATCTTGAGGCTAGAATTGAAGTGTTTCATTGATTGGCCGAGGTATCCATCTCTTTCAATCACCCTATCCGTTTATTACTTTTCAATTTTGATCATTTACACATCTTCTCTCATGTACAGGCTAACTCTAACCGAAAGGAATTGGAGTTGTGATATTTAGAGAGCTTGATTGCTTCTAATGGCACCCTCGGCTTCGTCGAGAAGAAGGAGAAAGAGAGGGAAGGGAGAAGGAGAAGCCTCCGTGGGGGTGAACTCGCGCACGGAATCCACAAAGCAAAAGGGCCCATTGTCGGAGAAATAATACGCATGATCCAGGTACACACTTGCCTCATCTTCCTCGATTTAAATCTTCGTCTAATACTATATAGACTTGGTGCATGGATGAGTGAATGAAGCGCTCGCTTAAATTCGACATGTGGGCCCTAGATGTAAGTGTTATGACTCTAGGTCCACGAGATCCGATCACCAATTGATTAGTTTATTGCTTAGTGTTAATGAAGGCGATCGGCGCACACTCGATAGGGTCACTTGCTTAATCATCCCATTAATCATCTCGTGGTAGTTTTAATGTATGCCGAGGTGGCTTTGTAGTGTAGTGCCATGTGTCACCTCCGGGGTCCGTGTTACCTAGTTGGACCGATAGCATGCGCCATGTGGCAATAGGTTTAGTATGATCGCCGAGGTGTTTTGTTAACACGCGCCATGTGGCACATGGGGAGTGAGGTGTGTTTGTTGTGGTATTGCCATGTGGCATGTGAAGGGTGAGGTGGACTGTCGAGCTTGCCACGTGGCATCTTTGGTGGGGCCCCATGTCGAGTCGGTATGGTGGTGGGGCCGCACATGGGCCGAGGTGGACCAATGGGGTGCGACACGTGGCATGAGGTGGCCCGGTGAGATGCGACACGTGTCACACTCTCTCTCCCCTCGATTACGCGTGTATATGTTTGGGATCCCGGTTTGCACCCGAGATGTGTCTCTGTCCCCAAGTTGCACCCGAGATGAACCCTTGATTGAATCTCGGCCTTTGATTAATCCATTTATTCTCGCCTTTATTTTCCCCGAATTTATTTTAATAGCTCCACTTATCCAAAAATTATGAAAATTTCACCAAAAATCCCTAAATTCATGATGATCATCCCTGTAATTTTTAATTCCATTTTTACCCCTCCTTCTCTGAATTAAAAATTCTTTATCCATAAAACCCTATTATTCCTTCGAATTAATCCCCGATCTCATTTGTAGCTCAATGTCTCTCGCAATTATCTTCCTCTTGCAGAAACCACCCTAACTAAATACCAATTAGACTTATATTGATATTCATTAGGGCTTGATTTGATCAAATCGACTACTTATCGCCAATTAATACAAATCTAGACTTGATCAGTGGTTGCTCCCGAGCTTTTGCACTTTGATCGGTCTTATGAAATTGACTTTCAATCCCTTAACATGAGGGTGACTTGGTCAAAGAACCGACTACTTATCAATTAATTGACACAAATCAAAGCATGGTTAGGTGGTTGCTTTCGCACTTTGGCACCAGGTCACCTTGAAAGCAAAATCACATTTGAAATTTCTCATGACTAGTTGCATCAAAATGCTAGCTTGGCATTGACATCATTTCATGTAGCATAGGGATTATCTTGCTTGACTCCTTTCTAGGGTTAGCTCCAAAGGCGATTTCTAGGGTTCAACTCGGTCCCTATAGCAGTCACCGAGGTGTGGGGTCCACTGTCGGTGAAAAATGGTCACATGGGTGACTCATCGATAGGCTATGTTGTTAGATTCATCTACAAGGGACGCTGGTGGGTCCCATTTGTCGAGAAAATATAATCAAATGGCTGACCCATCAGGAGATTTTTCTCTCTCTGAAATCTCCCGAGGGTCAGCCACCTCGAATGAGTAGGAGGTGGTGGGGTATTTATACTCTTCACTTCATGCCCAACATTCCATTGTGGGACTAATGAATTCATTCCGGGGTTAAGCAGCGACCTCTTCTGATCAGTGGGCCATCTTTTCATTGCTTTCTCTCCTTCCCTCTTCTTATGATTTGTCATTAATCATCAATTTATTTTCATTTATTCATTTACTCATCCTTGAAATTTTTCAAGGGTAAACACATCTTTTCTAGCCCAGTACCTTCATTATTCACATCATCTGTTATTTGACACAATGATAATGGCCTCCTATTGCGGACAATGATATGGATTTCAGGCTCTGTTGGTTCACCTAGTTCCTTGGCGAGTTTGGCCAACGCATCTGCTTCACCGTTCACGGCCCTCGTGACCTTCTCGATGGACACGTACGGGATTTTCTTCATTAGTTCCATGGCTTTCTGGTGATATTGTATTAGTTCCGGCTTCAAAACCTTATATTCGCCAATTATTTGATTTATTATCAACTGTGAATCCCCAAAGATGCGCACAGCCTTGATTTCCAGCTCGAGTGATAGCTCTAGTCCGGCGATAAGTGCCTCATACTCTGCTTCATTATTTGTGCATGGCTCGGTTAAAGCCAGAGAATGTCGTATTATCCCGCCTTCCGGGGTTACGAAGACTAGTCCTGCGCCAGCCCGCACAGTTGGGACTCCCGGGCCCGCGATCGGCTTGATTGAAGAAGCACCATCAAAGTACATCTCCCATATAGGACTTCCTTCTTCAACATGTAGGGTTTCCTCATCAGGGAAGTCACATTTTAATGGGGAGTCATCTTGAATCGGATGTGCAGCCAGGAAATCCGCCAGCGCCGCCCCTTTATCGCCTTTTGCGGTGTATAGGTGATGTCGAACTCGGTAAGAATAATAGCCCACTTGGCCAGCCTCCCCGTCAGCATTGGCCGAGTCATCAGGTATTTAAGAGGGTCCACCTTGGATATTAGAATGATTTTATGGGCTAGCATGTAGTGCCTCAATTTCTTCACCGCGAAGATTAGGGCTAAACAATGCTTTTCAATCGGTGAATACCCATGTTCTGCCCCTACCATCATGCGACTTAAGTAATATAGCGCATTTTGATTACCATCCTGGTTTTCTTGTGCCAATAGGGCTCCCAAGGAATCCATCAGGGGCGGTTGTATATAGAATGAGTTCCTTCCGGGTACGGGCGCGCAATACCGGAGGGTTGAGTAGATATGCCTTGATTTCTTCAAAGGCTCGCCGGCACTCGCCATCCCACTTAAACGGTATATTCTTCTTAGTTAGCCGGGTGAAGGGTTGGATTTTACCCGATAGGTTGGCTATGAACCGCCTGATGTACGCCAATTGCCCTTGCAATGATCGCAATTGTTTTAAATTCTTTGGCGGGGATAGTTCAGTTATTGCTTTGATCTTGCCCGGGTCTATCTCAATTCCCCTGTGTCGTACCACAAACCCCAGAAATTTACCGGATGATACCATGAATGCGCATTTCAACGGGTTTAATTTGAGCGCATGTTCTCTCAGGCGGTTGAAAACGACCTCAAGATATTGGAGGTGTTCTTCATATGACATGGCTTTGATGACTAAATCGTCTACATAGCACTCAACTATCTTGTGGATTAGATCGTCGAATATTTTCGTCATCGCCCGTTGGTAGGTGGCACCTGCATTTTTCAGCCCAAACGGCATGACTTTGTAACAATATATGCCAATCGGCGTGCGGAAGGCCGTATGCCTCTCATCTTCTGGCGCCATTTTGATTTGATTATAACCCGCGTAACCGTCCATGAAGGAGAAGACTTCATAGGAGGATGTATGATCAATTATGATTTCGGGCCTTTGGGAGCGGAAATCATCTTTAGGGCACGCCTTGTTTAGGTCCCGAAAGTCCACGCAAATGCGACCGCCCATTTTTCTTCTTAACCAGGGACAATGCTAGCCACCCATTCTGGTGTCTCTTCTTCCCGTATGAAGCCTGCGTCGATGAGTTTCTTTGTTTCCTCCACGACCTTCTCTTCAAGTTCTATTCTCATTCGCCTCGGCGCTTGTTTAATCGGCTTGAAGGTTGGATCAATTTTTAAGTAATGAACCGCTACGTTGGGATCTAATCCAGGCATTTCTTTATAACTCCAAGCGAAGCAGTCCATGTAGCTTTTAAGGAATGTCTTCAACCTGTTAGCCACCTCTTCTGGCAATGACGCGCTTATGAAAGTTGGTCGTGGGTCTTCTTCCGTCCCTAAATTAATTTCAGCTAACTCATCGACCGTATTAGACTCCTTTTCTAACTGTTTCAAAGCATTTTTCAGGACCGAGGTATTGTCCTCTTCTGTTTCATTATCTGGCATTTCAACAGAAGTCATGCAGCAGCTCTCTTCCATACGGTACTCGTTGAGAGACCCCTCAAGACATCCGCGTCATCGCAGCTTATACCCTAATCCCCGGTGTATTTTATTTTACCATCCAGGCCCAGGACCTTATTCGCCGCCATTCCGAAGTTCATCGAAGCGCTTGGCCTCGGCCTTGGATATGTCTCTCGACATTTTGCCCTTTTGCCGGTTTATACAGTTCCTTTCCAAAGGGATGAGATGCAGCGTCATCGCCCGTTGCATTCTCCGATTCTTGTTCTATCACCCACTTCTTCCAAGCGTTGTGATCAGGGTTCTTCAGAGACTGGGTTGAATCGCTCTGATAGAAAATTATAGCCTTGTGGATGATAGTTTTCCCTTTGATGCGCTCTACCTTTGCCGGCACAACAAAGGTCTTTAGGGTTTGGATGTGGTTCACTTCCCTTGGCATGAGGTCTTTAAAATGCCTTTCGGGAACCGCATGATGATCTCTAAGCTGCCATCTCCTCTTCTATTTCAATATTCATGACCGAGTTGGAGCGGTAGATTTCTTTGATCGGCTTACGTCTCGCAACCTTAGGTTTGCTAGGTACGGGAGTATGCGAGATCGTGTAAGCCACCCCTTTGCCCTTGTTATTCAAGTTATGCGGAGCTGGGTCTTGTTGAAAGCTCTTCGGGAGTTGGATCGTCCCGTTTCTGTGCCCTTCTTCTATAAGGTCTTTGAATACCCAACATTCTTCAATTGTATGGCCCAATATGCGATGATAAGGGCAGAATTCTCCTTCACCGGCTCTTTCTATATCTGCGGGTCGTTTACAGGCGGGAAGTGTCAATCCGCTCTTTAAGGCCTGCTCAAATATCCGAGCTGTTTTATTTTTCAGGAAAGAGTATGGTTTACTCTTCTTGACCTTGAGGGTTTGCATGACGGTCAATTGCTTAGTTTTCATTTCTTTCCCCTTTGATTCATCTACTATTACAATTACCCGTTTGCCGCCATCGGGTGCTTGCTTTTCGGGGGTTCCGGAACGGGGTTCGCTCGTCACTTCTTTGAGTAGCTCGGAGTTATAGATCGCGGTTTGCAGGTTTTCAATCATTATCATGATTTCATTGTGTTGCACTTTAATATCCTGCATCACTTCCCATTGTTCAGACACCTCCCTCCTATTATTTTCAACTTGGTGCCTTATTTCGTCAATCGCATTCCAGACGCGACCTTCGAAATTTTCCCGCCATGAGCGTTCTTCATTCATAGGCCTCGGCCTAACCGGGTTATCCCTTCCGCTACCGGGTCCGTGTTGATCATAAATGACTCCTCACTTTCATTATCTGTTTCGGGCCCTTTATATGGCTTTTTGAGGATGTGATAGATGATCTCTTCGTCAGATTCTTCTTCCCAGGGTTGACGATCATGGTCAGATTCTTCTCCCGAGGTGATGTCGCCGAGTCATCGGACTCTTCGAGTCTTCCCCCGAAGTTGCCTCGTGATCGAATTTGAGGGGTGTTGGTAGGTTTAAAGTTGAAAATGACCTCCTCCTCGAATCACTTGACTTGATTTCGCTCGGCGTTATTTGGGCCTTATACGTAGCCACCTTTGTTTGAAGCGGAAGGTTGCTTCCTCACCTGACTTTCTTCCGGGTCTTTGGGCTCGAACACCTCGGGGTTTAATATTAAATTTGACCTCTTCTTCTTCTCCGGATGAGGTATCAAATTTAGGGCCTTTATTGAAGGGTTTCGACTCGCTTTTGTTATAGGCGGCTTGGCGCCACGGCGGATTTAGGCGAGAAAATGCGGCGTCATTGAATTTAATCTCATGCACCCCGAATGGTTTGACATCTCCGTCAATTCTCTTTTGTTTACCATTCTCAATATATTTCGGGCATTGGTGCAGAGAGTAGAGGTATGACGATTACTATGAAGCCACGGGCGACCCAAAGAACGCCCGATAAGAGGTTTCGGCGTCAATGACATAGAATTTAGTAGGCGCTTTTAGGCTTCCACATTGCGGGTTTAGGGTTATAGCTCCTGGGCCTTTTGGGAGTTTTGATTGAAGCCATGAATAATCACCTTTTCATCAGATAGATTCTTTACGTCTAAGGTGATGGTCTTCAGAGTTTTGAGCGGCATGATATTGATCGAAGACCCTGCGTCGACTAAGATGCGGCCAATCTTTTGCCCTCCACAATTTCCGGTAATGTATAGCGGGCGGTTGTGGTCGACGGTGCCTATTAGGAGGTCATCGTCCGTGAAATTTATGCAAGCGGCCCGCTTGGCGGTGAATAGGGCTTCCTGCATATTTTGCTCGATGAAATATGACTTGTATTTCTCGGGATCTTGCAAGGCTTGGACTAGTACCTCCCTCAGGTCTTGTGACATCATCAACGCGTCAAATATGCTTAATAGTGCTGGGATCTTACGCAGATGTGCCAACACGTTGTATTCTTCGCCGTCGACCGGTCCTTTTCGGGTTCTTGCTTAGGTTCTCGACCTCTTTACCTTTATTCAGGGCCTTATCCTTTCCTTTATCGGAATCCTTGGGAGCTTGTCTCTCGGGTATATAAGTCCGGACGGAGCACGGCTTTGCACTCTTCATTCTTGGTCCGCAGGTGCTTGCTTCTCCTTCGTCATTTGGGAAGAACATCTCCTCTAAAGTTGGCATATCTTCGTCGTGAGAAGAATATACCATGTTGCACGAAGCACCCCAGATCTCTTCGCTTTCTTCTTTATTTATTTCTTCATCTACGTCTTCTTTCCTTTGACCTAGGGTTAACTTCTCCCAGTCTTCTTTGGAGATGAAGTGTTGGAGAGTGATCGCCTCGGGACTGCCTTGCTCGCATTCTTCAATTTTATTCTTTCTGGACTTGTTGTTTCTATGCTTCTTTCTCTTCTTAAGAACCTGGTCTTGGCTCTGGTCCACCTTATAATATACCCTGGGTTTTGGTGGGACCACTGGCGTGATGTCGTCTTTCCATCTCATGCCAGGTTCTTTCTTAAGAGCTTTAAGCATTTTAATCGACTTCTTCGATAAGTGTGTAGTCCATTGTTCTTCCTGGTCTTCGTTTAACTGGCCCGGGATCTTCTCTTCCTCGTGAGAGATCATATTAGCCTGTTCATGGGCCGATGGGCTTTGCAAGAACCCTTTAGGTAAAGTAATTTCATCATTTTTGTACGCCTTTTCGACCCAATCTTTGAAGACCCAGCAATCTTCAATTGAGTGCCCTAGTACTCTGTGGTATGGGCAGAAGTTGGGTTCGTCCGATTTATCGGCATCTTCCGGACGTTTACTGGCCGGCAGGGTTAGACCGTTCTTCAGTGCCCCTCTGAAGATTTGGGCGACCTTATCTCTCCTGAAGGAGTACGGTTTAGATTTCTTTTGTTTGAGGGATTCAAAACTCCGTGAACTCCCTCCTGGATTGGGCCTGGGTCCTTTATTATAATTGTTGCCATTTGTGCCGCTGCTGCCGCTCTGAGTATCTGCGTTAGCGACCATCTTATCCTTTAACGAGGTGAATGCCACCTTGGTTTCAGCTCGGGCTCCTCGTTGCGGCCTATTGTTCATGAAGTTCGGCACGGTGTGCGGTGACATTCTTTCCATATTGGATACCGATCTGAGCAAGTCTTTGAATGTGTTGACCTTTGTCACACCAAGAAGCATGCCCATCCATCCGTCAATGTTTTTCATGATTAGGTTGACGGCCTCATCTTCAGTTAATGTGCGGTCGCATTTGATGCTGAGGTTCCGCCATCTATTAATAAAATCTGTCATTGACTCCCCTTTCTTGGGTTTAGTGCTCGCCAGATCGGCTATGTTTATTTTGTCAGACACCATGACAAATCGCGCCCTGAACGAGTCTGCCATCTCGTCCCAGGTCCTGATGCTGTTGTTTTCCAGCGAATAATACCATTGGAAAGCGGTTCCCACCAAGCTTTGAGAGAATTGTCTCAACAACAGTGCATCATTGCCGCCCGTATTGCCGCACGAGGCTACAAAATGGGCCAGGTGTTGCTCGGGATTTAGATCTTTATTGCCTTCCCCGGAGAAGGTCCTGAAGCGGGGGATCACATACCCTTTAGGATATTCTTCTAAGTCGTATATGGCGGGGTATGGATGTCCACAGCGAGTTTTTAACGGGAGGGATAGCGTATCCACCTCCGGCTATTTGCATTTCTTTGAGCAATCATGGCTTGAATCTCCTTCGGGATATTCCCGTTGGTTCACCTCCACTTCTATGGTTCTATGTGGATGGGGTTTAGAATTAACGAGTTGCTTTCCCTTATGATTGCTTTTGGTACTTGTGGACCCCCTTCTTGACGGAACTACCGACTTTGAAATTGGCGTCTTGTGATTCTTGCAATGACTTGACCGCCTTAATTAGTTCTTCGTTTTGTTTCGGCATGGTAGCGATTAGCTCTCGTTGCCTAATCAGCTCTTCGTCCCGTGCCTCGATGTGGCCTTTTAATATTTCCATCTCATCGATGGGCACTTCGGGACGTGTTTCGACGTCATCTTCATTGTCGAAGAAATCAGGGTTTTCGTTGTGGTATTCCCCTTCTCTGCTATTGCCCTCGGGGTTGACTCTCTTGGGAGGTCTCCCTTTTCTACCATTATTTTTGTTGGTATTGGTGACGTGAGCTTGATTAGGTGGGGACTGATCATCCTGGGTCATATTCACCTCAGCATCAGTATCTGGATCAGTATCGTAGCTTATACTGATGGTGTTGACTGAGAAGTGCTCTTCATAGCGAGCGGTTCTTCTCTTCTTCTTTGTTTGGTCGAGTGCGGTTATTTTCGGATGTTGAGTGGTATTCTCGAGCCTAACCTAGGTGAATACACTCTTCGACCTAGGCGGCTGAATACACTCTCGGGCGGAGCGTTAGAGTTGCCTGCCTTGCTGGGTTGGGCTTGAGATCGAGGTTTTGTTGGCTGGGAACCCTTTGGGACCCACACCTGCTGGACGCTAGGTGTTGCCTTTGATGTAAATCTCCTTGGGTGTGGAGTGGAGACAATGGCTTGCGGCTGAGCCATGCCTTGAGATTGATTGGGGCGGGAGACGTATTGTCTCGACCTAGCGTTCTTGACGCTCTTCCTCTGTTTGAGGGCCCTGTGAGCCTTGTAGATGGCTTCTGCAGGGGCTTGAGACTTGTCCTGGCGGCGCTGAGGCCTTTGAGTTGGGCGAGGTGTGGGCTTAGGCACCTCCCATGCCTGGCGGAGCTGGCCTGTGGCCGAGTTTTTAGCCACTATACGAAGTGCCGTGAATTTGTTGGAGACTGGGATAGCTGGCCTAGCCACCAGCTGGTTTTGGTATGCATCCAGGGCCCTCTTCCTGGACGCTTGAGAGTTACGGGTAGTTTGGGCTGCGGCCGTTGGGGCTGTCCTCTTGGACGGTCGCCTTCTCCTCTTTGGGGAGGTAATAGGAGAGGCCATGACGTTGTTGGAAATACCCTTAGGAGTTAGGGTAATTGAGTCCTCTTCCTCGTCCGGGATGGAGATCCGGACGGTTGCGGGAGTGAAGGTGGCCACTGGAGCTGGGCCGTAGACAGTAAGTTCTTGCGGGATAGTCCCGAAGAACATGAAGAGTTTGCCCTCTGGGCTCTGTGCAGGAGTGACAGTGTAAGGAGCAAGGTTGAAATTTCCGAAGTATGCCATTTCCTGCAAAAACAAAAATACTTGAAAATCATTAGTCATTTTTAGCACATAGAAGACCACTTGTATCTTTTAATTATTCTATTTGCTTCTCTCTTTCAAAGATAAGAGGAGAATCTAGGTCCCACCGGGCGTGCCAGATCCTGTGCGACCCTTTTTCGCGCGCCGCCGCACCGCCGCTGGGCGATGGGTTCGCGGAAGAAGGACACGGAGATCCCTCCCGAGCGTGCATCTGCTGGGTGTCGGCCGAGTCTGCCGTTTAGAGATATTTAGATGCACATTCAGGGGGTTTTTTAGTGATTGTGAGTTCTTGTAGATTCCGGTGGGCGCAAGCCCCCACCGTTAATTACCCTGGGCTACTAACCTCGAGGCACCTCTGGATCTTTGAAAGAGAGAAGCAAATAGTATAGTTAAAAGATGGTCAAGTGGTCATCTAGGTTCATAAAAAGGGGTCCATGGAAGACGAACCTACAAACAGATCGGTTCAGTCTTTATTTAACCCTACGGAAGACAAATCTACAAACAGATCGGTTTTGTCCTATGGAAGACGAACCTACAAACAGATCGGTTCAGTCTATGCCACCTCGAGATGTAACCTGGCTAGGTTAGTCTCTTCAGAGGGGCTTGAGGTGAGTCTACATACAGAACGACTCGACCTCCGTTGATCTAGAAGATAAACCTACAAACAGATCGGTTCAATCTTAACTAGTCAACAACCAATCACACAAAATACAACTCGAAGCGGCGAGCCGGTTGATCTTGAGGTTGGTGAATCAGGAGAAGGGTGGATATGGCCCACGTGTTTCTTCTCACTGATCTTCTAGATCATGAATTCGAAGCACTAAGCCGATTCATAAACCTAGGAAACACAATTACACACAATGTCAAACCTGAAGCACTGAGCCAGTTCAACACTGAGGCATGTGTTAGTGAAAGAACCTACCTACAGAACGGTTCACATTCACTATTTTGTGGATGAATCTACTTACAGAACGATTCAATCTCACAGTCTCGGGAAATGAACCAGGAGACGAACTTATCGACGGATGAGTTCAGTCTTGCTAGCTCAAATGGTCATGAATTACTTGTTCATGACACCGAGTCATTAAGATGTCACTTCTCTCGGACATCGTAATGTTCTTCTTCTTCAAAGTCGACATATCTCTCCATGCTGATGTCGTAGCTTCGATCATTCTTCAGTGAGCGTCAAGATGTTCTTGTCTCGACTAATCATTCTACATATTGCATTACTTGTGCAAAATTACTATATTGCCCTACACCCCTTGTGTGAGCGTATTCAATCATGAGTTACTTGCTCATGGCGTTGAGTCATTAAGATGTCACCTCTCTAGGACATCGTAATGTTCTTCTTCCTCAGAGTTGACATATATCTCCATGTTAACGTCGAAGATCTGGTTATTCTTCATCAAGTGTCAAGACGTTCTTGTCTTGACATATCTCCTCATGTTGCTATCGAAGCCTTAATCATTCTACATCAAGATGTTCCTGCCTCGACATATCTTACTATTCTTCATCAAGTGTCAAGATGTTCTTGTCTCGACATATCTTCTCATGTTGCTATCAAAGCCTTAATCATCCTACGTCGAGATGTTCTTGTCTCGACATATCTTCTCATGTTGTCGTTGCAACCTTGTTTATTCTTCGTCAAGATGTTCTTGTCCTGACTAATCGTTCTAAAGGTTATATCATGGGTGCAAACATTCTCATGTGGCTCTACACTCCTTTGTTTATGTTCAAAATGTACAAAGCCTTTTATATAATATCTTCCATTATCACCTCTATTACAAAAAATGATTCTATTCATTATTATTATTATTATTATTATTATATATTTTTTTATTATTATTATCATTATTTTCACTATATATATATTTTTATTTTTAAACTCTATTTATCTATGTAGAAAAAATTATTTACAAAAGTAATAAGAAAAAGGGGTTAGCTATTATTTATATTTTTGGGATTTTTATAATAACTAAAATAGTAGACTTTTATTTTTATTATTTCTAAACTCTATTTATTTTGTAGAAATCACTTACAAAATACTAGAAAATAAAATGGCAATAATTTTTATTTATATTTTCAAAATGTTTATAATAGCCAGAGTAATAGAATTTTATTATTATATTCTATTATGCATTATGTAGGAATTATTTACAAATCAAAAGATAGCTAACTATATTATTTATTATTATTATTTCTTTATTATTATTTTTTATTTTTTTTAAAATCCATAATAGCTAAAAAGAAATCATTACTAATATTCTATTTCATTTATTATACTATTCACTATATATTTTTCTATTATTTCTACTTATTATCCATAGAAAAATACAAGATTTTTTATTATTACTATTATTAGTTGAAAATTAGCCATAAGAGATGAAATTCATTATATTTTTATTACAACTATTATTTTTATTGCATTTTTATTCATCAAAAATATTTTTATTGTATATTTGTATAGAAATAACAAAAGAAATACAATTCATATTATAAAACTATATTATCATTCTTTATTATATAGAAAAATGTATTTTACTATTTATTACCATGGTAGTATATTTTTTGTATATTTTGTGCTATTTATTTTTATTATTCTTTTACAGAAAATATCAATATAATATTTATTATTATTCATATTTCTTTATTTATCAAAGAATATAGCTAATCTCATTATTTATTATGGCATATTACTATCATCATTATTATTTCATGGAAAATCACTTAAAAAAAATCACTAAACTATATCTAGTTATTATTTATGATTTTTATTTGTATTTTTGGAATTTTTATAGTACTTAAAATGACAAGTCAAAGCTAGGTCAAACATATCAATATAGGTAATGTCTTTTGCTTTTAAATTGTTTTAGCATGATTATATTTTCAAAACTGGAATATTATTGTATAGAAAAATAGTATGAAAAATAAGAAAATTTTAGAAACAAATTTGAGTTAATTTGGAGTTTAGGAACATTTTCAAATCATTTATTTACCCTATACTATTAGTATTCTGTTATTATTTAATTAATGGGTCTAATCTGGGCCTTTGGATCTGCTCCAAGATTGGCGCTCATCCTTCATTTAATTTCGTTCTTATTTGGGCATTGGATTCGCCTCAAGATTAAACTCTATGAGATGTAAGGCCCAGATTCATTACGGATCTTTATTTAAAAACATCACTTTATCCCAAGCGTCCGATCTCTTCAAGATCGCGCACGCGCGCGTCAATATCTCGTGCCGCCACGATTCTCTCGACTCTCCGATCAACCATAATCTTCAAGATTCGTGCTCTTGCGCGGCCGGCGATCGCGCCATCTCCCTCCGATCGGCGACCGTCCCAAAGTGTCGTCTTGCCATGAGGAGTTATTCTACGCGTCCGATTAATGATCTCGTGCGGTGGTTCTCAATAGATACCGTTATCAAATTGTCTCGGTGGTACATTTCTGCACCGAGATGATTCTAATATCAAATTCGATTTATTCATCGATCAATTCACACAATTTTCATGTTATATGGCATCGCCCTAGCTCCTTTAACAAGATAACATGGTCAATTTCATTTGAATTCATTCAAGAAGGCTATGGAGCTCAAGATTATTCGGTACCATTTGGTACCGACTCAAGATACGTTTGTAATCAACCTATACATGATATGCAAGCGATCTCAACATTCCTACATACTCCTAGACTTGCCTAAAGCGAATTATTGATGTATAAAGTGTTAATAATCCATGTATCTATGCTAATTGAGTGAAATACACGATCGGTACTGATATATTTATCAGTATACTAATTGATCTAATGGAATTAGTTAAATTCTTGAAATCAAATTTGTAAAATTCATTTATGCGATCATGAAACTTCTCAATTACTACCTGGATATAGTTTCAACTCCCACTATTGTGACAATTGCGAAAATAAAAGGAAAAAAATAAAAAAACAGTCTCAATTCACCCCATGGAATACCAGTATACTAATTCTACTCGATGAATCCATTAAACTCATGCAATTAAACTTGTGAAGGAGTTGAGAGGATTACGGGAACCCTTCAATCAACTTCCATCACCAACTCAAAATGAATTATAATTCCAAATCAAATACAAAATCGGGAGGGTTACAAAAACCCTTCAACCGATCACCAATTGATCTAATTTCAATGCATTACCCTCTATGCAAATGTTTATAGCTCTCAAAGAATCAAGAAATGAAAAGAACAGATGATAAAAGGAAAAGGAAGAATCAAATTCAGAAAGAAAAGGAAAGAATTACACTCTAATTCTATATCAATTACATTTGTAAATGAAAATCTTACTTATCCTTGGTTCTTGATAGGGATGACAAGAGTAATTGTGCTATTCCAACTCAATTCGGTCAAGATGCTTGAATTTTCTTCAATTGCCAAAAACCCGATTTCAATTAATTCTTCTCTTCTCTCTCTATCTTTTATTCTCTATTATTTTCACTCTCTCTCTCTCTCTCTCTTCTCGATTGCCCTTCTGTTTACCATCCAGAGTGTTTATATAGGCCTCTTGCTTAATTGCGATTGGTTAGGTGATTAATGGCCGGATTATGGTTTCTAAGCCAATCTTAGCCCTTGCTTCAATCTTAATTAACGGCCAAGATCTATTTGTGCTTCTTATCACTCAACAAACCGCCTCTAACTAATTCCTCATACGGAGTTAGTTATTCTTATTTTCCTTTTTACTCTTTTGCCACTCTCTCACATACTTCGGTCTCCCATTATTCCAGAGCTTTCTAGAACATTCTGAGAGTTCTAACATCCATCCCATACTCCTATAAATCAATTGAGTCAGTGTAGGGGTTCTGTTTAACACTTTAAATCCATTTTCCACTTCTAAGCCTTCAAATCGGGTCTCCATTGCCATCTTACCTTCCTTTCATTAATTCTTCCATTTGCAGTCTCTAAATTCATCATTTTAATTCTAGAACTCAATCCTTTACACTCCTATGATCAATAGCATGCTCCATCACCACTTCTCCATTACCAATTTCTACTCTAATGGTGATCGGTGGAACACCACTTAGAGCTTCCAAAGATACTTTTGTCTTTGCACTCAAACAAGATCGCCTAAGTAGTAGGAAGGTGTACAAGTGATCAATTTGTCTCCGCCTCTTCACAAAGGTTAGTCCCAATTTCAATTCCGCCAATTGCTTCAACCGATTACTCATTGTTTCTTTTCAATTTTCAAAATTGATCACTCGTACAAGCTTTAATCCATGTTACATAGCTCGTGTGAAGGAATTTTGAAGAAAGAAGTCGCATTCAACTCTATCCGACAATGGCGCCTTCTTCTCCATCGCGCGGAAGGAAGAGGAAGAGAGGAAGAAGGGAGAGGGGAGAGCGTCTACGGTGCACATGGCGCATGTGAACCGAAGCTCCCGGGAGAGACCCGTCGAGAGAGGACGGCGCAAGGTCCAGGTTTGTTCTTCCTTTTCTCTTTTGATTTAAATTTCGCTTCTTATTCGCATGAGACCGGTTCATGATCGTTGATATGCGCCTCGCCTCATTCTCTTACAAGTGGCCCCTTTGATCAAAGCATCTTATAGATAATCAAGCCGACATGGCGTATCGTGATAGGGTTAGATGTATGATTAAGCCGTGATTAGTCGGTAATTATTCCGATCGTGTCTTGATCTGTGGATGCCACATGGCACTAGGCAGGGTCCACTGTGCTGACTTTATCCAATAGGTAGCTGCCATGTGTAAATGAATAGGATTGTGTCTGCTGATGTGTATGGCCTGATGAATTGCCATGTGTCATGTGAATGTCAAGGTGGCTCTGTCACAGCTTGCCACGTGGCATGTTGGTGGGGCCCACATGTCAGTCATCTTGTAGTATGGTGGGGCCCACATGGCTGAGGTGGACCAATAAGGAAGTGCCATGTGGCACCCAGGTGTTGAGGTGGCTCACTCGCTCGCCGCCACTGTCATGTTCTTTTTTCGGGTGTGGATCACTTGCTTGCAGTCGCCAAGTGGCATGTGACCTCTGATGTGGCCTAATAGGGTCTGGCCACATATCCCTGGGGCAGTGTGACGTGGTCGAATGGTGGCCTGCCATGTGGCATAGTCGTGGGGCC
The DNA here is from genome assembly GCA_037127355.1 of Schoenoplectus tabernaemontani. Classification (NCBI taxonomy): domain Eukaryota; kingdom Viridiplantae; phylum Streptophyta; class Magnoliopsida; order Poales; family Cyperaceae; genus Schoenoplectus; species Schoenoplectus tabernaemontani. The sequence continues at coordinate 13,963,251 of CM073752.1, forward strand.
CAGCTGTCAGGTCTATAAGGGTGTGGGTCCCACTTTGAAATTTGAGGTGGACCAATGGGAGAGTGCCATGTGGCACTTCACGGTGAGTTGGCCCGATAGGATCTTTGACGCGTGTCATTAGTATATCTACTGGATTTTTGCATTTGTACCCTTTCCTGTCTCCAAGTTGTACCCAGCAGTGCACCTAACTCCAAGTTGTACCCAGATGAACCCTTGATTGAATCTCAGCCCTTGATCTTCCCTTTTAATCTGTTTTATCTTCCCTGAATTTATTCTGATAGCTCCACTTATCCAAAAATCATGAAAATTTCACCAAAAATCCCTAAAATCATGATGATCATCCCTGTAATTTTTAATTCCATTTTTACCCTTCCTTCTCTGAATTAAAAATTCTTTTATCAAATAAACCCTATTATTTCTTCTGAATTAATCCCAGATTTCATTTGTAGCTCTGTGTCTCTGCCAATTATCTCTCCTTTGCAGAAACCACCCTAACTAAATACCAATTAGACTTATATTGATATTCATTAGGGCTTGATCTGATCAACAATTGATTACATGTCAACAAGTTGATACAAATCTAGACTTGATAGATGGTTGCTCCCAGCTTTGGCACCTGATCAGTCTTGTGAAATTGACTTTCAATCCCTTAACATGAGGGTGACTTGGTCAAAGAACCGACTACTACTTATCGATAATTGACACAAATCAAAGCATGGTTAGGTGGTTGCTCATGTACTTTGGCACCAGGCACCGGTGAAAGCTTGAAAGCAAAAATCACATTTGGAATCTCTCATGACTAGTTGCATCAAAATGCTAGCTTGGCATTGACATCATTTCATGTAGCATAGGGATTATCTTGCTTCAGCCTCCTCTCTGGTTGGCTCCAAAGGCGATTTCTAGGGTTCAACTCGACTCCTATAATAGGTCACTGAGGTGTGGGGTCCACCTGTCAGTGAAAATGGTCATATGGTGACTCATCAGATAGGCTATGTTGTTAGATTCATCTACAAGGGACTGCCAGGTGGGTCCCACTTGTCAGAGAAAATATAATCAAATGGCTGACCCATCAAGAGATTTTCTCTCTCCTAAATCTCCCGAGGGTCAGCCACCTCGAATGAGTAGGAGGTGGTGGGGTATTTATATCCTCGTCTTTCACCCTAATATTTCATTGTGGGATTAATGGATTTGTTCCGGGATTAAGCAGCGACCTCTCCTGATTAGTGGGCCATCTTTCATTGCTTTCTCTTCTTCCCTCTTCTCATGATTTATCATTAATCATCAATTTTATTTTCATTTATTCATCTATTCATCCTTGAAATCTTTCAAGGGTAAACAATGATAATACTATCAATTAATTAATTAATTATATAAATAATGCTAGCAACTAATAACTAATTTATCATGTACATGCATGTGTTAGTTGGAGATAGAAATACATCTAACAACTAGTTAATTAAAGCTAATTTAGAGATGAAAGTTAAAAATATAACTTAGAGAAGGGCGCAACTAGCTGGTTGAGGGAAAAGAGATGGTTGTTGGTTGCTGATCAATTAATAATCTAATTAGAAATTAACTAATTTAATAAATATACCAATTAAAATCTAATTTAGAGATAAACAAATATACCTCAGATCATAAGCTGGTTGACAAAGAGAGAAACCTAATCGAATGAGCTGATGGCGGCCACAGAGATGTACTTGGATATATTATTTGCGCATGAACCTTTACTAACGATTTTTTATTAATAATCATTAGTAAAACCCAGCACAAAAAGCTTTCCTAACGGTTTTCTATTAATAACCATTAGTAAACCCAACGCAAAAACCTTTGCTAATGGTTTTTCATTAAAAACCGTTAGGAAAGCTTTTGCGCTAGGTTTTGCTAACGGTTATTAATAAAAATATTATTAGTAAAGGTTATCGATAATTTTTTTATACTTTCTGACACGTTTTTGCAATATTTTTTTCTTCCAAACCGTTATAAAATAGTTGAACTTATTTTTCAAACTGCCACCGCCCAATGTTACTAATGGTTTTTACTAAAAATTGTTGGTAAATTGATATTAATAAATGTGTTATGTTGTAGTGTTCTCTTATGTCCATGTATAAAAATGTGTTATGTCAAAAATCGATCGTTCAATATGTTTACTTTTATTTGTGATGGCAATGGACTGCATTTCTAATATTGTACTCATTTTTCTCTAGACTTTTTTTGTCAAACCATGAAATTTAAACTGAACGATAATAAGGATAATTATGATGTAACACGAATTAATATATACATCGTGAACCGATGATTTAAAGAACTTTATAATTAAACGAATAAATAAGTAAAACTAACCGAAATTGACGATAACAAATTATAATTCTCTGTAAATGAAGACGTAAGAAAATTAGTAAATGAAAACCCAAATTCAAATAAGCTAAAATGGTTAGACAAATAACTAAACCAATAGAAACAAATATGAACGGGATTAACGATACTAATTAAGTCGGAATAAAATAAGTCAGAAAGCTAAATTTGACCCATCACACCCATGGCCTCACCACACCAGTGCTAGAGTTGCAGGCCACAGAAAATCGTCAACCTGTTTCCTTCTCTCTCTCATTTAATGGGACATTAATGTGTCCCCCACCCTTTCTCTCTCCCATTTCCGTCTCTCTCTCTCTCTCGTCGTTTCAATCCCCTCACCCATTCCGCCTCTCTCTGGTTCACATTCTCTCTCTCTCTCTGTCTCGCGACAGACTACCCTATCTCCCTCATCATCACCTCCGCCGAACCCCCTTCGCCCCGGCGTCTTTTTCCCTGGTTTCGCGAGACCACCTCGAACCGGTGTCCTCTTCTTCCCGTTTTTCCCCCTTTCGCATCATTTCACCTCTGCGAGATATCCCTTCCGAGGGCGACTCGCTAGCCCCTCTCTCTATTGTCTCACCCTGTTAACCTAGGGCTTGTCCCTTCGGCCCCTGACCGATTTACTTCGCTGAGCCCTGTGCCAGCAGACCTAGTCCCTAAACGGTCCTATCGCTTGACGGTTGACACCGTTTTCTGGCCTACCACCCCCTGTTCCGAGGCCTGCCGACTCCCTCCCTATAAAAAGGCGACTCCAAGCCGCCCCTGCTCCCCTCACTGTTGCCTTCTCATGTGTTGAGATCTCTGATTTTCTTTTGTTTCTAAACTGATAAGAACGGTTCTTGAATAAGCTGAATTTGGGGAGGGGAAGGTGGCCGGAGTCGTTTTGGGAGGTGGAGTTGCTCGGACCCGCATACCCCCCTCTTGGCTACCTACTTTCTGCTAGTGTGCCGCCTATTGGGCCACTGTTCCTGGTAAAAACTCTAGTCAAAATTAATTTCTGTGATTGTGCGTGGTTGTTAATGAGTGTGCATGCTATGACTGTTGGTTTATTTCGGGGATCTGTGGGATGTGTGCTATCTTGTTGATTCTGCTTGCTTGCTTGTAAATTGGTGTAGTGTGGGTATGGGTAAGGTCCCTGGTACACTGGTACCGACTGGTACCAGTGATGCAGGCGCTGCCTTGGACCCCTGGCTTATGATGGTAAATGCTTGCTCTGTGATACCCCTTTCTTTTTGCCTTTCTAGCCTGTTACTGGTAAGGCTTGTCCCTGATTTGAATACTGGTATATTATTGTTAAAAGGGGTTGGTGTTTTTCCTCGGGTCTGTCAACACTGGGCGATTGATTTGTTAGGTGGTTGGTTTCTTATTGAACCCCTGGTACCCTTGACTCCCCTTTTTGAATGCCTGTCTGATTTAATTTGGATTATTGTTATGTGTTGGTTCCTATGTGCTTGCTTGACACTTGCTGGTTCTGTTGTTGGGTTTCTGATTTGTGCTGTTCTGGACTCGTTAGTGAGATATCTGCCTTGTGGGTTACCTTATGGGTATGCCATTGGCTAGTTGGTTTTTCTGGTAAAAATGTTTGATTCGTTTCGGGTGCTTTGTTGGTTGTAAGGCTCTATGCCGATTTATGTAGGGTATACCCCTTGTTCTGGCACTGTCCCTATTTTTGGTCCTTGGTACACTGGTACCAAATGGTACCAGTGAAGCGAGGGTCGTCTCTCTCCCTCTCCCTTGTTGCTTTTTCGACACTGGTATGTTAGATTTCCCGACCTATTGACTGAGACCCTGGTCTGTGCTGTGTCATGCTTGATTTATTTCCCTTGTGACTTGAGACAGAGCCTATTTTGTGGGTACTGGTGCTGACTTATGTCCTGTGACTTGGTTGGACTTGCTTGATCCGTGGAAATATAGTTTTCTTTGTGTAGGTGGCAGAACTATTTGAATAAATGTGTTTGGGCTCAAGATTCAGAATATAGGATTTACTAAAATGGACCTTAAATTAAAAATTTAGACTTTTTTTTTTAGAAAAGCTTAGGCCCAATTTTATTAATCAAGGAGAAATTAATTTAAAACTAAATTAGTTAATTATTCCATTGGGCTGAAAAACAAATCATAATTCATTTTACACTTAAATAGGATTAATATTAAAAATAATGGAGGCCCAATGATTGAAAAGTCTCAAGATAATTAAAATGATTAACTTCAAAAGGTGATTAACTAATTGGAGGCCGCCCCGAAAGGTTGGCGGTATCCATGGACTAAAACGTAAACTTAAATATTCGGGAAATGATTATATTCCCTGACTGCCCCCGATTCGGGATATCGGTGCATTGGCACCAATGATTTGGTAGTCAGCGTATGATCCCGAACATTAAAACACCAACACATATTAATATAATAACTTTCTTATTTTGTTTTTGTTTATTCATTTTTCTTTATTTTATTTTATTTATTTCTTTTTAACCCTTTTTATTTTACTTTTAATTTTAAAATTTTTTTTCTAACTTATAAAACCTAATAATCAATTTATCTACTAAAAACAAGAACAATATTAATTATATAATATTATATATTAATCAATTTCTCTATTTCTAACAAATTAATTATCCTAATTATAATCAAGTCAATTAAGGATAACATTAAGTTAATTTATTTAATTTAAGTAAATTGAATTAGTTACGTTACTCAAATAAATATAATCTCTAAATTATAAAAAAATAATACTAGTATAACTAAAATAAAACATAATCAATTAATAGATTATAAATAATTAAGAGTTATAAAATAATAACTTAAATTATAATAATAATTTAGATTCTTAAACTATATATATATTAATCAATTTCTCTATTTTAAATTAATTGGGTTAGAAATTAAATCCGTAAACTTGAAAACTAAAATGAAGATTAAATGTATAAAAATGATCTAGAACGATAAACATAGGTTAACAAAATCAGTATGCGAACAACGGAAATTCCCTAAGATCAGTTACGATGCAAATAGAATATCACGAAATTTACAAGAAAAGACGATAAAACCCGAAACAACCGTGTAATTAATTATCGATCTAATTTAGTTGGTAATTGTTGAGTAAATCAAGTAAAACTAATAAACATCTAATTTAAATTAATTAGGTGATACAAATCGACTCGGATCCTCTCATGAGTACGAGGTCGTTCCCGACCCGACGACGCGGACACCGACCCCGAGGCCGGTGTTCTACCTCCGGAGTAGAGCGACTCTGCGATCCTCGCCAGCACTCTCAGGTACGGTTTCCTGGGATTCATCTTCTTTCTTCAGAATTAGGAACCCAAACCGAAAATAAAATGTTTTTAAAATAAATCTGAATTGCGGTGTTTTTGTCCAAATTTAACTAGATGACTGAATCTGACCTGTCATTTGCATCCGGTAAATTGACCAGCATATTTGAGACATACCCGCATTTACATGTCATATCATGTCATATTGCACGTAGACAGGATAGGAGTAGGATCCGGGAAATAGTCCCGAGATAGGATCAGATAGAATTAAATAATTCAAGTTGTAGATTATAATTATTAGGAAAATATTATTACTATCACTAATTATCAATTAAGTCGTAGTTAATCATGCATTAAATGCATGGGAGCCGAGAGGCGGACCGGTAATTTCCAGCCTAAGTTGCCTTGCATAACTGCACTATTGTGGTTACGTACGGTGACCCATAGGCCCGTGGGACCCACCGGTCTGTATATGTATTGCGCATCTGTGCCTGTCGGATTATCCACCGATCCCGTCATTTGGCGGTTTCGGCTGTGTCGGAGTGTTTTTCTTTGATCAATATTATATTTTTATTATTCTTAATATGATTAAATTTTTAATCCAAATTTGAGCGTTTTAGGATACCGTGTACTTCAGTGTTTAGTGTGGGCGGCCATATCCGAGACTGGAATCTAGTTCGTGATATTATATTATTATATTTATCCGGCGTATTTAGGATCCTAATATTGTCCGAAGGGCTTTCTCCTTTGGCCCGTAGTTGGTACAGAGAAAGTCGGGATGCGGTCCACTGGCCTTAGTGGGTACAGTGTAGGCTCCCATTTGTTATATTTCGTTTTGATACTTTTACGGATGCGGTCCTCCGACCCTTGGTTGGTACAAAGTGTAGGCTCCCATTTGATTTCGATTTGTTAATTCACGAGTAGTTATCTCCTTCTGCGATATGGCAACTGAAGACATAATTATCCACTTGCTTTTATTTTGTAAGGTGAATTACCAGATTTAGCAGACCAGAGTACGTGCTTATGCACGCTCACTCTCCTAGGGCGTTATCGCCTCGGGAGCCCGAATTGCCGTTTATGTGGCATTGGCGCCGCATAAACATAAAGTCCTAAGTTCGTAAGTTGGGTCGTTTGGTGGCGCCCGCTGTGCAAGGCCCAAGTTCGTAAGTGGGACGCTGGTGGCGCCCGCTTGGGATAAATCCGGTGATTTGCAAATTGGGATATTTATTTCGGGTGTTTGTTTTCTCGTACCTTATATTTTATATTATATTACTATTTCCACAGATTTTCTCTTTTGGGTTATTGTCATTTCATGTCATTCATGTAGAGATTTTCTCGAAATATATAAAATAATAATACATTAACATATATTAAAATAAATAAATTGCATTTAAATCCCAGATCGGTATTTGGGTCCGATCTAGGAAAGAAGATCAAATCTTAAGGTCGGATCTAAATCCGCATCGAGTAATTTTTAAAATTTACTCACGTTTCCACGGTGGTTGTGGGATCCAGGTTTACAGGTATGGGCTCGAGTTTTGATGAGAGTGCTAGGACCAGCAGTCCTGCGCGATATCAGAGGTGCTTCGCCGCATCAGCACAGTGAGGCGGGTAGTTGATTAGGGCTTATCGGGCATCGGGTTTTTGGTTTCTTTCTTTGGGCTTTATTTGAGAGATTTTGCTACCCATTCCGATGGAGTTAGCCCCGCCGGTGTCTGGCGTTGTATTTATCTGTATATTCTGGACTGTTTTGTTTTGTATTATTGTTATTATTTTGTTTATTCTGGGATTTTCTTTATTTTTTTTTATTCACTTAGCCTTTCGTATGCACGTCTCATCGTGCGTACGTGGCGGGATATTAGCACCCCTAATCCGTTCAATTTATTTCTGGGGTGTGACAGTTTTTTTTTTCAATCTTTGTGTTAGATGCGCAGAGGTGACGTTGAGAAAAATACCAATCAAATATAATTGTTTCTGCCCCGTATAACCTCTGATAACATTCTTTGGGTCGTTTGAAGTTTGAACTAGAGGAGTTAACATTTCTTGTTCTATATTTAACAAATAGATGGTGATTTATGAGAACTACACTTTTCTTGATCGATTTCTAAGTTGCCAGAATACGAGACAACTAATTCGGCATTAACATATAAATCTTAGCATGTCTTGATGATAAAGATTTCTAACCTCATTAATATATATAAAACGAACGAAAATGAAAAGACCCCCAAAAGTAAGAAAGAAAAAGAAAGATGCCAATAGAAAACTAGCAAATTAGCAAGCACACTATAGACAATTGCTCTAGTGGTATTAACACGGTGCAAACTCAGCTCCGCCATGCTGATGTGGCAACCAGATCCTTTCCATGCCAGCTCAGCACCAAGGACGCATCTCTCCTCGCCATGTGGTAGCCATCAACAGAAGAACCACGGACAAGCCACTCTGCTTGTGAGATGGCATTCTGACTGAATCCAGCTGGTGTCAACCTGGCCCGGGTGAGCATGTCCTGAAAAGGTTCCAACTGGCCATACCAAGACGTAACCACATCAGAAATTTTTGGTCGAAAAATACCCCATTCAATCCTTCTTACCGCATCATCACCCATGCCACCACATGCAGCTGCAGCTTCAATTGACTCGATTAAACTGCCATAGAACTCTAGCCCTGATGCAACACTCTGTGACAGTGATGTATGGTTGAAGCAGTCCGTATCCACAGACACGACTACTCGAGGCACAGCACATTGGAGAAAATGCTGAAGCAACTTATAAGGTTCAGTGGCGCTGGTTTTGAGGCATATCTTAGCCGGGGAAAGGACTACTGCCACAGGCTCTCCTGGTATAAGGTGAACTCGGCCAAGTGCATGAAATCCGATACCAGAAACACAGACAATATCAACTGAGAAGCGGAGCCCAAGGCTTTGGGCAAAATCACAGAGGTTCTCTGCAGCCAGCATAGTCTCAGGAGTTTTATTTTGGACAACAGCAGTTAGACGGATTGCGGGTGGCAGCACCCGTGCTAAGCAGCTCCTTGCAGCAACTGCCTGGGAGAAGGATGACCACTGACCGCCTAGGCCAAGGTCAAAGTCAATAACATGGATGGAAGGAGGTGGTTGTCCAATGGTGTCAAGTGCTTCGAGGATACTTTGGTTTGCAGTGAAGCTAGCAAACCGGGGGATAGGTGAGAGGACAGAAAAAAGCCTCTGAGCATTAACGCGGCAGACGACATCAACTGCTGAGAGTGGCGACTGAGTGGGCGGTTGGTCGTGTAAGGAGAGGCCTGACAAAAGAGCCTCTTTGAAGTAAAAAGCAGCACGGTGTATCGGCACACCAGAGGGCTCAGGGAGATACTGGTTAAGCCGTGCCAGAAACTGGTGTGCTGACTGGATATCTCCAGTCTCGATAAGATGCGTTGCTTGGACTAGTAGTTCCAGATGGTCGTATTCGTGTGGTAAGGATGTGATCTGAGGCTGGAAATGATCCAACAGATCGTCGGGGAAGTTGAACTGATAAGGTTTCCGTGGAGGCGAAAGGTTGTCCTTTTCATACAAGAGCCAGGAAAGTGTGTCTGGTTCATCAACTGGATTTGAAGGTGCGATGATGTGGCACGGGTCACTGGTGGTGGCTGACAAGGCAGAGGCCGGGCTGGAAGTGGCGCGAGGGTCAAGGACAGATGTCGGCTCGTAGCTGAGAGGAGATGGGAAGGGAGCGGTAGTGTTGTTGTTACTTGTTTTGGTTGACTTCATGTGCTTCTGGTAAAATTGATTTCTTCTTTTCTCACCCTATCTTTGCCCTTGATGCAATTTGCTTCTGATGGTATGTGTTGAGAAATGAGAAGGGAAGGGTAGAGGCGTGGTTGTGGTTGCCGGGGGAATTAAATAGGGATGGATGCATAGCATCATCATGATATGATGCTATGGCCATATGTAAAGCGAGATGATACCATGGAAGGCACGAGTCAAAAGGGCTCTTTTAGCAAGTTTGGCTTCATGAGGAAGCCTTCGGTTTCTGACCTTTACAGAGGTATCGGATAGTGGAGTTTGATACATATGTCTGCTTTTAATCTCAGTTTTAAATAAATTTTGTAATTTTTATGTCTATTTCACCATCTTATTTATGGACTCAGAGTTTGTCAGACCCCTATGTGCCTGCCGATATGGTTCATTTTATGACCAATACTTCAGCTTAAATATACAAAGCCACCAATTACAGCTTTTTCTTTGTATCAACATCCTACAAATGTGAACTCAGTTTATTAATTTCTATTTCACTTTTATTTAGAAGCCATAATTAATTTAAAAGCGCACTTTGCACTTAAATTTGCATATTCTTGTTCATCCGGGGAGACTAACTAATTAATAGTATGTGCTTTTAGTTACTGTGTAATAGGATAAAGAGTATGCATTGTAATCAGTTCTTCCAACATTATTAGCAGAATGTACCCCAAAATTATCCGAATATGCATATGCAAGTAGAAAGATTAAATAACTATTATGTAAGATTCGTCACGAAATTATGAGCGGACGAAAATCCTTCAAAGCAAGGGGCGGATGCAGCATGGGTCAGCGGGGCAGCTGCCTTCTGAAATTTGAAAATCAGTATTTTTCAGTAATGCTTTCGGTAATTTGTCCCTCCTCGAAAATTTTTTTTGCCCCTGATTAATTTTATTGAGAAATAATCATACATAATGAAATAATTATGTAAAGATATCAAAATATAAAGTTCCGTAGACGAAAACTTTCTTCATCAACTTGATTATTTATTACTTTGAGTTTTATTTTTGTTGTTATTTTTAATGAGTTTTGCTTCAATGAGGACAAGTTTTTTAAACCATCCGATAATTTTAATCACACGGTCCAAAACAGATTTACAACCGGTTACCAAGGGGTACAGCCGGTTATCCAAATGTGCAGCCGGTCACCCAAAAATTAAAAAAAGAGAGGATATTTTCGTCCTTAGAAAAAAGCACAATGTTGAATCTCCATTTCATTTTGTCTCCGTGCAGAGGAGAAAAAAAGGAGAGGAAGGCTATTGCAACTCTCTCCCATGTCTCATCTCCTGTCCCCCTCGACAGTTTCTCCCTTCTTAATCTAATGGCAACGCTCGAATCCGGCGATTTGATGGCGCTCGATCGGACAACAACGCTCTCCTCGCTAGGTCAGCCTCAAGCTTACGAAACACCGGTGAAACCCCAACTTCGGTACTGAGCTCAGCCCATGAGACTCCCTCCGCGCCTGCTTCCTCTCAGTCTGTGCGCCTCAACCCGTGCCTCCTTCCTCTCAGTCTCTCCTCCATATCTCCTCCGACAGAGCACTCCATTTTGGTACTAGCAGTCTCTTTTTCTTGATGCGATTATTATTATTGGCCTCTTTGCCGTGCAAATAAGTAGTGCTGCATTTCGTTTTTGTTGCCCCTCTCCTCTCCCAGGGACTTAGCCCTCTCTTTCTTGTATGTTTTGGCAGCCTTGCAATTGCAGTTTTATCCTACCCTTCGCTATTTCATTTGAAAGGTATGCATCGGTGTCCTAGGAGCTCTTACATTTAATTCTTAAATATGTGAATTTTCTTCTTTTTTTTTTTCCTTTTTTTTTTAATCTGAGGCCTTCCTTTCAAAATAATTTCAGCATAGAAACTATTTAAACATTGTTCTCTAATTTTTGTTTCACCTTTTCTTCTAGGAAGAAATGACCAGCTCGATTGAGACCAAATTCACTATTTTTTTTAGATTTTAACTGATTTTTTTTTTTTTGCAAAATCTTATGCGATGCAGGGAGGAGCACAACGTAGCGGAGAGGAGCGAACTGGACTTTGGGTGCGATGAATGACCTTGATTTTCTCCGTTAATGGTGAGGAGCGAGCAGAGAGGAGATAAATGACCTTGATTTTCTCCGTTAATGGTGACGATTACCATTTTTTGCCTTTCTTTCCTTTTGTTTCTGTGCAATGGAGAAAAAGGAGATGAATTTCGTTTCTATGCAGTGGAGAAAAAAAAAGGAGAGGAAGAATATGCGTGACAAGAGAGTATATGACCGGTTAACCGGTTGACATATGAAATTTCATTTTTGTCCTTCTATTATTTTTGAACCGCAGGTCCTCATTGAAGCAGCTCTCAATTTTATATTATAAAATGTTATTATTTTAATAAATCTTTATTTGGTAAGAATATATATTAAATTATTAATTTTTTATTTAGTACCCAATTAGTTAATGGATTCGAACTCAATAAGTTATTACAATCCGATAATTATCTCCCGAATCAAAATCCTACATCCGCTCCTATTCAAAGCTAAACTGCATATGCAGCATACATTATCAGAAGGTACAATTCTTACTAGCCTGACCCCACGAGGTTTCTTCCTGGTAGTCTCCAAGTTATCTTTATAATTATTCTACAAAATGCATATTATGCAAGGTCTCTTAACTTTATTTGCTTTCCATAATCACAGTCCTTTCTAAGAGGAGTTCTCGGCAATTCGAATCTGATCAGGCTTTACCTTTTGTGATCCAGAAGCTTGCCTTCCTGCTCTCACAACCGTGCGTGTAAGAACCGCGTCTTAAATCCCCAATGTTTTTTATCTGTGCATAAAGATATACTTAGAATATAATCAATGGCAGATAGAGGTGGAAAGAAACAGGATGAGCATATTTATGGGCACATGTTATTCCCCTATTAATATTGGAGATCACTGTTACAAAAGATGATTGTTTTTTTTTTTGTTGAATGGAAGCTTTTAAAAATTGTTGATGGGCCATAGATTAATTGAAGAATCAATTCTTGAGCTTTTGATGACAGATATCCTAATCACTTTTCTTAGTCACATTGCTTTGCTTCAGATAGATCTAGTAAGGTACTGGGCTTCAACATGAAGCTATTCAGAGAGCTTTTGCTATGACCCATGTTTTTTTCAGCAATGCAAAAGTGTCTGCATAATCAATCGTTTTTTATTAATTCGCCAAGGAGTAAGGAGGTCGCACAGAACGCTCAATATCTAACTTAAAAAAGGCTAAGCATATTCTTTTGCATATTCTGCTAAAATTAATTAAATTAGGAAAACTTTAGTTGAGAACAACAAGCTAATGTTGCTTGTGAAAATTTCACTCCAACTTGTTGATTAATTTAAAATGCTTCAATTTGGGTCAAATAAGGATGGAATTTGTTGGAATGAAGTCTGCGGTGCTGATAACCACTGAAAAGAACTTTCTCAAAAACAAGAAAGATGCTATGAACAAAAAGCGAATGCATATTATTTGTAAAAATTGATATGTTCGCCTAAGTACATACTAACATACGTAATAGTTTCTTAATTTTTCCTTTCTGACTGAAAACATACTTGTCTACTTTATTGTGTTGAAAATTTTCAGCATCAGAATTTTGTTTGCGTATTTAATGCTGACGTATAGAAGACTCGCAGGAAATTATGATACCATGAATTAGTAGGGATTGAATGGACAGAGATTAATTAAAAAAAAATTGGAGCGCAGGGGAATATATTCCATAAGCTATAGCCGTCAGTGTGTTGTACAAGCTGAAAAGGAATCGCTAAGTGCTTGCTTTCACCTCTATGATTGATTAGTACAATGCATCCATCAAGCATGAATAAATGGGGTACATCTACAGTGGTCGACAAGATCAAGTTATGTGAACCGTGTAGCAGTGATCCATGGAATGCCACGTCGGAAGGTCGAAAGGGCTTGGTCGGGCTAAATTAATGTTCCAGCGCAAATAAAATTCATACCACAAACCAATAAGAATTTTTGCAGTTTTTTTAGTAAATAAAAAAGAAAAATATAGCAAATAGCATGATTCCTTTTTTTTACGGATGGTAACCAGACCCGAGTTTCAAACTCGGTCTAGGGAGCTGGACCCGAATTTTTTTTTCTGTTAAGTTAGTTATTATGTTATATGAAATTGTGTTATGTAAATGATTATTATGTTATATGAAATTATGTTGTATAAATGATTATTATGTTATATGAAATTATTTTTTTATATGAAAATAATTATTATTATTTTTGCTGTTAATGATTTAAAAATTGTTATGTTATATGAAAATTTTATAAGAAGTTAATGTAAAAAACATAAATAAGAAAAACTAAATTTGAAACCATAAATGAGAAAATAAAAGTAGATATATGAACAAAAGACATATAAAGAACAGTCTAAAAAATACATCAACACCTACGAAACATCCTTCGAATGAGAGACGGATTGTATGTGTCTCTCGGCCGAATTTCACGGCGAGGGCGCTCGTGTCTTGCGTCTGACGGTGCCTGCTTCTCGGGCACTCGGGTGGAAGGACCAGGAGTGTCATACGATGATGCGCGCGAAGCATCATATTGAGTACTAGAGGTCCCAGCACCTGGATCGATGCTCATCTGACTCATCAGCTGAGAGTACGATATGAAATCTCCCTGGAATAAGTCGAACTCATCAGTCATCGGTTCCGACGTCGGGTCAAGTGGGCCGCTGATCAGACGGTTATCGGCGGAGATATCGATGTCCTTAGAATCCGTCAGAAGACCTGTACGAGTAAATTACACATATTTACATGAAATAAATTATCAAAAATCAGTTAAATTAAAAATACCTACAAGTTAAAATTAAAAATTTAAATATTGACCTGCAGAAGCAAGCATCGCGGTGAAAATATGTGGATGACCTAAATCACCCATCAAATGCTTTATCTGGCGTAATTCATGCTTGCCAAACCTTGAATGCTCGGTCATCGTAAGCCAACCAATGGCGGTGGTTGTATTCTTCACCAAACAGAACATCTGCATATACATTTTTTTATTTTATAGCACAAGTTATGTGAAGAGTTTAATTAAGAAAAAAATAGATTGGTTAAATGCTAACAGCTCGGGCAGTCTGGTGTGAATGTGGTACGTACGATAACTTATCCACAGGCTCCTCGGGGTGCGATAACGACTGGCTCAAGTGCTCGTTAGTGTCCATGTCGTACCATATTGTAGTCATCCCTCTCTTGTAGTACCACCCCCATGTACGTGTAGTGCTGGGCATAGTCGTACGATCGTGACTCTGTTATAATTAACTATATTTACTATATTTCAATTCTCAACCAAATCAAACTATATTAATTATATTTCAATTCTCATTATAATTATACTAACTAAATCTAACAAAATTACTAATTTTCATAAATTCAGATTTAAATTGAAAATCGAAAATTACCTTCGAAATGACGACCAAATAGACAGATTGATGGGTTTTTCCGACTCTCCTCCTAATGATAAAAAATTTCGCGTAAACAGTTTACAAATTGGAACAAAAATGGGCTAGATCTATAAAAATCGGGAATTATTTTTTTATTTTTGAAAGGGAAGAAGGCAGTGGGGAAGAAGAGTGGGGAGAGAGACGCGGGAGAGGAGGGCTGTCGGATTTTCGCGAAAAAAAGGGGCCGGACCTGAGTTTTGAACTCCGTCCAAGAGCCCGGACCCAAGTTCAAAACTCGGATCAGGCTAGGGGCGCAAAACGCAGGGAGCAGGGGCTATTTCGCTATTTTTTTATTTACTACAAAAAAAATCTGATTTATGCCTCTCGGCTCAAAAATATATTTTTTAGCATATAAGCTTTATTATATACTTGTTTCAATTAGACATGCCCGTAAACATCATTTTTTATAACTGTTACTAACAATAATTTATTTATTTATTGATATGTATTAATATATTGGGGAGGGATGCTTAATAATTTTCACGGTGGATTTTTAAATAACTATAAAATAATCTTAAAAATAGATTTTTTTTTATAGATATATTATTTTACTTATAGATTAATGAGGTTTCAAATTTTATGTAATTTCATTATCATTTGATAGACTATCAAAGACCATTAAAATTTTATATATCTTTCAACAATTTTTGATGGAGTATCGAACGATAATGAAATAGTATAAAATTTGAAATATTACTAATCTACAAGTAAAATAACAAAACTATATATATATTTTTTCTATTTTTAAGGTTTTTTGAATATTTATTTAAAAGTTAATTGTCAAGATTGTCAAAATAACCCATTGTCAAGTGATCCCTCCCTAATATATTTAAGTTTGCTGAAAACAAAGACCAAGCAAAGAAGAACAATTCACCTCATTAAGCCAAAGAAAGCAACAAAAAGAAAGCAAGTATTACATAGAGAACGGCAACTCCCACAATTACTAAGTGGTCCTCCACTCCTCCTAGATGCAAACATCAAAGAAATCTTGTGCAATCCAAGTTGTGAAAACCATAGCCCATACAGCCGAAAAAGAAAACAAAAATTTACGATACAGTTAGCAGAAAAAAAATGAATTACAGCTGATAACATCAAACTAATAATGAATATTTCTCAAATTACTAGTACACTACAAATCTTCAATTGAGCACTTCCAATTCATACTATATGTACATGAAACTAACGTTTCTTTGCAAGTGGACGTTACGAGACAACTAAAGTACATTGGACCCAGAGCCTACTCAAGCCCCAATTCTGTAATTGCCGGGAGGTAAATAAAAGTGGATTTAAGAAAGGCCACCAAAAATAATCCAAACACCGAATATTACAGCCTGAGTTCTTGAGTTTTTGCATCCAGACTGCTTGCACTTCCTAATATTTGCAATCAACCTACTCAAGCCCTGATTCTGTGAAAAAATGAAAGTCAAAAGAAGTTTTGATTCCAACATCCCAAATTAAATAACATGGCCAAGGAGAACAGTGACAAAGTGGCTCGTAAAAATAAAAATGTTCATCAAACACCTAATTTATGAAATATCAAGTCATTAAGGCTCAATGCTAACAATGACTACAGAACACAAAAAGTTCATACATCAACTATACTTTAAGCAAGCAGAGCTTGATCTTGTCGAGTCCCATGAAGGGGCTGTTGGACCTAGTAAGAAATACAATAAAAAGAAAAGTTAGCCTCTTGTCTTGACCCCCCCCCCCCCCCCAAAACAAAACAACAACAACAAAAACACACACCATGAAATAAAAAGACGCACATGCCATCACCTTTTTACTATTATCATACAATTCTGCCACAGACATCTGGTTGAGTGTTAATAGAATGAATTACTCTGTCAGATCTGAGCATCTAAGAGCAATTGGTTGATCAACAAACCTTTGGACAGGGCGTGCATGAAAAGAGAAGGAGATGAGGAAAGCTGACGTGGGCACAGGGAAATGGAGGAGAAGCAACTGAGAGCACCAGTGAGCCTTCGTTTCTCATCGTCTTCTTCCTCTTCAGTTTGGCAGATGGGGTCCTGCTGGACTGCAGCTATCTTGAGTGACTCGGGAAGAACGCAATTGCAAACTGCACCTGCATACCCAGAATCATGATTGCATCTTAGTAATAAGAAATGTTTCTGCATACCACTTTATGAACAATTAACTGAGAACAGACATACCTATTCTTGCAAGCCGATTCACCCACTTTGGAATTGGTTTTCCAGTCAACTTAAAACAGATATCTTCACAAAAGTGGTTGCAATTTTTGATGATTAAATGATAAGTGTCACCATTGTAGTTTGCCGATTGATGCTCCATAAACTCTCGAACCTGAAGAGGGTCCAGGCTGGTTGTACCTACAAATATTGATCTTCTAAACCTGAACCCAGGGCACTGACGGGGCTCAACTTCAAATACACCACTTATTGGATAGTCATGTGCTCCAAATGCATATTCTACTCCATGTACTGGATACAAAAAGAGAATTAGTATTTAAAAGATGTTTCAACATGACCCAAGTATATGAAGCCATTTTAACATAAGTGGTGTCAGCTATCAATCAAGCAATGAGGAAGAAGAATGCAAAATTACAATTAGGCAGCATTAAGTATATTCAGTGATTTATAGACATAAATTTTAGAAAAATAGTGTAACAGAAAAAGACCACTGATGAGTTCAGACTGAGTGGCTCAGCCCCTACAGGAGAGACTATCAACTGTTACCATGTTACTACCATTCCATGACATTAATTGTACATGTTGTGGCAATTTGGTAGTAAGTTCCTCCAATGAGGCATGTGATGCATATGGCTCCATTTGCAACTACAAGGAATAAGTAATACCTTCAACACCAGAATGAAAAATCCCAAGGCCTGCCCAATAAATGTAGCCATTCATCGATGTTAGATCGTAAACATTTAGATAGACTGGAGAAGCTCCTGACTGCTGGACATCTGAGCGCACCTTGGAGAACATACAAAACCGAGATGCAGATTTTGTCCGTAAATTGAGGGGCATGAAGAAATGGCTTCCCTTCTTCGACTTCAAAGTCATTTTCCTATTAGATCAAAATAAAAGAAAACAACAATATAACAATCTAACATCAGGATATAGTAATAAATAATCACAGTTTATGCAGTTTGGTTTCTTTCTAATATTTGGGCCTAGAGCATGAGAAAAGGAACCATAAATTCATACATCATGGTGCCAAAAATTATGAAATACTTGTTCTTTTATACATTTGAAATACAGAACAAGTGCCAAAACTCTATAAATATGCTGAAATTCATTTGGGAGGCCTAAAATAATTTCAAATTGATTTATTGCGAGGGGGCAATTGATAGTCCTTTTAGTTGATTCTGATTGGGAATTATAAGGAAAGTGAATACTAGTATGGGCAACCAAATTACAAGTTTACAAAAGGACTCACCAAATCAATCCTATGGAGCTTACTCTATTTCAAGTTAAAGAGATAACCAACAACTCCCATTTGGCTACAAGTTCAAATGGCTAGAATTAACCTCCATTTCTGGTCAACAACCAAGACTCAAGAAGAGAAAAGATAAAAGGCCCAGACAGTTAGGTTGCAAATTCTCCAAAAAAAAGAAGTAATTAATTAAGACCCCACAGCAAGCTATTGTAGCTGCTCAATTATACTATCTGAGCCAAGCGACTTCAAGATTATGCAATAAATTACAAGAAAAGTCTGCTTAACGTCTAATAATTCATTTAACCAGTCGATCTGCTAGTTTATACCTGCAATTCTAAAGTTGTAAGGCAAAGACGAAATTTTGGATCAAGTAAGCAGCCAAAAAAAAAAAAAAAGGTACAAGCTAAAAAATGTGCTTAGTTCCTCACACAATCACCAAAAAAATCAACTTCATAGCCCTAATTGAGTTTAATTTAGCAGATCCAGGACAAACAGGTTCTCTGAGAGCGGAAAAAAAAATTTACAAAGAAAAAGGTCAAATAAAAGCTTACATTACGATAAAAAAAAAAGCCGACTCCAACTCAGTGAGGAAGAAATCCTCCTCGAAACTGGCGTGAAAACGCCATTACTGTTTCCTAAGAAGAAAACAGTAGAGAGAGAAGACTTGAAAAGCTGAAATGCGAGTACAAGATTTGAAGCAAGAAACAAAATCTCAAGAAACCCCACGGGAAGGGCAAAGGGGTTCAAAATTCAAACCACCTCTCTCGCAACTCTCTCTCTCTCGTGAGAAAGAGATGGTTGGTACTTGATTCTTTGCTTCGTCTTTTCTTAATTCTTTTCTTAAATCCAGTTCTTTTCCCTGACTCTAGGCAGCCACAGTATGTTTTGGGAGATTTCCCGTTCTTATTTTTTCTCTTTGATCCTCTGCACAATAAATAACATACAAGAGGTCCTTACCTCATTTTGATCGCGTAGCTAGCGAAATATAGAAAAATTAAGCAGTCCGATTTCAATCAGACGTCCATAACGAAGTATAGGATTTCCTCATTTCTGTATACATTGGAGTCGATGAAGTTTCAGGCTTTCAGCTGCTCGTGTGATTCCATTCCTTTTCAAACATCACTACCAGCAAGTTGCGACAGGTTCATCATGTTGTCAAGTGTCAATTATACTTGTCTGAAAAGGCCATTTGCCAATTAAATGTGTATTATTTATATTATGATATTTTAAAACATCAACGAAATATTCAATTATTCGATTTATTCCAGTCCGGTGAAACTGCATAATAATAAAAAAGAACTATTAAGTATAGATTTAACTCAAGCGTTTTGACCACTAAATTAGCCACCCACTCAAAAATAAATATTTAGTAAGGACAACAATTTTGTTAAAAATAAAATCTGCGGGTGAATTTATTTTTCTGAGGCAGTAGACAAATAGCTATTGTAAAAGTTTACTAAAAGAAATTAAAAAAGAATTGATATAAATTAAAGAAGAAAGAAAGGGAAATACAGAGAAGAATCTGCAGGTGGAAATAAAAATACATGCATAATTTAAATTAGTATTTTGCTTGTGCGTTTATATGATGGTCTTTTAAAAATATGAACATTTATATCTTCATGTGAAAAGAAAAGAAAGAAAAATGAAGATAATTCAGTAATTAATGTAAATTTTAATTATGAATACATAATTAATGTAAAATAAATACATAATTGAGAGAAAAGTTGACATTCATAATTTAAGGAAAACTAAAATTTATAATTGATGGCAATCTAAGAAAAAAAAATAGAACAATTATACTCTTAAATTATATAACATTTCGTGTAACAATCAAAATTGAGATAAAATTATAACTTCAACATAAATGATCATAGAGATAGTAATATTATTTAACGAATAACTCAATTTGATGACTGATATTAGATATAAAAATTCAACAAAAATCTAAACCGTTGCAGGATCAAAACACTTATGTGCCTAATAAGAGGTAGAGATCAATTATGTAATATTTCGTGTAACAATTAAAATTGAGATAAAATTATAACTTCAACACAAATGGTCATAGAGATAGAAATATTATTTGACGAATAATTTAATTTGATAACTGATATTTGCTCAAAAAAATTAATAAAAAATCTGAATCGTTGTAGGATCAAAATACTTACGTACTTAATAATTAGGAGTAGAGAAAAAGACAGAGATAAATAAAATAATGAGACGAAACGGATGAATCTATAATTGTAAAGATAAGCAAACAAACGAACTTATCGAATGATTTGCAGGTGGAGGTGAGACTATGAGAGTTTGGCGTACACTGATTAAAAATAATAAATAAAATAGTCTCTACTATTTATTGAAGAATTGGGTTTAGCAGGAACAGCACAGGTGGATTGCTATGAATGGGTACTGTGGTACAGACTGTCCAGCGAAACAAAGCGAGAAGGAAATTTTATCATGTGTAAATAATTAAAGCCGACCAAGAAAATATCCAAAACGCGCGTGGTTAACACGATTTCATAAATAATTAATTAATCATAGACTCGTATTAACGTCTCCTGTGTGTGCTTTTCCTTTTATATTATATTATCTAGATCTTCCTTGAAATGGTCATATACTGAGTTCTAACCTCCAACTTCGGTGGACCCCTTTTCTGGACATGGTCCCAGTCAACCGAGCCGGAACACGGATGCGAAAATTTTCTTTAAAGTGAATCATATATATATAATATATTGATATCTAGATTTTAATATCGGGTAAGTTCAAAGTCCTTGAATGAGAATTGATAAATTAAAATTTGGATTTAAACGATTTAATATATTTATTTTTGAATTAACATAATTATAGCATTGAAATATATACCAATTGGTATGGTATGTAAAGCTCAGCGCTTAAGTGAGCTTAACTCTAAAAAAAGTATATCAAATCATTTTGAAAATTTTATTTATATATATATATATATATATATATATATATATATGAGAGGGGATTACTTGATACAATGGGTTATTTTTTGACAACCTTGACAATGGATCTCTAAATAAACACATAAAAAATCTTAAAAATAGAGAAACATTTATAGATGTGTTCTTTTACCTATGGATTGATGGTCATTTAAATTTCATGTAATTTCATTATCGTTTGATAGTCCATCAAAGACCATCAAATTTTCATATAATTTACAACGGTTCTAATTTAACGGTCTTTGATGAACTATCAAACAATAATGAAATTACATGAAATTTGAATGACCATCAATCCATAGATAGAAGAACACATTTATAAATTTTTTTTCTATTTTTAAGAATTTTTTTATATTTATTTAGAGGTTCATTATCAAGATTGTCAAAATAACTCATTGTCAACCGATCCCCTCTCATTTATATATATCAATTGCTATATTTGTGTTTTATTTTATTTGGGGGTCACAATTACATTCATTATAGATCAAATATTATTTCTTATTATTACGTAAGGAAAAGATCTAATATATTTTTATCAAAAAGATTTGCATTAGAATATTACCGTGATAAAATATAAAAAAATGTTGTACTTTGAAAATTATTGACACTTTATGTAAAACTGTGTTTTTTTATATAAATTAATATAGGTTTATTATTTACTAATTGTTGTTCTAATCATATTTGTCCGTGGATAATATTTTTAGAAGTTTAAATCTTTGTTCTCACTCTGGGATTTTTTTTTTAATTATTACATAGATATTAATTTGTGGGTGCTTTCTGCTGAAGGTTCACGAAAGGAAATATTTCATCCTCCACAATCTAAGTTAATGATTTAATTAATAAATTTCATTTCATCCTTCATAATCTAAGATAAGTTAATAATTTAATTAGTAAAATATATTAAAACTTACTATTGCGCCCTTTTGCGTATATTTTCCTTTTAGCGTACTTTGATGTCTATATTTATTTGTGGACCTAAATAAGTTCATCACAATTAAATAACATAACTTCACCAATATATGTGGACCTATCAAAAAAAAATACTTTATGCTATTGCTTTAATTGATGTCTATATTTATCAAGCTCTGTGTTTCTCAATATATTAAATAAATTTGTTTTACGCTAGAAGCCATCTTGATTAATGCATTATATTTCTTAGGATTTACTATGTTTGTATATATTATTTCGATGTCTTTCCTTTTTTTTATTAGTATTTTTATTATTTACTTGATATTATTCTTATTCCGGGGCAAAACCCAGTATACAGCCCTAGTTTTAGTATAATTTTCTAATCATTTTTTTTATGGATATTTTTTTTTGAGAGATCACTCAATTTGATATACAATTCATATTTAGTCACTGAATTTTAAATTATTCATTTTTAACCACTCAATTATTTACGAAATTCATATTTGATCGCTGAATTTTAAAATATCTATTTTATTCACTGAATCTTAATATATATATATATATATATATATATATATATATCTTACGGTGATTCAGTCGTTAAGCAAAGAGACTTTTATTTCGGCCTAAATGAATTTTACAAAATCAAAATTTAAATTGCCAATCTAATTCATCTAACATAAACTACATATTCAAATCTTATGGAATACCAAATTTAATTATATTTGAAACTTTCTAACTATTTTTAGGATTTTTAAAAAATACCCCAAAAATAATAATAAAATAATGATATCCGATTTATTTGTAATCATTAGGAGCATAACTTTCTGTATCCAATTTAAATAATAAGCTTTTTTATAGTCTAATCATAAAATATAGAGTCCTTCTAGAATGCAATGTCAATATTATTAGGATGTTGGATGAAAAATATGATAAAAATGATAAAATTGGATATATATATATATATATATATATATATATATATATATATATATATATATAATGAAATTCTAGTGACTCAAAATGAATAATTTAAAAATTAGTGACTAAAATTGAATAAATATTGAAATTCAATGACTAAAAATGGATTATTTATAATTTAGTGATCAAATATGAATTCCACATGAAATTAATTGATCTCTCAAAAGTTTTACTATTTTTTTTATATGGTGAATTTTTGGGTAAGAAGACAAACAAGCATACACTCTATAGATAAGAAGAGAGAAATGCAATCTAGGTCAAACTCTTATCATAGTGATTGTGTGCTAAGGTTCTTTATATCCAGTGCAGTCAGAGGCACAAAAAGTACTTGCTTAAGAGCAAAGGTACAACACAAAAACCATCTTTATTTTTGGATTGAGAGTACAGTTACAAAAGTGCATGTTTTGTGTATTTTTTTGTGAGACATAAAAAGCGAGAGACACAAGGAGGTATGCACCTGTGATGATTTTTTACATTCAAATTTAATTTATTATAATACCTAAATCCAATATGATCTTGATACATTTAGATTTTTATTTTAAATTTTATATGCCTTCATGCAATTTTGATGGAATATTAATAGAGAAGGCAACAAAATAAAAATATGAAAAATAAAAAATAATATTAAAGTTCTATTATATTCTATTATAAATATTATGTATTATTTTAAATTAAAAACTTTCAAAATATCATAATATACTATGCATTAAAGTATGTAAATAAACTAATTTAACTTTATTTAGAAATTTGATGAGACATTGAGTAATATTGTATATGTGTACATATGTACTGTTATTTTATATATCATCAAAATATTTATGTTTTATAATAGTTATAGTGAAACATAATTAAAGTTTAGTTATATTCTTTTGAGATAATTTCGATAATTATGTTTTGTAAACAAAATTCAAGTATATTATATATATTTTTCTATTCTAAGATATTATATATCATTAATTTTTTTTAATGATAATACATTTCTATTATCAATTTTATTCTTATCAAACATTTCTTTGTACTAATTATATCAAATAGAATTATGCGACTCAGATTACTCAAGTACATACTTTTTTAGACACTTTGTATCTCAGGCTACTTCAACCACTTGCGTCTTGAGTGCGTTTTTTACTTCTGACTACTTTGTTTATATCTATATAGCAGCAACCCTATTTTATGAACCAGGCTTTTGTTTACTTCGTTTTCTTAATTTGTTTATTTTGTTTGGAACATAATTTTCTCAGTTCGGTCTATATTGATCTTAATTATTTTACCTATGCAATAGTAAATGTTTACAAAATAAATTTTAACATGAAATTAATGAGGCTTCAATTAGAGATTTTTTTAAAACATTCCTTAAAAGTATGTTCAAATTCAGTGAATTTTACCAGTTGCTTTAATAGTATTTTTCATATTGGATTGTGTTATTATATAGTTCTTCTCATACATTGATATCCCTACTTTATTTTTTAATTTTTTTTGGTCAACAGATCAAAAGATAAATTACCTAACAAAGAGATCAAAGATTGGAGACAACATTCTGGCAATAACTTCACTAATTTCTAGTTAAATTTTTATTTGGCTGAATATTTAAGAGACTAATCATTCTCATTTAATCTCCCTTAATCTTTTAAAATTTTATATTTTTTTAATCTTCAAATTGGAGTATATGGAGGTTATCAAGATGAACAAAAAAAGAGCGTCAAATATAGTAAGTTTCCTTTCATCCCCTTTTATTCATTGTTACCTTTGCTCCCTTTTATTCTGAATGAACTGCATGGAGTGTTAAATTCTTTCATTTTTATCCTCCCTCTATCTTTTGGCTTCTAGACTGAAAAAAAAAGATTTCAATTTGATCAATTATATGAATTCAAAATTCATTAAGCTGTTATTTATAACTATATATGTTGTTAATCTCATTTTGTTTTCAGCAGATATACGTCATTCATCTTCTCATTTGATGGGTTGCCCTTGATTAATTAGCAAGGAACACACACGTAGCATACTTTACATTTAGTATTATACAAGGAAACTCAGAAATGTTGCATGAGAAAAAGTGTAAACAGTTGTGCTTTTTTTTTTTGAAAAAGAAAAACGCAAAATGGTTTGCTTCATTACTTTTCGAAAGCAAAATATTTATTCAGTTTTAAGGAATTGTTACCAAAACAAGAAAAGAAATAGACATGCACATAACAAACGGTTTGCTTCATTTAGTTTATTCAGTTTTATTGTTCGAAATAATTTTTTTGATTTGTTAATTTATAAAAATAATAAACATGAATTTTAAATAAAAATATTTTTTTTTGTAGGATAAGGTTTATACATATCAAAATGGATGCTAAGAAAAAGCAAAAAGAAGTCTTAGATGATTTAGAAATATAAAATGTACATCTTGAAAAGGTAAAGTTGAGTTCTATTAGTAAAACAACAAGAAAAAAAATAATTTTGTGACCTAAGCCATTATAATGGCTCAGAATCCGTTATAACATATTAGGATGAATAAAATAAATAAATAATGAAATCACATAAGTTTATAAAGTTAACAAAGTACATCATTATATACGTTTTAGAAACATTATAGAACCATTACAACGGCTCAAGAAGCATTACAATGATTCTACGGAAGGTTTGACCTCAAAGTTAATATATGAAAGAAACTCAAGAAAGATATGAGAGGCTTCTGTTGTGCAACGATTCAGAATCCATTGTGAGCCATTGCAACACCTTATCTCAAAGAAGCTTTCTTAAGTTAGTTAAGAGCATTTTTGACAAATTAATAATTATATTCACTCAAATCATTACAAATGGGTTAGACCTTCTGTTTCTTGAGCCCTATTTAAAGGGGGCTGCTCCCTACTTCTTATAACAATGAAAATACTCAGCAAAATACTTACAAATAGAGCAATCTACTTTTTATAGCACTAGTACTTTTCTAACAAGAACAATTTAAAACTCAAACTTGTCTACTCAAGATCATTCAAGTTCTAAGATTGATTGTGATTTAATTTAGACTTTCTCTTTTTTGAGTCTTAAGTGCTCACAACTTTTGATTTGTTCTTTGATTAGAGTCTCATCTTTACTTATGTTGTAAAGGAGTTAAATTCAACTTTGTAATTGATAATTTTTGTCTTAATAAATCAGCACACCGTTTGTAGTGTGAGACCCAAATACATAGACATATTGCCGAACTTTGTTAAAATCATATCTTCTCTTTATCTCACTCTCTCTATCTCTTTTACTTTTGTGCAATTTATTTTTTACTTTTTGTTACTATCTTATTTGTGAAAATTGTGAGCATTGTTTATGATTATCTCAAATTTGATGATTTTATTTTATTATTTCAGTTTTATATTTTAAGTTATTAGAGAAATAAAAAGTGAAAATATAATTGAGACACAAAAAAATAAGACATTTAAACTCTCTTTATGTTAAAATGACAAGCCCACCTGTACAAGATGGAGAACTATTAGGATGAGAAAGGTTTGAAATTTACTAAAGGATGAGACAAGGGCCGGAAAAAGAGAAATATGATGAACCTCAGGAGAGCGCTGATAAATGAGCTTAGATGCTTCTGGAGAATGTTTGAAACTAGTCAATGCCAAATACACCTTGTTTGCACTTTTTTTTCCTGAAATTAAGCAGCAAAAGCGACCAGCTTCAAAACCCAGCTAAAATAATGCAAAGAATAGTTTTCAAAGATCAAAGTCCGGCTGGAAAAATCTGGCCTTTACGATTAATAAGAGGGTCTAGGTGCTTCCACTTCATCTCCTACAACTCCTTACTGGATAGGTAGGAAATGGTTTCGTATCTGTTATTAAAAAAACTATGACAGCAAAAGTATGGTAGCAGATTTCGGCGGTCGAATTTGTTTAAATGGTTACGATTGGATACAGTAGAGTTATTATTATTACGTGAGTCCTACAGTCATAGACACAAATAATATAACGACAGCTATCATAGAAACAAAATATGATAGAGAATACATTTCCAATAGGAAATAGAGGAAAAGAAGGGAATCTTAGGCATTGGCTAGGTTATGTTGGAGCTCAGGCTGAAATGCTCCTCTTTCTCCCTTATACATTGGATTCGGTGATTAAAACACTCCCAGTTGGGAATCTCTTGAACTCTGTCTCACAAGGTTCACCTTGACTCAGAGGCCATTGATGTTCTGACATGGGACTGGCCAGGACATGCCAAAGGCCATTTCAAAACACGATCTGATAAAGGTTCCTGCTGTCAAATTAGCAAGAGATTAGGAAAAAGAAAAACTAATGAAGCCTTGCTGGTACAAGGCTGAGGGCAAATCTGTCTAAAACTAAAAGAAGTTTGATAATGTCCAATTAGCTAATCCAAATCCGTCAGATTTCAGAAACAGTTCAGAAGTTCAGCGGCCAAGAAAATTGAAATGAGTTGACGCCCAGTCAACTGTCAAACTGATTAGGATGAAATGAACTTGGTGAATTCAAACAAGTGAAAAATATGGATAAAATTAACCTTTAAACCTTTCTCCAAGGTGTTTGAATTAAGGTCTTTTTAAGCAAGTTAAAATCATGAAAAACAGTGGAAGCAATGCTAGTGGAGCTGCCGCTTCAGTGCCGGTTATTAACAGCAGTGGTCAACAGCACTTTTGACCTCATTTTGCTAATTCAAATGCTTTAAATTCTGGTGGCATTTAGAGCATTTAAAACCTTTTGAATGTTTCAATACTCCCTGCACTCATGATTTTTTTTTTGAATTGAAATGTTGAAAGTGCAATTAACCTGAGAAAAGTGGTCATTTTGTGGATTATGTGAATGAACTAAGTTCATAGTAAGTTTAAAACACATACAAATGTGTTTAATGGACAATAATAAAGGTGATATGATCTTTAAATCGAGCTACAGTTGGCCAAATCACTGAACTGTGCTCGAGAGGAGTGATATATGGCTTGAACTCTCATGTGCTCCTTAAATTCGGTTGAAAAACATGATACTGGGACCTAGAATCAAACCAATCATTTTGAGCATGTCGTAAGCCATTAATAGAAGTTAAACAGGTCCAATGTCATGAGAAATGAATTCAAATTAAGAAGAAATGGGCATTTGTACAAACTGGATTGTGTCAATACCGATTGCTAATGGTTGTTGAATCAATGTGCTTGCACTCGAATTGTAATGTATACAACATATGAGTTGAAAAGTGAAGAATTTGATTCAATTTGACAGAATCATGATTAATAAGATTAAAGCGGATTGGTACCGGTAAGAAGTTTGACACTGGTATGAGTTACAACATATGAACCAAAGCTAAAAAAAAATAAGAAACGAGTATGTCATCTGTGATTATGATTATTGAATGAAACCAAATAATCAACGAATTGATTTGAATTGATGAAAACTCAGCGCACTGATGATGATGCTTGCTGATTGGAGAAACCACTCCGGGAACGCCATGATCAGGTTGCGCAGGAATCTCAGAATAAGGGATTAGCGCTGGAAGAAAGAGAAAAGAGAAAATCTGGCGAGGCCGAACACCTGGCCCAAGTATTTCCTAAACCAAAGCCCAGCGTTGAAGTTACTCAAAAGTCCATAAGCATGCTTGATACTTGATTTTATAGATTTCAACACAAAGTATAAATAATTAAATGAATCTAATCAAATCAGTGATTTTTGTATTTAATTATTCAAATAATTTGAATCTTAATAATAAAAATTATTAAATAGAAATTTTAAGAATACAAACGGTAACGCATCACTACTTATGACATCGTGTAAACGTGTCTCTCAGTGACGTATATCCTTTTCTTTTCTAAATAATGCAGCCACGCGGGGTTTCTTTTCTTCTTTTTTGTGGATTTTGCAATGACATTAATATATTTTAATGTTGCTTCTTCTTTTTCAGATCCCAATGTGACCTTTTGAATTTCGAACTCTAATTTATCTTTTGAGTTCAGAGTTTAAGATAAGTGTCTTTACTCACTTCACAAAGTCTTTGGGCGAGTGGGTTTCCTTTTTTGAATAAAAGTTGAGCTCAATTTACATGGCATCAAATCTGACAGCACTTTAAAAATATTATTAAAAAACCTTGCAAATCTTTGATTGGGGAAGAAAACACAATTAAAAGTGATAGAAAAGTAAAAAAAAAAGAAAAAACCGCTAATGGTGTTTTGTAAAGACGTCATTCTATGTTTTGTAGTGGCACATTCAAATTTATATTCTTAAAATTTTAATTTATTCATTCTTATTATTAAAATTCAGATTATTTGAATAATTAAATACAAAAATCATTGTAAACAAATTCAAGCACGAAAAATAGCCCAAAAATGTTATTTGTCGTCAGAACCAATTAGGAAACGTTAATACTTTATTTAGGCTTCTTAAGCTTGAATTTAGTTAATTCAAATCAAATTGAAATCAATTTTTAATCAAATCAAATTCAAGTCAAATTTAAATTTAAGTAATAATTAAATAAAAATCAAATCAAACTTAAATTAAATTATACCCAATTAATTTATCTCAAAGTGAAGTCAAAATCAAAACAATTCAAACTAAACAGGCAAAAAAATCACATTAAATAAAAATGTGGATTAAAAGGGAAGAAGATAAATGTTCTTGATTATTTTTTATCATCACCATTACCATCACCATCATCATCAAATTTACAAAAAGGAACATAGAAAACTGAATAATTTACCTGTATGTTTTATTTGCTTCAATCCTTTAAATCAGAGGTTCTTGGGATGTACACGCTAACGGATGCATTTGTATCCTTAATTGCAGTCTTCATGACATTGAAAACGGTTGTACAAATAATGATGATGATGACAAAATATAACTAACCCGAAAAAATATGTAAGTTTACTTGTGTCTTCTATGATTCCTTGTTATTCTTAGGTGAAGCATCGAAAAAAAAAATGAAGTTATCTAAATCACTCTTTCGTCTATCTGGTTCTATTTAATTATGTGGCAGTTATATGAATGAGCTTTGCATTTGAAGGCTGATGCTTATATACACTGATGGACTTCAAACTATTATATACTCACTATATGACATTTGATTCATACATGAACCAATATGCATGTTGCAAACCCGTAATTAATGAACATCGCAGCTGGAAAACATGAATTGTCTTATGCTATTGTTGAATGAATAAACAGATAAGAGACATTATTAATTGTTCAATCGCCTATGAAGGAATAAGATTAATTTTGCATTAGGTACCCGATTAAATTTTTTTTATACCAAGAAGCATTTTCAACTTTTTCTATTGCGGGGTCGAGTTGCTGTCATTGCATATGGAACAGTAGGAATCTTGCCAGAAGTAATCATACATAAAATATCTTAAGAGTGTATGGCGCTTGGAGTTGGAGATAAAACGAGTATTTTCCAATATATCTTCTATAATTAATTACAACTTAACCAGCTAATTGACCGTCCTATTAGTCCCTAAGTGCTAGCCTAACAATCAATAGAATTACGTACCAACTCTTTTGACTAATCTATTATTTTGCTAATTATTCTAAGGCATTTATCGAACTTCTTTTATATTATTCTTTCCTTTTGTTTTCTGTTATGACCTGTTACAGGTTGAGTGTATTTGTGAAGGTATGGATGGATAAGTCTTAGTTAACTAACCATGGCAATCATTGACAGAATAATTAATTTTGACTACCTTGGATCTGCCTAAGCGAATCAACACATCATGAAAGCAATCGACAAACAACTGAACATGAAACCCGGGTAAATGTATGATTAATCTGCTTGTCTATCCATTACAGTATCTAAGTTAGTTATTTCAATCAGGTCTAGAAGTTGGTAGGAGCCTTTCATAATTAGGGACCATGATCATTAATGAGTTTCCAACTCCAAGAGATTGGTTCCGTTCCATGCATACGACCAGTGTAATCCGTCTCCGCGACCCGTCCTGTCCCGACTCATGACCAAACTCCAAGATATTGGTTCCGTCTCTGCAAGCAATCTCCCAAGTAGTATTGTAAATAAACCCGCCCGAGAAAAATCCGACAAGCGTAATCCGTCTCCGCGACCCGCTCTGCCCCGACTCATAGCCAAACTTGTCAGATCCATGACTTGCTAGAACCGGCGGGTCTAGCAGGGGCGCGGACAAATATTTTTTTAAAAAAAAACGTCCAGAACCTGACCCGTTTTTGACCCGTCCCGACCCGACCCGCCCAACCTGTTTAAACCCGTGCCCGACCCATCCCGACCCGCCCCGGGAAACCCGGGAATAAAACCGTCCGACCCGCCTAGCTTTACCCGGCCAACCCGACCCGCTTTATCCGGGAAACCCGACCCATTACTCGCTGAAATTAAAAAAAATCGAAAAAATTCAAAAAAAATTCAAAAAATTAAGTAAATCATATTTCAATTTTTTCCCTATAAATACCCCCATTTCATCTCATTTCCTCACACAAATAACTTTATTTTATCTCTCTTCTCAATTCTCCAAACCCAATTATCTCTCGTTAATTCATTAATCGTTAGATATTAACAATTCTCTAATTATATTATTATAGTAATTTTGTTACATTATCCAAAAAAAATTAAAAATATTTATATTAGTATTATTTAGTTATTATTTTCAATTTAGTATTCATTATATTATCTCTCGTTAATTCATTTTAAAGTTTTGGGTTTTCGACAATCTTTCGATTCCGATAAAAAAAGTTAGTTATTAGTGTATATTATATTTTATAATTAGTTTTTAAAATATATATTTGCATTCTTTTTTCCCATTTGTTTCCTTTAATTAGTTTTTATTACATTCTTTATTATTTTGTAATTAGTTATATTTTTAATTAGTTTTTATTAGTTCTTTTTTATAGAACATTCTTTAATAATTATTTTTAAATAAATATTTACATTCTTTATTTTTTATCATTAGTTTTTTTAATTAGTTTTTTTGTTATATTTTTTTAATTTTTATTACATTCTTATTTCATTAGTTGCATTTTTAATTTATAATATTTGTAACGGTCATTAAATTTGTTTTCAATATTTTTTTAGCAATATCAAATGACATCTCCCAATCCCTCTCATGCCGAAGAAATGGCACATCGGTTGAGCGTTAAAATTTTCGATGAAGAAATGTCACGTTCTAACCCTTCGAAACCATACTATGAACAAAATCCTAACTCTCCGCATCCTTATTATCAACAAATTCCATCACAACAATATTATTCATCACAACCGCATGTTGATCTTAATTACAATCTACAAATAACTTCCTTTAGTGCCGGACAAGGTTCGACCTCATATCCGTTAAGTTCCCAATATCCGTCAATTTCTCAATATAATACTGATACAACAACTAGTGTTGGACTTCCACCGCTACATCCAACGAGTGCAAGATGTTCCATACCAACACCCGACTTAAGCGTCTCGAAATCGCCGGTCGAATCCGGAACTGTCAAGCGAAGGAAGAGAGTTCCCCCAACATATGATGCACCTTGGTGGCGTTACTACAAACAAACTTTAGGTCCTGACAGTGTTCTAATCAATACACGATGTAAGGTAAGTAATTGTAAAACTTCACATAATTATGTAATAAAAAAAATTTAAGTCAATTTAAAAAGCATATCGATAAACACATAGCAAAAAATGAAGAACCCCGAGAAAGACCCGATACCCGTATGGTACAAAGTTGTTTAAACTCGGACGGTACTAGAACACTTGCCAAATATGACGAAAAAAGAATGTTAAGTGAGTTTGCTCGATACATAGCGAAAAAAGAACAACCAATAAATATGACATATTGTACCGATTTTGCCCGATTGATAATTAGGGGTTGTGATCAATCATTATATAAAAGATTTCATCATAACAAAATAGTATCCGAGTTAAAAAAATAATATGTTGAACGAAAAAGTAAATTATTAGTCATATTTACAGTTGCAACAAATAAAATATTAATTACATCCAACATATGGATCGCCGGTAAACATGGCCTTAGTTATAGTTGTGTTACCGCACATTATATTGATCATGATTGAATTTTATAAAAAAATATATTAAGTTTTTGAACAATGAATTATCCACTCACCGCACAAATTATTTATCAAGTCATTATAAATGTATTGCATGAGTATAATTTGAAAAGAGATTTAGAAAATAAAATATTTTCAATTTTTTTTATAATGAAAGCAACAATATTAAATCTATTGATTATTACACGTGCACTAAATCCAATTATGAATGGTAGAATATTTCATCAAAAATATGCATGTCATATTCTAAGTTTAACTGTTAAGGCGGGTTTGAAGATAAATTTCGTTAATAATTTAATTTATAAATTTAAAGATGGTCTTCATCATATATATTCTAACAATATAAGAAAATAAGATTTTCATGTCTTGTGTGGACGATTAAATTTAAGCAAGTTAAGAGTACCGTGGGACATAGATACACGTTAGAATTCAACATATATAATTTTACACCGTGTTCTTCTATGCAAACATACTATAAGTGAGACCTTACGTAACTCACCCGAGGGATTACCCTTATTGTGCTTCACGGGAGAATGAGACCAACTCGAACAACTCTGCACATTTTTAGAAATTTTCTTCAACATAACTGTCCAACTATCATGCTCGTACACACCATCCGCGCATCAGTTGCTTCAACATCTCTATTTGATATCAAATGTTTGTTTTCTTTTCCTCTTTATATTTATTTCGTTAGAAATTTCAAGTTATTTCATTACTAATCTTTTTTTTTAAGGTGTACCATGATTTGGAGGATATAGATCTTCGTCAAATTACGGAGGATGTGCATGGTAACTCGCTTTTGTCATCGATTATAGAAGTCGTGAGAGAGAAATTTCTGAGAATTTATTTGAATTTTATTGGGTTATTTTTGAATTTTAGAAAAAAAAATTGACCCGCCGACCCATCCCACCCGTCCCGACCCGTCTAACCCGACGGGTCTAGGATGAGATCGCAGCCAAACCCAAAAAAAAAAATCATTCTAACCCGTCACGCCGTAACCGTCCCGTCAAAACCCATCGACCCGTCATAACCCGTCCCATCCAGACCCGACCCGTCCCAATTTTATAACACTACTCCCAAGCACATGGTATCGGGACCCAAGTGTAGTTATCCGGTACACATCTGTCCAACAAGGCTTAGTTCATGTTTTAAAGCAGGGCCTACATGAATATATGATATGACCATATGGGCAGTTATCTCACGTAGAGAGGAGTGGAAGAAGAATATTTATGGAGACCGAAAGCATGTGTCGTTCATGTTTTTTCCTTCTTTTTTTTTTGTTGCCCCTTTAGTATGATAGCAAGGTTTCTTGTCATGCTTGGGAACACGAGTGAATTTTTGGAGGATTATGGTTCCAGCTTGTCAATTTTGTTTTGCTAATGAGTGATAAATTCATTCATGTGTCAGATTGATTGAAGATTTTTATCTCCTATTTTAAACTGCAATGGTTGCAGCCGGGTTGACTTTTATACAACACAACAACAACAACAAAGACTTTAATCTCAAATAAATTAAATAAATTAGGGTAAACTAAAAATGAAAATATCAAAATTAGCAATCGAAAATAGAAATTAAAACAAATAAAAAAGGAACTTTTTAAGTCCTGACAGACATTTAAAACCTGATCACGGTGTTTTCGGTCATGCTATCACTTTAAAATGTGCTCATATTTGGCTTTGTCACAGCCTCACAGGGGTGGGTTACTGGCAGCTCTACTGAGGGTATAGGGTGGAATTTCAAATTGCATTGATCAAATGGAAGGTTTTCTATATCTAGCTCACCCAAAAGAACTCAAAATTTTATGTTTCCAATGGCAAATAGGTAACCTTCTTTTGTCTTTACAGTTGAATGTGAAAACGGTATGGGCATCTGTTAGGGAACTGAAATCGGAGTTGACTGATACATCACTACCTGAAGTAACGAGGACAAAAAATTTAAAATTGAAGAATGAAATAAATAATCTAACCTGAAGTAATGAATAAAGAAAACTCCAATATGTGTTCATCCATCATTACCACACCTAGGTAAAAAAATGGGTTCACGAGAGAAAATACAGAATGAAACAACAAACAGACTCATCTCAAATTAACCTCAAATTATAATATTTTTTCTATTGGTTAACTCTCAACAAATCCTGCATTCTGTTTTACCGTTTACAATTCCTAAAGCTTCAGCTCGAGATCCTCAACAGCTACCTCATGAATCCTCTCCCCCTCCCATGGAGTAACCTTTTCTCTTTCAAACTCAAAATCTTGAACAACAGCTGTACCAGTAACTATCTCTGCACCAGTACTAGCCAAACCCTGGTTAACCAGGTTGAATGTAGGTGAAGTAGGTGCTGTATGTTGGAAGCTAATCCACCGACCTGAATCCACTGTCGACACATCAGATTCGTCACATTCTGGTATTGTGTCAGGGTGTTGGTGTTGCCTGGCCTGTGTTGGGCTTGAAGGAGCGGAGACAGCAAAAAAAGGGTGCCTAAATGGATCTGGCTCCCACTCCGGTTTACGGACTTTAGTGGGCCGAGCAGTTGGGGAGGAGAGAGGCGGTGTCACAGGTGCACTATTGGAGATCCGGAGTGCTGGGAGGTTAGGAAGATTTCGGAGGAAAGGGAGAAGGTATGACGGGTTGACAGCTGCAGTGTTGCTAAAATTAGGGTTAGGGTTAGGATTTTCATTGCGGGTTGGACTGGGAAATGAAGACGATGAAGGGCTTGCATGGTAGGAAGGTACTGGGCTGACGAAGGCTGATGAAGGAGCACTAAGAAGTTGAGATGAAGAACATGGGCTCAAGTTTGTTGAGGCTAAACCAGCAAGTGCAACATCTGATGGTGTAGGTGGCTTACATCCCTGTAAAAAGAAGAATAAAATAGAGAAAACAATTTTCAGAAGCAATACAATGCAAAGACAAGAAGTAATACACTAATTTTGTACATTTCCAGAAGTTTGCCTAGCCAACATTGATAACAGCACTATGATGTACAAAATCAGGCAGTATGTCTTGTCAGTGCATTAACATTAATGAGCAAATATACATTATCTTTCCTTTGTAGAGTTGATTTCTTTTCATAAGTACTATTAACTTTTTATCATGTCCGATGACCTAATGGTTATAGGTTTGGTTGCTTTAAATGTCGTTGCTTTTAATTTTTCTCCTCTTTATCTTCATTTTTTCTGTTTAAAGCTCAACATCATGAAAGGGGATAAACCACTTGCCAACTGATCAGACTAGTGGGATACATGTTGAGACAGGAAAAGGAAAAAATTAGGCGCAAAAAGTTCGACAACAAAGACTAAATTTCAACATAACTAGTAAAAAAGATCAACATCAATACATCATGGCGGATTGAAATAAAGAAAAGTTAACGAATTCAACAAAGGACCACACAAAAGAGAAAGTAGTCAAAGAAAATTATGATATTTTTGTTACTAGTATCAGGATACAGAAGACAAAATTGAGATCAATCCAAAAAAATAAATCCAAATAAAGGTCTTCTGAAATTGAAAAATGTGGATATCAGATGCAGATCTACAAATAGATGGGTAAGTTTTCCCCTACAAATTCGAATTATGCAATCTTGAAAGCCGATCTTTGGTTTACTCGAGAAGCAAGTAGATTCAGATAAGGCGAGTTAAATCGTCGGATCAATGAATTACACTAAATCTTGCAACTTTAACCAACGCCATAGTAAATTCGCTTCAATCAATTACCAATAAAATATCCAAATCAATAGAAAAGATATTCGCAAATTGAGAAAAGGCCACTCAAAAACTACATCTACTCCTAATTTCTATAAACTGAGAGAGAACCTCCGACATCCAACTGCCCGAAACAAGGAAAGAAAAAATCAAAACCAGAACAGAGAAAGGGGAGTAAGCATTCTAAAGTAAAAGAGACGTGAGATCTGTTCAAATTAACGATCTGAAAGCAAGTACCATGCGGTAGGTGGTACCGTCTTCGTCCACAACCCACCCAGCCTCGCGGCAGAGAGCCTTGAGGACCTCGTTGTTGTCGCAGTGCTTAGGCAGCTTGTAGTTCCCCAACGCTCTCAGCCCGGTGAAAATCTTCGCCGCTATGGCTCTCCTCCTCCTCTCCCTCCTCTTGTTGTTCTCTCTCTCCTTCCACGTCGGCATCCTCCCTCCTCCTCCCCACCCCCTCCCCCACCGCTCCCTGATGTCATGTATTTAAATTCTCCCAAGCTGAGGGTTGCTCCAACGAGAGAAGGCCGACTTGTCTCTCGCTCTCTCTCTGTCTCTGGGGGGTCGCCTTCGCTGGCTCTCCTGCCTTTGCGGTTAGGGCGCACTTCTTCCTTTGCTCCCTCTCTGTTTCTTTTCTCCTCCTTTTTCTTTTTGTTGTTTGGGTGAGAGTCTGAGAGATGGTGTGGACTAAAATACAATAGTGCGTGATTCGTGATTGCTTTTCGCACAGAGGAGAGGACTTAGGAGAGGAAGGCTGGGAGAGCTCACGAGGAGAGTACTATACTTTATTGCGACGAGATTGGATAGATTCTCTTTTGTGACAGGCCGTATGGCCCCCGTTATTTAATACCGTTTAGACTTAGTCTTACTATTTATTACTGGCTGATGGGGCGCATAATTCTTGATTTTTTTAATAAGTATGAAATAAATCATAATTTTAATAATTAAAATAATGGCTGATGGAGCGCATAGGTCATGATTAATAAATATGAAATAAATTATAATTTTAATAATATATATTAATTAAAATTTTAATAATGAATATTACAGTGCATCATTCCAACTAGATATTTGATGTTATATCTATTATTAAAATTTTAATTAATTATGATTTATTTTATACTTATTAAAAAATCATGGCGCATAATTTTAAGTAAAGTTGTTAATCTCTGTAGTGATCATATGCTTTATTTAATCATATAGTAAAAGAGTTTAATTATACTTACTAAAATCAGTCAGAGTTAAATTGTAACTTCTTGTTTCTTTTTTAGCTGAGAAAATAAGAAATAAGCTTAACACAATAAAATAAAAAAAATGTTGAAATAATGATCATGAATTGAAAGATATACAACTTTTCTTTTGAAAAAGTGAAATATTCTACCAATTCATTGAAATTGATGACACGTACAAAGTCATAGGTCTGATTCGGTCAAATAGTTGGTATTTGTCTCAAACTCAAAAACAACATAATAGTATATTTAAACATAAATAATAAAACTACACTCAAAAGCTAGTTCCTACTCTTAAAACAATCATAGAAAAAAAATATAATATTGATAATATTATCAACCAAAGTACAAAAGCCGGACATGCAATATCAAACACACTTATAATGCCAAAATAATCCTACTTAATCCTTCTTTTAAATATAAGAACTTTCAAATCCACTTTTTTGTCCTCCAATAGAGGGATGCTCATGTCCTCTGCCAAAACCTCCTCTATCAGATTTTCTCTAACATGTCCTTAATCATAACCTAAACCTACATGAGTGTTTTTGGATGGTGAAATGATTAGTGTAAGAATAACACTGTTTGGGTTAGTAGTTGAGAATAGTGTGAGATTAGTGATATTTCACGAAATGTGAGAAGAGTGCTAATTTTTACTATTCTAAGTTAGTAAAATGTTGTTTGGATAGAAACGTGAGAACAGTGGAGAGAATAGTTAAAATAATTAATTATTTTTCAATATTTTATTTAATAATAATATTTATTTAATACTACTCAATACTAATATAAAAGATAAAATTATTTTTTTATTATTTTCACTACCCTCATGGACGCTAATCCGCTAACCTAACATTTTCTATGGGTTAGTGGATTAGCATTATTCTGCTGCTATTCTCGATTTTAATTTTATGTTTGAATGGTTGTTAATCCAAAAACAGTAATGTTATTCCAAGAATAGTGCTATTCTACGCCATCCAAACACACCCACAGAGAAAAGTGCTACTACATCTCATGTTACAATAAAGAATGAGTATAGCAAATTAATTTTATCTTTATGCCCAGAAAAATATAAAACTAGATAGTAAAATAAAATTAATCTTCTACGTCGTAGAATAAAGAAACTTCTATCATCTTGGACTTTAAGAATATAATAGGAATACTTTTAAAAATCTTAAATGAATTTGCCTATTTAACTACAATGGATTGTTTTTTATGACGAATGTTCTTTTATAGTTGTCTTTATGTGACTATGAATTATATATGTTGAAGATGTATTATCTATTTAAATTGAAATAAGTATGTATAAACGAAACAAGCTATGTAATGTTGTAAACTTTTTAAATAAAGAAGAGATATGATATGATATTTTTAACAAAAGAGATATATAAAGCGTCGATGATTTAATTTTCATAGTAATAATCATGGGAAAATTATTTCAAAAATTACAATTTTATATCAAGTGAAAGTTTTAAAGATAGACAAAATCATACAAGAAAAATGAGATCATAATATTTGAAAGATTCACTTCCTGTGAAATATCATTTTCTCGTGTTAATTTAACATGGCTTACGCAATTTATTGCAGACCAGATCTTGCCAAGAATTCCCCTGTACTCACTCTCTCCTTCTTCAACTCGTCTTTTGAGGAGGTCTGGGGGGCGGGGTCGGAACATAAAATGACCCAAATACCCCCAATATTATTCTGTATCATTACCTGTTAACATTGAGATTAGCAAGCTAAAGCATGAGGATCATGAAAGACTAATCACGTAGTACCTACACGAGTTTAAGCAGGGGACAAACAGCAGGGTTTGGCCGTTGGCAGAGAGTCTTTGTCTCTTTGATCCTTGGTTTGACTGGGGTATTCAAAAAAAAAAAAAACAATAGAGTATGAACTCGTGATTTCTGATATATTGCACACCGACTCAGCCGAGGTATCAAAATTATCATGGTAACCCCTCCATTAGTATCAAAACTGGAGACATACTGCCTCAAATTATTTCAGTTTAATTGATACGACGTTTAATCAGACAACTCAAATCATACATGACCCAGATGTGGTGATGTAAATGGACAGTTACGATTGATGTATCGAGAATAATTTTTGCTTGATTTCGAGCTGATGTGGCTTAAGGAGCTTTCAAGTCGACGTCTAATTAGAGAAGAGACGGTTCACTTAGAGGCGTGTAGAACTAGAATCTCAAAGGAAATTTCACCGCATTAAAAGTTATAAACTTTCTTTTACTCTGTACGGAGTGTCAAAGGTTTAATCATA
Source organism: Schoenoplectus tabernaemontani (assembly GCA_037127355.1). Lineage (NCBI taxonomy): Eukaryota > Viridiplantae > Streptophyta > Magnoliopsida > Poales > Cyperaceae > Schoenoplectus > Schoenoplectus tabernaemontani. The sequence continues at coordinate 14,003,547 of CM073752.1, forward strand.
TCAACTTTCTATTATTATTATCAACAAACAATCCAAACAATATTTCTACCATCCGAAATAGTATCATCTTTATTATTATCCTCGCACTAACTAAAAAATCATCATTTTTCCACTATCCTCATTTACTATTCTCAATTCTTCTATTCTTACGTTATTCTTTGCGGGTGTGTTTGGATCGTGGAAAGAATAGCGTAAGAATAGAGAAATTGAGAATAGTAAATGAGGATAGTAAAAAAATAGTAATTTTTCAGTTAGCACGAGTATAGTAAAAAGATGATGTTATTCCGGATGGTAAAAATATTATTTAGATTGTTTATTGAGAATAATAATGGAGAGTTGAGAAAAACAACAATTATTTCATCTCTCACCACAGAATAGCGAATAACAGCTATTTTCAATGTTCTAGAACAACAAATTTACGTTTGAATATACAACTGCTATTTTTATTCTGAAAACAACAATTATTTTAATATTTCTGCCCATCCAAACATACCCTAAATTTCAATTGTCATAGTGTGCACTAATTTCGTTGTAAAGGATCCATGTATAGGTGCCTGCTGCTGCCTGCTAGTGACAAATTGATCAAACGTAAACGACCCGTTAGGCTAAGGCAACCATTGACATAATAACAAAGTACGATACTATTATTAGAAGTTTCAGAATTGTTATTTTGTTATTGTGGTAAATTATTTAAGACAATAGTTAGATAATATTGTAAAATGGCAGTAATATTTTTTTCATAATAGTGAATCATTGAATTTAATTGGAAGTATTTATAAGTATCAGGTGATACGTCGTACTATATCGCTTGATCTGGAATGATTGTCTGCAACTCAATAAAGATATTTACAGTAAACCATCAACCTGGATATGAAAACTTACTTGAGAAAAGCATAGTGCCGATAGACAATCAACATTGCAAAAAAAATAAAAAAAAAATCATATACATGAAAAGGGATATTTCAGAAAAAAAAATATTGAAATATGAGAGGGTAGATCGGATTGTGTCCGAGAGGTTGAACCCTGCTTAATGGTGATAAACTATTAACTTGATTATCAAACTTGAAAAGAAAATATAGGAAATCTTAAATATGGAAAAAATATATAAAAATTGGAAGACAATGGTATAGAGTAATAGGAGTAAAAATACTGTGAGTTTAAGCTCACGAAAATATTCCGTGAACTTAACTTAAAAACTACATCAAATCATCTGCAAATTTTAATTTATCATTCTCATTAAATTCTTTATATGAAAATCTTAAGGGATGCACAAATTTGGACTGTTTTGAGTGTTTTAAGTCATTATTTTTATTTTTTTTAAATGATATTCAAGTATAGAATACATTGTTATTTTTTAGAGTTGATTTTTAAAAATTAAAAATCATAACTTAAAAAGCTCAAAACACTTCAAATTTTCGTATCTCATAAGATTTTCATATAAAGAATTTAATGAGCATGATAAATTAAAATTTGGAGATGATTTGATATATTTTTTGAGTTAAGTTCATAAAAGATCTTTGTGAGTTTAAGCTCACGATATCTTTAGTAGAGTAATAGAGATACATGGCCAACGCTGCAAGAAATTATTAGCTAACTTTCCAACATCTAGCCCAAAATAAGGAAGAGATATCAACATTTACAAATATGTAAATCAATTGGCACTAAAGATAAGATAAACGGGATCATATATTCATCGTTAATAGACAATCAAGTGCTGCCATGCTTTGAAACATGTCTATTGATTAATAAAACTCTTTTCATGTCCTATCTAATTTGAAATCACTGAACTTAAAGCTGCAACATACTCTTTAAATATGATTTAAAGAGTAATAGTATCTTGCCCGTGCGTTGCTACGGTGATATATTTCAGAAATATAAAAATTCATATTTTCATGTGAAAAATATGGAAATAAAAATAAAAATAATTTAGTAATTAATGTAAATTTCAATCATGAATACATAATTAATATAAAATAAATATAAATTAAGAGGAAAGTTAACATTCAGCGTTTAAGGAAAGTTGAAATTCATAATTGATGACAATCTAAGAAAAAAAGAAAATAAAATAGATCAATTGTACTCCTAAATTATGTAGCATTTCGTGTAACAAATAAAATTGAGAGAAAATTCTAACTTTAACACAAATGGTCATAGAAATAGTAACATCATTTGATAAATAACTCAATACGATGAGTGATATTAGCTCTAAAAATTTAACAAAAAATATGAACCGTTGCAGCATCAGAACACATACGTACTTAATAAGTAGTAGAGATATTTACCGCTTAATGTGAATATATATACGGAAAGCCACCAAGTAATGCGGCCTAATTTCTTTTATCTTTAGCTTTTAAGGTGAATAAACTGAGCATTAATTAAGATTGATTAGCTTAATATATACTAAAGATGTGGACCACCAATCATCCGCTGCTGTCTAATTACGCTGAAATGTTATTACGAATTTACGATCCATCGTTGATGTTTAGATCATAATTTTTTTAATTGGACACGATAATAAATATATATGTTTCTACGTTTGAATTTCTAACTTTTGTTTAAATGAACGAGGAAATGAATTTTATAAAATTGTAATGAATTTGCATTTGAACTAAATATACTACAATTACGATCAATCTGATCAATTTGTCGCCGACCTCCGTACGGATATTGATGACAAAACAAACTAAAACTCGGATTCAAATCTGCTGTTATTAATTTTTTTCTGTTATCTCTGTTATTCTATCACTTACAACGAGTTCTATTTTCTTTTCATTTGTGATGGGACTCATTCATTTGCCAGGATAACACAGATAACAGTAAAAAAAAAAAAAACAGATTTGAATCCCTAACATATGATGATATGAATGATATGATCTAGCACACGTTGAACTGTGGACTGTGGAGAATTATAATATATGCTAGTCATATAGCCCATTCAGCCATGCTAGCTTGACTAATTGAAAAACCATGTTTTCTTTCGAGGAAAATTGGAAAAAGACATCTTAATTAATGGATGGGAGGTTGTTCTTATAATTGGTCTGGTAGCAACTCTCCCATCAACACGTTACACGTGCATGCCATGTAGACCTGCTTTTATTTCCAATGCGATCTGGATCTTTGGTCGGACAGTTATTGCATGCTCATTGAATTTCATTCTATTAATGGTTGATTAGTTTCACGAAATGATCTAGTTGCGGAGAAAAATGATTTAACATGAATAAATGACCGGAATATATGTAGTAATTGTACTGATGTTTACAAATAAAATTAGGCTACAGTGATATGCATAACATAGATCAGCTTTGTGTTGTGCAATATTTTTTTTTTATATTTATAATTCAAATAGTCGATGTCGATCTGAACGCTCAACATAATCTCCACGAGAAAATTTACTCTTAGATCAAATTTTATATTTTTTTAAATTATTTTATTATTTTTAGATAGTTACAAATTTTTTTTTTTTGAATTGTTCATAATAAATAATTCAGGTGATTTTTAATTATCTAAAAAATAGCAAAGTATTATAAAAAAAATTAGCCAAGAATTAAAATTTTAAAATTACTTTAAAGATTAAAATTGGATTTCCAATTGACGTCTAAAAAAACTCAAAAATATCACAGTTCATATAATTTTACAGTTATGGCATAACAAGTTTTTATCCACATGCAGTCTGCAAAAGGAATTAACGGATGATTGTATATATTAATTTTGGTCTAATTAAACAAGAATGATTCAAATTAATTTTACGTTTAGAAGTTCAAAATGACGAGTGTTTATTTCTGTTTAGATAAGTATGCATTTGTCACGGCTCATAATTGACCAGCTTGTATCAATCGGTCGAGTTGATTGCAAATTATTTGGGTTAGAGTTGGAGAAATGCGAGAAAGCTACGCGTACTTTGGTCGTTGGATTGAGAGTGGACGTGCTGACTTTTAGAAAATAAATTAAAGAAGACAACTCTTATTTTTAAATAATATTTATTAATCTTACAAAGAGATGAAAGATATAATTATCTAATGGATTCAAATTTTGGTTAGATTTCCTGACGATAGAGCTAAAAGTTCCTTTATGTATTCAAATCTAACATTCTTTGGGTTCAATAAATCTAATTTCGTACACGATACTATTTGCAAATCACAATCTCTACAATATTCTGAAACATAATGAAACAAGTAAATTCCTCCCAATATGAAACAAGTAAAGATTCCATAAAAAAATTTTACTTTTTATTAATATCGTTCGATGAAAATGCAAGCATCGAGTTGTTTCGTTTTGCCATGCGTTCGTGTCATGACTCATGAGTGATAGCAAATTTGGTATAGACAATGGTGAGTTCTCGAGAGTTTTGAATAATGAGTTTGAAACTTCAAGATAATTAATTACATATTTGTGTTATAACAATATCTGATTCACAATAAAAATGAAGTCGATATGTGATATATGCAATTCAGTTATTCAATTTGTTATTTAAAGGCTAAAATATAGATATTTAAGATTTATTATTGTTGACAATTGAAATCGACCTAGTTAATATTAGAAAATTTTGACATTCGATGGCTCCTCTTACAACAAATTCGAGTATTATCTTCGCACGAAAAAACTATATAAATAATGGAAAATAACCAAAACACTCTGAGAGAATTATTTAAGAGTCAATTCAACAAGGATTGTTATTTCTTCAGTTTAAAATATCATCATAGTGATATTTTGAAATATAGATGACGTCGTTACTCACTATATAGTTTTAACATTATTACTCAATTGAATAATAATTAGTTCTATGTGAAAGATTTTGAATTTGAAAATCCAATATCAACCAAGTTTATGAGAAAATTACCTCTAGCCATCCTTTACTGAAAAGATGCATAACCTTTGGTATGCAATCATGAAGAATTGCGGATATATCTTTTTTGGCATACACAAATTAAAGTCGTCAAAAGTTTTGACATTGTAATTACCTACATAATTCATGAATTATCTCTTCAAAAATTATAATATCATGAATCATCTAACTATAATATATATTGCGTAGCTTGTAATAATTTATAATAATATTCCAAAAAAAAAATCAAATCCCGCTTATTTTAAAGTATTTTTGACATTGGACATTCTCAATTAACCATTGGAAGTTCAGATTCTTTTTCTTTCTTTGGGGATAAATGTGGAAGCTTAGAATTTGTCAAACCTTAATATATGAACGCACTTCAAGTTTCGCTTGATTGATGCATGACGTACCCACGTGGTGTGCGGGGCCCACATCCTCGCTTCTTAAACGTTTGGAGGCGCCATTAAATGGAATGGGGAGCACGTGGGATGTTTCCCTTGATCCGGGACTCTTTCTCGCCAATCCACGAGATATATCTCAAAACATTGCTGTCTCTCCCGTGGTGGATTACTTTAGTAGCATTGCGCGACACAGTCGTCCCCTACAATTGTTTAACTAGCTAGCGGTGCAAACTGCAAACTGCAAACTGATCGGATAGAGTTGGATAGTAGTTAAAATTAAAATTATATTTATTTTAATTTTATAAATTAAATATAAATATGAATAATTTTGAATATGAATATGGATTGAATATTAAATGAATGCTAATATGAATCAAATAATACACTAATACAACTATAAATATAGATATTTTTTATGATAAATAACTAATTATAAAAGTTATATTATTATAAAAATTAATTATTAATTATTATTATATTATTAGTAATTTAATGAATAGATATCATTACAAATTAGTCATAAAAATTATAAAAACTAAAATATTAGTTAAATGTATCAAAAACTATAAAAGATAAAATATAAAGATAAGTTATGTATAAATTTAGTTGGATTTGTAATCTATGTTAAAAAATCAATTAAAAAATATATAACATACCTTTTATCTTGACATTTCAATTTCAAAAATATCTAGATCCGGATAATTATCTGTATTTGTATTTATATTTGTATCCGGTTTCAAATAGAAAACGATATCTGTATTCATATCTGATAAAAAAATATTTGTATCCGAATATCCATATCCATTATTATTTGAATATGGTCAGATAATATCCGATCTGTTTGCACCCATATAACTAGATATAACTCTGCCCAAAAACTTGTAAATAATTAAAAAGATAAAAAATTTAAATACATTCAATAAAAAATTTACATTAAGAAAATTTTGAATATATTTTTAAATATTAAAGATATATATAATAATAAATAATAATAATATTATCATTATAATAATTAATCATGATAATCTATAAAAAGTATTGCTAAAATATTTGATCATTTTAAGAGTTAAATTTTACTTTAATTATATTATATTCATCTATTTTAAGTGAGGGGAGAGACAAATTATCTATCACCATTAGATTTAACTAAGCAGATGAAAATATTTAAAAAAATTAATGATGTAGAAGAATGATGATGTGGTATGCTTGAAAATTTTAAAAATTTAACCCTTTTATGTATTAAAAATATTCTAATTTTGTTTGCTAGTACTCATTTTTGTTGTAAATTGGGAAGTTAGAGATGTCAATACTAAGTACAGTACAGTTAAATTGAGGTACTTTTATTATAACTCACTTAAAATAAATTTTATGTCTATCTTATCTTTACTCATTAAAATTAGACTTATCCATATTTTATCCTTACTCATGAAAATAAACGGGTAAGTAAACAATAACGAATATTAATGAATAATACAAATATAACATTAATTTTTTCATCATTTATAAAAAAATTGAACCCCTTCTTTTAATACAAATGCACCTCTATCTTATTAATATTAAATTAAAATATAAATATGTAGTTAATTCCAACTTAACTCATTTCTAAATAAATAAATTAAAAAGTACATACAAATCTTGGCAAAAATTTTAACTAGAAAATAAAACACGTAAAAATAAAATTAGTATCTTCTCTAAAATAAATTTTTATATTGTCTCATCTTATTATTTTAATAAATATTCTACTAAATATTATTCGAATATTATAATTTATGAGAGGACGAAACTTGAAGAAAATAGTAATTATAATTTATACTTCATGGTAATTAACTCACAATATTCAAGGAAACTAATACGAGAAAAAGAAAAATTATTACAGAAGATAATTATATTAGAAATAATATAATTTATTGATAATTTAGTTTAGAAAAAACAGACACAAAACAATCTCTTCTCATATCTTTATCTTTTACTCAAAAAAAAAAAAAATCTTACAATACCCATATTTTATAAATTAACAAAGATTTATCAATACTCATCTTATCAAATATGATATAAATAAATAAGTAAAAATGTATCATTAATACCTTGATGTTCTCATATTTTATAATTATTCGTTTAGCACGTATGAGAGGTACGACCAGATAATTTTAACAATTAATAGAATAAATTATTTTGACGGAATTTAACTTGACAGCCCATAAATATGATGAATAAAAAAATGTTGGCTAAATAAAATTTAAGATGTATTGGCACTTTCATATGTGCACAGATTTGATCAAATCTATGTACTATTTTGTTTAGTTCTTCAACTAAGGTGTTAATGAATTGGATAACATTTGAAAATATTTGTCCAGAAAAAAATAATAGATACAAATACAAATATCGGACATTTTCGGATATAGATGCGAATACAATTTCAAATATGAAATAGAATAGAGATGCGGATACAGATAATTATCCGTATCCAGGAATTTTATTTGAACAAATATCCGAATTTAGTCATCTGATTGTACATCCATTGAGAGTTTGAATTATTTAATACCCATTGAGAGTTTTGACTTCTTCTCCAAGCCTAACGTTGTCTCTTGCTCTCTTCTTCTAAGACACTTCATCTTTTTACTTTTTAATCTCGTTCACCTCCTGCATGAACCAGGATGTTATCTCACCATTTTGGTTTTTTTCCCTTTTTTTGTAATGTCGTTAGAAAGATAAGTTGGATTGATATATTTTGATAAACTGTGTGATAGTATATTGTAATCAATGATAATTATTTTATTCATATGATATATATTTTATAATAAACGGATTAATTATGAAAAAAATTATGCCTAATTTATGAGTTAAAATATTGTACTTTTATGATATTTCTTTTCTACAATGAATATGAGTAATTTATTTATAATTATCTGAAATATGTTTATTTATGTATCTGTAATATCTGATTTGTAATTATTTAATACCCGATTCATATTTGTATCACTATTTAAAAAATTATAACGTATAGAGATATGACCATTATTTATCCATTTCCAACCCGTTTACACCCCTGCCTTCAACACACTACATAAGATGATACAAGGCGAGTAGCTACTTGCAATTACGGGCGAATAGAGATATACAGAGAGTGTATTTATACTCTTTAAATTAAAATTTAATTTTAGTCAATCAGTGGAATCACGAAATGTGGCAGGGCCATAATAAAAAAAGAGACGGGATGAGTTGACAATGGGTTATTTTGATAATTTTGACAATGAGTCTCTAAAAAATAAAAATAAAAATCTTAAAAATATAAAAAAGTTTATAGATGTGTTATTCTACATTTAGATTTATGGTCATTCAAATTTCATCTAATTTCATTATCGTTTGATAGTCCATCAAAAATCATTAAATTGGAGCCGTTGTAAATTATATGAAAATTTGATGATCTTTGATGGATTATCAAAGGATAATGAAATTTAAAAGATCATCAATTTAAAGATAGAAGAAGACATCTATAAATATATTTTTTATATATTTTTTTCTATTTTTTTAGAGATTTATTGTCAAAATTGTCAAAATAACCAGTGTGAACTGATTCCTCTCATAAAAAAAAAAAGGCAAAAACGTAATGCACCGTAAGCTTCTGATTTGGACCCATACCGTCCACAATTATATTCTATTGTACAGAATGGGATTTTGATGCCATAAAAATAAGGAATACCCAGTATACAAGCATTACTAGTGGTCTAGGAGTTGATAATAAAAAAAATGAGCATCTTTTTTTTTTGGTGGTAAATGTTTTGATTTTTGACCCCATAAAGGATGTATTGCAACATTTACAATAATGATTATTTTAGCACAAGGACGGCTCCACTGAAAGAGACAAGGAAAAGCGTGTGCACTAAGGCAGTACAGTTGGTTATGTAAAAAAATTTGGACGGGTCTGGTCTGCGGAATCTGTGGACACGATCCAACTCGTCTTGATCCGTGATCCAACCCGTTAGAACCGGAGGGTTTAGCACGAACGCGGACATTTAAAAAAAAATCGTGCTAGATCCGAATATGTTTTGGACCCGCCCCGACCCGATCCGACCGACTCGCCCAACCCGTGCAAACCCGATAAAACTAGAAAAATTCAAAAAAAAAAATACAGAAAAAAAATAATTTTTTGGTCAAATATATAAATAGTTATATATTTTTAATATTCTTAATTATTTTTGAATTCTTTGGATTTTTTGAGAATTTATATGAATTTTATTAGGTTATTTTGAATATTGGAAAAAAAAAAAAAACCGCCGACCCGTCCGATCCGACGGGTTTAGGACGGGTCGCAACCATTTCCCCCAAAATAGACCCGTCCTAATATGTCCCATGAAAATCCGTTAACCTGTCCGTCAAATTCCGCCGACCCGTGTAAACCCGCCCTGACCCGTTTTTAATACACGAAGTAATTGAGAATTTTGGATCCAGCTTACCACGACGGCCTTTAAATAACTTGGGTCACAAATATATTGTTACAAGCTGAAAAAAATAATAAATATCATTAGCAAGTGTGGGCGGAGGGCAGAAAGTTTAAGCAAGCGGTTTGTTGAGGATATTTGTTAACTAATTATATTAAAAACTTAAAAGTAAACATTTACAATACAATCTGTAAATTTAAGAATTACTGCTGAGCAATGCGGCCCAATAGTGATTAAATGGGGCCTATGAGTTTTCTTTTGTCTAAAAAGGATGACAATTTATTTTTCTCTTTGCATTTTTAAAATTCAAGCCAGAAAACGCGCTACATTTAAAATTAGCAATCACTGAACTACTGCTACGCATGATGGCTTCTTCTTCTTCCAGTTGATACTGGGGTCCAAAGTATCGATCGGAAATTCAAGATCGGGCCTTTTGCAACATGTTTACTCCTACGATATCATTTCTGCTTCATCTCGGCTTGTTTCTTGTTTGAATGCTGTGACTCAGTTTGTCCGTCCGAAGTCTCCTCAGTCTTTTGCACCGTTTGTTCGTCATAACGATGGTTTTGATCATCGTGCGGCCCAATATCGGAATGCACGAAAGTACTTTTCTTGTGGTAAATTAAGGCATTTTACAAACCAGTGTTCTTCCCGCCTCTCTCATTCTCCGCCGATTTCTATTTTTGTCCCCCCTCATCTCCCATCTTCCACTTTCTACGCCTCCACCTCCAGTCTTATCCTCTAATCCTTTATCACCAATCTTACCTACATCTCCTCCACTCTTTTCTAAACCTCCATCACCGATCTTACCTCCATCTTCGATCTTACCTACATCTTTGATCTCATCTCAACCTCCGATCTTACCAACGCCTCTGATCTTACCAATGGCTTCTTATTCTCGCCGAGTTGTGTGTTTTATAGAAAATAACACCTCTGCTTATTTGGAGACAGAGGTGGCTAATGGTGTGGTGCTAACTTTGGATACTTGTCTTCATGAAGGTGATTTACTTTCTGCTCTTCGGATTTGCTTCTCTACTAAGTGACATCGGTGGGTGGTGCAGTTTTTAGGAGGTAATCGTTTTTTTTTGTTATGGCTCTGGTGGTTTGGAAGGTTCGGCCTTAGAAAAGGGTTATATAATTTTGGGTGATTTAAAAGTGGGAGTGCATCACTATTCCCCAGATTTGGATATCGGACAACTTCTGTTCAGGGATTGTGTCAAGATCTTGAATTTACTTGTTGGTTTATGTAGTAAGGAGGCGATTGCTTATTTGGTTAATGATTCTGATACTCTAGTGGATTGTGTTACCTCATCAATTTATCCTAGTGATCGTTCTTGATCTAAAGTTTAGATTGAGATTCCTCATTTGAAAGTTTTACCTCCTTTTCTATGCAGTGAGTATATTAAAGAAAATGGGATTAAACAAGTTTTCGGGTGATTTTTGAATTGGAGCAAATAATTTCTTTACCACTTGCTCGGGGAACTTGTTTCTCTCAACCCATCTCTCGTGATTCTTCTAAAACTCATGTTTGGGCTCGTCCTGATTCTTCCCATGGGTTGCCTTCCTCCCAAGGCACGGCCAATCCAGGGTCTAGGGGACTTATACTCCAAGTTCTTTTTCTGGTAAAGAGGTGTCTACGACTGCTACATCTAAGGATGGTATGGTTGAGGGTATGTTGGATAAGGGGAGGGTAAGCGATTAGTTTGATTGTCCAATCAATGATTTTTTGGTTAGGAGGAAAGTTGCTAAGGTGGTGGAAATTGTTTCTGAGGATGGGTTGGATGTTGATTTACAAAACTATTTTGGCCAACTATATTTGAGGTTTAGGTTCTATTTTACTTTCTGGTTTTCAACTCATTAACTTATAATGTCACACCCAAAAATAATTAAAATAAATTAGGGGTGATTAATTTCGCCACGTACACATGACAATATGTGTGTATGGAACACGATAAGATATGTGTATAAAATACATCAATAAATAAAAAAATAATAATGATATAAAACAATAAAAGTCCATAATAAATAGTATAATAAAACGTCGACATCGGCGGAGGTCGACTCCATCGGAATAGACAACTAAATCTCTCAAAAAAAATACCCAAAAGAAAGAAATAAAACCCGATAACCCGAGGAGTCCTAAACAAAAGATACCCAACTCACATACAAATGCGGCGAAGCACGTCTGTCATCACGCATGACTGCTCCTAGCACTCTCTCCATGAAGATCTCATACCTGAAAATCTGGATCCCACAAACACCGTAAAAACGTGAGTCATTTTAAAATTACTAGTACAAATTTAGATTCAACCCTAAAATTTGATATTTTTCCTAGACTGAACCTAAATACTAGCATTGTTATTTTAAATGCAACTTTATAATTATTTATATTTATATGTGTATATAAATATAGAGTTTGTCTAGTATACTTCCGTTAGTATTTCAACCTAAAATGCTAACGAGTCAAATTTTAATTTTTCATACATAAAATTTTAATTTAAATAGCTCAATAAAATATTTATATCATAATCTTGTGGTATACTAATTTTTATCATTTTTGAAATTAGTTTACTATACTTAATGATTTTTAGAAAGTAAGCTTTTTTGACATGCATTTTTTATTATTATTTCAAAGTTATCTTTCAAAAATCATTAAGCATAATAAACTAACTACAAACACAATAAAAATTAGTATTCTATAAGATTATATTATAAATAAATTTTATATTTTTTTTTTATTGTGTTATCATTTTTGGATTAAATTAAAATTTTGAGGAACAAATAGCAAAAAAAAATTAAAATTTGACTCAATAACATTTTAGTTGAAATGATAACGCAAAGAAGCATGCTTTGCAAAGCACATGACTATATATATATATATACATATATACATATATATATATATATATATATATATAGATTTTCAAAAATAAAAATTTGTACAAATTTTTAAAATTTCATATAAGAATTTAATGACATGATAAATTAAAATTTTAAGATAAAACCCAAAATAAAAAAATCTATGAAAATAATATAAGATATATATATGATACGAGAAGGAAACACCCATAATAAAATTTCTCTATTGCAGATTATTAGACTCATCCTCAAGCGGACACATAATCGGGCTCCGAACTTGAGACTTACCTAAGCGGGCACATATTCGAGCCCAACTTACAAACTTAAGATTTTTGTATAAGCGACCGTCAATGCCCAGAATATACTAAGGAAAATTCGGTCTCCCATGGCGATATCACCCTAGGGAAGTGAACGACTAAAAATACGTACTATGATATTCTGAATTTCATAATCTACCACACTAAAATAAAATAAAAGAAAAGAATAAGATACGACCTTAGTTGTCATATTCAAAGTAAGGAGATCACTATCCATAAAAAGAGAAAAAATATATATAAACAAAATGAGAGACTCTTTATACCAATCAAAGTCAAAGAAGAGCTCTCGACTTTCTCTGAGCCAACTAGAGGCCAAAGGAGAAATCCTTTCGGACATATCGAGATCTTTAATAAGCCAGCTAAATAATAATATGATAAAACAAAATAGAATCCATAACTTAATATGGCCCGCACACACTAAATACTGAAGGCCGAATTCTAATCACTCAATTCAATTCGAAAAAAAAGTTATATAATAACTAATAATAATTATATTAATCAAAATAGAAAACTATAGTGGCACTATTGAACTCATCAAGTGATGAAACCCGATAAATGACCGACAGGTTGAGTTACTCAGATATATATAGACCAAGGGTCCCACGGGCGAAACCAACAACGTACATAATTTGTTAGTCTGGTTATACAAGACGACCTCAGAGTGAGACCATCCAGCCCGCCTTTCAACGCTCTCATATAATATCATGCATATTAACTGCCTATTTTACTTAATTAATTAATTTATATAATAGTAATAGTTTAATACTAATAAATATAACCTAACAATTAATTATATCTTAAACTAAACCTAACACGAGACTAATTCCCGAGTCCTAATCTTATCCCTACATACATATAAGATGACATGAGATGACATACGGATGCGGGTAGGCCCAATAATGCTAATCTAATACCATATAAAAATGACAGTTCATATATGGGTCTCTAATGTTATAATTAGACTGAAAATATAACAATTCGATTTATTTTGAAAACATGTTAGTTTTGGTTTGGAGTTTTAATTCCGAAGAAAGAAAATCAAACCCAGGAATTTATATCTGAGAGTGTTGGTGAGGATCATGTAGCTTCTCTATTTAGAGGCAGTATGCCTGTCTAGGGGTTGGTGTCTGCATCTACGGGGTGGGAATGGTCTCGTACTCCGCAAGAGGATCAGACTCAGTTATATCACCTATTATTGATTTAATTAAATTTTCGTAAATTTACATTGAATTATTTTATAAATTATATTTATTTTTATAAATGAACTAGCGCATAGTGTTCGTTCAAAATTTATATTTTTCTTCAAAATTTTGGAAGCACCTCTGTTATAATTATAAGGTGCCGAAATATTCTTTTGTCATATTTTATCTGTTTTTATTGAGTTTATCGTTTTATCACTTCTACAATATATTCCTTAATTTTCGTAAGAAATTATCATTTAATTATTTATTATTTTTCACAGTGCTTTCGAGTCAGGAAATGCGAAATTTCATCATTCGGTAAGCGGACAATAAATACATTGATAATTACACACAAATCATTCAAGACACGGATCATGAGAATCCAGAAAATATTTGTATTCATTCATTCGAATTAAATAAGAAAATTGTAATTACAACGAAATTTTAACATTATAATTATATCGAAATAGAGAAATTGATATATATATATAGAGAGAGAGAGATATATTATAAGTTAATAAAAAATATATATATATTTTATTTATCATTCTCATTAAATTCTTTATATAAAAATCTTGTGGGATGCAAACATTTGGAGTGTTTTGAGCTTTTTAAGTCACCGTTTTTTATTTTTTAAAATGATGTTCAAGTATTGAATACATTATTATTAAAAACCATAACTTAAAAAACTCAAAACGCTCCAAATTTTTGCATCCCATGAGATTTTCATATAAATAATTTAATGAGAATGATAAATTAAAATTTTGAGATGATTTAAATGTTTTTTGAGTTAAGCTCACGGGAAGGCCTCCGTGAGCTTAAGCTCACGATATCTCAACTATATATATATATTCGGCGCCCTCGATAAAGCCGAAAACTAATCCGCAAGCGCAAAACATTAAAACTGGACCCGACGCTCACGATACCGTCGAACACGAGCCCGAGAGTGCAAAACATGAAATTGGACCCGGCATCTTCGGTCCCGTCGAACACTAGTCCGGAGGCGCAACACATTAAAATTGGACCTTACGCACTCGATACTACCAAAAATGAGTCGGGAGAACGCAAAACATAAAAATTGGACTCAACGCCCTCGGTATCACCGAAAATGAGTTTCGCAGCGTAAAACATTAAAAATGGACCCAGTACCCTCTCGTATCGTCGAAAACTAACCCGAGAGCCCAAAACATAAAATTGGACCTGGTGTTCTCGTTGCCGTAAAAAATGATTCGAAGAGCGCTAATCATTAAAACTAGACCTCACGCCCTCTATACCGCCAAAATAAGCATGAGAGCGCAAAATATGAAAACTGGACCGATGAGTCTCGGTACCATCAAAAATGAATCTTAGAGCACAAAATAAGAAAACTGGACTCAGCGCACTTGGCATCGCCAAAAATGAGCCGGGAGCACACGATAGGAAAACGGACTCGCGTTATGGGTAACGCAAAAAATGAGTTATGGAGCGCAAAACATCAAAAAATCGACTCGACTCACTCGGCATCGCCGAAAGCTAGTTGGTAGCGGAAAAATTGGACCCTACGTCCTCCAAGACAAAAAATTGGACCATACGTCCTCGGTACCGCCAAAATATGAGTTCAAGAGCACAAAACATGAAAAACCAAATCGCCGTACTCGACATTGTCGAATGCCAGTCCACGAGCGCAAAATATGAAAAATTGACATGGCGCTCTTAGCACCGCCCAACACGAGTCGGGGAGCGTGAAACTTAAAAACTACACCAAACACCCTTAATACCATTGAAGACGAGTCCGGGAGCGCAAAATATGAAAAATAGACTTAAAACGATTCTAGGAGCGTAAAACATGAAAACGGGAGCCAACACCATCGGTATTGCTGAATGAGTATAGGAGCGGAAAATACGAAAACTGGACCCAGCGCCCACAGGACTGTCGAAAATGAGTCTGAGAACGCAAAACATGAAAAATGGACCCAACGTCATCGGTACCGCCGAAAACGAGTCCAGAATCAGAAAACACGAAATTACGAGTTGACGCCCTCGGCATCGCCGAAAATGAGTTTGAGAGCGCAAAATATGAAAATTGTACTTGGCGCCGTTGGTACGGTCAAAAATGATTCCGGGAGCGCAAAACATGAAAATTACATCCGACGCCTTCGGTACCCCTAGGATATGAGTTTTGAAGCCCAAAATAAGAAAAATTATCCAGGCATGGGAAAGGTTGATCTCTACTTTTCAAAAGTGATTAGATTCATGGAAAGAAATCTTTTTTGCGATGGGTGGTAGGATAATCATGTTAAACTCTACTTTATCTTCTTTGCCTTTATATTTTTTTTTTATCAATTTATCACATTTCACGGTGGGTTCTGAATAAGATTTAACGATTACGACACCATTTTCTTTGGGCTGGTATTGAGATAGTTCATACAAACAAATATGCTTTGATTAATTATCAGATTGTTTGCTTACATAAAGAGTATGGGGTATTGGATTTAGATCAGATAAATATTGCTCTTTTATCTAAATGGATTTGAAATTACTTTTATGCTGATTATTTAGGTTTATGGTAATTGATTATTCAAATTAAATATCAAGACAGAGTTACTGGGAATTTATCTTTTTTTCTGAAAGCATGTGTGTCTTTTACTACCTTATATGAGGTTATGTATGAAAAAAAATTGTTAGGAATGGTCGGGACACTCTTTTTTAGCATGATAATTGATATCTCAATTATGCACTCTCTATTTAATTTTCTCTCCTATTCCAAAAGACAAAGTTTTGATTGTACAATTACTTTTTTATCAGATTTGGAATAATGATAATATCCGCATATCACTTACTAGAGAGGCTAGTTTGGATCTTCGACGAGAAAATGCTGAGTTAGTTGCTATTTTATCTGATTTTCCTTTTCAATCTTCTATTTCAGATTCAGGCTTTAGAGTCTTCATCTTCATGGTTCTCCTACTGTTCGTTTCATGTACTTATTTTTAAATTTCAAAGGAGTAAAGATATCTATGGCTGGTTCTGTTTGGTAATTAAAAATTTCTTTGAAAATTAAACTATTTAGTTGGTTGACATTACATAAGAAGATTTTTTACTAAAGATGTTTTATTACAAAGAGGATGTTTGAGTTCATCTTCATGTGTCTTTTGTTCCTCTATAATTTTTTTTGATCATTTATTTGTGGATTGTTCCATTAGTTTTAATTTTTTAAATAATTTTAATAGATATAATAACCGAGGTATTTTTCTAGTACTAGATTCATTTTCTGGTATGTGGGAATCTATCGTTCATTTAGATCCTATAAATTATTTATTTATTCAATCTCTATTGTGTATATATGGTTGGCATATATAAAAATTATGAAATTCTATAATTTTTCAATGAACATCTTTTAATTCTGCATGCTCATTTTATTTTCATGTTCTTTCTCAATTTTCTTTATATACATGTTTAAATAGTGATTTGGAACCGATGTACCGTTCTGCTGAAGTAATATTGGATTTGACGGATATTCTTGAGGCACAATTGCTTGCTTCAATTGACTCATAGTTTTTTTTATGTCATTTCATACTTTGTTGTTGAACTATGTCATGTTATTTTGTTTATTCTGTGTTGTAACTAATATACTTTAAGATTGGTACTTGGTTAACTTTTGATGTTATGTTTTGTACAAACTGATGTGATGTTTTCGAGAAGTAATGGAAACTGACAGATATTTTATTTGCTTTTATAAAAAAACTTTGTGCTTGAGTGATAAAATTAACTGCAGAGATAAATAATTATAATAGGATGGGACACAATTGTAACAATTATTTTGAAGAATAAACATACTTTATAATTAATTAGGGTTATAACTCGAGATTTGATTCTGATACTATAGTACTCAAATATATATTAATAATATAAAATTTTAAATATATTTAACGAAATTTCATGTTGAAGAAAATTTAGACATAATATTTTCAAATGCTGAACAATAATAATAATTTGAATAATATTTATTTTAATAATAAATAATAAATTAAATACATAATAATATATAAATAATATTATTATTTTAAGAGTTAAGTTTCACATTAAGTATATTACACACATTATTTTAAATTAGAAGAGAGAAACTATTTTATATGAACTTTATATTCAAAAAGATGAAAATATTTAAATAAAATTAATGGTGAAAAAATGATAATATGACATGCTTCAAAAGTTTGGAAGCATAACCTTTGTTTTGTATTAAAAATTACTTTTTGGAAAATCATAATGAACTTTTTTTTGATCCAGTACTTTTTCATTCCCATATTATCAAAAATTCAAAATGTACTTTTTTAACCTAACTTCGACCTGGGGACCCCATAATACCAATTTCAATTGTTCATCTGCTTTTGGGTTATATTTGGGCCAAATTCAGACGATAATAATAATCATTCTCATCGTGGCCTTATCAACAGTCCTTTATTTTATTCGTTGGTTCACAGCCCATTTGGGCCGTAAAGAGGCTGTTGGAATCTAATTAGCGCTGACCGGGTCAGCGTCGCTGACTGTAAATAGCGTGAAGTGCTCTCCCGCCATATTATTGACAGGCCCGCAATGAAGAACACGGGACATTTTGGGCGATCGGGCTTTGTTGCTTACTATGTTGCACGATACTGGCACGTATAATGTATCAGATACGGTGCAGATATAATTATATGGAAATTTTAAAAAATACAAGATACGGATGCGATGTATATAATATATATAATATGAGTAAAACCTTGCGTGCTACTACGAGCACGAAATCTCTCCGTGATTATAACTTAAAAGTATATTAAATCATCTCTAAATTTTAATTTATCACTATAATTAAATTTTTCATATTGGAAAATCTTATGGGTACCAAAATTTAGGATGTTTTGAGTTTCAAAGTTACTAATATTATTATGAGTTAGGCTATGGTGCTACGCGTAGTTAATGATCAAATTTACTACGGACTTAAAAATATAGTTAAATCATCTCCAAATCTTGATTTATAGGTCTCAGTGAAATCTTTATATCAAAATATGATGGGATATAAAAAAATTTCATTTTTAATATTTTTTATGTATTAATTTTAGATTTTTAAAAATGACCTAAAAATTATGTATTATTTTTTATTGAATCATCTTAAAATTAAATGTTGCATTTTGCAGAGATGGAGGATCAGATCTGCACAGATCTTAATAGAGATCAGGCAGTGCAAATTACTAAAGCTAAATAAGTCTTTACTTTACGCTGATCGTAATATATATATATATATATATATATATATATATATATATATATATATAGAGTTTAAGCTCACGGAGACTTTTCCGTGAACTTAACTCAAAAAACATATCAAATCATTTCAAAATTTTAATTTATCATTCTCATTAAATTCTTTATATGAAAATCTCATGGGATGCAAAATTTGGAGCGTTTTAAAGTTTTTTTAAGCCACCGTTTTTAATTTTTGAAAATCAGCTCTAAAAATAATAATAATATATTCAATACTTGAACATCATTTTAAAAAATTAAAAATGGTGACTTAAAAAGCTCAAAACGCTCCAAATTTTTGCATCCCATGAGATTTTCATATAAAGAATTTAATGAGAATGATAAATTAAAATTTCGAAATAATTTGATATTTTTTTGAGTTAAGCTCACGAAAGATCTCCACTCCATCTATATATATATATATATATATATATATATATATATATATATATATTGAAAACAAGTGATCAAGTAAAAATGTAAGATAGATCCACAATCCGATCTGAACTAATAGGTTAACCAAGTTCAAACTATATACAAGGGCGTAAAAAAAATGGAACCCACCTGACCCTTTTGATCCACCCAATTCAATTCATATTTATCGGTCGAGATGCTATCGTTTAGGTATATATTATGTGTTACCTGCGTAAATCAGACCTGATTATATATAATTATATATTGAATTATTTAAATTTATATACATAATTTTTTGGATAACAATAAAATAATCATTTAAAAGTTGAAACTTCTACTCTGTGTTTTAATTATGAGAAAATTTTCTTCATACCACTTTAAAAATTCAAAATTATTAAAGATATCACCTCAAAATTCAATGATACCTCTCCAAAATCATTCTAATTTAAAATTGTCATAATTACTGTATGAAATATTTAAAATTAACTATTTTTTATAAAGAGCAAAATACATTTCCTCTACTTGGCCGGTGATGTTGGTCTCAGCAGGCCAAGCATGAAGAAGGTGGTGCAGTTGCCGATCTATGGAGGCATGGGTCGTGGAGGTTCTTGCTCCACCGACTGGGAAGACCTGAAGAGAGGAGAGGCAGTCAATGGAGGAGGAGATGGGATCAGGGAGCAAGTTGTCTAAGAGGAGGAGGATGTCTAGCTGCAAGTTGGGGGATGGGGCCCTCGAGCTGGTTGGAGTTGAGGATGAGCATCTTCAGAGGCGGGAAGAGGAAGATACCACGTAGGATGATGTCGAAGAGGGAGTTGGCGTTGAAATCGAGGTGGGAGAGGATTGGCACATGGGGGAGGAAGGCGATCGAGAGAGCACTGTTATAAAAACGAGACGGGTCGGATCGGGTTATAAGCGGGTCGGTGGGTTTTGACGAGATGAGTCAATGAGTTTTTACGGGATGAATTAGGACATGTCCATTTTGGGAGTTTGGCCGCAACCCGTTCTAGACTCGTTGGGTCCGACGGATCAGCGGAGCGGGACAGAGAGGGTCGGGTCGAGAACGAGACAAGTCGACCGTTTTTTTTTCTAAAATTAAAAATAACTCAATAAAATCCAAATAAATTCTCAAAAAAATTTAAAAATAATTATTAAAAATATTTAAAATATATAACTATTTATATTCTTAACCAAAAAAATTATTTTAATTTTTTTATCAATTTTTTTTTCAAAATTCAAAAGTAATCAAAAAAATCAAATAAAATCTTAAATGATATAATTTAAAATAAATTTAAATAAAATTTTAAATGATATAATTTAAATAAAATATTAAAAAATTCGAATAAAATGATATAACTTAAAATAAATTGAGAAAAAAAAGTTATAAATAAAATTACCCTCCTATTTTATTCCGATTTAGGACCAGCTATGTAATACATAAGCGAAGTTCTAATTTTTTTTGTCACTAAAGTTTATTGAAAAAAATAAAAAAAATCAATATATATGCTAGAAAATATTAAAAATAGAAAAAAATAAATAAAATGATTTAGAAATACCATCTAAAAGTTAGAGTTCATATAGTATAGATAATTTCTGGCATACCATCTAAATCTCCATCCATTTCGGTCATAAATTTACCGAATGATTGTTCTACGGGTGCATATTGATAACGTTATTCTGCATCAAACCAAATATTCAAGCATGTGAATTGTTCAAATGATTTCGTATGTATCATGCAGTTATTCAGTTTTATATACACTCTGAGCTTATAATTGATCTCAAATTCAGTTTAATTAAGGTGACCAAATTAAAAATAGGCATGTATATCACATTGCATGTAATTTTCAAGGTACACACATCCCCTTCATGATTCATGTCATTAAGTTACATTTATATCGTGATTTGTGTTAGTTTAGATTCACTTTATGAGACAAATACTACATAAGTCCTTATAAATATAATTGATGGACGGAATTGGATGATGACATAAAAAGTTAACATATATATATATATATATAGAGAGAGAGAGAGAGAGAGAGAGTAAAGATACCGTGAGCTTAACTCAAAAAGTAAATCAAATCATCTCCAAATTTTAATTTATCATATTCATTAAATTCGTTATATTAAAATCTTTTGGGATGTAAAAATTTTGAGTGTTTTGAGCTTTTTAACCCATCGATTTTAATTTTCTAAAATGATGTTCACATATTAAATATTTTATTATTATTTTTAGAGTTGATTTTCAAAAATTAAAAACCACGACTTAAAAAGCTCAAAACGCTTCAAATTTTTGCATCCCATGAGATTTTCATATAAAGAATTTAATGAGAATAATAAATTAAAATTTAGAGATGATTTGATATATTTTTTGAGTTAAGCTCACGGTATCTTTACTATATATATATGAGTCCAACTATGGTACTTTGCAAAGCACAATGATGTTATGTGCTTTGCGCCCTTTTTTTAATTTCAAGTTAGAAATAATCGATCCGAACCGTTCAATCTAATCTTCATAAAAAATATATTAGTAAACCAAATTTTATATTTTTAGAATATTTTTGCTATTTTTTCTGATGAGGAGAAAATGACTTGATCTGAGAATTCTGATTCATCCAAAAATGACGATTTTCCCCCTATCCAAAAAAATAGTAAATAAATTTCAAAAATATAAAATTTGGTTTACTAATAGATTTTGGTATGGAGATTAGATTGAGCGATTTGGATCGATCATTTCTGACTTAAAATTAAAAATAGAGCGCAAAGCACACAATGCTTTTTATGTCATCGTTTTTAATTTTTTAAAATGATGTTCAAGTATTAAATATATTATTATTATTTTTAGAGCTGATTTTCAAAAATTAAAAACGATGACTTAAAAAGCTCAAAACGCTCCAAATTTTTGCATCCCATGAAATTTTCATATAAAGAATTTAATGATAATGATAAATTAAAATTTTAAGATGATTTGATATATTTTTTGAGTTAAACTCACGGAAGGCCTCCGTGAGGTTAAGCTTACGGTATCTCCACTATATATATATAGAGTAATACTATGGTGCTTCGCGTAGCAAAAAATTTTTTGTGCTTCGCGTCCGTATCTCGAATTTAAAAGTTCAAACGGCCGATCCAAACCGTTGAGCATCATCTTCATATTGAAATATCCTTGGAGATAAAATTTTATATTTTTTTGAATTTTTTTGATATTTTTTAGATGGGTACAAAGTCGCTTGTTTTGGATGGTGCAGAAATCTTTAGATCAACAAACTTTGTACCCATCTAAAAAATATCAAAAAAATTTAAAAAAATATAAAATTTGATCTCCAAGGATATTTCAATATGAAGATGATGTTCAACGGTTTGGATCGACCGTTTGAACTTTTAAATTCGAGATACGGACGCGAAGCACAAAAGATTTTTTGCTCCGCGAAACACCATAGCATTACTCTATATATATATATATATATATTTAGGAGTTAAAATACCGTGAGATTAACTCAAAAAATATGTCAAATCATCTCGAAATTTTAATTTATCATCTTCATTAAATTCTTTATATAAAAATCTCGTGGGATGCAAAAATTTGGAGTGTTTTGAGATTTTTAAGTCACCGTTTTTTAATTTTTTAAAATGATGTTCAAGTATTAAATATATTATTATTATTTTTAGAGTTGATTTTTAAAAATTAAAAACCATGACTTAAAAAGCTCAAAACGCTCAAAACTTTTGCATCCCATAAGATTTTCATATAAAGAATTTAATGAGAATGATAAATTAAAATTTCGAGATGATTTGATATATTTTTTGAGTTAAGCTCACGGAAGGCTTTCGTGAGCTTAAACTCACGGTATCTTTACTCATATTTTAGATACATATAGCCCAAGTGAGAGATTGTTGGAATTAATTATTATTAATTACATTATGTATGGGCTTATATATAATAAATATATATTATATAATGGACTGTCAAATTATACCCGTAATGAAGTGATCAAATTCTGTATCGGATTTATTATATGTCATGAGAAGTGAGCTCTTTAATGTATAGAATGCGTATTAATGACTTTATGATTTAGTGATGTTCTGAATTATATAAAGTCTTATAATAATACAATTATACTATTGGTCTATAAAGAACACAACTATAGACAGCTTTCTGATTAAGCAGCGAACCCGTTAAGAGAAAATCTGAATCCGATATGGACCCGTTAAGATATAACTGTACTCAGTTATATGGGCATCCCTTATATATACAGGGATACTGTTGGTTTTAAAACTACTCTAATTTTCTTCACTTTCTGTCAACCTTTCGTTTCCTAATAAACTTATATCTATTTCTCTTAACACAGTTTCAAAAAAGAAGAAATTATCGGCGCCGGTCCTCTCAATCGCTCCATCAGATTGAAGAAAAATCACTGGAAGAAAAGAGTCTGATAATCAATGAGGATTATGTCTCTCTGAAAAATCGAAAGCATGAATTAAGATAATATAATTTATGTTTGAAGTTTACTAAAATATCACGGCCATAGAGTAAAATTCTAACACTAACTTCCAAATTGTCTGTATGTGCTCTGTTGAAGAAGGTGTATCCATTAGAAATTTGTGAAAGGAATTACAACTGAATTGTTTGTTTGTTGTCAGTTTCCAGAAAATACAAACAGGTTTTTGCTGGTCTAAGTTCACCAAACATGACAGAATATTTGTTACTAGGAATTGAAGCTGTCGAGATGCTACTTCCGTGAGATTTGACACCAAGCACTGTTGAAAAGATGAGAGAGTGGCTAACTCATTTACCTTCGAATCTTGTGTCGTGCAATGAGAGAAAAGATGGGGAAGAAGGAATTTAAGAATGCCATGACCCCAATCATGATGCCAGAAGGATACTTGAGTTCTAGAGCCCAGTGTGAAGTCAATTGATCTTTCAAAAGGAAAGGCTATTCTTTTTTATTGCCTCCAAAATCCAATAGTACGAGGCAACTCCCATTCTCTGATGCCCACTCTAAGAATTGTGTTTATCTGTTTCCATAGAGAGTTCTTATGGTTGAACCATTTCCAATACCATCTAGCAATCAATGCTGAATTGAAGATTGTTAAATCAATAATTCCAAGCCCTCCTTTTGATTTTGGTCTACAAATAAGAAGCCGACTCGTAAGATCAGTGGCGGATCTAGGATTTTGATTAGGGGGGGCAATTATGGCACGTGCCCCCCCTGGATTACATTGGGTCCGCCCCTGCGTAAGATGTAACTTTGTAGAATTTTCGTCACAACCATGCCAGAGAAAGTTTCTGTCTTACTTTATCAATTTCAGAAATCACACAGGCAGGAATCATAAAAGCACTCATGTAGTATATTGATAAACTTGATAACACCGAATTAATGAGGGTTATCCTTCCAGCAATAGACAGTTTCCCCGCGGACCACCTTGGCAGCCTATCCGAGTGTTTATGTACCATGGGCAAGTAATCAGTTTTGTGCAGTCATTTGTCAGAAAGTGATAGACCCAAGTATGTAATTGGGAAGAATGCATACTCACAACCCATGTATTGAGTGAGGTTTTGTGCCAGATCAGGTTGTGAGGGAGTCATTAGGAGACACGAATTGAACAAATTTACCCTTAGACCTGAAATCATTTGAAAGAAGTTGAAAACTATCTTCAAAACTTGCATTTGCCTTTGAAAGGGTTCTTCAAGAAACGTGGAGTCGTCAGCATAAAGAATGCAAGGCTTAAGATCTTGCCAAAGTAGTTTTCATGTTTGTGCCATCACCAAATTGTTTACCCATTTTGTTAGAAAGTCTATTGCAAGAACGAACAAATACGGAGAAATCAAGTCACCTTGACGAACCCCTCTTCTTAGTTCTAATCTTTTACCAGCTAGCCCATTGAACATGCACAAGACTTCGAATTTGACTAATTTAGTCTTCAGTATAAGAGTTGTACAGAGAAAAGATCCCGCATCGTTCCCGTAACTCAAGTTACTCAATTATCTGATGTAGATAATCAATTTGTTGGAGATGGAATGTTACGGGTCAATTTACAAGACACTCTTTTTATATATATATATAGTTGAACAAGGGTGAAGTATTTAATAAAGACTGATATTATATTGAAATCTAAATTATCATTTAAAATATATATATTCAAGTGGTTAGTTAGAAAAAAAAATAGAATTTCGATCAAATGGGGTTGGCAGAGAAATACTCATTGTGTTTTTTTTGTTCAGGTGAAGAAATTAACGACTTTTTTTTTTTGTTAAATGTCATGTTGTTAATTGTTTGTGGTAATGGTTAGCTGTGTATAATAACTTTACTTGTAAGGGTAATACTTTCAATGACTTGTGGGCAATTGATGCATCTATTCCATTTTAAAATGGATACTTAGTAGAGATAATTAGAGGAGCTGTGTTATTGACAGTGTGTTTAGAAAAAAATGTCTATATTTTAATGTAGGCATCGTTCCTAAAAATATTAATGTAATAGAAATGCAAATTTTGAGACTAATTCATTTTTATGCAAAAGTTTAGATGATGCTTTATTGTTTAACTTTAAGTATATATTACGATAAGATGTGCAAAGTCTCCATTTGTAAGTTGGCAATTCAAGGATGGCTCAGGTGCTAGATCCTTTGTTTGACATAGAGAATGAAGTGCTTCGGTGATATCAGTCTTTTTTTATGGTGCTTTATTTTTCTACTTCGTCTTGTTGTGTTGGCATTCTCAAACTTATGTTCCTGCATTTTTTTTGTGGTTTGATCTTCAATTGATGTTAGCTTTTAATATTAGGTATTAACTAGTTGTCAGGATGGATTATTTTCATAGGACGAGTGTTAGCAACACTGGTGGTATTGCTTATTATAATGTCTCCTATAGGCACTATTTCTTTGAACCAGAGGTTTGGTACATTGGACACAACTTAGTTGTAAGTTCTCGATTTCAATGAAATCGATGGATGTTAACCCACTTTTTTAAAAAAAAAAAACATTGAATGATAATTAATAAATAAGCATCACTGAGCATATCAATTAGGGTCACAAATAATTTTTCTTACAATATTTCATGAATTATATATTAATTTAATATATAATGTGTTTTATTCATCAATAAAATATTTTATTCATAAATAAAGCACATTCTACAACATTTAAAATGATATTTTTTATATTTTTCATATTTTTAAAATTTTAACAATATAATGTATATATTATATGAAATATTTTTTTCAAGTTATATCTGAATCATCAATTTTTAATCTCACCGAACGTTTTCCGAATCGCCCATTTGTTACTAATGCCCATGAGTGCGACTAGTACCTTCTACCTACTTACCTAAGTAGCAAAAATTTGAAAGTGTTTATATTTTCCCTTTTTCATTTTGAAGGAAAATAAATTATAATTTTCATACTTTTACTATTAATCATGGCGTTATTTAAGTGGGAAAAATGAAGATCAATGCCACCGTTTTTCTTTGTTCTTTTCACTTGACTTTTGTTACCTTTTTATAAAAACTTGCGGTACTTAAGTATGATTTAATTAATTACTTGTGCAATATATCTAAGTTTGTAAGAAAAATCTGCATATTTTTTAGAGAAAAATGGTAAAATTGCCATCAATTTCATTGAAACCAAAAGCATGTTAAAATTTAATAATATTGAACTATTGACATGTTTTAAGTACATATTAATATATATATATATATATATAGTGAGATTATGGTGTTTCACAAAGTATAAAATCTCCTGTGCTTCGCGTCCGTATCTTGAATTTGAAAGTCCAAACGGACAATCCAAATCTATCATCTTCATATTGAAATATCCTTGGAGATCAAATTTTATATTTTTTTGAAATTATTTGCTATTTTTTAGATGAGTATAAAGTCTCTTGATCTAGCGATTTTTGCACCATCCAAAATTAGTATTTTTGTACCCATCTAAAAAATAGTAAAAAAATTAAAAAAAAAAATGTAAATTTTAATTTCTAAAGATATTTCAATAAAAATATCATGTTCAACGGTTTGGATCAGCCGTTTGGACTTTTTAATTAGAGATACGAACGTGAAGCATGGAACGTTTTTATATTTCGCAAAACATCATAGCCTCACTTTAGACATGATTTTTTTTTTTTACAAATTTAATAAAACATATACTTTTCACTGATTAAATCAGATAAAAGTTACATATTAATCTTTTCTTTAAAACGTGCTCTTTTGACTGTTACCTCCTTTTCGTGTCCTTCACTGTTGAATCGCTCAACAGAATTTTTTTTTCTGGTACCATACCTAAGTGATCTTGCCAGAAGTTATCCTCCTCGCTCAGTAATTTCTGATGTTTCTGTCAGTTGATGCTGCAATGTTGCTAAAAACGACAACTCTTATGACTATGATACGTATTGACTATTAAGCAACCCCTCTTTTCAAATATAGGAGAGTTCCAACGTCATCGTTCAAATTATTGATATTATTAAGGATTGCAAAAAAGCTCATGCCTCGTAATTTATTCGGGATCGACTCGCTATTGATAACGAGTTGGTTTGTTAAGCTCGTTAAGTTAATGAGTCAAATTT
Organism: Schoenoplectus tabernaemontani; assembly: GCA_037127355.1. Taxonomy (NCBI): domain Eukaryota; kingdom Viridiplantae; phylum Streptophyta; class Magnoliopsida; order Poales; family Cyperaceae; genus Schoenoplectus; species Schoenoplectus tabernaemontani. The sequence continues at coordinate 14,031,789 of CM073752.1, forward strand.
GAACTTTGGCTGGCTCAGTTCGTTAGACTCGTTTGCCTCGGTAAGTTATTAATATCTGTTATTTATATTATTTTTATTATAATTTTTTAGTATAGTAAGTAGTTTATAGTATGAATATACTTAAATTATTATATCAAATTTGTATGAAATATATTAACATTAGTTATTTTATTAATTTTTATATAAATTTTGATATAAAATATAATAAAAATTATTATTAAATATTAAATAAGTCTTAGTGAACCAGCTCGGTTAGCTCGTTAATTAACTATCCAATCTCAAACCAAAGCTTTTGGTTCAGACGTAATTAACGAGCCAGTTTGACTCAATTCATTAAGCTAATGAGTGAAATACGAACTTGATCCAATTTGACTCGGCTCGGCTCATTTAGATATTGTTATTTTTCAAGATCGGCATGATCTGTGTCGCTGATTAGCGAAATTTTAGATGACCGGTTTAAGTTTTTAGTTGAAAAATCTGATTCGATTCCTTTTTCTTCTTGTTCCTTCTCGTTGCCTCTCATCTATTCTCTTTTGTCGCTGTTAACCCTAAAACTGTTTGACCTCCCCCCTCTTCCGATCAACTCGTCACCCCACCCAAGCAACTAGGCAATCTCACCTCTCTCTCACCCTCTCTCTGCATGTCAGATATCGCGACTGTGGCACAGAAAGAAGAAATAAAGGAGAATAAACAACGGGCAACGATTATAATGAATCGTCCCTCGAGCAGCAGGCTCGGTCAGGATTTAAATAAAATAATAAAGTCACTGATGAATGGGACCCAGTATCTAAACAGCTTGATCGAAAGAATCGTTAGTTCATCAACACAAGAACGTGTTCAGCCTCAGCTGGAAAACTCCGATCTTCATTTCGATAAACGCTTGATTTAAATTGTAAATTACTTTCTTCATTCATGTCACCTATATATAGGCAACATGTGTAATAGTTGAAACTATGAGAAAATCAATAAAATTGTTCTAACTTCCAGTTAATTCTTTATGTTCCGTCATTGGTGGAATTTGCCAATTCCACCAATTATTATCTAATTCTTGCTCAATTCTTAAGCAATTCTCCTAATTCTCACTCTCAATTACCTTAAGAGTACCACAATTGGTATCAGAACCCTGAGTTCACATCTTAGCCCGCAGGGTAAGAAAAATTCTTGTCCACTGGTCCCGATCAGAGACAATTGAAGATGGAAGGCCATGAAGCTTCGTACACATTATCCAAGAAGATGACAACCACTTCGGGTCCGTTTGGCAAATCAAGGAATAGCTTTGGAAGAGTGATAATTTTGGAAGAGTGATAGAATAATATTTTTTTTGGAAGAGTGGTAGAAGAGTGGTATTCTTGACTATTTGGAAGAGCCAAAATATCGTTTGGCAGTTGCTACTCAGAATAGTTAAAATATGAATAATTATGATACAAATAATGATGATGATAATAATAATAATAGTAAAATAATAATCATAATATTAAGATAATAATAATAATAAAATAATAAATAATAATAATAATAAATAATAATATTATAATAGTAATATAATAAAAATATAAACATAATCATAATACAGTAATATAATAATAATAAAATTATAATTACAATCATAATTATAATAATATAATAATAATAAGTAATCATAATTTTAATAATATAATCATAATATAATAATCATAATCATGATAATAATAATTATAGTCATAATCATAATAATATAACCATAATCATAATCATAATAATATAATAATAAAAATATAATCATAATCATAAAAATAATTATAATAATATAATAATAAATTAATTATCACTATAATCAACATATAATAATATAATACAATATAATAAAATAATAATAAAGTAATAAAAAATAATCATAATAAATAATAATATTATAATAGTGATATAATAAAAATGTAAACATAATCATAATATAGTAATATAATAATAAAAAATTATAATTACAATCATAATTATAATAATATAATAATAATAAGTAATCATAATTTTAATAATATAATCATAATATAATAATCATAATCATAATCATGATAATAATAATTATAGTCATAATCATAATAATATAACCATAATCATAATCATAATAATATAATAATAAAAATATAATCATAATCATAAAAATAATTATAATAATATAATAATAAATTAATTATCACTATAATCAACATATAATAATATAATAGAACATAATAAAATAATAATAAGTAATAATAATCATAATCATAATCATCATAATATAATAATATAATAATAAATAATCTTGATGATAATAATAAAATAATTATATTTATATTTATAATATAATAATATAATATTAAAATTATATTGATAATAATAATAAATAATATAATAATACTAACGGTAACAATAATATAATAACAATAATGATAATAATAATTTAATAATATAATAATAATAATAATAATAAATAATCATAATATTAATATAATAATAAATTATAATCATAAATATAATATAATAATATAATAATACAAAATCTTAATCATAATCATAATATAATAATATAATATAATATAATCAAACAATAATCGCTATTCCGACGAGATCTAATCCGGTATTCCACCTATAAGTTGGTATACCGAATTAGCACTATTCCACACTCTTCTACTTAGTCTAAAATTTGTTTGGCAAATTAATTCATCGAAATAGCTATTCTATTTCAACTTTTTGTTATTTTATTGAGTGCCAAACACTCTCTTCTAAAGCAGTGTAAGCGTGAGAGAGGGGTAGAAAAATGTAATGTCTTTTTCCTACCTGCTGTAATTGTTAGTACTTCAATTCATATTGCATATGGAATCATTGTTATGAGCTCTTCAATCAATAAAAATTGAGGGCTTGGTTTCAGTTTTTACCTCAACTATCTGTTGCACTGTTGGTGAGAATGCCAAAACAGCAAGAGCATTTAATTAGATTCTACGTATTGCCACAATTTTTGTTTGATACTTTTTAGTACGAATGCTTATAAATTTTTTGATAAGATAATCCTAACCTGGAATTTTCCATCTTAATTTAGCATAGATTGTCCATGTCTCTGCATGGCTGGAACTGTTTTTTTTTTTTCTAACATTCAAGCTTTATCAAGGTTTTATATTTACTGAGATCGACTTCTAATCACTCTATTCAGTAGAGTTCGTTTGGCAAATCAAGTAATAACTTTGGAAGAGTGATAGAATAGTGTATTTTTAGAAGAGTGATATTTTTAACTATTCGGAAGAGAGAAAATATCATTTGGCGGTTGTTAATCAAAATAGTTAAAATATGGATAATTATGATACTAACAATGATGATGATAATAATAATAATAATAGTATAATAATAATAATAATAATATTATAATAATAAAATAATAATCATAATCCATAATCATAATCATAATAAATAATAATATTCTTAGTTGTAATCATAATAATATAATAAAAATAAAAAAATAATCATAATATAATAATATAATAAAAAAATTATAATCATATGAGATCAAATCAAATAATTTATAATCCAATCGAAATGAATCTAAAATAATAAAAAATTAATATATAAAATTTGTAATTACCGTCCACACGGTTACATCTAATTATATTTTGAATAAAAATGTACTTTAATAAGATTGATGAGTCACGACTATTTACTTGCATGTCAAAAGCAGAAGCTATATAAAATGATAGTTGGGTCTTTACAACCATTCTCAAGTTGAAATATACTTTTTTTCATTTATAATAATTCTCACGGGATGCAAGATTTTGGTCAGGGCACAATTATCGGATTGTAATAGCTGATCGGGTTTAAATTCATTAACTAATTAATCGGGTACTAAATAAAAAATTAATAATTTAATATATATTATTACCTAATAAAAAATTATTAAAATAATAACATTTTATATATTAAAAATAACAACAAAATAAATCTCAAAAGAATAGATAATCAAGTTGATGAAGAAAGTTATCGTCTACGGAACTTTATATTTTGATATCTTTATATAATTATTTCATTATGTACGATATTAAATATTTTTTTCTCAACAAAATTAATCAGACAATCCTGATAGGATATTCTAATCTACAGAGTCCAAGATTAATCAGACAATCCTGGTCAAAAAAATTTTCCAGGCCCTTGATAATTCTTAATTTCTGATAGGATATTCTAATCTACAATTGATGACCTAATATGGTCCCGGGTCTATCATTACAGTTGCTTACTACATTATGACAGGTACCATACTAACAAATGGACTATTCCGAAAATATTAGATAAAAAAATTAATAATTTAAGCATAATTTGGATATAATTTGAGAATAATATTTTTATATAATATAATAAAATATATATTAAAGTATTAAATTTTAAAAAAATATATATAATATCAATTTAAATTTGTGAATAAAATATTTTTATTGACGAATATAATATAATATATATTAAATTGATGTATAATTCATAAAATATACAGCTAAGAGTAAAAAGTGAATTATTTATAAATAATTCATAAATCTTGCTACTACTATATGTACTACAATTTCCATTGAGAACATAATATGCGTAAATTTTCTAATATTTTGTCTGGTAGAACCACAGAGACTCTTTGCTAAGATTATTTTTTTAAGCCTCCGCGTCTTAATCCATCACGCCGAACAAACCGAATTGATAGCGAAGGTTGAAAAAGACAGAAAGTCTTATATTAGAACATGTGCATGTGTATTTTCTGTAGATCACTAGGAACAACACTGATTGATTGATTTGTTCTTGGAGGAAATATTTCCGGTGTACTTTCAACTACGTTATACAGTCAAATTTATTGCAATTCTATGTGTAGATTTAAATATATAGGGAGTGAACAGATTTGTCATCCAAATTTATGGTACTAGTAGGATTGTTAATCGAGTTTCACCTCAAAAAGATAATATATATATATAGAGTGGAGATAGCGTGAGCTTAAGCTCACGGAGGCTTCCGTGAGCTTAACTCAAAAAATATATTAAATGATTTTCAAATTTTAATTTATCATTCTCATTAAATTCTTTATATGAAAATCTCATGGGATGCAAAAATTTGGAGCGTTTTGAGCTTTTTAAGTCGCCGTTTTTAATTTTTGAAAATCAGCTCTAAAAATAATAATAATATATTCAATACTTGAACATCATTTTTAAAAATTAAAAACGGCGACTTAAAAAGCTCAAAACGCTCCAAATTTTTGCATCCCATGAGATTTTCATATAAAGAATTTAATGAGAATGATAAATTAAAATTTTAAGATCATTTAATATGTTTTTTTGAGTTAAGCTCACGAAAGCCTCCGTGAGCTTAAGCTCACGCTATCTCCACTCTATATATATATATATATATAAAATTAAATATTTCAAATATTTTTTTCTGTAAAATAATTTTATTTGGAATCTTTTAAACATAAGAATAATTTTTCAAAATGTTAAAAATATATTTAATAATAAATATTATAATTAGCTATATAAAAATTCATTAAAAAGAATATAAAAAGTTATATTCCTATTTGAATTGTATTATAGAGACATGATATTACCTCTTTAAATGAAAAAAAGAAAAAAATGATATAAATCATTTAATTAAATTGGATGAAGAGAGAGTAACAAAACTAATAGTGAAAAATTTAAATGATGTGATATAGATAAAAAGTTTGAAAAATCCTCTTTCTGAATATAAAGTAGAATTGTTCAAATGTGCACATACCGACAATCAATTCAAATCATGTTCTCCACGTTTGTTAATAGTCGCTTGATCTTTCAAATTCCCCACGATACTCAAGTCTCATTATTGCTCAGTGCACATGTGAATATTACGCCAATACACACTTGAATATTCTGCTAATGCACACTTTTTTTTACAAGTTCGACAAAATAGTTTGCATACAATATCTCGTCATCTATGCAATTTGATTGCTGTGCAAAACTACGGCGAACTCAACAGTCTCTAAAATTGACTAATTATTCCCTAATATCAAATCGATCGTTGGTTATCTGGCAAAAAAAATTATATATTTAATTGGAAGCGAATATAACGATATCAAAGTCAATACCAAAATTGATATCATACACTTTAAAAAAAAAATCACACACTTTCTTTCGTTTTCAGCAATAATGCTTAAGTTGAATCAGTTTAAATTAATAATTGAATCTTTATATATTCCATAAACCATAAATATGTTCAGAAGCTTTTAAAGATGGAGATGAAAACTTTGAAACTGGATGAAATACAAAGAATAAATAGAATTTTCTGTCAAAGAAGTTACTACGAGAAGGAATGGAGGAAAACCTATCAATATGGATGTCAAAAGAGAGAGCATCTCCATGTGAAATAATGTGAATCCACTAGCAACATTGGATTTAATGGCCTTTGCCTCTTTGAGAACCAGTCATTGAATCCAGGGTAAGATCGTCCACAAATCAGCTGAAATTGCTGTTATAAGTTTAAGGGAGGTCCTTTTGTTAAGATGGGGTTGTGTAGCACCAATACGAATACAGATGTCTGATATGACATGACACAATATTGTATGATACGATATTTTTCGAAAAATTAGGACATGACACCGTTATGGACACGGCTTAACATTAATATAAAATATATTAAAAAATATATAAAACTTACTATTTGTTCAACAAATTGTTACCTTAAATCTTTAATTAACTACACATTGATATATCTTGTACTTTTTTATTACAAATTTTAAGTTTCAAATAAAGTAAATGATTTGTTTTATTTATTGGTGTTATGTGTATATTTTCATCATTTGTAGAAATAAAAAAATTGCATGAGATTTATCTATATTTTGTTTAATTTTTATTTTATTGTATACATATAAAATTGAAATTATACTGGTTTAATAAGTACTAATTAGTTGCATCCACTCATAGGTAGAAAGTAATATATTTTTATAAAGTTGACACAAAAACACCCAATTTTTTTAATTAAGCAAATAATTATTTGAATTTAAATATCTAAGAAAAGAGAGTAAATTTTGATATACAAGACGGCTGGTAAACAAAGTACTGGCCCATACACCGTAATCAGTTTCTCAATTTTGATTCATAAATTTAATGAAAATAATTTTATATTCAGACCATGGAATGAAAGTCCGGCCCGGCGGCCCCAAACATGGACGGTGCTTATATATGCAGCCCTACTTATTATAAAAAATACTTTTTCATAAGTGTAAATATTAATTTTTAGCACTTACTTTGTTTTGAAGTAATAATGAATATGGATACAGGTGTAAAATTTTGACTTGACCCGATAGGTAGACTCAATTTGATCCAATTTAATGGGTCGATTCGAACTGAATCCGAAATAATTTGAGAATAAATAGATCAAGTTGTGTCAAAAAAATTTATTCATCATAAATCGGATCAAGAAAACCCGTTTAATTATATTTTTTAATTTATTTTTTAAATTTTTAGATAATAAAATTTTATATATACACTAATTTAAATTATTTATATATTAATTAATATTAAACTGTTTAAATATAAAAAATAATTAATAAATATTTAAATATTTTTTTCAAATCATCCATTCAGATTAGATCGGTATAAGAAAATATTAATCTGATTTTAAACGGTTGAATCGAATAAAATAATAATAATAATAAAGACCTGAACCATATAAGCGGCCCCGTTAAAATAATGTGAAAGCTCAACCGTATACAACTTGACCGTCTAATTTATACAAAACAAGAGTGATCGACCCATTAAGTTAGATGTAATTAGATTGATCCGTGTGTTGAATCGACCCATCAAGTCAAATCAAATTTTGACACACGTATCCATATTCATAAAGCAAAGTACTAAAAAATAATATTTTTTATAACAAGTAGGGTCGTATATATAAGCGCCGGCCATGTGTGGGGCCGGATTTTGATTCAACGGCCTGAAAATATAATTATTTCCATTAAATTAATGAATCAAAATTGAGAAACTATGGGTCAGTACTTTGTTTATTGGTCATTTTGTACATTGAAATTTGCCTCTCTATTTCTTGGATATTTAGTTTGAATAATTATTTTCTTAATTAAAAAAATCGGCAAAAGCACGATGGTCTAATGGTTGTCTTCTCATAGCAAAGATAGACCTCCAGTTAGAATACCAACTTTTCATTATTTTCTGCTATTTTCGCTATGGTCGTGAAAAAGGAATTGCTATATTTTCATCTTCTTTGGTTGATTTATTTCGTTCCGTTATATCCAGGGCGGATGCAGGATTTTGGTCTGGGGGGTCAATAATCGGATTCAGTAGCTTATCGGATTTAAATCCATTAACTAATCTAGTACTAAATAAAAATATTAAAATAATATCTTTATATATTAAAAATAATAAAAAATAAAAGTTAAAATAATAAATAATCATAGCAATAAAGAAAATTTTCTTCTACAAGACTTCATATTTTAAAAATTTTACATAATTTTTTCATTATCCGTGATATTAAATATTTTTTTCTCAATAAAAAATAATCAGATAATCCAAGGGGGGTCAGAAATTTAATCCAGAGGGGGTCAGATTAACAAAACATTAACCTAAAAACACTATTTTTTAAAATCCAAGGGGGGTCAGTTGACCCCCCCTGGCGAATGCTAAGTCCGCCCCTGGTTATACCTTTAATGGAAAATAACAAAATATTGGCCTAGGAAGGTTATACTTATAGGAGGTTAACATACAAGAACCGCCCATCTATCTTAAGTTCTTTGGGAGTTTTCTTTTCTAAGCCTCTCGTTCTGCATCATACCAGCTGTACGAATACAAGTACAAGTCACGATATAATGCTTTGTTCTTTCCAAAATAAAGAATGTCATAATCAAATTCTTAAATCAGAAACCTTATCTTATTGTCTTAGCAACACTAATCATAAATAAAATCAACATCCAATAAATCACACATAATACATTTAACCTGAACTCTATTTCTACCTGTAAGCAATGTAATTTGCCAGGTGCACCAAAGGAGCAGCTGATTCCGGATCAAAACCTTTCAGCTGCTCCTTAGCCCGCCCCAACAATTCCTCTGCAAATTCCCGTGATTTATCCAACCCAATGAGCTTTGGGTAAGTCGTCTTATCACTTGCCAAATCCTTCCCAGCTGTCTTCCCCAATTCCTCCGATGACTTGGTCAGATCTAGTATGTCATCTACGACCTGAAACAGCAACCCAATACTTTGAGCATATGCCCTCAACCGTTCAACTTGTTCATCAGACCCGCCACCAATGATAGCACCAGCAACAACCGCCGCCTCCAGCAAGGCAGCTGTCTTATGCAAATGGATGTACTCTAGTTTGTCTAATGGCACAGGTTCATTAAGCCCTGTGGATTCGATATCCACAAATTGGCCTGCTGCCACTCCCTCCGTACCAGCGCACCGGGCCAACTCACCAACTGCACGGGCAACACGGTCAGCTGACACGTCAGCAGGGTACGCTGACATGTTAGAAGCTGTTTCAAATGCCAGTGCCAGCAAGGCATCACCGGCAAGAACAGCTGTCGGTTCATTGAATGCTTTGTGGCAGGTTGGCTTGCCACGCCGAAGGTCATCATTGTCCATGCATGGGAGGTCGTCGTGGATCAGGGACATGGTGTGGATCATCTCAGTGGCCAAGGCGGCCGGCAGTGCCCAATGTTCAAGGCCTCCAGCTAATTTACATGCGGCAAGACATAAGGCGGGTCGGACCCGTTTGCCTCCAGCCAATAGGGAATACTGCATAGCCTCATACATGCGGTTGCTCTGGGGAAAGGCCTTTTCCGGGATGGCCGATTCGAGGGCATGGTTAACCATGGTGGCTTTCTCAATCATGTATTGTTTTATGTCGAATTGGATAGTTGTTGGTGCCTGGGCTGACATGGCGAGGCGGGTACATCGACGATGGCAGGCGGAGGAGGTGGGAGGAAATTGGGGAATATGAGATTTTGAGACTAGAAATTGGGTGGAGAGGAAGTGGGAAGAGAAAGAAGCCATGAGTGGGGGAGTGGTGTCCGTTTTATGGGAGAAATGGAAGAGAATTGGCAGCACAGTGCGTGGGTAGTGTGAACTACCAGAGACGGCGAACAATGGAACTGGGAGGTGTTGAGGTGAGGGGAAGGGAACTCTTCATTTTATGTTAATCGTAATTATGTGAAGTGAAAGGCAGGAGCGCAGCGAGAAAGCTCTACCTAATATATATTAGGGTTGCAAACGGATCGGATACAGAACGATGATGTTATTATCATATTTATATTTATTATAATTTTTTGGATACGAATTCGGATATAGATACGGATACAGATATTCAACGGATATTGAATATCGGACAAATACATATACAAATACGGATATATTTTGGATATTAAGTAAAATATTATATATATCATTAAAAAAATAATTACATATTAGTTTTTGATAGAATTATTAATTGTAAAAATTAAATATTAATTATCATTATATTAGTAGTTCAAATGTATCAATGAATTATTAAAAAATATGATACATTAGCACAAATATATAAAATTAGTTAGATTTGTAATGTATGCAAAAAAATATAATTAAAAACACATAATGAGATATTTTTTTTCGGATAATATCGTATCGGATATCTTCGGATAATGTCGGATATTGACGGATAATAGCTAAACGGACGGTTACGGATAGGTAATAGCCAAACCGTATCCATATCCATTAAAAATTTTCGGATACAGATACGGATACAAATTTTTCGGATACAGATACGGATACAAATTTTTCGGATACAGATACGGATACAAATTTTTCGGATACTGATACATATACGAATCAGATATTTTTTATTATTTTTCGAATCGGATCATGGATAATATCAGATATTTTACTATAGGTTTGCAACCCTACTTAATAGGCTTCGTCGCACCCGACAAATGTCAAGTAGCACAGAGTGAAAGGAAGGCTCTTATTTCAGTTTTTTTTTGATAAATAAAATAAAAAAATAAGAAAATGGTAACATTTCAGTTAAAATGTGCATTCGTAGTCAGATTCGAGTTTCAAATTCGGTCCCAAAGAGCTGAGACCAAATTTGAAACTCGGTCCCAGTTTTTCTTTATTTTTTTTTCAAAATTTTGATGTTTTGATTAATTTTTTGTAAACTTTTTCAAACATACGTCATATAGGATCAAAGCATATTGTTATATATTTAATAATCAATTAAAATTTTAGTTTCTTCTTAATAATTTTTCATATTGTAATATATAGATTTTATAATGGTTAATTAGTGCATTTATATTTTTTTTTCTTGTAGCAAAGCAATGGTCAAGTCATTCAAGCAAAGATGAAATGAATTACCATTAATAAATTAAACTAGGGAGCTGGCTAATAAAAAAATAATTTATTAATATATTTTTTAAATTTATTTGATTAAATATAAATAAGTAATTGATAGATAATAAAATTATACCAATAAATATTTTTTTATTTTCTTTTTAAATATACATAATTACAATGATGATTTTTTAAAAAAAATCGATCAAGGGGGTGACTACTGTTTCTATTTTTTCATACTCATTTTAATCCATAATAGCAAGATTTTCGAACATTTTTGCCCATCTTTCTATCTTATTTTTGATTTTGCTGAATTTTTCAAATAATATGGTATTTTTTCGTATTATTCATGAAAATTATATATTTTATTTTATTATTAAAATATTAATATTTATTATATTATTTGAGTAATAAAAGTAAGAAAATATTTTTTAAAATTTATTTATATCATATTGAAATAATGAATTACGTACAGAATAAAATACTAGTATTTATGACCTATATTCATTTATAACAATTTTCGTTATGTGTCTGTGTCTTGCGTATTAATTTTCTGATAAATATATAAAAAAAAAATTAGTCAAAATTTAATCATTGACCACATTGAAGTGTTTGGAAAAGTTTCAAAAAAAAAATAAACAAAAGTTCAATTTAAAAAATAAAACTGAGATCGAGTTTCAAATTTAATCCCAGCTAACTAGGACCGAATTTGAAATTTGAGTCTAGCTATAAATGCATATTTCAGCTACAATCATACTATTTCTCTATTTTTTATTTTATTTACCAAAAAAAATCTGCTCTTTTTTAGAGAACTTGTTTGCGCATGGTGCACCAATCAGCTCGGCTATTCGGCTATTTATAGAGGTGACATCCAATGAACGATGCAGGTCACGTGCGAAGATCAGCAAAATTCTTAACACATAAAAAATAAAAATAAAAATAAGCTTTCAAGCTTTTTAAATTTGAAGGTGGGGAGGTACAAAGGGTTTTGAATCAAAAAATTGGTTCAAAGCCCTCTGGAGCCGTTGATTTTGCATCGAGACTCATAATAATTATTGAAAGTACAAATTTTAAATTTAAAATTTATTAAAAGTACAAATCTTAATGCAAAATCAACAACTTCCAGAGGGCTTTAAACCAACTTTTTGGTTCAAAGCCCTTTGTACCTCCCCGCCTCCTTTAAATTTAGGGGTTCATATAAAATATTTTTTTCTCTGCTCATTTGAAATAATATGTGTAATATACTTAACATGAAACTTAACTCTTAAAATGATATAACGTTTTTAATATGATCATTTATTATGTATTTAATAATATTATTTATTATTATAATCATCATTTTTATTTAGCATTTAAAAATATTATATCTATTTTTTTTCAATGTGAAATTTTATATTATTTATTATTTATTTGAGTACTGTTGAGACGAAATCCGAGTTACAGCTCTATTATAAACAAATTTGGGTGGTTGATTAATCGATTTCATGAGCTCAAGGATGATATCAAGCTCAGGAGGCGATCAAACTCGCAAAGGTAAATCTGACTCTAACTTTGTTGATTTTTGGTGTTTTGCCCCCCTTTTTTATTTTAATTTAGTTGAAATTTTGTCCATGAATATATTTTTTGTAGAAAGGGATAAGACTTGATAGAACGTTGGCAGATGGAGGTTCAATTGCATTTTTCCTTTGTCGAACACTTGGAGAACCTAATGCATGTTAGAATTTTACTGTTGACGTGGGAAAAATGCAATTGAACCTCCATCTGCCAACGTTCTATCAAGTCTTATCCCTTTCTACAAAAAATATATTCATGGACAAAATTTCAACTAAATTAAAATAATAAAGGGGGGCAAAACATAAAAATATATTCATGGACAAAATGTCGAACACTCAGACCGAATTATTATTTTTAACATAAACAACACCATTTTAGGTTGAATTTCATTTATGTTCTCTTTTTTTTTCTCACGTAACAAGCGAACAGGCCCTAAAGAAGACCTATATAATTGATCGCTTTCAATTCCATTTCATTATAACTTTATGATTGTTACTTCTGAATTTACAAAGCAAGTTCTTTTGAATCTGGAACTGCAACCATTTTTTTCTTTTTAATTAGCGGAACTTGTCTATCACAATCAGGGATTATTCTTCCGTGGTAATTTTGCTTTATTTTTCCTTTTGAAAGGGGGTTTTAGATTTTTATGCTTGTATTCTTCATGGAGTATTTGATTTTCCGTGGATTGGTTTAATTAAGCAAGTTTGGTCAGAATGTACAAAATTATCAAATAAAAAGTGTGCTCATACTTTGGACTTCTTACAATACAGTTAGTTTTGACCCTAGATCCCTTTCTATTCTGAAGTTTTTTTAAATCACTTTCTGAAATTTGCATCATATGCATACATCAAGCTTTTAAAAAATATTTAACGGTTGATCATTTATCGGTTTTAATGATTTTACCCGGCCGTTAAATTAAAAAATAATAAATTATTATTTTACTTATTAAATGATATTTAAAAAGACTAAAAGTACATTCTCATATGATTAATATTTAATAATTAACTAAATTAAGTAAAAATAATAATTATAATATTAATTAATTAGTACTTAAAAGTTTAAAATCTTAAATTATACTAAACTATTACATGATGTATTTGCTTCTTATTTTTATTAGAGTGTTAATTTACATAAAAAATAAAAGAGAAATAAAAATTTAAAGTTGTTAACTATTAAGATCTGCAAAAATATAAATTTCAGCCGTTAAATGTGTTTTTTTTTAATTAATGGTTTTAACGGGTTTAACGTAAGATAAAAAAGATTCAAACACAAAAAAATCATTAAATTCGTTCATTCTCAAAAACTTTACGTCAGTGTCTATCAAAAACGTTAAAACACTACTAAAATGATTAAAACTTTCCATTTTTCAAAAGCTTAACATACACTTATAAATTTTTTGTGCGGTGATGGAGTCTTCGCAGCAGTGCTCCATGTATTATTCAAGCCAATTATTTTAGAACCTTATCCTGCTATTTGATTGTACCACACTACTTCACTAGTGATCCATGGAGGAAGTATTACGCATCCCGTTGGCATTTAGAAAGAGACTTTTTGTCACACGCCAGAATAATTAAATCGGATTAGGGGTGCTTAATCCCGCCACGTACGCACGACGAGACGTGTGTACGGAACGCTAAATAAATAGAATAAATCAATCACATAATAAACAAAACAATAATAAATATAAATACATGACCATACAGTCCAGAATGAACAAAGAATATACAACGCCTGCATAGACGGGGCTAGCTCCATCGGAATGAGCAGCAAATCTATCAAATAAAACCCAAAAGAAATAAATAAAACTCAAAACCCGATGGATCCTATCCAACTACCCGGCTCACATGCAAATGCAGCGAAGCATCTTTGTCATCGCGCAGGATTGTCCCTAGCACTCACTCCAAGAAAATCCCGAAGCTGAAATACCTGGATCCCACATCCACCATGGAAACGTGAGTAATTTTAAAAATTACTCAGTACAGATTTAGATCCAGCCTTAAGATTTGATATTCTTTCCTAGACTGGACCCAAAGTCCGATACCGATGTTTGAAATGTAATATAATATTGATGGGTAAATATAAATATAATAATATTATCATGCACATTTGACCTACATGTTATGCCATGAAATGGTAAATAAACCAGAAATAAAACTCTATGAAAATAATAATATAATATAAAATATAAGGTACGAGAGTCAAACACCCGTAATAAATACCCAGATTTGTAAAATATAAGGTACGAGAGTCTAACATAGGACTTTATGTTTGTGCGGCAACAACGCCGCACAAATGACAATTTGGGCTCCCGGGGCGATAACGCCCTAAGAGAGTGAACGACTATGAAGCACGTACTATGGTTTGCTGAATTTG
The DNA here is from genome assembly GCA_037127355.1 of Schoenoplectus tabernaemontani. Lineage (NCBI taxonomy): Eukaryota > Viridiplantae > Streptophyta > Magnoliopsida > Poales > Cyperaceae > Schoenoplectus > Schoenoplectus tabernaemontani. The sequence continues at coordinate 14,047,029 of CM073752.1, forward strand.
GTAATTTACTTTGCAAAATAGAACCAAATGGATATAGTATGTCTTCAGTTGCCATATCGTAAAAAGGAGGTAACTACCCGTGAATTAACAAATCGGAAACAATGGGAGCCTACACTGTACCAACTAAGAGTCTGAGGACCGCATCCCGTAAAAATATCAAAACGAAATATAAACAAATGGGAGCCTACACTGTACCCACTAAGGTCAGCGGACCGCATCCCGACTTTCTCTGTACCAACTAGGGGCCAAAGGAGAAAGCTCTTCGGACAATACCAGGATCCTAAATAAGCCGGATAAATATAATAATATAGTATCACGAACTAGATTACAGTCTCGGATATGACCGCCCACACTAAACATTGAAGTACATGGTAACTTAATCGCTCAATTTGGATTAAAAATGTAATCATATCAAGAATAATATAAATATAATATTGATCAAAAGAAAACACTCTGACAACGCCGAACCCGCCAAATGATGGGATCGGTGAATAATCCGGCAGGCAAAGATGCGCATTACATATACAGACCGGTGGGTCCCATGAGCCTATGGGTCACCGTACGTAACCACAACGGTCTGGTTATGCAAGGCAACTCAGACTGAGAATTACCCGATCTGCCTCTCAGCACTCCCATGCATTTAATGCATAATTAACTACCTGACTTAATTAATAATTAGTTATAGTAATACTATTTTCCTAATAATTATAATCTACAACTTGAATTATTTAATTCTATCTAGTCCTATCTCGGGACTATTTCCCGAATCCTACTCTTATACTGTCTACGTGCAATATGACATGATATGACATGCGAATGCGGGTATGTCTCGAATATGCTGGTCAATTTACCGGATGCATATGACATGTCAAATTGGGTCTCTAATCAATTTTGGTCAGAAAAACACCGCAGATCAGATTTATTTTAAAACAACATTTTATTTTCGGTTTGGGTTCCTAATTCTGAAGAAAGAAAATTAAATCCCAGGAAACCGTACCTGGGAGTGCTGGTGAGGATCGCGGAGTCGCTCTACTCCGGGGATAGAACACCGGCCTCGGGGTCGGCGTATGCGTACGTCAGGTTAGGAGTGACCTCGTACTCCGTGAGTGGATCCGAGTCGACTGTATCACCTATTTAATTTAATTTAGATGTTTATTAGTCTAACTTGATTTATTTCAAACTTAACAATTAATTTAGATTGATAATTTAATTAACGTTCGCTCGGTTTTCATCGTCTTTTCTTGAAAATTCGGCAGCATTCCTACTGCATATATGCGGTGTCGGAAAATCTAATTAATGTATTTTGTTCGTAACGTCGCGTATGTCATTCGAATCACCTTTTTATATGTTTATTATATCTTGCTTGGGTTTGTAGATTTTAGTCATTAAATTTCGTTAATGTTTAGTAATAAATCCCCTTTTTGATTAATTCAAGTTCCGATCATAATTACCATTCATTTTACTTGTTCATTATCTTTATCGTGTTCCTCATTTAGTATAAGATTAAGTTATTGACAAATCAACTCTGTAATGATAGATATCAAAAACAATTCAGTATATGCACGGCGAGATAATTACAAAAATCATAATTCATTTTTATTAATTTTACTTCGATTACATATATAATATTCAATATAATGGAATAAGAAATACAAATAAAAATCCTACGAAATGAACTAAAAACCAAAATAAAACAACGAGTTATGATTAAAATAAAAATAGAGAAATTGATTAATATAAAATATATATATATAATATTCTATTTTAATATTCCTTTATTTATTTTAGAGATAGAGAAATTAATTAATATATATATTCTAATATTTATTAATTATATCCTAATTATTATCTTTATTATTTTTTAGATTATATATTTTACTTTATCATATATACGTCTTATTGTTAAATTTTTATAAGTTAGAGGGAAAAATAGTTTTAAATTTAAAATAAGATCAGATAAAATAAAATAATGAATAAATAAAACGTAAAATAAGCGACACAAATAAAATAAAATAAAATTAAATTAAAGTTATTATTCTATTAATGTGTTGGTGTTTTAATGTTCGGGATCATACGCTGACTACCGAATCGTTGGTGCCAATACACTGATATCCCGAAATCGGGGGCAGTCAGGGAATCTAATCATTTCCTGATCTTTAAGTTTACGTGATTAGTTCATGGATACCGCCGAACCTTTCGGGGCGACCTCCAATTAATTAAACACATTTTTAATTTAGTTACTTTATTATCTTAAGACTTTTAAATATTGGGCCTTATATTATTTTGCTAATCCTAAGTATTTTAAAGTAAATAAAGATCCATTTGTTGGCCTAATAATTTATCTAGTTACATGGTTTGGCTTAATGAATTTTCTCTCTCTAAATTTGAATTTCTAAGTCCTTAATAGCCCACAACCCATTATCTTCCATTAATTTGGCCACATCTAATTCAGCCCATTTACCCCATTTATCAACACACAACATTTAGAAGAGACAGAAAGATATGCTCAAACCAGCCAGCAATTATTTAGTAATAGAGGGACATCCCAGGGGGCTGGTACCAATTTAGGGCGTACCAGACAGATAAGCCAAGCAAGGAGTATACAATTCGACCAGAACCAATATCAACACAGCAGCCCAAATAAGCCAAGAACAATGCAACCAACCAGATAAACCAATAATAGCACAAGCAACACAAATTTCATCAGCAATAGCACAAATAATCAACCAAGCCAGTAACAGCACAACACAGAGAGGGAAGCATAGACTGTACCAGAAATGACACAGAGACAACAACCCAAAATACCAGAACCAATCAGGCAGCAGTTAACAGACCAGGTAGCTAGAGTCAAAGTATCAAAACCAGCCTTTTAGTTTAGAACATACCATAGTACCAGATATGGGGGGGTACCAAGGCATGACCAACCAATAAGTAGTACCAATATACAAAATCACCCAACCCATACCAAAGCAACAACCACAATTAAGTCAGCCCAAGCCAAACAACAAAGGCATTTATCAAGAATAAATCAAGTGAAGTCACAGTACTCAGCATAGCAAGAAACCAAAACCCCAGAAATAAGCAAGTAACCAGGCAACAGACCAGCAGACATAAGATTAGAATAGAGAGTCAGCACCGGCTGTCTCAGCCCCGTCTCACTGGTACCACAAGGGTACCAGTGTACCAGGGTTCACAACAACATCCCAAAAAATTTCAATCAAGCCAACCGAGTTAAACTAGCAAAAGAACCAATAAACGGGAATCTAGGGTTTACCAGAATCAGAGAAAATCAGATCAGCAAGCGAGGAAGGCACAATAAGAGCACAACCCAACACGGAAGGGCACGACCACCACCTTCCTCCCTCTCTTGTAACTGTTTGAAAGTTGAGACCGTAGTTTTAGTCCTTATCAGTTTTACTGGTCAAATCTCAACGCATGAGAGCCAAAAGAGAGAGGGTAGGAGGGCGCACGCCTTGCTTATATAGAAGGGGAGGGGCAGGACAACGGTCACATAAGCGACAAGGGAGAAGGTAGGGTGGCCACAGAGGGCGATTTCGCCAGAGAGTTGGTAGGGTTTGCAGGGGCGTAGAGTCGCAAGAGCGACAGGGACAGGTGAGGGACTAGGGCCAGTAGTGACAGAGGGGAGTAGATGGGAGATGACGGGGCAGAGGGGAAACCCTCGCCAAGGGAGTGAACAAAAAGGGAGAATGGCGCCGCGGAGAGCACGAGGGAGACAGAGGGAATTAATGAGAGGGGACACTTCGGTGTCGTGAGAGAGAGAGCTCTAGGAGGGGGGAGAGAGAGAGTGATAAAAATAACAGGGGAGAGAGAGAGCTGGAGAGAGAATGGTAGTGGATAATAAATGAGAGAGAGAATTTTCTGACAGTATATGATTTTCTTGTGGCAAATCGAGGTTTTTTATTTATTTTCTGGTTATTAAATTTGGGAAATTTGGATATTTTGTCATTGTAATCATTTATTTCTTTGTAAAATCAAAAATATGGTCAAATTCAAAAACCGTTAATAATATTCTGATTATATTTATTTAATAAATTAAATTCTTGGATTTAATTTATTTTAATCGTTTATTTCTTTGATCCTTAGATAAAATTATAATTAAGATTTATCTTTATTTATTTATTTATAAATCATAAAATAATTTAATTAGATTATTATATTTAAGTTTTGTTAACTATTGCGTTACATTATTTCTTAATTATAATTAAGATCGGCGATTACTATTTTAATCGTTATTAATATTTAATAAAATTTTCATGGTTTAACACTTTTCAATATGAGGTTTCTCACATCAGGAACTCATTTGGAATGCTAGAGGTACATACCGTCTTCAATTTATTATTTTGATTTCAGTTAATTATTGTGCTAATTTAGCTCCTGCATATGCCAAATGAAAATTTGAAATCTGCAGACCAACACAAGTGAAGTTCTAGCAAATGTGTGAGATGTCATATTGTTGGCTATTCTGATTAACTGATCAACTAATCCCAAAAAAAAAATCATTTATATGCTTCGCTCTGCAGGAAGCGTGCAAAGAACTGAAATCAAGCAAACTCTTTCTGAGAACTGAATATGGGTACAACAGGAGGAGGTGCGTGAGCGTTCAAGCTAGATGCATTGCTTAAACTTGCTGATGTAAAAGGAACAGAAGGTAGAACCACATTGCTTCACTTTGTGGTACAAGAGATAAATAAGCCGAAACCTGGAGAGGAGAAGGTCGACAGGGAGACATCAGATTTGGATTTAGTATCGGGTCTAAGCACTGACCTGTCCAATGTGAAGAAGACTGCTAGTGTTGACCTAGATATGTCATAATCGGCTCGGTACAGAACTTATCTCTCAGATTGTGCAAGTTGAAACAAATTGTTCAACGTGATTCGTGTGTAGACGAATTAAGTTTGATATTTTTGCAAAGTATGAAGGCGTTCATGCAAAAAGCTGAGGAAGTTATAGAAGAGTCAATGAATGAAGAAAATGCAGTGTTGATTCATGTGAGAGAAATGACGGAGTATTACCATGGACCTTTGCATTCAAGGACCTAATGCGTGTTAAAATGTCCTGTGCATTCAACGACCTTTGCTATCAATTGGGTTTGTTGGACACGATAGATTAAGCCGTGGAAGTTTAAAAAATTAATTTTACACTACCAAAAAAAATCTTTACTAACGGTCATTTTTGATATTTAATAATGGTTCTTGACCCGTTAGCAAATGAGAGTTAGTAAAACTAATAAAAAACCGTTAGCAAAAGAAAAGTGTTGGGATGAATTTTCGCTCATCTTTGCTAACGGTTTTATATAAAAAAACGTTAGTAAAGGAGGGTTTAAATAATAGAGCACGAAAGGGTTCAATAATAGTTTTCATGTATAAACCGTTAGCAAAGAAAGCTTCAATAACGGTTTTTAATTGAAAATCGTTAGCAAAATTAAAGTCGCTGGGTCTTCTAACGGTTTATACCTTTTAACTGTTACTAAATCCTACAAAAAAAAATCTGGCACAATTAACTTCAATAACGGTTCTAGCTTGAGAACCGTTACTAAAGAGGTAATTTTTTATTTTTATTTTTATTTTTTTATGATCCAAAATGTCAGTTCTGTTTACTTTGATGTTCGAAAGGCAACATTTTGACAATATCAAATGTACGTAACAAAAATACATAGTGATTGGTACAACTTCAGTTGGGTTCCATATAACTACCAATCGATGAAATAAATGTCTCATATTAAATTGTACAAATATCAACATTAAAATTCTTTTGTCACACCAAGTGAACTTGATTTCTAGAGGCCTACTAACTTCACAATACCATATGCTTTAAAATTTCATATGTTGCACATAGGTTATCCATAAATATTCCCCACCTGAGAAAAATCTATATCACAAACTTAAGCAATAAGAGTAAGCCAATCATGGATAATTAGATAATAATTTTTAGTTGTTATCAAGTTCATATTTACTGCATCAGAACATTAATATTTCATTGGCAATGTTAAGGCTCACAATTTTAAATTATAGAAATAGCAATCTCACTTGATAAACCTTGATTTAGTGGTAACAAGATAATAGCTCCTTAAGTTAAAGCTACAGGAGAAAAAATATATAGATATTGTTTGATATAAAAACCTCAGTCTCTTGAGTTTCTTGTTCATCTCTGCAAGTATAAGTGCAATTAATACCTTCATACACAGCCAAAAATGTTCAACTATTGAAGGTAAAATATTTGTTGAAACAATGGTAATAATTGTAAGTGTCAAAGAAAAATTCAACACACAAATCCATATCCAGTTGCTTCAGTACGAAGACTAGAACATGACCAGAAAAAAAATATTCAAACAACCTTCAATATCTAAATTAAGAAGTCCGGTATATTTGGCAACACAATAAGATATACCTGGAAGTGGCCGGAAAGTCATTTGCACTGCCCAAAGAGATAACTCATTTCTCTTGGACCAACACCTATGTCTTCAGCCAGGAGGTCCTATAATCATCATATTTTCAGTATAGCTTAGACTAGAAAATGGACCTTAATGTGCTTTCAAGTGAAGTAGACATCAAAACAAAATGACAGATAAATACTAGTTAATTTTGTTACCTGATCAGAGCGAAGATATTTATAAAGTTCATCCATGAAGCTCTGACAGAAGCGCATAATCTGCCACTATTCTAAATCTCCATTATTATTAACCTTTTTTTCAAAATAAAGAGAAGACTTCTATAATTTAGGAAATGTCAAACTTTTACCCCACCATCGCTCCTTCCCCTAGGGTCGAAATCACTACCACCTCTAGCACCATCAAGTTTATACATTGATAATGCATTCTTTAAAGTCTACAAAAAAGATCCCATAAATATTTTTTCATGAAACTGAACTAAGCTAGATTAGCTGCTATAGACAATGACTGCATTCTTGATTTAGTGGTAACAAGATAATAACTACTTAATTAAGCAAACAAACGAGGAGAAAAGATGGACAGAACAAAAAATGAATCAACTACATGAGTAACATAATCTCATTGTTTCTAATTTCATAAAAAAAATTAAGCCCGATGTCTGACATGAATCATTACATGCATCAATTAAATAAATGCAATAAATAAACCGTCTTAAATGTAATACAAAATAAATTCAAAATCCCCATCATGCATATTACATAAATTGAAGAAATTCCTTGACAATAAAAATGAATGTACATTGCCAGACCAGTGAAAGCTGACAATCTCTAATCTCCATCAATCAATTTCATGTTTTTAACATATATAAGTGACAAATAGTTCTACAAAATTAATGACTAATTCTTTCAAAAAAATAATTAGCGAGTACATAATTTAAACCTGAATGTCTCTAAATTGCACTAAGTGCTCTAAATTGGTTTCCTCAAGCCCAACTACAGAGTTTTTCAAGAACTCCGGCGGCCCTATGATCTTCACCAATTGAAACAGAAGCACCATAATAAAACAATAATCAGACAACTAACGAAAACTCGAAAGAACTAAAAAAAAGAACGGTCACATGAGGAGAATAGAATAGCATACCTCGGCGAAGACATCAAGTGCAGAGGGAAGAGATGGGTCGGGTGGAGGCTTGGACGGATCCGACCGAGAGAAGTTTCCTGGTTACCTCGGCGAAGGCATCAAGTGTTGATCGTCGATTTCTTTGTCTGATTCATCGACTGAGGGAGGATCTAGGGTTTGGAAGATTGATTTTAACGAGAGATTTTAGCGCGCGAGAGAGAGCTTATTTAAGATTTAGTAACGGTTTTCAAATAAACATCCGTTACTAAATATTTTACGCTGGGATATTCAATGACGGTTGTTAATAGAAAGCCGTTAGCAAAGATTTACGCTGGGATATTCAATGATGGTTTTTAATTAAAACCATTAGCAAAGGTTTGCACTGGGATATTCAATGACGATTTTTTATTAAAAACCGTTAGCAAAGGTTTTTCGTAAATTTTTTACCCTTTTGATATATTTTTTTAACGGTTTCTTCATCCAAATCATTATAGAATAGTCCAAACTAATTTTTAAAATGCCACCACTCAATGTTACTAACGGTTTTCACTAAAAACCGTTAATAAATTGATGTTAGTAAAGCCCAATTTTATTATAGTGTTAGCAAAGTGTCTCTGTGGTTCTGCGACACAAAATATTACAAATTTACACATATTATGTTCTCAATGAAAATTGTAGTACCTATCATAATGTCCGGCGTGTGTGTGGAAGAGTCAGCAATTGTATTCCATGTGTTACACTCTTCGGAATATGAATAAGCCCAGTGTGTACCCCTCTTAAGAGTTAAAGTAGCATTTTAATTGTTATTTATACTAAATATTGTTACTATTCATATTAAATGAAGGAGTAATTGATAGTTAATTTTTTTAGCATCAAAATTAAACTATTTATAATTATTGATAATATCAATCACCTTAGTTACTCATCATCAGTGTTAATCATATCTCCAAAAATTTACTATCAAAAGTAAAAGTGACGCTCTAACTGTTATTTATACTAAATTAATACTAAATAAAAATGTCATCAATAGCCAATTTTTTCATATCTGAATTGAATTACTTATAATTATTGGTTATTTTATTCATATCAATTATACTTATTTTATTTATATCAATTATACTTATTTTATTTATATTACACTAGTTATTGATTATTATTATTAATCATCTCTTTTATATATAATGCAAGACTTAGCATAAACACTGAAGTCAAAATAGATTTTTTATTTATATCAACTGACAATCTTATTTACATTCATTGAAATATGTATTAATTATTAAGTGTTGCAATCTTTTTTATATGATTTCAGTAGAGATCTGTGGAGTTGAGTGCTGTAATTGAGAAGCAATTGAGGGGTTTATGCAATTGTGATCAATTTTGGTGATTCTAAATGGTTGGTAGAGGGTTCGGCCAAAGAACCATTAATTGGTTATGTTATGAAATGTGATTTTTTTCTCCGAACCTCGAGCGCGCATAGAGGGGAAAGGCTATGTGTTCCGCTAATCCTTACCCCTCAAGGTAGTTATGAATAGTTGCGTAATAATTATTATAATCACCAGCATAACTATTTATAGAAAAACTATATCATACGTATCAAACAGTAAAAATTATATATAATTAACATTACGACACACTACAATTTAATTAATGTTGTTGAATGCGAAAAGGAAAAATTAGAACTGTCGTAAAACAAAATAGAACAAAAAATAAGAATAACAAGAAACATACAATTGTAGAGCAGAGTTATGAAGCTTGTGTTCCGGTTTTCTGGTGATGTAAACTTGGTGCTGCTCGACCAAAACAGAACCATCATTTGGTCTTGCCAAAAATGCCTCGCAAATAAAAATTACAAAAAAAATATCAGAAAAATAAAAAAAGAAATCTCGAGATCAGTGCGAGTGTGCTTGATAATCAACCGATGGAGGCTGATGTTGTCTCCTCGCTCAAATCTCTTGAGCAGGCCCTTGCACATCTGACGCAGAAATTTGAGGCGAGTCTTCAACCTGAGGCCCAATCCTACAAGGAGGCCTTGCATAAGAAGTCTATGAATGTGCCGAACCCTAAACCAGCGATTTTGGGTCGATCTGACTCGGTTCAGAGGAGAATCGAAGACATAAGGCGTCGTGCGTTGTCCTTCTCCCATTTGAATATGTTGGTTCGTCTCGCAACGCCACCCTGTGCTTTGCCTGTAATGGTTTTGGACACAAATATTTTTAGTGTAAGCTGTATCGAGTGAAATCAGTTGTGCCTTCCTCCGAACTGACATATCAGCATACTCATACCCCTCCTATTAAGATTACTGAACCTGTTCCTAGATCAGATCCTCTCATGGCGCATGGCAATGGTGGCATACCCCATTTTTTCTCATCTGAGGCGAGTACTCGCCTCGAGGCGACATTTGAAAACAACTTGGTGCTTACTAATAATGCTGGATTAGGTCACCCTTTGGACTGAGGCGGATTTGCTACACCTGATGCCACGAAAATGTCGATCTTCTGGTGAGTCGATGGGATCCGGCTTTAGATGAGGGAGTCTGCCTCCGTCCTGTTTGGGTACGTGTCAGAGGTTTTTTTTTTTTATGGAACTTTGGTTCTTTCATGAATTTGCACATCCGTTTGCTCCCTGTGGACAAGTGTTATCTCTAGATCTTGCCACACGGAGCACATTGTCTTCCGTGAGGCAAGGGTCTGTGTTGGTCTGTGTGATGGCTGACATATTCCACCTCTCCTGGATCATTTACTGTGATTCAAGCGGCTTTTGGGATTCAATATGATATTGAAATTGAAGTGGAACAAGCTGGAGTACCAGGTCCACCTATTCCTATGCCTCCTCCTCCATGGGATGGTGAACTGGTGGATCTGGTCTAGGAGATCGAACTAGGCTTCATCCTAGGTGGTCTGATCTTGGTGCTGGATCGAGTGGATCCTTTGCGCAGCCTCCTCAGAAGAAATAATATAATGGTAATGGGAAAGGCAATGATAAAGAGGAATATGATGACTTTGAAATTCTTGAAAATGGTGATCTCCTTCAGCTGGAAGTTCAGAGGTCTTCTATAGAGAGGTATGTGATGCAGTTTGATGAGCGGGAGACCACTGATAAAGCGCTGATGCTGGTTATACCAGGTACCGCTTCTGAGGCCCCTCTACCTCCTTCTCCTCTCATTTCTGAGACAACCCTCTCAGCCAGAGCCTCTGATTGCTCCTCCTGACAAAGAACTCACTGTTGCTGATGGGGTAGATACGAGTGAACCACCTCTGATTGATACATCCATGGCTTTGGTACCGACTGTTCCTGTTGGCACTGAACCTCAACGTAGTATTCATCTCAAAGTGAAAGGGTAGGCAAGTTCTGGTACCAATTCTGTCAGAGGTCGAGGTGCTTGGACCTCAGGTAGATATTCCTTGATAGTTTTCCATACTCTCGATTGACATTTGATGAAGTTTCTGAACTTTTTAGATCATATAGAATTTATACTTGGGGATAATGAAACACAGTGTGACAAAAGCAAGGCTAATTCTTATGATTTTGTCATAGTATATCCTAAGACTAATAGTGAGGGTTTAATAGAATTTGAATGAACATTTTATGCTAGAATGCTAAGGGTTAACCATGATTTTATAATTGATCACCATTTTGATATTGTAGCAATTCAAGAAACTAAAAAATAAGATTTCTCTACTAGGTTACTTAAAGGTATTAATACTAAATTTGATACTTGGATTGATTTACTTTTTGTTGGACTATCAGGGGTGCATCAATAGGATGTGATAGCTCTAGATTTTTTATAGAGAATTATGTCCTTTTACAATATTCTGTGATAATTTTTTTCAAGAACAAAATTCATAATTTTCAGTGGTCTACGGCAGTGGTTTACAGTTCTGTTGACAGTCAATTTAAAGATGCTTTTTTGTCTGAGCTCAGATATATAGGTTCTATTAAACATAAAGCATGGCTCTGTGGAGACTTTATTGCTCTTAGGTTTAGATATGAGAAGTCAAGACCTCATTTTCAATTAAGGCTAGTAAGAAGTTTATTGCATTCCTAGAAGACTTTAGCTTCTTTGAATATGAATGTCAAGTAAAAAATTACACTTGGTCTAATGGTAGACAATTTTCTCTATTAGATAGATTTATAGGAAATTTTTCTTGAGATATACAGTATAAATTTAGTACTATTAGTGACCTCCCTAAATGTGGTTCAGACCACTGTCCATTGATCTTGCACACTAATGATGTTGCTTTTGCACCTACACAGCTACTTAGGTTTGAACCTGAGTAGATTCAAAATACAGAGTTCAATATGCTAGTTACTAAGTGGTTACAGGAAATACAATTATCAAGAAATATAGGTAGTAGCTAGCATGATAAGTTAAAAAAAATTAAGAAAGAAAATTAAAGGTTGGAATGAGAATTTTTAAGCTGTTAAACATAAATTAAGGAAACAGAGGAAACATGTTCTACATCATATATACAAATTTGAGAAAATCATGAAAAATAGAGAATTAAATGATGAGGAAACACAACAATAGAATATGTATAAATAAATTTTAGATGCTTTTTAATTAGATGAAGAAAAGTATTGGAAACATAGAGCTAAAGATCAGTGGCTTAAAGAGAGTGATCTAAACACTGCTTATTTTTATAGAATAGTTTCTCATAGAAAGAAAAAAATTCAAAATGGAAATTAATGGTGCCATGTGTGAGTCCCTCCTCCAAATTTAAAATCATATTTTTGAATTTTACAAAGATTTGTTTGGATCAGAGTCTGTTAAGACTGCTAGTTTACTGCATTCTTTTTGGGATGATCATTTTTGCATATCTGAGTCTACTAGAGTGTCTCTTGAATTTTCTTTCACTCAACGAAGAACTTAAAATTGTCATTTTTAATTCTGATGCCTCAGGAGAACTTATCTTGATGGCTTCAGTTTCTTATTTTACCAATATTCCTTTGATTTAGTCAAAAATGATTTATTATTAGTGTTGAATCACTTTTATAATCATAATTTGCATGTTTCAAAACTCAATCACGTTATGGTATGTTTGATACAAAGAAAAAGATGCCACATTAATATAAAAATTTAAATCTATTAGTTTAGTTGATTGTTGTTATAAAATATTCTCTAAGATTCTCAATAATAAGTTAGCTCTAATGAATTCATTAGTAGATCCTTCTCAGACTGTAATTATTCAAGGTAGGTATATTTAGACAATATGGTAGTTGCTCGTGAAATAATCCATCATACTAAACAAAAAAAAACATAAGGGCATTGTTCTAAAAGTTGATTTTGAGAAGGCCTGTGATAAATTAAGTTGGGCCTTTGTACAAGAAATGCTGGTAAGTAGAGGGTTCAGACAGAAATGGATACTTGGATCATGCATTTATTGAAAGACCTTCAAACATGCATTAATATAAATGGTACCCCCACTCAATACTTTCAATGCAGAAGGGGATTAAGACAAGGGGATCCTCTCTCCCCCTTTCTTTTTGATTTAGTTATTGATTCCTTATGCTAAATACTATCAAGAGGTCAACAATTACATTTAATTACTGGATTAGGGTCTATATTAGATAATGGGTTTACTTGTTCTTATTTTTATATGCTGATGATACAATATTTTTTCTTAAAACATACCATAGGAATGTGGAGACTGTATTGTGGGCTTTAGTGGCTTTTGAGGCTTTGACTGACATTAAGATCAATTACACTAAGACATACTTGATCCCTATGAATCTCTCTGGGACTGAGGCTAACTCTTATGCCACAATGCTAGGATGTAAACTTTCTTCCTTCCCTCTTAAATATTTAGGAGTTCCATTAAATGAGAGGAAAGTCAGAAATTATGATTGGAATATTTTACTTGATAAAGTGGCAGCTATGTTACCTAAATGGAAAGGTTTCCTTCTATCTTTAGGAGGGAGACACACTCCTCAATTCAGTATTATCAGTTGTGTCATTGTATATGCTTTCTTTATATAAGGTGTCAGTTATAGTTAGGAAGAGTCTAAATATGATAAGATGTAAGCTCTTTTGGCAGGGATTCTCTAATCATAGGAAAAAATATATTTTGGTAGCTTGAAAAAAGTTATGTCTACCCAAAAATAGGGGTGACATTTGTATTTTGTATTTAGCCAGTGAGAGTTTAGCTCTTCTTCTTAAGTAGTGGTGGAAATATAACTCATAATATAATAGTGTGTGGAAACAAATAATTAATGCTAAGTACCACCACAACACCACTAGACTACAAATGTCAGCTTTTTGAAGAGAAATCATTGCTCTAAATGCACTTGGTGATATTAGTTATAATATGAAAATTTGATCTGGCACTCAGACTAAATTTTGGTTGGATTGATGTTGCTCTGAAAATGTTTGCATCGAATAGAAGGGTTTCACCAGCATAATAGGAGTCAGAGCCAACCTTCTCCGTTGTGAATTGCTGCCTTACTGTACTTGCTTCATCATATTGTCAATTATTCAAACTATACACCAACCCTAATGTTACTACTTTTGACATAATTATGTCAAGAGGGCAAGCCTTACAATTTTTGACACAACTGAGAGTCATGTTGTTACTTGATATTAATTTTATATACCAACTGATTGACCAATGTACCCTTAGACTTGTCCCTAGTATTTTAATATGGAGATGAAATAATACCGGAGTGTTTACAACACAATCAGCTTATCAATTACTGGTATTTAGAGGGATTATTGATAATGCTTATATAGTATTGTGGTCCCTACATGTTCCTCTTAAAATCAAATTATTCATGTGGTTGACTCATTATAAAAAAATCTTGACCAAGGATAATTTGAGTAAAAAATATTGCACAGGTGATACATAATATTGTTTTTGTAATGCAGTAGAAACTATTGATCATCTATTCTTACAGTGTCCTTTTATACAAGTTGTGTGGTTCTGGATGGGCAATTGCCAGCTCAATCATAGAACTTGTGTTTTTATGGATGAGGTGATGTCTTTAGACAAACTTTTTTGGTAATTCTGTGTGGGGTTTGTTGGTCCATCTGGAAGTTAAAAAATGCCATTATTTTCAAACAATTCAGTTGTATCACTGCTAGTAATCTCATTTTGCTCATTTGTTCATTGGTCCAATATTGGTCAGGTGCTTTAAAAGAGGACGAAAAAAAAACTGGGGATATGGATGCCTGCATCTTTGGACTTGATTCCTCTGCAAGTCTTGCCTCCTCTGCTGACCCTCACTTGAGATATGATATGTTGATGGTTATTCTGACAATATGTCAGTTCTGATAGTGTGATCATACTAGAAATTACTATTTTGAGATCGTTTCTATATTGTGTTGTTATGTTATTTTGTAGTGATTCTTATATTGCTTGATTGCAGGTATTATTGTTTTGGTTGGCCAACTGCACCACTTGTGGTGAGGTATACTTGATAGCTTATGTTGATTCAGAGTTCTACGTTTATATGAGACACAATGAGGACATGTGGAGGACTGAGATGTAGCCGCACATGTAGTTAATTCCAACATCAGATACTACACAATACATAGAGGTTGCTACATGTTCTGTGTTGCTCTATGAAGTGGTGTGAGTTCTGAGTCTCCTAGCATTTTCTTATTAGGTTGAGTTAAATTTTCTTTCGTTATGCTAGTCAGTGACAGTTCTTAACGTTTCAAGTAATGAAACAGACACCATTGCCTTCCAATAAAAAAAAAATCAAACATGTAAAAAAAGCATACATTGGCATCGGTGTGTAATTATTGCAAACAAATTTGAAAAAACTAAAAGCGGACAACAAGCAAAAATAAAAAAACTATATAGTACATCAAGATCAATCTTTCATATTCCTCTTGAGGACCCATTTCACGAGTGCGATATGAATGGAGAGTGGGCTTTTGCTTGCTTGGAAGCAGTGGATTTCAAAAGAAGGAAATAAGATCCCTCTGCATCAGTACTCTGTAGGAAATAATAAATTTCTAAAGAAATTCATCAAAGATGGAAAAATCAAATAAATTAATGGACTTTATTGTTTAAACTATCACTTCAAAAAACAAATTGATTAATAATTGAAAGATAAGAATATAGAGTTTCGTCGGAGAGAGGAAATTACCAACGGCAACGCAAAAACAAAAATATCATTAAAAAATATTTTGATATCCAACATTTTTTTATAATAAAGAAAAGGTAATATGAAAATGAAAAATGGAAGAAGAGAAAATGAAATGGCAAAAGCGAAGAAGAAAAATGTAGAGATGAAAAGTATAATTGATGATCACGAACAATGAAAATTTGAAATCAAAAGACGCCAAGGAATAAAAGAGAGATGTCTACCTATTTATTTTGCAAAAAATAAAAACCTTTAAAATATTGATTGCTCTTAAAAAAAAAAAGTCAGCGATGTATCATTGAGGATAATTATATCAAATTCCTATTATATATTAATATATAGGTAGGGGCTTAGAGGCTGCCCCCGGTTTCGGCTGATTATTTGGGCTTGTTTGTGGGTTTGGGAGTGACAGGGCCTGCTCGGAAAAATCCGAGAATGGCCCCACCAAGCCCGAGACCATATTAGGTCACCCCAATACTGACGTATCTAGGACTTTCTAGATTAGAATATCCTATCAGAAATGAAGAATTATTATAAATGAAAAAAAAAAAGTAATAGTCGTGACTCATCAATCTTATAAAAATACACTTCTATTCAAAATATATTTAGATGTGATATTGTCGACGGTAATTACGTGCAAATTTATAAGGATTCTTAGATCAGTTTCATTATACATCTATATATCTATACTATGTTATAAAGTGTATTTATTGATTTTTCTAGATTGAAATGTCTCTAATCAAACGGTACAGATTAATATTTTAAAATTAACAGTTCAGATTTTAGTCAATGTTATTTTTTCTCTATTTCATTTTTATTTTTTATCATGTATTAATGAGAGGTCTATAAAAAAATTATCCATTAAATTAATAATTAACTATTTTAAGTTTTTTTTTAAAAAAATCTACTATACAACTTTATTTTTAAAAAATATTATGTTTGTAAATAGTATTTATATTATATTATAAGGAGAGTATAAATTAGATTTGTTCAATAATATTATCAATTAATATGTAATGACCGATATATATAGAGTCCGACTATGGTGCTTTGCAAAGTACAGAGGCGTTGTGTGCTTTGCGTTCTATTTTTAATTTCAAGTTAGAAATAATCGATCCAAACCGTTCAATCTAATCTTCATATAAAAATCTATTAGTAAACCAAATTTTATATTTTTTTAGAATTTTTTTGCTATTTTTTTTGATGAGAAGAAAAATGACTTGATCTGAGAATTCCGGTTCATCCAAAAATGATGGTTTTCCTTCTAACCAAAAAAATAGCAAATAAATTCCAAAAAATATAAAATTTGGTTTACTAATAGATTTTAATATGGAAATTAGATTGAGCGGTTTGGATCAATCATTTTTGACTTAAAATTAAAAATAGAGCGCAAAGCACACAACGCTTTTGTACTTTGCAAAGCACCATAGCCTAATTCTATATATATATATAGTCCGGTTATGGTGCTTTGCAAAGCACAAGAGTGTTGTGTGCTTTGCGCTCTATTCTTCATTTTAAGTCAGAAATGATCGATCCAAACAGTTCAATTTAATCTTCATATCAAAATCTATTAGGAAACCAAATTTTATATTTTTTAGAATTTTTATTGCTATTTTTTTTTTGTGAGGAGAAATTGGCTTGATTTGAGAATTTTGGTTCATCCAAAAATGATGATTTTCCCCCTATCCAAAAAAATAGCAAATAAATTTCAAAAAATATAAAATTTGGTTTACTAATAGATTTGGATATGGAGATTAGATTGAGCGGTTTGGATCGATTATTTCTGACTTAAAATTAATAATATAGCGCAAAGCACACAACGCTCTTGTACTTTGCAAAGCACCGTAGCCTACTTCTATATATATATATATGAGTCCGACTATGGTGCTTTGCAAAGCACAAAGGCGTTGTGTACTTTGCGTTCTATTTTTAATTTTAAGTCAGAAATAATCGATCCAAACCGTTCAATCTAATCTTCATATAAAAATCTATTAGTAAACTAAATTTTATATTTTTTAGAATTTTTTTGATATTTTTTCTGATGAGAAGAAAAATGACTTGACGTGAGAATTTTGGTTCATCCAAAAATGATGGTTTCCCCCTATCCAAAAAAATAGCAAATAAATTCTAAAAAATATAAAATTTGTTTTATTAATAGATTTTGATATGGAGATTAGATTGAGCGGTTTGGATCTATCATTTTGACTTAAAATTAAAAATAGAGCGCAAAACACACAACGCTTTTGTACTTTGCAAAGCACCATAGCCTATATATATATATGAGTCCGACTATGGTGCTTTACAAAGTACAAAGGCGTTGTGTGTTTTGCGTTATATTTTTAATTTTAAGTCAGAAATAATCGATATGAACAGTTCAATTTAATCTTCATATAAAAATCTATTAGTAAACTAAATTTTATATTTTTTAGATTTTTTTGCTATTTTTTCTGATGAGGAGAAAAATGACTTGATCTGAGAATTCTGGTTCATCCAAAAATGATGGTTTTCCCCCTATCAAAAAAAATAGCAAATAAATTCCAAAAAATATAAAATTTGGTTTACTAATAGATTTTGATATGGAGATTAGATTGAGCGGTTTGAATCGATCATTTTTGACTTAAAATTAAAAATAGAGCACAAAGCACACAATATTTTTGTACTTTGCAAAGCACCATAGCCTAATTCTATATATATATATAATATTACGATTGATTGATTTTTTTAAAAGCAATAGTTCAGTTAAACTTATTTTTCTAATTCATTTTGTTTAATTTCGATCGTTGAGTTCAGCGGGCAAAGCTGATGGACGCTTTTCAGTTCTAGTTGTAGTTTGACTAAAATTTTTTTATCAAACTATTAATATATTTTATTATAAAAATGAAAATTATGCATTTATAATCTTATTCAGAAAAAAATTTATACATTGTCTTTCAATAAATACTGAATTAATTTTATTTAAAAATTTAAAAGGCTTTATAACTGATTTACATATAAATTATATCTAAATAAAATATATCATTTATTTATAATAAAATTAATGCTAGATATAATTATTTTATAAAAAAATATAAATCAAATAAATTAAATATAAATTATTATTAAATTTTTTTTAAAAAAAAACTAAACATTATATCATCTTATTTAGAAAAAAAATATATTTTGTACATCATCTTTTTTATTAATAATAAATTAATTTTATTTAAAAAACTAATAGTTTTTATGATTGATTTAGATATAAAATATATTTAAATAAAATATATCATTTATTTATATTAAAATTAATGTTAGATCCAAAAAAACTTTTAAATCAAAAGGTTCGCATAACGCATAACGGACAGGCAGGTTTATGATTAGTCTAAATGAAATCCGATCCAATCCGCTATACTTATATGCAAGTTTACATCCATCATAAAAAATATACAATACACCCATTACCAATAGAAAATTTGAAACTAAAACATTAATTCACGTGTTTTAATTCTTCTTGATATCCTTCGTCTGACGCAACCCATCCAAGAACTCTTCAGCCATCTGTTTCACTCTTCCAGTTACCAGGAGCCCTAATCATATCATTATTTACCGGAATGTCT
Organism: Schoenoplectus tabernaemontani; assembly: GCA_037127355.1. Lineage (NCBI taxonomy): Eukaryota > Viridiplantae > Streptophyta > Magnoliopsida > Poales > Cyperaceae > Schoenoplectus > Schoenoplectus tabernaemontani. The sequence continues at coordinate 14,066,235 of CM073752.1, forward strand.
CAAGAACCAAAATATTGCATTAAAACAAATTTGTAACTAATTAAAGCATGACAAATTTCTGGAATATTCAGTAAGAAATCATAGGCCAACTTCTAATGAATATAGTGATTAGCAGTCTATACCAGTAAATATAAAAACATTGATAACTTGAATGTTTGTAAAAAAATGGACAATCTTTGCAAAATCAAGATGGAAAATTCCAGGTTAGGATTATCATATCAAATATTTGATAAGCATTTGTACTAAAAATATAAAACAAAAATTGTGGCAATACGTAAAATCTAATTAAATGCTCTTTCTATTTTGGCATTCTCACGAACAGATAGTTGAGGTAAAAATTGAGACCAAGCCCTCAATTTTGTTGATTGAAGAACTCATAACGATGATTCCATATACAATATGAATTGAAGTACTAACAACTACTGCAAGGCAGGAAAAGGACAAGTTCAAGAACCATAAGAGGGAAAAATATGGTTTAAATTAATAATTGAATCTATATACAATGTGAATCCACTAGCAACATTGGATTTAATGGCTGTTGCCTCTTGAGAACCGGTCATCTTCACCAGAGAGAAGAGGAGTTCATTTTCACACCTAGGTTTCCTTGCAAGCAAGATAGAGACAATGCATAAAAAATGCACTGCTCTGTAAGAATCAAGGTTAAGATCGTCCACAGATCAACTGAAATTGCTCTAAGAGGAGGCCCATTTCTTAAGGTGAGGGGGAATTGGGGGGGGGGGGGGGGGGGGCTCTGACTGCACTTTGTCAGGTGATGATTTTTGACAGCAGACAACACATATCAGCAAGAGAATGACTGCTTGATTCCAGCTGCACAGATTACAAAGACCAGAATGGGAGTTTGACAATTAATTTGGCACAGTTTCTCCAACTGCTTATGGAAATGGTACATTAGCATCCAAATTTACTTGCTATGAACGCACAAAGTTGGATCCTAACAGGAAGGATGGACCAACTCCATCAGTAAATACTTCCAGTTTTAAAATACTGTCATGCAATAAATGAGTTAACATAATGATGAGCAAACCATCTTTTCAAATTTCAATCACCATTTTACCATTAAAATTTACAAATCAGTGCCAGTAAGTTTCTGTTACGGTTGATCTTTAGAATTTTTTTCCTTTTTCTTTTAATCCTATTTGGTTCTGCCAAAAGGTTGAAGGCCTCTATTACTATTTTAGATTAGCATGAGATGTAAAACAGAGGTCAAAAGTAATGGAAAAAGGAATTTCTATATTTTTCATCTACTTCTTTGGTTGATTTAGTTCATTCCGTTATACCTTTAATGGAAAATAACAAAATATAGGCCTAGGAAGGTTATACTTATAGTAGGTTAACATACAAAACCCGCCCATCTATCTTAACCTTCTATAAATATCAAACTTGGAGAAGATCAGTTTATAGTTTTCTTTTCTTTTCTAAGCCTCTCATTCTGTATCATACCAGCTGTATGGGTACTGGTACAAGTCACAACCTACTAGGTACAGTACAGAGAATACAGAAAAAATATATCGCTCATTCCAAAATAAAGAATGTCATAATCAAATTCTTAAATCAGAAACCTTATCTTATTGTCTTAGCAACACTAATCAAAAATAAAATCAACATCCAATAAATTGCACATAATACTTTTAACCTGAACTCTATTTCTGTCGGTAAGCAATGTAATTTGCCAGGTACACCAAAGGAGCAGCCGATTGCGGATCAAATCCTTTCAGCTGCTCCTTAGCCCGCCCCAACAATTCCTCTGCAAATTCCCGTGATTTATCCAACCCTATAAGCTTTGGGTAAGTCGTCTTATCACTTGCCAAATCCTTCCCAGCTGTCTTCCCCAATTCCTCCGATGACTTGGTCAGATCCAGTATGTCATCTACGACCTGAAACAGTAACCCAATACTTTGAGCATATGCCCTCAACCGTTCGACTTGTTCATCAGACCCGCCTCCAATGATTGCACCAGAAACAACCGCCGCCTCCAGCAAGGCAGCTGTCTTGTGCAAATGGATGTACTCGAGTTTATCTAATGGCACTGGTTCACTAAGCCCTGTGGATTCGAGATCCACCAATTGGCCTGCTGCCAATCCCTCTGCACCAATGCACCGGGCCAACTCACCAACTGCACGGGCAACACGGTCAGGTGACACGTCAGCAGGGTACGCTGACATGTTAGAAGCTGTTTCAAATGCCAGTGCCAGCAAGGCATCACCGGCAAGAACAGCTGTCGGTTCGTCGAATGCTTTGTGGCAGGTTGGCTTGCCACGCCGAAGGTCGTCATTGTCCATGCACGGGAGGTCATCATGGATCAGTGACATGGTGTGGATCATCTCAGTGGCCAAGGCGGCCGGCAGTGCCCAATGTTCAAGGCCTCCGGCTAATTTGCACGCGGCGAGGCATAAGGCAGGTCGGACACGTTTGCCTCCAGCCAATAGGGAATACCGCATAGCCTCATGCAGGCGGTTGCTCTGGGGAAAGACCTTTTCCGGTATGGCCGATTCGAGGGCATGGTTAACCATGGTGGCTTTCTCAATCATGTATTGTTTTATGTCGAATTGGATAGTGGTTGGTGCCTGGGCTGACATGGAGAGGCGGGTAAATCGACGGTGGGGGGCGGAGGAAGTGGGAGGGAATTGGGGGAGATGAGGATTTGAGACTAGAAATTGGGGGGAGAGAAAGTGGGAAGAGAAAGAAGCCATGAGTTGGGTGTCAGTTTTATAAGAGAAATGGAAGAGAATAGGCCGCAGTGCGTGGGGAGTGTGAACTACCAGAGACGGCGAACAATGGAACTGGGAAGGATGGTCCTATAGATAATCCTAGACTTAAATAGGAATTGAGAAGTGTAGCGTCGGAAAGTGGTGGAGGTATAAAGACCTTTGAATGGGTTTAAAATTTTGTGGAGTCTTGATTTTGCATTGAGATTCGCAATAATTACTGAAAGTACGAATTTCAAATTTAAAATTTATTAAAAGTACGAATCTCGATACAAAATCAACGGTTTTAAAAAACTTTAAACTTACTTTTTGGTTCAAGGAGCTTTGTACCTCCCACTTGCTGAAGCGTCTTATAGATATGATGCTGGGCTTGTGGTGATTTCAATCCTAGGAATTGAGAACTATATGATATAGTAGATATGATGCTCAGCTTATTTACGACGATTTCAATATAATTAAAGATTAGGCACCAATTTTCCGCACTGGACCAGCAAAAGAATTAATTCTTTTTAGATGACTTGAATGTGATAGAATATACTCTAGACGGTAAAGCTTCTACTTGGTCCAATGGTAGGACCAATGATAGATCTTAGTGAGGTTTGGGGCGGTGACTCTCTAATTTTTTTAAAAATTATTATATCTATTAAAATTTTATAATATTTTATAGTATAATTATGATAATTATTTTATCTTAGCCTATCAAATTTGAGACGCAGTGTTAAAAAATATATATTTTTTATCGCTCCCATTATTTTGGATCAAGCCCCGCCATTTAGGACTCATGCTTTATTAGATCGATTTATCTATAGTTTATATTGAGATAATACTTATTCTACGTGTGTAGTGAAATGTTTATCCAAATATGGCTCAGATCACTGCCCTTTAGTCATACGTAGGTCAGTTCATTTTATTTCAGTTTTCTTGTATCTTTAGGTTTGATAAAGAATGGACATAATGCTGAATTTAACAATTTAATGATCAAATGGTGGACTGATTATCTACTACAAGGGGATATTGGCATTAGTTGGAGGAATAATCAAAGAATAATAGATAAAAAAATACATCAGTGAGAAAAATAAAAAGAGAAAATTAGTTCATTCTTTTTCTTTTTTGGTTTTTTGTTTTGTGGACTGAATAATAAATAGAAAGAACCAATGTGGGCACATGATGCCATAATAATCATAATTTATAAACAAATGTCATATCATATTTTTAATTAAGAATGATCATAAAATCTCTATACATGCAGTCTAATCCTGCATCAAAATCTCTATTCATCCACAATGATGCAAAGCGTCTGAATGATCGGCATGCTTTAATGACCAATGGTGGTTTTGTTTTAACAAAAGTGTTTTTACCCTCTCTAGGAAGTATTATGTAGGCACCATCTTATGGTTAGCATCTAAATAACTTAATGTTAACCAACTTTTCCTCTGGGTATAATCAAAGAAAAATATAGAATTAAAGAAAAGGCTATATATAAGGAAAATAAATTCAGCTCTTCATCTGCTATTTCTCTAAATCAGAATCAGCAATTCCACTGATTACTTTCTGCTTTAGTAGCTTCATATCCTCACCATCCAATGCATCGTTGCTTCTAAAATCTGCCTTTTTCATCATCTTTTTATCAGCCTCAACCGCGCAACTGTAGATTACCATGCCCAGAACAGCAAGCAGCATGCCCATTATGTTTTTGAAAGTGAGAGCTGAATCAAACAAAATCCAACCAAGAACTAAAACACAAACAGTCTTCATGTGTCCTAATACTTGGAATGACGTGGCAGAGAACCTTCCAATGCATAAATATTGGCTCATATTGCAGACAACCGCTAAGGAACAAGAGAGAACAAGAAAAATCTGAAAGATAGTCACGGAATTTGTTAAATGAATAGAGAAAAGAAAAAATGATAAAAGAAAAGTTCAAGGAGACAATTTGTCATCAGGTGTTATATATAAGTACTTACATCTGAATCTATGGAGTTGGGATATCTTAAAATTGAACGTCCATTGAGATAATAATCTAAGAATGGGCCAAATACTAATAGTGAGGCTGCTTGAATTGGAGCAGTTTTACTTAGTAGCTCAAAAGATCCGATGTTGTATTTCTTCTGAAATGAACCGATCGTCTAAAATAGTAGGAATAAGTTACAGGTGTCAGCATTCTTTGATCTAGCAAACATAAGAATATTAACAGCTAGCATAGAGTGAGAAAATTAAAACTTTTGACGGTCAAATCAACTAAATTTATATTCATCTCATGTTTAGATATAAAAGGACTTAGAGGTAGGGGTGTGCAAACAGATCGATCTAATTGGTTTTGAACAGAACCGTCAAATTTTGAACTATTTGGTTTGATTTTTCGGTTTAAAAAATTTCAGTCCAATTAAAAATTTTAGATACTTTGGTTTTATTCTTTGTTTCGGTTTATGTTTTTCTAAATCGGATAAACCAAATAATCTAAAATTTATCAAGTAAATTTATTTTACTTCATATAAAGAAGAGTAATATCAAAGATAATCCGAATATATTTATTTTCTATAAATTTTATTTAGTTATTTATATTATTTTCTAAACTACTTATTGTTTCTATCAAATTGTTTAACTATTAATATTTGTCATTCCTCTTTAATTAATATAATTTCGGTTTAACCGAATAGACTGAATAAAACTTTAGTTTATTCGATTTTCGGTTTATTCAGTTGATATTTTTAAAATTCTAATTTGATTCATAACTTAACAAACTGAATTGTATTTATTTCGGTTTGAACCGAACCGACTGATTGCACACCCCTACTTAGAGGTGAGAAGTCCAGAATTGTTTGAAAAGTGGAAAATTGAAATAGCATTTGAGAAGCTAAAGTGATAAAATTATATGATTATGAAAAAAACAAACAATTAACCCAACAGTTTGGAATAAGCCAGATTCTTTTTAACAAGTGCAAAATTAAAATAATGTGATGAAATATTATCAATCAATATAATTTCAGCATAAATAAGAATAAGATTCATACAATTTGTTGCAGTGAAGTGCAAAAGACAGCAACACAAGCACAAATGAATCCCTTCATGTTGATCTCCACGTCAGTAACTGTGCAAATTCCGACACCAAATGCAACTACTGCAACAGATGCTATCACCATGGTTGAGTAGTGCTTGCTATTCAGGATCCACTCCATTAAGCAAACCACAGGTATCATACTCAATTTTGAAATCTGCACTTTTTTTAACTTATCAGCTATCACTTGTTACACACAATTGGTATATTTTCTGGAAACAAAATGGCATACCTGGTAAAATCCAACAGAATTAAGCATAAGGCTAAGATTCATGCTTGTAATTGATGCATTAGCTACAATGGAGAACCATAGCAGCTCCCAGAGAGGCACATGTTTTGACACAGAATAGCCAGTTGCATTTGATATCCAGCCGACCAACGCGGTCACCGCAAAATGAAAACCGGTAAGTGTAGTTGCTGTAATAATTTTAAAATTAAAACAAAGTGGTTAGTCCCGAAAAAACATTCAAAATTGCTTAGAGAGAGATTGAATAGTATTACCAAAGCAGAAGGCATATCCATTCGGGGACATGAGCTCCTTATTAACCATTATAATACCAACAGAGCTGATCACATTCATGGCCCATGCTCCAACATCTGACATTGCCGGTTTCTTCTCTTGATTCATGATTGGTGGCTCTTTTCAACAATGCAACATGAACTATGGCATAAATGAGAAAATAGTGAAATGGAAGGAAGTGATATCTCTTATCTTTTTTTAGAGAGAAGCACAGAAAAGAACGCAAGTGGTTTTGTTACACCCCTGGCACCGAATTCAGCTTGGAGAGAGAATAAGAAACAGAAGGTATAAACAATATAATGAAAAATTAGAATTATCTTTAATTAGAAGCTGGTGACCACTGGTCCAAAATGAAAATATTTGTGGAGCAATGAGGTACGGATGTACATAATCAAAATATGGAGTCATAAACATTATGTGACACCAATTGTATAATGATACACCACCAACATATTATATTAGAAACTGGTTTTATGGTAGCCAACAACAAAAACATTCATTGATTTTCTTCTTATTTTACTTACAAAAAGGAAGTGTTTTTTGTTTATTTCGACCTTTTGGTTTGACAGCACTGAAAAGACGAGTCCGTTAGCTCAGTAAATTATGCTAAAAGATGTATCAAAATCAACACATGCTTGCTCCGTCGAATCATTTCATTATCCATTCTAAGAAAATTAATAACAGTATCTTCCTTTCCGACACTTCGTGAAGATAATGTGCTGAGTATTACATGTTCACTGTATTATGTTTTTTCAAAAGATAGTCGGGAGAATGTAATAAATAGGATAAATTTTTTTTCTATGTTACAGCGCCACACCCACTAGTCTAGCACCACTAAATATTGCCTTTTGCTTTTTTTTTTTTTTGACTTTAGAAATTAAAATGGAAGTACCTTTCCTTCGTGTTGCCATCGCAAACATGTGTACGCAGTTCATCTAGTATCCAGCTTAAAACAACATAATGATATGTTAATTGGACAATTTTTATCAATTAAAAAATCTTCAATTTTCTAAATACATCTTGTAAGTACTTCTTATAACAACTTGACCGAGTCGCACTTGAAGGATCCAGTGTCAATGTTACTCAATATCAAATCATGTCAATAAATCTGAACCATTCATCAAATTTTTTTAAACGGATCCGATTGGAACGTTGATCGTCTCTTCGCCAGAAGCTAATTTGCTCCCTCTCCAACTTTTCATCTCTTTCATTTTGTCTTTCGTTCACTTCTCTCTCTCTTCCTCTCTTCATCATTGTTAGTTTTCTTTTCCCCTCAATATTTTTCATCCCCTCTCTACACATATATCTCAAAGTCACCAACTTAAATTCTCGATTTCTGAAATCCATCTCCTGAGCTTTAGGTTGTGCTCAGATCAGCGGAGATGGAATGAAATGAAAAGAAGAAGAGTGTAAATGAAGGATGAGTTACAAGATCTAACTCCCAAATCATAGGTGATTCGATCAGAGATAAATATACATAGAAAATCTCCTCGTTAACATAATCTTTCATTCTCTGACCCTCATCAAAAATATCTCTGGAGCAACTCATTTTTCGCTCTCACGTTCCATTCCACCCTTTCACCTCATTATTAGCCGACTCTAGAGAAAAGCATTATTTATTCTGTTTGAGACAATTAATTTCTGAACGGAGTATCCTACCATAGGCAAACAACTAAATTGTGCTCATATTATCTATTTCTTTGACTTATTCTTTAATACCATTTTTAACATGATCATATTGGTCTATTTAAGGCAGACATATTCAAGGCCTTCGATACCTTGTCATGGGACTTCCTTATTGGCGTACTCAAAGCAAAAATTTCTCTCAAAATTGGGTGCAATGGATTAAATCAACGGTATTAAAAGGTACATCGCAGGTATTGTTAAACTTTGTGGTAGAGAGAAAGATATAACTGAAGAGGGGGTAAGACAAGGGGACCCGTTGTCACCTTACTTATTCATATTGGCAGCAGATTTTCTACTGGTGTGGTTTGAAGCACTATCGAGACAAAACTTAATTATAAAATCATTCCCCCCAGTGCAGACAGTGTCTCTTATATGCCGATGATATGCTCTTCATTATATAACCAGAAGAACAACAAGTTAGAATACTCAAAGCGCTATTTATCATTTATGGAAAATTTTCAGGACTCAAAGTAAACCTACAAAAATCAGAGATGCTAGTCACATCAGTAGATCAACAATTTGTGCAGATGCTAGCAGATATCATGGAGTGTGTGCCCTCCAATTTTTCAATCACATATCTAGGAATGCCTTTGTCGGATAGAAGGCTCACAAAAGAACATTACAAAGCATTGATAATGGCAATACAAAGCAAGCTACAATGTTGAAAAGCATCATTATTATCAAGTGGAGGGAGGCTGACACTTCTAAATTCCACACTGAGCACTATCTCTATCTTCTTCATGTCCACCTTTATGCTTCCCATATGGGTCATCAACAAAATCGACAAAATAAGGAGGAGGTTCTTTTGGCATGGCCATAAAGAACAAATTCAATGTAGATACATGAGTCTAATCTCTTGGGATATGGTGACTCGGCCAAAATATATGAGAGGGTTAGAAGTTCTAGATCTCAAAATAATGAATCAAGCACTAATGATCAAGAATATATGACACTTCCTGGTAGGGAGGACTTTGCAAGAAATTGAGAATTCTAATGAACATGGAAGACCTTTGTTGAATATTCATGCCACTCTATTTTGGAACAGCTTAAAACAAATGGAGTCTCTCTTCAGCATCTCCTTGAATTACACCATCTAAAATGGAGAGATTGTCAAATTATGGCATGATGCTTGGCAGGGACCCCCCGCAGAGATACACTAAGCATATTGTACACCTTTGTGTACAACTAGCACATGACAGTTAAACAAGCAAAAGACATCACAAGGTGGGATTCTCAGTTTCGACAACCCCTCACACAGCAGGCACAACAACAAAAAGAAGAATTACGGCAACAACTACAATGATTCAAATACAGCCTCAACAAAGAGATCACATAACATGAAAATTGTAACATCATGGGATATTCACTGTCAAGACATGTTATCGGGCAATTAAAGAGGGACCTCACATAATCAGTCCACTCCGGGTAATATGGAACATAAAAATGTCAAGGAGAATTGAAGTCTTTGCATGACTTTGACAAAAAAAACGGCAATATGTAATACTTACCAAGGGATCAATTAGTATACTCAAATTAGTGTACTCATTCCAGCACCAAATCATCTCACTGTCATAGGGGTATGACAGTTAATTTTTCATAAATTGTTATTCAAGGAGATGTTCCAAAAGAAAGAAATGATTGAATAAAGCGGACAAGGCCACAAAATCCCCTGGGCATGAAATTGATATTGCTAACATAGACTTTGACAGGGGTCCTGCGCATGGAAGTGTTTATTGTCTTCATCAACTCTGACAAGACCCCTGAAATTTGCTTGTCCAAAAAGGAAAGATGATCAACTGAAGATTATCCGTTGAGACAATAATATAAGGAGTTGCTCTAAGGAACCTCATTAAATCTCTGCCATCGAGATTTACCAGCAAAAAGGAAATAAACTTGGACAAGATCACACAAATTTCATGGGAATGAAATGGCTTTTGCTGTCGTTGGTTTCTGACAAGGTCCCTGAGTGTGAAATATTAGTCTTGACAAACACAGTGAAACACATTCAAGTCTAATGGGACCACAGGGAAGTGTGAATGGAGGGACCATTAGTCATATCAATTATCACTTAGAGATATCAAAAGCATGAGGGATAAGAGGAATCCATAATTTTGATAAGAGCTAAGACTTCAACAAATTAAGATGGTGAGTGTGGAGAAATTAAAGGAACTCTCTGATGCATAAAAGAAGTCCAATTTTTTCCCTATAGAATTTTATTATAATTTGTACGAAATAACACCGCTGGTGTTATATTTATATCTATATAAAAAGAAAGTTTGAGGACTTTGATCCTCATCTTTTCATCAAAAAAAAACATGATCATACCGATTTTTATAGGTGAATTTAACACATTAATAAGAAACATGAACTAATTGATGCAAGCAAAATTAACTTTTAAATTTTAACCTCAATAATTTCACGAACTATTAAACAGAACAAAGCAAGTAAATCTAAAATAACAAATGCAATAAAAGAAGAAATCATGTCTGTATCATATCAATTAGACAATTAGCACGCTGCTTCTACATTAAAACAATTCAGCACATCTACAGATCGAAAGTTCGTATCCCATAAGTCCCAAATAATTTAAGAATAGGAGCCCCTATGTCACTGTAAGCTTAGATATTTTGCATCAGTGAACGCTCAAGGAGTTTATGAGAGACGGAAATCAAGGGAAAGATTGAAGGGTATGAGATTGGAATTGAAGGAGCTATGTTTTGTAAGGAAATAATATATATAAATAATCAGATTTTAAAATGATTTTTTTTCTGTAAAATAATTTTATTAGAAATTTTTTGAACATAAATATATTTATTCAAAATTTTAAAAATATATTTAACAATAAATATTATAATTAGGTACATAATAAATTATTAAAAGAGTACAAAGAGTTATATTATTTTAGTATTTAAATTATCATATCATTTTTTTTAAATGAAGAAAGAAAAAAATAATATAAATTATTTTCTTAAAATAAATGAAAAGAGAAAATAAAATTAATGATGAAAAATATAGATATTATGATATAGCTAAAAAAAACTTTGGCGAGTTCACCTCATTGAAGAATACCGTGTGGACAACAGAGAGGGGACTCGAACATTTTCAATTTCAGAACCAACTTCGGAATCGCAGCTATGCGCCCAAGGCCCAAGTTCAGCCCTAACTACTGTCCCAAAGTTGAGACCGCCATCATTCGGAGACATTATCAGACCGTATCTTGCGATATTTTGCCCAACCCAATCACGCGAACCTCTGCGCCTGGGAAGTGAGAACTGAGAAGCAGGGAACGCTCTCCTGCTCAGGTAACAGGTCACCACTCGCCAGGTTGAAGGTCGAGGGCTCTAGGCAACCTCACTAACTGTCTAGCTCATTCCTCTCTCTCTCTCTCTCTCGATCTCTCGATGAGCAGCAGCAGCAGCAAAGCTTTCAACTTGTTACACAAATGGTCGATTCCTTCGTCCAAGGTACCCATGTGGAGTAAAGGAAGAACACTAGGTGAGTAACCTCAACAAAATTAGCTCTGAGTCTTTTCCTTGTTCTGGTCACTCTATTCGTCACTCTACTCATGTTTCCTTAGGACACCACATTTAAACTTCGAGGAAACTCTTCGTAGTTCGTGGGGCGTGATAGTTTCCCTGTGGCACTTTATCGAACGTGTTAGAGGCTTCACGTTCGACATAACAGCTAATTGTTATAGTTCTATATTTTCTTCTTTCAGGTTTAAATGGGACGAGAGGTGCTTTCATTTGCTTTTGCCAGAAATTGCACTCTTCGACCGGTGAAATTACCAAAGATGCCAGTAAAAGGCATCCTATGGTGCATCTGCATGGACCTAAGGAGGTAATTGGTTTCTCATTTCTTTCATTTTTCAGATGATTTCGTTAGAGATATGGTAACATCTTTCAAAATGTTAATGTTCTGCATACTTTTTATTTAGGAGAAGACTGTTAAAAGTAATCAAAGCGTTGGAGCATTTCAGAAATTACCTATGGTGATGCCAGCAATTGATGTTCTCTCCTCAGCTCAAAGAAAAGCAAGGAATGTTACCCCAACAAAGGGTAAATTCAGTTTTCTGTGGATAATTTTTTAATAAGATCTTATAAACTTAAGTACCCTAATATGTGTGTTTATAATTTATGTTAGTGACATTTTGTATAAATTGCATGGATGATTGTAATTTATGTTTGTAATGACATCTTATGCCTTAAGTACCCTAATATGTGTGTTTAATCCCCAATTTATTTGGGATTAAAGGCTTTGTTGTTGTTGTTGTAATGAGTGACATTTTGTATATATTGCTATCAACCTCAATAGCATACTTAATTTTCTGAAGTAAATGACTATTTTACCCTTCACTGTTTCAAATAATGGAGAAAAAGAAACACAATATGAAACAAAAAGAAAATGTCCTTTGCAAACTTCCATTTGATATAAAGTCTTATCTTCAAATAATTCTATTAGGAATCGCAAACATTGCAAAGCGTGAGAGAAACAAAGCTGCGAAACAACTTGATACACTGATGAAAGTAAGTTGATATATATTTATTAACCTCCTGAATGATTTGGTATTACAGAAAAGAAGTTTATGTCCTAAATTGAATCTACTTGTCTCATCTTTCAGTAATAAAAGCTCAGTGTACTACTTTTTTTTCCAGGAATTAGCAGTTCCCTTGCGAACATATGTTGAGAACTTCCCCAATAAAAAGTTTCTGCATCCATATGAGCGCTCTCTTATTGAGCTAACTTTTGGGGAGGGTAATTATGAGAAGGTGCTTTTTCTTTGATGTACATAATTATATCTAGGGTGGGTCGGAACACTCGGAATAAGTTGACGGAATATGAATCCATAGTCAATGTCAAGCGGTCAACTCCTGATCTAGATTTCGGAATTCAATTTTGTTTTCTTTCATCATATTCATTATTATCACTGATATTTGAGATCTTTGATCTTATGCTTTCCGATTGGGTTTCATTTCTAGCCTACCCCAATTTATTTGGGATTGAAGGCTTTGTTGTTGTTGTTGTTGTTGTTGTTGTTGTTGTTGTATTCCATTTTCACCACAAGGAGCTTATTTTGGGTCTTTTGGTGTATTGTGAAGGTACTAGGAAGTGTGGATTCTCTTAGGAAAAGGCTTATATCTGTAGGAAAAGAACATGCATCTCTCTGTGCTCAGGTGAACCTAGTCAATTTACCATTATTTATTTCAGAACACATCATTTCACAGAAGACTCACTACTTAAGTTTCAATAGTTTCAAATTATTTGTCTTACTCTTTAACTGGGGAAAAATTGAACCACATATTTGACACTTGTTCATTTGCTTTAGCCTCTCCGGCAGCTACTTTTACTAGTTTGTGAAATCCTTGCCAGATCAGTCACTTGCCACAGATATTTGCCACTTTGGTCAATTGAACCACAGATATTTGCCACTTGTGCTTTTGCTCTAGCCTTTCTTGTAGCTTGTGTTTACTAGTTTGTGGAAATCCTTGCCAGATCAGTCATTATAACCTTAGACCTCCATAATTTCATATAATTTGCTTAAGTTAAAAGAGTAGAATTTTATTCAGGCTATATGTTTAACCTTGACAGTCTTCAACAAAGCGTGAGGCAGAAGAGCGACTTGGCGAGGTTAGTGTTAAATTTTGGTTTACATCAATTTCTTTGTCTTATTAATTTTTTGTCAGTGTTAATGATCTCACCCATGCTATTAGTAAAGAACACCTTGACATAACGTGTTTTTCTGTTAATTAGTAGAACCAATCTCTCAAATAGTTAATTAAAGAAAAGCAACAACATTAAATTGTATCTCAGATAATCATTAAGTCTCTGCTGCGTGCATGGTAACTCAGTAATTCTTTTCCATGCCCATGGACCAAAATTACAATTTCACTCATGTCTACTTATATTTTTTTTATTTATCCTCTGATATAATATATGCAGGGTGTGAAAAAACTTCAGGAAGCTTTCCATCAAGGGAAGAATGCTCTGGACGATCTATTATATGTTGCCAAGGTAAATAATTAGTATTAGTATTCTCCCCCTTCTGTACTTCAGTTTATGCACCTGAGCTAATGCAATGTACAGTACTGATTTTGGATTTGTGATCTGATGATCCAATAAATGAAATCACTGTCATCTGATGTTTATTTGAATGTTGTGCATTGGTGCAGAGTCTGCGTGCTATGCCAGTAATTGATCCTTACCTCCCGACACTTTGTCTTGTGGGTGCACCAAATGTGGGAAAATCATCACTAGTTCGTATTCTTTCATCTGGAAAACCGGAGGTTCGACCATAGGAAGAGTTCTTGTCACAATTATTCACATTTCAAATCATTATAATTATTTTCTTAACATAAATCTTTCACTCAGGTTTGCAATTACCCTTTCACAACTAGAGGGGTTTTGATGGGTCACATCGTGTTGAACTATGAGCGCTTTCAGGTTAATAAAATGTGTCTGACATTACTGGTATCTTCTATGTCAGGATGGTACCAGCTGGTTGATGGTTCTATTAACTTTTCCATTGAACTAAACTAAGATGGCTCAAATCTGTTTTTTGGTCCAAGTTGGAGCAAGCCAATCAGTTGATGTAAAATTTAGCTTCTACAAGCATAAATTGACTGTCAGAATCCTACAAGACCATACTGAGAAAATGCTGATTATACAATCCCATAATAGAACAAAGAACCAGCATTAATATGAATCCTAGTTCTGTTCAACCCTTTAGTTTTAGTTATAGTTTCAAAGTGATAACTTAGAAAACAAGATAAAAAAATATGTAGGTCACTGATACTCCAGGGCTTCTGCCAAGAAATGAAGGTAGTCTTCTGTACCATCTTTTTATCTTTTATTTATTTATTTTTCCTCTTTGTAATTCTTCTAGTATCAACTTATTGTTCTGAGGCAAGCTAAGATGGCACATTCTCACACTTTTCTTATTGACACTATTACAGATGAGAGGAACAATATAGAGAAGCTAACCCTTGCAGTTCTTTCACATCTGCCGACCGCTGTCCTTTATGTTCACGACCTGTCCGGAGATTGTGGTACCTCACCAGATGATCAGGCAAATAATAAGACACTTTTTAACATCTACCTTTTCTGTTTGAAAGCTTGTCCTTTTCAGTAAGTTTCATTTGCCCTTTTGTTTTCAGTTTATCATTTACAAAGATATTAAGGAGAAGCACGGGGATCGATTGTGGATTGATGTAGTTTCGAAATGTGATCTTTTGGATCAACCTTCAGCTTCAGCTTGTGCATTAGATGATTTGAATCGATATAAAGCACTTGGTCCAGAAGGTGCAATCCCAGTGTCTATAACAAGTGGAGTTGGTGTTGAAGAGGTAATATGTTTCAAATCATATTTAATCTGTTGGCTTACAATTTTACGGAAGTTGGGGTTATTTGACATTTATCCTCTTTTTGTTTCCTGAATCCTGACAGCTTAAAGAAAAAGTTTACCAGCTACTACTCTCACAGATGACAAGGATACCAGCAAAAGCAGATGACACGGACACCAGAAAAAGAGGAGTGATATATAATCCACATTCACTGCAATTGAAGTAGTTAAAAAGAGAAGCAAATGTTCGCTTCTATATGATAAATATCTGTTATGATTTGCGTTGCCGTAGGCTTTGCAACATGAAAAATATTCATTATTTTAGGGCTGTACTAATTGCAATGTAAATTATGTAAGAATCAATATCACATGCGATGTACATCGAATATCAAATCAGAGGATACAATGTACATTAACATAGGTTTTACCGTTTTGTGTTGTTATTTAATGCAAATCTATTTGAGTTCAGTAATTCCACGACTTTTGGGTCATGTTTGCCATCTATTGTTCCGTGCTTGTAGTCTGTAGAAATAAAAATATCTATGGCGAAAGCGAAAGCAGCTGCCGTCGAGCTCGAGTCCTTGGCTCCTTGCACATTAAAAAGAAAGAAACTATGACGCGGGCGTGGAAGAAAAAAGCATGTGAATGACCAGAATTTGTCTGTGGCTGTTTCTGTGGCGCACTTCATGTAGCCATTCACTCTGCCAATTACCCAACGAAGGTTTGTGTTGGTTGTTGCAGCAATCTTTTTGGGGTTCACATTTTATCAGCTGGTCAAAATTGACTTGTTGAAATCGAACCAAGGTGGATCCACAGTCAACACTTCCCGCAGCTTCCATCGCTCTTCCCTCATTCCTTATCCCATTTCAATTGCTGCTACGACAGTCAATCCGCGATCCGATTTCTTCCATACTCGACTCCATGGGCTGTAAACTCAGCAGTTCGAGAAGCGATAGCACCTCTTCAGGAACAACCGGTCAATGCACGGCCGAGCTGAGCTCTTACTTGGCACAGTGCCGTTCCGATCCCCAGATCCAGACCTTCGACGCAAATTTACAGCTCCGCACGACGCGTGTCGTCTCCTCTATGACCAGCTTCGCCGGACCCATGCGCTCCCTCTCCTTCAATTCCCTCTTGGAAGTCACTGGAGGCTTACTTGACCTGAACCGTGAAGTGGTGACAGTGCTTCTTGAGGTGAAGCGAGATATTTGGAATTGCCCCGATCTGTTTCAGCTCGTCGAGGAATACTTCGATACCAGCATTGAGTCGCTTGATTTTTGCAATTGCTTGGAGAACTGTCTAAAAAGGGCGCGAGACAGTCAAATTTCGATTCAATTGGCGTTACATAAATTTGAAGCAGAAAGCTCTGATCAAGAGATTAATTTTCCTTCGACGCTACAGGAATTAGAGAGGTTTAAGCAGATGGGCGAACCGTTCACACCTGAATTCTTTCAAGTGCTTGAGTCGGTGCGAATCAGGCATCTAAATATGCTTGAGAAAATGCTCAAGAGAAAGAACAAACTCGATAATAAGCTGAAGTCGATCAAGTCCTGGAAGAAGATTTCCAGCTTAATCTTTGTAGCGGCTGTTGTGGCTGTAGTATTGTGTTCTATTGTTGCGGCGTCTGTATCAGCTCCTCCTCTTTTGACTGCTCTTGCAACTGCTGCAGTAGCCGTCCCAGTTGGGTCAATAGGGACATGGATCAATTCATTATTTAAAGGGTATGAGAACGCAATTAATGGTGAGAGAGGGGTGCTAAGCACAATGCAGGTTGGTACTTTCATGGCTATATCCGACCTGGATTCGATCAGGGCTCTTACTGAGAATCTGGAGATTCAGATCAGGTCAATGTTGGATAATACCGATTTTGTTTTGAGAGATAATGAGGCTGTGCGGTTTGGAATGGAGGAGATTAAGAAAAAAATGGGAGCTTTTATGAAAAGTGTTGAGCAATTAGGAGAACAGAATGATCACTACAGACGGGATATTAGGATGGCTAGAACTGTTGTGTTAAGAAAGATTATTAACTATCAGAGTAAAGCAGTTTAATGTAAAGGTATACTCATTATAAATTTTCTTTTCTTCATCTAATTATGCTCTCATTTGGCATAGGCTAATTGATGTGAAGAGGCTTTATTGAAAATAAGCAGATAATGCCACTTCCTGTTTTTCTGGTAATCCGATTTCTGCTGTTTTTCAGTTCACAATGGAGGTTGCATTAAGAATTGTATTTCTTCTTTTGTGTTGATATATTTTGATTTGGATATCTTTGATGCTGAACATAGTGCATTGAGTGGCTTGAAGGGATTGCCATACTGCCAGATACTGGTAACTGTTTGTAAATTGGTAATCATAGATTCATAGTGTAGCAAGTTCGGCACACCGCACACAAGTACCTCAGGTGTGCCGAACTTCTTACCTAAAGCCGCGATACCAAATGACAATCTCAAAGTAGCTATGTCGAAGTAGTATATGATAATTAGGTGACTTGATTTGATTGTGAGATTGATATTTTTTCTTTGCCTGACAAATTGGAGCCGTGCATCTGGTATTGAAATTTTAACTGAAAATAGGCAAACCAAAACAATTTGTTATACAAAATTAACTTAAAGGAGCAACTTGCAATATTCTTCAATATTTATTTTATTGAGGGCTTTGACAAATAAATTTCAAAATTTTATAATTTAATTCTAATTCAATAAATCAATTAATTTTGATAAATTAATTGAATAAAATAAATAAATACGAGACAAGTATGGATTTTAATTAGTACGCCAACTCATCGAGCAATCAAGTCGTGCTTGTTCTAAGGAGCGAACAATACTCTCTCCTGCAAAGTTCATCATAATCCATCCCTAAGGTTTGATCTTAAGAAAATGTCTTGATTCTTTTTTTCAGAAGTTTGTTTACGTAACAAATGACAGTCAGTTCAAAAGAACTAGTACATCACATCCAACATCTCATTGCCGATAATATATTACTATTTTTCAAAAATCATTTTAAAATGTTACAAATAGTAAAATTCGGCATTATATATAAAATTATTGAGCATCGTAAATCGCATTCCGATAAAAAAATGAATATTTGATCCATTTAAGTGATACAAGATTCCTAAGGTTGCCACCCATTTTCCCCACTAATGTTGTGAACAGGACCCACGTGTTATTGATGGTGGAATAAATGAGGGGGCAGTGTTGGATACATTATTTATACTTTTTCAAAACTAAGTTTGTGATCCTCCATTCTAACTTCATTTGCATCAATTTGGTCCTGATTTGTTAACAGCAGACTAGATTCGGACTAAATCGGCCCCTTAGCAGAATATTTTTACTATATTCGTTGATGTGAGTTGTTTTCTTTATTGTGTACGATCTTTTCCTGATCTAGACTTACAACTCACTGCTATTGCCTGCGGGCTTTCACCCTCAAAAAAAAAAAAAAAAAAAACTTACTGCTATGGCAAAGACATACTTGAATTTGACAAAAAAAAGAGTTGTTTTTTATTGCTATTCTTATAGTTTATTTGATTTAATCAAATATAAATTTAGATCGGGTTAACAATAGTACGATGAGTTGTAAGTCTGCAGGATGAGTTAAAAATTTAGGTAGCAAACAAGATAATCCAAATTAGCAATATATATATATAGAGAGAGAGAGAGAGTTTGTCTAGCATGCTTCATTAGCATTTCAATCGAAATATTAACGAGTCAAGTTTTAATTTTTCATATTTTAAATTTTAATTTCAGTAGCTCAATAAAATCTTTATATCATAATCTTATAGAATATTAATTTTCATCGTGTTTGGAGTTAGCTTACTATACTTAATGATTTTTGAAAGATAGCCCTGAAATAATAATAAATGTATGTCAAAAAAATTTATTTTCTAAAAACATTAAGCATAGTAAATTAATTCTAAACACGATGAAAATTAGTATACTATAAAATTATGATACAAAGCCACCTATTCTTCATATCCATATCTTGAATTTTAAAGTCCAAACGGGCGATCCGTTGAATATGATATTCATATTAAAATATCTTTGGAGATCAAATTTTATATTTTTTTTAAAAAAAAATAGATGGGTGAAAAATCTCTAGTATTGGTTGGTCTAGAAATCATTAGATCAACGAACTTTGTACCCATCTAAACAAATAGCAAAAAAAAATTAAAAAATATATATATAAAATTTGATCTCCAAAGATATTTCAATATGAAGATCACGTTCAATGGTTTGGATTGATCATTTGGACTTTTAAATTCGAGATACGGACGCAAAATACAGAAGGTTTTATACTTTGCAAAACACCATAGCTCTCTCTCTATATATATAAGGAGTTTTTGGTTTCTTTTAGAAAATTAAGTAACATAATTAGTTCATTTTCAAAAACTCAGGGTTTAGGTCGATGCAAATTGAAACTGGAGAACCAACTTTTATTTTTTAAAAGATTAAACCTTGTGTTTGATAACTGCATTAAAAATTATTAAAGCACTAAAACACCTACTCACTATTACCCGTATTTTTTTAAATAATAATATGATTAATCATATTTTTAATAATAAGTTTTATTAAATTATAATTTTAATATTAAGAATCATAGTTGTGTTAGGTACAATGACGTTTTACAAATGCACTAGTCTCACTAACGCTTTGTATAAAGACGTCATTTTTAATCACATCTTTCCTTTTTTTAAAAAAAAAAAAATCAGTTACTTTACAAAAAAAATCTAGTGAGTGTGGTGTTCGCCGGTGGTAGAGTGACGTTCTCCCACTGGCAGACAAAATCAAATTTGCAAAGTTGAGCCCAGCGGCATTTTTACACAAAGTGTTAGTCAAACTGGCATGTTTCCAAAGCTACCACTAATGAGCTATCATCCTCAATATTAAGAATATAATTTATAAAAGTTTAGTATTAAAAATATAATTAATATATTTAATTATTATCAAAAATTATGGTACTCCTAGTCCTACCAAACGATTTTGAAGTAGGCTGATGTAAGGTTACAAAAGATTTTACTCCAAATTACGTAAGAAGGGTTAAACTTTCAAGCTTTTCAAATATGTTACATCATAATTTTTTTCTCCATTGATTTTATTTAAATATTTTCATCTCTTTAAATCCAAAGGTTCATATAAAATGATTTATCTCTCCTCATTTAAAGTTTAAAATTTGGAGACGATTTGATATGTTTTTTGAGTTAAGCTCATGGAAGGCCTCCGTGAGCTTAAGCTCACGGTATCTTACTCTCTCTCTCTCTCTTTCTCTCTCTCTCTATATATATATATATATATATATATATATATATATATATATATATATATATATATATATATATATATATAACAGTGTCAGTGGGAGTGGCGATCTCCCACTGAGCTACTACAGTAACACAAATTCAATTGACCATCAATTGATCAAAGCAAGTGCAAAGATTTAAAAAAAAAAAGATACTACTAAGAGTGGCATCTTTGCAAACACGCTAGTCAACTGACGTATTTGCAAAGCATCACTGACAGTGACGCGTTATCATTTCTACTATTAAAATTTTACTTTATTATTATTATTAATAATAATAAATTTATATTATTAAATTAAAAAATGAATAATAAGGGCTCAGCTCAAATCTTGTTATTTTCTAAAAAAAAATAAACCGAAATATATAAATAAAACCATCGGACATGATTTATAATATTTTTCTATGCATTAAAACATTGTGACATCTTTTTATTTCCTTTTGAGTTTTGGTTGATACCAAGAGCTCGCAAAAATTATATAGACGTGGATAACTCGAGATATTTTTACCTTCTAAATTATTGTTTCTGTCAAACACAAATATTTATGTGTATGTAAAGAAATAAAACAGATGATATCTAATTAGTTGGATTGCTATAAAAACTTTACAGTCTTATTATTAAAAATTAAAAATAATAAAATGATGAATCCTAATATAGTAATATTACATCGATGATCGATGATCCTTCTCTTGCTGACAACGTTGTACAAAGATCAGCAGCAAAGCACCATTTTCCCTCGCGCTCTATTGACGGATGTGCTGAATATATGCGGACACGTGAAATTTGTCGGTTGTCGCAAACATTGTCAAATTTGTCAGAGTAGCATATGCCATGCTTTTATGTCCTTATATATATATATAAAATTTGTCGGTGATACTTCCGTTAACATTTTAACTTAAAATACTAATGAGTCAAATTTTAATTTTTCATACTCAAAATTTTAATTTAAGTAACTAAATAAAATCTTTATATAATTATCTTATGGTATGCTAATTTTCATCGTGTTTGGAGTTAGTTTATTATGCTTAATGATTTTTAATAAGCAAGATTTTTTGACATATAATTTTTATTAATTTTCTATTATTTCAGGGTTATCTTTTAAAAATTATTAAATATAGTAAACTAACTCCAAACACGATGAAAATTAGTATTATATAAGATTATAATATAAAGATTTTATTGAGATACTTAAATTAAAATTATGAACATGAAAAAATAAAATTTCACTCGTTAATATTTCGATTGAAATGCTAACTGAATCATGTTAGAGAAAATGATTTTCAAATATTAAATATTTTATTATTTTTTTAGAGCTGATTTTTAAAAATTAAAAATGATGGTTTAAAAATCTCAAAACACTCCAAATTTTTGCATCCCATAAGATTTTCATATAAAAAATTTAATGAGTATGATAAATTAAAATTTGGAGATGATTTGATATACTTTTTGAGTTAAGCTCACGGAAAACCTCTATGAGTTTAAGCTCACGATATCCTTACTCTCTCTCTCTCTCTCTCTCTCTCTATATATATATATATAGTTTGTATATTGTACTTTCAGTAGCATTTCGATCGAAATGCTACTAGTCCAAATTTTATTTTTTCATACTCAAAATTTTAATTTAAATAGCTCAATAAAATCTTTATATCATTAGCTTATATAATACTAATTTTTATCGTGTTTGGAATTAATTTACTATACTTAATGATTTTTGAAAGATATCCCTAAAGTAATAGAAAATTAATAAAATTTATATGTAAAAAATGTTTACTTTCTAAAAATCATTAAGGATAGTAAACTAACTCCAAACACGATAAAAATTAGTATTCTACAAGATTATGATATAAAGATTTTATTGAGTTATTTAAATTAAAATTTTGAATATGAGAAATTAAAATTTGGACTGATAGCGTTTCGATCGAAATATATCGAAAACAAAATAGATAAACTATATATATATATATATAGTAAAAATAACGTAAGGTTGAGCTCACGGAGGCTTTTCGTGAGTTTAACTCAAAAAGTAAATTAAATCATTTCAAATTTTAATTTATCACCCTCATTAAATTATTTATATGAAAATCTTATGGTATGCAAAAATTTGGAGTGTTTTGAGTTTTTTGAGTTACCATTTTTAATTTTTTAAAATGATATTTAAGTATTGAATATATTATTATTATTTTTAGAGTTAATTTTTTAAAATTAAAAACCATGAATTAAAAGGCTCAAAACACTCCAAATTTTTGCGCCCCATAAGATTTTTATATAAATAATTTAATGAGAATGATAAATTAAAATTTGGAGATGATTTGATATGTTTTTTGAGTTAAAATTACGGAGGACCTCTGTGAGATTAAATCAAAAAATACACGGTATATATTAATTAATTTCTATACTTTATATAAATAAAAAAAATAATAGGATAATAGAATATATATTAATTAATTTCTCTATTTTAATTTTAAAAAATATATTATAAATAAATATTATAAATAATATAATATATATATTAATTATTATTTTTTAATTTTAATTTTAATTTATTTTTATTTCTCTTTCATTCCATTTGTATATTGTAAATGTAATCATTTCAAATGAATAAAAATGAAGTATTGAATTGTGCTTATGATTTTCTATTTTGAAATGTTGTGTGTAATTCAATGACATATCGAACTCCCGAAACTCGCGACTCAATGGAGTACATAAAAATAAGAAGTAATTAAAGGATAAATGCTTATAGAAATTAAGTAAGGTATGGTAAAAAAAAATAAACAGTAAAACTCAGCGAGATCGGATGAAAACTAAAAAATTAACAAAGTAATTAAGAAAGACATACGAAATTGAATAAAATGGCAAACACACTAAATACTATTAAAAACGTGTTAAGCAAATTCCGACACCTCATAAATATAGCAGAAATATTGCTGAAATTTTTAAGAAAAAGACGATAAAATCCGAACGGACGTTAACTTAAAACACCGTTATAATTAATTATCAATTATGAAATAAATCACGTTAAAACTAACAGACAATTAATTTAAATCAATGATAGGTGATATAGTCGACTCAGATTCACTCGCGGAGTTCGAGGCTGATCCTGAGACGGGCGTGCTGCCTCCGGAGTAGAGCGACTCACGATCCTCACCAGCACTCCCATGTATGGATTCTTGGGATTTGATTTTCTCTCTTCAGAATTAGGAACCCAAATTGAAAAAGAACTATTTTCAAAATAAATTGAATTAAGGTTTTTCTCTAACCAAACACTATTTAGACACCAAATTTGATCTGCCATATGCATCCGGTAATTGACCATCATATTTGAGACTTACCCACATCTACATATTATTTTTCATGTAGATAACACATGAGTAGGACTTGGGAATTAGTCCCGAGATAGGATTAGATTAGAATTAAAATAACAAAGTTGTAAATTATAAATATTAGGTTAAATACTATTACTATCACTAATTAATAATTAAGTTAGGTAGTTAATCATACATTAAATGAATGGGAGTGCTGAGAGGCGGGCTGGATAACCTCAATCCGAGGTTGTCTTGTATAATCAGACCAATGCGGTTATGTACGGTGTCCTATAGACCCGTGGGACCCAGACGTATATACACTGCACACCTCTGACTGTCGATTATTCACCGACCTAATCATTTGACGGGTTTGGTTGTACCAGAGTGTTTTATTTTGATTAATATTATATTATTATTATGTTGTATATGATTTGATTCTAAATTTAATTGAGCGATTATGATGGACATGGCTTTCAGTGTTTAGTGTGGGCAGCCATATTCGAGTCTCGATTCTACTCTATTTTATTATATTATTTTATTTAGCCGGTTTATTTGAGATCTCGGTATGTCCGAAAGGCTATCTCCTTTGGCCCCTGGTTGGTACAGAGAAAGTCAAAAACTCTCCTTTGGCCCCTGGTTAGTACAGAGATGCTCTCATTTGTTATTATATTCATTTTGTCATTTCACGGGTAGTTATCTTTTTTGGTGATATGGCAACTGAAGTCATACTATATTTCATTTTGATTTATATGGTGAGGTAGATTATCAGATTACGTGCTTATTAGTCGTTCACCCTCCTAGGGCGTTATTGCCCCGGGAGTTCGAATTATCATTTATGCGGCGTTGTCATCGTATAAACATAAAGCCCTAAGTTAGTAAGTTGGGCCCTGGTAATGCCCGCTTAGGCAAGGCCCGAGTTAGTAAGGTGGGCTCTGGTAGTGCCCGCTCGGGATGGATCTGGTAAATTTTATAAATCGGTATTTTATTATGGGTGTTTCTTTCTAGTATTATATATTATATTATTTCCACATATTTTCTATTTTGGGTTACTTATCATTTCATGTCATAACATTTAGGTGTTTTTCATAAAATATATATAAAAATATTATTATATTAATATATATTTATTATATTACATTAAAACACCAGTATCGGTATTTGAGTCTAGTCTAGGAAAGAAGATCAAATTTTAAGGCATGGATCTAAATTCGTACTGAGAAATTTTTAAATTACTCATATTTTCATGGTGATTGTGAGATTCAGGTATTACAGGTACGAGATTTATCTTGGGGAGAGTGCTAGGGACAGTCCTGCGCGATGACAGGAGTGCTTCACCGCATCTGCATGTGAGTCGGGTAGCCGATTAGGATTTCATCGAGATGTCGAGTTTTGATTATTTCTTTTGAGTTTTATTTAAGAGATTTGATGTCCATTCTGATGAAGTCAGCCTTCGTCAATGCAGGCGTTGTATCTATTTGTTATTCTGGACTGTATTGTCATGTATTTATATTTATTATGGTTTTGTCTATCATGTGTGATTTATATATTTATTTATTTCATATAGTCTTCCGTACGCACGTCTCGTCGTGCATATGTGATGGGGTTGTCACCCCTAATCTCGATTAATTATTTTAGGGTGTGACATAACTATTTTGAATTTTCAGTTCTAAGTACCATTTTCATTCATCATAGGCTAATTTTAGAAAAGTTTAATATTTTCTTTATCAATTTTTCGGAGTTTCCCAACGATATAGTTACTCTTTTGTCTGCCATTCCTTTAAAGTTTTTAAAACTTTTTATAAAAATACTAAAAAAAAAAAATGCTAAAATTAAATTACTCCTAAATGCATTCAATGCATATACAATCTCAAATACCTCCCCCCCTAAATTTGAACTGAGCATTGTCCTCAACGCTTCAATAAAAAGTAAAGAAAGGGTATAGAGATACTCATAGATACTATGTTGCGGGTCGCACGCCTATCTCTCTTTGTTTGTAGAATTTGATAATTATAACTCGACCTATCGCTTTATTTCCTTCGCCAATGATTATCTATGAGTTTTTATTTCTATAATGCAATAATTAAATGAAATGCATTAACCGCTGAGAAATAAACTAAAATAAGTAAAAAATATTTTTTTTAAAAGAAGACTTGAGTTGCCTTCTAAGAAGCGCTCGATTTAATGTCGTGAGCTCGACCATGCCCGGATTGCGCTTTATTCCTTGTTTGCATCCATAAAGAAAATTGTCACATGTTCTCCGATCAGTTCGCTTTGCGTGTAAACTTTGAGCCTTTGCCCATTCACCTTGAAAATACCAGTTTGCTCGCTCCAAATCTCCACCGCCACATGAGGAAAGACCCGTTGCACCTGAAACGGACCGCTCCACTTGGACATGAGCTTTCCCGAGAATAAGCGAAACCGAGAATTGAACAATAGGACCAAGTCTCCAACTCGGAATTCCCTTAAAAAAATGTACTTATCGTGCCAATTCTTTGTCCTTTCTTTGTACATTTTAGCATTCTCATACGCTCCTTGTCTAAGCTCTTCTAGCTCATGCAATTTGAGAACTCGCTTTTCCCCCACCTTTTGCGCTTCAAAATTTATTGCTTTGATCGCCCAATAAATTTATTGCTTTGATCGCCCAATTTGAGAACTCGCTTTTCCACCCACGCATGTTCAAGAGAAAATAACAGGAATTCAAACCAATAAAAGAACACATAGCACCAAAAAAAAGAGAATAAAAGATTAAATTTAAACTCTCGCTCGAGGGCTTTCGATTCTACGTGTAGATCTTCAAATTCGGCTCCCCGATGTGCTAGATCTCTCTCAAACTTCAAACATTCGTTCCCCCCCTTGGAAATGGCGGCTAGGGCATCCAAGTTCGTGGATAAAGACACTTGAAAGGGTCTTATATAGGAGGTCAATCAATTAGACAACTGTTGCCTGCTCTGTTCGAATTTTTGGGTATGGAGCAGACGGGTCGTTTGGATTTCCGTACGGCCCGTATGGAGACAAGTTTGCTGCGAAATGGTTTGTATTTTGATCATAACGTCTTCATCCGAACTCCGATTTGGATGATCTAAGATGCGTTGGAAAGCTAAAAATAATCTCTATAAGATTGTCATATCATTTTAGTCAATTAATAATATTTTATGATAATAATTTGTCATAATTTGCTGCTAATGATCCATCTTGATACCGTTTGTGTTTGAGTGTTTCTCAATCATGTTCAATTGCTCCATTTTGCTTCAATTATCATCCCAATTGCATGATTCCTATAATTAAAAATAAAACATAATAGTATCTCGATCTCAGAATAAAAATTCAAATAAAATGACTAAATTACCCTAAAAGCTGACATATTCATGAGATTAATCCTAATAAAAAGTGTATACAATTGAGATCTATCACATTTCCTGTTGTTCCTCTCTTCAATTCCTCCATTTCTCATCCTAACTCCTATTGGAATACAACCCCCCAATTTTGCCCATGATGCCCAATTGGCTCATGAGTACTACCTTCGTTACTACATGCCCCGTGGTCTCTTTTCTGCGTGCATAATTTGTCGTTTGATGTGGCTCCTGCACAACCTCTCTGTAGACATGTGTCAGCTTCAATTTATCACCCGCCTCTTTTATCATGTCACCTATTTCAGCTATATCCTCTACTGATCTCCAGCTATGAACCTCCTCCGTATTCATTGAGTTTACCGATTCCACTAGACCTCGACAAATCGCTACACAACCTAATCTGTTTTTTCCCCTTCACCATCCTCTTCTCTAATCATTTTCATTGCTCTAAGTACCACCTTTACCTCGGTGTGGAAGGCATCCCTCACTTTTAAGTATTCACATATTGTTTTCTTGATCTTTCCAGTTGCATCATACCATATGATTCTATGCATGCCGCCTTACTTTGGTCCCATGATGCGTCAACGAGTACCAATTTTTCTCATGTGCCAACTTTATACATCTATTTGATGCCTATTCGATTGAACCCTCCCTTCCATATCCTCCCCTCTAGGTTATAAGGGCGTCTGCCATCACTAGCATTGATACCGCCCGATACACTCGGCCCTCCCATATGAACTCATTCCTTCCCTTCCATACACACCACATGATGTTGCATATATTTTACTATCATACATTTGGGATTGTAGATGTTATATGAATGAAAGCTTCCCGAAAATTCACTGGTGTTTCCTCCACCCGTAAGTTAAGGCCTGATATGAACCAAGTAGTTCTAGAAGCGTGAACATGTCGGGTCTACCCTCGGTAGCCTCCTGCTAAGGACGTAAGTCATGGCTAGTCCCTCGTGGCAAGCTCTCAATAGAAATATTTTAACCCTTGACATCAATCCTTTGGATTTTTATATGATGTTCCACACTTGATGTTGCTGTTGGTTTGACTCCTTATTTGGCTCCATGGCTTTTATATTAGGGTAGTGATCACTTGAAGTTGACGATTGCTTTATTGATAATATTGACATTGAATCTTTAAACAAATATAAAAATATTTAAAAAATAAAATACTATACGAGTGAGACTATGGTGCATTTGTAATGTATGAATTTATCTGTGCATTAACTCAAAATTTTAAATTTTATGTAAAATATGATCGATCCAAACTATTCAATATAATCTTCATATCAAACTCTACTAGTTAGTCAAATTTATATGTTTTTAAATTTTTTTGCTATTTTTTTGCATGAGGAAAATATCATCACACTCGATGATCAAAATTTTTAAATCAAATAATTTTCTCCTCATACAAAAAAATAAATACAAAAATATTAAAAAAAATGTTTGGCTAGTAGAGTTTGATATAAATATTATATTCAATGATTCGGATTGATCATATTTGATGTAAAATTTAAAATTTTGAGTTAATGCACGGATGCATCCGTGCATTGTAATTTATAATGCACCATAATCTCACTCATATTATAAATATATTCTTCTATATATAGATTGGTAATTCAAATTTTATATAATTTCATTATCGTTTGATAGTCCATCAAAAACTGTTAAATTGAAATCATTATAAATTTCATAACATTTTGATGATGCAAAATCACCATCAATATATAAGTAAAAGAACATATTTATATGACTTTTTTAGTGTTTATTGAAAAATTCATTGTAAAATTTATGAAGACAACCCATTATCAAGGATTCCTTCCTTTTATATTAATGTTAAAAGACTTTGTTACCAAGATTATACTTTTTGTTCAGCATGCTCTCTTAATTCTCTAATGATGGTATGATGTAATTGCTCGTTTTTTCTTATAACGATAGTCTGGTAGGCCATTCTCAACTTTATTGTATATGATTCCTCCTGTGGGCTGTGGCAATTATAAGCCCTCTTATTAAATTGCTTATCGTTTCATTATATTAATAAATTTAATAAATGAGATTAATTTAATTTGCTTCTTGTCCTTGATGTATGATAAGACCTTTGAGAAACAAGTCAAAATAGCAAGCTAGTTTTGTCCGGTTCAGAGGCTTGAGCTGTAAACCACCAACGGTGGTTAACAAATAACCACCCCAATTCGCATTCACAGATTCGCTGTGTCCAGTGGGCAGTGGTCAAAGGAGATGCAAATAACTGTTTCATGATTTAACATCTCACTATTATAATTAACAACTGGAACTCAATGGTGCTAAATGTAATTAGTCCATTGACCACTGACTTTAATGTGCTCTATGTTCCCACAAAAAAAAAACTGTAAGGTTCAATCTGACTGTTTGTTCAATAAAATTGTTTTTTATTTAATTTAAAATGATTATACTAACCCAGCAACTCAAATATTACTAATGTTTTTCAGTATATACTTCTATATTAAGTGCAATTTTTGGAATAAAATTCTTATATTTTCAATATTTCAATATTTTAAAATAATTGCCTTCCAAAATAAAATTAATTATCCATTTTAGAAAATTTATACCTCCATACCTCTACCATTTTCTGAACAAAAAAATATGTGAACAAATTTTAAGTTTGTAATTGATATTATCTTATCTTCTCTGTATTTTATTGCATCTATATTATGAAGTATGAACCTACGATCGTTTTTCACAAAGAAAAAAAAATACGATTTATGCTACTGACATTCTATATCTGCCATATTAGCAGGGTCCGCTACACCGAGAGCGCCACAGATGATTTTATTTTTATTGGAAATTCGCACAGATGAAAACACTGAAGCACGCTAAAGGCTATTAAAGTAATTTTGTACCATGCTGTCTCTTTATTACGGTACCATAACTGGTATTGTCAGTAGCAGCAGCAGCACACTAGCACAGCAACGTCCGCACTGGACACGTGTCTTTATATTATTGGTCACATTGCGGTAATCGGGTTATGGCTGAAAGTGAAAGATCACAAAAAGCGACCATACAAAGATTCTCGAAATTACAGACAGATGCGGTGTATCATAAACCAAATATAACTGATACCAATCTGTGGGTCCCACGCATTACTATAACTATGGACTTATGAGCTGAGTCTTGCCAAACATATTTTAAACAAAGCACCTCAACATAAATATAATAAATATAAAACAACAGAGCAGAAAAAGCGACACAAAAAAATCAACTTTTTTTTCTTCTTTCCAATTTCTTCAATTACCCCGCAGTTGCATTTAAATTGACGTAATTTAATTCCGTAATGCATGATCGCCACTAAAAAGCTGAGATTTCAGCGATCGCTCAGTTATTTTTTTCGGATCTTTCCGCAAGAATTTGGCAGTGAAGCAGCAGAAACAGAGAGAAGATGCTGAGAACGATTGATCGGAGAATGTACGGTGGAGATAGCAGCGAGGAGGAGATGTCCGTACTACCTAAACACACTAAAGTGGTGGTGACTGGTAACAATCGTACTAAGTCTGTGCTTGTTGGTTTACATGGTGTTGTAAAGAAAGCTGTTGGCTCTGGCGGTTGGCATTGGCTGGTATGTCTCCATACATTGTTTAATTTGATGATTTTCTGGTAAATTTTGTTGTAATTATACTAGAGATCTGTGTTTCAGTTACGAAATTGTGTGAAATTTTTTGATAGTTTTGGTTTGTTCTCTTCTCTTGTTAATTCTTGTACTTGAGTCAGTGGGCATAGGGATATATTGATAATTGATTGCAAATAAAAGGTTGAAATACTCTTAATATGCCAAAGTTGGTAAAATTATTTGTTGATTTTGTCATTGTTTGTAATGTGCGATGTAAATTGGCAATGAAGAAAAAGTCCCGGACAGGCTCAGTTTTAGTCTCAAATTCTCAGCTGTTTTTCTTGCTTCATTGTTAAAATTTTTTTTTCTTCTACATTTCTTGATATTTTTGTGTTGGTTGTTTGGTCCATCATGTTTGCTCTGTTGCAGTTTGGTAAAGAAAAAATGTCTTATTTTTATGTCAGAACAGTGAAGTGGATTCTTTCTGAATTTTGAGTACACATTTCTGAACTTCGATTTTTTTCGAATCCATTTATTTAGGAATTAAGTAATGGTGTTACATTGATAATTAATTCTACAATATTTTTCTCAAAACCATAGATTCTAACAAATGGGATAGAAGTGAAGTTGCAAAGAAATGCACTTTGTGTGATTGAAGCTCCGAGCTGTCTGGACGATTATGAAGTAGAATGTGAAATGGTGCAAATAAATGATTCTTCCATAGGTAAACGTTTTTCTTTTTCCTCTTTTATGTAGTTTGTTCTGTGGATGTAAAGAATCAGAACTATACCTTATTTCAAAATTTTAAAATGATCGACTAGACGACTATACATTCATGGTTACTTCAAAGCAGAAAAGCCTTTTTTAAGCATCAATGGAGAACCAAAGAAACTAGCAGGGTTGAGCCTGCCTAAGTTTGGAAAATTGTTTTAGTTAAGATTGTCTATGTTAAGCAAAATGTTTATGACAAAGTTCAAAATGCATAATCTTTGAATTAGTTACCTTTATGCATTAGAAGATCTCATGTTTTTGCGATTCTAATTGTTGGACTTCAGAAAATATGCAGTCCAGTATGAAGCCAATTAAGTCTCAAAGGAGTAATAGAAATCATAGAGGACCTCATTACAAGTCTCTGAGCTACTCTAATTCTGATTCCAATTCAAAGAGCTCTATTTCATCATCTGCGCCTTCAACGGTACACATTAATTTGTACAAAATTATGTTAATTAATTATATGAATTGAATGAATCACCATCTGCAGAAAGTGGATCTGAGCAAACTAAAAATCAGAGCTTTGTGGAGATATTTTCATCATTTCAATCTAGTGAGTTCTACATGCTGACAACTATTTTTGGCAGTTTATTTTTATCTTTTGGGTACATTTTCAGTAAGCATGCAAATGCTTTTCTCTCTTGCATGCCCTTCTTTCTCAACTGTATTTATATTAAAAGAATATATCTCTTCCTATAGCAAGTAGAGAGCCCGAACCCATCCAAGGAGCAATTAATTGATGCAGTCCAGAAGCATTTTATATCTCAAGTAAGTTTCAAGTTTAGTTCTATGACTTGTGAACATTTAAGGAACTGATGCAACGTCTTTATGTACCATTATTCAGGAAATGGATGAGTCTCAGGTAATATGTGGATTTCTAAAAGCTGCTAAGAGGCTCAAGACTACTAGTGATTGACTGGAAAATAAATATATAGTTGCATTTGGTACCAACTAACAGAGTTCTAGCTAGCAGTATTCTTTCTTTCGTCTTAATTTCCTTTTTCTTTTCCAACTACTAGTTATATAGCACTTATGTATGTATGTATGTATGTATGTATGTATGTATGTATGCTTGTTGCATTCTGTGTTCGTTCCTTGTTTCATTTTGAAAATGGTTAGCCAGCTAGCTAGCCAGGTACTAGTAGTACTAACTGGGAAATAATGTATCCCGTAGTTGATGAATTGCAGATCAGACGGACATTAACCTACATATAGTTAATTCTTCTCTAATATTATGTGCCTTGATGATATATTTGTTTTGTTAAATCACGTGTAAAACTCGATATTCCTTGTAAAATGATGTTACAATGTATTTTTCATCGCCTAAAAGATTTGACGTTCTATTTGTTTAGGTACAATAACCATAATTACTTTTACACATTCCTATTCGGCCGAATTTTAAAATTGGGATCATAAATATTTCGGCTGAAATGTTTATGAAACCATAAATATAACATCATATCCTTGACTGTAATAGGCTGATTCTTCCAATATGGACCCTGAATAGATACTGTATTGGACTTTTGTACGAGGGAGAGAACGAATTAGGTCCCGATAGGTAAATCAAAGCCCAACTAAAAACCTCTTGCGTGTGACACAGAGATAGAAGCTGTCTCTAGGAAGTCCGGACTCCGGAGTCGCAGTTTTGCGAAAGCAGCACCCCCTTCCTCCCTCCTCTCCCTCAACTCGAAAGAAAGTTTAAACCCTAAACCCTAAACCCTCTCTCACAGCCTCTATCGCACGCCAGCCATGGCCGAAATAAAGCGTCTATCGGAGAGCCGGGACCTAACTAGAATTGAGCGAATCGGCGCTCACTCCCACATCCGTGGTCTCGGTCTCGACTCCTCCATGGAAGCCCGTGCTGTCTCTGAGGGCATGGTCGGGCAGCTTCCTGCCCGTAAGGCAGCTGGACTAATACTTCAACTCATACGTGATGGAAAAATTGCGGGCCGGGCAATCCTCATTGCTGGCCAACCCGGCACTGGTAAGACCGCCATTGCTATGGCCCTTGCTAAATCCCTTGGCCAGGAAACCCCCTTTGCCTCTATTTCTGCCTCTGAGCTCTTTTCCCTTGAGCTGTCGAAAACCGAAGCACTCACTCAGGCTTTTCGTCGAGCTATTGGTGTCCGCATCAAGGAAGAGTCTGAGATAATTGAAGGGGAGGTTGTGGAGATTTCAATCGACCGACCAATTTCTTCTAATGGGAATCCCTCTTCTTCGAATGCGGCTGCTAAGACTGGAAAGCTTACACTTAAGACGACTGACATGGAGACGGTGTATGAGCTTGGCGCAAAGATGATAGAGGCCTTGAATAAGGAGAAGGTCCAGAGTGGGGATGTGGTAGCGCTCGATAAGGCGTCAGGAAAGGTTACTAAGCTTGGGAGGTCAATTGGCCGGTCGAGGGATTATGATGCTGTGGGGCCGCATACCAAGTTTGTCAGGTGCCCGGAGGGTGAGTTGCAAAAGAGGAAAGAGATGGTGCATTGTGTGACTTTGCATGAGATTGATGTCATCAACAGTAGGTCTGTGTTTTCATCTCTGCATTAGCTTTTTCCCCTCAGTGATTATGCATATTCTGTGAGAATAACTCTGTTTCCAGAGCTGGGAATTGTGGATATTTATGTCATAGACATAGACCAGATAGGTTGCAATATGAAAATTCTCTGCTATATAATATGTCTAACGTGTTGGCTTTTGGCATCCTCACTTTGCACTTGAAGCATGCTAAGTGGCCCTTAAATTTATAGCATGAAGGCATGATGAGGAGAGCTTTTATTCATGGCAACAGGTTTTACTCAATAGAAAAAGAATGCTTGAATTTTACTAAAAGTGTCACTAGTTTTGGGGCTTTTGAAAAATTTTCTTGATATGGTTTCAATATTGACTCTCTGAACTTTTCCTGCTATTCACTTGCTGCCACCAGTATACTGGAATTATGGGTCATTGCTTGATTTAACCAGTGATTTCAGTATCGTACGATTCACGATATGAATCGTACGATACATTACGATACCAAGGGTTAGCGATGCATACCGTTGTGTTGAATCGGAAGATCGCCGTATCGGTTGAATCATTGCGATACGAAGAAGCAATACGTGTATCGTATTGTATCGAACGATACAGCCACATCGCTGATAACAGATTAAATTGCGCGCGTTCATCATCGTCGCTTCCTCTCCTATTGCTTCGTCACTCGTTCGGTTGTTCCCTCGTCTTTGTTGTCGATAACAGTTAACTTCTGATCGCTTCGATAACCAATTAAACTTCTTAGTCTTCCGTTCTTCGCCGCTTCGTCACTCGCTGTCCCATGAAATGAAGCATCTATATTTATCTCACAACAGCACTCGCCAGTAGTCAGGAAAGGAGAGGAAGAGAAGCTGGGAGTTGAAGAAATAGAAATCGCCACGAGTGAAGAAATAGAAATCACAAATCAGGTTAGTTAATTTGTAACGATCTCTTAATTTATTAATTTGTCTCTGTTAATTAGTCTTTGTTAATTAGTCTCTGTTAATTTATTAGTTCATTTGTCAAAATCTCTTAATTTGTTATTAACTTATTAATTTGTCAAAATTTGTTACTTAATTTCTGTCAATTTCTCTTAATAATATGTTAATTTCTGTTAATATGTTAATTAGTGAATTTAATTTTTGTTGATTTATATTAGATTAGTAAATTTTTGTTAACTATAATGTAAATATGAGATTAGTAAATATCATAATCTGTTAACTATAATGTAAATATCAGATTAGTTTTGTTAATTTATATTAATTTATTATTTAATTTCTGTTAATTCTTAATAATATATTAATTTGTTAATAAGTTTTTGATAATTTGTTAATTTGTTAATAGTCTCTGTTAATTTATTAGTTAATTTGTCAAAATCTCTTAATTTGTTATTAACTTATTAATTTGTCAAAATTTGTTACTTAATTTCTGTTAATTTCTCTTAATAATATGTTAATTTCTGTTAATATGTTAATTAGTGAATTTAATTTTTGTTAATTTATATTAGATTAGTAAATATCAGATTATTAAATTTCTGTTAACTATAATTTAAATATCAGATTAGTAAATATCAGAATCTGTTAAGTGTTAACTATGATGTAAATATCAGATTAGTTTTGTTAATTTATATTAATTTATTATTTAATGATCATATAGTATGCAACTTAAAGTTACATTGTAGAAACATGATATATTTTGTTATTGAAATTTTCTTTTAATGAAATTCTTTCGTAACTAGTTATATTACTTAATTACTAGAATAACTTAGTGTATCTTAAACGATTCGATACGATACACGATACACGATATGATACTAAATACTACGATACACGATACATTATACGATTCGAAATCATTGGATTTAACAAAAAAGAGATCTGAGCACACTTTCAAGCTTGAGCTGTTTCAGTGCTGTTGGATCAGTTTTTGAGTTTTTCTTAATCACATTCATGCCACTATACTGTCAAATGCAGTATTGATTAATCAATTAAAATCTGTACACATCCGGAAGATACATTCTAATATTTGGACAAACTTCGAAGATTTTGCTAGTTTTTCTGATTGAATATGGACATTGCTAGGTGATTTCCATGTTTATTATAGTTTAAAAAATAGAAAAAGAAAATTTGTCCATTTAGAAGGCTCAGATAACCTCTTCAGCAGTATAGAACAGAAATTAAAAGAAAGAAAAATAACAACTATTTGATCACAACTCTGTTTGGAAAAGTGGAATAAACCCAATTTCATGGTGCATCAGTTTAATAACATGTTTTGTTTCCTTCAATGAAATGGTAGCACTGCATTTTTAAAGATGTTCTGGTTGCAACATATAAACCTGACATTGGTTCTGGCATTTTGCCTAGTTAGTTGGACTATTTTTGTTGGGATAACATGACATCTCTAGTTTCTACATATTGTAAATATGTTGTTTATCAAGCCCTTTTGAAACATGTGACTGATGGCAATGGGTGTGGTTATGTGGCCTTTTTCTTTATGTTAAAATTGAAATCAGGCTAGGCCACTACTGGCTTGTCAACAAGTATGAGCCCCAACTCAACTCATTAAACCATCAGGTCTGCAATATGACCGGTCATGCTGTGAACTTCTCAACCAGCTCTAGCTTGCATACATGTTTTTTACTATTTTATTTGCCTACAATTCAATTGTGTTATGTAAACCTGTGGAGATGTACCCCATTGACTTAACAAGTCAGCAGTAGCTAGTTCAGTGTATCATCAGGTCAATAATTTGCCACTTGTATATGTTACATGACATTTGTCAGCTTTGAACCTGCAGGACCCAGGGCTTCCTTGCGCTCTTCACTGGAGACACTGGTGAGATCCGTGGAGAGGTGAGAGAACAAATAGACATGAAAGTGGGGGAGTGGGGGGAAGAAGGGAAGGCTGAGATAATCCCAGGTGTGCTCTTCATTGATGAGGTGCACATGCTCGACATCGAGTGCTTCTCATTCCTAAACCGTGCCCTGGAGAATGAGATGGCCCCAATCCTTGTCATTGCCACCAACCGTGGCATCACCAACATTCGTGGGACCAATTATAAGTCGCCGCATGGCATCCCTCCTGATTTTCTTGACCGGTTGTTGATCATCACAACCCAGCCCTACTCTGAAGAAGAGATACACAAGATTCTTGGTATCAGGTAATGGGGTCTCATAAAGCTCTCTGTATCAATTATAGATCATATTCGTTTTTGTTCTATAGGAGAAACTACTTGTAGCTTGCACTTTGGTTTTTGTTTTTTGGTCTCTCCATGGAATTTCTTTTTTTCCTTTTTTGAGTTTTCTTGGGATTTTTGGTTGATTTTATGCTTGACCGGCAGAAAGAAGCAAAGACTCTGCTGCAGTTGGTAATGTCCTGATCCTACTAAGAGGTGTGGCTGGTACATGGACTACCATTTGCCTGCCTCTTGTGGAGGAATATGATCAAACATGTGCATTGCATTTTTTTACTTTACAATTATTAGTTAACTTGCATGGAAATTCCAACGGCCATTTATTTTTGTAGACTTCAATACACTTTACCATGAC
Organism: Schoenoplectus tabernaemontani; assembly: GCA_037127355.1. Lineage (NCBI taxonomy): Eukaryota > Viridiplantae > Streptophyta > Magnoliopsida > Poales > Cyperaceae > Schoenoplectus > Schoenoplectus tabernaemontani. Next base: position 14,103,921 of record CM073752.1, read on the forward strand.
ACTTGAAATAAGTTCTCTGAATGTCGGCTGTATATTTTTGGTACAATCTGCAATGAGAGCCCAGTTATTTTGCCAGGCCTCAGCATTTAGTGGACTGTTTATAATAAGCCTCTATCCTTGCAGCCTACTCAATATGGGAGGCATCCCTTAAATGTGCATAATTGAATGTAATTAAGGGAGCTGGGTTTAAGTGGGTTTAGTGATTATCATGTTCATTATTGTGATTTTTCACAACCTTATAAATCAAGTCTTATTATTCTGTGTATGATGAATTGGTGCAAGACGCGGTTAGCATTTTTTAAACTGGGGGCTGCAATTATTTTGATTGTTATCTATCATCTGATCTCTATTGAATACACCGGGGTTATCATGGCAGGTGTGATGAAGAGGAGGTGGAGATGTCAAATGATGCGAAAGTCCTCCTGACAAAGATTGGAGTAGAGACTTCTCTTAGATATGCAATTCATTTAATTACTGCTGCAGCTCTGGCTTGCCAGAAAAGAAAAGGGAAAATAGTAGAGATAGATGATATAAGCCGTGTATATGGGCTGTTTCTTGACGTGAAGAGATCAACACAGTATTTAATGGAGTATCAAAGCCAATACATGTTCAGTGAGATTCCAGGTGAAGGAGACGCTGATGAAGCCATGCAATCGTGATTGCACATCATGGCTTGATGTCTGTTTAGGTGGGTTTTTTTTTTCCATTTATTAGATCATTGTGTTAATTACGTGTGTAAGATATTTATGACCTACTAATTTGATCGAGCTATTCTCTTCTCTGCGTTGCCTCTTTTAGCCCCATGAATGTGACTATAAGAATTTGTTGTTGCTGCCTATCCTGCCAGTTCAATTATATTTTATCGTTGGTAGTGTTTGATATTGAAATTTTATGTCGAATTATAATTGGATTTTGTTCTCAGTGATATTCTATAACAGTATCAAATATTTCATAAGTTCTTGACACCATGTCATTATGGGTACAAATATTATACTACCAGATTTAAGATCTTGGGATTGCTGAGACACTTCGCTTCTGGTAAGTGACACACTGACGACTGAATCCGAAATGAATAAAGAACAACAAAGAGAAATGAAAAGGGATTGAGAACTTGAGATATCTATACTTCTATATGCATCAGCGACTTCTAAAACAGCTGCAAATTCCATCTCAGTATTGCGAGTATTAAACTGCTTCTGATTCAATACTCAGCACGACTGCCATATCGGCTTTAAAGAATAACACTGACAGCTGATGTGGTTTATTCTTTTCCAGCAATGGTTATTTATTTACAATTAACCTTCTTTTCTAAAACCAACAGAGCATGTTACCAGAACACACTGAGCGATGCAAAGGCATGTGCGATGTGGCTGCGTAAAAGGGATAAGCACATAACTAAGCAAAGCAAACCCTCGGTGCCTATTGCCAGATCCACATAAGCCTGAACAACCAATAGCCACTGCAATTTGATCCCCGACCCATGTTTCATCTCTCGGGTTAAGAGCCTCTCTCACCTATGCGTTGAGGTGGAAACAGCTTTGGGACACTAAACTAGCACACGTGTACATGTGTGCTCTCATGTGACTTGTGTGCATGCGCGCCAGTCGCACGTGAGAGCATGTGGGGACGGGCTAGTTGCGAGCACATGCGTTAACACTTAACACACACATCGTAGATCCTGGTCAAAGGAACCAGCTCTCTTTGTACAACCGACTAGGAAACCACATAAATATGAATCTCAAGTTCGATTAGTTTTTGATTCGAGTTCCTAGGCACGTGCAAACAAGTAATTAATTCTCGGCCACCACTTTGCTGTAGTGCGTAATTAAGCTGAAATCTGCTCGTGTCAAGGTCTCAAAGGTAATAGGATTCAAATTTCGTTCGGTACTACCACAATCGGATAGACAAAAGTAAAATCTATTAATTTGCGATAAACCTTCAAAAGAGAGGGGTCTCACATTAAATCTTACAAACACGTAATGTGGTGATGCGAGAATTAATGTACCATCAATTGGTTGTTGCTTGTCACATAACATATTTTGCTTTTTTTTTCCCCATCCAATAAGAAGTCCATTGATTATTGTCCACAAATAACACACAAATTACGATATTATATTATATCCCCGAGAGAAGCGGGAGTTAGATACAATTAAATCACCAAAAAATTTATGAATCACAAATTTATTTTATTTTATTTTATTTTCTGTGTTTTTTTTTCCGACGCTCATCCAATCATATCAATAGCCTTGATTATTAGAATTGAACTAGGAGCCGTGTTATACATACTAAAGATGTTCCGAAGTTCATTGAATCAATAATTAATCAACTATTGGTGTGTTCTGGGGTAGTACTTTTTTGTTATAAATGACATAAGCATATTTATTTCATAAGTTTCTAAATGAAAAAAAAGATGATAAAATACTCAATTATAACAAATTTAAAAATATGATTGATTTCTGAGAAAGTTTACCAACCTTCAAAAAAACAATCCAATCATAAACTGAGTAAATTAAATATCCTGTTCATTAGGTTATCCACATTTGGTACCATTTCAGCCTCATCGGCACTGGCAATCTCAATTCAAAAAACCGGAATTTCAGCAAAATAATTATTAGTCTTTTATGTACGAACAAAAGACAGCAATGTTCTGTGTGGAAACTCTAAATCTTTGCATATGCTCCCTCATGCTGTGGATTAATATAATATGAATTCTCATGGGAAGACCAATGCAGAAAACACCACTTGACTGGGCGCAAGTAAGAATAGAGTAATCAATGGTTGCATGCCCATGACCCAAGGATGGTGGCATGGTGTCACAGGGAAGGACTTTTTACTTAAAGAGCTTATAATCAATGTTATCTACAGAATCGGCTTTAGAGCAAAGTTATTTTCACAAACGGCCTAAATAAGGACGTGAGTTCAACTCACGTCATTAAACCTCCATTTTGCCTGCTCGAACACGCCCAAAGAAACAAAGGCGTAAGTTGAACTCACGCCTTTAGATGTTGATGTGCTCGGTTGTTATCTTTTAAAAATACCGAAAGTGAAAAAAAATGATATAAATGTGATATGTAAACTTAAAGGGCGTGAGTTCAACTCACGTCTTTTGGGCTATTTTGTTCTCTTTTGTTTGGGCAGCGGGCGGGCAGAGAAAATAACGTTTTAAGGGCGTGAGTTGAACTCACGCCCTTTGTTAGACTGTTTGTGAAAATAAATTTGCTCTTAGAGCGTCTCTGTAGTTAAGATATGTTTTTGGGCCGTTTAAGTAAAAAATCCACAGGGAACCACTCACCTTCAGTCAAGAAATTTTGAGTTGCTCTTCTCCAGCTTCATTTGCACTGGCCATCTCCATGAATCCCTTTGTCTATTTGTAATTTTGTATTGATCTGTAAAATAAATAAATATATATATTTTTTACTTAAAAAGCAAAAATTATAAGACTCATATTCATAATTATGTCAATCAGTACTTCTTTTTCGGAGGCATTCAATTAATATTTCTATTGAATTATTGAACATAAAAGGTCAAAATAAATGAATAAAGAGGAGGTATCCAATGTCAATGATCTGACCGTTGGTGTCAAATAAACGCCAATCTTTCCATCTCATAATATTTTGAATCATATATCCGGAGGTCTCCATATTGTTTTGGCATGAAATACTTGAAAAATCTTTACGAAGTGCACAATAGTATCATACGTCTCCAGTGTTTCTACAAATGGAGGTCAGAGTAACCGAAAGCTGGACCATCAACAAAAAAGGATTCGATTTTTCTGAAACAACACCAAACTTGAAAATTATACGGCGTATTACTGAAGGTTACAATTACAAAAAAAAATGACAAACCAATTAACCAACAATATTCATTGGTGCTGCATAAAAAAAGTCGGGCTCATGGTTCAAAAAAAAATGACAAACCAATTTCGCATAAAAAAGTCGGGCTCATGGCTCGGACTAATTTAGCTAATTTGTTTCGAGCTAATTCGGTTTGATAATTAAATGAGCTGAGTTTGAGTTAAATTAACTTGATTCAAATAACAATAATTTATATGCTCTTTTTTCTACTATACTCTAATCCGATAACCTCTCTCTCATTATCTCTCACCATCTCAGAACAACGTCTCTTACTCGCTCATAACTTAACTCGTATATCTGATTAGATAGTTTTTTATCGGTCCATTTATTCAAATTAGTGCAGTGAATATATTATGAAAAAAAAAAAAATTTGATGTATTAATTTTGTACCAACTCTTGTAGATGTACTAATTTTATAGTTTATAGATATATTATGTAGATGTATTAAATTTAAATGTTAAACTAAGTCAATACATATGCATTGGCTTGTGAGTCATCCGTGAGTTAGCTTGAATCAGTGACGAGCTGAGTTTGAATTAAATTTTTAAACTCAAAATTTTTTACGATCTTGACTTGAACTTTTATGATCGAATTTGAGCTAAGCTCAACTTGCTCAAAATTTGACTCACTTACATTCATTCTAATTTTTTAAATGTCGAAGATTTGTGACGCTGTTGCACCTTCCACATCCGCCACAGAGAATTCACTCATGCTTACTGTATTTAATTAACCTTATGGATAGATCTCGTTTTGTACCTTAAATTCTTAGAATAATCGGCACTACTTCGGCAATTCCTTGATGTATTGTTTCTTTCCAGTTTCCAGTGAGACCGAGCCATTAATTTAACAGAGTAACACACTCCTGCTAAAAGCAGTATGTTGGCATCATACAAGCATCCATTTATATCCCAGATTCACAGTATCAGAAAACAGAAATAAATAGAAAATGCATACATATGATATCAAATTATCAATCATTTCTCATTTTTCTCTTTCAATTCTAGGTGTCCTTAGATGCACGAGCTACAAGTTCTCTCAATGAAATGAAATTCACGCATTTGACAATTATATTTATTGCTTGGGTACTAATTGTGTAATACTGTGTGATATATGATCTATGGTTAATTAAGGTTGGTACTCTTTATGATATTTTTTCCGAAAAAAAATAAGGGTGCAGTGTGAATTTTTCCTGGTATTTATGGTTTGGAGAAGATTTTGAAATGATTTGGAGGTATTGGCTTATGAATTATGAACATCTCAATATGGGACCAAGTGTTGGCCTTTTCCAGAATTGCATGTGAACAAATAAGTTGAAAATAAAGAAAGATACGCAGATTATTTCTTTTCAGTGCATGTTACTTGCAACAGAAAGAATTGATTAGTTGTCTGTTGCAAAGCGCAGTTTTTGCAGTTAAAACACAAGAAAAAGATGATTGGGCAATGGCCCCTCCTCCATTCTTTTTCAGGCCTTTTTATCTGTTTAGTTATGATGCTTTTTTAGGATAAATTACAAATTTAGCCCTTTGCCTCTTCTATTGGCATTGAACATTGAAAATGAAAATTGATTTATTGAAGTCCCTCCTAATATTCAAAACCCAGCTTTATAGTTAGTAACTAATAATTCACATATTATCATTAGAGAGATTGCAATCCCGTTCTTTTGATGATAAAACAGAAGTAACATATGAATGAAAAAAAGATGACAAATTCTTTATATTCTACTCAGGTTGTCTCCTACAGCTCTGACAAAACCCTTAAAAAAGGGGGGAAAAGACATGTGGTATTAAAAAAAGGAGAACAAAAAAAAAGGAAAGAAAGAAAAGAAGAAAGTAAGTGATCTATCTAAGAGAATTAGCTAGAAGATCTACAAGAACTCTTGCATTAGCTGCTCCTGAGAACTCCAGGAGGGACATGCATTACCATTTCTTCTTTTTATCTTCTTATCGGGATACCTAATTCATTGATTGAAAAAAAAAAAAGTTGGCATCAATACATCATGTATAGTTAATTTTTCAAAAAAAAAAAAATGATAGGAAGAGGTAAGATATGCGTGCATATCTTACATTGTTGTTGTCGTCATCGGTAGCTTCAAATTAGCAATTGGTTGAAGATAGACTGTATTCTTTCGGGACGCTGATTCTTCCTGCCAGTAGTAAATAACAGAATCATAGTTATAACACTGTAAATTAGAAATTAATCATCCAAATGAAAAGCGAAAGAAAAATTAAAGTAGAATATACCTTATTATAAGTGCCAGAGAAAGCACAAGAGAACTCAAGAGCACTCTCAGCAGTTGTTTCCATGTCTGTAGTAGCTGTGCCAGTGCTCTGTGAAACAGCACATAACCAGAATGTCATTACCAGAAAACATGAAAAAAATGGAAAGAGAAATAAAACCTCCACAACAACTCAAGATCCAATTGAACACCATACATTAGAGTAGTTCAACATAGGTGAGCTGGCCGTATCATCCAAAGAAGAACATAAATCTCTCTTTGTATCTGACAACAGATCGACCTTTCTCTTCTTCCTACATTCACTCAACAGTAACAATGTACCGCGCTCAGAATCTCGCTCCTCTGTGTCGAAGTGTGGCGGCCCAGAGGATGCATCAGAGACCATAGAGAGATCCTCCTCCTCTTCCTCTTCTGATTCTCTGTCTCTCGACAATTCAATCCGATTAACAATATCTTTACTGTATCTAGGAGAGAGGGAAGCCGGTGCAATATATGACTGGTCTTCGAAGTACAGGGTCCAGCCAGATTGGCAGCCGCTGCTGCTCTCCTCCTCGCCAGCCATCAACTTTCCCTCTATATTTTTTATGGGTTCTCTATTTTTTTCTTTTTCTTATTGAATGAATAAGACGAAGAGAAGTAAGGCAGTTACTTGACTGTTAGTCCGGAGGGGTTAGTTGTAGTGGTGAGAGAGAGAGAGAGAGAGAGAGAGAGAGAGAGAGAGAGAGAGAGAAAAGGGGGTTAATAAGGTGGAGAAATTAAAGGGATACACAGTATGGTTTATGGTACTACAGTGGAATATCAGTGGGATGCAGAGGAAAAACGGCTTGTGAAATGTGAATCCCTCCCCACCCGAATCACTCACTGCTTCCTATCTTTATGTTATGCACATGTTGACATGCCCCCCTCTTGCTCTCTATATTGACCCCACACCAAAGACTTTGTTGGTTCTTTGGTGAGATTGAGAATATTGCAACTGGTGTACTGTACTGGTGTAATAAGTAATACTGTAATACTGTAACGTCCGCAGATTTGCGATGAGAATCCTGCTGAGGTTTTGAGTTTGAGCCAAGTGGGTCCTGGTTTCGGCAAATTGTTCGAAATAGTTGATCCTGGGATCAATATCAGAGATCACATGTTTCCAACTCTAATTGACTATATTAAATGTGGTGTTCAATATGGTTAGTAACATCATCATTATCGTCGATATCACATATTCAAATCCCAGTAAACTCTCAAAGATGACATTATCGAGCTGTTCTTCTATGAGGACCTGAATTTATAGAAATTAAAAAAAATAATAATCTATACTATTATATAAAGCACTTAAGAATTGGAGATTCTATTTTTTATCATGATATTTTTTTATTATATCCAATTTATCCCTCAATTAGATGAAATATATCTATTTTCAGTTGACCGAACGTATGTAATTGCGTTCATTGATCCTCTCTTTCTCTCCATTTGTTTCCTATTTATAATATTATTTCCATTTATGCATATGATTTACAAATTAGAATACTCAATATCTTTCTATTTATGTTATGATATAAAAATTTGATTTAAGACTTAAGGTATGCGTTATGATTAACAACTTTGTACATATTTAGTAAGAAATTAATGGTGATAATATATGCTATAATAATTTACTTTTCTTACCACAAACACTATGAATTATTAACTCATATTGTTCAAAAAATCTCATCTAAAATTAAATATGATTTTTATTATAGGTTTCTTCTCGGTAAATTTATAATTTAACATTAAATCAATGTGAATTTTTTTATCTTATAATATTTTCATCTTTAAATAAAAGAATCCGCCGCAACGCAACGCCGGTATATTGCTAGTGGTAATTAAACATTCTAACCGGTCATCAGATCTCAAGCCTTCTAACGTGAATTAGCAAGGAATGTTAACATTTCCCAATTTCTCTTCTCCCATTGACGCTGATATTGTACCACTGATCATCTCTGGTTGCTCTTGCCTTTAGGACTTAGAAGCAAAAAGAGAAATAACGGAAGGAAAGTAAGAAAGATCAACAAGAAAAGAATGACATATGTATTCAGCTTACTCACAGTCACTCTCTCTAAGGACATTTTTGCATTTTGCATTATTACGAATTTATGATGTTCTAATTACAAAAGTAAAAAAAACTCATTAAATTAAAAAAATATAAGGTATTTTAAATTAAAATATAATACTAAATAAACTTTAAGGGAAGTATTTCATAGATCACATATAATTTGACATAAAAAAACACTTAAATTTTGTGACTACAACTACAAAATCAAATTAAATTGAACCATTTATTTGATATATAGAAAAAGTCTCAAAACTTCAAATATTATGACTTAATGATATGAGGTATAAAGATATTTTTCATTATTTATTGAGATTATTTTTTATAAGTATAAATTATAAAGTCTTAAGATATTAAAAAAATGCTACTTATAAATTTATTAATTATAAGATCTTAAGATCTCAAGAATATTTATATTCAGAAAATACTATAAAATTTTATATCATTTAAAATTAAATATGACTTATATTAATCAGTATTAAGGCTTCAATTGTTTAAGAGGAGAAAAATTAAGTATAAAGATTTAACCTTAGAAGTATTTTTTTGAATTATATATTATTCAAAACTAAAAATAAGATTTATGTTAATATATATTAAGACATCGGATGGGAGGTCTTAAGACTTCTAATGATAAATTTTAAGATACGAGATGATTATCAATTTCTTTATCTAATATAAATTATAAATAATATATGATAAAATTGAATAATTGTATGACTTATATTAAAAATATTAAGAATTTATTTATGAAATCTTACGATATAAAGAATATAAATTACATAAAAAATATAATTTTAAGTAAATCTTATTAAGAATTCATTTCTTACTTGTTAAAACTTAAAACATAAGATATAAAGATTTGGTTTAAATAATATTTAGCAAATATTCAAGATTTTTATATCATTTAAACCTAAAAATGAATTAAAATATTTTATATTAAGACATCATATGGCAGTTCTTAAAAATTTTAAATATTAGGTATTCAAACTTCGAATATCGTCGTAGAACAGTTTAGAGAGTTCCAGAATAGCCGCTATTGTTTAGCTAGCAGTTTGACTATGTCAGGTGATTATTTATGTTTTTGTGTAAAAGTGGGTATTGGATCTTTATATTTGTCGATTTATCCAAGATAAAAATCTAATTGTACAACTCTTTTGGATATTCAAACAAGAGAGTAAATAATTATTGTCGACTTATGCTTTAAGACATTATAGTTTACGTATATAGACTTGATCAATCTTGCCGAATATAAATTTTAAGTTCAAAATTATGACTTATAATATTAGATATTAAGACGTCATTTGTGTATGTTAAGACTTGGTACATTCACTTTTAGCACATTAAGATTTAGGTATACAAACTTGTCTATATTCTGATGGCCGATCAAATATAAATTTTAAGTTCAAAAATATGACTTATAATTTAGATATTAAGACGTCACATTTTTCGTGTTAAGATTTAGGATATTTAATTTTAAGACATTAAAATTTATATAAAAATACTTACTCATATCCTGATTGTCGTTCAAATAATATAAATTTTAAGTTTAAAATATAATTTAATACATTAGATATTAAGACAGCATATTGTAAGACTTAAGACATTTAGTTTTAAAACATTGAGATTCATGTAAAAATACTTGCTCCTATCCTGATTGTCGTTCAAATAATATAAATTTTAAGTTTAAAATATGACTTGATATATTAGATATTAAAATTTTATTTTTTAAGTATTAAAACTTAAGAATTCTGATTTTAAGACTTCAATTAATGTTTGAAGACATATAACTTGCTTATATTCAAGAACGTAGTCAACGTGGTTAATAATTTTTTCAGTTAAGATATAAATTAGAGTAGATACAGTCGGTCTCAAACTCTCAATCAAATAAGTCATGAAACGGAGATATGGTTCTTTGATATTTTGTAATAGATGAAATTGACCCTTTTTAAAAAATTATGGTGACTGGCTGCTTCCCTCTTGGAAACTGGTTATTTCCCTTGGTGACCGGTTTCAGTTCAAACTACACCATCCAATTGAAAAAAATCGGACGATTAAAAAAATCTAGTCCTCATTGAAGAATTGCTCGATGATTAAAAAAAATTAAGTATCGGATCGGCCTTTAATTAAAAAGGGCCTATAATCAATTAAAATAATTAATCTATATGTTTCGTGCAGTTAGAGGAGTAGTATTCAGTCCGGATTGATTAGGAAAATTTATTCTAAATTTAAAGTTCCTGGTATCTGTGTAAAATTATTCAATGAATATACACCTCAATCCTACTGGAAAGAAGTTTGAAGTTCTGTGAAAAAGGACAGATTTATTGGGTTTTGAATTTGAGTTTCGGCTGAAATTGATTTACATGGACTGAATTTGGGACAAGTTAGTGGTGGAACCGAGATATCATTAGCTAATTTATGATGGGTGGTTTGTCTGAAAACTTTTATCAACTACTAATTACAAGGACAATTATGGTCGTCATATATACATTTATGTGTGTTTATTTTTTGAGATTGTGAATGTCAACTAGTCAATTGATTCGGCCACACCTGTCTCTGATTGACTGGTTCGAGTTATATTAAGGGTGTACAATAAATTCTTCAATTAGTCTAATTCATTTAATTCATCCGATCCGATTTATTTTTTACCAAGTTAAAAAGTTATCGAATTGGATATATATTATAATTTTAAATAACTTGTTATATTGAGTTGGGTTACGAATTTGCTTTCTAAAACTCATATGACTTAAATCCGACCGTATAATCATATTTTAAAGATATTTTTTAAAGATTATACATACAACTTATCAGTAATTAATTAAATAATTATTTAAGAGTTAACATTCTGTAATGCATTTTAATTATTATCAAGTATTTTTATTATATTTTTTAGGATGAATATTAGAGTTCCCATCTCCTCGCCCCCTGAATCGTCCTCAAAGTGAATTTTCCCTTTTTGAGTAGGAATTTGATTTTATATTATTTCCAAAAAAGAATTAACGAAATCTTTTCACTCCAAATAGAGTTTAAATTAAAAAAAATTCAATAAGATTTTTTTTCTTGCGCATCGAGTATAGTCCACCCTTAATTAATTAATTAATTAATTCCTATTTGATCTCTTTTTTTCAGGGCATTCACCAACTTTTCATGTCAACTTCTCTCTTCGGAATTATTTGTGGTTTCACATTTCATATCTTTCTGGAATAAGCTTAACCTTCATTATTTTTCTCTAAAAATCTCTATTTGTTTTACAATAGATTTTTATCCTTAACGATATATTAACCTTTACTAGATACAAAACTTTGTTTCCAGAATTTCCCGCTCATCTTTTTCTTTTTTACACAACTTAAGACCTACTTGTCTTGCTATATATCTTTGGTATGTTTCATGCGTCATTAAACTAACAAGCAAAACAATATTTTTCATGGCCGTGAATATTAAAATGAAAAAAAAAATGCAAAGAATTTTATTCGCTAGACATTCCTTTTATGTAAACATTAATTGTTATTTGATGGATTTTTTTGTTGTTTATTTTATTTCACTAAGAAGCAAGAATCAAGTTTGATATTTATGTCTCCTTTCATACTCGAACTGGTACGGCTCGTGTATCAGATTATATATGATATGGAAGTCTTACCTAATTTATGTTATCTTACAATTATATTGAAATATTCTAATTCAGATTTTTGGTGATTTCTGATGAATACAAATCTGTATATTAGGAACATCAGGAAAATAAATTTTATCTACATGAATTTTGTCTTGTGCCTGCAACTTGAAATGACTTTGGTTGGATATGATAAATCTTCAAAGATCTTGCTTTATTATGTAAATTGCTAACTTTTTTTTAATCAAAATCAGTCAGAAATGGAAGTTGTGTACGAAACATATATGTTAATCTCTGAAGTGATACAAATATATTAAACTTGAATCATGATAAATCTTAATTATATATCATTTTTAATTAGAGTTTTATCTCGAAAGTTATGTCTTTTATATTATTTATCAGAAATTTTTTATATTTTATATCGTGATTGAGATATTATTGCATATATTTGTTTTCAGAAAACATGAGCACACCAAGAAAAGTGCAAAAATAATGAAACTCGAAGCGAAAAGAAAAATTTGAAGCGAAGAAATGAGCAAAATATGATGTTCACAAGCAATTGCAGATTGCAATTCATTAAAATACAGGCTACAATTATTATACCTGATTGGATTTTTCATTTTCTGCACTGTCAAAGCTTTACACAAAAGTTACAAACCGTAATTTTAAGAAATGCAGACTGCACCTTTGAAAGCCTGATGAGAAATACAATTATTTTGTTGTTGGTTGAAAATGAAAAACCACATACTGCAATTTGTAAAATTGCAGACCATAATTATTGATGATTGCTTGTGAAATTCAATTTTCTAAATCGATTTTTCATAGAGGTTAAAAAGAAAAGCGACACCTTCAACTAAAAATATGCTCTACTCCCTAGAAAATAGATCTAAGTGGTATTTTGAAGGAAGAACTCCATTTTGAAGAGAATTGAGAAAAGAACTGAAGAATCAAACGAGAGATCAAAGACATTCTGGGTATACTCTCTCTTTTACTCTTTTTCTATATTGTGTAGTGATCTAGACATGTATTGGCTTATACTTTGTACTGTTATGCGTGGCTAGATATTTTTTAGGGGTCTAGATGTAGACTTGATAATTCGAATGATTTAATTGTTCTCGTTGGTTGATTTTTTAATTCTTATTGTTTGTGATTGTTATTTTGATTAAATTGAATATTTTGTTTTGATCTATATTATCTAAGAATTGAGGGCTAAAACTGAAAAGGGAACCCAAAATTTTGACACAAAGTAGTAATTTAGATCGTAAGCTAGGTATAGAAATGTAAAATCTATTACTTAAGGGAATACCATAGAAAACCTATAATTTATATTAGACATTGAAAGGAGAAGTACAAAATCTAAATTATACCGAAAGGACTCAATGATCCTAATGGACTTAGGTTTGTAAGATGAGGCATCAAAAGGAGAAATCCGAATCATCTAGATATAATATCAAATCATGAAAGTACAAATTTGATATTATAATCTGAAATTAAATCTCCAATATACATGAGAATGCATTGAAAGACCGAATAGAATAAATTGATCAAATGAGTGAGAGTGAAGTCGAAAATTTCTAATTTTTTTCGTTTGATAATTTTCAATTAATATTACGAATTTATCATTTTAGCGTAATTTTAATTTAAGTCCAAGCCCTTTATTGATTGTTTAGATTAGTGAATCTTATAAGAACCGATAATTAATCTTTATATTTGTGGTTCGACATCTCAATTGCTACTTGGTTAGTTCGTGTGGCCAAATTTAGGTATTAAATAGAGAATTTATCAGCTTAGTAAAACACACATCAAATCATTTCAAAATAAGAAAATTACATGGATTGATATCACATAATCACTAGTCATTGATTTGTTAGGTGTACTACAATTTATTAAAGTTGATATTTATAATAAACATGATAAGTATAAATAACAAAACTAATAGCTATTGATAGCTTCTTGACCGAAGCTTCACTATTTAATGGTCAACACTGAAGCATAATATTGCGAATTATATAATTAATTTAGGTATTTATATATTGTCATCATAATGTATATCAGTAAGTTGAACGTTGAGTATAAATAGCTTAGTAAAAAGAATGCAACATGTGCCTTGAGCCATTGGAAAATAAATTGTTACTTTAAGCTATCAATAGTTATCATAACGAGTTTAAAAAACTTGACTAGTATATATAAATAGGTTTTTTGTGCCAATTAATGGCAGATACGAATACTTTTTTTGTTCGGTATAAATAGCAAGCAAATTTTATATAAATAGTTTGGTGGCCCATCTTTGCGGTAAATGAATAGTTAGATTAATAAATAAAGTCGTTGGGAAAAAAACGTTGACTAAAATGATTTATTAAAAAGGCTTGTGGTATAAATTAACAGTTATTTTAATAAATATAAATAGAGTTGGTAATACATATAATTAGTGTCAAATCATGCGCAATATGAGTAGACATTTTATTTCTCGCGTCTTTTCTCTACTGTTTTCGGGTCTCTTCGTTTCTACATTCCTATATTAAAACATAGTCAACTTCTGAGGATAGTTTTTGGGGACGATAGTCTGGGGACTATTATCAGCCCCTTTTGCAAAACATGATAAATATTTATTTGTTAATCTATTATTCATATCTAATGTGAAATTATCATTATTTTATTTTTTATTTTTTATTCTTGAGTTGTGATGTCATCTAAAACATTAATCATTTAATTAAGATGGTAATCCATTTATCCCATATATAACCTGCATGTAAAAAATTATATGAGTTATGTTGTGTTATGAGTGAGTTATCTATTTTTTCAACCTAGTATAACCGATTGGGTTTAAATTTTATTAAAAAAAAAACATTGATTTTCCCGTTATACACCCCTAATTAATATACTTTAGGATAATTTTAAGATTGAAGGCGAAAAATAATCATAACATTAAATTTCATGACATAATACAATGAAAAATATTTAAATTAAACTTAAAAATTATAAATGTGTGCATTATTTAGATGGTTGTATGTATTAATTTGAGTCAATTGAAAAACATCTATTCTTTTTATAAAACAATTTAATGTTTCTTATTATGGTTGAGTTCTATTTTTTCAGTTAATAGCGAATCCTTAACTTCTATCAAACATATTTGAATGAATTATTAATTAAATTTCAAATCTGTTTAAGTTTGACACACATCTTATATATCTAAATGATGCAGAACCAACTATGATTTGTAATTTTCTAATTCAAGAAAATATTTCAAAGATACTTAATTTTTGTACTATAAAATTAAATGCACCTTACGCTATAATTAAAAAAAGAAAAGAAATTTAGGTAGTTAGTCGTATTCTCAAAACAGAGATTACGTAACAATTAAATGCCCGTTGAACTTGTTATGCAAACTACCTTAGCTGTGAGATGCATTTTCACTTGTCATGTATCAGACTGTCAGTAACTATTCAAGGCCCTTCGGTACCAGCAAGTGATAGTTTATTTCCTAACCAGACATAGTATGCAGTATGTACCCACTAACAACTCACATGATATATATATAGAACTGGAGGCCATGGCCCATGTGCCCCTACGAATGAAAAGATAATGCTGAGGCCTAGCTCTCGTGCATAAAAAAGGGAGGACGGGTTCTCTGGCCTACTCTAATTTGTATTGGGCTACTCTCTCATATCCTATTGTAGGGATACACTTCAAAGAATATCTGAAATAGGACAGCTTGTTTTAAGTTAAATGGTCTGAATATATAGTATTAGTACCCATAATATCATGAGAAATAAATGAAGATTTGAATCAGTTTTGGATAATATCTCATTAAATCAGTTAATGATTTTTGAGATAAAAATGGCATCTAAGAACCTAATTTAAGTGTCACTAGAGAAGTCCTCATCGGAGTTTTTTCAATCGCAAATTGTAAGAATTACTGAATAATTAGTAATTAATTACTGTCATATAGCTAGGTAGATTTTGTTCATGCCTTGTAGACCGAATGATTATATGAATCATAAGTAATCACTGTTTGTTTTTTTAGAATAAAATAAGAGTATTCTAGTGTACATTCAATTCTCGCAAAAAAAAAATTGGAAAATAATGTTCAAACTAAAAAAATTTAAAATTATAGATACTTTTTAGTTTTTAATGACTTAGACAAAATGTGTAACAAATTTAAAATAATTTAGAATTTGATTGGTCATTCACCATATAATTATTTAAACTCTACTACTAAAATTTAAAAATTGTTTGATGGAAGGCAAAATCTCTTTTGAGCTGACAAAAAAATGATACACATTCAAACAAAGCAATTTGAAATACATCTATAATTTTCATTATTTGAATTTAAGCAACATTTTTCAAAAGATGCACTGTAATGTTAGATGTTTACACTAGAATTATTCTAAAATAAGAGTAAAAATTAATGTTCTTTAATTATCTTGAATGTGAAACATAAAATTTCAAATTTAGAACATTGTAATTACTTTGATGTTTCCCCTAATGAGTTTGAAATTTGTGTGATTCTCCAAATGTGCCGTATGCATGATTTCAGAGGAGCACAACCACTTTCAATTTTTTCATCACACACTTTCTCTTTGAAAACATGTAGCTTCCTTCTTTGAATGCTAGGAGCACATGTTTGAGGGATTCGTGACCTATATTGATCCAAAAGTGGACCGTTTCTAACCACATATGGTTCTTTTGAGCAGACTGACAAGTACTCCATTGGAGTTGGTTCATCATGGCGTGGTGTTTTGTCTTTCAGTGCTTTAAGCTGCTTGGTACATCTATGCATGTGAGCTTTATTTCGATTTTTCCATAATTAGCACGAAGTTTTTTTTTCTTTTGGATACCCACTTTGTTAAGAAAAAGAGGGGGGGGGGGGGGGCAGAAGTAATTTATTGTAGTAATTGGGGTTAGCAAGATGGATATATAACAGTTTTTAGTAATAATAAGTTTTATTAAATTAATATTATTAAAAATAAGAGTGAAAATTTTTACGTTTCTCACTCTTATTTTTAATAATATTAATTTAATAAAACTTATTATTACTAAAAACTGGATATATAATTTATGGATGATGGACCGAAAGATCTGCTTGACTTGGACGAAATTTAATTTTCACCCTTATGAAAATCCATAAGATCAATCTTTAGTATAATAGTAAAAATATCGGTTTCAAAAAGATCACAATTTCAAAATTAAGACAAAAAATTCTTCGATAGTCTCGATTCTCATCCTTATCTCAAAGAAAAAAAAAGAAGAAGATCATAAGTATACATAAGATGGGCAGATGTCACATATATCAGATTCTAAATGGGGAAATGTTATTCGGAATAATGAAAATAATATCATTCGGAATCCAACACGAATTATATAAAATAGAAGATGGAAAACAAAAAACTAAGAAATATTCTTTTGAAGAAGATTCGAATTATTCAAATTTTTATTTAAAAAAATAACCCTGATTTTCTTTTGGCTTTACTTTTTAATCATTTCTATAATAAGAAAATTATTATTAATAGTAATAGTAGTTGTACAATGGTATAATGATAATGATGATGATGATGATGACGATAATGATGAGTTGATGACAGCGACTGCAAAATGAGACATAATAATTCAATAAACGAAAAAAATCACTCAAATTATGAATTGTCAGTAACTTCTTCATACTCGCTTTTCATTCACTTAGACTATTGATTGAAAGTTCCAAACCGTAACAACGGTTGTAGAGTAGCTTTCTTTTTTGAAACGGGTGTGCACTATTTCTACAAGGGACGAGCAATTAATTGTGCTGTCAGAATTATATACAATGGCCGAAGCACAACCCATATTCAGGTGAAATTAGACTCATTCTACTCACTATATAGTACTAGCTATATACCCGCGCGTTGCAGCAGACTCTTTTATTTAAATATTAAAATATTATAAAATAAAAAAAATCATATTTATCTAATATTAAATTATAGAGAAAACTTATAATAAATACTATATTTAATCTTGGATGAGATTTTTGCACAATTTGAGTTAATGATTCATGATTTTTATGACAAGAAAAGTAAATTATTCTAACATATATTATCACCATTAATTTCTTACCAAATATGCACAAGGTTGCTAAATAAAAATAATAATATTATGGAAATAATAGTATATATGGGAAAGAAATGGAGAGAAAGAGGAGATCAATGGACGCGATCACAAACGTTCGATTAACCAAAAATAAATAGTATCCGTCTAATTGAGGCATAAAATGGGTATAATAAAAAATTATCATGATAAAAAATGGACCCTTTCAATTCTTAGATGCTTTATATAATAGTATAGATATACAATTGTAGACCGCTCTGTTTCTTTCCCCCCTACTAACAAAAGAAAGTTTAGGAATCAATACATTGCCAATTTATTATTCATTCAGCCTTGCATGCAGATACAGCAAGGGAATAAAGAGGTATCAATATCATTTCCTTTTCTTCTAGACCGAGTAATGAAATAAATTCATCGACAAAGGGTGAGGCCCAATAGGGCCCATTATTGGACTCGGTGAATCCGAAATAATACAATGGAGGCTTAATACGGCCCGTTCGTCTCCTCTTGGATCTACGTACGTGAAAGCCCGTTTCAGTAAAATTGGGCCGAACTGAAGGAGAGTAAAATTGAGCCCGTTTCAGTTAAAGAAACGAAAACCCCCAAATGCCCTCCGTGTCCATCTTTTTTTTGTACCAAAGTTGGCGGAAACTTTCATTAGATTTTATCAAAAGTGTTGAATTAATAATCTTATTTCGGTCATACTGTTATCTTTTAGACAAAAAAATGAATAGACATTGTACTCGCGGGATATGATTAAAGATGAAAGACTAATTGGTTTTCGAATTATCAACGAACGTTAAATGAGACGTGAGATGTGAATGTTGATGTCGACAATACACACACTTTGGCTGCTAAGAAACCAAATTGAAGTTGAGGACCAAAATGAAAATTCCTTATGATTGAAGAATAATTGCAGTAGAGGCGCTTCCACGACTAAATAGGAATAAGATTCAGAAGCTTATTGGAATGGCATTCAGGGGACAAAACTAGGTTTTGACGTGGTGATCATTTTCCCCATAGGACATCAAGAAAGAAATTAACATTTTATCTGTTAGCATAGAGTTATGTTATTGTTAATCATGTAATATAAAATATTTTTGTATTTCACATTGTATTTTTTTTTCAAATTCAAAATATTGATCCGACCGTTAAAAGTGTTCTCCATATTGAAATATGTTTGAAAATCAAATTTTATTTTTTAGAATTTTTTCAATCTTTTTGAGAATTAAAAAATTATTCTTATTAAAAATCATAAACTCAATGCATTTTCATCTCCTAAAAAAATTTTCTAAAAAATATAAAATTTAGTCTCCAAATATATTTCAATATGGAAAACACTTTTAAGGGTTGGATTGGTGTTTTGAATTTAAAAATGGGAGATACAATGCGAAGTACAAAAATATTTTGTACTTTGCGACTAACTGTAGCAGAACTCAGTATATTCAATGACTCGGTACCAGAATCAGTGCAAGAACCAGTAGAAGGTATGTTATCAGCAATTACCAGAACCAGTACCAGATTCTGGTGGTACTGATACAGATGGTTGTTAAACTTTAACTTATTGCACCAATTAACAAACACGGTTCAAATTATTGGTATTCACTAAAAACCTTACGTCTTGCACTTTTTTCTGCTTCAATTGAGAAAGATACCTGCTAATTTTAGCAATTTTTCCTGGACAAAGCATGCATGATCAAGTGAAACCAGATTTGAATAATATTGGCTCAATGCTGGCAGGTTTCTTACTAATACAACATAACAGCTACAAAAGAGGCAATGAAGCTTTCCATCCATGCATTCCTGCTACAGAATCAGAAGACAACTAGTAACTAGTAAGCCATCTTAAATCACAATTCAGTCACTGCCAATTCACCTCCCTGCATGGGGATAATCAAACGGCAAAGGTTGCACATCACCACTGAGCAGACTAGCATGACGGAAGCCGTAAATACGCAAAACCTGATCATCAGCAAAGTTCAAGGCCTTGTACATTCCCTCAGTGCAATTATTTCCAGAGTACTGCTTATTTCTTTCCCCATTGCATGGCTGGCATCCGGTGAAATGTGTCAAAAACGGTCTACGCCACCCCTTGGGGCCACTAACTGCCCCCTTCTCTCTCCCCAGCTGAGTATCTCTTTCTTTAGCATAGGACAGAAACACTCTCTCTGCATGCCTCCGACGAAGCACTGCTAGGCCATGCTTCTCCATCTCTCTGTAGCGAGCTGAAATGTTTTCCAGCCGACCCACAATCTCGAACCAATATTCCTCAAAGTAGTATTCATTTTCTAAATATATCTTGTCCCTCCAACCCCCTTTTCCTGTAAGGATCAGGTACACTAGTGCTGATTGGTCGTCAGAGTTTCTAAATAGCTTGTCTTTGAAGGTGGAGGTTAGGATTTTGCCCCACTTCTCATAATCCGGCGAAGACGGTCCCATGGAAGCCCACTCGTCCATGAAATCAAGGGCCCACTGGCAGTTTCTGATCAGGAACACGCCAGCATTGAGACTGACCCAGGATTTGTCCTCATAGATCAGGTTTGGCCAACCATGCACCACCATATTGTGTGCCCGATATCGGGTCAGAGGCAGGAAGAAGTCCATGTCAGTAAATATGGCATCCGAGTCAACCCACCATATCCAATCTGCCTCTGGATGCGCCAACATGGCTGCTCGAATTACGGGGATCTTTGCCCAGAAAGATGGCATGGACGGGTTGAGAAGTGCAGTATTATAAAATAGTTCGATACCGTGGAGACGGCAGTAGTCAGCCTTATTTTTCAAAGAACGGAGAAGAAGATGGTCACCTTCATAGCTCGGGCATGGCGTTGGCTGTGAACCAGAGATCATGAGCACACGCTCTGCTTTTGCAGGGAAACGATGGAGCTTAAGCCATGTGCTGCGCTTCTCATCCCAGTTTGCTACGGGTTTGTCAATGGTGTAGGCAAGAGAAGGGTCGTCATAGAAGGTCTGATCTGGGGGATCAGGAGTGTGATCGGTGTGAGAAGACGAAGAGAAAGAGAAAGTGATGGAGGAGAGGCGGTTGGGGAGAGGGCCGGGAGAGAGGGAGGAATAAAGGCCAAGGAAAATTAAGAGAGCAAGGAAGGCACCGGCAGTGAAGACGAGGCCGTCGATGAGAGCAGAGGCTTTGGTAGTTGAGCGCGCCATTGGTGAGAAGGGTTATAGGAGGGGAGAAGGGGTTTGCATGTCAGATACATTTGGGTCGAAAAAGGAGGAGGAAAAAGGTGCTGAGGAGAAGGAAATTCTAAGGGAGCAACACGTGTATATGAGATTTTGGCTTGCTTACACCGGTGTGTACACAAGCCGTTTCCACTGTGAATACTGATAATCTGCTACTGAGAAAAGTGAAAAGGAAAGCAGAGAAAAGAGAGTTTAGTTGTTTAATTCATCAAAATGAGAGAAAAGGGTGGTGGTTTGATTCATCTCCAATGTTTTGCAATCAAACAGTTTTATTGCTACACCTTTCTAATTTGAAAATCAAACAGTTTTCTTCAAAATAATACATTGTTTTATGTACCCGTGTTATAGATTTTCTGTGAATTATGTAAGCGGACACCAACTCTTTTATTAGTGTAAGAAATATAGATTTAAGGATGTTGTCCAAAATTTTGCTTGGTGTACAATACGTCTGTTGTACACCTAACAATTAGATTGGATATATAGATTACAAATCTTGAGACAAAAAGCCAAAAAGTAAGGTTGGAAAAAGTGAAAGGCCTAGGAGGTAGAGAGGTAGAGGTGTCAAACGATTATAACGGTCACGAAAATATAGAATTGCGTTAACTGTTTCGTTTAAATAAGAGTTATAAAATTTTATTTCGTTAACCGTTTAAAAAATAAAACGCAAATGTCATTTATTGCGTTAACCGTTTTGTTAATTGAAACGAAAGAAACGACCGAAACGGTCAAAAATTTTTGATCGTTTAACAGAACCTAATATTCAGCATATATTTTTTCAATATAGTACTCAACAACAGCATACATTTTAAATAAACTATAAATAACCGGCAATATTACAAATAACCCATATTGCAAACCAGATGCCAGTAACAAACAATATTACAAATAAGATTCAATGCACTAAAAACATACATAACACCATTATGCCAGTAATGAAAACTTACAATTACTCTTTCGTCTCAACCTAGATACCAAACTCGTTTCTCAGCAGTAATACCAATCTCAACTAATGGCTAAATATGAAAATAATAAAATCTCTATCATCATTGAAAGTCATTGTTTGATATCTAGGGAGCCAAAGAGCAACTGACACAAGATAACACCAGTGCAACAGTGCAACAAACAACAAACAGGCTGCATTAACCTGAATGCCAAATAATAAACTACCAAGGCAACAAGCCAGCAACAAGCAACAAGGCAACAAGCCAGCAACAAACAACAGGGTAACAAATAAGGCTACAAGCCAGCAACAAGCAAGTCTACAAGGCCAGCAACAAACAACAGGGCAACAAACAAGGCTAAGCCAGCAACAAACAAGGCTACAAAGCCAGCAACAAACAACAGGGCAACAAACAAGGCTACAAGTCATCAGTATAAGTTCAAGCCTCACCATCACAGACACCATCAGTCGGTGCCGCTTCATCAGTGGACCATATTGTATCACCAAAATCTCCACCATTTTCTGCCACAGACAATACAATAAAATAACATGTTTCAAAGAGCTAGTGCTCCTTTGATTACCTTGCTTATAACATTTCTCACAATAATTACATATAGCATCATAACTACCACCATCTCCTATCTTTCCCCTTTTGAAATGTTTCCACACATCAGAGTATGGTTCACGATATTTCCTTTTTTTTGTGGGTTGTTCAGGTACATTAGGGTTTTGAGTTTCAGTTCTTGCATCAATTTGTATCAAATCAATCTCCTCTGTGGTTTCAAGATTCAACCTTGGTCCCATGCTAAATTACAAGCGAAAATAATATCAGATATACTGACTGAGCCAATATTTGCTCAGTATGACAGTATGTAACAAAGCTAACAAGCTAGTATGTAACAAGCCAACATTTGCTCAGTATGACAGTATGCAACAAAGCTAACAAGCCAGTATGTAACAAAGCCAACATTTGCTCAGTATGACAGTATGTAACAAAGCTAACAAGTCAGTATGTAACAAGCCAGTATATAAAAGGGGACTTACTCATCATCAAATATATCAGGCTCAGAAACAACAAAGTCTGAATCAGTCATTGTTACACAATACAGGCAGCAAGAGCAAGAGCAATCAAAGATAACTATTAGTCTGTACCTCTGTATACTCTGCAAACACGAAATTATCAGATACAAGTGATTTAAAAAAACGAACAAATGACAAGAGTAAGAGTAAAGACAACTATAAGTCTGTATATTGTACCTCTCTCTTTCTTTCTTTCTTTCTGTTCAATAACAGTACAACAAGAAAATATATAAGCAAGGAATCGATCACCTTGTGCCAGTCTGGTGGCGACGAGACCTCCATCGACGATCTATGACCTGTCTCTCAGCCTAGGCCCAAGATATAGTGT
Organism: Schoenoplectus tabernaemontani; assembly: GCA_037127355.1. NCBI lineage: Eukaryota > Viridiplantae > Streptophyta > Magnoliopsida > Poales > Cyperaceae > Schoenoplectus > Schoenoplectus tabernaemontani. The sequence continues at coordinate 14,127,319 of CM073752.1, forward strand.
AGATCTGTTCTTTAAACCAATTATTGACCCATTTAGCTATGTACAGGTGGAAACTAGGCCAGAAAATCGTCGAGTGGTGATCCCGACAGCCTCCTAGACACAGACAAGGTAATGATGGGGAAATCTGACTCATCTCTTAGAGATCGAGCGAAATAGAGAAAATATCGGTTGATCGAGACAGCGCGAGTGTGAGACAGTGAGAGTCTGAGAGAGCTGCTCACTCTGAGCGAGACTGGCCATTTAGGGTTTAGTTTGTCTGCGCGAAAGAGAGATTAGAGCGGCGGAAAAGACGAGAGCGAGAGCGAGAGCGAGATAGAGGATTAGGGTTTCTGTCGCGTGCTACAGAGAGAAGACAGAAGTGAGCGGAGAAGACAAAAGCGGCGGAGAAGACAGATAAATCAGAAGCATTTAATTACTGCAAACTTTCTTGTCTGCAATAGTTCATAGCAGATGTATAGAATTTAGGTAAAACGAAACGAAACAACAGAATTTCGTTAATCGTTTCGTTGTTGGAACAGAATAGATTTTAATTGTGTTTAACTGTTTCGTTACTGAAATGGAAGTAAAATATCTGACAGTTCCGTTTCGTTTGCGCCGAAATGAAACGTCGAAACGGTCAAATGTCGAAAGTTGACAGGTCTACTAGGAGGCATGGATTATGTGTCACCATGGAAGGGAAGGCATCTCCGCAGAGTTCCCCGTGTACATACGAATTCGCATCCTCTGTTGTTTTGAAAAGAAACATGCACAGAGATTTGAAAAGAATTGTTGCGACGAACCCAACCGATTGCGGAAGAAAAGGCCATAGATTGCGCACTATCTGTTATTTTGAAAAGAAAAACAAACAAAAAGATAAAGCGAAGGAGACTAGAGTCTATAGTTGGATGTTTGACTCTTTGACTTAAAATCCAATGCAGATTGTTTGCAGTGTGTATACCGCAAACTCGGCACTTGAAATTGATATGCCTTATCATGTGAGAAGAAGTCAACCGAGTTATATGGTGTTTGATAGTTTATTATTTGTAGGTGCAATAGACCCGTTGAATTAAGTCAGAAGTCCAATCTGAATCCTGGTTTTAAATGTGTGAGTTCTAATTCGGATTCATTTTTCTGTATCAGATTCCTGGAGCTAAAAATTATAAGATATGCTCTAAAAAAAATCAAGGACTTAATAGTTCGGCAATATATTATTTCTTAATATGTCGACCTTAAAAAAATAATTCAGACTTGGAAATACTAAGAAAATGAATTGATATAAAATACGAATAAACATAATATATTTTATTATTAAAATTAAAGGTCAAGAATATATAAATCATATAAAATAATAAAATATAAATTAGAACTCATAGTTCTAAAGAGTAGACATCTTGAAACATAAACTAGCCGAAACAAAAAATAGCGGAAATGAAAGTAAATATCTTCAAAAGTTTTCCTCAGACATTATGGTGGTCTAATTAGGTGTTTGTTTCTTCAATATTTTTTTTTTCTAATTTTCTTTTGTGGACAAATTTATGTGTGTGTCTAGAAATTTCAAAATATGAATCTTTTATATAGTCTGAGGCAACCTCTGGACTCAAATATAATGAATTTAGACATCTAAATTTTCTATCAAAATTTAGATATATCTAGACACATCTCTAAATGCACTTTTTTAATTAATTATTCATAAATGAGCTTGACTCATAATTATTAGGTCATATATTAATATTTCTAACATGAATTTGTAAAAGAACCGAATCATGCTTATTGGCCACTATATCATAAAACCGTCTAACACTAAATGATCTTCTCACTACTAAATGCCGCTAAATATTTTTAAAATCTTTCTAGAATAATTAATTTTCTTACTAAAAAATAAATAAAAGGGTAAAGTACATAACGATTGAGCTTTAAAATATTCTAAATCAACCATTTGTCTTAAAAGTCGAGATTTTATACTTTGAAGAACAAGATATGACACTTTACAAAGCACCATGGCCTACCTCTTTATTTTTCTTATGTCTTTTTTTTTTAAATTACGTTGAACTGGGGTTGGTAGAAATGATGCCCGACTGATTTGTATAGTTTGGTCGAATATATCTAACCTATTTGGATTAAATTTACTAATTCGAATAGTAATGAGTTAATTGAAAGAATCATCAAGGAATTAGCATTTTTCAATCTCTGATACATTTTCATAAAAACCTATCTCCATACCAGGTTGTGGATTAGATAAAAAAAAACTGGTGGATGGAACTTACCTTTCAGTAGTTAAGTCAATTATTTTCGTTTCATAAAGAAACTGGTGGTATATCTACTTTTTGTGAAAAATTAAAAGAATTAAATAAAAATTTAAAGTCATTTGAAACTGGTGGTATATCTACTTTTTGTGAAAAATTAAAAGAATTAAATAAAAATTTTAAGTCATTTGAAACATGATTTCATCGTTCTTATCTGGATTCTGTCACGGATTACGTGAATGGTTGATTTAATTGGATTGAGGTGAATATGGATTTATTTGATTTAATTTGAGAATTTTACTGAAAATGCCAAGTAATTTTAATTTGCCAAATATCCCTTCTAATAGCCTTCTTAGTTCATCCGCTTCACTAAGTATTGGGCCTATGAAGCCTGTCAATCTCAATACACCAACAAAATAATTTGGGCTAGGGAAACAAAATGACAATGATCATATATAGCCCAGTATATAGTAAGTAGCAAAATATTTGATCTGGACCGAACCGGGTCGCATCATTCAAAAAGTTCCACTCAAATTCATGAATTTATTAAAGGGGAAAATCTATTTTCAGCCCCTCAACTATTGTGTTTGATTCAAATTGGCCCTTAAATTCATTTTTGTTTCAAATCAGTTTCTAAACTTTTAAATCAGTCCAAATTGGTCCCAAAACTATTGAATTTAAATTGATCCTCAATCTCTCACTTTATGTTAAAATTTGTCCCTAAACTCTTAAATTCGATTCATCTTTACCCTTTTGTTTAATTCTCCATTAATTTATAATTTGATTTTTTTTCAAATTAAGATAATTTGATGGGATTGAATATTGATATATATTATTGTATGTGACTTTAAATCATTTTCAATCAATGATCATAAAATAACAATGCGATAGTAAAAAGTAAAAACGGACTTTTTCTCTTTATTAAATGCAAAAGTATACCATATACATAAATGAGTAACAGGTGACCGGTGGCTTCTCTACAGATTAGACTACAGCCCAAAGCAAAAGTATGCTGTACACTGTGTATCCACTGAGCTAAGCTGTGATCCACTGCCTCTCTACATTCAACACCTCACAATGTGCCGAGTAATAAAACAGCAGTATTTCAGTCTAGTATATTAGTCCTTTTTTTTTATTATTGTCAAATGTCAAATGAGATTGCATTGATCGTTAACGTCTTCTTTTATATGCATTGTACTCGTTTACATTTAATTTTCTTGTACTCCAGATCAATTAGATCAACGGGTACTGGGTACACTCGTAAATCGTAATTGACTTGCCACACTGTTTATAATGTACTCCAGATCCACAGAGAATAATAATATTTCACTGAGTTGCCCCCATTTGTTAGTCAGAGAGCCTTAAACCAAACTGCGATGCCACATGGAAATCAATATGAAAGAAAAAGAATAATAAATAAGCTTAAGCGGAAAATAAAATTATAAAATGAAAAATCAGGCGTGCCTCCAAAAAAAATACAAACGCACTGGTATGGACTATGGAGAGCAGATGGACATGGTGCCACATATAAATACTCACAGAGAAATGTCTTCCCGTTTCGGTCCACGCAAAACGTCTCCTCTTTTCTGCCACGCCTTCTCAGTTCAGTCACAGAAAAAGAAAGGACTTCTCTTTTTTTTTCTCCTCTTCTCCTTCCACTCTTCCAGAAGAGAAAGAGAAAGGGAAAAGAGAGAAAGAGAGGGGCTTTCTCTCTCTTCCTCATCGTTTTCACCTCTTCCATGCCCAGACATATCTCTTGCTTAGGCGCGACCCCGCCTTGCAAGGGAATTAGACTCGCCGTCGATGGCGAGCATCTAGAGCACTCACATTTTCACCCCCGCTCCTCGCTTCCTCATGGCTCTTACGCCAGACCTCTCCGCCTCATCTAGTCTTCTCTGCGGTGAGGACGCTGGCGACATCGCCTCCTGGACCGACGGCCGATCTGCTGCTCCAGCCTCCTCCGCCACCACCTCCGCTCCTACCTCTGACAGCTGGGACCTGCCCTTTTCTGATTCCTCGAACCAGTTTCTCTCTACACTTCTCGCATCTGAGCCCGACTTCATGCCCCATCCGGATTACCTCTCTCGCCTCCAGGACCAATCGCTTGATGCCACGTCACGTCAGGATGCCGTCAACTGGATCCTAAAGGTGAACTCACTTTTCCGGTTTAGACCTGTCACCGCCTTCCTCTCTGTCAGCTACCTTGATCGCTTTCTCTCTACACGTTCTCTCCCAGTAAGCAAAGGCGCCATCAATTTTTAACCTTTGGAATTAATCTCTTATTTCAGCTCTTAGATTTTACAATGTGGGTTATTATTCCACCAGGACGGGGTGGGAGGTTGGCCGATGCAGCTTCTCTCTTTGGCATGTGTTTCCGTAGCGGCGAAAATGGAGGAGACACATGTGCCGCTCCTACTAGACCTTCAGTCACTGGACGGTGGGTCCCGGTTCCTGTTCGAACCCCGCACGGTGCGCCGAATGGAATTGCTTCTCATGTCCACTCTCCAGTGGCGTGTCCAAGGGATAACTCCATTTGATTTCCTTCCCTTCTTCTCTACCTCCGCAAATGCCTTTGATCTACTCCCACGTGCCTCTGCTCTTATAGTTAGCAGTCAACTTGGTAAATTCCTATATACTTTGCTTTTATTAAGATAAAAAAATTGGTTCATTTATATCCTTCATGTCTAAATCCGATCTGATGTTCAATTTCTTTCATTTATAACAGTGGTAGATTTTTTGGCTTACCGGCCTTCCGAGATAGCGGCCGCGGCTATTCTCTGTGCTGCTGACGAGTTGGCCCGAGACAGAGCTGACTTCATGTGCACATTTGAGAAGCTGACAGAGAAGGTAAGATACTGAAAATGCAAATGCAAATGCAGATAATAAAATGATTATTTCCTGGGATTAATTAACGTAATCAAGCTGCCAAATTGGATTATTTATGTACATATCACTCGCGTGATGGAGATCTATGAGAACCCAACAGTGTGTGCTTAATTAAAAATTATATACTTAGTTAATCTTACTAAACGATGCATCCATTTCTAATCGGTAAAGTAGGTATGCGTATGGGAAAAAGGTGAGGAAGAATGGAAATAACCGAGGGTTGTGGGACAAAACAAAGGGCCGGGATGGTTTTCAACTTTGGGCCGGTAAATTCGGACAGTAATAAATTATCCCTGCCACAGTGTGCCGAAAGTTGATTCGACCAACCAAATACAGTTTCCAGAATAGGTTTCTTTTTTCTTTTATCGTTTTTTTAATCTTTCTGCTTTCTCGATGAGCGCAGGAAGCGGTGAGTGGCTGTCGCCAGCTAATGGAGGCTCATCTGCTCGCCACGTGTCCCTCTGCTGGGGTTCCTAAGCGCAGAGAGGTGTCGCTTCCTCCTCCGAGCCCTATTGGCGTTTTAGACGCGGCCGCTTGCGGGAGCTGCGACTCGCAAAGGTCATCGGCTCCAGCCGAGCCGCGCCCGTTAAAGCGCAGGCGACTTGAGAACTGTACAGACGTTAGTACTGGAGAAGATGATGGTCTTAATTTATTATGCAATGATTAGCTAATTTGACTATCTTCGTCTTCATCATTGTTATAAGCGGTAAGTGATGATGAAAAGTGTTTTAGGCTCTGTTTATTTGATTAGATTTTGGGTTCGAATGTGGGCCACCTCTCTTTTTGTTCCCATGCCTCTATATATATAAAAATAACATTTGGTAATAAAACCATAAACTTTATCAGTCTCAGCTTTATCAATACTGGTGGTTAGATGGAGTATACTTTAATAATGGAAAATGCAATACTTACATTAACTAAAGCCCAAAGGACAGATGTCTTTGCTTGAAATTCGAAAAATATTGAGAAGGGTGTCGTATGCCATAAATTTTGGGAGTCACGGATGGCAAGTGTAGACTTAGATTGGCACCCCAATTAATTGCGTGGCAGTCTGGGTTTGTTTGACAGTACCTAGTTTTATCATTTATGGTATAGCAATTCAAGTGCGTGGGGTCTTCGTTTCGTCTTTTACACCATATCTGCTCCAGTTGTTTGCGCTTGAGAGTCATGCTCATGCACATTCTTTAAGCTCTTTCTAGCCTAAGTCAAAAGGTCAAAATTTGGATTGGAAACAATCATGCATACATAAATATGAAGAAATGTATAAAATGTGAAGTACAGATCTACTTTCATTTCAAATTTCATTAAAGATAATCAAGATTATATAATAATTATAGTAGTTTAAATTAATAAATTTGATATAATATAAAAATAATAGTCAAATTTTATGAAATTTGAAATATGATAAATCTGTAGAATTAAAAATATATTGGTAAAAGTTTTCTATTTTTTAAATATTTTATTAATCTATTTGAAAATTTGTTATCAAGATAATAAAAAATAAGTAGTTTTTTACGGATCCTTGCCCTTTAAATTAATATGTATGACAAAAGTTTGCGGAATAATTTGGTTGTGTAGTTTTGGTATGAAGTAGTGGGTTTGAGAATTATCTTTGCTGAATACTATCTTGGATCATTTTTTTAATATAAGACTTCCATTAATCTAGGGTTGTCAATAGCACCCTTTTGGCCGTTTATCCGATCCGTATCGTACCCGATAAGACGTACCCGATAAGACGGGTATGGATAAGATTTTATTTTCGTTAGATCATCAGATATGGGTATGTGTAAGGTTTTATTTACGTTAGATCATCAGATATGGGTATGTGTAAGGTTTTATTTACGTTAGATCATCAGATATGGGTATGGGTAAGAAAAAATTTCGTTAATTTATCGGGTATGGATATGGGTAAGGGTTTTCGTTACTCGTTATCCATTGGGTAAATTATATATATAGTTAAATTAAATATATATAAGTACAATTATTTTATATTTTTAATAAATATATTTAGTTAAGTATATATATATATATATATATATATATATAGTAATTAGTATATATTTTTTATGACAATTGACTTGAAAAAATTATGTGATTTTTGCTATATCTAAAATGTTAATTATTATTATACTTTATTAGTATATTTATTTAATGCTATTTATTTGTCTAAATCATGTAATTTTTTTCATTGAATTATTTTAATTTTCACCTGTTATCTACCATTACATGTTCGTTAACCAAAATTTTTATTGAGTAAGGGTAAAGGTAAAGTATGGATAAAGAAAATTTTAATGAATATGAATAGGATATGGATAAAGAAAATTTTAGTAGGTATGAAAATAAAAATATCTCCACCCATATCCTAATTGACCCATTAACAACCCTACTTTAATCCCATTTGGCAAAGGTACAGCTTAAATTTTAAGTTACACATTGAGAACTGCAAAATGCTTAAATCATGGAGAAACATGCCTTAAAAATTTGAATAGATTTAAGAAACATGGGCAAAAAGGAAAACTAAGAAGAAGGTTTAAAAACTAAAGAACACGCGTAAAGCAGCATGCTGCAGGGTTTTATGGCTAAGCCTCTGTTGCTAAAACAATACAATTATTTAGGGAGTGATTCCTTCGGAGAGTTTTTTTTTTTTGCATGGAGATTTAGACAATTGGTTTTATGTCGACAATTATGAAAAAATTTAAATATAAATTTTGATGCACAAGAGATTTTTTATTATTAAATCAAAATCTGATGGTGATTTGATAGTTCACGCTAAAAAATGCACAGCTCCAGAAAATACTCTCCAGAAAAATATAAAATCCATTATTTATTCATTTTCAAATATTTTTACATAATTTTAACCTTTTTTAAGAAAAAAATCTTGAACATCTTTATAGCAGATTTATGATTTTTATCTTAGATCAATTAGATCCGCATTTTTTTTATCTCTATTATCTTGTAATTAATATTTCCAACTAATGACCGGATTAGTGGATACTGTAGTTTTCCAGTGTTTGAAACTGGAGATGATGTGGTGCGGAAGTCGTCACTTGCTCCAAGGCACTAAGCCATTAGGGGACCTTTTTAAAGTCTGGAGGACTGGACATTAGTCGCTGGACACGCGGTCCTGCGACAGAGATTTTAATTGGGTCCCACGGCCTGCTTGGACTTTTTGTCCCGATCGCATATCTCCAGTTATAATGGAAATGGAGAGGAATGGGACATCATAATGCTGAATCTGGTTCTGGTTTGGGCGTCAGGGAAACCGAGGCTCGTGACGTGGAAGTCGTTGCTTTGTGGGTTGGCAGAGCATACAGCAGTGCTGATGAATGCTTCCTGTTAGCCAGCGAAGCGAAGCTCATCATGGCGCTACACGTGTACATGAGCTCCGTATCTTAACGGTCGGGTAACGAAGGTCGGTACGAATCTCAAGGCACAGTACGCTTCGCCTCGCTGGTTTTCGTCTTTTTCTTGACGCGCCTTCCCGCCACTCCTGTGCAGGGCCAACTTACACTTTTCCTCTTTCCACGGAGAGGGGAGGAAATTACCGACTTACCCCTCAATAGTGAGGAGTAAAGACTCAAGACCAATCCCATGATGCTGAAAATTTCGTTTCAGTGGCAGGCTTAATTCCTTGCCCTTTTACTTTTATATTATATTTTTTTTCTCATTTGGGACAGTTTTTTGTCCTTATTTGAGTATTTTTTTTTTTTATAATTTTCTCGTGTGTGTATTTGATGATCCGATTTGCACTCACTTGTGGTTCAGAATTAGCGAATTGAAAAAAATCGGCGGGTTCCAGTCTATTTCAAATTAATAATTTTTAATAGAATATCAAACGATAATGAAATTATATAACATTAAAATTCGAGCTATAAATGAGTCAAACCGAGCTAACTTGGGCCGAGCTTGTGTTCGACTCATTCACTTAACGAGCCAAACTGAGTTGATTCATTAAATACTTCCGAGCCAAAAATTTTAGTTTAAGAATGACTCGTAAGTTAATGAGCTAACTTGTTATGACTCGTTAAGAATTATCTAATAGTTAATAATATTTTTATGATATTTTATATTAAAATTTATAGTAAAATTAATAAAATAATTAATAACAATATATTTCAAGTGAGTAATCGTCAAATACAATGATTTAAAATACGGATTTCAATATACGTACGGATGATCATCACATATGCGGTATGCGGCCGTATATGTGGATTTTCATGCGGAGTCTTATTTACGGTTTTTATATCTATAATATAATAAATAAGAATATAGAATATTAGAAAAAAAAAGATGGTCTAGTTATTTCAATATTTATATAATAATACATTTGTGCAAGTTCGAATCTCAACAAAATATATATTATTTTTATAAGTTTTTAAGATATTTTTTTAATTTTTATGATATATATCATATATTAAACGAAATTTTTAGCTTTTATATAATATATATCGTATACTGGACCGTACATATCGCATATTAGACCGCACATATCACATACTAGACCAAAACCGTATATTATTCTGAACAATATCCAACCACCACATATACATATGCATTCACATGGACTGCATTTTAAAATAGTGGTCAAATATGATACAATTAGGAATACGGACATAAGGTTTTCTTAAAAATATATAAATATAAAAATAAGAAGAAGTAGAAAGAGGTAAGATAAGAGGACACGGGTGAAAAAAAAATTGTGCAAGTAAAATACACTTCCCATATATTAAAAAATATATACAAATAATTAGCTAAATAAATTATGCGACGTACTGACGTGTTCGTGATATTAGTGCCGCGTGCTAAATAAATATTCTCCTGGACATAACTATTTTGAGTGTCTCACGTTCGCATAGTAGTATGCAATTAACACGAATTCGAGCGAATTAGACTTAGCTTAAATTTAACTCATAAAAATTTGAGTTGAGTCGAGCTCATAAAATGCTACGAGCTGAAAAATTTAGTTCAAATTTAGCTCGTTACTATTCGAATTAGCTCACGAGCCAATGCATATACGTTGACTCGGTTTGACATTTACATTTACTATATCTATAAATTATAAATTCAATATATCTAAAAAATGATACATGAGTTAGCACAAAATTGATATATCGACAAACTATATTTTCAATAAAATCATTGCTACACTAATTTAAATGGATGAACTAACAAAAAAACTATATGAATCAGATATATAAGTTGAGCCACGAGTGAGTACAAGAAGTCGTTAAAATGCTGAGATAGTGAGATGATAAGAGATAATGAGAGATGAATTATCGGATTAGAGTTTAACAAAAAAAACATATAAATTATAATTACTCAAACTTAGTTTATTTTACTATCGAGTCAGATTAGGTCAAGCCTAAATCGAATCCGAGCTGAGCCACGAGCAAGTTTTTTTGTGCACCCTATCGTATAAGGATACTAATATGTTGTCATTTCACTCTATTTTATTGTAAAAATAAAAATAAATAAAGTCATATAACATCATAAAGATAAAAACATGAGAAATAATTATAGTAATTACTTCTTCCCAAAATTTTACTTCTTCCTTCATTTTATCTTTGAAGAAGACAAAATGAAGGAAAAGAAGAAATAGCTTATGTTGTTTGCTTGAGATTTTTTTTTTCTTTGCAATACTTCTATCAAATGCTCTACTAAAAAAGTCGACTAATATAAAAGTTGTAAGAATGAGAAAATTTCCACAATTTTAAATATACAAGAGAGTTCTAATGGACAAATATATAGTAACTACATCCCAAAATGAAAATCAACAAAGAGAAATGAACATACTATTTAAAATAAATTAAACATTCAGCCAAAATCAATAAAGCGGACCGCAAGATGTATAAAACGGTCATACTTAACCAAACTAACCAAAGAAGAAGAAGTGAACAAAATTTTATTTATCCAATTAATTCAAAATCAGAAAAGAGATGCACTAAATATGTAAGAATTAATAGATGCTAATAAACTAAAAATAATAGATTAAGAGTAGGAACAACTTTGACTGTCAATTTGGAATAATTAATAGATGAATGATGACCTTTTTTAATTATCAATTGCAATTAACCATAGAGCGAAATGAGGATTAGAAATGTAAATAAATTTATATGATAGGAAGGTCTCTCACAATACTGCGAGAAACCATGAGTTATAACGAGTTTTGTCGCAATACCAACACAAAAACTGAAAAAAAAAACATAATTGTTTGCATTAATCTCAATTTGGAAAAATCAACCGATAATTACCACAAAAAATATCGCCATATAATTTACTAAAATATGGCTTGGTTCTCTTCCAAAATTGTTGAGCTATACTTCAGAGACAACAATATTTCGACACATGAGTAATAAATAGAAATAGCACAGTAAATTTGAGAAATTTTGTTGCAACTTCCAGTGCACGGATCTTCTTCTTAAAAATGAACTTTCTTCCAATCAAAAGCAACACATGAATTCAAATCAATTGGGAGAATTTGACAAATGTACAAAACCAAAATTCGTTGATAAACTCTCGAAGACGAAGTATATCCAATCCTTAGGTGAAGCTTTTATATCATCATCATGTTCTCAAGTTCGTCGTTGTTAGGTGAAGCTAACAATTTTGGAGAGAGGAGGAGACTTTTTTTTTTTAATCAAACCTTGAACTTTAATAATAATAAAATGTTCGGGAAATGGACTCCTTGGAAATAACGCAAAATTGAAGGTAAAAATAATATAAAATAGCTTTTGAGGAGATATTTAAAACTTTTGGAGTGGGATAAAAAAAACTGTACAAAACAGATTAAGTTGTTATAGTTTTAACTATAACAGTGATGTCATTAATAACTGACAATAGAACTCATTCAATAATAAATTTTACTGAATTTAATTTAATATGTCTAAATCAATTTTATGGTCGACGATCCGTGTCATACTTTTTCTGCCATAAAAAATATGACTGTGAATACAGATTTCAAAACTCAGTGCCAAGGTGATGTCATTAAAGCTAAGACCATCATTTTATTTTTGAGTAAAAGATAGAGTTGAAGTCCCTGCCTTTTGGAAACAATTTTATTAATCATAAATAAAGTATAAAAGTGTTGAAATAAAATGAGTCTTAACAATTATTTCATGAGAATCGGGATTGAAAAATTAAAAAAAAAATGTAAAATGTAAAATGTAATTAAATTATCATTTCTAATTCTATTTTCTGAACTAGAGTAGGAACATCCTTAGAATTGTTTAACAAGGTTCTTGAGCTGCATTCTCTCCAAACGATAAATGCAGTGACAATAAACACTTGTTGAGCTCTTGATTTTTTTATTGGGAGCAGAAAACTATCTTGAATAGTATAGTTAGATTCGATAGTTAAAGAGTTTGTAGACTTTCTTTGAGCTGTCAGTCATAACTTACGACTGACAGCTTCGAAAAAAAAAAGGTATTCATTGAAGGGGCGTTGTGTTGATTCTAAGTTCTTTCTGCATAAGATGCAGGTATCAATTCTTGATCCGATCCGACGGGTTAATCCGATCCGATTCCGATCCGAATATAAATGAGTCGATAATGAGTTCAATTTTTTTGATCCGAATTGAATCGGGTCGGGTTCGGATCAACCCGACCCGACCCAATTAATTATATTTTTTGAAGTAATTTTATGATTTAGTACTAATTAAAACTTAAATATATACTAATTATATACTAATTAAGATTAATTATAAATTAATCAATATTTTATTGCTTAAATTAAATAAAAATAATTAATAAATCTTTAATTATTTTACACGGGTCGGATCGATCCGTAACCTGTCGGGTCGGGTATGGATCAAGATTTTTTTTATCCGAATTTAATCAGGTCGGATCAAAAATAATAATAAAACAATATGACCCGACCCAACCCCACACCCCTAAATACATATATATACTTACTAGTTGTCATCCTCCTTTGTTGAGATTGTTTATTGGAAGAATGCTGAAAGAGCTTTTCAACAAAAAAAAAATGACGAAAGAGCTTTTCAAATAAGATACAGAACTACAGCCATACGGGACCATCTGTTTTCTTTCAATAGCCCATGAATGGAAAAAAGATGTATTTTTGTCTCTTGTAATATTCAATTCTTTCTTATAACAAAAGTGACATCTTTAATATATAAATAATATCTCAAAAAAAAAAAAAGAGATTAAGGACTAACAAATGACAAAAGAGCTTTTCAAATAGGATACATCGATCTAGTTAAGAAACCACTGAAAAATTCGACAAGTCAAATGGACCCGAAGCTCAAATTCAATAAAAATCGAACGTCTTAATTAATTACGTCAAGAGATTTTCAAATCACGCTAAGGGTTTCAACTTTCAAGTCTCTACGGATGCTTTTTTAATCACAAAAAATTAAAGTAAGCACTTGACTATTTATCTCAATAACAAATATATTAATAAATAAATGTTTAAATAAACAAACAAATAAACGAGTATCAGTAGATACATTCATGATTCCCAATTAGTGAGCAGTTAACAGCATTGTAAAAATACTTATAAGTGTATCAATGTCATGCAATTTGAGTTTTAATTTAGTGCTCCACTAATTAAAGGATAAAATTTCATTTGTTTTTACTTAAGTATTTAACCAATGAAAAAAATTATATAACCATTTTTGTTTGTGCAAAGTGAAAATATATTTATTTCGAATTTTTAAATGTTAAAATTTAAAGATATAGATATTTTTTTTATAGTCAGTTAAAATTATCATATTAACCCGTAGTAAATTTTAAATCTATATATCTTAAATTGCATCGAATATTACAATCAATTATTCGGACAATCTTTTCCCAGCGCTGCTTTCAATTTGTTTTTTTGTCCTGAAATGCCGATGTTTTTTTCTTGATTATGTGTCTTTTTGATAGCATATAAAATTGCATTATGTCGTCCCTTTGTCAATACAAGTCATTTCCCATGAACAGTTGCACCACTAATGAGAATCCAAGACTTAGACAGGATGGAAAGTTGGAAACATACGAAAAATATCAAAGACAGCTGGAGCCCTGTTTCCAGTTCCAGTGATGAAACCATTCAATTTCGAGCAATCAATTGCGAACTGATATTCCGATGATGACTCGGTTGGCAATATCTGCGAGCCAAGGTTGCATGTTTACTTTACATTAGTATACTATATATTAGGGTCGGCGTCACACTTCATAATAATGAGTTGTTTTGATAATTTTAATAATATTTTTTTAGAAAATATATTAAAAAAATTTAAAAATAAAAAACTTTATTGTTGTGTTGTTTTATTTTTATAGATTGATGATGATTTAAATTTTATGTAATTTCATTATCGTTTTGATATTTCATTAAGGATTTATTAAAATTTTATATAATTTATAACAATTATAATTTAACAGTTTTTGATAGACTATCAAATGATAATGAAATTGTATGAAATTTGAATCACTATTAATCTATAAGTAAAAGAACATATTGATATGATTTTTTTTATATTTATTTGAAAATTCATTATCAAATTTGTCAAGATAACCATTGTCAAGTGATCAGTAATGACCAGTAATGATTTTGGCACAACAATTAGCTGATGTTATGACAGCACCAAAAAATTGATAGGACAAGAAATTTTATATGATAAGGTGCTTCACCTGACGTCAAGAAGTTGCATCTAGCTAATTGGGACTTGGTGACAACACCAAAAAGGTTGGGGGATTGGAAATAATAGATTTAAAGTTGTTCAATCAAGCACTGTTATCAAAGTGATATTGGCAATGGATCTCTCCGCAATTGAAACTCTGGAAATCAGGTTTTCAAACTCTTTATGGTGGTACCTCATATCAACAAATCACAAGTTCAGATTTTTGTAATGCTCAATTCCAGCAGGTGATGAATTTCTATGATTTCTTTATAGAAAGGAAAATTGGAGTAGGTGATATGGTGTTGTTATGGGAAAATGATTGGGGTTTGGGTTTATTGAAATATCAATATCCAACTCTTTCATCATTTGCATTGGATCAAAAAGCATCTGTAGCTAATGTATACCACTCGGAGAGTTTTGATCAGCTATTTAGACAATTGACATCATATCGGGCTATTGAAGAGTTTAATTTGCTGCTCCCATTGATCACAGTGAATTTATTTTTAATTGCTGATAATTTGATGAGCTGATATGGAAAAGAGATGACAAAGAGATTTTAACTGTTAAATCTGTTTACTTTACAATGAAGGATGGCCCGAGAACTGAAACATTCATTCATCGAATTTGAAAATTGAATGTTCCCTCTAGATTCAAGGTTTTTGCATGGCTAATTCTTCTTAATAAAATCTTAACCATCGATAATTTCAAGAAGAGAGGGTGTGCTATGGTAAATATTTGTGTTATGTATAGACATGATGAGAAAATTGTCCAGCACCTACTCAGTGAATGTGCATTTACTAGGTTGATTTTTCATACTTCGTTGGTGGATTTCACAAACACTTTTTCTATAGACTGTTAAAACTCTAATAGATTCAACACTCGATATAAAAATCAGAGAGATAATTCTAATCTCACAATTTATGATTTGAAGGGAGCGTTGCTCCAGAATATTCAGAGAGAAGTATGTTTAATCATGTTTGCTTCTACAGGAAATTCAAACACAATTGTAATTGCAAAACCAACAAAGACAAGAAGAAACAACTCCTGATATTAGAGTTCAAATTACGGATGTTTATAGATTAGGCTTCTAATCATTGCTCGTCTCTTCCCTTTTATTTTTTTTACTTCTTTCTATTCTGTGTCAGGTTTCTGATTTTTTTTATTTGCTTTCTTTATGTTATCCTTATTACTCATAACGACATTTCACAGTTTTTTTTTCTTTTCAAGATTCTGCTCTTCCGAATCAAACTTTGTAAAATTTTCATATTAAGATAAAGGGTTGTGACCTTTTTTTTCCTTCTAAAAAAAATCGATGATAGTGTAGAAAATGGCATGGCACTGATATAGCAAACTAAGATGAGGTAAAAAGTTATGAATTCAAGCCGTTATAGGCATAAAAAAATGAAAGAACCAGAGACCTACTTTTACTAATTTTTTTTTGACAATATCGTGTAATATTATTATATTATGTTTTGTCAATATTAATGGTAAGTTATCTTAAATAAGAGAGAGTTGATACATAAATGACAAAATTGATATCTCAAATTGATATAGATTTTATTATTAATGTTAAATGAGTTATTATTTATTGTTAGCGATTACCTATGTTAAATAATGGAAGCACATTACAAAATAAATTGCATAATAAAGTCATTGACTTTAATAATAACCGATCGAACTTGAAAATAAAGACCATACTGATTTTAGTATCTCCATGATATTTTTCAAAATATCCTAGACATCGTAGATTGCTTCAGAGTTAGAAAATAGAGGATGAGTAAGAGGGATGGAAAAAAAAGTGGAGACCGATTTGTGAAAGAACAATTTTATGTCGTGATCCTCTAGTGAACTCCTAATCAGAAAATAAATTATCTTGATATGTTATCGATTTTCTAGAGAAACACAACCCCATTGATCACTGGACTCTTTTAAAACTTCTAACGATCTTCCTCTAATCCGATAGAGCGATTGAGAGGACCGACGAGATAATTTTCGTCTCTGTTTGGAACTCTATATTTTGAGAGAGATTTGGATTTCTCTGTTGAAAACGAAAATGTGTAAGAAAATAGAGAATAGGGAATGGAATGGGCACCAATAAGCCAATGACTGAGCCACCAGTTATTTCTTAGCGGATCCATATCAGATCTAAATTCTCTCTTAACAGATTTGCTGCTAATAAAAAAACCGTCTATAGTTGTGTCCTCTAGAGACCAATAGCATAATAGTATTATTATAAAATTTTTATAATTTAAACCATCACTAAATCATAAAGTTATTAATATATATTCTACATATTAAAATGTTCACTTCTCATGACACATATTGAACCCGATTAATAATGTAGAATTTGATCACTTTATAACAGATATAATTTAACAGTTCATTATATATATATATATATATATATATTACATATAAACCCATATATGTTGTAATTAATAATAATTAATTTCAACAATTTGTTCCTGAGTCTTTTCCTCCGAAGGTAAGAGGAGATGCAATTAAGTTAGTTAAGTTAATGTGGAGAATCCTTCTATAGATTTTCTTCGATTCATACACCCCTGATTTTTGGGTGTAGAAAATATAACCTTCTCTCTTTTTGTCACACTTTATGTTTCATCGTTTAACTCTAATCTCAGGAGCACATCGTTGCAAGTTGATTTTTGCCTTTTTGGTTTACAGGAACTCAGATTTGAAATGTTGGAAACTCTGCTGATGCATTTTGTGTGGTTGTGGATATTTAATGTTGATGGTCGTCTTCGGGGCGGAATCAGGATTTTCAAATAGAGAGGGTTTCGAAAGATGATTAATTGAATTATCGAAGAATTGAGAGGGGCTGAAATATCAAAAATCTTATATTTTATCAGTAAAATTATTTAATAACTACTCAATTTAACTAACTTTTTCGAAAGTTAGCAGGGTCGATTTTGAAAAAAGTGTTTTTTGGTAATATTTTCGCTCGTTCACCCCCTAGTTCCGCCCCTGGTCGTCTTGATTTTTATTCTTTTTTTTGAATAGTTTCATTTTGCTGCTAAATAATTTCAGTTGTTGATCGGCAATTGTCATATCAGTTACAATCTCACTACAATATATACAAATGTGTAATGTTACTTTGCAATTGATGTATAATTTTAACTGCGGGGACATAAATCCTGAAATTGATAAATTAAAAATACGGACGATATTATACAAATGATATTACTAAAAATATCTTGATGTGAAAAGGGTTGTATTTTACAATATATGGGATGAAGATGCTTTATGTTGTGTGTTTTCTGTTTCTATTCAATAAGTTTGGAGTCCACTGTAATATGAGCTAAAGAAATGCAAAAAACTGTATAATTAAACATCAGCAATATTTTACAGGAGGGGTTCAATGCTAAAGGTTCCAATGTCAAATTGATGTCAATTAAATTAAATATTCTTGAATAACTATATTTAGGCTCTAAATAACAAATATGATTAATTGAATTATATGCTTATGCATACCATATACCTTGCATACACAAAATAATTCTTATCATTTTGATTTTATTTTTAATATCAATACAGTCCATGGGAACTTGATCCCTTATCTATTGATGATTTGATTTCTATCAAAAATGAAATTGAACTCATATGATTTCCTACATACACGTAATTTAAATGATAGAAAATGTTTAAAGGTTAAAATTTATATTAAAAAAAATAAAATATGGCATCATTTGGCACCAATTAGTTGCCGTTATCAATTTCCCTCTTTTCATAATTATGCAAAAAAAAAAAAGAACAAAAACATTATGGACAATAGAATAGGAGCCACAGAGAAACATGCATGAACTTCTATGTTTATTGTTGTCCCCGTGGCCACAGTATCTAAATGGAAGTGGCAAATCCTCCACTTGTATGGCGAGTTGTTGACACAGGACTTAGTCATAAGCAGATCCAACAACAGTTTGATGTCGAACTACAAAATCACAACCTGAAATTAATCAATTGTGTTTCATGCATGAGGCAGCAACTCGCTACACCTTTTGACGCTCATGCACCTCGGTGGACACGAGCTGAGGTGAGGCATGTGAGTAGCTCGCATGAGGTGCCGTTTGGAGGGACCAAGATGGTACCAAATGAAGCAAAACCGCTAGTATTGGAAAAGAAGCTGAGAGAAGAGACAAGATGATTAACAAGCATCAGTGTATCGCTTGATCCGGATCCCACACTTGACGTGAATTGGGCCAGATGGTCACAAGTCCCAGCTGTTGAATATTACCTTGGTTAATTTGGTAGATGGCATTGGTAACTAAAATATGTTTCAAAGTTTTTTTTTTTATCATATATTTGCAGGATCAAGCTAGCATAAGATAACAATTGGGTTGGTGATGTTTTCTGATAAAATACTGTGATTAACACCGCTGAAAAGTAGCTAGCTTAATTTGCTTAATAGCTATAAAAATCAATCGGTTATCTAATTATTTATTTGTTATCCTTATTTGATAAATGTTTATTTAACGATATTGACAATGTTAAAAAAAAATTAAAATTTGAAATACAACACGATAGGCACATTACGCATGCTAAATTTTAAAATATATTTCATGATTGTATCAATTATTAATTGTTGTCAAATTCAATTTAAAGGCTAAAAAGAATTTTGAGCTTTTAGTAACTAATAAAGAGGATGGATACTTGACAATATTTAACACCAAAACTTAAATTCAAATTCAAACTTTGTTATCTATATTATCAATATACATCTTTATAAAAAATGATGAGATTTTATTTATGTTTTACCGTAGTCAAGTGATTTGAAAACTCAACGATTTGAAATTAACAATCTTGATAAACGGTTTAGAAGTAACTCAGATATTGTGATGGAAATGAAATAAAATCAATATATACTACTAATAACTATGCATATAGAATAAAAATAAGTACTTATATTATCAGTAAATATTTATAATGTATATATTTAAGTTTTGAGTTCTTTACTATTGAATCTTAAAAGTGAAGACAAGGTGTGGGTGCCAGCATTGAAGACAGTTTACACTATCAGAAAAATAAAATTTAGAATCGGTTATGTAAAGAAAGGCAGTGTTTGGTATGTATTGTACTTATTTTCCCAAATTAAGTAAAAAATGGTTATTTAGAATAATGTTTCCTTCACCTTATTACATCATTTTCAGTTAGTATTCGGTAATAATAGTTGGGAAGAAGAACTCTGTGAGGTAAAATATTCTTATAATTTTAAAATAATTATAAATTTAGTTTTTTGGCGAAGAGTTCATCTTCCAGCAATTTGATGGAAGAAACAATTTCGATTTTTCTTGAAGAACTTTTTCACCTAATTTTAGTGGTATTTGATTTTTTTTTTCTTCTAGAACAAGTCTTCTTTTAAGTAATTCTAGAAAAAAAACGGTACCAAAACAACCTCTTAAGTTAAAAGATCACGTGTTCAAACTTTCATGAGTACTGATCAAATTTTAAGAACTAGACTCTCAATTTTTTTATAAGAAGAAAAAAAAATAATCTTTGATGCATCATTAAATACTATTTTAATATTATCTCAATTTTAAAGAACTACAAATAAATAAAAAAATGTATGATATTGTTGTTGTAAATAATTCTCAAAATTTTATAACATGACATTTACCGATTTGTAAACAATCACATAGAAATTTAATATTTTTTTGAAGCTTTATAAAATACAGATATCGAGCTTAAGCAAAAGAACTCAAACATAAAATTCTCAAGACATAATTTGATTATGTTAGAATAACAATAATAAAATATAATCAAAGTGGTATTGAGATTAAAACAGTCAGATTGAAGTATTTAAGCCCTAATCGTTGTAACAGACTAAATCAAGTTCGTACAAATTTTGACCAAATTGCTTCAGGGCCAAAACATATCCTAACAGTTGCAACAGATATCTTATCAGTTATATTCGAGAAGAATTTACATTGCTTAACCGTTATTACGGATCTAAATATCTGTTATAACAGATTAAATCGTTTGTGTATAAAGTCTAGTTAAAAAGCTCCAGAATAATTCTCTCAGACATCCGTTGCAACAGATAAGTGCGTTAGGGTTCCTTGATCCAATCGTTGTAACAGTTAGTTAACCGTTGCAATGGTTATCATTTTTGTTGTATCTCTATATATACACATTTCTTTCTTCTCAAATCTGATATTTTTCACCTTGCAAAACCTAACCGTCAAGTTCTCCGAGAGCTATACTCTATTATTTTCTATTCTAAACTCAAGACTATTTCATAAAATCATTTGAGAGTTTGTGAGAAGTTAGATTTTGATTGTTCTCTAGTGAGATTTTATTTTTCACGCCTCATTTTTTTTGACCAACGGGTGTCATATTACTTGGTGTAAGGGACTAGAGATTTATAATTGTAAAAGATCTATTTGTATTAGTCATTCATCGCAATCAACAGTTATGATTATGAATTTCGATGACGTAGGCTTTTCATAACTGAATTTCGTTAAATTCTATATCATTTTTTTCTCTCTTTTATTTTATTTATTTATCTCTCTGCGGTAAATTTGATAACCTTTAGGAAAACAGATACAAATTATATTCTTTCACAAGTGGCGTAATTAAGAATCTCCATCCTTTCAATTGCAAATTGCTCTCTTTGTTAATTAAAAATAACCGCGTCAACATATTGGAAAATATATGGGTGGGATTTTTTTTTTAAAATTAATATGTCAAATTACTAAATTTCTGACTTAACAAATATATTTAATTCCTATAATCATAATATTTTTAAATAAAGATGAAGCATGTAAGGATGGACGAGCTACTCCAGGAATGCCCGATCATGGGAAAACAAAAGTTTATCCAATGAAGTACCAATCATCTTTAAATCCGATGAAATAATTACCATATGCAAAATATTCATATAAATAAATCAAAATAAGATGCATGATATAAATTATATTAATTATTTCAGAAGTGTCTTAAGCATCTTCATCCTTTCAATTGCAAAATTTTCTTTATTAATTAAATTATTGTTGTGAGGGTTGCAAATAAATGAAACTAAATTAAATTCGAGCTAAATCAAACTCAAAGTAAATCAAATCCAAGCTAATAGAACTCAAATTAAAATTGAACTCCAAATAAAGTCAATTATTTTAATTTTGATATTATCATAAATAACTAGAGCAAAAATAATTAATAATTATTAATTTAATAATAAATTAATAATATCTTATTAATTTTTAATAAAATAAATATATTATTGACTAAATAATTTAAAATATATTGATAAGAGACAAATTGATATACAATTATTTGAGAATTTTATAAGATTAAACTTAGAAAATTGGATCAAAATACTATATTTTCATTAAATTAGAGTTAAAGATCAATTTACTGTCCAAAATTTAATATTTAATGCAGGAGAAAAGAAATGAAATAATTTGAACACGATATGGAGCAAGAACGGATGAAGAATTGTGAAAATATTGACTTTCAAGCCATCTGGGACTCCGTACGGCCCAAAAAGGGGTGGCGTGTGGCCAAAGTCCGAGTGGTTATTTTAGCCTGACTTCTTAGATGTTATTTGTTTTTTTTTGAGTGAAACTACTTAGAGTTTTTTGATATTTTTGGCTCGCTTATTTCATTTATGATGAGAAGAACATAAGACATTGATGCCTCGTAATTGAAAAACATCTGAAAATAGATAAAAAATATGAAATACTCAGACAATTCAGAATTAGAGACAGTAAACTTCTCTTTCTCCTCAAAACTTATTTTCTTTTATTCTCTCTCATGTGTATATATTTTTACTTCCCTCTCCTGTTGTTTATTGCCTCATGAAAGGCTAAACTACTATCTTTCAGGGTTTAGGGTATGTAGTTGATACTTTTGCCGCTTTGATTCAAATTATGTTGTTATTTTAATAATTTCTTTGTTTTGATCCTTATTTGTGATTTATCTATGTATGATATGATAATTAGATGATAAATTATATGTTTGAGTAGTCATAAATGTTTGAACTTGTGTAGAAATTATCCAACTTGATGGTTATATACAAAATCCTAGGTTTGAAACTAAGTATCAAAAGAAACATTGATTATCTAATCCAAAACAAGACTTAGAAAAAAAAAAAATTTCATTTGATGCCTTAGGACTTTTGGAGACCCAAATTTGAATCTTTTTGTTGAGTCCATTAGAGGATTCGATGACTCGAGCATACAACCGGCCAATCATAAAAAATAATACGTTTAGAGTATGACACAAAATAATATTCACGCAAGATAAAAGACTACATCATGAAAGTGAGCAGATTCAAATTAAGATTGAAAAACCATCAATTATAATTATATGAGAAAATAGTAACTTGATTTGAATTAAAATTAACATTTGTATTTAATAAAGCCCGAAATTCATATAAACTTTTTATTTTCTGAAATTTCTATATTTACTTATTTTAATTTAGGATTAGCATTTACTTTTTATATTTAATTTAGCATGAAATTAGAGTAGATTACCAACTGCATTTTTTATTATTTAGATAATTAAAAATTGAATTACTTAGTATTAAAAGTTGTCCCTATGGATCGATCTTTGTGTATACTATAATTATTAGATTTATACTTTTGTAAACTTGATATTTTAAGTGTATTTTAGAGCATATTTATATTAACACTTGATACACATCATATATACAAATAACTAAACATCGAACTATATGAATCAAATCCAAACTAGTTCATTAAAAAGTTATTGAATTGAACTCAAATTAAACTGATAGAAAAATCTAAACAAACCAAACTCAAAATAAAATTGAATCTAACATCCAACAAATTAAGAATTACCTCTCATAAATTGCAATTACAAAGATGAAGCATGGAAGGATGGACGAATTACTCGAGGGAACACCCAATAATGGGAAAATAAAATTTATCCAATGAAATACCAAGCATCTTTAATTCCGATGAGATAATTACCAGATGCATGACATAAATGCAAATAAATAAAAATAAATCGCATGATATAAATTCTTTCAGAAGTGGCTTAAGCATCTTGATCCTTTCAATTGCAAAAATGCTCTCTTTACTAATTAAAAATAACCGCGTCATCAAATTAGAAATTATGGTTGGAATTTTTTAAATTAACATTTCAAAATTATTAAATTGCTTTGTTTCAGAAAAAAAAAACATTACTAAATTACCGATGTGATAAATATATTTAATTTGCATTATCATCTATTGCAATTATAAATATGAAGCATGTAAGGATGGACGAGTTACTCGAGGAAACAACCGATCATGGGATAATAAAATTTACCCAACGAGTACCAATCATCTTTAATTCCAATGAAATAATTACCAGAGTGCTTCTATCAATGCGGCTGAACTGGCCACAACACACACACTCATTTGTTCCATGACTAACAGTAAAGCGGCTGTACATGTACTGGACCCCCATTTTGCAAGTGCTGCTGAGTTAATGTGACAAAAACCAGACACCAATTTAAGAAGAGAAAAGGGGAAGGTTACTGGCAAGAAACGAGCCCACACCAGTTCCCAGACTCGTGATCGTTCTTCAATAATTTTACTGCCGAGATCCCTCGACTTTTCTTCATTTGTGGCGACCACAAATGAAGAAATGTTGTGGCGACTCACTGATATTTGGGATGTACGCAGTCTCATATCTACATAAATGTTGTCTTTTTGCATTTGACATAGAGGCATCGAGACATACGGTTTGGAACTTGGTAGAGATATACATATCCGCTCCAACATGTCTGTACTGGTAAGTGTGTACGGTACCGGAAGGTATCCATGTGATGTATCGCAGCACCTATGTTTTTATTTTTCTTTTTCAATTTTGTTCATTGTATTATTTTTTTTGAATTTTTTTTGGGTTCATTGTTAGAAGTTCATCAGCTATTCATATGTTTTTTTTTCTCAGGAAGTCACATAACTTGTAGTTTATAGTCTTTATTTCATAAATTCAACAATTTCATATTTAAATTAAAATACTAAATAAAATTACTACATGTAATCTTCGTCATTTTTCTACCTACACATAAATAAGTATAATATTTTGTCTTATTTCGGTAGATACTAGATGGTGAGAGTTTATAAAAAAAAACTACTAAATTAAATAGGGTGTACAACGGGAAGGTTAATGACCGGGTTAAAAAAAATTTTAGCTAACCCACCGCAATTTAACTCAATCCAACCCATAGGTTTTTGCGGGTTATATAGATTAAACGGGTTGATATTTTAATTAAATAATATATTATTTATTTTTTATTAATATTAAATAATATATATTTTACTAATGATCACAATTCAAAGATGAAAAAATAAAAAAAATAATAAAAAATAATGATTATTTCACTAATTATGAATAATGAATTAAAAATTAAATATTTGTCATATTTTATAAAAGATAAATATAAAAAATAATTAATAAATAAATAAACTGATATATAATATCTAAAAAATAAAAATATAATAAAAAATACATTATAGTAATTAAAATATAATGTAAATTTTTAACTCTTAGATAATTAGTTTATTAATCACCAATAAATTATATATATATATATATATTTAAAATATATATATTATATATGATTATACAGTCGGGTCCGAGTTAGACGGGTTTCTAAAAGCAAACTCATAAGTCAACTCAATAAATTGAGTTAGTCAAAATCACAAACCATACATAATCCGGTAACTTCTCAACTTGGTAAAAAACAGATCACATCGGGTGGGTTGAACATGTTAGACGGGTTGACAAGTTTGATGTACACCCCTAAAATTAAGTGATGTTCAAACGCTCTTAATGACAATGAAAAGTTGAATTATAATATTTACTGTGTATAGAGAAACTAAATACATAGATCACCTCCTAATTGTTTTTTAATGACAATGATTCTTTTACATTTTGAGTTTTATAATAATAATAATACGAAAAAATATAATTAATGGGATCTTCCTCTTGTTTTAATTAGGACATGCTCATACACTATTTGATTATTTCTAAACTGAAAACCAACTTGTACTGACATGAACTCTGTCATTATAGATCAAATTCTTTCCTGACATGAACCTTTGGTTCTGCTAATATTGACAAAATGTCATTTTTTCTCTGGTGACTAATATGGACAATATGACATTACTGTTCCGTCAGCCTTCAGTTTGACTATTGAGACATATGGAATGGTTTTTTGTTTTTTTTTTTGGGTGGGAAAATTATATTTTGTTATGAAGAAAAGATTTGAAATAGTTGATTAATTAATCATGGAAAATCGAAAAGATCAGCGGCCTCGACACATTATGAATATCAGTGATAAATTTTAAAAAAGTTAGATATTAAAGACATTTTTTCAATTAAACCTAAACACTAATATAAATTTAAACAAATTTTTTTAATGATTCCAAAGAAAAAAACTTACTTCTTTACTTTACATGTATCTGAAAATCAATTTTGAACAGCGATGAGAACTTATTTATACATGCGCGTTCAATTTGGGCAAACCGGGCTCAGGAGAAGAATGTTTTAGTATCGAATATACTGATGCGATTGTGTAAAAATAGAAAAACTGTGAACAAAAGTAATTACAACTAGTAAAATACATAACTGCTTTCATAAATGAGGTGAATTCTAATACCTCTATTTTTCGTGCTTCTCTCATATCTCAATTTTTTTAATTTTTTAGATTTTAAATTTTAAATATCAAAATAAAATCCAACAATTTATTTTAATATTTTAGTTTTAAATTTTATGTTGTTAGAAATTGTAAGTAAAGACATGATATGAGATAGAGTCATTTGAAAAAGAAAATAGAAAATAGTCTAAACAATTCTTATTCGAAGTTCAATTTATATTCCTAAATATCTCTTTCATAGTGCGATTGAAAATAACTGTTGGTGCCGATTATAATGTCATAAAAAAAATAGCCGTGTATAATTTTTTTTCTCTAACAAATGAATACACTCAATCAAAACGACAGAGCATAAAAATTAGATTATTTTTTGTCATTTACATTATTGTTCCTGTATTATTGAGGTGACTTTGCTTAATAGGAATTTGTTGTTGTAATTTATTTGAAAGAATCCTGATACAGTTCCTCAGATTTTTGCCTTCAATTTTTCCCC
Organism: Schoenoplectus tabernaemontani; assembly: GCA_037127355.1. Lineage (NCBI taxonomy): Eukaryota > Viridiplantae > Streptophyta > Magnoliopsida > Poales > Cyperaceae > Schoenoplectus > Schoenoplectus tabernaemontani. The sequence continues at coordinate 14,154,159 of CM073752.1, forward strand.
AACATCTCTATGCGTGGGTTCCACATGCTTTTGCTTTTTTGGGGGGTCACTTTTGTCATCTATAATTGGCGAAACAGGGGTAGATCTTGGGACACTGTATAGTTATTATATGTGAAAACAACACAGGGTATTGCATGGCAAATTAAATTCACGTTTTCAAATGAGATGTATATGAAAATATATATTAATATATATATGTATTTATTTTAGTAAAAGCAGTAAGAACCTATTTTCTCAGCAGTCAGAATTGTCTATCCCTTCGCAAAATTCACAGTGGATCAAATTGTTTACTGTCAAACATTTATCTTTCATTTGATTAAATTACAGCGTTTACTGAAAAAATCTAACATAACAACAGAAAAAGATTAAAGATGTAGATAGTTTAGCAACAATTTGGATAGTAATTTAATTTGTCGTTGATTCTAATATAAACCATAAGTTACCGTTTTTTTAATAAAAGAACAATTAGTTACATAATACTGAGTAACTGAAGTTGCCTATTGATGGAGACGTCTACGCGGAGGCATGCATAATATGTATTTTTTTTAATATAAAATGAGAAATTATGCTACCAAACTTTTTAGAGAGAACGTTGTCTTTTTACCACTAGTGTTCTGTTTGCTTCTTTTGAGAAAAAGTGTTTTGTTTGTTAGAATGATATATATAACTTTAGATCTTGTAAAGGGAATGCTAGTCAGAGGATGATTATATAGCATTCATATTGATTTTTTACACACAGGAGTAAATTGGAGAGATCAGATATAAATAAGACTAAGTCATGCTAAAATCAATGATAATATAATCACTTTAGATAGGCATTGGTGGTTATTTAATGGTGAGGAATATCAAATTGCATTTTATTTTACCTCAGGATACCATCTCTCTATATCAGTGGAGGTTATGGGAAATAACTCAAGCTTGGTACCAGTCGATTGAGGAAGGGGTGTGATCCCGAGATTTTTTTTTATTGGAAAGATAAGAGTAAATTCTTAAATTTCATATTTTTTTATAATCCCATCTGGTTTCGAATTCACAACCTCTCATATAAAGGGTATTATATTTTGCTACTAGATCAAAGACTGATTCTTTCTGAAGAAGATTCTGATCCCTCGCATGTTGCTTTTATTGGTTATTGACTTTTGTAGTGCTTTTAAGTACTCAGATTAGCTTTATCTTTTGATTTGGTTTCTCTTCAAATTTGTCTCGTGCTCAAGAGTCAAGATTGTTTCAGAAGGGCTATAAAGCAAAATTGTCGAAAGAAGACTTGCTAGCTGGATAATAATACCAAATAACAGATAATTGTTTGATAATATTTTGTATTAGGTACGGAGAACTATTTTACTTGATCAAACTCTTTTAAGTCTTTGCTGGTACGCAGGTTGATTTAAGCTGCCTTGCAGAAATTTTTATAGGCAAACCCAAAATTTTACCTGTATTTCTATTAATAGGTTAGTCTCTCAGATCATATTAAATCCGACTACATTATGAAATCAGATGGATGAATCAGGTGGGTATGGAATTATTTGTAATGTGCATATCCCTAAGCTGTTATGGACTTGGGGGCATATATAGTCTGATAATCAGGCCAGCTAGTGAAATTTGGTTCGTACAAAACTTGTTTGACGACTAAAATGCAGCCTCATAAATTGGCACATATAAATGAGCTTCAACCAAAGAAATTATTATATATGAAAGAACAACATTTAAACAGCTCCAGTCAAGTTGTTATAAATGTAAGTGATCAAGAATAGTGCTGTGCTAATCGGAAGAAAAGTCTACACCAAAGTCACTAAGAAGTGGCCGAGTAATTAATTGCTTTGCAGACGATTGAATATTCATCTGGAAATAATATTCAATATTTTGCAATGTGATTTTCAATGTGCGTACAATTTATCACTGCAGAGAGAATAAGCAATATTTAGTGCATAAATATGCTAATATTGTATATATGTTCTTCAAAATATATGAAGTAATTAAGTTAAATCATTTAAAGATTTTAATGAAATAAAGAAATACAAAGAAATACTAGCATGTTAGATTTTTCAATAATAGACGTAATATAATCAACTTATCTTCATCTGAAACTATTTTTTTTTTAATTTAAGATTATTATTCGTACCACCTCAGAGATTGAAATTAATTTGATCCTTGACAAAAGGTTGAAATTAATTTGTGTCCGCTTCCTTTGTTGATAATTAAGACGCGCAAGATTCATGACAGTCAGGATTTGAATAGAGAGGTCCTGATTGATGAGATTCAAAATAATAAATAATTATACAAATTATACAAATAATTAGTTAATGATTTTATATAAATATAACTAATTTTATAATTTCAATGTACATTTATTCCCCTAGTCTTTTGTCTCCGCCCTAGGCAAGATCATTTGTCCATCTATAATTGATGGGTTAAATGATTGTAGTATGAGCATAGAGTGATGGAAATTCAAAGCTCAGTATTAAGATCCGACGACATTCATAAGAGGAGGTACCATTATTAAATCATCATGGTTCTCTTCAACATGCACCGACGTACGCCTGCTGTTGCACACTACATGCTGCCCAATTTGTGTGACAATTAAAAGTGTTTATTTTTTACGTGACCTGACATGTCATTCAGATCCGACCAGACTCATTTACAAACCGATCAAAAAAATTAGTCATATATAGATTAAAATATAATATGTTATGATTGATATCGAAATGGCCTGTTTTTTGTGTCAATTGTGATAAGTAGTGTTTTAAATAACGCTCTACCAGTTTTATAGTATTTTCGGAATTCAAACATTATTTTATACATCTACATTGTATTATGTGTGTTATTTATGTTATAGCAGCGATAGCAAACCGCTATTGTGTATAGAGCATAACGATATTGTTGCACGTTATCGTACATTTGTTCACAATAAGTTTCAAATGATTATAATTTGTTCATCCGAATTCCGATTGAATTGATTCAAAGTGTGTTGAAAAGTTAAGATCTATAATATTAATATATAATTTTAATCACTCCGTATAAATTTTGAATCAATATTTCTTTCTTCATTATTATCAGCATTATGATTTAACCTCAGCTAACATTTTACTCTTATTTGTTCTTGAGTTCCCTTCTTTATTTGACCCATATTTTATCTCAGAATATGTAATCATAACTTAACAATAATAGATGCTTTACAATATATGTTATAAATAGCCAAAAGGACATAAACAGAAACCAGCAAGAAATTTGACAATAAGCCAAGCCAATGACAAGCAAATACGCTTTTATGGCACCAAGTCTGCAACCAAGCGAAGGAGAAAAGGAATAACACGTGAAAGAACAAAATACATTAACCTCAGCATGTCATGTGTACTCTGGATTGTGGTGTTGAATTTTGGGTGCAAACAGCCAAACCAGCTCTGCATCCATTTATTTATATTTACTTAGCAAGGGAAGTTAACAGTAAAGACTACTATAAACCTCACAATCTTTGTAATATGGTGTCAAAGATGCAGACAAATCTTCTTGGGATTATGAACAACGATACGGGCATCACAAAAGAAATTAGGGCACTTAGATGCCCTTTGTACAGTCTGCTTTGTGTAATTAATGAAACTTAAAAGCGTCACCTTCATTTTGTTTGATAAAAAAAAAAGACTACTATAAGCTGATCTAGTTGTGCTGACTGCTGAGTGACTCGAGCTATGCTTAGTTCATCATTTTTATGAGTTGAATTTGAGCTAAATCTAATTCGCTCAGAATCAACTCATTAGTTCGTGTATAATATATTATGAATTATGATTTGTATTTTTCATACTAAAATAATTCAACTAATGAGTTGACTCAAACTTCTAAACTCAAAACTATTTCAATAAATCTAATTTATTCCCATGTCAATGTCTCTTTTTTTGGCTTGAAAAAGTTAATATTGGATCCCAATATCTCTTGGTTTACTCTCTAATCTCAATTATCATATCCGTCATCGCACATGACTTGATAAATAAGTTGACTGAATTCAAACTTGATATTTCACCTCGTAAGCGTCTCACGAACTAATTTCAACACATAATTTTTATGAGTCGATCTTAAATTTAATCTAACTCACTCAAATTCTACTAGTTTACCATCTTAGATTCGCTGCGGAAGGTATATTAAATCTGTTGCAGATCATATTTCATATCTGATGGGATCTCTTAATTAACTTTCCTAATCACGAACTAAACCACTGCAGGTTTCAGAGCCTACCGGGCTAATTGGTCACTTCAGAGATGTATGGGCCTAATCAGGCTTTAAATGTAGGCCCAAAATTAATCCTTCGATGACCAACGAAAAGGCCTTGGGTTTGGATTGTGACCCTGGACCTAAAGGCCTGATCCGATGCAAGGGGCAAGGGGGTAATACCAACAGAAGAGTCGGTACATTACCGATTTGAATTTACCATCAAATGGAAAAAAAAAAAAAAAATCTACCTAGGATGTCAATGGATACAATACGGAGGATCGGATGAAGATATTTTTATTATTTTTTTTTGAAATAATTCTTACTCAGACTCTACCTTATCATTAAAATTAACTTACTCATATTCTATCATTATCTTTTAATATCAATGGATAATGAAATAATAATGAGTGATAACAAATAATACTAATATATTAATTAATTTATCATAATTTATAGAAAAAATCAGACTTATCCTTTCATACAAGTAGATTAAAAAATTTTACAAGGTGAAATAAAATATAACGGTCCTTGAGTTATTTGAAAGAAACAAATAAAAAAAAAACCATATCATATCTTGTCAAACTTTTTAACTAAAAAAGTTATTAAAAATAAAAATAATATCTTGTCTAAAATAAAATTTGACATTATCTCATTCATATTATTTTAAGAAATACTCTACTAAATATTATTCAAATATTATAATTTATAGTAATTAACTCATACAACTTGAGAGAATAAACATAGAGAATAAATATTATAGGAGATAATTATGTTAAAAATAATAATTTGCCCTATAAGACAAATGAGTATGAAATGATCTTTATCTATACCTTTACTTATTTACTTAACGAAAAATTTTCATACCCATATCCATATCAAATAAGTTAATAAAATTTTTTAGTCATATCCGTCTTATCGAAGATAAAAATCAGATAAATAAATAAAAGAGTATCATTAACATCCCTAACTTTATGCATGTTATTCTATCTGAATTTGAGAATGTTGAATGCTCATGTGCATCATTTTAATAACTAGGGAATGAAGTAGGTGATTAATTTGATATTGAAAATTGGGCTATTTTGATTTTTTTTTATTAAGGGAAATATGTTTTGTTATATTTCAAAAAGAAAAACAAAATCTAACTGGTTTAAAAAAGGATCAATTACTTCTCACAACACTAATTAGCCCCTGAAGCTTAATTACCCCCAATTAGCCTTTGGATTCCGAAAACGAAGTTAAATTATTTTGAGCGGTGAAGCATCACTGATTATTCCATAATCCAGAGGCGGAATCAAAGATAAGAAAATGGGGGCATGTCCCCCCTATATATTGAAATTTTATTTTCTGTCTTTATTTTTTATATATTTTCTAAATAGTGACGCTCTTCGATCGACCCCCTTGTTGCAACCCCCTCCCAAAATAAAAAAAAAATCAGATTTATCGTTTTAATCCATCATTTAAATAATCTGAACTCCCAATAACAAATAAATTAAGGCTTCCATATTATTGAATGCATGTTAAAAATAGAATTATGAAATAAATAAATAAGTAAATGATTTAGGTTTATTTTATTGGGCCTTGATTATCTCATCATAGGCCCATTTAGAGAGACTAGCCATTAGTTTACCGTTAGTGTACAAATTGTATAATACCAAGTTCGAGATAGATGTAATTATGAGAAATATTCTCAATAAAGATATCGATATCTCAATACAAGCAACATTACTCTCTATTTTTCAACAATACATTAGTCTAAATTTTCAGATCTTAACAAATCACTGTCAATTTTTTTTTTAATAGTGGAGTACCACCTATTTTATTATGAAGCTATATCCGATTGATACCACAACTCGGTATAATGGATATTTAAAACTATAGTTCAACAAACAAATAACAAGGCAGAGTTCATACAGTTTTCTTAAAATTAGATCGTCAAAAAGTTCAAATCTTAAAATTCTCCAGTCTTCTCTTCAAACCCAACTTGAATAACTTTCTTGTCAAATTGATCTATTTCATAAATTGATCTATTTCAGTTACAAAATTAAGAGAAGCATATTAGAACCAATACTAGTAACTATCTACTTAAAATTTCCTCTAAAATCTATATAGGTAAAAAACTGACATTAGAGGGTATAATTAGATGAATATTGTTCGTGCAAACTATTACTTTTAATCTGACTCCAGTACTTGATTAAATTAATAATAGTATCCCTCAAAACTATGATAATTTTATAGTTACCTCCTTAAAATACTAGTTTATTTCTTTCTTTCAATAAAACTCATAAAATAGCATCTCTAAATATTTCACAAATATTATTATATTTGAATGATATATAAGCACTAATATGTCATAATTCCTCATATTCTGACTTAAGAAATGAAAATTATTGTAATTTTCTATCTAGGACCATAAACAAGTTACAATTGAGTAGTGAATAAACTATAATTTACGGTTTCTAAAGCATTAATTACAGAATATACAATGAGTATCGCTTTTAATCACTGTTACATGGACTGTTCAATTGACAGTTTGTACGTAACACAATTCTTATTTGTATACTCAGCATGAGGATAAAAAAAAAGTTGGTCCATAGATTCCCTTAAAAAAAATCGACCTTACTAATCCTAACTTGGTTATCTTAAAATGTGTTCAACGATTGAATTTAAGGATTGATTTGCTATATAAAACTTTACGAACTAATTTAATTTTTTTTCCTTTCTGAAAAAAAATGAAAAATTCTTTTTAGAAACTGATTTATTCTTTCGACAGAAATTCAAAAAAAAAACTTGCAATTTTTTTCCATCGTTAGATACTGTAAAATTTGAAGTCCTATCTCATACTAAAAGATTGAAATATCGTACTCAGATACTTTTAACACAATTAGATCAGTCAAAGTCGTGTCGGCTGTACGCATGGAGCCAGATCGATTTTGCAATACAACAAGAATTGACAATTTGACATGCTCATAGAAGACATTTTTATGTGCCAAGTATTCACATCAAGGCGGACAATAAGCAGCTAAAGCCATCTCATTGTTTTGGATAAGTTTAATTTGGTAAGATCTTTAGTAGATTAATAAAAAGATAAGTGCTTGACCCTTATTTTTCATAAAAATAAAAAAGAGGATCTAGTAGATTGCGGTTGTTGAAGTTGATCAACTCCGTGAATAGCCAAATAAAACCAGAATGTAACCTTTCATCCTCTTTACGCTAGCTACTTGGTTTCATGTTGCGGTTCCTTTTTCCAACTACAAACACTATCGTAAAAATATTTTAAAACTATGTGATGCTAAATGTTTAAAAAATCAACGCCAAAAAAATTCTGGAACAGATGTGAAACACCTTTAAAGCCAATTTTTGAATAATTGATTCTAAACTCTAACCTTTAGAGCCGATTTTTAGTTCATAACCGGCTCTAAAGGAATTATTTTAGAGCCGTTTATGAGTCAAAAACCGGCTCAAAATGTTAGAATTGTTTTCTTCTCATAAACATGTTAAAAACCAGTTTTCTTCTCAAATAACAAATAGAAATAGTTAATAACAATTTAGAAATAATTTTTTTTTGAAGAAAATCGACTTTAATTCAATGATTTAGAAATATTTTTTGAAGAAAACCGATTTTAATTTAAATAACAAACTTTTTTTAAAAAATAGTTTTCTTCAAAAACAGGTTTTAAATCAAATAATACTATTTTCTAATTTATTATTTTATTTCTTTGAATTGGCTTCTCAAAATTTAAATTAAATAGTTTCAATCATCACCATTAACTAATAAAATATATATTTTATCAACAAAATGATTACATATAATTTACATACTAAGAAAAATCTGAAAAAAAAATCTATCGATATACACAATTTTCTATCTATATAATTTCTAACAAAAAATAGAAAAAAAAATGAACACTAAAATCTCAAATGCGTTTTTGAGTTTCAAAAGGAGGTTTTTTGACCCTGAAAATGGCCATGATCGGATTCTGATTTTAAGTTCATCATTCTTTCCTCATTTCTCTTATTTTCTACTTATCTATCCCTCATATCTCTTTTATTTATGAAACAAAGATGATGAAGAATAATAATCTGTGAGATTTAGATTTTTAGATTTTAGTTTTTAGATCATCGGATCGAGATGAATGAATGGTCAGATTAAAAAAATATAGCAATATATGGGAGTAAAAAAGCTAAAGTTCTATTGGTTGATGCAATTATGTCAAGAAAAAAATTTAGCCAGTTTTTTGCTGAAAGTGTTATGAAAATTAAATATTTAGAACCGCATAAATAAAAAACCGGCTCAAACTCATTATTTAGAATCAGTTTTAGTAAAAAATCGCTTTAATTAATTTTTATAAACTAGAACCTATTTATTAAAATTGATTCTATTAGTTATTTAGAATCGATTTTAGCAAAACCGACTTTAATTAAATTTTATGAATTAGATCCTATTTTAATAAAAAATGACTTAAATTAAATTTTATGAATTAGAACTAATTTTAATAAAAATCAGCTCTAATTAAAATTTATAAATTAGAATCAGTTTTTAATTAAAATTGGCTTTATATACATGTATAGATTAATTAGACAATTATCTAAATCAATTCATACTCACTTTAAACTAATTAAAATATTTCCAAAATAATCAACTTATTGATTATTATATAAATAAATATAATTATAATTTTTATTAGCCTTATTATTATATTTTTATCATGCTTAGAAATTGAGATTCACATAATAAAACTATTTATGTTTATTTTAAAAGTCAATTTTATTTAGTATATATATGGGGGGGGGGGGGATCCATTGACAATGGGTTATTTTGACAACCTTGACAAGTGGACCACTAAATAAATATAAAATAAATCTTAAAAATGAAAAAATATATATATATATATATATATATATATATATATATATATATATATGTTCTTCTACCTTTAGATTGATGGTCATTCAAATTTCATGCAATTTCATTATCATTTGATAGCCCATCAAAGACCATTAAATTGGAATCATTATAAATTATATGAAAATTTGATGGTCTTTTATAGACTATCAAACGATAATGAAATTGCATGAAATTTGAATGACCATCAATTGAAAGGTAGAAGAACACATCTATAAAGTTTTTATCATTTTAAAGATTTTTTGTATTTATTTAGAGGTTCATTGTCAAGGTTGTCAAAATAACTCATTGTCAACCGATCCCTTCTCTCTCTCTATATATAGTGAGGCTATAGTGCTTCACGAAACGCAAAACATATCGTGCTTCATGAAACACAAAACATATTGTACTTCACGAAACATAAAAATATCTCTAGGTATCAAATTTTATATTTTTTTAAAAAAAATGCTATTTTTTAGATAGGTACAAAATCGCTAGTTTTGGATGGTGCAGAAACCGTTAGATCAACAAACTTTGTACTCATTTAAAAAATAGCAAAAATTTAAAAAATATATATATAATTTGATCTATAAAGATATTTCAATATGAAAATAATATTCAACAGTTTGAATCGGCCGTTTGAACTTTCAAATTCGAAATACAGATATAAAACACGGAAAATTTTATACTTCGCGAAGTATCATAGCCTCACTCTATATATAGACACACACACATTGGAATAATAAGAGAAACTCAATTAACTGAACAAAACTAAAATCATATTTTTAATGTATTAAACGTGTTGGTGTTTATTTTCATAAATGCTGATTATATTCAAGTGGGCTAGATCTATATTTCCATTTTCAGTTTCTAATCTGATAGTCTTAATTTCCAACCCAATTTTCAGTCACCAAAGAAACGATTTTTAAAGATATGTTTAGGGCTGATTTTTGTAATAATTGGTGCTAAAATAGTTTGTTAGAGTTGGTTTAATAAAAATTTATGCTAAAATAGTTTGGTTAGAACCGGTTTTTTGTCTTGTGTATAAAAAATCAGTGCTAAAATAGAGTTCAAAAATTATTTTTCATAAAAATCAGCTCTAATTCTCACTTACCAATGATATTGTTACCATTAAAATATATTATTTTGTAAAAACCGACTTTAAAATATTTCACTCAAATTACCACATTGCCACCCTTTTAAAATTATTTTTTTTATTTAACCGGTGCTAAATAGACATTTCAAAAAAAAAATCTAGTAGTGAAATACATGCATCAAACTAATTCATAATACACAAAGAAAGTTAAATTTTCTAACTTTTTACGTATGTCACATCATTATTTTATTCATCATTGATTTTATTTAAATATTTTCATCTTGTTGAATCCAAAGGTTCATATAAAATAGTTTATCTCTTCTCATTTAAAATAATGTGTGTTATACTTAAAGGTGAAACTTAACTTTTAAAATGATCCAACTTTTTTATAGGATCATTTATAGATTATTATGTGTTTAATTATATTATTATTTATTATAATAATTATCATTATTATTTATCATTTAAAATATTATGTCTAAATTTTATTTAATGTGAAATTTTATTAAATATATTTAAATTTTATATTATTATTTATTTATTTAAGGATTATGTTATCGGGCTAGACCGAGTTATAGCCCTCGTAAGCGTAATTTGGGTAATGTGAGGTTAAATTCTATTTATGTTAATTACCTATGTCAAAATCAAACGAAAAGATACTATATATTAGGTCAAAATATGTGTGCACGGTGGTCATGATCCTGTTGGCCTAACTCCAACTAACCAAGGGGAAGATGCATGTGGCCAATCCTACCAAAGAAATTAACTTTCATTAGAAATACTATTTTGTTGTCGTTATATTATCCGTTTAAAGTCAGGCATCTGGCATTTTTTAGGTCTTAAAAAAATTCCCAATTTGCTGATGTCATTCAAGAACCTACCCTTCGTTCATGTCCTGCAATACTGAAATGAAAGAGCCAATATTTTCGAAAGTGTGGTTATTCGTCTCAATGTGATAATAATCATTGAATAAATTATTACGCATATTAGTGGCATCAATTAAGTACTATACAAAATAAATATATAATAAATGGTTTAATAAAGTCGTTAACATACATAATAATTATATATAACGTGCATAATATCAAATAACATTATTGAATTAAGTATCTGTGGAATATTTTCCAATAACAAATATAACCTTAAAAATGTCTGTTCCCAACAAATATTGTAATAGTTTAATATCATTTGAGAGTAATTGTTAGAAGTTAATGATGTGATATGAAAATAACATTTTTATAATGGTAGAATTCTCATATTGGTTATCCTTACATTACATGACGAGAAATCATCACTTGGTAATGGTTGTTTTCAGAATATCGACAATTATTTAAAAAAATCAAATAGAAATAATAATTAAAAAGCAAAATTATAGGTATGTTATCAGACATATGAACAGTTTAACAGTTAAGTTTTATTCAATTTAAATATTATTTAGTTGGGTAATGACTTTAATTTCAGATTATTTGATGTATGATGTATAAAGCATAAACTAAATCAAATCAAGAATCTGATTTTGGTTTTGTGCTAAAGCAATGTCTTTTGTATGGGAGGCTGTATATTTTTTTCAATTGAAATATCATAATATATTTAAAGCTATGAGGCTTGATCCCCATCTTAATCTAAAAAAAAGAAGAAGAAGAAAAAAAAAGAAGAACTATCTCATTATTTTTTTACAGACACGATTGGTTGATAAGATAAATTAACCTAGGTATATATTTCATATTTTAGACTTCACTTTTTAAATTTTCAAAATAAATAAGAAAATTTCCAGAGATATCCTACTATATTAATAATTAATTGCGACAGAGAACACAAAGTATTAATATGAATCCTTCAGAAAAGTTACATGGACAATTTGTTCATGAAGTTTTGCATGGCAACAAATTGCGCGTCGCATTGTCACACCTCCCAAATACTATGACCATGCGCTGAACATAAATCCTACCAAATTGAGGAATTCCGTTCCTAGAATAAATATCGTTTTATATTTTATAATGAATATTGAATAATACTGAGGAATATAAGTTTTCCAAAGTGATAATAATGTAAGAGAAAGTACAGCATGTGTCCTCCTAATTTACACCAAGTCCACCAAAAAGGTACGGCCTAAATTGCAGCTGATGTAAAATTCAGATTCCTTGTGGCTGCCACAGGAAGTAGAATATGAAACGGCTAGTAAGTAGTAAGTGTACCTTTGGTTTTCACTTTTCAGTGCAATTATATGAACCTTTGGTTGTCAGTGACACGCCACACAATTAAACAAATGTCATGCCACAGAGGGTCCGGACCCACAACTTGGAAGAGAGAAGACCTGGGTGGTGGGTCCATCCAACTTAGTAAAAGAAAAGAACCCTGAATATGACGAATACGACAAGAGTAAGATTTTAAAAAAGAGAGAGGAATCCGTTCAACTCCTCTCCCTCATTAAATCGCTTTCTTTCGTTGATAATAATTAATATAAATTTGATAATATATAACAGCAACCCCACTCCCGCCTCTCCAGTCTCCTCATTCCAAATCTCTCTCTCTCTCTCTCTCTCTCTCTCTCTCTCTCTCTCTTCACTGTCCAGCCCCTTCACCTCCCGGCGAAGCCCAACAGCCTGATTTTTTTAATAATTAATAATAATTTCCAACACCAATTCCGAACAGAGTGTAAGAACAGAGAGGAAAAAACAAAACAAAAAGAGGAAATTAATAAAAGAGAAGAAATCTTGACACAATGGCTCCAGGGAAAGACGAGCATGTACCTTATCCGATTCATCATCAATTGCCTGGCATTGACTACTGCATTACCAGCCCTCCCCCGTGGAGTTAGTCTCCTTTTTCTTCGTTTAATTTTCTCTCCTTTTTTTTTTTAACTTAGAATCATTTTTTAGTTTATTGTTTTCAATTGTTTTCCTGTAATTAACAGTAGTGCTTTTTATACTTTGCAATTACAGTCACAACAATGTTGGTGGGGTTTCAGCACTATGTTATCATGCTCGGCACAATCGTTTTAATCGCGACAATCTTGGTACCTCTGATGGGTGGTGGATTTGTAAGCTTCCTGCACTTCTCTTTATTTGTTTTAGAATTCACATAAGCCGTTAAATTAATGATGTTAGTGGATGTGCAATTATGCATGTAATTCTTATACAATCAGATAGAAAATAAAAATCTGTTAATAAACAAGGTATATGATGAATATGACCATTTTATTTCAATGGGACTGTGAACATGCACATTAATGCATTTCACTAATGGCATTATTGGTACTATATATGGTAGCAAATGAGGATTCATGTGTATGCATGTGCTAGTATTCAATTTTTCTTCAATTGCAGGAAGAAAAGGCTATAGTGATTCAATCGATGCTATTTGCTGCCGGAATAAACACCTTGTTGCAAGTCTATTTTGGGGCCCGTCTACCAGTTGTGATTGGTGGCTCCTTCACATACATTCTACCAACTATTTCGATTATTCTAAGCAGACGTTACACATACTTTATCGATCCCTATGAGGTTTGTAATTAATGGTTTCTAAAATCTAAAATTGGCTTCCGGTGAAGTTCTTTATACTAATGAATTTTTCTGGTTTTTCAGAGGTTCATACATACCATGAGAGCAATACAAGGGGCATTGATATGTGCTTCTATCTTTCAGCTAGTTGTTGGATACTTTGGCCTTTGGGGTGTTTGCATAAGGTGATTAGTGTTATATCTAATAAATTGAATGCAATTATTTCCCATGATCTTCTTAATTCTTTTTCCCCCAATTGGTCAGATTCCTTAGCCCAGTGATCGCGGCTCCTTGGGTAATTCTATCTGCACTCGGACTTTATTACATTGCATTCCCAGCAGTGAGTAGCTCTCTATGTTTAAGTCTGTTACTGATTATGTTACCACAAAAAAAAAAAAGTTCTTATGTAGAGAAGTTTGACCTAAGATTGATGTGTATTTTCTCTTTTGTGCATGGGCTGATTTAGGCGGCTAACTGTGTGGAAATTGGGCTCCCAGCACTTATAATTCTAGTTCTTCTATTTATGGTATGTTTTCTTTTGCACTGATAGAAGGGATCTACACTTTTCAAATATTTTCATTTCAATAAGTCAAAAAGAGATGGAAAAGAACACCATTAGGAGGTGAAGTAAAAAGTTGAAATTGATAAAAGATATAATAGCTAATTAAATTAAGGTGTGGGACCCCTTCACAACTAATAACTTTGACAAACTTGATAACCAATCTCATATAATTCATAGAAAATCTAAAAGTTAAAAAAACTTCACAAATATATTAATTGATTGTGATTCTATTTAAACCATTAAAATTTATCATATAATTTTGATAGTTTTTGATAGAATATCAAATGACACTCAAATTGTATGAAAATTGAATGACAGTCAATTCATAAGTTCAAAAATATGTTTGTAAAACTTTTAAAACTTTTTGAGATTTTTTTATGAAATATGAGACTGATTGTCAAAATTATCGAAATTATTAGTTATCAGGGATCCCTGCCCATTAAATTAATTAAGACTTCCAAGATGTAAAGAAAAGAATTGTCGCAAATGAGTGTAGACTTCCTCACTACATTTACTTTATTTTATAATTAGAAACAATTCCGAATTGCAGTTAAATTTCTAGAGGAGTATATATGTTGGTTCACAATGTGATATAGTTTAGTTGAACATCAACCTATTTGATTAAGTTTTGAGTATACCTCAAACAAATAACTCTTATATAAATATTCTTTCAGTATGCTCCATATGGATTAAATCGAGGCAGTTTTATATTTGGACGGTGTGCAGTGCTAGTTACTATTATTATTGTGTGGATATATGCACATATTCTCACAGCAGCCGGCGCCTATAATGAAAGAGCACCGGAGACACAATACAGCTGCCGTACTGATCGTGCAGGAATTATTTGGGGTTCACAATGGTAAAATCATTTGTTTACTTGTTTTCAGTTTCATTTTTTTTTAGGAAACAATATATCTAAGTTTCTATTTACATGCAGGGTTAGAATACCGTACCCATTACAATGGGGAAGACCTCTGTTTTATGCTGGAGATGCTTTTGCTATGATAGCTGCTTCATTTGCCTCTCTTGTTGAGGTTCTTCCTTTTTCTAATTATGTTTTGCTTTCTTGCATTAAAAATTGAGATTAGTAAATTGGTAACTGATTATAGTTCATTCTCAGTCAACTGGCACTTTTATTGCTGTACAAAGATTCTGCGGTGCCACATTTGTGCCGCCTTCCATTTTCAGCCGTGGGATTGGCTGGCAGGTACAGCACATTAGTTTCCAGATGAACACACAAATATATGAGTTGATTTTTTCAAAACAAATATCAAAATAATTTCTAGCTCTTATATCTCCTATATATATGCATCTTATGTGTCTTAGGGAATAGCGATCATGGTGGATGGCCTATTGGGCACAGCAAATGGATCTGCAGCATCTGTGTAAGATCCCTGTTCTCATGTAAATATCTCAGTTCTTCAAAACGTAGAAATTTCTAACTTAAGTTAAAACAGTGAGAACTCAGGATTTCTAGCTGTCACGAGGATTGGTAGCCGTCGAGTTATTAAAATTGCAGCTTGTTTCATGCTCTTTTTCTCAATCTTTGGTAAGCCATTTTGTTCATATGACCCACATGATTTTTCTCACCTCTGTTTCTTTGGTTTGATTCTGATTAACTTTTTGTTTGATATTTGATACAAACAGCAAAATTTGGGGCTGTTATTGCTTCTATCCCTATCCCACTATTCTTTGGTATATATTGTGTTCTCTACGCCTATTCTGGTAATTTATTGAATTTTTTTTATAAATTCATGCTTCATTCAATACATGTCAGACAGGCGGGCTCCTTATGTGGCTTTATCAAGTTGATTTTTGATCAGTCCCCATGCTCATTAATCCAATTATTTGAGGGTTGATATCTGCAATCTTGACTATAATTGGATTATTTAAAGTACCTTTCCAGTAAATCAAATTTTGGTCTTGTATAATTTCCCACCATGCAGTTTGCTTGTTATGTACTTAATTCATGGGCAACCTACCTAGTCAAGATAGAACTCACTTTCTAAATTTGAATAGTATGTCTTGATTTTTGCAGGAAAATGAGAATACAACTCACATTTTTTTTAAATAACTTTTTTGCAGCTTCTGCTGGAATAGGCCTTCTGCAGTTCTGCAACATTAATAGTTTGAGAAATAAATTCATCATTGGCATTGCCTTGCTGTTGGGTTTGTCAATTCCACAGTACTTCCGAGAGTACTTTATTGAATCCGGTTACGGGCCAATGCACACACATACTAGAGCGGTATGCATATTGCAATCTTGACTAACTGTTGTTTCTCACATACCTCAATGTGATAGGAAAACCATAATACATTGTCTTGAAGATAAATTATGTTTTTACTTTTCTTTTGGAAAAAAATGGAAACTACTGACTATTTTCATTGTTTCTCGAAAACATTCACAACACAACAAGCAGAGATTCAGCTGTATCATCACTGGTACAGGATCACAATTAACCCCATAACAAAGATATTATCCCCCCTCACACCCGATGGAACTAGAGGACAACTGCTGGTCAATTTTTTGTTTGGAACTTGTCCTAACAGTTGAGAACTTCTCACACTTCTTGCCTGAAAGAAACATACAGGTGGAAGACTGTACCAAACTGCTACATAGAAAAGGACAGAAACAAAAGGGTCTATGTAAGGGTACTCGTAGAAGGGATATATGATCAAAAGGTTTCTCAGATTAATAATAGGGTGTTAAAAACTTAGTTTTTGACAGACTTATTCTCACATTCTCGAACTTTAGGATTTCTTAAAAATTTTATGTTAAATTCCTTCATTTTGCAGTTCAATGATATTGTTAATGTGATATTCTCGTCTTCGGCCACGGTAGGAGTCATAATAGCATATTTGTTAGACTGGACACACTGCTACTGGGAGGACTCAGTTAGAAAGGATAGAGGCTTGCATTTTTTCGCAAGTTTCCGTACATTCAGTGGTGATTCAAGATCTGAAGAATTTTATGCGCTTCCTTACAGCCTCAGCAAATATTTTCCTTCATACTAGTTGCATCGTTTTGGCAAAATAGGAAATGGGGATGATATCATTTTCTTATTTTATTTCTCTTTTCATCTTTCTTTCTTTTTGTTGTTTGCTAAAAAGTGGGATTTTAGCCAAGTATTCCACAATGTTAATATATATATATATATATATATAAATCAACTTCCCGTTTGGAAAACGAAAATAAAATTGTGCTGTCAAAAACTTTTACGTGGCTCTAAAAGACTTCTTCAGAACAAAAAGGGTCCGAAATGAGTACTGAACTAGGGGTTTTGCACTGGTTTTTCTGATATTTGCAGAAAAAATGTTTGTGGTTGAAATATGCAATCATCAGAACTAAGAATGAAATTAATTGAACCATGAATATTTGCTGCAGCCTGCAGTTATGCAGTACCTTGTGCGACAATGTACCAGCTGTCAGAATCGGTCAATGCAAGCGTATGAATCAATCCGTGCCCCATTTTGCAATTTGGTCAGTGTCATTTCAAGTTTTGATATAGCCCGAGTGCTGCAAATGAAGTACTATCAGCCACAAACGAAATAGAATATACATACACAATATACTTGAGAAAAAAAAGTTGTAAGTTCCGTCAAACCAAAAAACTGGAAAGGAAAAATTTTAGCAACTGTATATATTATACTACAATAGAATAATACTAATTAAGTAGCATAAGAAGAGTATGTTGTTGTTAGGATTTCAGTACTTCATAAAAGGGAAATATCTGGAAATTCATAAAACTACGAGTGCTATGCATTTGAGAGGATCTGATTTTGGTTTGAGCCCCCACCCCACAGGAACCCGACACCAAATTCAAAATTTTCACTTGGGAACTATTTTAACTTAACTTCGTACCCCTATAGTTTTCTCGCGCTCTGTCCCTCTCAGGAAAAAAAAACTAAAAATTAACTATCATCCCCTAGAAAAGACAGACAAATAAATGAAAAATTTTCTATTTTAATAATTAGTATTTAATCACACATGAACTAATAATTACAGGTAACAATGACCAGAAGTACAATCTGCATTATTCAGAAATTGAAGCCGAACTGTAGTAACATGTCCAACAATCTATTCTCTTTAAGTACACAGAGATGTGAAACATGTGGAAATCCACAAGCTAAACAAACACCAACACACTATGGAAATGTATGCAAAAGCCAAAACATTTAAAGAGACCATCCCTTTACAAAAGAGAGTAAAGGGGATTCCATAAAATCAGACAACAAGAATGAGCAAAGAGTGTGTCAAGTAAATTTACAGGGAAAGACCAGATGACAGCTGAGCACAGAGCACAAGCGTTGAGAGAGAGAGAGATCAGAGTTGAAATGCGAAGCTGAACAATCAGCGATTGAACCAGCCCTTCTGAGGCTGAATAATGTCTCTACCAGCACCTCCATTCATCAGCTTATCCAAGACCACATTCAGATCCACATTTTGACCATTCTCTGTCAGATTCCTGACGGTCGCTCTTACCTGCTCCCTTGAGAATCCCATCATCGTAACCTTCTCCACCACATCATCAAGAGGCACTCGGTTTCCTGATCCCGAACTTGGTCCCACCGGGGTTGCCTGAGGCAACACCTTTGCGGTCGGTAGATTCTCATATTTGTCCCCTTCACTACCAACACCACCAGATGCAAAAGGTGAGGAATTTGGTTTCATTCCTCCTGGTCCGCCTCTATATGAAGGTGAACCCCCACCAAATGGGTAAGGATCCACTTGTGGGCTGTAGCCAGGTCGGTTGGTTGGGGGTGGTCCACTGTACATGCCACCGCTAGAGAGAGGGGGTGGAAGTGCGACATAGAAAGGTGCGGGCAGAGACCCGCCGGGCGGAGGTTGTTGCATGTAAGGAGGAGGGGGCCCATGGGGAGGGTAGGGCTGAGCATTCTGAGATCTGTATGGAAGATTGGATTCTTCAGGCAGAGGCTGGGACGTGGGGTTCGGAGAGTATGGTGCATATCGAGAGGAAGGCGGTACCTGTGCATGTGGCTGAGGATGTGGTGGGCTTTGCTGGTAGCCCCCCAACCCTTGCTGGGGCTGGGGCTGGGGTTGGTGTTGGGGTTGAGATTGAGGCTCCTGGTTGTATGGCAGCTGATGGGTGGTATCCACTGGCTGCGGCTGTGAGGGGAAATGAGAGGGCACAGATGGGAGTGCAGATTGGGACATTTGAGGTGGGTAAGGCATATTTGGGGTGGGGAGAGAGGGGTTCTGGTTTTGAGGTGGGTATTGCATTGGGGGTGGTGGAGGGGCATTCGGGGTAGAGAGAGAAGAGGGTTGTAGGGGAACACCTTGAGGAGGTGGTGGCGGGGCCTGGAGGGGAAGCTGGTGAGGTGGCAGAGGGAGAGCGAGAGAAGTATCTGGGGCAGGAGTAGGGGCACTAGGAGTACTATCAGAGGAGGGCATAGATTGAGGTTGGCTTTGGGGTTGGGGTGCTTGTTGCAGTTGGGAGAGATGGAGTTGTGTCTCCGTTATCTCTTGCTTGTCTCGAAGTATCTGCACCCCTGATTTCACCTGACCCCCCAACCAAAACAAAAGTACCATGGAGCTATTATTCTGTTTCAAACCAGCATTATTCTATTTTACTGGTATGTCAGGTTCATATCAAACAGGAACTGGTCGGTATGGTTGCAGCATAAAAAAACAAGGGTGGTGATCCCTTGACAACTATTTATCTTGAAAATTTTGACAACCATTTTTTAAAAAAAAAATTCATAAAAGATCTTAAAAATAGAAAAAACTTCTATAAACACATTCTTGAACTTTTAGATTGATTGGGATTCAAATTTCATGCAATTTGAGTGTCATTTTATATTCCATCAAAGACCATCAAATTATATCATAATTATAATGGTTTAAATTTAATGGCCTTTGAAGAAATACCAAATAATATGTATACTCCAATTGCATGAAATTTGAATCACAAACAATCTATAAGTTCAAGAATATGTTTGTAGAAGTTTTTCCAAAGTGGTTGTCAAGATAGTCAAGATACATAGTTGTCAAGGAATCCCCACCCAAAAGTCAAAATATAAGCTGGAAAAAGAGTGCAGTGAACTGACCTCATGCAAAATATTCTCAAACTGCAGTAATTTCCCATCTGTGTTGCCAGCATAGTTCCCAACAACAAGACTCAGATCATCCATGGAGCTCTCTATATAGTGGGATCGATTCTCCAGCTGTGACAGCCGCACACTCACCCCTTCCAGTGCATGCAAGAGGTTGTCAGCATACTTTTTTACTGTATGGTCAATTTCAGCCACCGTGGCAGCACCATAAGGAGGTGTACTTATCCTTTCTTCTCTTTGTCTCACTTCTGTCAGCACATGAGGCTCCAGTATACCAGCACTCTGTACAAAAATCATAGATATGATAAATTATTGCGGATTTTGTACAAAATGTGAATCTAGATAGCTTTGAATTGTTTTATCTGCACTATGAGTTTATGCAGCAATTTGACTTGTTGGGCTACCTGATATGACTTTCATTATAAGGCACCACTAGAAGCAACTATCCTAAAAGACATTGAGACCACAGAATCTCCCCAAGCTTTTTTTTTTTGTGAAGTAGCAGGCTCTCCCCAAACTTGAAGTCACACTTGAACTTGATGATACAAAATTCAATCAACATTTCTAGTCCTAGTCTCCTAGATATATGGGCTGTTAGAAAAAAGATTTGACTAGTAATTAGTGTGAGAGAACATAGTATAAGATGAGGTTATTATTTAGCTTGACGCAACAGTCTTTCCATTTCATCTTTGTCTCACAGAAAAGTGCATTAAAAAATACCAATGTTACAATTTGTGCTGTGTCAAGCGTAGGGAACTGGCTCCTAATTTAGAACCAGCAAGTTCACTTGAGAAGCAACCAATATCAGATGGGACACTACAAAATCAAGAAATTAGCATTGTTTTTTAAACCCCTTACAAGATCCCAACTGTCCAATTACTAATTGTTAAACCGAACTGCACATTTGGTTCCAAACTACCTGACAAACGAAGATATCGCACAACCAGAAAGCCTGAAAAGGAAATGGAAAAGAAAGAGGAATAGGGAAAGCAAAATGGAAGCATTGCATTACGTTAAGATTAGATGGCTCCGTCCCGGAAAAGAAAGATCCCCAAGCTGGAAGCGAGCCAGGAGCTGTAACTGTACTAGTACCGCTACTGGTACGAGGAAGGGAGGATCCGACGGTGCGGATGGGATGGAAATCGTAGCTGGCGGGGATCTCCTCCTTGGTGGTGGAATTGTCGCCATTGATGCGAGTCGAGCTCTCCTCCGCCTGAGGCTGAGGTTTTGGTTGGTGATTCATCAGATCCATTATCTGCTTGTCCATAAACTGCGATGTATTCATCTTCGATTCCTTTGCTCTTTCGTTGATTACGATTTCGATCTTAAAATCTTGGTTGCTATTATGAGACTTAATGCTGCTCCTCTCTTTATTATATGAACTTCTGAAGTGACTGTGGTATACTTGTGCTCCTCCTCTGTAGAATAAACAGGAAATGGCAATAATGGACGAGGTATGCAAAGAATCTAATTATCCTGTGTAATTGTGTTCTTTGAACCTAACATAATCAGATAAAGCCTCCAAAGTCCAAACAATTACTTCTGTGCCCGTTAAAAATTTGGAGTTCCAAAATTTTCCACCATATATTTTGTAATTACTTGACAATGGTTATTTTGATAATATTGACAATAAAATTTTAAATAAATTTAAAAAAAATAGAAAATTTGTAAAATAAAAAATATAAATATATTTACATTAATTTTTAGTGTTTCGAATCTTCCCATAGAACACAATATCCCATTTCTTCATTTACATTAAGAACATTTCTTTATATAATCTTTTTATTGAATATATAATTAGCCTTATATTAAACATTGAAATGACTTATTTCAGATAAATATATCTATTACATTCTTGATGTCACTACCATTCTTTTTTTTTCTAAGTTTGGACATCCAATTTCAGAGACAAAATTGTAGCCCAGATTGTTTGAAGTATTATTAACTTCAGTTGGTATGAAGATTTACTTTATAGATATATGTTTAAGCATTTTGGTCTAGTGATAAAGATAATGATCTCAGTATGAAAAATCACAAATTCAAAGTCTGAATAAATTTTTTTATAGACAATTAAAAGATAAGTAGAATAGACTTTTATCTTTAAGTGAAAAAAATAATAACTTTATTTTAGAGAAACGGTACACGGTCATTGTAACTTCAAGATAATAATAATTATTAGTGAAAAATGGCGCTTAGTTCTAATGGTGAAATAAAACATATTCACGTCTTGACGAATAAAATTGAGAACTCACGCAAGTTTCAATAGACTCATAGAAAAGGCCTGGTTTACTTTGATGTACATGGATTTCCCATGATAACTGCTGCAAGTGTAATAAGGTGCGCATGGATCCTTGACCTTGTGATGTATTGAATCGTTCTTTGAGTTTCACTTTGGAAAAAATATATCTATAAAAAACTCAAATTTTAAAAGGAGATAATCTTACATAATAAATTTAAGGGGAAATTATCTCTGTGTAACTCTAAAATTTTAAAATTATTAAAATACCATTTTAAAATTTATTGTTATTCTAATGTCACTCTAAAATTATTTTAATTATCAAAATGCCACAAAATTTTATATTTCCAATTATACCCATCTTCTCTCCCTTTCCTCCACCTCTCCTCCATTCCCTTCTCAGCATCAATCCAGGTCTTCTCTCACAGCTCGGACATTGTATAGCTTACACTGTCATCGACCATATTACCTTGTCGCTCATATATAACAGCCTCCTAAGTGACTAAAATTGCACACTTCATGTCAAAATGTAAAATTTAATTAAGTAATAATAATAATTAAGATAATAAGTAAAAATATTTAATACAAATTAATAAATAATATAAATAAGAAAATAGCTAAAACTAATCATAAATAGCAATAAATTTAAATTTAAAATAAATAATAAACCAATCGAGTTGAAATTTAAATAAATTTGAACAATACAATATTTGACCATGACATAAATAAAATCACAAATGATAATAACTAAATTAATAACTACATATGACTTAATTTCAGTTAAATAAATAGTCTGAAATAAATAATTATGGAGATATTGATATATACTTTAAGATGTAATAATGATTGATAAATAAAAATTTAAAAATTAACAAAGCAATGTAATATATATATATATATATATATATATATATATATATAGAGTGGAGATACGTGAGCTTAAGCTCACGGAGGCCTTCCGTGAGCTTAACTCAAAAAACATATCAAATCATTTCGAAATTTTAATTTATCATTCTCATTAAATTCTTTATATGAAAATCTCATGGGATGCAAAAATTTGGAGCTTTTTAGCTTTTTAAGTTGTGGTTTTTAATTTTTGAAAATCAGCTCTAAAAATAATAATAATATATTCAATACTTGAACATCATTTTAAAAAATTAAAAACGGTGACTTAAAAATCTCAAAACACTCCAAATTTTTACATCCCATAAGATTTTTATATAAAGAATTTAATGAGAATGATAAATTAAAATTTCGAGATGATTTAATATATTTTTTGAGTTAAGCTCACGGAAGACCTCCGTGAGCTTAAGCTCACGGTATCTCCACTCTCTCTCTCTCTCTCTCTATATATATATATAGAGAGAGAGAGAGAGAGAGAATTAGGCTACGGTGCTTTGCAAAGTACATGTGTGTTGTGTGCTTTGCGTTATATTATTAATTTTAAGTCAGAAATGATCGATCCAAACCTCTCAATCTAATCTCCATATTAAAATCTATTAGTAAACCAAATTTTATATTTTTTGGAATTCATTTGTTATTTTTTTGGATAGGGGGGAAAACGTCATTTTTGGATGAACCAGAATTCTCAGATCAAGTCATTTTCTGTCAAACCGTGAAAATTTAATTAAGAAATAATTATAATTAAGATAATAAATAAAAACAAATTTAACACTAATCAGAAAATATCATAAACCCGCAATGTCAAAGAGATAAACATATATGTAACAATAATAATAATAATGCCATTTAATTTAAAATACACAAGAAAATGAAAGGAATGAAAATGGTTAAATATAAATAAACACGTACTTGAAGAAATTTAGTTAATTCTTCGGTAGGTAGATACATGAATTATTATCAACTCAAATTAATAAAGAAAATTAAGCATGAAAATAAGTATGAGAATAATTGAAACGATTTAACGAAAATTGACTAGAGATACTCCTAAATGAAAAATAGCGAGAATACGATATGTTTAAGTAAATTAAATAAGAATTTATTTGACTAAATTAAAAATCCAAACGAGACCATATGTATATAAGTCGGCTGATCAAAAGAAATTATTCCTTAACCGACTCTAATTAAATTTAAAACCCTTAAACCCTCCACTAACGCTAAATGCCACACGTTTGGCTATTCCAACTTGCCACGGAAAATCCCCCCCCCCCCTCTCTCTTCATTAACTCCCACACTTAATACCCATCAAATCCCTGTCTCTCTCTCTCGGGCTCTGTCCCGTCTCTCTCCTCTGTCCCGCCCGAACTTTGTCTCTCTTTCTTTCTCTCGCTCGATTTAGTCGTCACTTCCCTCTCTCTCTCGTTTCACTCCGTTGACGCCGCCCCTCTTACTCTCCCTGCTCTCTCTCGCTTTTCGACGAGAGGCCTTACCGCCCCACTGTCCCCTCTCCTTCGGGTCAAAACCTAACCCGATCACCTCACTCTCGCCACCTCTCTGCGTGTCCGTCGGGACGGGCGTCGTCCCATCACTGTGACCAGTTGTGCGCCCCTTATCTATAAAAGGGTTTTCTCGGCCCCCCTGCCCTCTCTTGCTTGGTTTTCTTTCCTTTTGCTCATGCGTTGAGGCTTAGACAAATTATACCTACTTATAAGAACAGATTTACGGCTTGGTTTGTTGGTTGATGGGATTTACAAGAGAGGGAGCGTGGCGGGAACCCTAGCTTGCCTTTGTTGCTCATTTTCTTCTCGGATACGATCTTGGTAAAATAAAAACCCTAGAATTTCGATAATTCTTCTTGCTTGCTTGATTGCTTTCGTGACGGTGTTGGTTATTACCCTCCGATTTGTTGGCTTGATGGTAGATGAATTGTTGTTGGAATTCGATTTTTATTTCTTTGGTTGATTGGTTGGTTGGTTTTGTTATTCTTCATTGGTCTTTGGTATTTGTGAATGGCGGGGTGATTTCTTTGCTAGTTCGGAATGTGTGGCTTGTCTTTCGGTCATTTGCTGTTGTGTGCTTGAATTCTTATGGGTTTGGGTTGTTTCCCCTTGTGCCTTTGACTTGCTTGTGTTGGCCCTACCCTTGTGTTGTTGCCACTGACGCCCTGTCACTTGTTTACTAACGCTGGTGCACCTCTGATGGTGTCTGGATCTGGACCCCTTGTTTTGATGGCTGGTAGTTGGCTCTGGTGAACCTTGGTACTGTTTGGTACCGATAGGTACCAGATGATGCGAGGCTCTCCTCTTAAAAATCGATTCTTGCACAGGTTATTTTCTTTGGGTTTGCTTGTCTGGTTAGATAATTGGTTGCCTTGAATTGACCTTGGCTTATCTGTTTTTCATTCTTGGGTTGTATCATGTCCCTAGCTTGTATTGTGTCTTGGTAAAGTTCTGTTACTACACTTACCTAGCCACGACCTCTCTCTAATCGATTTGGTTGTTGATTTGTTGTGCTGTTGTTCTTGTGGCTTGACCACTGTTGCCCGCATTACTAGCTAATCCGGTTGTTGATTTATTTCCTTGGGTTATGTTGATTGGTGTGGTTGTCTTATTGATTGTTGGTATCCTATTTGCGGCTGGTGGATGTTTTTTTGGTTGTCCCTCTTTCGGTACCTTTCTTGGTACCATCGAACCGAAGTACCATCCTCCTCTCTATGTTGTCTTCTTGCTTTGGTTTATCGATTTCAGTGTTATCGTTGGCTTAAATTTGGTTTGCATGTGTTATTTCGGGTTTGCTTATTTGTTATCTTTGTGGTTTGGCTAAATTTGGGGTTGCTTGTGCCATTTTACGGCATGCGGTATGGTTACCCCACGACCTCCCTGTTGTGGCTCGACAGAAACATTGTTTCTATGGATTGTTGCCTACCTCTTTGCCTCTGTCGAGAATTTGAAATTTGTCTTGATTGTGACTTAAGAATAATTTAATTGGGCTGGGTAATTAGGGAATGGACAATATATATATAAGTAACTCAGGTAGGGCCTAAGGGATAATGGGACTCAATTAGGGGCCGAAAAGATAATAAAATAAAATATAATTAAGAGTCGGTCCAACTTCTGGTAATCACGATTTCAGAATGTAAAGGGGTTCATTGGGCCGATAATCGGATTTAATAAATTATTTTAAATTAAATTAGGAATAATATTAGGATGATTAGGGCCCAATGCTTAAAAGTATCAAGATAGTAAAAGTGATGAAATCAAAATTGTGACTAAATAATTGGAAGCGCCGAAAGGTGGGCGGTATCCATGGATAATAACGTAAACTTTAATACCCGGGAAATGATTATATTCCCTGACTGCCCCCGATTCGGGATATCGGTGCATTGGCACCAATGATTTGGTAGTCAGCGTATGATCCCGAACATTAAAACACCAACACATATTAATATAATAACTTTTTCTTTTGTTTTATTCATTTTTCTTTATTTTATTTATTTCTTTTTAATCCTTTTTATTTTACTTTTGATTTTAAAATTTATTTTTCTAACTTATAAAATCTATTAATCAATTTCTCTATTTTTAACAAATTAATTATTATAATTATAATTAAGTCAATTAAGGAATAACATTAAGTTAACTTATTTAATTTAAGTAAATTAGATTAGTTACGTTACTCAAAATGAATATAATCTCTAGATTATAAAAATAATACTAGAACAACTAAAATAAAATATAATTAAATAATAGATTATAAATAATTAAGAGTTATAAAATAATAACTTAAATTATAATAACAATTTAGATTTTTAAATTATATATATTAATCAATTTCTCTATTTTAAATTAATTGGTTTAGAAATTAAATACATGAACTCGAATTTAAAAATAAAGAATGGACGTATGAAAGCAATCACGAACGATAGACACCATTTAACGGATCCCTAAATTGGGCGACTAAAATTTCCGACACCGCGTAAATGCAAAGCAGAAATGTTCTTGAAATTTTCAAGAAAAGACGACAAACCGAACAAACGCTTAATTAAATTATCAACCAAATTTAATTATTAATTGTGAAGTAAATCAAGTTAAAACTAATAAACATCTAATTTTAATTACAATAGGTGATACGATCGACTCGGATCCCCTCGCGGAGTACGAGGTCATTCCCAGGCCGAACGCGGACAGAGCCCCGAGAGGCGGTGTTCTACCTCCGGAGTAGAGCGACTCGCGATCCTCACCGGCCTCCGGAGTACGGTTTCACGGGATTTAATTTTCTTTCTTGAGAAATAGGAACCCAAACCGAAAATAAAACCGTTTTTAAAATATATACGAATTGCGGTATTTTTGGCCAAAAATTTGTAGAGTCTAAATCGACTGTCATTTGCATCGGTAAATTGACCGGCATATTTGAGACATACCGCATTTACATGTCATATCATGTCATACGCACGTAGACGGGATAGGAGTAGGATCGGGAAATAGTCCGAGATAGGATTAGATAGAATGAAATAATTCAAGTTGTAGAATATAATTATTAGGAAAATATTATTACTATCACGATTATTAATTAAGTCGGGTAGTTAATCATACATTAAATGCATGGGAGTCTTTGAGAGGCGGACGGGTAATTCTCGGTCGGAGTTGCCTTGCATAACCGGACCGTTGTGGTTACGTACGGTGACCCGTAGGCCGTGGGACCGTGCAGTATATATGCTGCGCATCCTCGCTTTGTCGGGTTATCCACCGATCCGTCATTTGGCGGGTTCGGTTTGTGTCGAGTGTTTTCTTTTGATCTTTATTATATTCTTATTATTATTCTTTATATGATTAAATTTTTAATCCAAATTTGAGCGATTTAGGATACGAGTGTACTTCGGTATTTAGTGTGGGCGGCCATATCAGAGGAATTTGGAATCTATTTCGTGATACTATATTATTATATTTATCAGGCGTATTTAGGATCCTAATATTGTCAGAAGGGCTTTCTCCTTTGGCCGTAGTTGGTACGAGAGAAAGTCGGGATGCGGTCCACGTTTGGCCTTAGTGGGTACGGTGTAGGCTCCCCTTTGTTATATTTCGATTTGATACTTTTACGGGATGCGGTCCTCGACCCTTGGTTGGTACGAGTGTAGGCTCCCATTTGTTTCCGATTTGTTAATTCACGGGTAGTTATTTCCTTTTACGATATGGCAAGCGAAGACATATTATATCCATTTGTTTATATTTTGTAAGGTGAATTACCAGTTCGGCGGACGGAGTACGTGCTTATAGCCGTTCACTCTCTAGGGCGTTATCGCCTCGGGAGCCGAATTGTCGTTTGTGCGGTGTTGTCATTTGCACAAACATAAAGTCCTAAGTTAGTAAGTTGGGCCCTGGTAGTGCCGCTTAGGCAAGGCCCGAGTTAGTAAGTTGGGCCCTGGTAGTGCCCGCTCGGGATGAGTGCAGTAAATTTACAAGCTGGGTATTTATTACGGGTGTTTGGCTCTCGTAGCTCATACTTTATATTATATTATTATATTATATTATTATTTCCCATGAGAATTTTCTATTTCGGGTTTTTCTTTACCATATCATATCATATCATGTAGGTCGATGTGCATAATAATATTATTATATTCACTTATCAATATTGTTTTCGTTGTTCGAACATCGTTTCGGTTTTTGGGTCCGGTCTAGGAAAGAAGATTAAATCTTAAGGTGGATCTAAATCCGTCTTGAGTAATTTTTAAAATTACTCACGTTTCCACGGTGGTTGTGGGATCCGGGTATTTCGGGTTCGGGATTTTTCTTGGAGCGAGTGCTAGGGACGGTCTGCGCGATGACGGGGATGCTTATTTGCATTGGCATGTGGTGGGTAGTCGGTTAGGATCCATCGGGTTTTGAGTCTTATTTTCTTCTTTTGGGTTTTTATTTGAGAGATTCTTGCGCCCATTCGATGGAGCTAGCCCCCGCCTATGTGGGCGTTGTATTCTCTTTGTTCATTACGGGATTTGTATGGTCATGTATTCTTATTATTATTATTTTGTTTATTCTGTGATTGCCTTATTTTATTCATTTAGCCTTTCGTACGCACGTCTCGTCGTGCGTACGTGGCGGATTAAGCACCCTAACCCGATTCATTTATCTTGGGGTGTGACATCCTTCGGTGGTATCAGAGCATGAATTTTATAATCTAATTTCATATAAATCATGCTAGGGTAACATCCAAAATTCCCGGGATAGTGAATAAAATAAACAAAATGATAATATATATACTTGACCTAGGTTGTGAGGGGTAGGTCTAGGAAAAAGGAGGATGCGTTGCGCGACTATACGGTCGTGACTTCGCTAACTCTGCGGATCCCACCATTGAAAGTGAGTAAGCATAATTTTAAATATGTCATAAGCAAAACCCTACGAGATACTTACATGTATTATTTCTTTCCTTTCCCAGATTTTTGTGTTCATTCTATCTACCATGGTGCACTCTTCTTCGGGTGGACGCGACCCTCAGAGACCTCGCACCCGTGCACAGGCTCGTTTAGGGCTACCTCCACGGACCCACGGCCCTCACGCCCGCGTGCGAGTGAGGGTCGGGTGGCCGCGATACCGCCGGTTCCACGCACCGTCCACGCGCCCGATGAGCGTGGTACCCCATCTCCGTATGTCTCCCCGATCACCTCTCCCGGTACCCATACGCGCGGAGCGGCTCGCGTGCCCGTCGCTGTGGATCGCCACGGCCTGCGGCCCCCGCCGCGCCTATTGTATTCACCCGGGATCGACCCGGCCGGCCCGGCTCATGCGAGCTTTCTTTTACGGGTGGCGCGATTTACCACTCGAGCGGCGGCGCGGGACAGACGACACAGGATCCGTTTGTTTCTGCACTACGGGAGTTTGAGCGCCATCATACACCTCGGTATGATGGCAGCGGCGGGTACGACGCCGCTGAGGAGTGGCTTGCAGCAGTACAGGTCACTTTTCGCCTCTCGCGTACTCCGAGGCCTACATGGCGAGCTAGCGACCACCCTATTGGATCGCGACGCTCGCTTTGGTGGACCTCCCGGGAGCCTCGGTTTGAGGGTGGAGTTCGAGCCATGTCGTGGGAGCGTTTCTCAGACATATTTAGGGCTCGCTTCATGGGAGAGCACCGATTATACGTGCTCCGTCTGAGTTCGAGACGCCGACACGGGGTTCTCGGACGGCTCGTCGGTATGGAGAGTTATTCATTCGACTCTCTCGTTACGCACCCGAGCTAGTCGCGGATCCGGCGCGACGCGAGCCGATTTATTCGAGGACTTCGGCCGG
The DNA here is from genome assembly GCA_037127355.1 of Schoenoplectus tabernaemontani. Classification (NCBI taxonomy): domain Eukaryota; kingdom Viridiplantae; phylum Streptophyta; class Magnoliopsida; order Poales; family Cyperaceae; genus Schoenoplectus; species Schoenoplectus tabernaemontani. The sequence continues at coordinate 14,184,893 of CM073752.1, forward strand.
CTCTAGCTAGCGTCCTCGACATCTACCTACAGTACTTCGGTGGAGTTTCGATGGATAAGGCGAGTACCGGGAGAGCCTTATTGGAGCGCGGGCGCGGCCGCAACATCCGACCCCGTTTCGAGGAGCCTCCACCTTGCTCCTCCACCACGACCCCCTGCACCGTACCCCCGCGGACCCCGTTGCACCACAGAGATATCGGCCGTACCCTCGGAGGTCCCGGCGGTACCCACCGAGACCCCGGCATGCTCGCCGAGACCTCGCCCGGACTATGCCATTCGTGCCGGACGGCGGGACATTGGGCACCCGCCCGCCCATTCGAGAGGTTCCCGACCAGGCCCGGGAGCCACATCGGGGCCTCCTCGACCGCGAGGAGGACGTGGAGCATCTACCCCGCCTCGAGGTGGAGGACGAGGACAGACGGCTCGCCCATTGCTCGGGTTCATCTTTGTTGTTGTTGCGACGGACCGCACGGAGGTGGATGTGGAGCGGCCGTGCTATGAGGATCCGTCGATCGAGCTCATTGCGGTATGGTGTACATCTCGACGACGACCCCTGCTTTTGTACTTATAGATACGGGGGCTAGTCATTCATTCGTTTCATCACTATTTATCGCGTCACGCGAGTGGCCTACCGAGATTAGGACGCGAGCCATGGAGGTACGACGCCACTCGGGAGGACCGTTATCGTCGGCCGGGTGCATCGCGGACGTTTGGTTAGGATTGCGGGTAGGGACCTAGTAGTAGACCTTACGAGTCCTCGACATGCGAGACTTCGACGTACTTCAGGACTCGATTGGTTGACGCGACATCGCGCCGTAGTCGGCGTGAGCGACGCGGTGTGAGGTTCGGTGACGAGACGTCGAGCCTTTTTATTTCGAGGGAAGAAGCCGGTACGAGAGTGCCGATTATATCCGCCCTTCGGTGCAAAGCATCTCATGTCGGCGGGATGCGAGTATTACACAGCGTCTGTTGCGATTTACGGACGCCGAGGAGGTGGATATATCGCCGTTCCGTTGCGAGAGAGTATCCCGACGTCTTTCCGGACGAGCTACCGGCTACCGCCGCGACGTGACGTAGAGTTACGCATCGAGCTTCGCCGCCGGGCACGACGCCGTCGCACGCGCCCGTCATCGGATGGCCCCCGCGAGCTACGGGAGTTGAAGATTCGGTTGGAGGAGTTATTGGAGAAGGGATTTATACGCCGAGTACCTCCCCTTGGGGTGCTCGGTCTGTTCGTCCGTCAAGAAGGACGGCACCCTACGTACGTGCATAGACTATAGGGAGCTCAACAAGGTCACAGTGCCCAACAGGTATCCGATACCTCGTATCGATGACCTGTTTGATCAGCTACAGGGTTCACGGGTATTTTCCAAGATCGATCTACGATCTGGATACCATCAGCTGACCATTAGGGCCGGTGACGTCCCGAAAGGCTTGCTTTCCGTACGCGATACGGACACTACGAGTTTTTAGTTATGTCATTTGGTTTGACGAACGCCCCCGCGTATTTCATGAGCCTTATGCATAGGGTGTTCTCAGACTATCTAGACCAGTTCGTAGTGGTCTTTATTGACGATATACTCGTCTATTCGCGTAGTCGGGACGAGCGCGCGCGCCATCGAGGCCCGACTGCGGCGGTTGAGAGAGCATAAGCTATATGCCAAGCTCTCGAAGTGCGAGTTTTGGCTCGAGCGGTCGGATTCCTTGGACACATTATATCTAGGGATGGACTTGCGGTGGACCATGAAGATTTCGGCGATCACGAGTGGAGACCCCTACGACTCGGGGCGAGGTGCGTAGTTTCTTAGGACTCGGCGGGTACTACGGCGATTCGTTGAGGATTCTCCGTACTCGCCGCACCATTGACCCGGTTTGTTGCGAGAAGGGAGTCAAGTTTGAGTTGACTCCCGAGCGACAGCGAGAGCTTCGAGGAGCTCGAGAGACGTCTCGTCTCTGCGCACCCATTCTAGCCATGCGGTGGCCGACACGGAGTATTCGGTCTATACCGATGCATCCGGCTTGGACTTGGGTGTGTCTTGATGCGGGAGGGGCACGTCATTGCCTACGCATCACGACGACTTAAGACCCGTGAGAGGAACTATCCGACTCACGATTTGGAGTTGGCGCGTGATCTTCGCATTGAAGATGCGGCGTCGTACCTCATGGAGCGAAGTGCAAGATCTTCACCGATCACAAGAGCCTCAAGTATGTTTTTACGCGAAGGAGCTCAACTTGAGGCGAGAGGCGGTGGGTGGAGTTGATGAAGGATTATGAGCTTGAGATCCTTTATCACCCCGGCAAGGCCAATGTAGTGGCGGACGCCTTGAGTCGCAAGAGCAGCGCGAACCTTGCGACTCTGATCACCGAGCAGCACCAGTTGATTGAGGACATGCGACGACTGGATCTCGTCATCACCGTTGCAGACGCGCCATCCACCTCGCCTCGATCGATGTCGCCACGGCGCACCCTTGGCCATCGGCCCACGTTACGAGATGAGATACGACTTGCGCGGCCCTCCGATCCTCTTTTGGCGAAGTACATCGCTAGTGTACCCCAGGGCACGCACCGCGTTTCCACATCGGCGACGATGGAGCGCTTCGTTTGACGATCGCACGTGCGTACCTAAGGACCCGGATCTCAAGAGTAAGATCTTGACGGAGGCCCACGACTCGGGTACGCCATCCATCCCGGCGAGACCAAGATGTATCGGACCCTTAAGAGACACTTACGGTGGAAGAAGATGCCCAGGGAGATAGCCCGATGACGTGGCTAGGTGTCTCGTATGTCGAAGGTCAAGGCCGACCGCAAGAGGCGGGCCCGGATCGATACGACCCCTACCGAAGTCTCGGCGCAAGTTCGACATCATTACGATGGACTTCGTGACCGGGTTGCCCAGGACGCGATTGGGGCACAACGCGGTTTGGGTTATAGTCGACACGCTTACCAAGGTCGCACACTTCATTCCCTTTCGATTAGGGACATCGGCGAGGACATGGGTAGATTGTACTTAGCATGGCGATGCACCGACATCACGGAGCACCGACGCGGATCATCTCCGATCGTGACCCACGCTTTACATCTCGATTTGGGGGAGATTTCGGGAGGCCCTCGGGACGACGCTCGGTTCAAAGCACCGCTTTCCACCCGAGACCGACGGACGGTCGAGCGTACGATCCGGACTCTCGAGGACATGCTACGCGCTGCGCGCACTCACGATGAGTGGAGATTGGGGCCGCCTCGGTTTATCGAGTTCGCGTATGAGCCTATCACGCTTCGATCGGCATGTCTCCTTTCGAGGCGCTTTACGGACGCCGATGCGTACTCCGTATGTTGGGGACCGCCGCCGCACGTACGAGCCTACGACATCCGAGATGATCAACGAGAGTCATGCCACCGTCAGGTTGATCCACGAGCGTTTACGCGCAGCACAGGACCGACAGAGACGTTACGCAGACCCCAAGAGACGCGACTTCCAGCTGACCGTGGGCGAGCACGCGTTATTGAGAGTCTCGCCCACCAAGGGCGTTATGAGGTTCGGAGTCAAGGGGAAGCTCGCACCACGATACATTGGACCATTCCTGATTCTTGAGCGGGTTGGACCTTCGGCATATCGACTTGCTCTGCCACCCTCGCTCGCTGGCGTGCACAACGTCTTCCACGTATCCCGGTTGAGACGTTACGTAGCCGATCCTTCTCACGTCTTGGAGGTCGAGCCTCTTCATGTGGAGCCGGACTTGTCCTACGAGAGAGCGACCGTTACGCATACTAGACACACGGGTGACCCGGCCGGAGGCGATCCATCCCTCGAGTGCTTGTGCGGTGGGAGTACCATTCACCCCGAGAGGCTACGTGGGAGCTAGAGAGCGAGATGCGAGGGAGCCACCCCGAGCTTTTCACGACATGAGTTCTCGTTTCGAGGACGAAACTTATTTTAAGGGGGGGAGAAATGTCAAACCGTGAAAATTTAATTAAGAAATAATTATAATTAAGATAATAAATAAAAACAAATTTAACACTAATCAGAAAATATCATAAACCCGCAATGTCAAAGAGATAAACATATATGTAACAATAATAATAATAATGCCATTTAATTTAAAATACACAAGAAAATGAAAGGAATGAAAATGGTTAAATATAAATAAACACGTACTTGAAGAAATTTAGTTAATTCTTCTGGTAGGTAGATACATGAATTATTATCAACTCAAATTAATAAAGAAAATTAAGCATGAAAATAAGTATGAGAATAATTGAAACGATTTAACGAAAATTGACTAGAGATACTCCTAAATGAAAAATAGCAGAATACGATATGTTTAAGTAAATTAAATAAGAATTTATTTGACTAAATTAAAAATCCAAACGAGACCATATGTATATAAGTCCAGCCTGATCAAAAGAAATTATTCCTTAACCGACTCTAATTAAATTTAAAACCCTTAAACCCTCCACTAACGCTAAATGCCACACGTTTGGCTATTCCAACTTGCCACGGAAAATCCCCCCCCCCTCTCTCTCTCTTCATTAACTCCCACACTTAATACCCATCAAATCCCTGTCTCTCTCTCTCTCGGGCTCTGTCCCGTCTCTCTCTCCTCTGTCCCTTGACAGCTGTTCTCTTTTCTTTCTCTCCGCTCGATTTAGTCTTTGTCACTTCCTCTCTCTCTCGTTTCACTCCGTTGACGCCGCCCCTCTTACTCTCCCTGCTCTCTCTCGCTTTTCGACGAGAGGCCTTACCGGCCCCCTGTCCCTCTCCTTCGGGTCAAAACCTAACCCGATCACCTCACTCTCGCCTCTCTCGTTGTCCGTCGGGACGGGCGGCGTGAAATCCATCCTGTGACCGTTGTGCGCGCCCTTATCTATAAAAGGGTTTTCTCTGGCCCCCTGCCCTCTCTTGCTTGGTTTTTCTTTCCTTTTGCTCATGCGTTGAGGCTTAGACAAATTATACCTACTTATAAGAACAGATTTCTGGCTTGGCTGTTGGTTGATGGGATTTACAAGAGAGGGGAGGCGTGGCCGGGAACCCTAGCTTGCCTTTGTTGCTCATTTTCTTCTCAGATCTGATACTGGTAAAATAAAAACCCTAGAATTTCTGATAATTCTTGCTGCTTGCTTGATTGCTTTCGTGACGGTGTTGGTTATTACCCCTCTGATTTGTTGGCTTGATGGTAGATGAATTGTTGTTGGAATTCGATTTTTATTTGCTGGTTGATTGGTTGGTTGGTTTCTGTTATTCTTCATTGGTGCTGGTATTTGTGAATGGCAGGACTGATTTGCTGCTAGTTCAGAATGTGTGGCTTGTCTTTCGGTCATTTGCTGTTGTGTGCTTGAATTCTTATGGGTTTGGGTTGTTTCCCCTTGTGCCTTTGACTTGCTTGTGTTGGCCCTACCCTTGTGTTGTTGCCACTGACACCTGTCACTTGTTTACTAACTTATTTGGTGCACCTCTGATGGTGTCTGGATCTGGACCCCTTGTTTTGATGGCTGGTAGTTGGCTCTGGTGAACCTTGGTACACTGGTACCAGTAGGTACCAGTGATGCGAGGCTCTCCCTCTTAAAATCTGATTCTTGCCTAGGTTATTTTGCTGGGTTTGCTTGTCCGGTTAGATAATTGGTTGCCTTGAATTGACCTTGACTTATCTGTTTCTGTTGCTGGGTTGTATCATGTCCCTAACTGTATTGTGTCTTGGTAAAGTTCTGTTACTACACTTACCTAGCCACGACCCTCTCTCTAATCTGATTTGGTTGTTGATTTGACTGTGCCTGTTGTTCTTGTGGCTTGACCCTGTTGCCCCTGTTACTGGCTAATCCAGTTGTTGATTTATTTCCTTGGGTTATGTTGATTGGTGTGGTTGTCTTATTGATTGTTGGTATCCTATTTGCGGCCTGGTGGATGTTTTTTTTGGTTGTCCCTCTTATGTCAATGCGGTACCTTTTATTGGTACCATCCGAACCTGGTACCATCCTCTCTCTCTATGTTGTCTTGCTTCTTTGGTTTATCGATTTCAGTGTTATCGTTGGCTTAAATTTGGTTTGCATGTGTTATTTCGGGTTTGCTTGATGTTATCTTGTGGTTTGGCTAAATTTGGGGTTGCTTGTGCCATTTTCTCGGCATGCCGGTATGGTTACCCCCCGACCTCCCTGTTGTGGCTCGACTTGTTGTTTTATGGATTGTTGCCTACCTCTTTGCCTCTGTCAGAATTTGGGCTGTGCTGATTGTGACTTAAGAATAATTTAATTGGGCTGGGTAATTAGGGAATGGACAATATATATATAAGTAACTCAGGTAGGGCCTAAGGGATAATGGGACTCAATTAGGGGCCGAAAAGATAATAAAATAAAATATAATTAAGAGTCGGTCCAACTTCTGGTAATCACGATTTCAGAATGTAAAGGGGTTCATTGGGCCGATAATCGGATTTAATAAATTATTTTAAATTAAATTAGGAATAATATTAGGATGATTAGGGCCCAATGCTTAAAAGTATCAAGATAGTAAAAGTGATGAAATCAAAATTGTGACTAAATAATTGGAAGCCGCCCCGAAAGGTCAGGCGGTATCCATGGATAATAACGTAAACTTTAATACCCGGGAAATGATTATATTCCCTGACTGCCCCCGATTCGGGATATCGGTGCATTGGCACCAATGATTTGGTAGTCAGCGTATGATCCCGAACATTAAAACACCAACACATATTAATATAATAACTTTTTCTTTTGTTTTATTCATTTTTCTTTATTTTATTTATTTCTTTTTAATCCTTTTTATTTTACTTTTGATTTTAAAATTTATTTTTCTAACTTATAAAATTTATTAATCAATTTCTCTATTTTTAACAAATTAATTATTATAATTATAATTAAGTCAATTAAGGAATAACATTAAGTTAACTTATTTAATTTAAGTAAATTAGATTAGTTACGTTACTCAAAATGAATATAATCTCTAGATTATAAAAATAATACTAGAACAACTAAAATAAAATATAATTAAATAATAGATTATAAATAATTAAGAGTTATAAAATAATAACTTAAATTATAATAACAATTTAGATTTTTAAATTATATATATTAATCAATTTCTCTATTTTAAATTAATTGGTTTAGAAATTAAATACATGAACTCGAATTTAAAAATAAAGAATGGACGTATGAAAGCAATCACGAACGATAGACACCATTTAACGGATCCCTAAATTGGGCGACTAAAATTTCCGACACCGCGTAAATGCAGCAGAAATGTTGCCGAAATTTTCAAGAAAAGACGACAAACCCGAACAAACGCTTAATTAAATTATCAACCAAATTTAATTATTAATTGTGAAGTAAATCAAGTTAAAACTAATAAACATCTAATTTTAATTACAATAGGTGATACAGTCGACTCGGATCCCCTCGCGGAGTACGAGGTCATTCCCGACCCGACGTACGCGGACACCGACCCCGAGGCCGGTGTTCTACCTCCGGAGTAGAGCGACTCCGCGATCCTCACCAGCACTCCCAGGTACGGTTTCCTGGGATTTAATTTTCTTTCTTCAGAAATAGGAACCCAAACCGAAAATAAAACCGTTTTTAAAATATATCTGAATTGCGGTATTTTTGGCCAAAAATTTGTAGAGTCTAAATCTGACCTGTCATTTGCATCCGGTAAATTGACCAGCATATTTGAGACATACCCGCATTTACATGTCATATCATGTCATACTGCACGTAGACAGGATAGGAGTAGGATCCGGGAAATAGTCCCGAGATAGGATTAGATAGAATGAAATAATTCAAGTTGTAGAATATAATTATTAGGAAAATATTATTACTATCACTGATTATTAATTAAGTCAGGTAGTTAATCATGCATTAAATGCATGGGAGTGCTGAGAGGCGGACGGGTAATTCTCAAATCGGAGTTGCCTTGCATAACGGCACGTTGTGGTTACGTACGGTGACCCATAGGCCGTGGGACCCACCGGTCTCGTATATGCACCTGCGCATCCTCGCTCGGGTTATCCACCGATCCCGTCATTTGGCGGGTTCGGCTGTGTCAGAGTGTTTTCTTTTGATCTTTATTATATTCTTATTATTATTCTTTATATGATTAAATTTTTAATCCAAATTTGAGCGATTTAGGATACCGTGTACTTCAGTATTTAGTGTGGGCGGCCATATCCGAGACTGGAATCTATTTCGTGATACTATATTATTATATTTATCCGCGTATTTAGGATCCTAATATTGTCCGAAGGGCTTTCTCCTTTGGCCCGTAGTTGGTACTGAGAGAAAGTCGGGATGCGGTCCACCGGCCTTAGTGGGTACGGTGTAGGCTCCTCTTTGTTATATTTCGATTTGATACTTTTACGGGATGCGGTCCTCGACCCTTGGTTGGTACAAAGTGTAGGCTCCCATTTGTTTCCGATTTGTTAATTCACGGGTAGTTATTTCCTTTTACGATATGGCAACTGAAGACATATTATATCCATTTGTTTATATTTTGTAAGGTGAATTACCAGATTCAGCAGACCAGAGTACGTGCTTATAGCCGTTCACTCTCCTAGGGCGTTATCGCCTCGGGAGCCCGAATTGTCGTTTGTGCGGTGTTGTCGCTGCACAAACATAAAGTCCTAAGTTAGTAAGTTGGGCCCTGGTAGTGCCCGCTTAGGCAAGGCCCGAGTTAGTAAGTTGGGCCCTGGTAGTGCCCGCTCGGGATGAGTCTGGTAAATTTACAAACTGGGTATTTATTACGGGTGTTTGGCTCTCGTAGCTCATACTTTATATTATATTATTATTTCCACAGAATTTTCTATTTCGGGTTTTTCTTTACCATATCATATCATATCATGTAGGTCAATGTGCATAATAATATTATTATATTCACTTATCAATATTGTTTTCGTTGTTCAAACATCAGTTTCGGTTTTTGGGTCCAGTCTAGGAAAGAAGATTAAATCTTAAGGCTGGATCTAAATCCGTACTGAGTAATTTTTAAAATTACTCACGTTTCCACGGTGGTTGTGGGATCCAGGTATTTCAGGTTCGGGATTTTCTTGGAGCGAGTGCTAGGGACAGACCCCTGCGCGATGACGTGGATGCTTCGCCGCATTGGCATGTGAGCTGGGTAGTCAGTTAGGATCCATCGGGTTTTTGAGTCTTATTTTCTTCTTTTGGGTTTTTATTTGAGAGATTGCTTTGCCCATTCCGATGGAGCTAGCCCCGTCTATGTGGGCGTTGTATTCTCTTTGTTCATTCCGGATCGTATGGTCATGTATTCTTATTATTATTATTTTGTTTATTTCGTGATTGCCTTATTTTATTCATTTAGCCTTTCGTACGCACGTCTCGTCGTGCGTACGTGGCGGGATTAAGCACCCCTAACCCGATTCATTTATCTTGGGGTGTGACATTTTCTCCTCAGCAGAAAAAATAGCAAAAAAATTCTAAAAAATATAAAATTTGGTTTACTAATAGATTTTTATATGAAGATTGGATTAAACGGTTCGGATCGATTATTTCTAATTTGAAATTAAAAATAAAGCGCAAAGCACACAGTGCCTCTGTGCTTTGCAAAGCACCATAGCCGGACTATATATATATAACATAGATAAATCAACTGATTAAATCATTGGTATTAACTTATGATTGGTCAAACAAATTTTAAATGAGATCAAAAGGAATATGAGATTAATTAACAAGTAACAAAATCTAAGAATCGAATTAAGATTTATGAAAATATACGGAAATTAATATCAAATTAAAATAGCTAAGACAAATCTTCTTGATCAATTCAAACTATGACGAATGAAGTTTGCAACGGGAAATCAAATAAACATAAATGGATATGCAGGTTCAACCCGTTATGATGAGAAGACCCGCAACCGACACCCGACACATAAATTGCCATATTCGATCCTATTCTCCCACTTTCCTCACTCATTAAAACTCATCCTTTCCTACTCTCTCTCTCTCTCTCTCGTGTATATCCCCTCACCCACTCTGCTAGATCTCTCTTTGTCCCTCCCTTTTCCCTCTCTCTTTTTTTTTTCTTTCTCAAGTCACTCTCTCTCACAAGGTGCCTCTCGCCAAGTCATACTCTCTCTCTCTCTTTGTGAGACTCTCCGCCCCTCATGCTTGTCTCGTTGAAGCGACGTTCGATGTCGACTGTGGCCCTTACCCTGGGCAGAACCCTTCCATGTCCCTTTCGTGACTTTTCCGACCTAACCCGAGAGAAAAAGAGTTTCCCCTCCTATAAGATTGTCCCTTGGCCTTCATTTCCTTGTCTTTGCTCTATTTACATCTCATGTGCTGAGAACTTGAATCCTCAAACTGATGAGAACAGATTTGTGCTTAATTACTCTATTCTTTGGGAAAGGTCGTAGGCCGGAGGTGTTTCGAGGCGGTGGAGCTCGATCTGGCAAGTTTGGTATCCTTTTTTTTGTGTGTTTGTTGTTCTCATGTTGCCTTCCTATACTGGTAAATGCTCTTATCTCGATCATGTGTACTTGTTGCTTGTTGAGATTTATTGTTGGTTTGATGTTGGTTTCTTGGTTGATTTGAGCGATTATTACTTGTTGGCTCAATTTTGCCTGATTTCATTTGCGCTCGTTGTTTGCTCTAGTGACCGGCCTGGTAAAGTAAACCCTAGCACCTATACTTCCTCTTTCTCGTTGGCCTTTTTCTGAGTCTGGTTTTTGTTGGATGATTTGAGGGTCCTGCTATTTTTTTTTTTTTTGTATTGGTTGATATTATTCTCTTTGCTGGATGATACTTTTAAATTCTTACTCGAGTATTATGTGCTAGTATTTGCCCCTTTGGGTTCGTAGATTCTTTGGTTTTATTTTGATCTTTGGTACCAGTGTTGTTGTTGTTGGTACAAATTTACCGACTTTGTGTCCTGGATTATCCCTTTAGTGCTTTGTTGGTATCCACTGTTGATTTGCGATATGGGCTGAACATTTTGACAATAATCTTTAGGATTTTACCCTTGTTGTTTGGACCTGACCCTTGTTGATACCCTGTTGTTATTGATTGGCCTTACTAGCACCATGTGGCCTGTTATGGTACATAGCCTGTTATGAACTGATAACCACACTTGATCTGGCTCTAAAATTTTAATTTATCTACTATTGGGTGATGATTTGATATTGAACGTTATAGTAGTTGTGATGCTTTGCTGGTTTGAGTTGTTGCTTTGCTGGTTTGAGTTGTTGCATTTTTGGTTATTTGCGTCTATGCCGTGTCTGATCTCTGATTCTGTAAATCTTTATGGCATCCAGGGTGCTTACTGTATTGACTTGATTGTTGGGCTAAAAGTTATTTTGGCCAAGTGAATTAGAAATAAAATTGACTTGTGAAATATAGGATTAGGCTAAGATATGGATGCAGTTAAACTAATTGAAGAAAGTTGGGCTATTAGGGCCTTAGAAATTTAAACTTAGGGGTAGAAACAAATTGAGCTTATTCAAGTAACAAGATGTAATTGGATAGACCATTGGGCTGACAATGGAAAACTAATTAACTTAAATTCTAATTAGGATTAATATTAATAGGATAAGGCCCAATGATTAAAAGTTTTAAGATAATTAAGTGATTAATTAAAATATGATTAATTAATTGGAGACCGCCCCGAAAGGTTAGGCGATATCTATGGATTAATACGTAAACTTAAAGAGCGGGAAATTATTATATTCCCTGACTTCCCTCATTACGGATTGCCAGTGCACATGCACAATTGGCACGGTAGTCAGCGTATGATCTCATTCATTAAAATACCAACACATTAAACGAAACTAAAACATTAAATTAAATTAATTGATTTTTTTCTTTTCCTTTCTTTTTGATTTTTAATTTAAAACCTAATTTCAAACTTATAAAAATATAACACTAATATTTAAAGATAAAATAAATTATATTAATTAAAAATATGTCAAAATAATAATTAAGACATAATTAATATAAAATATATATATATTAATTAATTTCTCTATTTAAAATAATCGAAAGAAATTAAAATATATATATTTGATATAATATAATATATATTAATCAATTTCTCTATTTTTAAATAAAATATCATATTATAAATTAAATATATATAATTCAATATATATTAATTAATTTTTCTATTTTTAAAATTTATCAATAAGAATACAAATTATACATATTACATATGACCTAATATGTAATAGTCAACTTGTAAATTTTATTTCTTTATCCAAATGGAATTATAATTGTAATATTAGAAAATTAAATGAATTAATAAAATCTTTTCATGTATGTTTGTGTCTATTTATATTTCTGACTTGTCAGTCAACTCTCAAAACTTATGACATCAAAATCTCGCGATTCAAAACTCAATGAAGAACGCTATGAGAATAATAAACAATTAAAAGCACAATATCTTAACTAATCTCTAATCAAATAAAATGGGGGTAAGCGATAACCACTTAACATAATCAATCGATCAAATTAACGAATCCCGAATAACTTAATAAAGGACGGATAAAGGTGATTAACATTTACCAAACATCAAAAAGTTACAAAAGACACATTAATTAAAGATTCTGACACTCTATAAATACATCAGTGATGCTGCCAAAATTTTAAGAAGACGATAAAATCCGAATGGATATTAATTAAAATACCGCTTTAATTGTTAATTTTGAACTAAATTCACGTAAAAACTAACACAACACTTAATTTAACTAATAATATGTGATATAGTTGACTTGGATCCACTCACGAAGTTCGAGGTCGATCCCGACCCCGTGTACGCAGATAATCGTCTCGAGGCGGACGTACCGCCTTCGGAGTAGAGCGGCTCCGCGATCCTCACCAACATTCTCAGGTATGGTTTCCTGGGATTTATTTTTCTTTCTTTAGAATTAGGAACCCAAACCGAAAATAAAAACTTCTTTTTAAAATAAATCTAAACTGTAGTATTTTTGACCAAATCTGTTTAGAGACCCGAATTGAATTGTCATTGCATCCGGTAAATTGATCAGCATTTTTTGAGACCTACCCGCATTCGCATGTTATATCATGTCATATTTAATGTAGACATGATAGGAGTAGGGCTTGGGAAATAGTCCCGAGATAGGATGAGATATAATTAAATAATCAAGTTGTAGATTATAATTATTAGGAAAATATTATTACTATCACTAATTATTAATTAAGTTAGGTAGTTAATCTTGCATTAAATGTATGGGAGTGCTGAGAGGCGGGCCGGGTAATTCTTAGTCTGAGGTTGCATTGCATAACCAGATCGTTGTGATTATGTACGGTGACCCATAGGCCCGTGGGACCCACCGGTCTGTATATATATTGCGCATTTTTACCTGTCGGATTATCCATTGACCCCGTTATTTGACGGGCCTATCAAATTTTATATTATTTAAAGATGAAAATGACTTATAACATTATGTATCACGACATCATATGATAGTTTTTATGACTTTAAATATTAGATATTAAGATGTCAAATATTATTCGTAAAACGATTTAGAGAGTTTCAGAAGAGTCGGTATTATTTAGTGAGTAGTTTGACTTCATCAGGTGGTTATTTTTGCTTTTGTGTAAAAATAAACATTAGATCCATATTATTGTCGACTTATCCAAGATAAAAATTTAATTGTACAACTTTCTTTGATATTCAAATAAGAGAGTAAATAATTATTATTGACTTATATTTTAAGACATCATAGTTTAGGGATATAGATTTGTTCATATCCTGATTACCGCCCAAATATGAATTTTAAGTTTAAAATTATGAGTTGTAATATTGGATATTAAGGCATTATTTTTTTGTTTGTTAAGACTTGAAACATTTAATTTTAGCACATTAAAATTTAGATATATAGACTTGTACATATCTTGATGGATGATCAAATATAAATTTTAAGTTTAAATATGACTTATAATATTAAATATTAAGACGTCATATTTCTCATATTAAGACTTGAGATATTCAGTTTTAAGATAGTGAGGTTCAAGTATAAGTACTTGCAAATATCCTGATTGTCGTCTAAATATAAATTTTAACTTTAAAATATAATTTATAATATTAGATATTAAGACGTTATATTTCTCTTGTTAAGACTTGAGACATTCAGTTTTAAGGTATTGAGCTTCATATATAAATACTTACTCATATCTCGATTGTCGTCTAAATATAAATTTTAAATTCAAAATATGACTTGATATATTAAATATTAAGACTTCATTTCTTCAGTATTAAGTCTCAGGATCTTCGATTTTAAGACTTCGATTGTCGTCCGCAGACGGACGGTCCGTTGATGTTTGAAAATGTGATCACCAAATTTTTCAATTGGGGTATAGATCATAGTATATATATGTGATACAGTTAGTTGGTCTCTAACTCCAATACCGTTCACACTCAACAACTTCAAACTAAAATTAGAACAAAGAACGAACCTGATCTTCTTTACGAGAATGGTGCGGAGCTTGCGAACGAGTTTCTGAGATCTGACCTTAAGCAAGAGTTTCTTCTTCGCAATCACCCTCTTCTCTGAGTTTTTCAGGTGATGATCGACCCGGCTCTTGATCAAACGCTTCATCATTCACAGCGCCTGCTCCAAGTTCTCGTCCAACACTTGCACTCTTATCCCCCTCATCAGCCGGGTTCATCACCGTTGGTGAGTGCTCCTCTCCCTACTCGTTTTTCCTTGGTGCTGCCAAGAGAAAGGTTTTTGTTCTCTGTTGTTGTGTAAGCCTGTTTGAAATTGTAAAAGAGAGCGCTACACCAGATGTGAGGATTTTTATTGGGCTATAAGAAAATTATTTAAGTGGGCTATATATGGGCCTATTTAGGCCCAGTTTAAAAGTTTGTAAAAAGTAGAATGGGATAGACATGTGTGACCCACCTTTTTTGTATTGATTGCTCAAACTTTTGCTTTTTGGTCCTAAACAGAAACCGTGTTATTTTGGGGTGTTAAGTAGCAACTTTTGGTTGGTTGGAGAAGTGAAATTAAGTGATGGTTGATGGTGCCTTCACTTAACAAAGTCACGTGGTAAAAATATAAAGCCGCTAAAACTAAAATGTAAAAGAAATCTAAATGCGCCTAATTTTTGTCTGACCCAATTCCATAGCAACTTCATATCCGGAAAAGCTACAATTATTCTTTATTTGGAATAAATTATGCGACATGCCTACTATCATTCTTTAACAAAACTCAACTGCTGCAATTTTTTATCTTCAAAATTACATCACACTTTGCATAAAATCAAATAGACTCTAACTGAGAACCCAACAACAGTGGCGTCCGTATCTGCTATTAGAAAATAGAATTATGTTATTCTATGGATATATCGGATCGGGTCTCAAACTGATGCGTTTATCTCAAAACGTGTTTGCTGTAGACACACGATATTTGCGACCGTACATTTAAATTCAACGGTCTCAATTGAAATAACAGTGTTATGTTTTTCTATTTGAAACAGCAGGTGATTTCATTCCACAAACAGCAAAATGAATTATCATACAATAAAGATAATGCAACCACAAATTTGATCCTGGCCAGACTGAATCTGATCCAAATTATCTGCCCTTAATTAGTAACCAAATTCCGTTTTGGTACTTTGGTGTTAGGAGGAGAAGTCAACTCCCAAATACCCCCAAAAAAAAATGATAGAAGATATCAGACTGTAGACGAATGAGTCTAATTCCACTCGTGCATCTCATAATAATCTCCATTCTGATATCATCCCATCCTTTTCACTGAGGTGTGCTTTGCGTCGAGTTAAATTGATATCCCAACACGCAAAACTTTATTAAATCTGTGCATTATTACTTTAATTTTGTAAACCCATATGCAACAAGCACACCCCCACCACAGCCTGATGACAAGTTGCCAACTTTTCTATAGTGGTATTCCCTTCACCACTGTTATACTCATTTCCTTTTTGAGCATGATATCAAACTGGTTTACTGACTTTATACTGTCAATATACATTTCTGATGTGCAAGTTTTCCAAGCTGTTTTAGATGGGTCGGCCTCTTGATTACTACTTATTAGACTAGTTAAAGTAATTCTTGGAGTAATCTTCATTCGTTTGTAGCGCTTTATTTTGTGTATAGTCATCATTCTCCTTTCTGTCATAATTGGAGCAATTTAGAAGTTATCTTTCTTATTAGAAAGAGCACATCAGAAATCACCCCCAGATTAATGTAAATTGTAAATGAGGTCATAATTTTCTCAATTAATTAGAGTCGCAAACTTTGTCGTGTTTAACTGATTGGATAGAGAATCGGGAAGCCACGTGTGGATATGTAGGTTTCTTGTTGGTCAACAAATTTTGTTGTAAATAATTTGAATGTCTATACTTAATTTTCCATATGCTCAAAGCTAAGGAAAAATCTCACTTAATTATTTACATTCAGAACCTTCTGATATATCTTGTTCCAACAGCTAGAGGTTTCTCCTTATGTCCCCCAAATTTATTTTTGGATAATGACAATTTAGTTCCTTTCTATAATTGAAATGGCAAATGAACCTCTCGCTTAAAGAAGAATGCCAGCCTTTCTTCAGAGTACATAAATTCCATGAAACGAACCTTATCATCTTGATCTTCCAAAGCGCAATTTTGATTTTTCTGTTTCTTTTATGAGGATTTCCTCTGCACCAAAAAAAAGCTTTGATTTTTTTTAAATGTTTTTTTTTGTTGAAAAAAAATCCGCACATATAGACCGACAAGAAAAAAAAGGATAATTTTTAAGAAAAAAATTGTGAGGAAACAAAATACTGTTTTACAAAAAAGAACATAGGCGAAAACTACAAATTGGTATTGAATTTGTTTGTTGGGAGAACAAACCCTGTTAGACCCTGCTTGACTTCGCCAACCCAAAAGTCTCCTCTGTCCTCTCAGTTATCATCCAAACGGCCTCCTCCTCCTCGCTAAAACCACTATATGAACGTTTTCTTCATCCTAACCAAACTGAAAGAGAAAGAAAGAGACGGATAAAAAATTGAAAGCGCACACAACTCCCTCCATAAGACCACAACACAAGGATTGAGAAGCGACCAAAAGAAAGAAAGAGACGCGTTGAAATGGGGAACTGTCAGGCGGCAGAGGCCGACATGCTAGTGATCCAGCACCCTGGTGGCAGGATGGAGAGGTTCTATTTGGCAATGACAGTTAGTCAGGTGATGGCGGCAAATCCGGGCCACTATGTCGCCGTCATAGTAACTGCTCCATTGTCATCTTCCTCTGGCTCAACTAAACAGTCGACTGGTAAAAAGAAAGGCACTGGTGGTACCCCCTCGGTGCAGTTGCTCAAGCTGCTCAGCCCTGATGACACCTTACGCATTGGCCATTTCTACCACCTCATCACCTTTGAAGGTATGTCACAGAGCATTGTTTGTTCTCAACTTTAATTTGTCTGCTGCAAAACCATACATAATTTTGCCAGCTGCAACAAAAGTAATTAACATGTGGGAGGTACGTCGACAATGAAGTAATCAATTAGATATGATTAGTAGATTAAATCATTTAAATTTGGATATATGGTTTTAAGATCTGGAAGCTGGTGTCTTCTTGGCGTTTTTAAGTTCTAGCCATGAGCGCTTGTTCCAAATGTTCCTTCAAGATTTCAATTAGAAATCAAGTGTTCTGAGTTCATGAACTTACACAGACGTACTTAAAGTGTTCGGATCGAAGAAATGCATAAAACTAAGCAAATTGCTCAAGAAGCAAGAGAGAAGGAAGAAGAGTAAGCACAAGGATGACAACAGAGGCGGCATCGACGCGGAGAAGAATAGCTCATCAGAAACGGTACATTAAACAATTCAATTATTCTGATAAGTTATACTGTCAACATTTTGTGAATATCTAGCTGCTTTTTGGGACATGGTTGTTTGCTAGTTGTTACATTAATTTCGCTCTACTCTATCCCTTCCTGCAAACCATTGCTTCCTTCCAGCTGTTGCCAATCCAAAACAAAAAGCAAAAGGCAGCACAGCAGTAGCTTCCAAAATCAAAGACAAGCAATTTTTGTTTGTGTCCCATGCTTCCATGTTAGAAAATTAATTATCATGGAACAAACAAACATTTATTACTTGGTTTATAATTCTGTTCTGTTTAAGGTTATACTGAGAGCCGACAGAAAGGAAACCCCGTGTTTTTTACTTTATCTTTCTTGTATTAAAAAGGTGAAAAAACCCCGTGTTTTAAGATAGATGGTATCTTTACTTCTTTTTTAGTAATTGGATTTGGATTTTTTCTATAAATTAGAAGAATTTGGATTTCAAGTTTCAACTTACCTTTTCCACACGGAAAATAATTTATAAAATAATGTGTTTTTAGGATAGTTTGTCATGAGAACCGGCTTTGTTCAGGGGCTAAGGACTAAGGTAATGTTTTGCTGTGCTGAAGGTAGCAGGTTCATTAAAGTTGAGTGATTTAATCCAAATTTTTATCTAAAAGCGGAAGTTTGTTTGCGAAAACTAAATGAGAAAACTTCCCCTCTACTTGATAACTCCATATGAAACTCATGACACATCGGTCACCACGCTTTGGTAGGTTAGAGCGCATAAGATTGTCTGAGTTTTGTTGTTTTATGGATGTCAATTGATTGAGATTTATGAGCTAGAAGTTCATGTATAAAACTAAATTCATATGAAAGTCTAGTACATTATATCTTTTCTCAGTTCAAATAAGTAATAAAACAAGAGCAAAAGCTAGTACAAACTTAAACTCACAATTTTTTAATAAGCATAACTCAAAATATATTTTAAGTAATTTGAAAATTTTAATCTCTATATTGCTCGTTAGATCCTTCATATCAGAATACTGTAGGATACCATAATTTTGTATTTTTAGACCTTTTTAACATTTTTTGTCAGTTTTTTTAAAGATCACTCTAAAATAATAATAAAATAATAAATGTTTGTGCTTGAAAATATATTATTTAAAAAATTCAAAGTAAATACTCAAATATTTTAATAATAGAAAATTTTAGTATATATCTTATAATATTTTAATATGAAGGATTTATTGAGCAATATACATTGAACTTCAGAGATGATAAAATACAAATATTTTTGTGTTAAGCTCGTATAAAGACTTAGTGAACTCAAACTATATTTAGTGAAGGATGCCAAATACATTTAGTGAAGTTTTAAGTTATAACAAAATCAACTATATTTTAATTTTAAGCTCTTAGTAAGGCCGAGTCACTAGGATACGGACAGGTGACAGCTCAGTAGACAGAATCTGATCCGTTTCGAGAAACCCGTCCGACTTATCCGGATTCGAACCTGATCCGATTCGATTTTTAAAAAAAGTCAAACTGATCCGACTCGATCCAACCCGAGATCAAATCACCTTCAATCAAATCGAAATATAAAAATACAATATATAAATTGACCCGACACTGACCCGACCTGATTTCTTCCAGATAGTTTAACTGACCCGACCCGATTTCTTCCAGGCGGTCAAACTGACCCGACCCGACAGCCCGATTGCCACCTCTACTGCTTAGTCGTCTCCTGTTATCGGAGTCTATGTCTCAAGACATTTTCGTTCCAATCTTTCTTTTTTTTGCCCCGCCACGTCTTTGATAATAACCCATTAACCCCACACACATTTGAATGCAAATACAAAGAGAACATTTATAACCCGACGCTTCCAACTACCTCGAATTGACGCATAAAAATAGAGTACGAGAAATAAAATATTAGTTCTGTCCGGCAAGTTGCTGTAGGTACTGTTGTTATTCAAAGTGCAGAGAACTTGTTTTATACATTAAATATTTATAAAAAAAATGTGGAAGATCCACGAATTAAAATCTTAGATCAAAACACTATGTATAGATGATAAAAACCACCTAAATAATTTTTTTTCTTATTTAGACGAACAATAAAAAATAGAGTAGAAAAACTGATTCATTCAAATCGATATCAAAATCATAATAAATTTTTAATAATCACTTTATTATATAGTTCATTCTATATTGTACATCTACTATTATTTAACTTAGATATCATTAACATAAATAACAATTAATCTTATATGAATAACTATAATGTTGTAGAGAATTAATTAGTTTATGATTTAGTGTCAAAAATAATGATCTCCGCGTAGGAAGTTGCAACTTTGAAACTCAAATGGAGGTCCTTAATAAACATTTAAAAATTAGATAATTTAGACACTCATATTTACTAAAATCTATAATATATATTAATTGTACAAAATAGATTGTATAGTAAATTTATTAATATAAATAATAAATTTAATTAACATGAATAATAAAGTGTATATTAATTTCAGGGTGATTTTGATACTAATGCATAAGTTCCCTAATTTACAATATATTGCGTCATATGAATTGTATGTGAAGAGAAATTTTGATGGATGTAAAGTAATTTGTATTGATAGCTTTTGTGAGCTTGGAACTATTATATTTATTCAATGTAATCGGAAGATATATAAGTGATATCAACACTAATATAACGGTATTGTGCTAATTGAGTTAAAGGTTGAGGTAACTTAATTAGTAGCTTTCCTTATTCTATCTATAACCTATGATGAGTGTTATTTGAGTCCTAAAAATATAAAAAATTATTATTTGATAAATTTAATTCTCTACGGCATGCAACTGAGGAATGTGCATGTATTTTATTTTTGTTCAAGAATTTTAAAATTCTCATTTTGATCGCCACTATTTTCCATTCGGACAATAATTTCTCATGAACTATCTAATGCCAAAAATTGACAGCATCTTGAATCGAAAGTCCTTGCTCCACTTTAATGTTGAGTTGACCTTCCATCGAACATGTGATTAAAAAATGACTTAATCTCTTTTGATAAAAAAAATATTACATGGGACAATTTTTTTTATTTTAGTTTAAGACAAGAAGTGCGGATGGTTGATAGTTGATACTCTAACGGCCGTTTAATGTATTTATATGATATCACATGTGCAATAATAGTTTCTTTTTAATAGATAATTAAGAGCATTAATTAAGCTAGCAACTAATTTTAGCGTTTGTGTTTTGCAATTGTTATGTGCTAAGAAACGTTGACAAAATTAATTAAGAACCTATTCTAAAATCCTAATATAATTGGATTCACTCTTCCTTTATGTAGGTGGAAGAATCGGAGAAAAACGAAGAAGCATCAATGGGATTGGAAATTGGCAATGGAATAGGTGTTAGAAAGTGGGGCCAGTGGAAACCTACTCTGCAAAGCATAGCTGAAGTGGGAGTGGGACAATAAATGTGATAATTTATATAGCTACCACAGGGGAGATAATATAACAGTATTTCTCCAGCCATAAATTTAGGTAATACTGATTATTAAAAAAGAAGTGTGCTTCGCATTAACTGTTTGTTATGTGGACCTGAAAATGTGCTCATTAGTTTTTAGATTTGGCCCTGTTGTCCTTTTCTTTTCTTTTTTTTTTTTTTTTTTTTTAGTGAAGACAAGGTTGAAAAACCTTACAAAAATATCCGCTACAAAAATCTCCATTTAGGATTGGAGCATCTTTTTTTTATTATTGCTTCATTTTCCTTTTAGTCTGTATTTATAACGAGGTCGTTTGCTATATCTTTTTGTTTGTTTAGTGCATTTTAATTAAAAGTCATGTTTCACTCTTTCACCGTTCAGATTTAATAAACACTAATAAATTAAAGATTAACAACCGGTAGAAAAGAACCCTGAATTTAGTAGGGGATTCTTACTTCGAATTCTGACTATGAAGAAGTTCAATTTTTTGTTGATGTAAATTTTTTTTTTTTTTTTTTTTTTTAAAAAAATCAAGGCAAATATTTGATGAAATTTGTCTAAAGAGAGAATAGAATTATGAAAAACTAATAATTAGCATGAAAAGTGTTGAAATGGAGGCGAAAAGAAAAATAAGGGGTGGATGGAGAGTTTGTTTTAGAAAGGGGGAAAAAAGAGAGTAGTGAATTGAGGTACTTTTTAAATTCCAATGGGCAATGGGTACCAACAGATGAAGATCATGTCCTCAAATTTCTTTAAAATTGAACACTAGATTGTGACTATACTTTATAGAAAGTTACAAACAATCAGGGGAAGAACTAAGATAGGTGCCAGCCGATGTCCGGGCATCCGTTCGGTTCACTGAAAAATAAAATTCATACGGTAATAAATAATATTTTTTTACCCGAACGTTTTATTTATTTGAACCGAGCACCCTCTATCGACCGTTTCTGGTTCCACCCCCGCAAACAACTATAAAGTAATCAAGACAAAAATAAAAGAAAGTATCATGTATAATCAGTTTGAACTGGTAATCCACTGGCACACTAACCTGGGAACCAATCTTTATATTCCATAAGTATCTCCTTCGCTGTGCTGACGACGTCCTGTGTATTACATGTGAAAATCCTTCGACAGAACTTTCTCTATGTTACAAAAACTGTTGTAGCCTCCATATTTTTCCAAGATGCCTCATGTGTCCCCCCAACAGGTTATGCGAAGCCAGAACTCAAAAAGCTCCATCGTAGATAGCATGGGCCGAATGGGGTATCCTTCGACGATTAACCCACTTAATATGGGGCTCTAAATGGGCCTTCAGCCCGCTGGTAAAGATTCAAAAGATTCCGACCTAAAAGCTAGCGACGGTTCGGTTCGGAATAAATCCAGCGAAGGCATATTCTATGCTGCAGTACAGTAGGGTACCCTTTAGATTTGCATCAAGATCCGTGCATTAAAAATCTCAAAAAGATCCCCTATTATCTAATGGTGGTCGGGGCGTAACGCTGTGCTCGCAAAAAAAGCTGAGAAAAGATGGAAGAGAATGGCAATCAAAGAAAATAGATGGAAGGTTAAAAATTTGACCCCCAAAATCGGAGTGAAAGAATTATAACAGACTTAGTACAAAGAGTCTATTCATTCACCTCCTCTCATCCACCTTCACCTGCTACAGTACAATCTCTAAAGTAAGATGAATCATTTTTTTCTCCTCTTTCTCTCTGTCTCACCCTGTGTCACCTTCTTTCTCCAACTCTGGAGCAGAGCCTATTGTGCTGCGCGGTAGAGGCTTCCAAGTTCTCAAAAGGAACCTGTTAGCTAATTCGGTTTTATTCTTTGGTTCGGTTTTAATTTTTCTAAATCGGATAAACCGAATAAATCGAATAGTTTAAAATTTATCAAATAATTTTATTTTACTTGTTATAAATAAAAATTATGTCAAAGATAATCTAAATATATTTATTTTCTATAAGATTTATTTAGTTATTTTTTTTATTTTTTAAACTATTTATTTTTTCTGTCAATTTTCATAACTTTTGATATTTTTATTCCTCTTTAGATAATATAATTTTGATTTAACCGAATAAATCAAAAAAATTTAAAAATTTAGTTGAATTTATAATTTAATAAACCAAAAAAAATTAAATATATATAACTATTTCAGTTTGAACCAAACCCAACCAACCGTTTACACACCTCTAAATTCCAAATCTAGCGCGCCACTTTAGCATTGTTAGGCTCGAAAATATAACAATGTTGGCGTTGGTAATAAGCAGGGATGAGTTCAATTTTCAAGGACCACGGTGCAAAAAATAAATGATAAAAGGTATTCAATCCGAGCGAGGATTTCTAAAACGGTAAAAGTTTAGGGTTTATTTGCAAAGAAGTTAGCTTAGCCTCGTGGACAAAGCCCGAAGCCCCGTCGTGTTTCTCGAGGAAAAAAGGTCCAAAAATAAAAACCTCTTTGGATCCTCCATTTCAAAGCTGATCCCGCTTCTTCTACTATTTTCACTCTCAGCTTTTCTCACTACCACACAGTTTCCATTAGAGATGCAACGCTTTCTTCTTCTCGTCTCTCTCCTCGTCCTCTCCTCGTCCGCGCCTCTCTCTTTCTCCGTCGAGGTCACAGGTAAAAATTCCACTCTTTAGGAGCACAAAACCTTCTTAGTTCATCTATTTGCGCCATTTTATTCTTACCTAATGCAATTTTGAAATATTGCAGTTGATTCTCACCCTTCAAACGTTGTACTCCCCACCGGAGAGTTCATTGAAGGTTCTCGACCTGGTGCTAAGCTTACGTGTAATCGGGTTCATATACGTGGCTACTCCAGGCTTCACCACTTGTCTAAGTATGCCAATGCGCTAAAAATCGAGCTTACTGTTTCAGAGGGTGATGCTCTTTTTAGGCTCCAGACTATCGAGCTCTGCTTCCACAGGTCTTAAGAATTTCCAAAACCCTAGGTTTCATGAAGGAAAATTTTGCTTTTTAATTGATACTAACGTTCTTCCTTTTTTTTGTGGAAATTACAGGAATGCTTCAGTTGAGATTGGGATGTGTCCTGCCTCTCGGTGGCAGAAGCTCTCGAAAAATAATTGGGGCCAGTCCATTTCGCCTTTTGACCATAGAATATTGGACATAAGGATGCCACCTGATCCTTCAAGAACAATTGCATTGACTACATCAGAAGGTACATCTTTAATTGGTATTACTTAAGAACTCTTTAATTGATATTTCTCATTTATGTTTGGTTATTATGAGCTAATTAGAAAATTAGTTTGGTTATTGAGGAAAATGCTGCTGCTTTAGTCGCTCAATAATAGGAGCATACTATTATGAAAAGTATTTTCTATCCCTTAAGTTTGCATACTGTTTTGCATGTTTGGCTTAATCTGGTTTGCTTTATTGGGCTCTTAACTTAAAAACTGAGCTATTATATAGCTTAATTATTTAGCTGACACATAAGTATAAACATGAACTGAATCCAAAAGAATCATGTTTATGACTATTAAATGCCAAATGTCCTTGTTTTGTTACATTCAAGATGAATAAATAAATGATTCTCCAGAAAAAGAATCTTAAATGGTTCACTAGTAAGATAATAAGCACATTTATTCATTGGTACAGTCATTACCACTTACCAGTGTAATACTGTAACCAGCATTACATTGTAATAGTTTAGGTATTGTTGCAAATTGCGCTCAATGTTTTGCGGCATTGCAAACTGAAGCACTTATCATATTTCCAAGGAAGGCCCCCCATATTTTAAGTTATTTGCAAATAGTATCTATAAGCTAACAATTCTGGTGAGGGAAAAGATGGTCAAAATTTCCATTTTTATTTTATATAAGCTAACAATTCTATCCATATTGCAACAATGTTTACATCTGAATGCAGTGTCTATACTTCTTTTCTTTGATTTTTTACACTGTTTTAAATGGATGTAGAAAATAAAAACTGCAGTGCGAGAAATGGAAAGTTGTCAAAGTACCTGTCTATATTTTGATAGAACATACTGATGCTTTCAAAGATCAAACTAAGTTAATGTCCCAGTCCTTAGTTCCAAGCATACGAAATAGTTATGGAAGTCAGATTCAATTTGCTAGATGCAACAGATGTCTGGAAAAGTTCCTTACCTGTGATTACTGATAGTTTCTTTTTAATTATTTACATCATTGCCAGAGTTCCTCTTGCATCGTCTGATATTTCTGATAATTGGCGTTAGTATGATGCTGGTGGCCCATACCCTCAGTGAATCATTGGTTTTCTATTATGGTGGTGCTATGACAATCGGTATCTTCCTTGTGGTACTCATTGTTCTCTTTCAGGTAAGACCTTAAATATGATATGTTATATCATGAATGGTTTTCTACTTCTATTCATCTTGCTAATAAATATTGTTATTTGTTTGCAGGGAATGAAGCTGCTGCCAACAAGCCGAAGGAGCTCTCTAGCATTATTTATGTATTCATCTATTGTAAGTACTTTAAGCCTTGAAACCATGTTCCTTATTTGTTCTCTTGTCCTTTGTTTGTTGAATTAAAAATTTCTTCAACTACAGGCTGGAGTGGCTTCCTTTCTGGTTACTTATTTGTCTGGATTTGTTCGGGCACTCTTGGTTGAGATGGGAATTGGTGAAGATCTGCACATTCCTGTATGTAAGTTTCTGTGCTTTTGGGGATTTTTGCAGAAAGCACCCATTATTTATGGACAAAATTGCAGAAAGTAGTGGTTATTTCTGTTATTCTGAGGAAAATACTTATGATTGAAATGATCTGTATCTGGTTTTTTAATGAGAGCACAATATGGTCCAGTTTGTTCCTGAATAAGTTATATGAACATCTGAATATAACTTCAGTCCTTTCGGAGCTTGTACCAATGAATGCTACATTCTTCCAATTGGTTCATCTCTTTTGGAACTTTTGCATTGCTTCCATTTGGACCTTAATTCTTATCGCTTTTTAATTACCTAGCATTGAAAATAAGAGGTGGTTTTCTGAAGAACGATGAAAGGAGCAAAATTGTCCAAGAGTTATAATAGGGGCATAACATATTAGACTCCTAATCTTAGGTTTTTTTGACAACTACTAAATTTTAAGGGTGTTTTGTCAGCAAATTAGGATAATTTTTTCACCAGTGAAATGAAGTTCTGGTACCTGTCATCTTGTTTTGATTATTTTTTTCCTCTGAACTTGATATCACTTGCAGCTGGGCACATTTCTTTTGGTGGGCCTTCTACTAGTTGGAGCATGGTTTGGTTATTGGAGTGTGCGTAAGCTGATTTTGACAGAAGAAGGCTTGATTGACTCAAGTGTAGCTTATTTTGTAGAATGGTCTATTTTGATCATTTCTGCTGTCGCGATTCTCCAGGTATATTATTGTCTATCTCAGTTTATTTGTCAACATGACCTGTTATTTTTGTGCACTATACCTGCAGAATAAATTTTGGATGCATTACCTCTAATGTGCTATTATTTAAGTCTTGAAAGATTTAAAAATACACACACACACACACTTCACAGTAGAATTATTGGCCATGGAGTATATTTTGGTTAATTTTTTGGGGGACATTGTCATTTTGGTTAAATATTTGGGGCTTCCCAGGGCATTACTGCCTATTAGTTTGCCCCCATTGATTTCCCCCCTTTTTGGTCTTGTACAGAATCTATTCTGAATTTACAACCATTGACATTATAATAATACATTGTTTTGGAAATTGAACAAGGAGTCTTCATTTGTAAATTTTCAATTTTAAATTTACAAAAAAGGAGGTAATGCTGGGGGAATTGGTCTTTTGTCTTTGATATGTACTACCTTTTTGGGATGCTGGATGCACTTGGAACCACCCCCTGTATTAGTGTTATTGTTACATTTGAATGAGGTGTTGTTAAGTTATTTAGTTCTTTACATTTAAATGAGGCATTGCACTGAAAAATTTCTCTTTACCTCCTGCAGAGTTCCTTGGATATATTTCTTTCGAGTATGGCTTTGGGACTCTCTTTTGTTATCTTAGCTGTAGCAAGAACAGAAGGGACATCAAGATTTTTTCGTCACATTTTCAGGTATGCACTTTTTCATTTGTACAGACCATTTGTTCTTTGCATGGAAACATAAACATTTTTTTTATGAACTGTGAAAATTTCAGTTTAGAAGTTTTATTTCAATTAGAAGTAAAGCTATTGTTAAGTGTTAACTATGTGATGTTTAAATTTTGATTCATGGCTTTGGGGAGTAATTCATTTGTGAAGTTGGATTTTTCCAAAAATAAAGTTGCAACAGTAAATTAAGTTTGAAAATTGCAAGTCCAAGTTTCTTTTTGTACTCTTAAATTGATGGGCCAAGTGATCAATGATTTATCATCGGACCTACACAATGAACAAATGAGAAGAGTTGAATTTTGTGCAAACTGGCAAATTATCTATGAACCAAACATGAGAGCAAATGAGTAACTTGAAGAGTTATTATTATGGATGTCTGTAGTATTATTATTAGTAGCCTACCCCAATTTATTTGGGATTAAAGGCTTTGTTGTTGTTGTTGTTGTATTTGTATTATTATTAGTACTATCATCATCATTATTATTTTCATTATCACCATCATCATCATTATTTTCATTATCATCATCGTCATCATCCTCATCATCCTCATCATTTTCTTCTTTTATTTGAGATCTATGATCTCTATACTTTCGGATTGGGATTTGTTTCTAGCCTACCCCAATTTATTTGGGATTAAAGGCTTTGTTGTTGTTGTTGTATCTTATCATAGAACGACTTTTATGTTGTAGCATTTTACATTAACTTTGCTCTTCCTTTCTTTTCTGTTATTCTTTTTCCCCTCTTTTTTGCAACTCCAGGAGGACATTCAAGACTGCTAAGAGAACTGTTGAAAATTTATCTCCATCCAAGTACTCCTATTCACAATACTCAAGCATGTTGCACAGCCCAGAAACCGAGCATAGTAGCCTTTATGGCTCATATCAAAGGCATGCTTCATACAGATCACCTCCTTCAGGTACTTCTCCTTTCTCATTTGAAGACACCTATGTACAATTATTTGCAAGCTATTTTTTCATTTATTTATTGCTTTATTTAATTATTTGTCTTACAGGACTGAAGACACCCATACTAAAACCATCCGGGGAGGAAACCTACTATTCTAGTTTCCACGATACACCAGAGAGAAAAAAATTCTCAAAAGAAGAATGGGACTCATTTACGAAAGTGCACACTGACAGAGGCATAAAGGAGCTGGTATCATCGCCGGAGTTCAACAAATGGGCTCTAGAGAATGCTGATAGGATCTCAGTGACACCACGGGATAAAAACAGCAGTCAGAAGTTAAAACAACAGTCGTGGTTTTTCAGTTGGTTTTAAACAGGAGTTGTATTTCATATTGCGCGGGTGTAGGTGTGTAGCTGTAGATTAGAACCCTTTGTCTGAGGTTATGTAATGCCATTGGTGTCCAGGCTTACTTTTTTTTTTTAAATGTTAGGAATTTAGGATCCATTGCCAAGTTTTTCAGGTTCTTGTCATTGTATTTCTTACCTGTTGTTTTCTTTTCTTATTTGTTTGTAAATTTGTGTTGGGTCTGTATTAGAGGGCTGACTTGTGTGCTTGAAAGGATATCTGAGATTTGTTTGTTGTTTTATTGGAATATGTTTTTCGAGATTCTTGTGTATTTATCATTTTGAAATGAATGACGGCACTTTTAGGGGACGCGTTGTCCCTAACCAGA
Organism: Schoenoplectus tabernaemontani; assembly: GCA_037127355.1. Taxonomy (NCBI): domain Eukaryota; kingdom Viridiplantae; phylum Streptophyta; class Magnoliopsida; order Poales; family Cyperaceae; genus Schoenoplectus; species Schoenoplectus tabernaemontani. The sequence goes on from CM073752.1 coordinate 14,213,861, forward strand.
AATGCATGACGATCTTCGTATTTTGGAGTGGAAAAGAAAATGCATATTCTTAAAATTAATTGGTTTTTTTCCCAAAATGTTTCAAGTCCTTGGGTTTTGTATAATTGTATCTCAAAGTCTTTACTTTGGTTTACGAATTTAAATCCTTGTAAATTTTGCGTCTTCACAATTTATTGGGAGGGGATCCTGTAAACTGTGAATAATTCCAGGCCTAACAGTTTACAGGGATGGGAACGCCCCCCCCCCCCCCCCCCCAACCAAAAAAAACAAAAGTATTTGTTCGAATTATTTTTTTTTGTTGATAGTAGTTCGAACACTTTGTTACGCGTATCAATAGGAATAATTCCAAACCTAACAAGGAATGTTCTAACTGGACCATAAGTCCATAATAGAACTTCCCTAGTTAATTTTATTGTAACCAAATAATTTCATTTCCACTCGCCGGCCATGACAAAGGAAAGAAAGTGACAACCGTAGTCCAGTCTCAACAAATAATTTCACATTAGCCAGGCAGCCAGTCTAATCAAGGTCGTATATTTTGTAATTAAATATTATTAACGGACGCAGGAGACATTTCGAAAGAGTTAGGTCCGCTGATCTGTTTTATTAACTCAGTTTCGGTGTTAAAATTATTGAAAAAATAAAAATTTTGGGTGGTCATCTATACTATTATATAAAGCATCTAAGAATTGGAGGGTCCATTTTTTATCATGGTATTTTTTTATTATATTCATTTTATCTCTCAATTAGACGGATAATATTTATTTTTGATTGATCGAACGTATGTGATCGCATCCATTGATCCCATCTTTTTCTTCATTTCTTTCCCTTATATACTATTATTTTCATAATATTGTTTTTTATTTAGCAACCTTGTCATATTTGGTAAGAAATTAATGGTGATAATATATGTTAGAATAATTTACTTTTTTTGTCATAAAAATCATGAATCATTAACTCATATTGTGCAAAAATCTCATCCAAGATTAAATATAGTCTTTATTATAAGTTTTCTCTATAATTTGGTGAATTTATAATTTAATATTAGATAAATGTATTTTTTTATCTTATAATATTTTAATGTTTAAATAAAAAAGACTGCTGCAACGCGCGGATATATAGCTAGTAATTTAAAAAAATGGGAACAGCTTTTCCCGGGGTCCAGTATCACCTCCTATTATCAAACAATAACTCGAGTTTACAAAAAAAAGGTTGAGTTTATACTAACAAAACTGCGAAGCTTACACGATCTATATTTCGCATATGCAGTTTTTTTTATTATAATTATTCAAATAATCTTAATTTTAATAATAAAAATAATAAAATTAAAATTTTAAAAATACAAATGCAGCGCGTCACTGTCAGTGGCGTCTTTCCTTTTTTTTTTACTTTTCAATTTTTTTTCTAAAAAAAAACTGAAAAACGTTAGTGGGAGTGGCGTTTTTCCCATTGACGTCAATACTAACCTACGCAACCCTAACTTAAAAAAAAATCGGCACGCAGCTATTCGTATTCTCAAAATTTTAATTTTATCACTCTTATTATTATAAATAGGATTATTTAAATAATTATTATAAAAAAAACTGTCGCATATGACACGGCCGTGTTATGCACTTACTGTTCTTTTAATACCGAAGGCCCAGGAGCTCGGTCAAATAAAGACACGGAAAGTTTCAACATCATTGATTTGAAGAAAAATCACAAATTTCATGGAACTATTTATACGAAAAAATATTCTTATTTGAAACTATTCTATACATCAAAAGTGATAATTTTCTAACTTAGTTGAATTTAGAATGACGTTAATGTAAAGCTTAATTTTAAGATGATAATTTCCAAATTTTCCAATTTAGAGTGACAGAAAAAAAAAATATTTTTTCATTGTTTTTATTCAATTGAGGTGAAGTCGTATAAACATAAGATAATAGTATATTAGGTTTCTTTTCTCTCTACAGAGCTGTTTTTATTCCTTTGTTCATCAATTAGCAACTTATTTTTTCTTCTAATTATGACTTTATGTGCCAAAATGACGTGAATAAAATACAAATTCTTCATAATTTCGTTATATGTTCATAAATAGTTCGATATTATATGAATAATACGCGAATAACTGAATTATAAGGTGATTCATTCTCTAAATGTCAAAATACAAATTAAACACGAACGATTTGCCAATGAAATGTGAATGTTGTTGCAGTCTACACTCTACACCAGCCACTTTGATGATAGTTAAAAGCGTTCTCTCCCTCAGTGATCTGCTACAAATAATCTCCTCCGTGCATTTCATAAAGAATCCGAATTAGGTCCCTTCCCGCTTTTTTTTATGGGACCCTTTTTGCTTACACTAGAAGTTTGAAAAAAATCCAAACGGGTATATTTATTTTGTGCAAATTCGCGATTCTCATTTTTCTCGGAGTAACTCGTGAGTAGATTCAGATTCGTTAATGGTTCGGTTCTAGCAAAAGCTGAGTATAAAAATTTTGAAAACGGCTGTTATACCCATCCCGTTCTCATCCGTTACCCGCTCTCACCTGTGACCCACGCTCATCCGCCCCGCTCTCACCCGCTACCCGTAACGTTATAACGTTATAATTTTTGTAACGTTGTAACGTTATAACGTTTTTGTATAACGTTATAACGTTTATGTGTAACGTTATAACATTTTGTGTAACGTTATAAAATTTCTGTGTAACGTTATAACTTTTAGTCTAATTAAACTATTTTTTTTTTGCAAAATTAAAAAAAAATATAATCCACCCCACCCGTCATGACTCACATAGATCGATTCTTGATCCATCCGTCTCAACCCGTAAAGATCGTATCCGCGAAAGTACAACACAGTTTGAGTCAGAATTTTTTTTTATTTTGAACCGCTCAAATTCATCATGCCTCATCATGACCCGTGCTCATCTATGATCCGCACTCATCTATAACTCGGAGGATTTCACCCGTCCACACCCATGACTCGGAGGATTTCACACGTCCGTCTCTTTTTTCTCTACTTACACGTAGCGGTTCCCAAAAAGCCAAAACGAGTCTGCCTTCTAACCTGATTGCACAGCGGGGTAACATAATAGCATTCCCACTTAGCGAGAGCTTCTGCAATAATCTGTATTTCACCATGGTGAAATTTATTATTAATTTAAATGGGCCGTAGGCATTGGAGACCTAGCTGCAAGACTGCAACTCACGGACTCGTTATTACTACAATGATAAAATAAGATTTCTAAAAGCTATGAATACAATATTTAGACAATGATACCAATATTTTATATTTATCCAAGCCGAAAATAATTTGTTGCTTTGCCTTTTCAAAGCCGTGTTATATAAAAAAAAAACTTCATACTCGTGCAATTGAAATAATTTTAGGGTTCAAGTAATCTGTAAGACCCAATGACCGACTAGCACATATATAAAAACCGGACAACCCTCTCCTGTTGCTTCATTGCCCACCTTCAACCCCCCCCCCCCCCCCCCCAACTTTCCCCTCAGTTTTGTTCAACATGAGCTACTACGACCAGCATCAACCCCCCGTCGGCGTGCCCCCTCCTCAAGGTAACTTTCTTCGTCTCTCTTCCTATTCTCTTTAAGTCGCCAATTTAATTTGTTTTACTCAGATCGGATATTTTTTCGTTTTCTCTTTCTGATCGATTGATTGATTAGTGTTTTTATTTATAATCTGGAATTAATTAGGGTACCCGAAAGACGGCTATCCGCCTCAGCAAGGGTATCCTCCTCAAGGTTACCCGCCGCAAGGCTACCCTGAGTACCCTCCCCAGCAGGGCTATCCTCCCCAGCAGGGTTATCCTCCTCCCTACGCTCAGCCTCCGCCTCAACAGCAAAAGAATAATAATGTTGGACTAATGGAGGGATGGTACGCATCTCTCTCTCTCTCTCTCTCTCTCTCTCTCTTTAAAGATTGACAGCGTCTGTCAAGGATTGTTTTAAAATAATTGAAGGTATTACATCAGTTCGACTCTAGTCTGAAAACTAGTTAAAACCTATAGAAAAACTAAAGGGAAGGATCCCTATCTGGACAATTTTAACAATAAATTTTTAGATAAATATTAAAAAAATTAAAAATAAAAAAATTGATAAATACATTCTTTTATTTATAGATTAATGATGATTAAAATTTCATATAATTTTATTATTGTTTTTAGTCCATCAACTACTATCAAAATATTATATATTTTGTAATGATTTTTTGATAGACAATTAAATAATAATAAAATTATATAAATTTTGAATCATCATCAATCTATAATCTATATGTGTAAGAACATGTCTATAAAAAATTTATTTTTAAAATTGTTTTCGTATTTATTTCAAGAACTGTCAAAATAACCATTTTCAAGTGATTCCTTTCCAACGCTAAAACCTCTATTACATCTTTGCCCAAAAAAAGAATAAATTAAAACCTCTCTCTCAAATCTGAACTATCCTGTGCGTGCATGTTTCTTTCCAGATCTAATTTGGATATGTAATTTTTTTTACCGTTGCTATCCAACCTATCCTGTTCGATTAGGATGCGTTATCGTGCGCCCGAATTTACTCCGGGGATTATCTCCAGGATTAAAAAAGATTATTATGCCAGAGAAGATTCGTTATTCCAAATTTTGGCGTAGCCCAAAATTAATCTCTTATTCATTAATGCCTCGTACTCCTCGTCTATCTGTGTGTCACAGCTCCGGAGACTCCCCGGCGCACGATAGTAAATTTAAGATATAGGATTTAGTGCTTTCAGTGGGGATATTGGAAATTGAGAATACACCGAACCCGGTTCACATTCCTGGTGTTGCTTACAGTTGGATTCCTGATAAAGTAATATATAATATATTTGGTGTCAACCTAGCAACTTTTGGTAGGGTACTAGGGTTTGAATAATAATAAATAAGAAATTGTGTTAGTGTGGGGCCCGTTCGGTGGACGATGCGACGTGATGACTACTAATCACGATTGTTTTGTGAGCTTTGCCTTTTTGCTATACTTTGCATTCACTGCACAATGACGCAAGCGCGTCGACGAACACACAATTTGTCTTTTCAAAAGTTAAAATAAACGCACAATTAACAATTTGTTTTTCAAAAAGAAGTTAAAATAAAACAATGCTCAATTTGCTTAGTGCTGACCCTTGTTGTAGGTTTGCAGGCACCAAGTTTTGATCTTTGGTTGTTGGAACTAATTAATTTTATCTTTTCATTTTGTTTTTGTTTATTTGTGCAGTTTGGCTGCTCTCTGCTGCTGCTGCCTCTTGGATGCGTGCTTCTAGGAGAGAAATAAAGAGTTGTTTGTTAGGAGGCAGATTAGAGAAAATTTGTCATGTTATATGTTATTTTTATTTTCTCATCAGAATTCCTCTCCGGGAGATGTTGTTTTAATATTTATAGTATGATGATGATTTTCGGAAGTCCGATTTCTTGCCGTGTGGAAATATCTTTGGAGCTGTTTCTTTCTCATTCTTTTTGGTTGGTGTGGATTCTTTGATTATGGTTGTTTTGCTTTGCCTTCTTTTTGTCCTTTTTTTTTCTTTTTATTAAAGTTATACGTCACTCACGAGAGGTGAAATCATAAACAAGACAAAAATTAATATGATGATCTTACATGTTAGGATAGGATAGTCTCTTACCCATGTTCTTATCTTACCATGTTCTTATCAGATAAATTAACAAAATATCTTTTATTTATATTTATTTTTATATCCGATAATTTCACGAAAATAAAATATTATCTATATTCATCTTATCGGATATATATAAGTTGGATAAATAAATAAATAGCTTTGAAAATAAAAAAATTATAATATAATTAGTAATGTAAAAGATTATAATATAATTAGCAATAAAAATATTATAATATAATTAATAATAAAATAAATTGTAATATAATTAGTAATGAAATAAATAACAAATAAGAAATAACTCTTACCTACGTATTTATCCGATAAGTTAACGAATTTTTTTATCTATATTTATATTTGATAACTTAACGAAAATAAAAATCATATTCATATCTATCTTATTAGATATAATACAAATTTGATAAACAGTCAAAAATAAAATCATTCACGTCTCTACTCATGATCATGGATATGCCCGGAACATCACGAGAAGGGATATTGTGCTTATCTGAGCAGGTCCTAAAATACAATAAATATCAATAAAATATGTTGGTGCAGGTTGAACGGAAAAAGTTTATGAACAAAGACTCGACTAGATAGATGATAATTAATAGAATCAATTAGCTAGGAAGAATCGCCAGATGTGATTATCTGAAGCCTTCACTTGTACTCCGAAAGAAAAGGGGAAAAAATGATGTTAACTTGAGGGGAAAAAAAAAGGAGGCGGGAGAGATTCAAAATTTTTGAATTAAAAATTGATTTCAAAGCGTTTGAGAATCGTTGATTTTGTATTGAGATTGTACTTTCAATAAAATCTAAATTCAAAATTCGTATCTTGAATAATTATTACGAATCTCGATATAAAATCAACGGTTATCAAATACTTTAAACTTAATTTTTAATTCAAAAGAATTTGAACCTCCCTACGCTTAAAAAAAATGTATTGGATTAAAATGCTAGGTCGCCAATATAGACCAAGGACCACTCAATTTTTCTTTCGGACAATAAGAACTTACGCCTAGAATTCAAGATATACATGTATTAATTAATAATATATTATATTATTAATTTCAATAAGCTTATATATATATATATATATATATATATATTATATAATGGAATATCAAAATATATCCGTTATGAAGTGATCAAATTTTATATTATTAATCGAGTTTAATATATATCATGAGAAGTGAGTAATTTAATGTGTAGAATGTATATTAATAACTTTATAATTTAGCGATGGTCTAAATTATATAAAGTTTAATAATGATATAATTATGATATTGGTACTCGAAAAACACAATTATAGACAGTTTTCTAATTAAGCAGTGAACTTGTTAAGTGAATTTTGAAATAACTGCTGCTCAATTATAGACATCCATTATATATAAAGAGGTTGTTGATTTTCGAAACAATTCCCTCATTCTTTATTTTCTGGCACTTTTCATTTTCAATAGAATCCAATTATTCTCTCAAAACAGAGTTCCAGAAGAGACAAAAACTGTCTGCGCCGGTCCTCTGAGTCGTTCCATCGAATTAGAGGAAAATCGCTAGAAGACTTAAATAAATCTAATGATCAACGGAATTGTGTCTTTCTGAAAGATCAACAGTATGAATTAAGGTAATCTAATTTATAATTAGAGAATTCAGTAGAGTATCACCAGCTAAAAATTTTCTAACAATACACTTTAAAGAAATATGCTGGAATAATGAGGATGTAAAATGATTTACTAGATTCCTCGGAAACATAAAACTTGCCTATATTATCGACTTCGTCCTTTAGCAAATTCATTATTCATGAAAACGTTTTGTATAGTAAATCTCCAGAATATTTGGATGCATGTTGATGTTGGTCAAAGTTGATTACAGCTTTAGCGGCTCTTGTTAGTTTAAGTCATTATAATTTTTTTTGTGACTCTTGTTAGTTTCCTTTTTCTTCTTAAAAAAGTTTCCACCTTGTACCAGCCTATAAGAGAGGAGGATTAATTCATGACCTGTTGCGGAGTCTTTTGACGGGACCCACGAGCAGTCTGTCACGAATGACAATATATTTGTGATATTATAACAAATGATAGGGACTGAATAAGAAAACGATTAAATTCTTTCTGTCTGAAAAGTATTTGCTGAAAAAAAAAATAGACAACTTGCATATACTAATAGAAAATTGTGTTATCCTGAAGGATTGCTGATCAAAAACAGTTTTGTTTTTGACGATAATTTTCTCCAAAATACACTTGTTTTTTGCCTTAGGCTTGCCTTGGGGTGGATGCCAGACTGGTGGTGGGCTCCATCATACTTACCCACTTGGCGTTAGTTCAGTTATTGTTCTCTATTATGCGAATCTAACAACTCAACATTCTTGTTTCTGGAAAGGGATGGTTCTTTATTGTTCTCATAGGAAGGAAATGTAAACGGCCTTCAAGTAATGAATCTACCAATGTTATTCGTTTTATGCCCTGAAGGCCTGAACAATTACAATTGGATCTGGATCACCATATTCTACAATTTTATGCATTATTAAAGTTGGGAGGCTTTTATCTAGTAAGAGACCAATGCTAAATTGTGGGTCATCTTTTTCTCAAATTATTTCAGTGGTGTTCTAGTTTCTACTGAAGCTTGATTCTCGTTAAAAACTATACGTGGGGTTATACTACTGTTACTTTCGAATTACGATTAATGTTCGTAACCCAAAAGTCACCAAGTGCCACATCAGAACCATACTATGAAAGTCGCACCATGGTAGCACCTGGCAGGTGAAGTGCTAAAGAGCTGGCTTAAACTACGTTTGATACTTAGGGAATCTAATAAAACAATGTGTTAAGTTGGAATTTAGGCACCATTCTTAAAAACAAGAAACAAACAAAGCTTTTGCACGCTCCTCCATGATTACAGACTTACATTTTGACCTCAGTTGACGTGTGTCAATGATATTTGTTTTGTGAATCTAGAAAATCATTTTGTACAATCACTTTTATTTTGTTTGTGGCATAAAAATAGTGATAACTCTATCACCACTCTCATTGGTGACAGAGTTCTCATTTTATCTCCTTCCTAATCCCGTCCCACAAACAAATAAGCCCAAGTATTCAACCAATTTACAAATCAATCTGATAAAACTATCTGCATTTTGAAAAACGAGTCGTACGGGAAAAAATGTTCTATCTTATTTATTAATATACTCGCTTTTTTTTAGGGGGGGGGGGGGCAGTTGGGTGTGAACTTGGGTAGCTCAATTGTCCCCCTTTCATGGGCTCCATTTGGACCATAATGTTTAAAGCCCGAAATATAAACATCCAAACCCACCTTAATACAGTATACCAGAACAAATCTAAAGATAGCATTTTACGCACTTTTATTGAGCTTTCTGAAGCGGGTTTTATATGCTTTATTTCAGAAATTGAGCAATATGCTTTTCAAGTTTTCAGCAGAGACATCGTCGATTTTATACACTGAGCGGTTGAAATCTTATAGCTTCAAAGGAAAGGCGATAGATGCTACTGAGTTTGAAAGCTGTTATTAACGGCTGAATTTTGAATTATGGCGCAACCAAGCTCAGGATGAAGCTCTTTGATAAAATACTTCAATCGACGTGAAAGAATGATTGTCTTCCTTCTTCTCTTGGAATTGATTCAATTGAGCACTCGGTGAAGCCACACTTTACTAACCCATCATACGCAGGGGCGGATCCAGTGTATTCCAGAGGGAGAGACAACTGCCCCCTAAATTTTAAAAAATAATGTCTTTAAATAATACTTTCGGTAATATATTCTTTTTGAAATTTTTTTATCTCCCCTAGATTGTTTAATTATATTTATTGAGAAAAAAATATTTAATATCGTACATAATAAAATAATTATACAAAGATTTCAAAATATGAAGTTCCGTAGAGGAAAACTTCCATCATCAATTTCATTATTTATCACTTTGAGTTTTATTTTGTTGTTATTTTTAATATGTAAAAGGATATTATTTTGATGGTTTTTTATTGGATAAAATATATATTAAATTATTTTTATTTTTATTTAAAACCCGATTAGTTAATAAATTTGAACCAGATAAGCTATTACAATCCGATAATTGCTCCCCGATCGAAATTCTGCATCCGCCCCTGATCATAAATAATAAGCACATGTATTACTTGCAATTAATGTTTTTTCTTTAAGTTTTCTTATGGGGCTTGTTACAGCTGGATATCAGATCATGGTACCAAAATGGATGAGTTACAACAAGATGCATAGAGTACATGCACATATAGAGAGAGAATTCAAAATAATAACATTGGTATTAATTGTGCATCATATTTTTACTAGCTCTCATATGATAACTGCAAGGGCAGTTTGCATAGAAGTACCGCATGGAGAAATTGCAGCCTATATAACTAAGAAATTGCAATTGAATCCCTCTTTTTCTTTGCAGACAGAAATAATTTCATACAAACAAATTCAAAATGATTTTTTTTTACTGTTTTCAGTTCTACAAAAATGGTGGTTAGCTAGAAGAAAATACTCCTCATCAAATGCAACACTCTGGTTATATGTTATGGTGCTGATATGTTTTCATTAATTCGCAATGTTGCTGGCTCAAGTAGCTCAACTTATAGGAGGATCTTATTTTTCAACTTCTGATAAAAGGCTTTAATCTGACGCAGGGGGGCTTAAAAAATTACTTGATAACATGACCAAAATACACAATATATGTAATCTCAAGAGGCATACCAATCAGCCATATGGGTCGTCAGAAGGAAAAGTCTCTCCAGACCAAGAGATGCTGCTTTCTTCTCCATATAATCTGCATCCCAATAAGATAAAAATTTTAAATTCATTAGTATTATGGCAGCCTATAAATTATTTTTGGTAAGATCAAGTCTACCAAGTGATTTGTCCCCTTGACCATGGCCTCGGCATTCTGCTATTTCTCCACATTTTTTTCTCAAAAAATGGAAATAAGGCTGCACAAGCAATTATAGAGCCTTCTCTTTCTACCACTATAAATGATTTCAATGCTTCAAGAAGCTAAAATAACCAGGGAGAAATGAAAAAAAAAAAATCAATGGTTTTGCTTTCTTTATTCCTTTATTGTTTTTCTTTTGCATTTAACAAGCTAATCTAATTGAGCTTCTTTCAAAATTAACACATTTCTTGCTACATGTCGATGGCATGTAAAACTTCCTACACTTACAATAGAGGTTCCTCTTCTCCTCCCCTCCTTTTTTTAGTTGAAAAGATGGCAGAAGTTACCATGTTATATATTTAAAACAAAACTATTTAAAAAGTTACACCTCAATCTGTCCACCGCCGACCACAGTACACGTATCTAAGCATTTGTATCAGTTTTACATTCAAAACAACAACAACAAACAACAACAAAATCTTTAATTTAAATAAATTAAAGTAAAGTAGAAATGAAATGAAATCCAATCTGAAATCACAAAGGTCATAGAACTTAAAGATAAAAAATAATGATAATACTAATGATGATGATCATAATAATAACAATGATTATGATCATGATCATAATGATAATGATAATAATAATAACAGTAATAATGATAATAATATTAATAGCAATAATAATAATAATAATAACAGTAATAATGATAATAATATTAATAATAATAATAATAATAATAATAACAATAACAATGCTAATAATAATAATAATCATAGTAAATCTACATTATAAATCATACTCATAAATCATAAAATCCTAAAATTTTTAACTTTAAAAATCTAAACTAAAAATATAATAATCTAATAGCAATGTTATAACTCGAACTCCTAAATTATGATTCTAGTACGTGAATCGTCATCTTTCAGACACTTCTATCCAAAATAAGTTATTTTTCTATACTTCATTCCTTTAAATATATTTTATCACTTGTTTCATATTAGTCTTGGTTTACCTCTACCTATTCTTGTATTTTTGGAATGATTTAGAATATCACTACATATCGGTGTCTCAGGAGGTCTTCATTTAATATACACAAACCATCACAGATGGCGTTGGATAAACTTCTCTTGAATTTGTGTACCCCAAATTTATCTCATATATCATCATTTTTTATTTGGATTCTCCTTGTGTGGCTACAAATCCAACAAACATACACAATTTGACTACACTTATCTTTTGGTTGTGGAGTTCTTTAGTAGCCAACATTCTATATCATAAATCATTGCATGTCTAATCATCGTCATGTACAACTTATTTTTGTAGTTTATTTAGATTTTTTTATTACAGAAAGTATCAAATATATGTCATCAATTCATCCATCATGATCTTATTCTATGACTAACATTTTTATTGATTCTCTATCATTTTGCAACATCCATTCTAAATATTAAAATGTGTCATTCATGGATGCTACTTGTAGACATAGTCCATAAGGGCTTGGCCCTTGAACCCGACCCGACCGAGCCCTTTAAAAAATCCAACCCTTATCTGGCCCTCATAAATCTAGTCCAGCCATTTCTAATGGTAAGAATCAGGTTTCTCAAGGGTCGGGCTCGATCTCTAAAATGCAGGCCCTTCCGACTCTCACTCGTATAAACCCGACCCTATCCGACCCTTACCGGCCCTTTCCAAATCCGACCCTTATTAAACACATGAACCATTTTCTTCACTCAAGTTAAAAGTACATTTATTTACATAATATAAAAATTTAATATTTTCTTTTCACATTAAATTATTCTAAAATCTAGCTATAATATGTAATGATTAATTTATTCATTTGTACAGTATTTAAGATCAAAGAATCATAGTGTGTTTGTTAAGCTTAAAAAAGGTAGTTCACAATTTTTAATATTATATTTTTTTATCTTTTAAAAAATATTATTTAATATTTTATTATCAATACGCTAACTACACAATCAATTTTAACTCCGCTTATGTACTTATAACATAATCGATCCCCAGCCTGGATCCAAAGGATGAGAGAAAATTGGTTGTATTATTTTTAATTAGCTACAAATATTTCATTCATCATCAAAACATAATTTAAATTTTTTATACAAATATAAATTAACATTAAAAAATACATAATATAGAATTAGGCTATGGTGCTTTGCAAAGCACAAAAGTGTTGTGTGTTTTACGCTCTATTTTTAATTTTAAGTCAGAAATGATCGATTCAAATCGCTCAATCTAATATCCATATCAAAATCTATTAGTAAACCAAAATTTATATTTTTTTTGAATTTATTTGGTATTTTTTTGGATGGGGAAAACCGTCATTTTTGGATGAACCGAAATTCTCAGATCAAGTCATTTTCTCCTCATCAGAAAAAATAGCCAAAAAATTCTAAAAGATATAAAATTTGGTTTACTAATAGAATTTTATATGAAGATTAGATTGAACGGTTCGTATCGATTATTTCTGACTTGAAATTAAAAATATAGCGCAAAGCACACAACGCCTTTGTGCTTTGCAAAGCACCATAGTCGGACTATATATATATATATAGTTTGGCTACGGTGCTACGCGTAGCACGGATGGCTCGTGTGCTACGGACCGTTTCTCCGTCTTCAAAGTTTAAATGGTCGATCCGACCGATCAAAATATTTTTCATATGAAAATCTAATTGGAGACCAAATTTTATATTTTTAAGATGGCTAGAAAATGACTCCTTTTGAATGAATCATAATAATTAAATCAAGTGATTTTCTAACTATTTTAAAAAATAGTAAAAAAATTTTAAAAATAAAAAATTTGGCCTCCAACTAGTTTTTCATATAAAAAATATTTTGATTGGTCGGATCTACTATTTGAACTTTGAAGACAGAGAAACGGTCCGTAGTACACGGACCATCCGTGCTACGCGTAGCACTGTAGCCAAACTCTCTCTCTCTCTCTTTGTATATATATAGTAAAGATACTGAGTTTAAGCTCATAGAGACCTTTCGTGAGTTTAACACAAAAAGTATATCAAATCATCTCTAAATTTTAATTTATCATACTCATTAAATTCTTTATATGAAAATCTTGTGGAATGTAAAAATTTGATGTGTTTTGAGTTTTTTAAGTCATAGTTTTTAATTTTTAAAAATTAGCTCTAAAAATAATAATAAAATATTTAATGTTTGAACATCATTTTTAAAAATAAAAAAATGATGATTTAAAAAATTCAAAACACTTCAAATTTTTGCATCCCATAAGACTTTCATATAAATAATTTAATGAGCATAATAAATTAAAATTTGGAGATAATTTGATATATACTTTTTGAGTTAAATTCATGGAAGATCTTCGTGATCTTAAGCTCACGGTATCTTAACTCTCTCTCTCTCTCTCTATATATATATATATATATATTAGGTCATTATCCGTTGACCCTTATCCAGCCCTTACTAAGGCCTGGGCTTCTCAAGGGCTAGGGTCATCACCTAGAAATTAAGCCCTTTGAATTCGACCATTATCCGACCCTCTGTAGACCCGACACTTGAGAAAACCAACCCGGCCCTTGAGAACGATGCTTAGCTACTTGTACATCCAATCTAACATGTCCATCTATTGAGCCCCTCCCTAAGAATATTTGTACGGGAACCTAGCATCCTAAATTATTCTATCTAACAAGACATTAAATGCCAGCGCAAACCCCGGAAAAGTTATCCTATTCCACTTAAAGGTGGTAGAATCCGACCCGATCCGAAAAACCCGCACGACCCTTCCATATCAATATCCGATCCGATCTAATTTTTAAAAAAGTCAAAGACCTAACCCGATCCGAACCCGACCCGATCCGAGATCAAATGACCTTCAATCCAATCAAAATCTATCAAAAATCTGAAAAAATACAACATGTAAATTGACCCGACCCGACCCGACCCGACCCGACCCGACCCAATTTCTTCCAGAAGGTCAAACTGACCCGACCCGCCTCGTCCAACCCGAACCCGAACCCGACCCGACCCGCCCGATTGCCACCTCTAATTCCACTCCATCCAGATCTGCTATATTGCAACGATCACATGTGTGTGCCACCATGAAAAGTTTTCCTCCTCCCTCCCTCTCACTCTCTGAGTGGAATTTAAGGTGATTTACAAATAACACCAGATATTAGTTGACCCAACTGCACTAGGTATGTATGGATCCAAACTAAATAAAATAAACTCCATTAAACTTTGACATCGAGTTATATGTTTACATAAGTCAGTTATGTAGTTATATAGCTAAGATTTAAGAACGTAAAATTGAAAATCCTTTTTAATTTTGGTATTGTATAACCATTAGTTTAAGGATATGGAAGTTCATTTACAAATGCGGTGCTAATATGTTAATTGAATATTAAGAATTTTCTTGTTGCATGCACAAGTACACCAACAACTCTAGTTTTATAAAAATATTTATCTCAAAAACAATATTAGATAAAAAAAATCAGCGGTGAATACCTCCTCATCATTTCTTTTGACAAAAACATCAGATTCTTCAGCCATGAATACCTCCGCAAAACTCGGACATATTTTTATTATTATTTGGAGTGACATGTATTAAAACTTTTGTAAACATAAGATTCTTCAGCCATGAATACCTCCGCAAAACTCGGACATATTTTTATTATTTTTTGGAATAGACTTTTGTTATTTTATATTGTAGTAAATGAATGATTTGTATATTTTTGAACTTTATGTATATGTGTATTCGTATGCACGTGACAGCTGTCATCCTCGAACGTTGTTCTTTTGATTCGGACGGTAACAATAGTCATTATATGTTCAAAATTATCTTAAATTTTAGTTGAAAAGTATAAGCAGTGGAAACTACGCAGCATTATATCTTATGAATGGAATACAATGATAAATGGTAAAGAAAAAAATATTATGGTATTTAGGCATAGTTCATAAGGATCAAACTCCTGAATTCAGCTCGGCTGATATGTCAAAATACCGGGCCCTTATCTGATCCCCTCCAATCGGACCCGACTCATCTCCCTTGATAGGGTTGGATTTAGTAAAGGTCAAGTCCAAATCTGAAGAAATGAGTCCTAATTAGATCCGACTCAATCCTTATTAGATCTAGCTCCATCCTTATTAAACCCGATCTTTCTCAAACCTTAAGCTCTTTTCAAACCTGACTTTTTTCAAACTCTTGTGTTCTAATTGAATTTAAAAAATATAAAATGCTATTTTTTGAGATATATATATAGTATGAGTGTCAATGGGTCGGGTCAATGTATATTTTTGAACTTTATGTATATGTGTATTTGTATGCACGTGACAGCTGCCATCCTCGAACGTTGTTCTTTTGATTCGGACGGTAACAATAGTCATTATATGTTCAAAATTATTGTATTATTATTTTTGACCTGATCCGAACCTGACCTGATTAAATTCGGGTCAAAAAATCTTGATCCATACTCGACCCGATCCGACCCGTGTAAAATAATTAATTATTTATTAATTATTTTTATTTAATTTTAGGCAATAAAATATTGATTAATTTATAATGAATCTTAATTAGTATATAATTAGTATATATTTAAGCTTTAATTAGTACTAAATCATAAAATTACTTCAAAAAATATAATTAATCGGGTCGGGTCGGGTTGACCCGAATCCGACCCGATCCAATTCGGGTCAAAAAAAATTGAACCCATACCCGACTTATTTATTTTCGGCTCGAATGGGGTCGGATCAGGTTCGGATCGGGTCGGGTTAACCCGTCGGGTCAGATCAAGAATTGACATCCCTAATATATAGTTATAAATTTTGCTTTATTTTTTAATATTTTATGTTATATTTTAGTTATATTTAAATAATCTGAAAATAAAATAATTAAAAAATGATAAAATCCTTTCAAATCCACTTCTTATTTGGCCCTTTGGGTCCAAAGAACCTGATAAGGATCGGTCTCTTAAGAATTATACTCATCCCTAAAAAATTAAGCTATTTCTAAATATTTTTTTAAATCCGATTCTTATCTAACTTTCTCGTAAACCCACTAAGTTCGATTCTTAACAAGTCATACCCGATTTTTAAAGATGGCGCCTAATAATATCCAAAGGCCATAGTAATAAAGATGGCACAGAAATTTTAACATACAAGTTCCTCTATCACATCCGTACAGTAAAGTACAAGTATGTGCATTCAACTTCTTCAATCTTACGATTGAACCTCACATATACATAATTACAATAACTAGTGTTGTAACTCAGGTTAATGTAACCCTGAAATAAATAAATAATTATATAAAATTTTAAATATATTTAATAAAATTTATATTAAAGAAAATTTAGATAAAATTTAGTAATAATGATAATTATAATAATAATTATTATAATAATAAATAATATAATTAAAGATCTAACAATCTATAAATGATCATATAAAAAAATTAGATCATTTTAAAAGTTAAGTTTCATCTTAAGTACATTACACATATTATTTTAAATGAGGAGAGATCAACTATTTTATATAAACCCTTAGATTCAAGAAGATGAAATGATTTAAACAAAATCAATGATGAAGAAAATTAATGACGTGACATGCTTGAAAAATTTGAAAGTTTAATCCTCTTTATGTATTAAGAATTTATTGATCATTTTGTATATCGGCGGCTGCAAAATTTATTCATACAAAAAAATCATAATATTTCATGATTTTAATTTGTTAGATATATATAAAGAGAGTAATGTTATGATGCTTCGCGAATCTCCAAATTACTCAATACAATTTACATATTAAAATTATATAGAATATCAAAATTTATTATTTTTAAAAGTTTTTACCTTTTCATATTTTTTGAAAATGTAACTTTTTCATGTTCAGTTTTGTCTATTTTATTTCATATTCTATAAAATTATAATATATAAATTACGTTGAGCAACTTAAATCATCTGTTCAAACATTTGATATTAAAGATTTAAAAGGAAAATAAAAGGTCACGATACTTTATGAAACATCATAATACAACTCTGTATGTACATATAATTTCGAATTTAGAATAAATTATATTATTTCATAAAAATGAATGATTAATAAAAGAAAAAGAATCCGCTTCTTAAAGTTTATTGCTTGCTGGCCCTTGTAACAGTCTTTAAGGAACTTATGTCAAGGTCGTGTCATCTATATTTGTCAATCTGCATTATTATACATCGATATTGTGGTCTTGTCTGGTCGGATAGATATTACCTGTTAGCTGGGAATCTTTGAGAGAAGGGTGGGGATCGGTTGAGAATAGCTCAATTTAATAATTTCGATAATTGTCTTCTTAATAAATCTGAAAAAAAAATTATATGAAAAATTGATGGTTTTTGATGGACTATTAAATGATAATGAAATTATATGAAATTTAAATGATCATATAAGTAAAAGAAAATATCTATAAAAAATTTTATTTTAAGATTTTTTTCATATTTATTAATAAGATCATTGTTAAGATTGTCAAGTTAATCCATTGTCAACTGATCCCCACATTTGAGAGAAATACTGTCAAAAAAGAGAAAATTATTCCGATTGAAAGGTGTATAGTATTCTAAATTACTGTCTAAAAAAGAGGAAACTGATCCCCGCACATGTATAATATTCTAAATTACTGTCTACTGTGACTGAGTACAACAAGGAATGACACGATCTGAGAGCGGCATAGTATGGTTGTCGGACACAACATGATACAATATAGTATGATTTTAGATCCGTACTTTAATCGTATCATGACTGATTTTCTAAAAAAAAATTGACACGACAAGGCACATAATGGTACATGATCTGGACACGATACAATATGATATGAAAGCATGACATGATGTGAAATGAAAATATGACACGACACTAATACCCTTAACCTATAGTTAATGGTGCATTTTTCACTAAAAATATGCATGTCATATTCTAAACTTAATTGTCAAAGTAGATATGAGAATCGACCAAATTCAGAACTTGATCTGTAAGTACAATGATGCTTTAAGATATATAGATTTGAGTATCTGGAAGAGACAATTTTTTTGTTGAGTTGTGCAAGCAGTTGGGTGTTCAAGTAGTGCAAATCCCTTAAGATGTTGACACTCATTGGAACAACATATACAGATTGCTGAGGAAAATAATTCATCGTAGATGAACCTTAGAATGTTCGCTAAGTAGGAGTCAACAAGGCCATATTTTTTTTGGCATTTTTATATTTTTATATTTTGCATAAACACGACACGATTAGACACGACGTGATTAAAAACGATACAGTAGACATAACATGTCTTATTCGTATCGTATCATAATCATATTATGTCGTCTCTCTAACAATTTTAGACACAATAAGATAGGATATGAAAAAAATAAAAAAATACAATACAGCACGTTACACAATGTATTTTAACATGGCACAATACGGCACGTCATGAATTTAAAGCACTACAATGTACACTTGCAGGCCGTAGCAGCTGAATTTGCATAGTCTAAAGTATCATACGATTAAAATAATTATTTAAGTTATTTGCCTCATATATTAAAAAAATATTTTTGTGATTACTCTACTTACGATGTTAATCTAACGATCGTTATAAATTCAAATTGTTTCTGTACACATACAGTACTATAAAGTAACCGGATCCGCAGCAGCTACCTATCAAGTTCGCACTTTATTATTAAAATTAATTTCCGTTTCCTTCTAAGTAAAACTCTAAAATAATCCTTGTTACGTTAGGTGGAGCTAGTGTATTAAAAAACGGGACGGGTCGGGTCGGGACGGGTCTATTTTGGAGGATTTGACCGCGATCCGTCCTAAACCCGTCGGGTCAGACGGGTCAGATCCAAGGGAGGGGCAGGTTGGGTCGGGAACGGGACGGGCCAGCGGGTTTTTCCTTCCTTTTTTTTTTAAAATTCAAAAAATAACCCAAAATTCAAATAAATTCTTAAAAAAATCGAAAATTTAAAAATAATTATTAAGAATATTAAAAATATATAACTATAATATATTTTGACAAAAAAAATAATTTTCTCATATTTTTTTTGAATATTTTGAATTTTCCGGCTTATCGGGTATTGAGTCGGGTTTGCACGGGTTTCCCGGGTCGAGTCGGGCTGGTCGGGGGCGGGTAATCACGGGTCGGACAGGGCGGGTCGGGTCGGGTCTAGCACGGTTTTTTTCAAAATTTTCTGCCCGCGCCCGTGCTAGACCCGCCGGTTTTAGCGGGCGGGTCACGGGTCTGACGGGTTTGGCCACGGGTCGGGACGGGACGGGTCACGGGGACGGGTTCCGCGGGTCGGATTTTTCCCGGACAGATTTTTTTAACACACTAGGTGGAGCCCTTTAAAGATCAAAATGTGCCATGAGTTGTTGATTTTGATAATATTGATAATATTTTTTTAATAAATATAATTTTTTTGTAGATATGTTCTTTTATTTATAGTTTGATAGAATTTTTAATTTCTGTGCGATCATTTTTCACGTCTTTCACCGCCCTGAAAAAAACTGAGGCGATGAATTATGGAATAAGGATATGAAGATCCTTCTAAGTGTACATTGAAGTATATTTATATGAAGAAAAGGGATCGGTTGACAATGATATATTTTGACAACCTTGACAATGGACCTCTAAATAAATACAAAAAAAATCTTAAAAATAGAAAAAGTTTATAGACGTGTTCTTCTACCTTTAGATTGATAATCATTCAAATTTCATGTAATTTTATTATCATTTGATAGTCCATCAAAGACTGTTAAATTAGAATCGTTGTAAATTATATAAAAATTTGATGGTCTTTGATGGACTATTAAACGATAATGAAATTACATGAAATTTGAATGACCATCAATCTAAAAATAGAATAACACATCTATAAACTTTTTTTCCATTTTTAAGATTTTTTTTTGTATATATTTAGAGATCCATTGTCAAGGTTGTCAAAAAACTCATTGTGAATGAATCCCCACCCTTATATGAATTTGAAATGCACATTTAAATTTTTTTAGAGAATGTAGGGTCTTCAAAATTTCAATGGGCGCAAGCCCCCATTAATAATTATGTTGGATTTTGAACTCGATGAACCTCTAATTAAGACCATAAAATACACATTTAAGTGGTTGTTATGAGTACAGGCAATAAAGATATGGACTTTTCAAAGTAGTCTACACCTTATGAATCTTAATTAATGACAGTTCAGACCATTAGTCTCGATTAATGGAAACTCAGACCATAAGTCTCAATTAATAACAACTCAGACCATGAGGCTCGATTAATGACAGCTCAGACCATGTGAATATCAGTACACAAGATGTGAAACTTGAAGCGCTATGCCAGCTTAGAATCAAGGACCAGTTATCAGAAAGACGGAGAAGATTTTGATCGTCTTAACTGATCTTCTATATCATGAACATGAAATGTTATGTCAGCCCATGGACCTAAACATTCAGATATCTCAATGATCCATATAGAGATACTGAATGGTTTTTGAGATATGAGATATTGAGTTAAAATTTCTTACCAACTCAAATATCAAGATCAGAGTGAATCTTTCAAGATACATGATGTAAACGCAAGTACTTTGTCCGATCAGCATCAAGATCTGATGAATCAGAAAGACGAAATTTGCTCATTTTTTGGTCTTTACTGATTTTCTAAATTATGAATCTGAATCATTGCGTCAATTTATAAATCTAGATATTCAGAGTTTCGACAATATATATAGAGACTTGAATGATTTTCGAGATACGAGACATTAGAGCTTGAAGCCAAAGCCTTCACCAATTATCTGAAAAAGAATAAAAATCCATGAGACCGAGAACAACAAAAAGGCCTTTATTAAATTTCAAGATATAGCGGTGTATGGACATCAAATGAAAAAGTAATGGGGTGGAAGCCTAATAAAGCAATCCATCTTAAAATGGTACAGGATAATTTTATAGTTGTGGATCGCTTGACAATGGGTTATTTGATAATTTTAACAATAACTTTTTAAATAAATAGAAAAATATATAGATATATTTCTTTACTTAAAAATTAATAGTGTTTTAATTTTCATGCAATTTTATTATCGTTTGATAATTCATTAAAGACCATCAAAGTTTTATATAATTTACAATATTTTCAATTTAACTGTTTTTGATGGACTATCAAATGATAATGAAATTGCATTAAATTTGAAACACTATCAATCTAAAATTAAAAACACATATCTATAAATATTCTTCTATTTTTATGATTTTTTAATATTTATTTAAGAGTCCATTGTCAAAATTGTCAAAATAACTCATTGTTAAGGAATCTCCACCCAAATTTATATGTGTGCAGTTATGTTATAGTGAGTCGTAAATTATAAAAATATATTTTATACTTTGCATTGTATCTTTCATTTTCGAATTTAAAAGATTGATCCAACTGTTCAACGTGATGTCCATATTAATATTTTAATTTTTTTAAGGGAAAGAAAACTGTTGTTGTTGAAAATCATTAGGTCAAAATATTTTTAACCCCTAAAAAATGATAAAATAAATTTTCAAAAAATATAAATTTTGATCTCCAAACATACTAGTATAGAGATCATATTGAACAGTTTCATCGATATTTTGAATATGAAAATGACATATATGATACAAAATATAAAAATAATTTGTATTTCACGACTCATCATAGCATAACTCTATATGTATGTTGAGTGTTGTCAAATTGTCGAATTTCTGCTTGTAAAAAAGTTGATCAAAATTTCCAATGTTGTTCTGAAATTCATGCTCGACTTCAAAAGCTTATATAAAGCCTGGGTATAGGATAATTGCATCGTGCAGTTTGATAAATAAAATAATAGAGTTCAATTTTGAAAATTGTAATGAATGCAATTTGTACTTTTAGTAAAATTAAAAAATGGAGTGTGTCTATTAACGACGTGTACACAGTTGAGCCGTGAGATTTAATTAGAATGTATGATCATAAGATTTTTTTTAACTACAAACATAAAAAAATTTGTGATCAATGAGATTAGAATGAACAACTGTACATCTGAAATCTCTGAACCTCTTGTTTACTACCAGTGCTATTTAATTCTACAATTAAAAACGCAAAAAATCTTAGTTAAGGAAAGAAACTATTAAAAAGTTGGTAGAAACTAATCACTTTACAAATACATAGAATTAAATACAAGTATAAATCAACAAAATAATAATTTATAATCTGTCAAGATATAAAATCATAGTCTCATGAATCTAATAGAGATAGCCCAAATGGAAGTTACATGGAACAGAATACCAGTACGTTTTTAATTCCTCGGCTGTGATCATTTTCTTTCATATATACTTTTTGACTTCTGATATATGTTGGATTGTCATATTGTCTTCTTCTGATAGGTCCTTATTCTTTTTGTTGTATCAACTACCAACTAGCCGTTTGTTTTCTTTCTAATTTTGGTAAAACAGAGAAAATAAAAGGGTACACAAATGCTTTATACTTGATTAATCCAAGCCGTGTGATCTATGATGAAGGCTCTGAGATCATCCCCTTGTTTCGTCTGCTTTATTTTAAACACCGGTACAGGAGGAGTTCGGTAAACGGAAGCCAGGTATCTTCATTTTTGATTTTTTGAAACTTAACAGTAAGAAAACGTATCAGTTCATTGTTTATATATGCAATTTATAGAGAACAAAAAAGTAAGTTATTATAATCTTACGATTTCTGGGAGAAGAAGCCAGAGATGAACCGGATGCTAGAATTTTTGAAGCTCTCGTGATTCTTGAATTACGTTGGGTTGGGAATAGGACATGGAGCAATTTACGAGCGAAAAGGCCTATCGAATTGATAATTCAAAAATGAAAATCAACTCCATTGAAATGTACGGCCGATGTTAAGAAATCATGGGTGATAACCGGTTCATGTAATTCAGACAAAATATTGTTACAGTTGGGACCCAAAAAAAAAATCACTTCTTTTTCCAATCAAACCGGCCTCCAGGGCACCAAAGTCCGCAAAATTTCGTTCAGATATATAATAATATATTGATCTTTGTACATAAAGAATGTAGGATATGAATATGATCTATATGTAAATGGAAACAATACCAATTAAGGGGAAATAAATCTACGGAACTTGTTCCGTGTAGATATGTCGTTTTCTTTTGTATAAATCGGGGTAGAGGCGGTAAAATCTGACTCGATTTGAGAAAATCGTCTGATTTGTTCGAATTTGAATCTGACATGATTAGATTTTTTTCATAAAGTCAAAATGATTCGAATCTGACCTAATTCGGATCCGAATGATTCGAAACCCAAGATGACCCGAGATCAGACAACTCGAAACCCGACCCGATCCGAACCCGAACGACCCAAAACTCAAGGTCAGACAATCTAAAACCCGACCTGATTCGAACCTCAACGACCCGAAACCCAATATGACACGAGATCAAATGACCCAAAACTCAACTCGAAACTTGAGATGACCCGAGATTAGACAACCCGAAACCTGATCCGACCCAACTCATGCTGCATATATATGTATCTAATTACTTTAAAATTATACCGTATAAATAATAAATTTTATGTTATAAATTCAGCTTGTACTTGACTATCAATTTATTTGAGAGGGTCGGGTTAAGCACAAATTTAGAGGGGACCGAGTTAAGCATGAGTTTTATAAATAATGACAGTCTGTCAGTTTATTTTAACACAAATTAATAAATATTTTTATAATATAGCACGTACAAACAGTTGCACGTATAATTTTGATAATTTTAATTAAAAAATTACCTACATGTATATATATTCAGAATTTATACCGAAATAAAAAATATTTTGAATCAAAATAATAATGTCTATTAATCAAAATTTATATGTCTATTTATCAAAATTATCATAAAAAAAATATGTCTATTTATCAAAATTATCATAAGTAGCATGTCTTCAGTTTGTTAATAAAATGAATGAAATATGTCGACCTAAAATTGATCTGACTAGACTTAAATTAATTATATTCATATTAATTAATCATATCCATATCTACACCTAATATTGTCTAAAATGATTTTTTAAAAAAAAATAAAGTCTGACGACCCAAAATCCGATCCGATCCAAAATAAAACATCACAAAAAAGAACCTGAACCAACCTGAAAATTTGAGACTATCCAATATCAAATGACCGAACCGAAACCCGAAACTCGAGATCCGAACCGATTATATGTTATAATTCACTAGCAAAGTTCATTTTTAACTAGTTAAAGCTGCTGCCACATGCCTTGCAGCAATAATTCTCAACGATGCCGTCCTAGCTACTAAGAACTCAAAACCCGACTTGAAATGATTTGAAATCCAAAAACTCAACAATGTTCGACCCAAAACCCAATTCGACCCGGATTCAGTTGACCCAAATCCGACCCGTGACCCGACAATATTTTTGATCAAACTTACCATACTCAAATCTGAACCTAACCCGACTCGCCCGATTATATGTTATAATTCACTAGCAAAGTTCATTTTTAACTAGTTAAAGCTGCTGCCACATGCCTTGCAGCAATAATTCTCAACGATGCCGTCCTAGCTCAGTGGTAGAGCGCGTGGCTTTTAACCACGTGGTCGTGGGTTCGATCCCCACGGACGGCGAACCAATTTTTTTTGTTTTTTTTTTATTAATCTTGACTGGCGATATATTTAGGTAAATTTACTTTGAATAAAAATTCTGCTCGAATGTCAAATTGAGATTAGCCTTTTAGGTTCGAACAATTGATCCCAGTCTAAGCCTGGAAAAGTGATTCCTGTAAATCCAAGGGTGAGTGAGAGGTGAGTTCCGATGAAAATGTTGTTTTCGAATGAAATTCCGAGCCCACAATTTGTCCCTATGAAATTAGTCTTAGGAAATGTTGTTGTGTTGGTTTTAAAATGTTTTCCTAAAATCCACTGTCATAATTTATTTTGCAAGTTTTTTTTGTTTTCTTATAGTTTCTTTTAAAAAATAAAAAAAATTGGCAGCGCTTGTGATGAATACGACTCGTATGTTGTATGTATTTGATTCCAGTAAATAGTGTAAAACTATTGTAACAGCATAATTTAACCGAATATACGAATCTGTATTTAAATCCACATATGTAATTCTCAACGACCATCCTTACCGCATATTAAAATTTACATTTAAAATATTGGTCATATATAATTTATATTAACTATGGCTCTTCCCGAGCTTCGGTCCGAAGAAATAAATTAGAAAATATTTTTTTGAATGACATAATTGTATCAGATAAATTTATATTTAACAACATTTTTAAACATTTAATATGCGAATACAAAAAGGTGGTGTCATTTAAAAGTTAACTTGTAAGTATATTACAAAATATTTTTTAATGAGAACAAAATAAACAAAAATATTTAT
The DNA here is from genome assembly GCA_037127355.1 of Schoenoplectus tabernaemontani. Lineage (NCBI taxonomy): Eukaryota > Viridiplantae > Streptophyta > Magnoliopsida > Poales > Cyperaceae > Schoenoplectus > Schoenoplectus tabernaemontani. Next base: position 14,239,749 of record CM073752.1, read on the forward strand.
GATGTGGAATGTCCGAAATTTTAAAGACTTAATTATTTTCATAGTGAAGAAAAAAGTGCAAAATTAATATGGAAAATGGAATGAAGATAATATCTTTGGCACCATCATCAATCCTTATTATTCATATTAATAATTTTATTGTACAACATATTTCGTACATGTAATTATATGATTCAACTTAAATATTACTAATTGGAATAATAACACAATTAAGTTAAATAATAAAAATATTGTATAAAATAAGTTACAAAATAAATTTATTATTCAACTTAAATATCACTAATTAAGTTAAATAATAAAACTAATATCGAAAGCTCTTCAAATTAAGTAGACCTCTCAAATCATTAGTTAATTTCTGTCGCTGGAAAAATATGAACAGAAATATTTCATGCATGTGATCATAATTACTATCAGAAAAAAACATAGAAATTAAGTCAGCTTACTCAAATTACGAATCACTGAAACTTTAAAAGAATCACATTTATGATTCTCGCAATTTCATAGCATTCGTACGATTCTATAATTTTTTGTTGATCTTGAAAAATATAAAAAAAAATGAAATGTGTAATTCAAAGATTTGTAACAAAAAATTTGAAAAAACAAACTTTTTTTATTTAGTAGGCAAAGTAAGGCTATGTGAATATAATTAAACGAAGATGTAACCAAACCAATTTCATAGTAACAAAAATCGTGATTTATTTGCGAATAATTTATTTTTCATCCATAACCGGATGTTTCATAAATAATTAGTCAATTTAATATATAGTACGTTTATTTGGGTAAAAAAACGTTTTATTTGTGAATTATTCGGCAAATATATATTATATATTATTTTATATGAAATTTTATAATTTTTAATATATTTTTAATATTTTATCATTATAATATATATTTTATTTATATTACATAAAATAAAATATTTCTAAATTATATTCATATTATACCTTAACATTGAATTTTTAATCTCACGAACGTTTCTCAAATCACTAACTTATTACTATAATCGCAATCATACGCCACAAAAGGATTGCTACAGTTAAACCTCAGAAAATCCACAGATTTTGGATTGAACACAATCATAACTTGCGCAGACTCCTTTTAGGCCGAGAAGCGCCAAGTGTCAACCAGGTCAGAGGCCGCTCGCCGCTGCAATTTGGAATCCGGATTTCCTGCTAGGGTGTGAATGGTACAATACGGGTCGGGTAAAAATATTTTCATTATCATATTTACTTTAAATTATTTTTATTTATATTTCATCTTTACTCATTAAAATTAGACTTACTCATACTCTACTTTTACCCGTTAAAATAAACGGTTAACGAAATGATAACAGATGCTAACGAATAATACTAATATATTACTTGATTTATTATCATTTATTAAAAAAAACATATAAACCCATTCCGTTCATACAAATACATCTCTATTTTACTAGTATAAAATAAAAATATAACTATACAATCAATTCTAACTTGAGTCATTTAAAATTAAATAAATTAAAAAAAATAAGCATCTCTTGTCAAATTTTATAAGTAGAAAATAAAATATATTAAAAGTAAAAATAACATCTTTCCTAAAATAAGATATAATATTATCTCATTCAATCATTTTTAAAAGTACTATACTAAATATTATTCAAACATTATAATTTATAAGATAGTTAAACTTAGAAAAGATAATAATTATAATTCATAGTAATTAACTCATAGAAATCGGGACAACTAACATACATATTTTATGCCCTGGACCGAATTTGAAACTACTAGCTATTAGCGCACAACTACAGGTGTTCTTATAAATTTTCTATTCTTTTATTTTATTTACCAAAATAAAAAAAATTATTACACGAGATAATTATATTGGAAATAATATAAGTTATTTTCTTAATAATTTACCCTATAGGGAAAACAGGTACAAAATGACCTTTATTCATACCCTTATCCATTTACTTAACGAAATAAAATTCTTACCCTAAATCATATCAAATAAGTTAACGAATTTTTTTATACATACCCATTTTATCGAATACAGTACGAATCGGATAATTGGATAAAAGAGTATCATTGACACCCCTATTTCCTGCTTCTATGATGGGTACATACACACGATATCATGACGTATCGCCACTGTTCAGTTTCCAACCGAAAACATTTGGCAAAAAGTTTATAACCGAAAAACGATAGTGGAACATAGTAACAAGTTTGTGATTCGGAACGTTTCTGATTCGAAAAACGTTCCGCGAGGTTAAAAATTCGACGTTCAGATATAATATAGATATAATTCAGAAATAATTTATTAATATATTATAATGATAAAATATTAAAAATTATAAAATTTCATATAAAATAATATATAATGTGTTTTTTTTCTAAATAATTCGTGAATAAAACGTTTTTTTTGACTAAAAATATACTATATATTAAACTGATGAAATATTCATGAAACATTCAGTTATGGATGAAAAACTAATTATTAACAAATAATACACAAATATCATTACTATGCAGTGGAAACTGGAAAGTGGAAACCGACCATTAGAAACTCGCTACACTTTATCACCGTTCTTACCAGCCACAGAAATAAAAACATTCAACATTGAAAGAAAGCGCAAACTTCCTAGTTCCTCCTCTCCTCCAACTCTCTCTCTTACGAAAAGCACCGGTTGGCGCTTCACACCTCTCGGCTCTCGCCACTACGCAACCAATCCCTCTCTTCATCTCCTCGCCTCAAGCTTTCCACCCGTCTCTCCCTCCTCACCTCGGAAATCGCGCCATCAATTACTCCATCTTTTGCTTCTTCTTTTTTTCTTTTTCTTTTTCTGATATTAACTCCGCTATTTACCAAAAAATATTATAACTGCTGTTATATGGATAGCAGGTGTAACCTCGCATGACCTCCCACGCGCCAGTAGTACCCCTTGATGCTCTCGCCGCCCACAAGAGCCATTCCTGGCATGATACTTGTCAAAACCTCCAATGGTGGTTAGCTTGTGTCAGAAGGAAATAGGAGAGAGGCCAGGCAGTTAAAGTATTAATCCCAATCGAAACATGGATTTAACCCTGGATCAAATGATTAACATCAAATTAAGATGTGGCGACTAACCGCAGTGCATGCGCTGTTTTTCACTCTACGTGTCTTTCCCAATTGGACCTTATTTCCACGTACCCAGGCTGAACTTACACGTGTCACTCGCATGGTCCCTCAAGCTGCCATCATCCTATTGGCTGACTCACTCTATAAATGGTCCCCACCCAATACCCCTCAGCCCTTCTTCTTCCCTTCAGCCACTCTCTCGCCTGGAGCAGAGAGAGGGCGCCATGTCCCAGCTAATAAGAGAGCAATTTATGGTGAAATCCATGGAGGAAAACAACAAAATCAAGGAGATCATGGCGAGGTACAGGCCTATTGCACCAATGCCGCCTTTGGCCCCGGCTCCAGCCCTTGATGACCCGCCTATGAAGTCATGTGGAACTTCTACTCCATTGTATCTTCAATCCAGGCCTTGCCGGGTCCGTAAGCGTGGTCGCCCAAGTCTGACCTCATTTCAGGTTGCAAAGAGGTCCAAACCTTTGATTTGTGCTTCGACTTCTACAGATTCCGTTGCGATGACAACAAGAGCAAACTCTTTTGTTCCCTATACAACTCAGGTTCCAGTTTCTGCTCATGGTTTTCTCCCAGTACCAGTCTCTACTGCTAAAATTCCAGTGAAAACCGTCCAAATGACAAAGGACCCACTGACACTGTCTCTAGTCCCTTATTCTGGGTCGACTTTGATGACTGCAATTGAAATTAAGAAAGATGCTCCTGTGGAGAGGGACCTCCTCAAGAAATTAATGGAGCCGAAAGAGAAAGTGCCGGAATTAATTAGGCCAAAAGTACTAGTGCCACAACCCATCAAACCCGTGGGTTCGAGCATCTATGTAGGCTGCATTGACCCAATTGTAAGTTCCGCGCCATCAGATCCCATCCGTAAGACCCCAGGAGAAGTTGAACAAGAGATGGAGGCAGAAACTCTCCCTGCAGTGATCTCAGATTCTCAGAACAAGGTTCGCCTAACCAATTCTGCATATAAGGAATTGGTTGACCAACCCGAGTGCCTCTGGCTTGAGACTGTGGTTAAGAACTCATGCAAAAGGCTTAATGGGGAAGTGAAGCTTGTGGTCACAGAATCAATGGTGCCAGATAGATCTACTGGATTTACATGCAGGGTAAAGATCGAGTGGCCCTTCAACGGCATAAGGAGTTACGTCTGTGCACTGTGTGATGTGAGAAGGCTTTATTGTGACTCAAGAGATTATCTCTTTATCTGGAAGTTTCGTACCAGTGAGGGTTATGTTAGCTCTTGCAAAGCATGGATTAAGGATGGTGCTGTTTGGTAAATGATAACGCTGCTTCTCGCTGTTCTTTTTGTAAGCTGTACATGTTATATGAAGCGGCTGCTAATTTAATGGTATATATATAGATATATGAAAGAAAATCTAGTTGTGTTTTGTAACAAGAACTTTCCGTATGTAATGGAATGCCATAAAACTATATTTCAACTTGGCATTTACCATCTCTTATTACTACTTTAGTTGATAAACAAATCCCAACGACATCTACATGAAAATTTTTAGCAGTTCAAATCGAGATAAGACCAGATCACGATCTGCATTTGAACATCTAAACATGCAGTGTGCATGGTTCGACATATTATCAGGAATTCCAAATGTTGAAATATAACGGAGTAACGTCTCATTCAACAAAAACACTTTTTTTGAAGCCGGACTTTATCAGTGAACACAAGTGTGCTACTCAAAATAATTGACACCTATACATAAATGATTTAAGAAAAGTTGTTAAGAAATACAGAAACCAGCAGCACATAATATATAAGATACTTCCATTGTACTTTATTACAAATGAAGTTCCTCATTTGTGCGCGGAGCATCCTATCTCATGATGAAAAAGCAAAAGAAAGGGGCAAAAAGAACATGAACAAGAAATTGACAGATCCTGATCTAAAGCTCATGCTTTAGCTTTTGGAGCTTGCTTAGTTTTTGCAGCCTCTTCGGTCTTAGGTTTTGGGGTTTCTGAAGTCTTTGCTGCAGTCATGGTAGGTTCTTCGGTCTTTGGAGGGCCCTTCCACTTGAAATTATCAGCATAAGCTTTGGGCTACAGTACAATTTAATTTCAATAAACGGATGAAGCTAATAAGCTGGTAAGATGATATGGATAAACAGTCCACAAATCCAGCGATCACTCAATAGGCTTATAAAGAAGCAGCACAATTTAATCTCTTACCATTTGCTTTGAACCTATAAAAATACCAAAAAACTAAACCAAGCTTGAAGTCCTAGAATCTCAATGCCATATTGAGTCAGATACTGGTAAGAGGCACACCTACCAGAAGTAGATTTATACAGCTATTTGCCTATACTTACCGGATATCAATTTATGAGCAATTGAAAATAATTAGAACCGCTGAATCATGATGGACAATAGTATGACACAAGCAAAGAGAAAAATAAATGAGACAAAAATGAGGCAAAAGATGCATCAAATGTAGTAAAAATAGCCTACATTTGGGGGAAAAACAACTATATTGCCTCAGCTGTTTTGAGCAGATAGGTTCGTGATTCACATCACTCCAAGAAGATATTAATTTCAGCATCACATCAAAAAAAGCACAAAATGTTTGTTCCCCCTCTCTCTCAAAGCACATGTATGCAAAGGATAAGGTGATGAATTGGCATTCTTTTGTATGTAAGTGGCTTGATTTCCAATAACAAATTCATGATCTTGCGGGAAATTTTTCTTTTTTGCTTCATCCAAGGAGTGTGTCTAGGTCAAGAACTAAATCATGAAGGTGAACAGAAAAACCATGGAAAAAGGAATGACAAAATAAGGGGACTACTGAGATATTTTGAGAAAAAAATAAAGTAAATAAATATCAAGAAAAAGAGAAGCAGACTTGGGAAGAAAAAGGATCAACTCTGCTTAAAAAAAAAATATTTTGCCCATGTGCATAGAGAAAAATACAAATGAATATAACTAAAACACACTGGTCGCACATTCGTTCTGGGCTCAAAAGCAATGCTCAATAGGGAAAATCATGCAAAGGTAAAACATAATATAAATTAAAATCTGTAATTAGCAAGCAAGATGGCAGGTATACTATAAATAGAGGGGTGACCTTAAAATTAAATTAAAAAGTCCTCATTAGGAAAAAAAATACGAACCTTCAAAAGAGGAGTATGGCGTTTTCGTACCTGCATAAAATGAACATATAAATCAAATTAACATATAAATCAAATTCTTTTACCTAAGTTACAAAAGACATACCACATATTGCCAGCCATGTTTCTCAGCAAAAGCCTTAGCAGCCTCTTCACTGTCAAAAGTCAGTGCAGCATCACCTACATTTGCATATGGATCACCAGTAGAGGTCCATCCCATTAATGGATTCTCCCACCTGTGTTATCATGGTTAATAACCTACTCAACACATCACTGTTTGGATAGCAATATGATTCGAAACACGGAACAATGCTTGGGAAATTATACATCTACATTCAGTGAGCATCATTAACTTTATCAACAAAAGAAGAAAAACTTTCATGAGGAAAATGTGCAAAGGCCTCTGGTGCAGCTGGTACCAATGGCAATAACAACAAGACTTTTGACATGATGTGTCAGCATGATTTTACTTTGATGTTTGTTGCTCTGTGATTGTACTTCAATGTTGATCAATGGTTATTATCTTGTTGTCCTTGCTGCTGAGGATAGATGTGCAAAGAACCAAACTTGGTACTGATCTTCTAGCTTATTAGGTTGTGTTTACCAAATCAGGGATGACAAATATGGACTCATCCTAAGCTAATAAGGTAAATTGAGTTTTTTCAGAAAGGTCAAGGGTCAGGCCAGAGAATCTGGTGTGCTGTGTTAAGACTGGTACCAAAGGTCTTCACTATCTTGTGGAGGCTTTTTGCATACTCAGGGAACTGGCACATTTAAGTGTCAACTATGATCAATCTCAGCCAACCGTTAGTGTAGCGTAACCAGCAAATATTTGAATCTTAATCCTCAGTAATATGCCATCGACAATTTTCAAGTGCTTAAAGTATTTTTATAGGGTACGAAGATGCTCTTTTGTACATTGTTGTCCATCTAGCAGGCTTAGGGATTGAAATCAATATAGAACCTATTAAGATTTCACCAAGTAAAATGCTACTTATCTACTCAATTGCATAGCAAAAGCATACTCAACAAAAGTACAATCAAATTACCAAGCAAGACACAATATCAATTAAACAAAGAATATCCATACTTCTGAGTTGATAAAAAGTTGATCTTCCATTTGCCAACCTTCCCAGAACCTTGCTGACTGGCAGTCCTGGCAGGTGAATAGATCACGACCTAATCCATGGAAGCACAGTAATTTTATAATTTTTATAGTGAAAGAAAACCGATCCTACAGACTGTAAGAAGCTAAACTAAAAAATGATAATACGGTTCAATCAACTAATAAGAAGCTCAATGCAAATAGGGTTAACTGTTAACAACTACATCAGATTGTACCTCTAGTAAACTAAATTGAGACCTAAGAAGGAAAATACGAACAAATCGTGAGCTATGGATCTCAATATGAAAAGATAAACGAAGAAAATTAGAAAGAAAGGCGAGTACTTTTCGTTTAAGCTGCTCCTTAGGTATGCCAGAGACAGCCCCGACCTCGCCGGGCTTGATCTCGACGAGAGATTCGGAGGAGAGTGACCTGGCTTGCGCGAAGAGAGCACCACGGCTGAAGGAGAGTACTTGCCGTTGAAGAGATGACGCCATTTTTGCCCGACTGACGACGCACTGGAGTTTCGCGAAGAGGAAAGAAATGGGAAGAAAGGAGAGGCGAAACGACATCGAGCAAAAAAAAACTCTTCATCTGATTCGTTTGATGAGAGATGAACAGTCGTGATTTAACAATAATAAATCTTTCGTACATTAAAATTCGTATTTAGATTTCCTCACAGCCGTTATGATTAAAATGAGCCGTTATGATTAACTTTTGAAAACTCTTCACAGAAAAAGTTCTCCACAGGATGCGTGCCGGCAACTAGAGTATTGAAGACGGTCCGGTCCGGTCCAAACCCGGACGGTCCACGGCCCCGACGGCCCAGTTTCACGGTCCCAGACGGCCCAAACGGTCGGCCCAAGGCGGCCCAAATTCGAAAAAACCGAACCCGTCCCACCGTTGGCCTTCGGGGCCGGACCCCCACGGGACGGCCCGGCCTCGGTCCCAAATTTTTTTTTTATAAATTAAAAAAAATAATAATTGGCAACTTACACCGGATGACCGGATTCGGATCCTCTCCTACTGGACAGTGGATACAACAAGTCGATGCCCAGATACAAAACGGACGGAAAAGGCCCATGAGATCTGGGAACGAGATCTGACCATTCCATGACAAATCTAAAACGGACTGTAATTTATTTTGGGTTCTTATGGTTATGTATAATTTCGCCTGGGCCTATATACAAATTTTTCGGCCCATCTGCACCTGCCTGTATGAAATTAAATGAAATTGTAGAAGCTACTGGCTCGCAGATTTGTCTTCTTCTACCTTTGGAAGCAACTGGAGTCGATCTCAAGTTCTCAACAGCCAGTCGGCTCCGCGACCCGCCTTGGCAGGTAGACCAACCCTCTCTCGCCGTAGTACTCTCTCCCTCTCCCTCTCCCTCTCTCTCTCCCGCTCGATCAATTCGACCCCCCTTGTTAAAAATAAGTATGATTTTTTTTCTATTTGCTTAGTACCTGTTTATATTTTTTATGTCCATTTAATTGATTATTGTTTGCTTGTATTCCGTCGATTTCGAGCTGTGAAGTTTGAATTGCATAAGTTGGAAGAGAGTATCGGAGAACTTTCATACGCATTAGCATTGGGGTAAATATAATAGAAGGTATTGATTTCTGAGAACTTCAGTGTGTTAGGATCACATAGCGTGTCATTTATTCAACTGTTTAATTACGCTTTTCAACCAAGAAGCTAGATATGCTCAATTTTTAAGGACTTTATTTAGACTGGATAGCATACTATTCTGCCATTTTTTGAATTCTTGAGCTCGGAGGTACACCATATATCCTTTCTAAAAAGAATCATTTGCTCCAATATAGTGTGCACTAGCTGAAATATGTTAAAAGAAAGGATGTAATTATCCTTTTTTCCCTTCTATTTCTTAATGATATTTTTCATCACAATGAAAATTTGTATTTATTTTTCATAATATGGCAGTTGAATCTTTATAATATAGTTAATTTATTTTTCTTCTCAGGGATGGAAGAGAATGGAAAAAATGTGGATGTCGAAGCATTGATTCTTCGGGTAGATCAACTTCAGCGTGGTAATTCATTTTCTATCACTTCTTCTGTTCCATATATATTCTCTCTCAAACCTTAACAGCTGCTCTCATTCTTTCTACATCTCTTTCTTTGTCTATCATATTCCACCTGCTCTGAATATTTACTTCCACATTCAGAGCGTGATGAGTTAAAGAAAGATATAGAGCAACTATGTATGCATCAGGCTGGGCCAGGCTATCTTTCTATGGCAACACAGGTGCACTCCCAAAGGTGTTAGTCTTCTCTAATTCACATTTAATTAAATCATAATTTAGTTGAACTTGAAATTAGTTGTTGATAAAGGAATCAGTTGGTTATTTAGATTTTTTGCAAGGTGTACCCAACATTTAACCTGCAAATAAGTCATAATTACAAGTGCTTTATTAAAGAAACCAGCTTGTTTTTAATGATTGGGCATACTTCTGAAATCCGGGAGTGGGAGAGGTCTGATGCCAGTCGGACCAAATTTGGGTCCGAATGGAATCCAGATTCCCACAAAATTTCCGTCCAATACTTTTATTAAGTGTGTGGTATATCAGATTGACTGGTCCAGCATAAAGACTGCCCATTGGAACAAATTGCCCCTGTTCCTAGAATTTCTGATAGCACCCGGCACTAGGACAAGGTTTGGTCAAGCCATGTTGTCCCCAAGTATTTGAACCATGGCATCTTGCTCTCCTTTATATGAATTCCAACTTGGTCTGAAAATGAAAAGAGAGGAATAGTGTCTATGATCAAAATGATATTTAGAAGATTCTTGTCATTATTAATTATGGTACCTTGTACATTGTTCCCAACATCCTGAACAACATGAGTTTGCAATGCAGGTAATAATATATTTTGGATCCTATTTTGAAATACTCTAAATATTTCACTCAGATTAAAGTTTTGTAAATGTTCAGGACAGCTGATCTAGAGCAAGATATTGAAACTCTTCAGAAAAGACTAGCTAATTGCTTAAGGGAAAAGCACAATCTTCAGGAGGAGCTTGCTGAGGCCTGTCGAATTAAAGTTAATATCTAATCTATCTTCATTTTTCTTTTTTACTTATATGCTCTTTCCATGCCATTAAGGACCTTAGTTACTGGTGTGGTCCGTTAACAGTATGGATATATTTGTGACTTTGAGAGTGTGTATGCTGTTAATTTAGTTCTCTTATGCATGTGTTCCCTTGCATTTTCCAGAGCCAACTTGCGGATTTGCATAGTGCTGAACTAATGAAGGTATTAAAGCTCCTATAATCAGTAGTCAAAACATGTTCTTCTTTAACAAAAAATAATAAAAAAAACTTAGTTCTTCTGAGGGGGAGATTTGTTTTCTTTGCAAACAATAAAACCCACATTTTTACCTAATGTTTTTCTTTATTGCAATATTCTATGCAGATAAAGAGATTATTCTTTATCTGTAAAATAGTTATTTTCTTTTGGACAAATTTGTGCATACAATTTGTGCCATTATTTCTTTCAGTTTTCTACTTTTCTTCCTAAAAAATAAAATGGATGGATTAGATTTCAGACCTGGTTTCATTTCTAATGTGCCCCAATTTATTTGGGATTAAAGGCTTTGTTGTTGTTGTTTACCATCTTTCATTTCTTCGTCTTTTTTTTTTCATAAGTCTCTCCTTTTCTGGATTTGATGGAATGCTTAAATGCATATTTTTACCATTTTTTATTATGTTGATCTCTTGATAAAAGAATACTTTTTATATGTAATCTAATAAGTAATAGTGTTTATTACAATAATGGTAAAAGAAAAAGTTCAATCCAAAAATAGTAAACAATCACAACGTGTGATGTGATTAATTATAACAATTAAAAGATTGAAAACACATTGTACCATTCCATTCAAAGCAAGAATTACAGTAGAAGCAAAAAAAATTATTGCCAACTGTAGGGGAGAAATAAACCCCAAATATATTTTTTGAAGTAGTAGGCGAAAAACCTACTATATAATTTCATTAAACAAAATTGAAAAAGAGTTACAGATGAAGAAGAAGAAGAAAGATGAAAAAAGAAGAAAAAGATGAGATGAAATGAAATACAAGCATTGCCATGTAACAAAAATCTAAAAGAAAGTAAAAATGAAGAAAAATTGAAAGAAAAAAATGGAAGAGGATGGTCTTGGTGCATGTTGGTGCGTTCCTTCCTTGATCGGCATCCTTCGTGTCTCGACGCTAGAGCAGATATAAGGGGGACTCATCGCACGACACCACACCGAGCAACCACATTTGACCCATGAGATGACCCAAGAGAGCGTGTGAGGGGGGACACGGATCTGTCGATGGCTGCATGTCGATTGTTAACCCAAGAGGGGTGGGAGGGAGAGAGGGGGACCCAATGTGGTGTGATGGAGTGGCAGATCCGGAGTAGTCAGTGGCGTGGTGGAGACGATGACAACCCCAAAACCCTAGATCTGTCATCGTCGCTGTGTAGATTTAAACCCTAGATCTAAACCCGATCTTGAACCCGATGGATGGGTGACCACCGTCACGGCCACCCTGTGTCGCTGTGTGGCTGCTGAACCCGAGCTCGTGGCTGATGCTTGTATTTCGGAGACCCAATGAGAGAAAGTAAGAGAGGAGCAAAGGAGAAGGGGGTGGGGTCGCTGAGACGGGGAGAGGAGGAGAGGAGAAGAGGATGTCAGGGAGAAGGCGGGCGGCGCAACCTCCACCACCTAGGGTTTGTCTCGGGTTTCTTTTTTCTCCTTCGCGATCGCTTTTTTTTTTCACCCGCTCTTTTGAACAAAACATTTCAATATCCATAAGCCCCAAATATTAAAGAGGAAATATAAATAGAAGGAAACAAACTTTCCATCTTCGTCATCTCAGCTGTTAAGAAAGATGTAAAGGTAGAAACTGGCAAATTATAAATGTAAACAACAAATACTTTTGGTTTACAGCCTTGAAACAAATAAATCAAAAGAAAAAAAATAAATTGAGTAGTTGTAACAATTGTTGATGTGGCATAGCTGAGGAGGAGAAACCTAACCTTTTTCTGAGGTATGAATGGGACAAATAAGAGGCTAATATGAGGAATTAGCCAATTAGGAGAGAAAATTGACAGACAGATCATTTTTCTTGGCCCAAATACAAGGTTTAAATGTGTTAAACATAAATTGTTAGTGCTGAGGGGCATAGTGGTCACAAAGGCTGTCCTTTGAAAATTTTCTTCGTAGTCATGTGTGTTTTTTTTTCTTGTGAAGATCACAAAATTAGTGTGTAATTAGTAAACATTGTGATACTGAACTTTTATTTTGCAAAAGTCTTTTAACTATATTTCTGTTCTACTATTAAGTACAGAACAGAGAAGCAGAGAAACAAGTTAAGTTTTTCCAAAGCTGTGTTGCTGAGGCATTCTCTGAAAGAGATCAAGCTTTAATGGAGGTCGTATGTTTTCCTTTATATGAAACTGCATAGTAAAAAAGTTCATTACGTAATATCTGCGAGGAACTCTGTAATGCTCCTTTCCTTTTTCCTTCTGGCAGTGTGAAAAAGTGAAGGAAAGAGAAGAACCTCTATCTAAGAAATTAGCTGAGCTCGAGGAAAGGTATCTTCCATTTGGACATTATGATCTCTCTTAAGGATTTACAGTAAATGCTGCATTTGAACATCATGTTGGTCAGGTCTGTTATGGTACTGATTTGGTGCAGCATACCCATCTTTTCCCTTCCCATTGAATTGCATAAAGGAAACAGGGATGATATATGTGGTGTGCTTCCTAGTTGAGAGGAAGTGAATGGGGGATGGGGAAAGAGGGGAAAGAGGAGTATTCACCTTGCTCCCGGGTTCTTTTTTAGGAGGTGAATGGGGAGAATGCTCTATTGTGTTTTCAACATTTACCTCTCTTATTTTCTTCCTCGTACTTCCTTCCCATCTCCTAACTGGGGAGCACAGCTCCAAATGTCGTTGGTAGTCAGTGCATAATTTCTCAAATGTGAAAACTGGATGCCTTGCTGAGGAAGCTATTTAATTTACAGAATAGGAGAACTTCAAACATCATGTTTACATGAAAGGAGATCGAAGGAAAATTTGGGGGCCGAATTGAAGGATATGGAAAACCTGATCGAGCCTTTTGAAAAAGTAAGTAAATTTGAATTTTTATTTACTCAAAAACCATGGTTATGATATTTTACTGAAATTTTCTCTTTTAGGTGGTGAGAAAATTTTATGAAATACGGGAGAGAGATATGGTTTCCTCTTCAGATATTACAACAGAAGAGAAATGCCAATGCCTTCTTAGAGATTCTCCTGATAATTGGATATATAGTGAAGATGGCGAGACCTCAGCAATGAAGTACATTGTAAACTTATAGAAACCTTTACCTATTGTGTATTTTGTTTGTTCCTCTTTCTTCTTTATTTTTATAGGCTATATGTGGTCCTGATTATTTTATGTTTAAAATTTACCATTTAGGCATCTTTAGAAGAAGAGAGAAACACTCTTAAAAGTTCAATTGACAAGCTCCAAAACAACCTTCGAATGGTAAATCTATTTGAAACAAGAAAGAAAAGGAGTTGCAAATTGGTATTGGTTAATGATTGTGCTTCTTTTTTTGTTTTGTAGGGACTTGAGATTGAACATCATTTAAGGAGAAATGTACGATCCTTGGAGAAGAAACAAGTAAGATATTTCATCCTATGAACTGCTAATATTTCTTAGTCTGAAAGTTAAGTATTTCTATTTTTGAGTGCAGATGTTATATGACAACCAGTTTAGCAATGAACTGCAATCGCTCCGTGAGTTTTGCAACCATGTGAAGGTTGAAATTTCAAGAAAACTGGAAGAAGAAGAATCTTATATAAGGGTTGACATTAGTGGAATTCTAGAGAAGTTAGCCCAGATTAAAATAGAGCCACCCTGCAATGCTGAAACTTTGTCAGGAGAACCACAAGATAATCGAATAGAGTACAAAGATGTACATATAAGTGCAGATGTTTCTGATGATATAGCTGAGGTATAAAGTAGGGAAACAAGTTTTAGTTCAATATTTTTTTGTTGTTGTTTTTAACGTTTTTATGATATTCTCTTGTCAGAGTTCTCACCCTCCCTCAAGCATCTCTACTGAGAATGTTGATATGTCAAATGCGTTTGCTCAAGCTTTACAAGAGAAGGTGCCAATGATAGATTATCTCTTTCTTTTTCTTTTTTTTTATTGAACACATAATTTAATTATTTGATTGTTCTAATTAAATTATTAATTTTGCACAAAATACAGATATCCACACTGTTATTACTGTCTCAACAAGAAGAGAGACATTTACTTGAGCGAAATATGAATGCAGCTCTATTAAAAAAAGTTGAGGAGCTTCAAAAGAACTTATCCCAGGTGATTTATTTGTTATTATGTTTTCATGAATAGTTGGGTCATTTTTCTTGTTGCTTGAAGCCAACATCCCCAGTGGTTATTTACCACTACTCTTTTACAGGTAACAAATGAAAAGGTGAAAGCACTCATGGAATTGGCCAAATTGAAGCAAGATATACAGCTTTTGCAACAGTATGGTTCTGTTAATTCAACATTTTTCTGGTTGTTTTGTGAAGTTCTTAATATGTTTTAGCCACCTAATTTAGGGATAGTGGAAGTAATCCTGGACATGCCAGTGCAGCAAGTACTGATTTTTCCCTTGTGAAAAGAAATAAAACACAAGAAGAAGGGAAGTTGAAGAACATTTTTAAAAGAACCTATTTTACACGGTGGATTAGTAACGTGCAAGATGAAGCTAATGTTGATGCCAAGGAATATTCGGTCAATCTTGCAAGGTATCCAACTTTTCTGTTACTTTAGTTGTCCAAAACTCCAATGTTTTGTATGGCCTTTATTATCTTTCTTGAATATGCGCAGGCTAAAAATTGAGAACGCAACATTTCAAGAAAGCATAGCTAACATGGAACGGCTCATGTCTTCAATTCTCAGGCTTCATGTGTTACTTATGAAGGTTTGCAACCTTTTTTTATTTTATTTTTTGCAAATACAAACTTATGTTTTATCATAATTGCGAAAGAAACTGATGTTCTGTAATTTTCTGATAGTATTTTGTTATATTTTAAGAGTGTAAGTTCAATTGCATAGATGGAGAAGGTATATTCTTCACAAATACAGCATTTATCCAAATTGTAGTTAGCTCTTTGCCAACTTCATATTAATTCATCTCATCATGATCATAAATTTTTCATATTATTTTAAGAATGAAATTTTGAGGTTATTATTATTTGTTAATTTTAAGAGCTTGGGGCAATATAGTTACTTTTTTAATGGCCAAACCTGTAACAGATCAAAGTTATTATATCTCGTAACATATCAAAGTCAAAAATCATAATATTGAGTTTATTTTTATCTGTTCAAAAGGTAAAACAATCAATGGACCAAAATATAAACACCAATTTACGATAATCCTTTATGTAAATGTATTACCCTCAAAGAAGCAAAGAACACAGTCATGTTGCTCCCCAGAAAACATGTGCATTGGATTCACTTTGAGAATTCTCTAAACTAAATAGGTAAAATGTTTGATGCTTAAAATGAAATAAGAGAACCCGAGTACGGACATCATAGATAGTCTCTTTGTTTTAAAATGAAAGAAGCGAACCTTTGTTTTAGGTTCAAGAAGATCTGAAGTCAGAAGCAGGACCATCTGAAAAGACTTATGAAGCACTTAATAGTGTAATAACCGAATCAAACCTAATGAAGACAGCTTTAGGCGTTGTGCTTCCTATTAGTTGGTCTGGCAATTCAGCAGATGATGCAATAACCTACGAGAGCCTGTATGAATCGTCAGACCCATCAGAGGCATCTAGGTCTGAGAAAGCAGATCCACTCTCCGCTGCTAGCTCAGAGATGGTAGAGCTACTCATACTAGCTGCTGAAGCCCTAACAGAGAGGCTGGTTGAGAGAAATGCCAGCATATAAATGTGAGTTGATTGTACATGCTTTGTGCAGTAGCAGAATTGATTTTGAAGTTCCTTGGTTAATCCATCAGCATCTATTGTTCAATGATTTTGTGCGTGTGTGTATGAGAGAGAGAGAGAGAGGTGTATTTGTAAATAGGGTTAAAAGTACTAACTGAACAGATCTCTATGTTAATGTTGTCTAATTCATGATATAATAGATCTCTCATGTAAATGTTGTCTAATTCATGAAATATTAGCTCTAAAGCATCGTTTACAGTATTGCATAGAGATGGCTTTCCTCAAAAATATTGTATAGAAAAGCACCTAGCGGTCTTGCCTCTTTATGGAATGCTACAAGTTCAATTTCCCTGAAGGACATATATAAAAAGTAATTTATGTTGGGTTAATTGGAGTCTTATTTTTAAATATATTTGTACAGAGAAGGTGACGAGCAAGGTACATGATGGATAATTTCAGAAAGGTGTCAGTATTATTTTTTGTGTCATTGGTTCATAACGTCATTTTGGTAACTGTCACATAATTAAGTGAAGTTGCTATAAAGCTTTGAGAAATATCGTTAGCTTACTTTCTGCATTCAAGCAGGGAGGAGCTCTTTATATTTTATTTCAAGTAGTTTGAACTCAGTTTAATTTAATTCAAGCAAACATACAACTAAGAAGTTAGAGAAGAACCCGCTGCCGCAATTGATCATGTTTTTAGCTTGTATTTTGCACCTTGTGTCAAGTGTCAACAAGCTTGAACTATGTGCACTACAAAGTTCTGATTTTTTTTCTTTGGAGAGAATCAACACTTGCAAGTTGCAGTTTTTCAAGGGCTTCGACCAATAAAGATATTAATTCGTAGAACGCAGTAGATAAAGACTTTGCCTGCTCAGAGATGAAATTGGGGCAGAAGTAAGATCGATGGTTATCGGACGTTTTTTTTAGTTTGATGAACAAATCCACCACATTCGCACCCTTTCAAACTTAAAAATTTATTCGAAAAATATGTGATCCGTTAATTTTATATTGAGATTCATATTTTTAACAGATCTCGAGATCCGAGATTTACACTTTCAATGATCATTACAAATCTCAATGCAAAATTAACGGTTCGCACACCCTTCAAACCAATATTTAGATTTGAAATGTGCAAACGTATCTCGGCTCCCACAGAATTACATCCATCAAGCATTAGCACAGTTAATTTATTATTATTCTTGAGAATCGAGTGGTGTAGATTGCCCATCGGACAAAATTGAGTATGATTGGCTTTGGACCTCCCCGCTCCCAATAATCAGATAAGATATAATTTGTTTGGAGGTGGGGGAAGTTGAAAGCCCTTTGAACCAAAAAATGGGTTCAAGGTATTTGAGAAAGCCGTTGATTTTACATCGAAATTCGTAATAATTATTGAAAATATAAATTTTAAATTTAAATTTTATTGAAAATATAAATTTCAATGTAAAATTAATTGCTCTCAAAGATTTTAAATCTAATTTTTAATTCAAAGGATTTGAAGCTCCCACCTCCAATTTGATTTGGCTGAGGTACCTATCGTGAGAGCGGGCTGCTATTGACCGCAAAATAATAAATTGAATAAAAAAAATGCAAGACATAGAGTTACGTCAAACAGAGAAAAAAAAGGACGTGTGCGATGAGGCACGGATTAAATTATATTTTTTGTCAAGAGAAATTTGTACTGTAAAAGATGTAAATCTTTCACGGAATCAAACTAAAAAAATTATATACGTCATGAAACATGAAATGATGAAGGTCTCTGCGAAGCACATGGGACCAGATGTATTTTTCATCCCATCTAGAAAGCGATTTTAAAGTACCAATTGGGACATTATATCTGCAGAATTTTGACGCCGGGTTAGATATAACTGCAGAAGCTTCCTTGAATTCTTTGAGGGTAGCGATGCAGTGCCCCTTGAATCCTTTGAGGTTAGATATAACTGCAAAAGCTTCTTTTATATTGGAGGCAAAGTATAATTTCCCTTTGATAAATGCCCATATTATCACTCTCTTCACATGACTAGAAAGACTTGCGAGCACTCTGATTGAGGTCTGGAAGTCTTTTCAGAAACAAATGTTCTGAATAATATTTAATCAAACGATCTATAATTAAATCCTTAGACCAAACATAACTAGTACCAATTGGGACATTAATTTTATTCCTTCAAAGTACAATATGGTGATATCATCTCAAAATTGACCCGAAATTTAGTTTGATAAAGTATTAACCTGTTATATTAACACAGCAGAATGACAACAATTGTGTTGGAGTAATAATTCAAAATTTAGCACGTATAAACAAATCTCTTGTTTGATAGGTGTAA
This sequence comes from Schoenoplectus tabernaemontani, assembly GCA_037127355.1. NCBI lineage: Eukaryota > Viridiplantae > Streptophyta > Magnoliopsida > Poales > Cyperaceae > Schoenoplectus > Schoenoplectus tabernaemontani. The sequence goes on from CM073752.1 coordinate 14,258,352, forward strand.
GTTTAGTAAACATTTTAAAGCACTTTAAATACTAAGCAGAAATGATATAAGATGTACTAAAGTTAAAATATCTCTATAGATGTTTTACTTTAAAGTAAAGTACCCATTTTTTTTCCAACACTTTTTACACAAATTATTTTATCTATTTACTTCATTATCATCAAACATCATTGTTTTATTTAATTTTACTCCGTTTTAACTTTATTACATTGCAAAACAGGAGAAAATAAGTACTAGTTCAAATTTTGCCTTGATTTTTCACTTTTCAAATTCTCATGGTATCGGATAAAATTTGTTCAGCAAGAAATTATCTTTAGACCCGGTCCCCTAAAGCGTTCTTATTGAATCTCGAATACACTGTCAATTCAAAATTTTAAAAATTGAGAAGTCAGAGATATTGAAATAGATCCTCTCTACTTATTATAAACCTATGGGCCTTTACACCTCTTTATTCTTTGTTACATGAAATAGCATCTGTTATCTTTCCATCTCTCCCTCTCAAGCATGTTCTGTGGCACAGGAAGTTTCAAGACTCTAGACTACGATACATTGAGCACTCCGGGTACACCAAGACAAAAGAAGCGGAAATCAACGAGCAAAAACAACCCATATGCATATCGCGGCCTCGACAAGTTCTCCACTGTGTTGTCAGAGCTTGAATCTTGGAAGGAGAAAATCATCGCCGCTACAGGGTCAGACGACCACGTCCTTGTGCAGTTCAAGCACACAGAGAGCAATGATTGGGTACCTATTGTGGTTCGTCTTCCTGAGCCGAAAAGGATCTGGCAAACATAAAGGGATCAGACAAGCATCACCATAGGAAGACAGTGTCGATGCCCACATCACCCCGGCCACTCCCGGTTCAGGCGAAGGATGAGGTGAAGGAGAAAGTAGTCAAAGACAATGACAAAAAGGAGAAAACAAGGAGTGGATTTATCTCCCGGATTTCTTTGAATAGAATGAACCCCTGTTCCTACTGGCCATGGGTTATAGTGATCGTCTTGGTATGTCTGGTGTTTTTCAGTAGGGCTTTTGCGATATGTTGCACCTCGATATGGTGGTATTTGGTGCCAACTTTGAATGGTGAAGACTTAGACATGTCGCGAACCTGGCTGAATAGAAGGAGCTTCCTTAGGAGAAGATCTCTGAGTGATGAAAAGGTAGGAGATAAGGTCACATCCACATCTCCACCTAGAGTGCTTCCTTCTAATAAGAAAGAGATGCGTAAGATATTTTCTTTCTAGCTAGTTACTTATTTTTTCCCCCTTGTTGGGCTCTTGAGAGACGACTTTAAATGATGTAAATGATAGCAATTATGAGGAACGTTCTTTGTTGGGTAAATGAGAGAACCTACCAAAACCCATCACAGTATCAGTTCCCTTGATCTTTTTCATTTTCCTTTTTTTCTTCTGTAGAGTTTTGTGATTTATGTGTAGTTGATCGGGCACAACTGTAAATGCTTAATTGTTCATAATTACGATATTCATGTAATATCATTGGAGAGTGAAATCTCGTCCAAAAGGGTTCCCTTTTGCTTGCTAACGACAATCAAATGTTTTCATCGAGAATTAATGTCGTTGTTTATGTTGAGATCTCTCTTCTTCAATTGGTGCTTTCAAGATAAGCTTTGAATTTGGTAACAATTTGAATTAATGCCTTTGGCTTTGTTTGATGTCCTAGATAAGAGATGCCGGTGTGAAAAATTAACCAACATGTAAGATTTCTATGCAAACAATTTCTGCGAAGTACGTCAATGTTTGAAATTTCTATTAACAAATAGTCATGTTTGCAATTTCTTCTCTGACAAATTAGTCATGTTTGAAATTTCTATTAACAAATAAAACTTCCGCGTGGTTATCTGTTAATTCAAACGGCATCCAGTGCATGTAGCAATGGAGAAGATTTAAATCGTGGGTTTTCAAGATTGGATTAGATCCAATTGGTTTCAGATTTTCAGGCTTTCAGCAGCGGAAATGGTACGTCTAGAAAGTCAACTCAATTCTGAGAATTAGAATAGCAAACTCATGTGAACTCGATCCGTCCGGATCTAAATCTGATTCGATCCGATATTTTTAGAAAGTCAAACTGATCCGACGACCCGGCTTGAGATGACATAAAACCCGAGACAACCCAACATCAGAGTATCCAAAACCCGACTTGACCCGAACCGGATGACCCAAAACTCGAGATCAGATGATTAGAAACCTGATCCGACCCGAACCCGAGACAATCCGAAACCCGAGATGACCCGAGATCAGAAGACCTAAAACTCGACCCGACTCAAACCCGAATGACCAAAAACCCGAGATGACACGAAATTAGACGATCCGGAACCCGAACCGACCCGACCCAATTTTGAAATATTTAAATACGATTGAACTACAATTATAATTTAAAATTACATGTCTTATTTATATCATTCTACAATATATGTTGTATTACACATTTTTTACGATATAGTATCCAATGTATCTGATTATTTTTAAATAATTATAACACAGGGCGTTATAAGGTGTTTCTCGAGTGGTTATACCACATTTTTTCAAAATAAAAAATAAAAGTCATCAACTAGGTGGATTAGGTGATGGCTTCCTTATTTTCTTATCAATAAAGTATTATGAACTGATGAGACTAAACCTATTTGTGACTAACGAGCAATTAGTGACATAAAAGATATCTCTTTTTGAATTACTCGATAGAGTTTATACCTTTTTGTATTTTTATTTCCTGATAAAATTGGTCATATATAAGTTACACAACATAAATCCAGTGTGCATCCACAATTATCAAAGGAGTCATTCTATCTTTGATTGCGCAGTTTGAATAAGCTCAAACTAGACTTTTTGGATCACCCAACCAAACCAACTAACTACCAAAATAATTGTTGGTCATTCCAATTATATCAAATGGCTATAAAATGAAGAATATGTGTGATTGTCCAGTAATATTAGATGTTTTCTTTTAAAATTTACAAGCGGGTGATAAATTAGCTATGTTATTATTCTAAATATTTAGCATTATGATTCTAAAAAAAATATAAGGCGTCTAAGATCATGAATCATGATATATAGAAATGGAACATATACACCACAAATAGACAAAAAATAATCATTAAAAGGTTGTTAGATATTTATTTTTGGAGCTCATAAATTTTATTATCACTTAATCGAGAATTAGTATAACAATATATATTAACCTGAATTTGCATGTCGTAAATTAAAATTAGCATAAAAATAATCAATGTCTATTAATCAGATTTAGCACGTCTTAAGTTTGTTAATAAAATGAATGAAGTATGATGAGTTGAATAGACTCAAACTAATTAATCATATCCTTATTATTTAAAAAGTCAAACTGATCAAACATAATTAAAAATCTATACTTTATATTGGCTAAAATGTATTATTGAAAAAAATATATTTTAAAGTCTGACGACCCGAAATTCAACCCGACCCGAAATCTGACTCGACCCGAAATAAAACATGACAAAAAAAATCCAACCTGGCTCGACCCGACCCGAGATAACCCGAAACTCGAGATTATTCGATATCAGATAACCTGAAACCCGACCCGACCCGAACCCGAATGACCCAAAATCAAAGATTTTCTGAGTTAATAAGAATCTGAAACCGAACCCGGCCCGACCCGAAATGACCCGAAAAAATTGATAGTTTTCAACCCGAAACTCGACCTGACCCGGACCGGATCAACCCGAACCCGACCCATGACCCGAAATTTTTTGGTCAAACTTACCCGACCCGACCTGCCCGATTGCCACCTCTAAGAATAGCACTCTATTATTTGAAAATAATAACTATGGATTTGTTTGGATTGTGTAAAGAATAGTATAAGAATAAATGATTTAAAAATAATAAATGTGGATAGTGAGAAAATAGTGACTTTAAGTTAGCGTAAGAATAAGTGAAAAGATAGTGTTATTTTAAATGGTAGAAATATTATTTAGATTATTTATTGAGAATAGTAATTGTTTTGAATGGTGACTATTTCAATCCTCACTTAGAATAGTAAAATAATAATTATTCTCACTATTTCGAAACAACGATTTTACATTTGAATAGTACGTTGCTATTTTAATTTTGAGAAAGCTATTTCTAATTTCGTATGCACCCAAACATAAGTACAGCGACGCAATTGTCGAAACAACCTTGAAAATGTGCTTGAAAATGAGTTGAATGATGGTGATTTTTGCGTTGCTTGTCATATGATTTTCAAGTATTACTCATTCTTCCGGTCTGAATTGGATATTTGGATCTGCACTTATTGCTCGCATCTTTCTACCTTTTATTTTATTACCGTAAAATTAGTTAGCAACGCGTAGTGGTAACTATCGCTCACCTAAATTGATGCATCAAAAATTATGAACTATATATATATTAGTGAAGGTAGAGCTCAGGCCGTTTTGTTTGGGAGTGGGGGATATCCCTTGACAACTATTTATTTTGACAAACTTGAGAAACAACATAATATAAATTCATATAAAATACTAAAAAATAATTTTTTTTCAACAAACTTTATTAAACTTATGGATTGATAGTTTTAAATTTGATGCAATTTGAGTGTCATTTGATACCCCATCAAATACCATTAAATCTAAATTGTTAAATTATCACATAATTTTGATAACTTTTGAAATATTAAATGACACTCAAATTCTACCAGATTTAAAATACAATCAATACATAAATTTAATAACTTTGTAAACTTTTTGTCAAAATAAATAGTTTTCAGGATCCCAACTTTTTTTTGTCCCTTGTTGATATATAAATTTTAATTTATATATACGTGCTGGTTTACTTTTCTACTGTGCATAAATTGAAATTTATACATGTAATTTTTCTATTTCCGCATCACCGTCCTGAGTCCTGATTAAACTTGGACAATTGCTTCGGACAAACGAAATATTTTCCCTTTGGCTTTTACTGGATAATTTTATATCAAGATTGCAGTAATAGAAATATGAGTCCTTAAACGTAGTTCTATTTTTTTTCCTACTTTTTGGTGATGAAGTTTATCACATTGCTCAGCATCATAAAAACTATCTCCACTCAGTAGGCTTGGTACAAATATCGTTCATATTTCATCAAGGGAATTAGAGAGCAAGTTGTAAGCCATTTCTTCTTTTGTCAAGATAAAGTTCTGCTGATTTCTAGAGACCAAATTTGGTCTACTGTCATAAATAATCAAATTTCTAGACAATAAATAATGTTAGTGGAATTAGCAATCTTAAGATAGAAGAATGCAACATTAAGGTCAATGCATGTTGGCTTTATTGGAAAAAAATAATAAACGCTCTTTAAAATCTGAAGTTTATTGCATTCTTTAGCATCATATAAACTCTCCACTCAGTAGGCTTGGTACAAATATTGTTCATATTTCATCAAGGGAATTAGAGAGCAAGTTGTAAGCCATTTCTTCTTTTGTCAAGATAAAGTTCTGCTGATTTCTAGAGACCAAATTTGGTCTACTGTCATAAATAATCAAATTTCTAGACAATAAATAATGTTAGTGGAATTAGCAATCTTAAGATATAAGAATGCAACAATTAGGTCAATGCATGTGGCTTTATTGGAAAAAAATAATAAACGCTCTTTATAATATAGAAGTATAGATAATTTGCTCTATTTTGGCATATTCATCAACGATAAGTTCTAGGCTTATTTATGAACTATTATCGTTCTTGAAAAAAATTTAAAAAAAAAAACTGTTTGGGAAGGATCAAATAAAAAATATATATATCAAAGATAAACTAGTGTTTTTTCACGGTAGATGTGTCTATTTTCAATAATATTTTATTGATAGCAATTCACTGACAATGTCACAATGATTAACTTAACGATTTTGATAATAATTTTTCAAATATATTTGAAAAAGAATCTTACAAAAAAAATACAGACGTATTTTTGAAGTGATTGTAATTCAAATTGCAATAGTATATTTATTCTATGTTGACCATTATTAATTTCATACAATCTGAAGATTGCCAGGAATATATAATTTAGAATTATTAATTTTATTGGACATTTAAAAATTTTAATTTAGACATACCAGTACGGCAGCACCAACGAGTTGAAGCCAAAGAATATATATTAAGAAAAAAAAAATTAAACGGTCTTCAGTCATCACAATTTGTTAATTTAGTGAGGAAGTCTCTATCAGCCGAATGGCGGTCAGACTCGGGTTACATAAATATACAATAAAAGTGTCGATGATAACGTGCTACACATGATACGATATCGTCATCAGGTAACAAAAGTTCATAAAAATGGCTAATCAGTTTATCCATTTGCATTCTCAGCTTTACTATTTAACACATTTATTTAATTCCTACCAAATAACCATGAGATATCGACGCTCCGTTCCACCATAATTCAAATTGTATTTATCTGTTTGTTGGCAATTCCCTTTCAGTACGTTGCTGTTCTCATAACGATTTTATTGACGATTAACATTCGCCAATCTTTTCTAGAAGATGAAACAGCGCAAGGATTGTAAATGGGAGGACAACGGTTAACACCTTTTACAAGCACTAGGTTGGTGTGTCCGCTTCGCGATGGAGTTGTATGCTTTGTTGGAGCTGGTGTCTATTAAATTTTGAATTAGCAGCAAACAAAACAAAAATTTTCATCAATCCCAACTGCTCTTTCAAGTGCAATCAAAATAAAATTTATCACATGGATGCCAGGAATTCAGATGTGACGAACTAATCTACTGAATTTTATTATATGAAAATACAAACACTTTAGCGCAGCAGTGATTATATCTTAATGGAAACTAAGTCGAGACCCCTTCAGTATGTAATCTCAAGTCTCACCGCATCACTGGAAATATCTATACTATTATATAAAGTATCTAAGAATTGGAGAGTCCATTTTTTATCATGATAATTTTTTATTATACCTATTTTATCTCTCAATTAGACGGCTAATATTTATTTTTGATTGATCGAACGTATGTGACCGCGTCCATTGATCCCCTCTTTTTCTCCATTTTTTCCCCTTAAATACTATTATTTCCATAATATTATTTTTTTTATTTAGCAACCTTGTGCATATTTGGTAAGAAATTAATGGTGATAATATATGTTAGAATAATTTACTTTTCTTGCCATAAAAATCATGAATCATTAACTCATATTGTGCAAAAATCTCATCCAAGATTAAATATAGTCTTTATTATATATTTTCTCTATAATTTGGTGAATTTATAATTTAATATTAGATAAATATGAATTTTTTTATTTTATAATATTTTAATATTTAAATAAAAGAGTCTGCTGCAACGCGCGGGTATATAGCTAGTATCAAAAATCGGTATTGTAAAACTTTGAAGTGCAAAAAAAATATAAAGGCATAGGAAATTTTTTAATTTTTTAGTATTATTAGATTTTTAAATAATTAAAAATAATAATTCGAATTAGTTAAAAATTATTATTAAAAAATTATGATAAATTATTATTTTTTTCAATTCATTAAAAAAAAGACCGGACCGTCGGACCGGACCGTGGGGGTCCGGCCTCCGGGGCCAACAGTGGGAGAGGTTCAATTTTTTCAAATTTGGACCGTCTAGGACCGGCCAATGTGAACTGTACGGAACCGTAAACCGTGGACCGTTCCGGACCGTGGACCGCCCGGATTTAGACCGGACCGGACCATTCGCAAATCTCTAGGGTCAAGTATAGAAACCATACCAATATACCATACCAGTTGTGAAGGCAACTAGTTTCTCAGTTGAACGTGGTCTATAAGTGGTTTGTAGAGCACCACATTTAGTAGTTAGAGGGCCCCACTTGCAGGTAAAAAACGGGCTGCTCCCTATGGAACCAGTTTATGTATTGAAATTTCACTCCGGAGCGCAGGACTCACAATTGCTATTAGTCCCGCAATGACAAATCCAAATTCAGATTAGGGTTCATATATCAGCTGGTCATTACATGGTTTTCTCTTGTGAGACATCTGATAAAATTGGAACGATACAGAGAAAATTAGCATGTCCCTGCGTAAGGATGACACGCACAAATCGAAAAATGGTCAAAAAAAAAATTCTCAGATGCAAGTATCTGACTTTTGGAATTTTCAGTTATTATTGCAATTTTAACCTGTTGAGCTGAGCGATCTTCCTAATTTTTTTTTGAGGTTTTCCTTTATTTTTCTTATTTGTACTACTCTCTGATTTTTGAGTTTTCAGGTATTAGATTTAACCTGTTGAGCGGAGCGGTCTTTTTTTTTTTTTTTTTGAGTCGTCGTTGATCTCTTTGCTAATTTGGTTAGATTCCGTTTTCCGATTGTTACCTAGTTTCGATCTGTGCTGTATAAACCCTTTAATTGTCCAGCTTGCGCATTAGAATTTGCTTTTTCGAATTCTTGACAGCTGATCTGTAAACTCCGTCTGTATAGATAGGTTTCTGCACAATCTGTCTCAAGTCAGGATAAATGAGGAAGGTTGCGGTAAGTGTGTCGAGCCCTGCACTAAAACAGTCGATCTTTATGGAAATGAAACCCAGTCAATTTTCGTTGGGGCGTCACCCTCTTAGCGACGCGTCATATTGGAATCCGGATATGGCGATAAGAGAACAAGGGTCGTGTCGTCACCGCCTTAGTGGTGCGCCATATTGGAACCCGGATATAGTGATAAGTGAGCGAGGGCCGGATCGTCATCACCTTAGTAACGCGCTGCATCGACGCCGGATGTAGTGTCAAATGAACAAGGATCTTCACACTTGACTCGGCGAGTGTGAGAGGCAAGGAAGCTAGTCGGGAAAAATATGATATGTTTAGGTAGTTGGAATGTAGGGTCCTTAACAGGTAAGATAAGAGACTTAGTTGATATTGCGATTAGGAGACGCGTTAATATCTTATGTGTTCAGGAGACTAAATGGATGGGTCAAAAGGCTAAGGAGGTGGAAAATACGGGCTTCAAATTGTGGTACACAGGAAAATAACGAAGTAGAAATTGTGTATGGATCTTAATTAATAAGAGTCTCAACAATAGAGTTGTCGCAGTTAGGAGACAAGGGGACAGGATCATCATGATTAAATTAATTTTTAGATATTTGATCTTGAACGTCATCAGTGCGTATGCCCCATAAGTAAGTTTGAGCGATGATGTCAAGAGACGATTTTGGGAAGACTTAAAGGACATGGTTAGAGGAGTGCCTATCAGTGAAAAATTCTTCATTGGAGGAGATCTTAATGCTCATGTTGGCATAGTTAGAGGGGAGTTTGAGAGAGATACATGAGGGTATTAGATATGGCGAACAGAGTCAAGAGAGAGAAGATATCTTGAACTTCGCTATAGCTTACGACCTCATGGTAGTGAACACCTTCTTTAGAAAGAAAAAATCACATTTAATTACTTTCAGCAGTGGCCAGCACTCGAGCTAGATCGATTTTGTCCCGACTAGAAGGAAGGAGAAACCAAACTGTATGGATTGTAAGGTTATACCTGATGAGTGTGTTGTCACACAACACAAACTTTTGTGGCTGATTTTTATTTTTAGGTATGCGTTCGGCGAGATAGAGGCATGAAAATAACGATAACGAGGTGGTGGAAGTTCAAAAGTGACGTTTCTCAGGTGTTTAAAAATATAGTTATTGCAGAAGGATCGTGGAACGAAGGTGAAGATGCGGATAATATGTGGAAGAAGATGACGACTCACATTCAGAAGGTGGCTATAGAGGTGTTTGGAGTAACTAGAGGAAAATAAATGTGAATCTAAAAATTCTTGGTGGTGGAATGATGATGTACAAAAGGCTATCAATGAGAAGAAAAAATGTTACAAACATTTACATCACAACAGGAGTGATGAAAACTACAGAAGTACAAAGAAACTAAAAGAAACACAAAGAAAGTTATGAGCAAAGTAAGGGATCAGGCATACACGGAGCTGTATTGGAAATTAGATACGAAAGAGGCGAAAATGATGTCTACAATATGGCTAAACTTCGAGAAAGAAAGATAAAAGACTTCAACCAAGTTAAATGTATTAGGATGAGTCTGATAGACTTTTGGTGAAGGATGAGGAGATTAATAATAGATGGAGAGAATACTTCGACAAGTTATTCAACGACGAGAGTGGGAAAACAACGATCGAGTTGGACGACTCAATTGACACAAACAGTCGATTTGTTCGGAGAATTCAAGAGTATGAGGTGAAAGAAGCTTTAAAAAAGATGAAAACAGGTAAGGCGTTAGGACCAGATGACATCCTGATTGAGCTATGGAGATGTCTTGGAGATATAGCAATAGTGTGGCTCACTAAACTATTTAATACTATTTTCCGGTCCAATAAGATGCCTGATAAGTGGAGAAGAAGTATATTAGTATCAATCTTCAAGAATAAAGAAGATATTCAAAGTTGTACTAATTACAGAGGAATTAAGCTCATGAGTTATACCATGAAGCTTTGGGAGAGAGTGATCGAGCACCGTTTAAGAAAACTGACAATTGTCTCTAAAAATCAATTTAATTTTATGCCTGGGAGGTCCACTATAGAGGCGATTTTCTTAATAAGACAACTTATGAAGAGACATCGGGAACAGAAGAAGGACTTACATATGATATTTATTGATTTAGAGAAAGCGTATGATAAAATACCGAGAAATATCATGTGGTGGGCGCTCAAAAGGAAACTACTCCCAACAAAGTATGTTACCCTTATTAAGGATATGTACACAAATGTTGTGACTTGTGTCAGAGCATGTGACGGCGAGTCCAATACATTTCCTATTAAGATGGGATTACATCAAGGGTCAGGATTGAGTCCATATATTTTCACCTTAGTGATTGACGAGATCACAAAGGACATACAAGGAGATATTCATTGGTGTATACTCTTTACTGATGATGTGGTGCTGATTGGCGAGAGCAGAATTGGAGTCAATCAGAAACTAGAGTTATGGAGATAAACTTTAGAATCGAAAAGTTTTAGACTTAGTAGAACCAAAACTGAATATATGAGATGTCAATTCAGCGGGGAAAATTCATATGATGGAAATGTTAGTTTGGATGGACGAGTAGTACCCATGAATGACACATTTCGGTATTTGAGATCGATATTGCAGAGTGAAGGAGAGATCGATGAAAATGTTAGTCATAGAATAAGAGCTGGATGGGTAAAATGGAGACAAGCATATGATATTCTTTGTGACAAGAATGTCCCAAATAAACTAAAAGGCAAGTTCTACAGGACGATAATTAGACCCGCGATAATGTATGGCGCAAAATGTTGGGCTACAAAAGGACAACACGTCCAGAAGATGAGTGTAGCTGAAATACGGATACGGATGTTGCGTTGGATATGTAGCCACACAAGGAAAGATCGAATCAGAAATGATGATATTAGGGACAAACTTGGGGTAGTTTCAATTCAAGAGAAGCTAGTCCAACATTATTTGTGATGGTTTGGTCATATCCAACGAAGACCTCCTAAAACACCAGTTCGCTGCAGTATTCTAAGTCATCTTGAAAATACAAGAAAAGGAAGAGGTCGACCGAGACTGACATGGGAGGAAACAATAAAAAGAGATTTGAAGGAATGGAATATATCCAAAGAACTTGCTTTGGATAGGAGTGCTTGGAAGATGACGATTCATGTACCTGAATCATGATTTAGGAGTTAGAGTCTAATAGTAGAGTTATAGACTTCATGTTCTTAGATTTTTTAGGATTTTAGGATTTAGAATTTAGAAATAGGTTTTAAAATAAAATTTTAGGATTTAGAAATAGGTTTTATAATAGAGGTTTATTGTAGGTTTATTATTATTATTGTTATTATTATTGTTACTATTAGCATATTATCATCATCTTTATTTATTTATTTATTATTATTATTATTATTATTATTATTATTATTATTATTATTATTATTATTATTATTATTATTATCATTATTTATTTATTTTTCTTTCATTATATTCATTATTATCACCGATATGAGATCTTTCATCTTATGTTTTTCGATTGGGTTTCATTTCTAGCCTACCCCAATTTATTTGGGATTAAAGGTTGTTGTTGTTGTTGTTGTTGTAATAACATTTTATATATTAAAAATAACAACAAAATAAATCTCAAAGTAATTGATAATCAAGTTGATCAAGAAAGTTTTCTTCTACGAAACTTTATATTTTTGATATATTTGCATAATTATTTCCTTATGCATGATATTAAATATTTTTTCTCAATAAAAATAATCAAACAATCCAGAGGACAAATTATCGAAAATCACTATTTTTCAAAATCCAGTGGAACAGCTGTCCCCTCCCGAACCATATGGATCCGCCCCTGCTTCTAGAGCTCTCATTAGTCCACAATATAATCTAGTAAGAATTTTACAATTACATCTAGCATGTACCTTCTATGTCTATAGCATCATAGAATATTTTTAGTTGTCCGCAAAGCTAATAATTCGCATGCATCTCATTTTTCTAAGTAGAAAATAAAGCTTCATTCCAACATATAGATTCATTTGGCTCTAGTTATTTCAAAAGCAAAGAGAGGAGAGAGATTAAAATGTACACTTTGGTGGAGTTGAATAACTGATCTGCGTCGAGCCAAAGAGAAAAAAAAATACAAAACTCTCAAGGCTCTAATTTATTATCCCCTTCAAATATCAAAATCAACCTAGAATACCAAAATAAATTTTCTAAAAATGTACTATAGCTGCCACTAATTTCTAAAAAATATTTGTATATGACATCTTTACTTTAGATCTATTTATACGATACATAGATACTTCTAAAACCTTAAAGTAAAATTCTGAGGATGCTAATTAAAGATTATACACAATAAAATTCAACAGGTTGTCAAAATAAAAACACATAAAAAGTAATTCAATACAATCCTCTCTTCATGCTGCGGAAGAAAAATTGAAGAACCCTACCATGTCAACTGAAATCAACCTACCAACTCTAGCAGTGTACCCAATCCATCTAAAAAAATCCATTCTCTATTTCAGAGGCGTATAATTTGGGCTCAAAATGTACAATACCTATTCGTGCTTCACCAGCTGACGACACCATTGTCCTAACAATAACATAAGGAGATTTCAAGGGATCAGTTACCAACAGGCTACAACACACTAATTCGAGAGAGAAAGAAAGAGATGTACCAAATCATGGAGACGCGGTGGGCCGCGCTGCGACCTAGCTTGCATTGCATCACTGTTCTGATTTTGAGCCAGAAATTTATGATTTTTAGTAACATTTCAAAAAAGAACAACAGAGGAAGTAATGGTTGCCTGGTATATATTGTTCTTCTCATATGACAGTATTCTCCTTAAAAAATAAGATTGTAGAAAAAATTGAAAATAAACCAAGCACTTCATCGTAAAACCAACAACTATTGAGTCATTTAATTGCTTTATCTGTGTATTAGCAATTTTTATAGACTTAATTTTTTATTTTGGCGTAACAATTACAATCTTTAGTACAAATTTAAACGATATAAGTGAATACGCATGCCCCAGTAACAGTGGTCCTGGAGAACCGGCAAAATAGAAACAAGATAGGAAAACTTACAATGAGGTGTACATGGATTTTTCAGGCTGAAGAAGAAGTGTAACGTAGATCTCCATTGATGAAAGAATTGATCTATTCTTAATATCAGTGTACCTCTTATAATAAATATTGACAATTTGAAATCAATATGTAAGCTTATTCTGGTAAAGCTAACCGACACTCGCTGAAAAATAATGTGATTAAGGACTTATCACAGCCTTAGAAAATGCTTTTGCTAGTTACTCGACAGGGGGGCATTCCTGAGGAATTTAGAAGATCTTTCGCTTGCTTCCAAAAAACTAGTACCACATTGCAAGCACAATAAATAATCCAAAACACTAAACTTCAGGTTAAGAAACAAAATTACATACTTCAAGAATAGCAAAATTACATACTTCAAGAGCGCACAAATAAAAGATGTACACGAAAGAATAATCTGACATGTTAGAAATGTTAGTGATAATTTTAGTTGCATCTGAACCAGCTGATAGAACAATATCAGCAGGTTGAGGAGCAAGATGTGCTCAAATTTAACACCAGCCTCTCTCTCAAGAGTAGAATTAAGACATTGGTGCTTGGGCTCATATAGTAATATATATCCACGCCACTGTTTCCTGTAGAATTTCGATGTATCAAGAATGAAAAGGATGCCAACACCAGACATAAGGTTCTCTAGTGGGTCTGGCTCCTTAGGACCGGACAAAGGTTCTTTTTAAATTTTTATGTAAGCATTATGAATTGTAATGTCAGACTCAGTAGTGTACCAGTGAGGTCTGGTACAAGCATTTCATGGTTCTTAACTGATCATGATATTTTGTCTGTTTATTTTTATTTTTTTGGTTGAGTTTTCATTATTAAGCACTTTTGGTAACTTCCCAATTGGGTTTCATGGTTGTCAGTAATATCTGACATTTTTTCTCCTTTGAACTGCCCTATTGGGTTCATGATTGTACCATTTTTTCTCCTTTGAACTGCCCTATTGGGTTCATGATTGTACCAGTAATATCTGATCTTTTTTCCCCTTTTAATTGTCATACAAAAAATTAGGAGAATTAATTTCTTTAACTATTTCTATCTCATAGCACGTAGATCTCCATCCAACACTTCTCATCCAGAGAAGTTGAGCACGCCATCCCAAAAGGTAAGAATAACACCAACTGAAGACAATATATATTGAAATAAATAACTAAAGACAAGAAATGGAATAAATGATAACAAACAACAAACAGGATACTAACATATCTTTTTTATATTTTTAATTCATTTGTTTTCCAATTTCGAATAGAAGCCTATATAGTCCAGCAAATCTGTTTTTCTGTCAACCTCATCTTCAAGTTTGAAAAATTAATTTGATAAGAGTTCGTAAGGTAAATCACTCCTTCATGGCGTCGATGACGTGTTGGTTCTGGACGACGGGGCAAAGAGGGGGTTCGTGACGTCACCATTGGAGACGCACTCGACCTCAATGTTATTCGCTGCGAGTGCGTCGAAAGGAAGAAGAGCAAGTGTCGGTTCACAATGCGATGAGCAAGATCAAACGAGGAAGGGAGAAGAGCGAGTGTCGACCACAGTGCGATGAGTGTCGGGCACCTAGGGTTGGTGGAGAGAGGAAGGAGAGATTTACGAGAAGAGAGGGAAGAGAGATGATACATCAAAGAGGATAAGAACGAATGAAGCTATCTCAACTTGATCAGATGCGCACATCAAAAGTAACAAATCGCGACGGAGATCCAAGGGCCGAAAAAATAAGGGTGACGTGTAACGCTTGAGAGTCCGTTGTCCCCCCCAGGGGGGATATATTTCTAAATAATTAGCATCTCAGATTGCATGTGTAGTAGTTTAGGCATGAACCATCAAGGCTACTAATTTTTCACGTGGTAGCAGAACCTAAACAACCAGTCTCTGTCTCGACTCTTGAGACGTCTGGAAGCTCTCTCATAAAGTGTTCTTTTTATTTCATTGTGTAATAGAGAAAAAAAAAATCCTGACCAAATTAAACAATTTTGAAATTAACACAATATGAATAAATAAATTCAGTTCTCGAAAAGAAATAATAACACCATTGCTTAAAAAAAGATAACACCAACAATGAGCTTAAGAGCCGTCATATTGTATAAAATAATTAACCAAATTTGATCTATCTGACGGGTATAATCAATACAAATACTACGGCAATAATATTACTCTACATGGAATTGCTTCATAATGATTAAACTGTTGTCATCTTGTTGCAGCATCCCTACAGTCACATTAAAAATCACGAAATCTGCCAAATTTTCCTTGATCATTATCCTACTTTACTATATTGATATACCAGATGGAAAGACAAATGGAAAAAGATAGCTGCATGGGAAGATGATAGCTGTGTGGATGAACGCAAGATAGAACATGGTGCTTGAACCATCCATCATTACCATCATCTTATACTCCCAAGTAGTTGACTTGTCCTCTTGTTAATCCTGTTCATATTACCACATAAAATAATACAGATGGTTCAATTAAACTTAAGTTTAAAAATATATATCACTGTATGAATGATGGAGAAACAACTTGGGGACCAAAATATTCTGGTACATTGAACTCATCTAACTTCTGCTTATTTAGGTATCCCTAAATAATTAAGCTATCATATACAAAGTTGGTTATAATTCAAAGTTTCATGTTGTGTACCTTGAATCTTTTTCGACGTGCATTGTTTAAGTCGGCATGCAACCAACGTGACTTTCTGCTGTAGTCCATCCGTGCATGTGCGGAACCCCTCTGTCCCTCTCTCCGTCTCTCTCTTTCTCTGAACTGAGGCTGAGATGGTTTCTGCTGTGGGCTTCTGAAGAAATTATCCTGATCCCAAGTAACCTCGTAGTCTACTTTTAATCGAGACCCTTCCTGTAAAGAATACCACACGGTTTCTTTGGAATCACACTCATAACTTCTACATTTGCTACGGGCCTACAGCACCCAGCATTTGTGGTGCTAGTTGCAAATGATGCCCAACATTATTGGTGTTATTTGCAAAGGACGCCCACATATTAAAACTTATAAAATAACAGTTAAATTAACAAAAATAACTAAATTGCAGCTGATTTTTTGAACATTAAATCAACTAAATATCTTCATAGCTATTAAATGTTTTTGGCTTAATTTTAAACTTGGATTTGCCATTAGATACAACTAAACAAATCTTGCTATCCACCATAAATGAGTACTCATTCTGGCTTATACAGGTGAGCATTCTTGAACAATTCCAATAATAATTTCAAATCCTGAGCCAGCCGTCCATAGCTTTGGAAAAGCATGTGACTCCATGCCAAAACTTGTGAAACAGCTACTTCAACTAAATTAGGTTGGTTTTCATTTTGTTTCAAATGAGTAGACATTCTATAAGAGTTTATCATTCACTCTAGTGAATGAGTGCGCACTTTGGGATGGGCAGGAAAATGCATAGCAGGGAAAAGGAGGTGAGATTCTAATGAAGATAGATTCTATGTTATTTGCAAGCATCTTAAGAGGAAGTGCCATCAACCTGCAAAGATACAGTTTGAACGACATTCCATGTGCTAGGTCCAAATAGTATCAGAAAAAAAAAAAACCTTTTCCATGGAACGACCGCAAAGCACCTTCATGGCACCATAGAAGTCATCATAAGTCTCAAATCTCACCCAAACCTTGCAATTGAGGCCAGAAACAAGCCCTCCTTCCGTATCATCAGCTCCATTGCTTTGATTATCATCAGGAGATACATTAATGTTCCTACATTAAAACCAGCACAAATCCCCATCAACACAAATTATTAGATAATGCTACCTTCATATAACTTTAAGGGGAAAAAGACTAGAATTATTCATGTGACTTTAGACCTTGATATTAAATTCCATCAAATAACCGAATATTAGATGTGGGACAGGGATTAATAAACTTATTATTATTCTCAACATGAGAACCGGAATAATATTTTTAGAACTCCAAAATCAGTAAAATTTGCAGACATGTCCGAATGATATATAGACATTGTGTATCAGGTCTAATACAATTCCAATTAGTCATCCATCAAATGATCTGAAAAATTAACAACTTAATTTATAAAAATTTATCCTTTCAGAATCTCATTGAGCAAATGATTGTCAAACTGCATCAAATTTAATGCAATGTCTATATACATATCGAGAACATATTTAGAACAAGGTCTATCTAAAATTGCATCAAATTAGACTTTTCTTGCCATGTTTATCAATATCACTTCCACATTTCACAATGTTTATCCACAAAAAAAAACAATGCGT
Organism: Schoenoplectus tabernaemontani; assembly: GCA_037127355.1. NCBI lineage: Eukaryota > Viridiplantae > Streptophyta > Magnoliopsida > Poales > Cyperaceae > Schoenoplectus > Schoenoplectus tabernaemontani. Next base: position 14,276,143 of record CM073752.1, read on the forward strand.
TAACGAACTATTGCACCATCATAAACTAATTCCATGGAGTAATAACTTGACAAAATGCAGGCAATATTGCATGTATTTCAATATTGAATAGTTAACTTTTCATGTTGGAAAATTACAAAACCTTTGCTTCTGAAAATGAGCTCCACTGCACATAGTCTGGCAATAGTTCTCGTAACAACTAACAGTAGAAGGTTTTTTTTTTCCTCCATAGGGCACTCTCAGCCTTACTTAAATCCTTTGAAGTTTATGGCTGTGTTACAAAACTTTTGAAGTTCATTGCCGTGTTACAAAACCATTAATAGTTCGAGCCTCTTAATGTTCAAGCATATAGTTAGCTCGAAATCTCAATGCAGTAAAAAAATGCAAACAATATATATTCAACCTGCATGGTCCAAATATTTATTATTATCCATATTCCGGGGCAGAGCCAGACGCAGGAGGGGGCTAGGGTAGGGCATAATTCTAAAATTATTTTTGAAGTTAAGTATATTCTTAATTTTTTATATTAGAAGTATAGTTTTGAAGATATTTTACAAAAAAATTTATGAATTGACATATATTTTTGTAATTATATCAAAACCAAAGTTTCTTTTTATGATTTTTTTTTCTAAAGTTTAAGAAGGGGTATATTTTGCAAAATAATTTTCCGGGGGGGTTCAGGTACCCCAACCCCAGCGCTGCCAATACATGGCTGTCACTTTTTATATTAAATTGTCATCAAGAATTGATGGTTTGGTCTTTTATAACCAATAACACCTAAAAAAAGAACCAAATTATCAAATGGTTCACCTACAACTAACCATTAATGCAATGCTCTCGTTTGCAAATGTAGCAGCTTACCAGACCTGGACCCTCATAACTCTGAAGAAGAATACAGAATATGGAGGAGAAATGCAAACAGCAGCCACACAATTCGTAGAAGAAATACATTAAAATGTTAGATATACCTTATTTTCCCGAAGACAGAAAAAATGGTGTGTGTGACCATCTGAGAGGCCTTGGAAGGAACAAGAGGCTCAGCAAACCACCTGGAAGGAATTCCTCTGACTATAATTGTGTCAGGTTTTCGGTCCGAACTTTGCATAAAGCTACCTAAAGTTTAGAAATAAGCATAAGCCCTGTTGTCAACAAATTGTCCGAGTTAAATAGAAAGAACTAAATACGTACCGATTTAGAACCAAAGAAAAAAAAAATTACTGCTGTTGTTAGACTTGAATGCATGAAATTCTTCCCATGATTTCTTCATCTTCTCAAAATCGTCACTCACAGGAATATCCAGTGTCATTTTAAATTTAACCCCTTCTATATTTAACTCAATGCCGCTCAATTTCTCAACTACAGATTTCCTCCAGTCCAGAAACCTCTTCCTAAGCATTTCTTCCTCCCCATTCTCTCGATCTGCGCTATCTCTCTCTGCGGGTTCAAGGAAAGATAGGTCGCGTACGTAGAGTGTGCCAGTGGCGACGGCCTCATCACGCTTGCGCTTGTGTAAATCGGGAGGCGGCTGAGAAGTAAATCTTCGTCGGGGACTTGGGTGAGGGAGAGAGGCGGAGAGCGGAGGAAGGAGAGAAGCGCATTTTTTAGCTTCCATTCGTCGAGCGGGCGCACGGTATGATCAGCACGGAAGAAAGTTAGGAGAAACTTTACGCGAGGGGAGAGAAAGAGACCGTGACCAATTTCTAGGGTTTCAGTGGGGGGAAGAGAGCTAAGCGGCCGCCGGACGGTTTTGGCACCGTGGGTGATGGTGGCGCTCATTGGAGCAGAGGAGTATGCTGAATTGGAAAGGTAGATTGGGCTCGTTTCGACGAGGCTCGACCTGGCGCCTATGTGGTCTTGGCCCGTTGCAATACGGCCAGTCTGCTGTTATTTAACCTGAATTGTAGAAGTGTGCAATTTTTGATGTACAATGCTGCATTGTAAGTAGAGGTGGCAATCGAGTGGGGGGGGGGAGGCGGATTCGGGTTCAGGTCGGACGGGTCGGTCAGTTTGACTTTCTGGAAGAAATAGGGTCAGGTCAGGGTCGGGTCGGGTCAATTTACATATTGTGTTTTTTCAGATCGTTGATAGATTTCGATTGGATTGAAGGCCATTTGATCTCAGGCCGGGTCAGGTCGGGTTCGGTCGGATCGGGTCAATTTGACTTTCTTAAAAAATCGGGTCGGGCGGGTTTCTCGGGTCGGATCAGGTTATGTCACTTCTAATTATAAGGGTATGTTTGGTGATGTTAATGTGCACTAGAGTTATAAAGAAAATCCAGACGGGACAGACCTGATCCGTTTTGGACCTGTCCCGACACGTCCCAGGAACCCGTGCAAACTAGAGAAAATTTAAAAAAATTAAAAAAATGCGGAAAAAATATTTTTTTTGGTAAAAAATATAAATAGTTATATATATATAATATTCTTAATAATTATTTTTGAATTTTTTGGATTTTTTGAGAATTTATTTAGATTTTATTGGGTTATTTTTGAATTTTGAAAAAAAAAAAACTTTGACCCAACCCGCCCCGCCTACTCGTCTGACCCGACGGGTTTAGGACGGGTCGCGGTCAAACCCCCCAAAATTGACCCGTCCTAACCTGTCCCGTGAAAATCCGTTAACCCATCCCGCTAAAACCCGCCAACCCGTGCAAACTCATCCCGATCCGACTCATTTTTAATACACTAATGTTTACGTAGAAAAAAAATTAAGTTTGAGCTAATTATTTTTTTACTCATACGTACAGTAAAATTCTATAGCAAACCCACATTCAGTCCATGTCCTTCTCAGTGGTCGAACAGGCTCTAAAGAATGAGTCTATATCGTCTATGGTATTGCACGGTGTGCGGGGGGCAGAACATCAGATCAAAATCATCCAATTCACACAATCCGCACAATGGGCAGGAGTTTAGAAGGTGGGGCAGTTTTTTTAATATTGCAGGCTGACCATTGCACGCGTGCAGTACTATAGGTGATTTCATTTCATAAAGAATATCGTGTACTAAGGTTGTGCTGCTAAGTCGGAACTGAAGGGGATGAAATGGCATGGAAAAAGCGGAGAGAGAGGGGGAGGTGTCAACTCGTAACCTCCAAATCAGAGATTAACAAATTTACGAAAATTGTATAGTGTGTCTCCCGCTTAACTCGTTCTTCATCTTCTAATTTTCACCATTTTCGACTCGGGAGCAAGATGAAATACGGTCAAACCTCTCATTCTCTTTCGTTCACCCTCTGTAACCTTTCGTCTCCGACTCAGGAGCACAGCGTAAGAGAACATACGAGTATTATTAATATATAAGAGAGCTTAATAAAAAATATTATTAATATTATTTTATTCCATTAAAAATTTTTATACATAGGGGAATCGGTTATGTACCCTTCTAATTTGGATAGTTTGGTTTATATCTCTAAAATTTATTTTACTAAATAATTTTAGAATGAAATTCTAAAAGACAAAAATAGTCTTTGCCAAGTCTATCTCTCTTGCTTCATCATCCTCCCATTTTGACATTAGTGAAAAAAATAAGAAGTTATAGAAGCAAACGTTAAGCAAATATACGCACTACTGATATTATAGCAAATGATTCGAGCACAAAAAAAAATTACTTTAATCTCACACCCCTGTAGTTCTTTCATATTATGATTTGACCAATTTAATGACGAGTGCTACCTGATGAGGTGCACCTGTATCGATTATTATATCCGAACAGTCATTTTTTTTGTACTGCATAAACTTCATTATATTCGTGCATTTGAAAACTTGTTGGAGAAACATTTGTGTATTTAAGCATTCAGAAATTAGAAATACTTATAACAGTATATATCAGTTAGTGGCGGAGGTACTTGGCCACGTGCGGTATCAAATGACACCACTGGATTTTATAATTCTTTTACATAAATTTTTTTAAAATATAAAATATTATAATAATATTTATTATTTTATTACCTAATTGAATCCATTAAAATCTTTTTGAATTAATTACTATTTACCCCACTGAAATTTTAAATCATTTATGAATAAAAAATCATCTTTGTAATGGAATAAGAGACATCCATTTTAATAATTTTATACTTTTAGTTATTATGTAATATTTCATTGTGATTTCTTAGTTTAACAAATAAATTCAGTCTCATAAATTATTTGATTCTCCAATTTCTTATCAAGAAATCAATGTTAGATACTTAGAAAAAAAAATGAGGAGTGATCGAATTTGTTTTTATTTGAAAAGTTCGCTTATAAAATAAAAGGGATAACACTTTAATTAATATTAATTTTAATATAACATTTTTATGCTAATTTACTAATTGAATTTGACACTTTTATCTAAAACATTTATTTTTGCTTCTTTTCATTGATGAAAAAATGAAGATTTTTTTTAAAAAAAAAAAGAAGAGCAACATATGTTGTTACTTGATGAATGACAGTTTTTAGTAATAATAAGTTTTATTAAATTAATATTATTAAAAATAAGAGTGAGAAACCTAAAATTTCAAATATACGAATGGCAGCGCGCCACTGACAGTGGCGCGTTTCATTATTTTTACGAAACGTGTCACTGCTAGTGGCGCGTTTACTTCTTATATATACAAAACGCGCAAGTGAGATGGAGGCGCTGCGCGGGGTTTAGACGAAACGCGCCACTATCTGCCATTCGTATATTTGAAATTTTACGGTTCTCACTCTTATTTTTAATAATATTAATTTAATAATAATTATTAATAATAAAAACTGGATGAATGATACTTTCGGAGACATATATTAAGAAAGAAATTTTGAATATTTTTTTAGAGACCTTTATTTAAATATTTTTTACATCATATTAGTAATACAATAATACAATTGTTATTTATTTATTCTTAATTTTTCGTTTTTGTATATTCAATTTGGTGATATTTGAACTTGTATTTTTTTTTACTAAAATAATTGTAATTTTGTATATTTAAATGGAGATATATTAATATATTTTTATTTGTTTCTTAGTCCATGTGATAATCAATAAATTTTTGAAATTTTGCATTCAAAACTTCAATCCAAGTAGTTCAATAGTATATAAAAAAATCAATTATTCTCATTTTTAATATCTTTTAGGATCAGTTTTAACAAACAAATATTGATATTTAGGATCATTTTTCAAAACTGTATAAAAATCATAGATGATAGTTAGAAGATTTTAAAAAGAAATTTTTTTGAGCTATTAGATCAAATATTTATGGCTGCAGGGATTTTCAAATTTTGATCTATATATGCAAAAATATAAAAAATATTTAAATTAATAATTAAAATTAATTAAAATAATATTAATCGACACCACAAATTTATAATTTTGGCTCCGTCACTGATATCAGTGGACAGTATGGTGTAGACATTTTTTAATCTACGTTAGACTGGAGTATTGGGTACATCTGGACAATTAAAATATGTGGATATGCTTAGCTTAAAAAGTCTTGAGCTGTGATTTTTGTAATTTTCTTCATCAGTAAAGCATTTTTTTATTAATGGCAATTGTCATATAGTAGAAGAGGAAAGGTAATTTATGCATGCTTTCACCTCTATGATGATTCAAATGGAGAAAAAAGAGAGAGGAAATTCAGGGCCCGATACAACATCTGACACCGATGTGCCAAAGAATCAGCGTGAGAAGAGCTAAGAGCCATATTCAATTACTGCTACCAATGTCGAGGACCCAGTGGCAGGAGGAAATTGCAACTACGATATCTCTACTCATATTTCTGATTCTCAGGATACGCTCTCATGGAAGCTCACGGGTCATCGAACATATACTGCCTACTCTTTTTATAATCTTATTGCAGATACTGGCAAAACAAGGAGCGTGTTTCCGCAACTTTGGAAGACGAAGGCCCCACTATCTGTGAAATTATTCTTTTACACACTGATCAATGATAAATTGCTGACTAAACAGGTCATGATAAAAAAGAAAATTCAACATGGAGCACCAAACTGCATAATGTGCAAGCAATGCCTAAGTGAATCGGCCTTGCATCTATTTTTCTTATGTCCTTACGCTATCTCAGTTTTGGATGGCAGTTCAAAACCTATTCCAATTGTCAACAATCACTCTGCAGCTATCCATCACTCAAATTCTGCAGAAACGCTTTGACATAATCTGTGTGGTCAATAAATCATGTTTGGCACAGTGGCAAACCATCATGTTAGCAACATGTTGGCATTTATGAAAACAGAGGAATACTCAGAGTTTTCAAGAATCAACAGATGCACATACAGTTCCACATCAGGTGCTTGTCGCAAGGATTTATACTGATGTTCATCTGTGGACCAGCTGTTGTTGAACTACAATGGCAAAAATCATAAAGAGGCCGACAAGAACATGAGAATGGAAAGAATTGGGGTCTGGATAGTGAGTTAGCGGGGTAATTTGCATGAAATCTGTGGTTCTACAGGGAGTGGGACAGATAGACATGTATGATTTCTATCAAATACTTTTAGTTAGGAGGATGGGATCATATGTTGTGTTTATTTTAAATTTTTGGTGTAATCACTATTTATGATGTAATCTCTATTTTGTTTTAATAAATCCTTGACAACAGCTGTCAAGTTTTTTTTTTAAAAAAAAGAGAGAGAAAAGGAGAGGGAAGGGGGAAGAGAGAAAATAAAAAAGTGATATGGCCTGCTTGGTGAAAATGATCTTGAATGAAGAAGGATCCGCAACGATCTGGAAAAGAAAAAGTCAAGGTTGAAAGTGTAACTCAGAAGAAGAGAGAAGGGTAATTTAGTCTTAATATTTTTTTCTGAAATTTATAGTAAGATTATTAAAAATTAAGTTTTATGGGGATATAGCCAATTATTTGATTTTTTATGGGTAAGTAATTAAATTTGAAATTCTGATAGAAAAATATCCAAATTACAATGTTTTGTTTGGTATATACTCAACTACTATATACACGGACTCCCGAGTGTGTTGAATATGAGGTTTCTATGTTATGCTCAGTATTCCTCCCTTAGCTAGGCTGAGAGGGGATCCATATTTGCTGCCATAATGGCAGAAAAAATATGACGGCAGATTTTAAATATCAAATTTATTTAAAAGATTGTGATTAAATATAAAATACTATTATTATTAAGTGGGTCTCATAGTCATAGACACAAAAAATACGATAATGATTATCATGGAAATAAGCAGGGGCGGATGCAGGATTTTGATCAGGGGGACAATTATCGAATTGTAATAGCTTATCGGGTTCAAATCCATAACTCGGATACTAAATAAAAAATTAATAATTTAATATATATTCTTATATAATAAAAAAATTATTAAAATAATAACATTTTATATATTAAAAATAACAATAAAATAAAACTCAAAGTAATATATAATTAAGTTGATGAAGAAAATTTTCATCTACGGAACTTTATATTTTGATATCTTTGTATAATTATTTCATTATGTACGATATTAAATATTTTTTTCTCAATAAAATTAATCAGACAATTCATGAGGACAAGTAAAATTTTCAGAAGAGGATAAATTACCGAAAGCATCATTTCTCAAAATCCAGAAAGAACAGCTACCCTCCCCCTCCGCTCTAAAAATAAGTATGACAGCGGATACATTTTCAGATGCGGGTATACATAGATGGGACCATACAGCACGGCACGTGATTCACTAAATCACTTTGGGTTCGTACCAGCGCAAATCACTAGAAGTACCATCGACCATGCTAAAGCTGTATTTTAGAATGTAAGTCTACTAATTAGTTGAAGCTTGCCTTATAAAAATCTTATTAAAACAATAAGCATGAGGATAAGAGGCCATAAATCCTTATCCTAGGATTTGTCACACAGTGTCGTTACCAAACTCCATTGTCAGCGTGTACTCCATTTAACAAGTTCAGCTTTGAATTTAGACCAAGTAATCGGTCTGAGCAAACAACTCATTGAACATTGATATTGACAATACACTGGCATATTAAAAACGTGATTTATCTTTGCCGCGCTTGAAAACTGAAACAAAAGTACCACGCCATACTATAATGGGCTCAATCCAACCAATATCCAACTCGATAAACTTTGCATACATTTTTAATCATGCCTTTTAACTACTCCCAAAATAAATACATTGTGAACGAGTCAAGCAAAGCAGCATTTCAAATTCATTCATGTGAAACGTATGTATAGAAGTTTTTAAATATATAACATACAGGGTATAAACTATTAGAAACCCAAAATCTAACAAATCTACTTGCATTTACAGAAGCATCCTTAGTGCAATAAATCCATCACCCCATTTGCCACTGCATACACAATTCAAAACATCATTAGATATCAAAAGTAAAAAAATAGGCTTCTTCTATATAGACAACCTATCCACAGACTAAAACCACCACCATGCCAGCTAGTAATATCTTCTTAATATTTGAGGGCTCTTTTTTAAAAAGAAAAAAAAATAATATAAAACAATACAATGTCTTCTCGGCCGTGAACCGCAAATATGTATTAGATATGGTAAAATATATGTAAGTTGTCAAAATGAAAGAGACATATTTGTGTTATTTGTTCTAGGTTAACTTCATATATCAGAACAAAATATACTATGCATACCTTCAGAACTGGCTCTCCTGAGGTCTGATTTTGTTGTTTCTTTGTTGCTTCCATTTGAGCTCTAGCTGCTCTCCCAAAAGCCGACTTGTCAAACTGCTCTTGCCTGAACGAAAACCTCTTATTTTTTAGCACCTAGTAATACTCCTAAAAGACGACTTGTCAAATTGCCTAGCAATCCATTTTCTTTTATTATATTACTATTTATTTCTTTATTCTTTATAATTGTGGATTCTCGAACCGCCAAGGGGCTTGCTTGGATGGACATGAGATGGGTTAAGATGGAAAGAAATAGAAGAGGATTTGGTTAAAAAAATTCCTCAAAACTCAATCCTTGATCCTTTGGCCCAAGTTAATAATTCTTAAAAAATATGTCAGATTTCTACAACAACCTATCCTTTGAATCCTGAAATGTGGGAGCCCACATCCACATTTCACTTTATATCTTTGACTATTTCCTATCTTCCGGTCTTTTCCTTCAATTTCACCGGTAAGTCCACACTCCAGAGGTTCACCGTACATACATTACAATCAAAAATAACCTAGTACATATTGTTGATTATGTACAAAACAAGTACCACCATGAGCTTATATAATAATCCTTCTCCTCTATTAGCTTTCTCATTCTTATATGCCCCCAGAAAATCAGTCGTCTTCGATGTTTCATCGTGGCAGTATAGCTCATTAAAAAGGGCACATATAAACCTTGTTTTCTTCTTTTATGTTGGTAAGAAATTTTAAAAACTAAATCTTTTCTTTTTGGCAAATGTTAGCATAATTGACAATATCTTACAGCTCTAGCTTCAAATTATTGAATTTACTCTCTAGTTTTTTATCGAGGCAAGAGAAATATGGTCCTAAATTGTGATTTCCAATACAATTGTTGAGCAGCAAATAGCTAAGAATCATTAAATTGAAATAAAAAGGGCAGCCGGCATTTCATTTTCCTCTTCTGCAAGCAAAGATTTGAAGCAACAATAGCCAGTTCAGATGGCGATTGAACTAATATGAAATCAACCGCAGTGCTTCTGAATTTAAGAATAGGGAAAGCTACAACATGGAAAACAAAGGGATTGACCAAACCGTGTCACCTCTTTTGAGCAGCCTCAGCGGCTTTGGCGCGCGCATCGTGAGACTCGACCCGATCGGCTTCGGTTCGCTCCGCCTTAGAGGGGCCAAAGCAGGGGCAATTCCCCATCACTTTTCTCAAGGGCTTAATGTCGTCGCCTCCTCGCTCGTCGTTTGCTCTTTGACTTCCCTTCCCAGTTTCTTCAGACGCGGTATGTTCTCAGCTGCTGTGGATTTTGCGTGCGCTCACCTCACTTGATTCTACAGAACCAACGAGAGAAGCTGGGCTGTCAAGCGGGGTCCACTTGCGGTTTTTATAAGCGTCTGCACTTTGCACGACCTGGATTCCTGGAATGAATCGCCCGTGTTGTGTTATCGCCTTATCGGGAATTCGGGACGAAATGAAATGAACGATTCTGTTGGAGAAAATAAGAAAAGAGATCCGCTTCCTTGCGGGCCAGAATCCTCTGCGTATTTTCTCTCCAGAGATTAATATGAACAGTTAGATTAAATTTTAACGGCTATTTGATTTAATATAATAAAAAAATTTATCAATATTAAATCATGAGCATTAATCCTGATCAAACGGTTCAGATTCAGAGATCAGTACCCTGTGGAAATTGTTAACTCTGCAGAGGATTTTATTATCCGGACGGGTCAAATCCAACCTGCTAAATTTGTATTCACACCCCGACCCGACCCGATCCGTACCTAAGCCCATACTTTTGCCCTGGGAAACCCATGAGTCTACAACGGGTTGTGGATAAAAAATTTCAAAAAAATCTATCTAAAACCCGTTTTGTTCTAATGCCGATCCGACCCGACCCGCCAAAACCCGAGAAAACCAGTCCAAACCCGACCTGCCATTTTATTTGAAATTTTTAACATTTTATTTGAATTTCTACTTAATTTTTGAGCCGAAAAAAATATTGTCAAAAATATTAATGGTTATATATTTTTAATAATTATTTTTTGATTTTCAAAACTTTTGAGAATTTATTTTAATTATTTGGGTTACTTTTGATTTTTTTAAAAAAATCAAACTGATCCGTTCCGAATTTTTGAACCGTCCCAATCCGTCCCATGGACCCGCCCCATCGACCCGTCCAACCTATGATCTTAAGACGGGTCGCGACCGCACCCTCTCAAATCTGACCCGTCTAACTCGTCCCATCTAATTTGTCGACCCATCTTAATCTGTCCCGACCAAACCTGACTAACCCGTTAGAATTAATACCGAGGCGTATCGATCCGTCCCGATTTTAAATCACTATGTATGACTAGGTTGGTAGTGCGGAATCATGATCTCGGCGTAAGCACAGCCAATTTTTTTTTTTATTTAAGCTCCTTCAAAAAGATCCATTTGATAATAATAAATATGTTAGAACTGGATTTTGAAAAAATAGAAAGGATCACCCGTATCCTCAAAAATTTATAGGGACGTTAGTAATTTGGAGAGTCCATGATCCGTATTTGTGGAGTCTGTGTGGTTTATTGGACCCCCTCAATATATAGCGTCTGGTTTTAAAAATATAACTTCATTTTAAGGAGTTCTTAAGGACTCTTCAAATTTAGGGAGTTTTTATGGACTCTTCGATTTTAAGGAGTTGAGGACGTTTTAAATTTAGAGAGTCTGTCCCTCAAATCAAAATACAAGTCCTTAAATAATAAAAATATAAACAACATATTAATTATACAATACATCTAAGCAGTGGCGGATTTAGCCATTTTTTAAGCATAGGCACAATAATTAAATACTTAAATATAATATTAAATAAAAAATTAGAAAAAATAATAATTTTAACATAAAAAACTATTTCTTTAAGCTACATAATTGTACTATTACAAAATATATCATTTTACAACAAAAAAATACAAACAAGTAAAATCATTTTATTCAACTAATGCAATCAACAATCCTGTGTGGATTTTAATAGTTTGAAATTATTGAATAATTATCTCATTGGAAACCTCTTTAAATATATTATTTTATATAGATAATCAAATTATCATTCATCTATTCATCTCCCATTTAATTTTTTAAATGAGTTTTAACAATGTTAAAAAAATGGAGGTAATTCCTTCAAATTTTATTAATCTATAATAATTAAAGATTTATTTAAAAGAAAGAATAAAAATTTAAACTAGGTGATCCTTTTCATTAAGATTTATTTAAAAGAAAGAATAAAAGCTAATAGTTTGTATGAAAACAAAATTACAATTGTAAATCCTTATGTTTTGGACAAAGCCTTTGATTATGTTATCTCTTTCTCATAAGGGCAGTGTCTTGCTAATTGATAAGTTTCATATTCCTTTCTATCCATACTATTTTTAAAATCTCATGAGTGAAATTTAATTTATACATTGTACATTACATATGTGGAAAAAGAAGAAAATTTATAAAAAAAAATATTTCTTCAAATGTGATAAGCCAAAATCACATATATATTCTGATAAGATTTGGTATCTAAAACTATACCATTTTACCCTTTTTATGCACTTTTTAGTTTAGTTAGTTGATTTAGTTTGGATATTGCACAAAGTTCGAGATACTATCATGGTTTCTTTGATTTTAGGACTTTTGGAGCATTTTGGGAATATTTGGATGAAGATGGAGTAAGCTAGGCGCAACTAGAACAACGAAGATCTTGCTGGAGAAAAACTGCATGAACCTTTTGATCCAAAAAGTTATCTTTTCGGGTCGAAAAGAGCTCTCTGCCAAGAAACCGCGTGAACTTTTTGGGTCAAAATCTTTTCTTTTCGGGCCGTAAAGAGCGGACCTGTTTCGCTCCTGAAAGCATCCCTTCGCCTCAGAAGGCTCCAGATTCGATTTTAAACATAATAGAACGCCTCCAAAAGGTCATAACCGCCCTAGGACAGATTGGAGAGCAGTTTTTGAGAGTTTCTTTGAGAGTTTTGGAGAGAGAAGAAGGCAAAAGAAAGAGAAATCAAAAACTGGGTGTAACTCTTATTCTCTTGATGATTTTTTTTCTGTTTTTCATTGCTTTTATCTGTGATTCTTTCTCTTCCATGGAAGAGTAGTCGTTTTTCTAGGGTTTAGGTATGTAACTTGAAACTTGAAGTTTAATCGTACTTATTGTTGTTTTAATTGCTTTATTTTATGAATTGCTTTTGTAATTGTATAATTGTGCATGGATTGAATTGTTGTATGTTTGTATTAGTAATTCGTTTGGGATCAAAAACCCTAGATAGCATAGATTTATAACCTGCAAACGATATTAGAATTGCACATGTATCTTAGAGAATTATTTAGGTTTCTAACCAAAATCTGACGGTTCTCCGACCTCCAAAAGCGGTATCTAACCCTAGGTGATGGATCTAACCGTGAAGTCTAGGTTAGTTGGGACTTTTCTGAACATTTAGAGTATTAATTAGATGGACCTAACCGTGAATAATTAATCTTTGAAAGGTTTAGAATTACCAGAACTTAACGGGTTTTAATTAAGAAGAACGATGGACTTAACCGTGAAGTTTGCCCTAATTGAAATACTGTGCCAAACCCTAACCAGGAACTTGGTACTAAATTAGATGGTAACCCTCATAAATTAGCGTTAAAATACATAAATAGTACGATTAAAACTCAAGTGGATGGTGATGCTGAAACCCTAGACTCTCTTAACCTTGAAGTAATCCAAACTTAGCTCAATTTACTTGTTAATTCTAGAAAATTATTTAGTTTAGAAACCTTTTCAGATTTTACAGTCTAGCTTAAAGAAATTATTTATATCGGTAGTTTAATCAGTCTCTGTGGGATTGATACCTAAATACTACACGGTAGGTCGTGCGCTTGTGGCTTTCTTTTGTGTGTATTAGGTTAATTTTATTAGTTTGAAAATATCACAATAAAATGACATGGAATTGTAACTCAGATTAAATGACATTTGAGAAAGCATCAAATAATTTTTAACATCCATAAAAATTAATACATAATCAATCTCTAGAGAAGGTAATATGTTCATAAACTTTTAGTATTATATTATTTTACCATATATTTTAGGAAAATATTTAGTTTTAGAAAGATATCCATCTATTTATATAAATTTTAAAATAACATCATTATCAACTCATCTTATGTCATACTTGTTGGGAGTGTATCTGATATTCTCTTAAAAAAAAAAACCAAAACCAACTCATCTTATTATAGGAAAATGAAAATAATTATACACTGACTCTCCAATCACTGTAAACCACATGGAGAGACTCAAAAGGTGTTCTTTTAATCAAATCAGTAATTCGTAGGATTTTAGTGTGTTTCTTGATTTCTTGCTGGAGTCGGAAGGCACCAAATTGAAAATTATCTGGGCAGTTCGGGTTCCTAACATATATATTAATCAAACCCAGGTACTATGCCTCCACACCATTCTTTTCTGAAAATCAAGCCTAGACACTTGCCTGGACTTGCCTCTTAATAAATCCGCCACTGCATCTAAGCATGAACTATTTGACCAAAATATTTAACATCATTGTGTTGAGGAGGCATATGTAAGGAAATGCAGATAATATGTGTTGGAAAGTGCGTGTTGGTGAAGATGGTAAGGAAGAAGAGGATTTGAACTAAGGTTGCAAATAAATTGAATTCGATTAAATTGGCTAGTGTTTGAGTTTGATATGAAATCAATTCAAATTAAATCGAACTCTAGACGAATTTAATTATTTTAATTTTTATATTTATTTTTAATTATCATAAATATAGGTAAAAATAATTAATATTTTATTATTTAAATTTAAATTAAAAATAACTAATATTTATTAATTTAATAATAAATTAATATATTTTTTATTAATTTTATAATAAAATAATTATATTATTACATTGACTAAATAATTAAAATATATACAAATAACTATATATTGAACCATTACGAATCGAACTCGAACTAGTTCATTAAAAAAAGTCTAATCGAATGAATCGTACTTGAGCTAAAATGAAATCGAACACCGAACGAATTACGAATTTTTCTTACACCCCTAATTTCAACTGTGATAGGAAGGAAAAAAAACAAAACAAAAAATCAAATCGCTAAAAAAGTTCAAAGGATTGATATTCTTTTGGATCTGAGACGATCTCAAAATGAAAAGTCCTTAAGGACTCCCAAAAGAGAGTTATTATCATTATAGGGATTCTCCCTTTTGAGGATCCTCAAAATCTACCAGATCTCTTATTTAAGGGAGTCCATACTTAAAACTGGACTCTCTAATTTAAAAGCGTCCCAATTTATTTAAGGGAGTCCATACTTAAAACTGGACTATCATTTTAAGATGTTTGTTCTATTTTTCAAAATACCATTCAGTTTAGCTTAGTATTATAAAATCATTTTTTAAGGCTTAGTTAAAAAGAATTAGGTAAACACAGATTTACCAGGAATGAATTCTGGCAGGGATACATGTGCATATATTTACGATAAACAGTATATATTGTGAACAAAATCTATTTTAATTGGAAATAAACAGAATCTTAATCTAATAAAGAAGGCTAACTCTATAATCTTCATCAAAATCAAAGAAAAAAATAAAAGAGAGTTAATATGCGAGCTGATTGGTAGAACCAACTCTAGATCGTTGATATTAGTCTACATTACGAGTACATTTGCATTGAAATTTATAAATTTCAGGTTTAAATTATTTTGAGCGCATTTATTTATACTAAATAATTTAATATTTGGGGGGGGGGGGGGTAATCTTGTCAATTTTTGAATTAAAAATGTGAAATTTTAATAACTTAAACGTATTCTAGAATCCGCATTCTCTACGGGTCCGTTTGGCAAATCAAGGAATAGCTTTGGAAGAGTGGTAATTTTGGAAGAGTGATAGAATAGTATTTTTTTTAGAAGAGTGGTAGAAGAGTGATATTCTTGACTATTCGGAAGAGCGAAAATATCGTTTGACAGTTGTTACTCGAATAGTTAAAATATGAATAATTATGATACTAATAATGATGATGATAATAATAATAGTAAAATAATAATCATAATAGTAAGATAATAATAATAATAAAGTAATAAAAAATAATCATAATAAATAATAATATTATAATAATAATATAATAAAAATATAAACATAATCATAATATAGTAATATAATAATAAAAAATTATAATTACAATCTTAATTATAATAATATAATAATAAATAATCATAATTTTAATAATATAATAATCATGATAATAATAATTATAGTCATAATCATAATAATATAACCATAATCATAATCATAATAATATAATAATAAAAATATAATCATAATCATAAAAATAATTATAAATAATTATAATAATAATAATACTAATAAATTAATCATAACTATAATCAACATATAATAATATAATACAACATAATAAAATAATAATAAAGTAATAAAAAATAATCATAATAAATAATAATATTATAATAGTAATTTAATAAAAATATAAACATAATCATAATATAGTAATATAATAATAAAAAAATTATAATTACAATCATAATTATAATAATATAATAATAATAAGTAATCATAATTTTAATAATATAATTATAATATAATAATCATAATCATAATAATATAATAATAAAAATATAATCATAATCATAAAAATAATTATAAATAATTATAATTATAATAATATAATAATAAATTAATCATCACTATAATAAAGATATAATAATATAATACAACATAATAAAATAATAATAAATAATCATAATCATAATCATCATAATATAATAATATAATAATGAATAATCTTGATCATAATAATATAATAATAAAATAATTATATTTATATTCATAATATAATAATATAATATTAAAATTATATTTATAATAATAATAAATAATATAATAATACTAATGGTAACAATAATATAATAACAATAATGATAATAATAATTTAATAATAATAATATAATGACAATAATAATAATAAATAATAATCATAATATTAATATAATAATAAATTATAATCATAAATATAATATAATAATATAATAATACTAAATCTTAATCTTAATCATAATATAATAATATAATATAATATAATCAAACAATAATCGTTATTCCGACGAGAGCTAATCCGGTATTCCACCTATAAGTTGGTATACCGGATTAGCACTATTTTGCACTCTTCTACTTAGTCTAAAATTCGTTTGGCAAATTAATTCATCGGAATAGTTATTCTATTCTAACTTTTTGTTATTCCAATGGATGCCAAACGGACCCTACGATAACTCAAAAATTGAGTTTACCCGTACAATAACTTTTAAATAGAACTCCGTGAATCTAAACCTGACCGGTGTATCTACCTTTGACCGTAATCCAAAACCGACCAATCACAAACTGCCACGTATAAACTCAAAATTTGAGTTACAGAATATGCTTCCCGTATTCTATGGGGTCCACCCCTCCTTAAAACTTCTGATTTTGCTGGATTCTGGATTACTACAAATAGGAAACGACGAGGTTTAATTAGTAAATAAAACTGAAAATTAGGATATCGTCTTAAATTTGAATAAAATTTTTATCTTTTTTTTTACTAATCCAAAGCACCTAAACTGTACAACATAGGAAAAATCTAAACTGAGGTGAATATTTAGACATTAAGGTTCATGATTAATCCTATAATTCTTTTCTGAAAATCAAGCCTAGGCACGTGCTAGCTCCTTTTTGTACAACAACAACAAAGACTTTAATTTCAAATAAGTTAGGGTAGGTTAAAAATGAAATCCATTCTGAAAACACAAGATCAAAGATCTTAAATATCAATGATAATAATGATGATAAAAAAAATTAATAATAATAAATAAATAAATAAATAATAATGATAATGACAATATAATAATAATAATGATAATGATACTAATAATATGCTAATAATAATAATAAAATAATATAATAAACTTATATTATAAAATATATTTCTAAATCCTTACTTCTAAACCCTAAGATTCTAAAATCTAGAAACTGAAAAATTAATTTTAGGAAATTACTGGACTTCCCTCCCTCTTAACGACTGAGAATAAATCCTATTGTGCTTTCTTAGACGCATGATGACAAATTAAACTCGCCTATTTGAATAGACAACTTTATGGCTCTAAATTTTGAGTAGACCTCTGCAAAAGGCGTAATACAGACTATTAAATGTTAAGCAATATTGCAAAGGAAATGCGAACAACATTTTCTTTCAGACAATTTTGTTTCCTATAAACATGCTTTTACAAATATCAGGTATACAAGATGAATTCAGATTCTACAAAATTTCATATGCGAGTCCTAACCTTTGTTTGGTTCTCATCACTGTCAGATGTTCTGATCCGTGATGAAATCCAATCACAGACAAGTCTCGTTAGTTGTCTCATGCTCCCACATTTGCAGTATTTCTTCTGCTGATGGCAACTCATCAAAAATATTGCCAACATTAGCAGTAAGTGATTCAAGCACTTCATCCACAACAGAAGCCTTTGAATCCCATTTCCATTTTCCAACCCTCAAATACTTTCGAGGTTCTTCAACTACTTTTGAATTAGTAGCCTGGAGCAAACTTGTACCAGAGAGGCGCTCTAATGATCTAACAAAACTAATGGCAGGTTCCTCTGACACAATATGACCTGATTTTACATAATTCAGTAGTTGCAGAAGTGCATCATCTCTAAACCGATCCATGTTTTTTCTGAAAAGGTTGTTCCAATGTGACTCACTTACCTTCAGCGAAGCATGAGCCATGCCATTTATCAGGTTTAAAGTTCTCTGAAAATCACTTTCAGAAATTGCATGGCAAATCAATTCCATAAATATTGCCTCATCAGGGATATCTCCTGCCTCAAGTATTGTATCAAAGGCATGCTCCAGTAAGCTTGACTGTATAGAGACCATTGGAAAAACATATCAGTTAACTTATTTCAGTGTTATGATATTGAAAAAGCAACAGTTTGTCAGATCTGCTACTAGTGATTCCATGTTTATCTGCTATTATTGTCTGGTATTGGTTTAGATGTCACCTCTTTTTCTCTGGCTTTTAAAATAGGCAATATGATTGAATAGTTTTGTGGAAGGTTGAAGATTAATTGCATAAATATGGAACAATTGAGGACCTTCAGGTTTGATTGCATTGAAATGAGCTTAGTTGCTGTTAAGGGAACTCAAAAAAATCATACCTTTCCAGATTTTGATGCCTCAACAATCAAACTTGTGTGCTTTCTTTGATCCAGTTGGTAACCAGACAAGGTCATCTCTCTGTAAACAAACTCAAAATATTCCCACTGTAGCGCACTAGCCGAAGCCTCAAGCATTAAGCTGTATGTGTACCCATCTGCTTTCATATGGAATACTGCGGTCATACTTTCGAACAGGTCTTTTGCTCTCGCGAACATGTCTGATCTAGCATAAACTCTTATCATGGAGTTTATTGCTCCGGTGTTTGGACTACAATAGTTCTTCATTTCTTCAAAGATTGACATACAGTTATTTATGTAGCCCCCTTCAAATGATGATACAATCATGCCAGTAAATGCCACCTCCAGTGGTTTGGTACGAGGTAGTTTATTCAGCTTCTTAACCTGTGAACAAAATAATGCCTTACCTGTTGGAGTACCTTGTAACATAGATTATACCTTTCATTGAACTCTTAAAATTAATGACGAGGGAAACTGAAGCATCTCTTAACAAATTGCAAAACTTACAGAGTTTCAATTGACCAAAATAACAAGCTGTTATAACATCAAGCATGTGAACTACTTTTCATCCTTGCTCAAATAGTGAGAAATGCTAATTATTTCATTCAATATTTATGGAATGCATGGCAACAACAAATGAAAAGGAAGAATAAAGTTGACTATATTAGGCTCGCATAGAACTTTTTTTTTGTTCACTGACCTCCAACATGGCATCACGCCACCTCCCTTTGTTGCATAAACAGCAGGCAAGTTCATAGTACACACAGGATACACCAACAACTCCTCTTCTCTCCATATCTCTTACGGCCTCAACTGCCTCATCTATTTTACCTTCTTTCCAAAGACACTTCACAAGAACTGAAAACAATTGAACATTCAATCAGACAAGCCAGACAATACATAACCTAAGCTTAACCCTCCGAAGAAGGAGAAACAAAATAACATGGTACATCCTATATGACTCGAAAATAAAAAATAAAAAGATAAGCATCTATAATCAAGGTGACCAAAATTCAATTAATATCAGTGCGCTTGGAGCATAAATATGATCAGAACTCCTGTACTTAACCTTATATGGTAAAAGTTTCTCAAGTTACAAACATCTTGGATGGTACTTTTGGTACTTACAAATAAAGAAATTCAACAAGATGCAGGCCTTCACCTTTATATGTGATTGCTTGATTAGCTAATCCATTTTTCCTCATTCTCTCGAAAAATTTGTGGACAAACTCATATTTCCCAGCATTAAGCATCACCTGTCAAAAGCAATTTCTCTAAGGGTGGATATTAAACAACAATGCATGAAAATTGTAGAAAATGTTTGACAGTAAACCTTTCCCAAACAAGTTTACCTGTAATTATTTTCACAGGACTACTAACCTCAGTATACTATCATTAGATTGTGTAACTAACTAGCCACTTACTTCCATAGCCAATCCGTAGGAAGCTGCATTAGGTTCTATGCAGCTATATCTCATTTGATTGAATACCCAAAATACCCCTTTCCACTGAGATGAAGATATACATCCATTAAGAACCTGAAGATTAATTTTTGGAAATTAAATTAAACAAAGACCGATAGCATCAGACTAAATTACACTGAAAATCACTCTAACTACGTAATAAGTTGCAGATTAGGGTTGAACTTCTGAGTGGTCTCACTACAACCCAGCGACCTCAAGTCTGCCCAAATAAGGTCAGTCTGTTTATTAAAAGCCAAGTACCCATTAAATAGCAAGGACAACTTGATTTTTCATACAATGATATCTCAACAGGTATTTAAATATTGACATGCGAAGCATCTTAAACAAAATATTTTAGGAATGAAGGACAAACTGCTCTGTCAAAATATATTCAAACTTAATAATTAGCACGGTCCATATTTCTATTTTACTTAAACAATGCAAGTCATATTTTATGTTTATTATGAAATCAAAATAATAGTGTGATATTTGGGGTTCTGATAATATAAATCAAACTTGAGCAGCTGACTGAAACACCAGATAACTGAGTATCATCTCCTTGTAAATTTACCCAATAATTTGACATATATGAGGAAAATAAATCAGAGAAGTATGAAGAGAAAACCTACTGCATTATATATTACAACATCTGGCTCCAGAGTTGGGTCCCAGTCTTTTCTTCTCATGCTTTTAATGTGTCTTGGGGGCTTCTGCCTCATAGTCTCAACTATTTTAATTAATTCATGAACCATTCCAGCTTGTCCCAGAGTTACCGCAATTGAGTGATATGCAGCCATATCAGGATATATTTGTGCTTCAGTCTACATAAAACAGATAGAATTACATCAATACAAGAAAATAGAAAATAGAATCAAAGTTATTTTTTGGGAAAAGAAAACAAGATTTAACTTACAAGCATTTCTTTAAAAATCTGAAGAGCTTCAGTTGGTCTCCTCCCTTTCCCAAGCACTGATAGAAGCTTCGTATACACAAATCTACATTATACAAGAAAGCAACATCTAAAATGAACCATAGAAACAAAAAAGTTATGCAAAGATTTACCTGCTTTTGCGGTGGAAGTAGCCTTTTTGACTATATACCCACTTGACAACAGAGTGAGCTTGTCTCCAATTTTTTGCTTCTTCTAACCCTTTCAATATTTTTAATAAGTTCATTTCATGAAAGATAATATCTGATTGCTCCATCAGTCTGTCAAACCTCCAGTCATGCAAATTCATGTCTGAATTACGAAGGCTGCATATAAAAGTAACAACTGACTTATTTAACTCCACCGAACCATAATTATCATAAATGCCTACTAACGAAAACTTCACCTTTTCACGATAAACTTAATCTTCTCCTCATCTCCCATGATTCTCTTCTTCCAAGGAGTCGAATCCCTCTCACCTCCAGTAACATCTTCCTCTATGTCATCATCCAAAAGCCACTGGAAATTCACTCGTTTCCTCTCCTTCATCATCTCTCTCAGTTCCACCAAATGCTCTCCTCTCAAGTCCACCTCCTCCTGCGAACCCAAAACCTTACTCAAATCAACATTCTTCTCTCTCTCCCAAGGACTCCCTCGAATCAAGTCCCTTCTAAGCTCACAATATTCGGCCCGAATCGTGCGGAAACGCTCGTCTTCAGCCAAAGCTTGCTTCTGGGCATCGGTTAAGGGAGGCGGGTCTTGACAGAGAGCTTGTTTCTTCGCTCGGCGGAGGGATTTTAGCGTTTCTTTTTTGCGGAGACGGTGAAGGATTTTGGGAGTGGGATCGGTGCCTTTGCGGAGGAGGCGCTTTTTCAGGGTCTCGTCGGTGGGTATAGAAGGTTTAGTTTGAGTGCGCTTGGAGCTTGGAAGGAGAGGGGAGAAGTGCGAAGAGGAAGTTGAAGCAGAGGTCGACATGAGGGAGGTAGTGAGCGGAGTAAGGGAGTGTGAGTTCATCCCTGATACCAGAAATCAGATTATCATCCCAGCTTCGGTGGAAGAAATAAAATTTCAGTGGTGAGCAGCGAAGGGTTATCGTTATATATAAAAGTAAAAAATAATAATTATAAAAGAAAAAATTGTTTTAAAAAAATGCGAAAAAGAAAAGAAGAAGAAACTCGCGGCGGTCCAAAAAGACCCAAAAAATAATTAAACCGCGGTTTGAGCATTAACTTCCGAGGTTGATGATTTTCTGATCCTTTGTCAGAATTTAATATTTTTATATTTTTAAAATATTAATAAAATATTTTATAATATATTAAAGTTTCATAAATGTTAGAGCAGGCAATTAAGAGAAAAATACTCCGAAATACAGAAAAGTCATTGAAATTTTAATATATTCAACATTTTTCTCTTAATTGGCCATTCTGCAAAAACAAAGCTTTTAATCTCAAATAAACTAGAGTAGGATAGAAATGAAATACAATCTGAAAACATAAGATCAGAGATCTCAAATATTAATAATGATGAGAAAAGATAATGATAATAAATAAATAAAAATAATGATGACAGTATGATAATAATAATGATAACGATGTTGATAATATGCTAATAAAGTAGTAATAATAGTAATGCTAACAATAATAATAATAAAATAAACCTATATTTTATGTTACTCGGATACTTTCCCTAACTCGTCGAATAAGTATCAGATACGCGTCTGATACGGGTGTGCGTCTGATACGGTGCGGGTGCGTATCTGATACGCCACGTGGCGTATCGGATTATTTTATTTACTTTGACTAGCATATTCAATCTCTGATACGCCCCGATACATCTCGATACGTCTCGATACTTCTCGATACTTCTTAGATACGCTTTGATATATCTCTTATGCGTCCTGATATGTCTTCCATACGCCCAATACGTCTCTGATACGCCCTGATACGTCTTGGATATAATCTAATTAGTTCTTTTTTCTTTATTTTATTCACTTTTAAAAAAAATTATCGCGTGGATCTTTTTCTTTTTTATAATCACTGACAAAGTTACAAATTCTTCAAAAAAAATTATCATAATAAATCAAATTATTTTATATATTTTTTATTCAACTCTTTAATATGAAACATTCTACGACCCTAATTTTGCATAATACTTCATCCGAATACATTATGAACTGCAGTTTAAACAAGTGGTTTGCATTTTTAATCATTTTGGCATCGTCTCTCAATATAATTTCATGCCGAATTTAAACTGCAGTTTAAACAAGTGGTTTGCGTTTTTAATCATTTTTGCCTCGTCTCTCAATATAATTTCATACCAAATTGTACTGATATTTCTAATAATGTTTATTAACTATTTTTATGATTAACTCTTCGATGTGAATATTCTCCGAAAAGTATTTTCAGACAAAACATAACTCAAAAACATTAAAACTGTTGTTTAAACAAGTTGTGTGAGTTTTCATCATTTTTTCTTAATAACAACACATAAATCAGTACAAATTCATATATATATATACTCCTAATACTGTCCATTATATATTTTTATAGTTAAATATTCAATATGAAAATTTGACGTCACTAATTTTGCACAAAACTTAATTCAGATGTATTAAAAATTATTATTTAAATATGTTATTTGAGTTTTTCATCATTTTTAGTCTCATAAACTGTACATAAGTTCGTGCAAATTAATACAAAATACTCATAATTAAGTGCATTATAAGATTTCTCAATTAACATTACAATATAAATATTCTACAACATTTAGTTTGTACAAAACTTATTACTTTTGCATTAAAAACTGTTATTTAAAAAATTTATTTGAGTTTTTCATCATTTGTGGCCTCATAAATTAACATAATTTCATTTAAAATTTAATGGATACTCTAAATAATGCCTATTAAATATTTTTTTATTTAATCTTGAACGTGAATATTCTATACGTATTTTTACACAAAACTAAATACATTAAAAACTGTTTATTTTAAACAAGTTGTTTCGATTTTTAGTCTTTTCTACCTCATAACAGCACATAAATCCGTATAACTTCATGTAGATACTTCTAATATATTTTATTATATATTTTTATAATTAAATTTTAATATGAAAATTCTACTATATAAATTTTGTATAAAACATAATTCGGACTCTACTCAATCCTCGATTGATAAGCTTTCAATATCGTTGCTACTCGCCTTAAAAAGCCGATTGTTCCGTAAAAATCGAATCAATTCCCTTCAACTGTTTCCCACCGTCCGATCAGATACTCGCTAATCTTAGCACTCAGCAACCCTATTATAGGCTCCTCCACTTGCCCACTCCAGGGTTTCTTCTCTCGTCTTCTCCTGCCGCCGCAAAACCCCAAAAGAGGTCCCTGATCCACGCAGCCCTGCGAGACAAAAGTGCCCCGGAGCAATGGCGGTCGGGTATGCTCGGGTTCTGTCTCCTTTACTAATAACTCGATAAACATTAAATTGCATATTGTTGACTCTTAACTGGTAATTTTCAGCAAGAACAAGCGGATCTCGAAGGGCAAAAAGGGAGGGAAGAAGAAGACGTATGGGTTTCTCAACCTCAATTTTCTTTTATTTCGCATTAGTTGCCATGTCGATGCTGATTTTGAGCTGAATGTGATTTCGTTTTGATCTTGTACAGTGTGGATCCGTTCTCCAAGAAGGACTGGTACGATATCAAGGCGCCATCAGTGTTTGCAATCAAGAGCGTCGGTAAAACCCTTGTCTCCAGGACCCAGGGTACCAAGGTTTGATCTTTTTCTTTTCCCCATTTGACTTTCCTTTTACAGTGTTAGACATTTTTTTTCTTTCTAATGATATTGAAACCACGTGACAAATTTGCTTTAAGTGAATTTAGCTCGTTAGCAATGGCTACGTTTAAAGTTTAAGCTGTTGAAAGTAAATGAAGTGCTCGACTATTCTCAGTTCTATTTACAGGAGGTATGAAGTGAATGCTAATATCAATACTCATTAGAGACTATCAGGAACTGGGAAATTGAACTTGGTTGTTAAATCTTCTTGGTCTTTGGAGATTTGAAATTAATATTATATGTTGAAAAATTAACCAAAATTTCATGTAAGAACAAAGACTTATCGAATCCAATCATTCCTACTGACATATGATTTCTTTTTTTTTTTGTGTGCAAATTTTGTGTCTGATATAAAATACACATTACAAATTCTTCTCTGTTTGGTTTTCAGATTGCATCAGAGGGGCTGAAGCACAGGGTTTTTGAGGTGTCCTTGGCTGACCTGCAGAAGGATGAGGACCAGGCCTTCAGGAAGATCCGGCTTCGTGCCGAGGATGTGCAGGGAAAGAACGTTCTCACCAACTTTTGGGTGATTATTCTTTCCATTTATCTTTTTGCTTGTCCATAGCTTCTTTGCCTTCAAAATTTAAACTTGATGTTGGGAATTTGGTGAGCAATTTGCTTGTAATAATAGCTAAGATGGTCTAAAATGTCTCTGACGAATCTTGTTTAACATCCCAAATCACTGTTGAACTGAGATTGAGATTATTATCATCATTCATGAATCAGATATATATGTTTTGACCTTGTTCATCCCATTTTTGCAACTGTTGCTCAAGCTATTCCCTTTTTCATATTTGTTTACTTATTAAGTGCAATAAAGGTACTTCTCAACAAAGCAGAGGTGTCAGGGAGGTGTTTTTATGCATATAAGGGATATTGTTTTGTCTTGCAATGGATGATAGAATAAGGCATTATGGAGTTTTTGCTCTTATTTATGCTGGATGTTCTTGTTGTTTATTGTTTGTTTTTCATGTTGTCTTTCCTCAGGGAATGGACTTTACTACTGATAAGCTCAGGTCATTGGTTAGGAAATGGCAAACCTTGATTGAGGCACATGTTGATGTGAAAACCACCGATAACTATACCCTGCGGATGTTCTGCATTGGCTTCACCAGGAGGCGGGCTAATCAGGTCAAGCGCACTTGCTATGCCCAAAGCAGCCAAATTAGACAGGTAACTCTTTTGTTATTATTTATTAGTTTAATTTTAGAAAAAAATGGCGGCACACTGAGTAATACCAGGCCCTTTAGGCTGAGATCTGAATTTTTTATTTTATTTTTCCCATTTAGGCAGAATCAGAGGAATAATAACATTTATCAGGTTGTTTTTGTTGGTCATCTGCATTTTGTGACTTCTACTTTGCATGCATTATGTGCATATTGTGCTGCGTGTGCTGTATGCATAATCTGCATGGTTGTAGCAGTGGGAGCTGGCATATCATTCATGAACAAAATATTTCTGTTGCATAACTGATTGTAGAACACGGGCAATGGTGTCTGTAGAGACCTTCATAGTATTGGTCGGAGATGTGGGGATCATAACAGAGCTTGAATTAGGAAAGGCTAGTACAACAGAGTAGGCAAAACCACCCTGTACAACCTGAAGCTAATCTTCATTGAATTCAGCATTGCTAATAGAGGTTCATATTTTTTCCATTATTTAGATTCGCCGCAAGATGAGGGAGATTATGGTCAACCAAGCTTCAACCTGCGATTTGAAGGATCTGGTAGCGAAATTCATTCCTGAATCTATTGGGAAGGAGATTGAAAAGGCAACCT
Source organism: Schoenoplectus tabernaemontani (assembly GCA_037127355.1). Classification (NCBI taxonomy): domain Eukaryota; kingdom Viridiplantae; phylum Streptophyta; class Magnoliopsida; order Poales; family Cyperaceae; genus Schoenoplectus; species Schoenoplectus tabernaemontani. The sequence continues at coordinate 14,302,929 of CM073752.1, forward strand.
CCAGTATCTTCCCTCTTCAAAATGTCTTCATTCGCAAGGTGAAGATCCTCAAGGCCCCTAAGTTTGACTTGGGCAAGCTTATGGAGGTTCATGGTGACTACACCAAGGAGGATGTTGGTGTGAAGGTTGATAGGCCTGCAGAAGATGTTCCCATGGAAGAAACTGAGGTTGTTGGAGCATAAGCTTGGTCATCTTCATGCTCTAGTAGTTTTCTTCTTACATAAGATGAGTTTTATTCTGGTAGTTATATGAAACATTGGAATTGGAAGTTTTGTTTAGCTTGATATTTTTAATGTGCCAAAATATGTAAGAGCATTTTCTTGTCATCTTGGATGTTTGTTTCTAGTTGAGACAATACTTGCGCAATTATGTTTTGAGGTTTTTTGGTGTACTAAAAAAATGTAGAAAAATGTATGGGTAAAATTTTATTTTTGTTAAGTTATTTATCAGGTATGAGTATGGGTGAGAAAAAAATTGATTAATTTATTGGGATTGGGTATGGGTATGAATAAAAGTTATTTTTTTATCCGGTATTTATTTCATTATTAGTTATATTATAATATTTTTCATTGCTAATTATATTATAATTTTTTTCATTGTCAATTGTTAATTATATTACAATCTTTTTTTTGCTAATTATATTATATTTTTTTTCATTTTGAAAGTTATTTGATCATCTATCAATCCATATCATATCTGATAAAATGATTTTGAATAAGGTTTTATTTTCGTTAAATTATAAAATATGATATGTATAAAAAAAATTTCAGTAACTTATCAGATATGAATATGAGTAAACGGGTTTCGTTATCCTGTCCTACACATTGACAGCCCTAGCAGTATCAGATGCAGCCTGGCATATTATGAGGATATGTGCTATAGTTTTTTTTAGTATCGACTTGCAGAAAAATCGCAGTAAATGTTTCATGTTTTCCTTGATGTTTGCATAGCTAGTTAGTTTTACGGATCATGTCAAGGCCCCCTAATCGCTCATATTCCTGGACATCTGTGATCCAGTTTCTAAAGATTTGAATCTGCTCATTTTTACCTATATATGAGGAACATTTTTTTCACGAACTTCCAAGCTTATTTGATTAAAAATCCTGAACTAGTTATATATAGGTGTCAAGGATTGATTATCAGAGGAAATATGATGTTCGTCACACATTATAATGTAATAGGTCTGGAAGGTAATTATTCTGATAGAAACCAGAATAGCAGATATAATTATCTAAAGTTGTTAATTTGGAAATTGTATTGCATGTCTAAATCAGACAAGAAATACAATAACAAATAGAAAATTGCGCCAATGTAATTATTTGGACAATAAAGCACCAAATATGTCATAGTATTGAACTAGTACTGAAAACCTAAAAATGCTTCATTCTGCTGAACATCTACATAGCGCATACAACAATAATGCTAAGTGAGAATGATGTATAAAACTGATGCATATATATTCAACATGGTTTTGGTGGCTGTGCATGGCTCAAAAGTAGTGGCATCCATCACCTTTTGATTTTGATCCGTACTCCAAGCAAGAGCAATTGCCGAGTGGAAGGATTTACAAACAAAAGTGGGATCAAGAAAGTGGGACAGACACAGACCGCAAGCCAGTTGCTCACCGGATGTATCACAATGTACTCCCAGTGCAAATGAAGCAACCACAGCTCTCACTACTGGTGGCGGATTCAGAAAAGATACAAGTTTTGGCACAATGAATATAATGATCTAAGAAAAAAAGTACAAGTCTTTTCGCCATTGTTGCTATTTCATAGACTGACAGCGAGAATCAGGGGATGTTGCTGGAAGGCCGAAGGAGACGAGTGACGTCAGAGAAGATAACTTAGAGCATCTCAATTATTTGCTCCAACGCTCAATCATGTTTTCTAATTTTGAAGCGCCAGATAAGATTTCGCTCGTGAGGTAAATTTGACGCGCCAAATGGTCACATACGAAATGAGCTAATTTACACTAGCGAATAATTTGCTCCATCGTTGAAACTCTTTCAATTGCTAATCTGATGTGGACTTTAGAACAGAGTTTCTAAATTAGAAACTGGTCTTCGAATTTCTAATTTAGCAACTAGCGCTCCAATGCTGAAATTAAAATTAGAGAATGACATGTAAGATTAGAAACTTAATAGCAACTGGGGTTGGAGATGCTCTTATTTCATTGTCTAATTTTCTTCAGATTTTTGTCAAACTGGAGTAGCAAGTGTTTTACAGAGGGAATGGAGGGATTTTTTACTCAAACGACTCAAAAACAGATTTTTAACTACAAAAACGGTCTAAGAGCAAATTTTTTTTACAAACGGTCTAACAAAGGGCGTGAGTTCAACTCACGCCCTTAAAACGCTATTTTCTCTGTCCGCCCGCTGCCCAAACAAAAGAGAGCAAAATAGCCCAAAGGATAAAGGACGTGAGTTGAATTCACGCCCTTTAAGTTCACATATCGCATTTATATCATTTTTTTTCACTTTCGGTGTTTTTGAAAGATAACAATTAGAGCACATCAACGTCTAAAAGACGTGAGTTCAATTCAAGTTCTTTGTTTCTTTGGGCAGTGTTCGGACAGATAAAATAGAGGTTTAAGGGCGTGAGTTCAACTCACGCCTTTATTTAGACCGTTTGTGAACTCACGCATTTATTTAGACCATTTGTGAAAATAATTTTGTTCTAAAAGCCGGTTCTGTAAATAATATTGATTAGTAGGCTATTTAAGTAAAAAGTCCGAATGGAGAGACGACCACAAAGAGTGATGAAACTGGGCATACCCAGTTATACGCACAGCGATGGATTCTATTGGTTCTGTCGCCATAGTTCGAGCTTGTCATCGTGTATGGAATTTGTCTTCACTAGAAAAAAAAACAACGTTATAAAAGAAAAAAGAAATTATTTATGTATTAAAACATGTCAGCTCGCTAGAACTCCAATCAATTTACACGGACAGTTTAGACAGAACCAGCCTAATTAACGGATAAACCTGAAAAAGCCCATTAAGGCCCACTCGAGTAGTATATAATATAGTCGGTATGGTTTGGCGTCGAAAGCATTTTTTTTAAATAGAAAAATATTTTTTTTTTGCATATAATAATATGAGTGAACTTTTTTTAACGTCCACCAACATGGTCCGAAATTTTAACCTATAATAGAAATCCAGACTAACTTTTTTTTAAAGGCTGGTACTCAAAATTTGTTGTTTGAAAAATGATTGATTCTAATTGTAACTAAAATTATCCGAAACTATATATCTAGAAATGAGAAAATAAATATATAACAATATACTATGAGATGTGTTATGGTGCTTTGCAAAATAAAAAACTCATATTACTTTGAGGTGAGATTTAATATTCCGATGTCACAAATGATCAATCTAAGTTGCTCAATAATTTTTTCATATTAAAAACTCATATTGTTTTGAGGTGAGATTTAATATTCTGAAATCACAAATGGTCAATCTAAGTTGCTCAATAATTTATTCATATAAAAATCTTATGAAATATTAAATTTCATAATTTTTTGAGCTTTTTAGCTATTTTTTAAATAATTTTTAAAATCAGCTCTGAAATAGATTATTTTTTATGTTAAATAAGACTGATTTTAAAGATAATTAAAAAAATAGTTAGAAATCTCAAAAAATCATGAAATTTAATATCCCATAAGATTTTAACTTGAAGAAATTATTGAGAAACTTAGATTGACCATTTGTGACCTCGAGATATTAAATCTCACCTCAAAATAATATGAATTTTTTACTTTACAAAACACCATAACTACTTATATAATATGTAGTACCTGCAAGGTTAATCCAGTTTCTATATAATTGACAGTTATGCCGAATTAGATACATAAATGATGATAATATTTAGATCTGCACCTGTTACGAAAAACCATTAATGTTCTGATTAATTGAAGAATAAAATATGCTTAATTAAGATGCCAACGCACTTATAACGTCATATATACGTGGATACATTTGATATGTAAGAATCCTCCAATGAAACAATATTATCATTTACTAATTAATGTCAGAGTAATCATTTAATTAATGAGACAGTTATATATACTGTTAATTAAATGTTTGATATTAAAAAAACAACTCTCATTAGTCTTAACACATTAAATTGAAATCCCGTTCATGTGCAATACAACCAAAAACATCATAGTAACGAATAATTCATGAGGTGGAAAACTCTGAAGGAGCAAATGTATCCACATATATATGGCGTTATAAGTGCCTCGGTATTTAACTAGGCATATTTTATTCTTAAATTAATCAAAATATTAAAGTTCTTTGGTAAGTGATGCATATCTAAATATTATAATAATCCATGTATATATCAATTGTATAGAAACTAAATTAATCTTGCAGGTACTACATATTAATCTTGCAGGTGTGGCGCAGCTCGTGGTCCGTTCGATCACTTAGAGATACATATTCCCATATTATATAAGTTGCGTTGGCCCATTCACCGACTTTGAAATGAGTCCTCGCTCGCCCCTAGGTCAAAATCAAAGAAAAAAAAAATCTTGTCAGAGAAGATAATTAGTCAGCTCGTCTCCTGATTAGAGCTGTCAATGGTAGAATACTGACGAAAATATTTTTATATTTATATTTATTAAATTTTTTTATTCATATTTTACTCATATTAATTAAATTTATTCTACCGTTATCATTAAAAATTTCAGGTAACGAACGGATAACGGTAGATAACGGATAAAAATAAAAATAATTCAATGAAAAATTATATGATTTAGATAAATAAATAATATTAAATAAATATACTAATAAAGTATAATAATAATTAACATTTTAGATATAACAAAAATCATATAATTTTTTCATGTTAATTGTCATAAAAAATATATACTAATTACTATATATATTTATATAATTTAACTATATATATATTTATTAAAAATATAAAATAATTATATTTATATATAATTTACCCAATGGATAAAGGATAACAAAAACCCCTTACCCATATCCGTATCTGATAAGTTAACAAAAATTTCCTCTTACCCATACCCATATTCGATAAGTTAATGAAAATAAAATATTACACATACCTGTCTTATCGGGTACGATACAGGACAGATAAATGACAAATTGATGCCATTGACAGCCCTACTCCTGATCCACCAAGCTTAGCCAAGAAGTTTGGCATTCCTGCCTAAAGTTGGTACTGGTCCGTCCACCTACCAAGTATGCGAGTCAGTCCGCCCGAGCGACTTGAATTTAGTGCTTTCCTTTTTTGTCCTTAAATTGGAAAAAAATACCTCTATTCCTTTTCTGACACTCCTCCCCCATTTTTTCAAACACGCTTTCTCACATACCTCTCAAGTGTGTTTTTCCCCTTTTCACCACTCTCGAATTAATACATTATATTTTCAAAATCCTATCATCTTTTTAGATAAATTTCATCTTACATTTGCCTCGATTTTTTCAAATAAAAAATTGAAAAAAAAAATCTAAAAAAATATATTTATTGGTATGTTAGGATAATTGTCACACCCCAGAAATAATAAATCGGATTAGGGGTGTTAATCCCGCCACGTACGCACGACGAGACGTGCGTACGAAAGGCTAAATGAATAAAATAATATAAATCTCAGAATAAACAAAACAATAATAAATATAAATACATGACCATACAGTCCAGAATGAACAAAGAGTATACAACGCCTACATAGACGGGGCTAGCTCCATCGGAATGGGCAGCAAATCTCTCGAATAAAAACCCAAAAGAAAGAAATAAAACGCAAAACCCGATGGATCCTATCCAACTACCCGGCTCACATGCAAATGCAGCGAAACATCTCTGTCATCGCGCAGGACTGTCCTTAGCACTCGCTCCAAGAAAATCCCGAACCTGAAATACCTGGATCCCACAACCACCGTGGAAACGTGAGTGATAAATCACTCAGTGCGGTTTTAGGTCCAGCACCGAGATGTTATAAATCTCTAGGCTTAGACTTAAAACCATTAAAAAATTTATTTTTATTAGAAATATTATAGAAACATATAAATACATAACATTTGAGTTTGAATAATTAAATTGATTTAATTTTGTTCTGAGTATAGTATAAAAAGAATCCAAAAGAGTTTAATAAAATGCACTACTTGAAATCATGAATATTTTAATCAAGGATAAACCCAAAATAAATCATTCTGAGATATTATAATATAAAAGGTACGGGTTCAAACTCCCATATCACACGAATGACCTTGCGGGATAAATTCTTTTCAGAAAGAACCAACCTCAACCAGTGCTCTATAGAAGAGAGCCCGCTCTATAGAAGAGAGCGTCATTCACTATCAAAACCATCCCTAATTTATCCCGCTCAGTCCCTTACTATAATGAAACGAACAACGACTCGATTTTTATCAATATATATAATTCAAATTGAAGGAGACTATCCGAAAATAATATAAAATGAAGTGAATCAATCACGAACAAATATAAAGTGACAAAATAGTCACTCGTTAAATATAAAAGTGATAAATAATCACCGTAACCACGGAATAGCTCCTCAATAATAAATTTAAAGTGTATTTTACTATGAAATCGAGTCAGATCGACACTCTTCCCAAACCCAAATTTGGATATTCATTTTTAACTTAAAAATTTCCTTGAGTTTCATAACATCATACAAATTATAGAAAACGGATAATATGCAAATTCAAATCTTAATTCAATTTAGTTATGTCTCGCTTAATTTGATCAATATAACAATCGATTAATTATAATCTAAAAATCACATTATTTATATAATAAAAATTTCAAGGTACTTAATTAATACTAATATAATTTATTAAATACTAATTAATCTATCTAAGATAATCTATCCTAGATAATCTATCATGTAACTAATTATATTAGATTATTAAATACTACTTCCTCTATCTAGGATATTCTATCCTATAACTAATTATATTAAATTATTAAATACTAATTACTCTATCTAAGATAATCTATCCTGGATAATCTATCATGTAACCGATCATATTAAATTATTAAATATTACTTCCTCTATCTAGGATAATCTATCCTATAACTAATTAACTTAAAATATTAATCTAATTAATGATCAAATGAAATGCATATAAAATGAAATGCGGATGATATGAACAAGTTTCAATATCAAAAGAAAAGAAAATATAATTTAAAGTCATATCCTAAGAAATCGTAAATCTCAAAGGCAAATCCGCACTTTGAATATTTAGCAAGGCGATAGCGTCTGAATGCTCGATCTCCGATGGGGCCCACGATCTCGTCAACTGTCTCATCCTGAGTGTACTTGATTGTCGGGTCGTCGAGATATTTTCGAAAACCTATAAAGTCAAAGTAAATTAAATTGGCGAGTAACCTATTCGCGTTGGGTCTAGTTAGGTCATGGTATACCGGACTCGGAGACGAGAGCGTTATTATTTAAAGTTTATAATTAACTTATATCTAATTTGACAAATAGAATTAACTAAATTTTATTTAGATTTATTTAGTTATCATAACATTCTCACTTAATTATTTTAATTAACATTTGAAAATTTAATTATTTAGAAATAGAGAAATTGATTAATATATAATATTATATAATTAATATTATTCTTATTAAAAAAAAATAAAGAAATTATTTAATATATTTATTTATATATTTATTAATATTATTTCATTATTAAATAGATGAATTGATTAATAAGTATTTATATATATTAATTAATGTTATTTCATTATAAAAATAGAGAAATTAATTAATATATATATACTTATATATGTATATATATTAATATTATTCAATTTTCCTAAATAAAGAAATTGATTAATATATATTTAAGATTTTATTATTATTCTTGTTGTTTCATAACTCTTAATTATTTATTTTACATTCTTTAATTATTTTTCATTTATCCTAATATTATTTTATTAATTAGAAAATATATATATTATAAGCTAGAATTCAATTAAAAACAAAATGAAAGAAAAAGTAATTAATTTTAATTAAACTTAAATTTAAATTAAACGTTTTTATTTAATTAAACGTGTTGGTGTTTTAATTTTGTTTGATTAATATATATATATATATATATAATATTTTATAATTTAGTTTTAATTTTAGTTTTATTTATTGAAAATAGAAAAATTGAATAATATATATATTTTATTATATTTGGTGTGTAGTACAATAAGGAAGCGTGTCATGTTGTTAAGATAAGTTTATAAATATTTATTAGTAATATTTTGAAAATCTTCTTGAGAATGTCTTAAAGTATATAAAACATCATCCTGACACTCAAGCTACTAAATTGGAAAATCTTTTGCGCGAGAGGAAAATAAATTGTGATGTACTGTTTAAAAAAATGTATATAGTTTGGAAACATGCCTAGCGACCAATGAGAAGTAAATTTTCTGAAAGTTGACACTTGAATTTTTCCTAAGTTGTATATTTTCCAATCCCAAATGGGATTTCAGGGTTTTTGAGTTGATTCATTGTAATTAAAACATGGCTTGCGCCAATTAGTAAGTCATTTATCATCTCTTTCACATTTAGACTTGAAGTTTAGTTGTTATTCATTTCGTATGGAAAAAGAAGAAAGAGTCTGTGCAACTAAGACATTGATGTAGCAAAATCTGCATCACACACCCGAACAATTCAACCAAGAATAGAACTAAGCATGACATGACAACAGTCAGACATAAGGTTGGCCTAAGGTGACAACACACAAGGCTAACACGGCATGGCACGCCCGGCTGCTAGATCGAAGCACAATGACAGAAAACTAACAACAAAAAGATGCACGAGGTTCAACCTCGGCACAAGGCCCACACAACCAAAGAAAATAAAGGATTAGTATTACCAGCTTGAGAAGAGACAGCAAATCAACACCCATTTCGAACAGGAGGTGAGGCTCGGCCAGGGGGGTTTGGCTATAGCGGCGCCAAGAGGAAAAACTAGGGGAGCGGTGTGGTGGTCCGTGTGGGAGGAGGAGGTGTGATAGGGCTGCCGTTGCATGAGTCGGGGCTGCCAGTGCGCGACTCTCATCGTCTAGTGATGTTGCTGCGGAGTTGAGGCAGAGGCATCTGCTCCTTCGTGTCGCATGGGCTCTGCCCCTGATGTGAGGTTATATATGGCATGTCATGGACAGAGAAGGGGAAGGAGTCACGACTTGTGAATCTGATCGACGAGTCAGACTAGGACCCTTCAATTTTCGAGCAAGGTTCAGGTGCAAACGTGGTGGATGGGATCTCTCATTATGTGGATGAGAGCATCGCGAGGGGTGAGACCGATTTGGGGGTCAGATCTGCCAAGAGGGGGAAGACATGGCGAAGGGTTGCTTGGGTGTCGCCCTTGTTGTGTGGTGGCAGACGAACATCGTAAGCAGGAGCGAGTGAGGCAAGCAGAGAGAGAAAATTCGAGATTATGAGATAGGAGGGGAAGTGGTAATCACAGATGGGAGAGCTCCTGTGTGGGGTTTGGTTTCTGAAAAAAAAAAGAACGGAGGAAATTCAAAGAGGGAGTGAGACACACCAAGGACAAAGTAGAGGTGCATCTGTTCGGACAGAGGAAGAAAAGTCCAAGATAAGGACAAGGACTCATGGGGAAAAGAGAAGATGAAAGAATGGAAGTGACGGATGGCAGGATGGTCATGCACAACAAAAAGGGAAAATTGAGAAAGTCAAAGATTTTGGAAATGAAACATGAAAATAGAACAAGGTTTGGTTCTGATTTTAAATTGATTAAGTGCTTAGCATATTTCATAATTTTATTATTTAATTAAACCCTTAAATCTATGTTTCATTAATCCAACATTCCTTTAAATTAATTGATTATCATCATTATCATATTTATTGTTATTATTGTTAATTATCCTATCAAATTTTAATGGATTAAGATATTTCTTTCATCTACTTAAATAATACTTTCAATTTATGTGTAGGGTATATATGAGTGTTAATATGGATCCATATTTATTGGTATGTATCTATATTAACACTCATATATACATACTCATATATATATCATATACATAAATTAAAAGTATTATCCTAATATACCAATATATACCCTTTTTTGAGATTTTTTTTTAACTTTTTATTTGAAAAAATCGAGGCAAATGTAAGGTAAAATTTATCTAAAGAGATGATAAGATTTTAAAAATGTAATATATTACTTCGAGAGTGATGAAAAGAGGAAAAATACACTTGAGAGGTGTGTGAGAGAGCATGTTTGAAAAAGTGAGGGAGGAGTGTGAGAGAAGGAATAGAGGTACTTAGTATATATGCTATATATTTATTTGTTCATTTCTAGATATATAATTGCAATTTTTTTTAATTAGAATTATAATAAATCATTTTTCAAACAACGAATTTTGAGTATCAGTCGTAAAAAAAAAATGGTTCGGAAGTCTTTTACAGGCCAGGTACCTGGTTTAGAATTTTATTATGGACTATGCCAGTGGATATTAAGAAGAAAAAGCCATCAAAACGCTGCTCGCCTTAGCGGCCTTGTCGTTTTTTCCTCTTCATTAGCTGCTGAGTGGCGCGACTACCGGCCTACATTCCTGCATCTTTTGTTCTCATGCTTATATGCAATTTTTTTTTTTTTTCTATTTAAAAAAAAATTGCGTCGAAAGAGTGGCATAAATTATGGATACATCCAAAACTGTAAATTGTTGTATGTAGATTTGATCTGTGTAGTATGAAAAGTTGTCATCTGTTCGAAAAGTTAGGAGCCTAGGAGAGGCACAAAAATATCTCTTGACTAGGTGAGTGTTAGCTGCTACTCTACAGCACTCTTCTTGTTTCTAATTTTCGCATTTTTTTTATGCATGAGAATGGAGAATCCATAACTTGTGGTAATCATGATAAATTGAGGGGATAATTATTTATAATCCACATCTGTTGTATATTATTCTCGTTTGGATTTTTTTTTCTTTCTTCGATCAAAATATAAATCTCCAAATGGAAAGGTATTAAAATGACTAACAATAGAAAACGAATATTGAAAAGTATATATGAAGTTTTTTTTTGACTAAATATATATGAAGTATGTAGATGGCCCGTGAGTTTTTTTTCAATATAAAAAGAATTTCAATGTTGGACTACAATCACGAGGTCTTTAGTTTCACAATATAGAATCTGAACTCTGATATATTTCAATTTCAGAGGCTAATGATAGGGCTATATAACCCAATTAACTAATAATTGAGATCAAACACTTACAACCCTAAGACGTTGCTGCAGACCTTACAAAGTCTGTATAACCCATGAAGAAATTAACTCGAAACTAGACATCCTCAAGCTTGAAAATGACTCGACATTTATCTAGAATATAACTGTTGCTGGGTCATAAATATCTAGTAACTCGCAACTATTATATACGGTTAAAGACACGATCTGATACATAAAGACTCATTAACTCATGTTAATGAGTCATATTTATGATCTCTCCTCTATATACACTGCAGAAGATTTAGGAGTCTTCATTATCACACGCATAAAACAATATAGATCATAATAGCCCTTGCGCATAAACAAACACACACATATGCAACTCTTTTACTTTCTTTCTTATACGGGACGTATCACTTACAAATACATTTTGGCACCAATTTTTTTGGGTTTACGTTAATGACTGATTATTTGAGGGAAATATATGTCTATAGTGTACATTTTTTAAAATGATCTAACTTGTAAAAGTGTTAAGCGTGTATCTGTGACGCTCTGGAAAAAAATTCTTTTGAGTTATCACTGCCCCACTGATCACTGATCAGTGATCAAGGAGAGGTATAGTGATAAGCAGAAGTGCACCATTTTGTACAGTAGAGCGATCTGTGATGACAACACTAAGCATAAAGACAGATACGCAGTCTGGCGTAGCAACCTTTGAAGTTGGTAACTAGAAACATTAGAAGATAAGTGACATAACACGACCACCTAATTGAAGGGGAAATGGTTAAAAAGAAAACAACAAAAGAAAACTAAGAGGTCTCTAGCCTCTAGAGACAGCCAAAGCAAAATACCTCTTAAGTTCAGAACAGATCTTTGGTAGATGTTTGATTCTGCTCCCAACACCAACTGTTGAAACAGGCCAATTTCTACAGCTGAAGGAAATTAAAGATCATCCTTATCAGGCAATGCTAGTAAATTGGTTTCTGACATTGATTTGTTGCATCTTGCTGCTAGAGAGCAACCAGAAAACCGAGGCTTGGGAAGATGAAGACAGAGTTTAACTGCCTAGTTGCAAAGAGATGCAACGTTGAGACCTGTTCTTTTGATTTTGAGTTGGCAGAGTACTTACGGCCCTCAAATCCCCTTCGATAGAGTGATACTTCTTCCTCTATGGCTCTCAGCCATAACCAGACAGCTTTAGAAAAGGAAGAACACATCACCATGCCAAATTGCCAATGCCAGACCAAACCATTCCATTGATTAGAGACTGATAGGTAAATATAATGGCAATCAGCAACTCGGCTTCGTTTCGAACCCTGCTAATGTATACAATTTGGAAATGCTGAAAAAAGACACTTGGTTTCCTGACATGGGCCAGATATCATTACTTGTTTTTATGTGTATCTTAGCTAGATTTGAAAGAATATATAATCAGTGGACTGTATCTTGATGGAGTGATCACTTGTTACCGAACTAGGAAGTTTCTGCAATAAATGTTTATAGTCCAACGATTTTTCGGTCACTCAAGAACAATACTATGGGCAACTCTGTGATATAAATGTGGAGCTTGAATTTTGTTCACTGCATACCATCAAAATCCACTGATACAAGTATCTTCAAGTCCTTGCACTGAACTGAGAGCAGCAAATATACAACAATCAACTATGATTTTTGCCTGTAAAATATTATCCCTGACGACAAATTAAGAAGTCTAAAATAGGTTATATAAGCAGTTGAATGTTAAAACTGCCAAGTGTTAAATTGCACGAAAACAGTACAGCAGCAGTTTAACAAAGAACCATCCATTTATGACAATTTACTAGGAAACCTCCTACTAAAAAATATAACAAGATTTGCAGCTACAATGTATTAACATAAATATAAGTTCTAGACCTTCGCCAATAATCAAAGCACATTTTTCTTAATTCCAGAATCAAAGTACTCCAACGTAAGCAAAGTATTAATGAAGCTACCAATTGAAAATTACTATGGTATTTTTCCCTGTACAGCCCGTCCTATCAGCTAATTAAATGAGTTAATTGATCATAGCTTTATGAGTTACAGTGTCCCTACAAAAAGAAAGGAAAAAGGAATAATTAAAATAAGGTCGACAAGGAGAAATTGATGATCAGTACAACAAAACGAAAGGAATGTATACCTCCTCCTCATCAACTTTATACAAATCGGGCGTAATTTCAGACAACCATAACCCAGGGAAAAGCTCCTGTCGAAAAAGTAAAAAGAGGCAAGAATCAGAACCCATTATGTCCAGCGCCAAAAAAAGCTTTCGGTTAGAAAAAAATGAGAAGAAAAGAGAGGAACTTAAACAGGCCAACAACTTCAATTTCTTATAGCAATTTCAACATAAAGAAGAAGTTTCGATCTCTGCTCTTCCCGTCAAAAAGATTCAGTTTGATTTTATCCATTATCCTAAAAGGACATGACGATTTGAAGTTAAGTTAAGGAGATGAAAAAAAAAATTGCATTACATCTATCAGCTTCTGAACATGCTTTGGGCGCTTCTTTGGCCGGGATGCTGGCTTCTTGCCTTTCATCAGCAAGAAATCGTCTCTGATCTCCATAGATGAGAGAGGAATAGACAATTTAGTCTTCCTCTTTTCCTTCACCTTCTCTTTCTCTCCCTCCTTATCCTTCGCTACAACCACTGGAGCGGCCATACCATTATCGACTGGAGAGGAAGTATCAGCCCTCCTCTTTCTCAACTTCCAGGGGAACTCCGCAACCCCCGACTTGTCCTTCTCCTTTTCATTCTCAAGCGATGACTTGAGAGGAGGTAATGGAGGCAATGTCGCCTCGGAGGAAACGGAGGGCTCCTTGACCCATGGGATAACGCGCTGTGCTCCCCAGCTGAAGGTAGGTAGGGACAAATTGTAGCGGCGCGGCCGCTTCATCGTCGTCTCCATTTTGTTCTCTGGAGATGGATTCGCCGGTGATGAGCTGGGAATGGGATTATCTCCAATGGATATAGTCGCTGACAAAGTTACCATGAGGAAAGAAAACAAAAAAGAGAACAAGGGCGAGGCAATGCCGAGGAGAGAAGGTCAGAAGGGGAGAGGTCAGAGGATCGACGAGCGAGTATTTGATGGTTTTAGTTTAGAATGTTGATTTTCAGTAACAACGAAGAACATGTAACTGTGTGTCGTCGCACTTCAACTGTTCAACAAATCCAAATATTTATTTTTTCTGATTGCTATATAGACGCAAACACAGAAAGAGCATAGATGAAATGTTCAGGGCTTTTGTGGTCGCTGGGCGAGTAGCAAGGGTTGCATTTTCTGTATAATTTGTCCGTATCTAGTATCTACTATGTACCCGGGTAGGGCCGCCGTAGGGGGTTAAATTATCCGATCTACTATGAAATATAATAAAAAATATCAGACCTCATCAGTCATCAGTATTAAAAGATATTCGTATTCTTATATGTTTTCGATTTTTTTTAACGGATTATGATACGGTTCGTTTATTATCTTTGCGTATCGTTTATTATCTTTTGATCGATTGATATTGTGAGTTGGATCAAAGAGAAGGGATTGGTTGAAAATATTTATTTTAATAACTTTGATAATAAATTTTTAAATAAATAAATATATTTTTTTATAGATGTGTTTTTCTGCTTTTAGATTGATGTCCATTTAAATTTAATTATATTTGATAATCAATCAAAAACCGTTAAATTGAAATCGTTGTAAATTATATAGAAATTTGATGGTGTTTGATGGACTATCAAATGATGATAAAATTGCATAAAATTTAAATGATCATCAATCTAAAAGTTAGAAAAATATATTTATAATTTTTTTTTTCCATTTTTAAAATTTTTTTTGTATTTATTTAGAGATTCATTGTAAAGGTTGTCAAAATAACCCATTGTCAATGGATCCCCACTCTAGATCAAAACCGGTAATCATCATATAAAAAACATATAGAAGTAGAATCGAGAGACCACGAGAGCCTGAATAAATAACCAGAGTAGGGGTCGTTGAAAATAAGTATTTTGAGGTGTTCGGATTGATCGATAGGGGTAGTAGATGAGTTTTGTGATTAGATCATTTGATATTGGCATTGCCTTCGTTTAGCTGATATTCAATATCTATTAATATTCAGTATCATTCGTATCTGATTTTATAAAATTCATTGGATTTAATAAAATATATTTAAACTTTTAATATAGTGATAATTAGTATTTAACTTTTATAACTAATATTTAATTTTTATAATTAATGATTCTATAAAAAATAGTATGTAAATATTTTTCAATAATATATATAATATTCAAAAAATATTTATATTTATATTTATATCTACACGATATCTGATCGATGTCTAAATATCAATTAAATATCCGATCCAATCTGTATCCGAAAATTATAATAGATAGGATACAATAAAATTATTATACGACCGATGCGTATAAATGAACCTTCAAAATGTATTTAGGATTCTTAAAATAAAATCCGTAAAATGGACGAGCCTGGTTTCTGTTGCAGTTGGTATCCTTTTTACATCAATATACAAGGAACAATGCAGTCTAATTTAATCTGAGGTCGAGGTTACTTTGAATTATATGGACAGGTTGAGGGCCTCCAAAGCGGAGATTTGAGAACTATGACAATTTTTTTTTAGAAAAAGATGAGCTTAAATTTTATTTTTTATTTATAGATATTTAAATCCATAATTTTTTTAACGGACATTTTAATTATTTACCATTTAAGTTACTTGACTATTTACAATTATGACAAAATTATAACTAGTTGATTGCGGGTAGTTGACTAAAACATTTTACTACTGTGACGGAAATAAAATTTAGAGAATACTCTCACCGACCTCCGTTTTTTCATGGCACATTTTTAGAAATCAATTCATCAGTCATCACCTCTATTTAAATTATTCACCGTCTAGTAATTTCCCTCTCGAAAATTCAAATTGCTCCCCCGTCTCTCTTCCGGATTTTTTTTTGATAAATAAAATAAAAAAAATAAGAAAGTGGTATGATTGTAGTTGAAATATACACACGCCGATCTGAATTTTAAATTCGGTCCCAACTAGCTGAGACCAAATTTAAAATTTGGTCTCAGTTTTTTTTTGTATAAAATTTTGAAGTTTTGATTAATTTTTTTTGAAACTTTTTCAAACACTTTAATGTGGTCCATGATTAAGTTTTGGTTAAATTTTTTTGATTAAATTTTTTATACATTTATCAAAAAATTAATATATAAGGCACAATTGCGTAACAAAAATTATTACAAATGAATATAGGCCGTAAATACTAGTATTTTATTATGTATACAATTCATTATTTTAATATGATATAAATATATTTGAAAAATTATTTTCTCTAAATTTTGATTGTTATACAAAATACTATATAATTTAGGAGTATAATTGTTCTACATTGTTTTTTTTTTCTTCTTAGATTGCCATCAATTTTATTTTTTTTTTTATTCTGAATGTCAAATTTCCTCTTAATTCTCATCTATTTTACATTAATTATGTATTTGTGATTGAAATTTATATTAATTATTAAATTATCTTTATTTTTATTTTCTTTTTTTTTCACATAAAGATATAAATTTTTATATTTTTTAAAAGACATCATCAGCACATACAAAATACTAGTTATATATTAAGTGTATCATTAACTATTAGTTAGGGTTGTTGTCAAACATTTCAAAAATTCGTAACTTTTTCGCAACAAACTTCTAAGGTACAACCGAACAATCATTTATGTACATTTCCATTATCATACATGAGTATTGGACTATTGGGTTCCAAAAATTGGTTTTTGGATTCCCATACATAAAATCTCACCCTGTACATTTTCATGACAATCGAACACGTTCTAATTGGTCTCGGCATATCTCAACAAAGCTTATAGAATATGGCTAATTTAGATTTTAGAAGAAAGGAAATTTGTTCATCATGCATTGCGTATAATCACGCAACCTCAATATCAGAAAATATCGACAAATCCAGGTTTCCTAATTCGGCTTGAATATGGAGGAATTTCATTTAATTGAAGATTTTAAAATGTGCTATAATAAAATCATCATCATCTCAGGTTAATGAAGATGCGCCGAAATGGTAATCGATGTTTTTGTTGGAGGAAGTAGCCATATAGGGTCGTAAACGAGCATAGTCAAGTTGAGCTAGATCAAATTTGAAATCAGCTCATTAATTTATCGAGTTAAAAATACCGATTTGATATTAACTAGTTAAATTAATGAGTGAGCCAAACTGATTCATTAATAATTTATTTAATAATTAATAATATTTTATACAAATACTTTATATCAAAATTAAAAAAATAAGAATCAATTACAATATATTTTTATACATATTTCATACAATAGTTTCATATATATTGAACTATAACTTATATAATATACTAAAATTTCATAATAGAATAATATATATAATAAATATTAATAGTTTAATGAGTCTAACAATCTTAGCAAGCTGAGTCAGGTCTTGCTCAAACTTGAGTTATTAACTTAACAAATTTAATGAGTGAGTCAAATTTCGAATCGATTCCGAACAAGTCACGAACGATCTACGAGCAATGAATTTTTCTCAGTTCTACAACCATCATCCTTGAAGGCTAGAAGCAATGAAATGTAGACCTGCTCTTGTTTGCTTATCAACTAGAAGTTAAAAAAAAAGCCCCCATGTGCCAATACGGTTCAGACTAATCAGCGCCTATTCCATTCCCCTCTTAGGTCCGGTCCAATAGTGATTTGATTCACCACTCAACTCATTTTAGCCCCCTCTAACCCGATCCGTCCTAACTTTTGAATAGACCCGAATCGATCCACTGACCCGTACTAACCTGTAGCCCGAACCCCCTCTCCCTCATCCGGACCGGCCCTCCTCACCCCAACAACAACAAAATTCAAAAAAAGAGGCATATTTTAAAAGACACCGATGACAAAATTGCTCAACATTAGAATTGTTCAAGACTTCATCCAAGAAAATATATTTAGAATAAAATATTAAACAATTTAAATGAAAAAGTTTCATTCTAAATGTTTTTTACAGTAATAAACGTTTTCAAAACATTTTTTACGAAAAAAGGTGGTATTCACAGTTTTTAGCATTTAAAAAGGACATTAGTTTTTTTCATAATGTTAAGACGTGTATAACGAGCCACATTTGAGAGCCATTAGACTACTAAATATATGCAAATCATATGAATTTTATGTCAAAATCAAACTTTAAGCATACTAATTTCCATGCCTTCATTTTTTTTGTTAATTAAGATATTGCCTTTAGAATTCTACAAGCGGTTTTATCTTTTAATGGGATGGAGAAAAAAGAAATCCATTTAGTGACACAGAATGAATCTTTTTTATTAATTGATGAAAATGATAAATAATGCAATATAACATCATCAATCGATGATTGTATAATAATATATATGACACTTTTGAATAATATAAATAACATCATCAATCTTTTGAATTGTTTGGAACTTTTGAAATTTTATTCGATTTTTAAACAATTATAATTAATAAAACTGAATTAGATAAAAAAGATTATATAAAACATTATGATAAAAAAATTTTGGAAATTTTCTGATTTTTTTTTTGATTTTTTTTGAGTTTTTTGCGGTTTATTTGCGTTTTTGTAAAATTACAAAAAAACAAACAAACAAACATGTGAATCTGCCATCTCCGGACCGGACCGTCTTGTGCCCGATCCGTCCCAATCCATGAGGGTCAAATTCATGAAGGCATAAGACGGGTTGGTTGAGATTTTCTTATTTTGGACCGTTATAATCCGGACCGTCTAATCCGTACTAACTCGTGACCCTTAATCTGTGTTAACTATTAACCTAAAGGAGTTTGGACCGTCCCGAACCAGACTGGATCATTGTCATCTATTATCAACAGGTCACCTGTGGATTGTGTTTCATCCTATTATTTCATTTCTTAATATTAGATTAATGTCACCGAAGATTTTAATATATACTGAAATCATTATCGTACATGGTAAAATTTTGTTGCTTAGATTAGGCAAGCCAAAAACTTTTTTTAATCTTATTAGTCTACATATTATATATATACACTCTTTAACGCAAAATTGATACATTTAACGATTGATATTTATTTGTCGATACTTGATACATAAATACAAGAAATGCTTAATCATTAATGGTTTACAAATTACAACTGAATAGTTAATGCTTATTTGTCAACGGTTAATACTTACAAACGGACACCATACCCAAAAAAAATGAAATTAGAATATTGGGAAAATAAACTTATGGTATAGTCAGACTATATTTCGTGTGAAATTTTGCATATTCGAAAATCAGATTTTTTAAATATATTTTAGGTTGAAAAGGTTCCCCTCCATCCCTTTATCTCAAAAAGAAAAGAAGAAACAATCATACATTACTGTATCACTTATGCATCTTACCTTTTGGGCATATATAATTTCAATCGTTTTTTCAATTCAGAACTATTTGGGAAAACCACCAATTAAATCACGTAGTTGTACTATTATTTCAATGGAAAATAGCGTTGTACGTTTGTCCCAAACAGGGGATGATAATTTGTAATATTTTTAATGTCATGGTCTCAAGATCAGTCAAATGTGAATTGATAAGAATTTGGGCAAAAACTCAATAGAATAATAATGAACTGAAGAAGAAAGAAGAATATGATAGTTTATTTAATGGCAGAATCGTGATACAAGATACAATTATCTCAATTCTATTCAATTATTCCATGATTTTTATGATGGGAGTGAGTGGGTTTATATAGACAGTTATCTCATCTAATTCCTAATTGTGCTAATTATCTCTATTAATTATTTATTATAATATCTCATATATAATTAATTAGAATGTGAAGTTTCCTCTCCCTTCAAATAATCCTTGTCCTCAATGATTTTGGAAACAAATAAAAAATAAAAAAACATTAAACTTTGGAGGTGACATTCGTGCCCACTACAAAGATAAAAAGTCAAAGGATTAAATGTACATGTAATCACAAAATCTGCCACATCATCAATAATGAAAATGTTATCAAATAAAATATCATCTTGCAAGGGCCATATCTCAAGTTCAATAGACTCAGCGGGCTCAAAAATAGGTTTTGTGAGCCCAAAGTAATTAGAATTGGGGATATCTTTGGGCTGCCGAATAACCCTTCATCTTCCTCAGAGAAACAAAGTTGAGAAGATCCCTAAGATTCTCCACATCAACTGTCTCGAGTTACTCATTCGGATACATTGTATTCTTCTTTTCTACCTTCATTTGCAACTCGGCGTCCCTTAATACCGTCACCTTCTCAGCCTCAACTTGTTCGAGAGAAGGGTTCGTGTCCCGCACCTGTTAGTGACCTTCTTGGGCTGGTAGGAGTCGAGCTTGCAAGGTCGTACTGGTGTACTAGGTCTAGAAAGCTTCTGGTTGGCAATTGAGGTTATTTTTATATTCAGGAGCGGATTCAGCGTATTTCAGGGGAAGCAGCTGCTCTCTGGATTTTGACAAAAATAATATTTTCGATAATTTGTCCCTTTGGAAAATTTTTTGCCTCCCGGATTGTTTGAATACGTTTATTAAGAAAAAATATTTAATATCGTGTATAATGAAATAATTATACAATAATTTCAAAATATAAAATTCCGTAAAGAAAAACTTTCATCATCAACTTGATTATTTATCACTTTGAGTTTTATTTTGTTGTTATTTTTAATATGTAAAAGGATATTATTTTGATGATTTTTTATTGGATAAGAATATATATTAAATTATTAGTTTTTTATTTAAAATCCGATTAGTTAATGAATTTTAACTCGATAAACTATTACAATTTGATAATTACCCCCGATCGAAATCTTTCATGCCCTATCTATCTATATTCATATTAAATATGAAGATTGATCTAATAGTTGAAGGTGGTATGAGAGCAGTTGTACTGTGGAGAGGGATACATGGATCATGCCGGCTTAGACTCACCGCAAGTGATGAAGAACCATCAATGCTAGTTTAGGATACGTGTTGAGAATTGAGTAAATATACATTGATGATTAAACTCAAATAATGTCATACGAGATATATTTATATATAGAGTTTAACTTCAAAAGTACATCAAATCAACTTCAAAATTTAATTTATCATGCTAATTAAATTCTTTATATGAAAATCTTATGAGATGCAAAAATTTAGAGAGTTTTGAGCTTTTTAAGTCATCGTTTTTAATTTTTAAAAATAATGTTCAAACATTGAATTTTTATTATTATTTTTAGACCTGATTTTTAAAAATTAAAAACCATAACTTAAAAAGCTCAAAACACTTCAAATTTTTGCATCTCACGTGTTATCTTTACTCTATATATATATAGAGAAATGATAAGTTGACAATGGGTTATTTTGACAACCCTGACAATGGATCTCTAAAAAAATACAAAAAATCTTAAAAATAAAAAAAAAGTTTATAGATGTGTTCTTCTACTTTCTGATTGATGGTCATTTAAATTTCATTATAATTTTCTAGTCCATCAAAGACCATCAAATTTTTATATATTTTACAATGATTTTAATTTAATGATCTTTGATGGACTATCAAATGATAATGAAATTGCATGAAATTTGAATGACAATCAATCTAAAGGTAGAAAAACATATGTATAATTTTTTTTCTATTTTTTCTATTTTTTTAGAGATCCATTGTTAAGGTTGTCAAAATAACTCATTGTCAACTGATCCCTTCTCATATATATATATATATATAGTGGAGATACCGTGAGCTTAACTCAAAAAATATATTAAATCATTTCGAAATTTTAATTTATCATTCTCATTAAATTCTTTATATAAAAATCTTGTGGGATGCAAAAATTTGGAGTGTTTTGAGCTTTTTAAGTCACCGTTTTTAATTTTTTAAAATGATGTTCAAGTATTGAATATATTATTATTATTTTTAGAGCTAATTTTTAAAAATTAAAAACGGTGACTTAAAAAGCTCAAAACACTCCAAATTTTTGCAACCCATAAGATTTTTATATAAAGAATTTAATGAGAATGATAAATTAAAATTTCGAGATGATTTAATATGTTTTTTGAGTTAATGCGCAAGTTTAATTCACTAGATGTGACATCTAATGCGCAAGTTTAAATATAAAAGAGGGTACTGCTAACAACAAAATCTAGTGCGCAAGTTTATTAAAACATCTAGTGAATTTATTAGAATCAGCAAAATTACTGGTGTAACCCAAATGGTAAAATACCAGGAGCCGCACAGCAGCAACAAGCCAACTTGAGACTGATAACAAATATCATCATCAACTGGCAAACCAAAAACCCTTGTAAGGTTACAAAGCCAAAACAGGCAAATCCGACAGCAATAGTAATAAACAATACCAACAAACAGTACCAGCAAGCAGCAAAATTACTAGTGTAACCCAATTGGTAGAATATAAGGAGCCGCACAGTAGCAACAAGCCAACTTGACTGATAACAAATATCAACATCAACTGGCAAATTAAAAACCCTTGTAAGGTTACAAAGCCAAAACATGCAAATTCGACAGCAATAGCAATAAACAAAGTACAGAACCCATAGATCCATAAGACAAATCGGGTGATGGGAGGCACACAATCAAACACTGGCGGAAGCTATCAAGCCCTCTCCATCAAGACCTCAGCACATAGCCTGCTAATAAATTCACTAGATGTTTTGATGATTCTAATCAGCAAAATAGTTGTTAGCATCTCCTATATAATTCACTAGATGTGACATCTAATGCGCAAGTTTAATTTAGGTCGTCGTTTGATTACGTGAAGTCAGTTACTAATAGCACGATATAAATTAAGAAAACAAAACGAACACCCGTAATGTAATTCTTTTACATAGAAAATATGTTTATTAACTTATCTAGATTGAGTAGAATTTTTCCACGAGAACCCCGCGGGCGTCTCGTCTTACAGACCATCCATTCAATTTAAGCAGGTCAAGCAATGTAGCTATGATAATTAATCAGTAGGAATTAATGAAAATCACATTTTGCCAAAGGACTTATCTGAGGGACATTGTCGGCGAAAAAAACATGGCAATATATTATAAATTAACAAGTACATATAATTTATTAATAAATTCTCATTAGGCACCAAGTCTCTAGAAACACAGCAATAGATTATAAATTAATAAAACCATACTAATTTTTTTCCGAACCAACGTGAAAACTCATCAGCTTCCATGCATTTGAGACTACTCTTCACACTTGATAACTGTGACTACACCTGATTTAATATCTAATGCTAGCAGAACTATACAAAATCATAGAAAAAAAAAACACTAGTTGGAAAACAGGCAAGTACAGCATCGAGAAAACAAGAAATATAAAGGGAAACAAAAGGAAGAACGTCTCAACTCTCTAGCCCAACAAATTTGCCAGTTGCCACCGATAGTAGTCATTTACATCCGACGACAGCTATATTGCAGATGAAGCCACAGAATCTATCTCTGCATTACCAGATAGCTTATTCTCACAAAAAAAAATCAAAATGCTTTCAAGTGTCCACTGAAGGTGATGAATCGCCTGGAACCCGATTATACAACCGATATAACAGTGTAGACTTTGACATCTGGGGCTCTCTTTCCAAAACTGCAATCACGTCCTTCATAGAGATGCTCCTTGCAACCTTTGACTGATTCTGCGTCCCAAGTGCCCCCCCCTGTCCTGGCCTTCTCATACCACCTACCAAACATATCACATAATCAAACTCCCACCCTTTCAAAACAACGACAGCCATAGTAACAAATTAAACTAAACACGCAGGTAGAAAAAAAATAGCATTAAGGGACCAAAAAGACCAGAGTTAGAAGAGAGACCCCTCTTTTCAGCATCCTGGTGTTCCTTTGACCCTTTATTGAATTTCGGGCCGGGTTTGGCAGTACTAGAATTTCCAGTCTGTGACAAAGGCCCCACATCAAGACCCTCACGTTTCTGGCGAGCCTGCTCTGCCATCAGCTGCCATTTTGAGAGCATGTCGTCTCCACCAACCGCAGCCCGTGCTGCCACATTTGCAGCCGTTGTCCTCATCTTGTCATCCTCTTCCTTATTCACCTTTTTTTTAACAAAAAGGCAAACAACATCAGCATAAAATCGTACAGAGAAACGATCTAAGCATTAAATTTTCGTGGAGAAATTTTTTTCTATTTTGCAGAGGTCCCAAGACAACACAACAAATTACAGATGTTGTTGGTCAAGTTCATTTCTGAAACACCCCCCAAGAGAGATTATAGAGTTCAAAGAAAAAACTAAAATATTTTTGAGCTATAAATAATACTAAAAGAAAAACTTAGTTCTTGGGAGAATGTAAAGATGACAGAAGCAACTTGTTCTATGTGTAAAATTTCTACAGAAATTACATGTACATGCAAAGCTCCATGCAAATAACTTTTACCTACAGCAGCACTTCAATAGAAAATATAACTAAGAAAACTAAAACAAGAAAATGTTATATCATATGAGTAATGCTAGCACCTTGACATTCTTAGAGCCACGACCATCATCTTTGTCTTTCTCAGGCTCTGAATTTGGGTTTCCCTCCGCCTAGAAATAGATTTCTTTTTCAATCATAATGCAATAACCAAAACTATAGAAAAGAATGATACCAAATGAAATAACCTCATTTTGCTTCTTGAGTTTCTCAGCTTCTTCTGCCTGCTTCTGGTCCCACTCTTCCTTTGCCTTTTTGTTCACCATTAGAATGTGTTGGTGCACATCTGATGTGATAGCAACCCGATGCGCAGTTTTTTCTATGTCAACCCTCTATAAAAAAATAACTGCATCAATCAGTTACTGGCATGCAAACAGGACTCATTTGGGAGTACAAAAACAGACCTGCTTTGAGAACCTAACTAGATTGCCAATCAAACCCTTCAGACGCTCCTCCACACACTGATAAGAGAAAAAATTCATACAATTGTTAATATGCCTAAGAAGACTGGTAAAAGTGCTGAAAATATACATTCAAAAGGGTCATATATTTAAAGAATATTACCATTGACAAACAGCGCTCCACGTCATTGCCTATGCCCTTCAAATTGCATTTTGCCACTGCCAGGAGAAAAACAATTAATTTTATTGCCTTATATTCCTCACAGTAAACGAGAAGGATAGATGATGCCTACTCTGAGAATACCACATCATGCACCCATTCAAGGATCCACACTAATGTACAAAAAATCACAAAAATATAAAATCCAAACTCATGATCTCATTTTACATCAGAAGCAAATCATGCATATAGATTATAACCAAATCATAAACTTAAAAATAGTTCATTATGCTCAGGAGGCAAAAAATACTGATGATATATTGGAATTGCTTCAATTTGTTGGTTTTCACCTCCTGAACTTATCATGTTGAGTAAAATAAGCTTGCATTGAGTTGGATTCGGAACTTAGATCCATTAGTGTCCAAGTGCCATTGTCTGAAAGATATGCAATCCCTTAATTCCAAAACCAGCTTCACGATTTGATGTCCATTTGATCTACTCTGAAAACTTACATATTTCGTTAAGCTTCCTATGAAGGGGACCTTTCTGCAAAATTAACTTTTCTTCTTCTTCTTGTACCACTCTCCTGATTGCTTCTGAGACTTTTGAATCTTCTTTTGGGGCAGATAGGAGCTGCTCTTCTTCCTCCTATAAAACAAAAGAATCATTTTCATCATAAATCTCAAAAGCTCCAAACTTCTGCATGTAACACTAAAATTAACATGTTCCTTTAAAGAGCAATATCTTGTTCAGTTTCCAGTAACACTGCTGAATAAGGATGACGTATATGCATTCAGCAAGGCGAACTGAGGAATGAAGGATGTAATTACACAGTCATAAATAAACATAAATTTGACAGTGCTGTTTGCAACAGGTAAAGATTTTAAATGCCAAATGCAAGTGACTCAAGGTTATAATATGAAATACAAACTTCCAAAGGCTATTGGTATTATTACTAAACAGCCAAATAAAGGAGTTACAAATGATAACCATAATTCACAGTTACCAAACTAAAAGCCCCTCACCACAGCACAAATCATGTTGTAGGAAGAAAATGGTGAAGCAAATACTGGTGACAGCAAACTGACATATTTCCTAGAATGACTGGTGAATAAACTAAACAAGAACAAATAAGAACTTCGTACATGAGGAGAGAGAAAACTTCACCTCCCAATGTATCTCTAACAACTAAGGTCTAAGATTATGAAAAGTCAACAACGACCAACTCCAGGGTTTCTTTTTTGAATACATCTCTAAGAAAGAAAGAATAAGTAGGAGTGGTACTCCATGAAGGGAAGTTATTGATGGACTAAATATTCTTAGGCTGATGTAAACCTTCTCTTATCAATCTGGGTATGTTGTTTTGATGTTACACCCTTGATAATTTGTTTCAGGACCAAGATGTAAATGCATGTGTCAAATCAAGATCTTTGCTCACAGCATGTTTGTTAGAAAAAAACATACAAGGAACTGCATTTGCATAATGTCTCTTCATATTTCTAGAAGACTCACAGTTGTTTTCGACATTAAAAAGCCCATTGTAGGAAACAGGGTTGCCATATCAGAATCAGAAGAGTCCAAAAATAAACAACAAAAATCCTAATGCCAGCTTAGTGTGTCCCAGGAACTCGGTGAACCGCAGAAAACACAAAGGTACTCCTTCCCATGCTGCAACCCCTGATGAACCCTTTTATAGTAGCTACAGACTAAACTACTAAATTTAAGGAAGTACCCTTAAATTGACCCCGCTGACAGCAGTGACATCATTTAATTGCTCGATGCTTTGATCAAGAAATGCTCCACCTGTCTTCTGCTTCTTGCTGAATAAATATAATAGAACATTTACAAACAAGAAAATAGAATCAAATTCAAAATCATGCTATATTTGAAGTTATTATAATCATGTACATAACCTAAGCTTGCCAGTGTTGCTCTTACCAATGCAAAAGAAGTAAAAGGAGAATTAAAAAAAAAAGCAGTACAGAGTGAAACAATAGGTGGTGCTATCTAAGGAGACTAGTTAGTTTGAGATCAAACCTTGCAGGAGGCGAAGTGGCTGAAGCCTCAGCTGGTTTCTTTTGGCCAACAGATGGTTTCTTCGAAGGAGCTTTTGTAAGCCCTGGCAATGGATGGTGCGGTCCACTAGATGCAGCCTAACATATACCAAGAGGAAGGGGGGAAGACAGAGAGAACAAGATGTAATACATCAATCTTCAGGCAATAAAACACCATAAATGTAAGCCAATAATGCAGAAATGAAGGACTCTCCCTGACTCATGCACTGGTAGTACATCCATATTAAGAAATTGCTTTCGTACATTATTGTTTTTTTTTTTTACTTTTTTATTCTCTTTGCTGCTGCATTTGTGATTTTAGGTTTGCATCAGAAACACTCACGTATCGTTAATCAGCAATACTCAAAGCATCTGTTACACCTGATTATTTAAATAACTTTCAAGTGTTCCCAAATCAGATGCAGGTATTGCATAATCTAATTATTATTTATCTAATTTGTTTCCTATTAACTATATGACCTGACATGCATTGAACTGGAACCACATTGATACTCAATAATGCTTCTCTCTTTTTCCAACAGAACCGGACAGCATCAGAGAGAAAGGGATGACAAACCAGCATATTAGGCTCTGCATGGCTCATCTGGTGGCCTGCTCCTGAGACCTGACCTGGGGGACCAATCAACCCAGTGCTTGACCCAGGACCTATTCTCTGAGGTGTTAGTTTCCCTAAAAGCTCGTCCCTGGCAGGTGCATGTCCTGTTCCCATTGCCTGCTTTTGTTGCAATGTACTAACAGAAGTTGCTTCAGACTGCTCCTGTTTCACATAAGCTGGTCCAAAAGTTGTTCCAACATTTCGCCAATTCTGTTGGCCCACTTGTACAGGTCCTCCAGGACCCATCCCCTGAGATGGTGGAGTTGGTGTTATGAGAGATGGACTGGCATTCCCTGGTCTGATTGTACAAGGACCACAACATTAACGAAAGTTAAGTGAACACAAATGGAGACAAGTATAAAAATAGAGAAGTAACAGAGAGTTCGGATATTTAATGCCTCACCTAGGAAAGGAAGGTCCAAACATTCCAATGGATGTCTGTGTGCCTTGCGGTCCATGCTGCTGTGGTGGTCGACTGAGCTGTTTCATTGAGGGGGACACCATGCTGGGCCGGTTTGGCATAGATTGTGGGCCCTTTGGCTCTAACTTGCCCTCTGTTTGCAACTGAGCTGGTGAGGGAGATTGACCCAGTGAAACTTTTTGGGGAGCTTGGAATCCTACAGGATAAAATTGCTGAGATGTGGCTTGACTCAGTAACGAGTATTGGTTCGGGTTTGTGCTAGGGGTTGAGCTAGGGTTAGTCAATGTTGGCCCTGTACTTGCGCTTGCGCTTGTGGTTGTGGTTGTGTTTGTGCTTGGGTTGGTACTCACAGTTGTGGCAGTTTTTGCTGCTTGCGCTTGCATCTGTCAAAGTAATGTTGTTAGAGGAATAACATTGTAAGAACAATTTACCATCCAAACAATATAAACCAAGAAGAAATAGTACAAGCCAAGTAGTACTTGCACCAGCTGAAATTACAAAATGCAGCAAGAATATATGCACACAGATGTATACTAACCTGCAGATGAACTGTATGAGCTGCTTGCCTAAGCATTTGATCGCCAACGATGTTCCTTATCACCCTCAAAAAATCCTCTTTGCTAACTTCATTGCTCTGTAAGAAATATAGACCAGAAAACATTTACTACAAAAAAAAAAAGAAGAAGCAGTTTTCACTTTGGTTGCTTGATCAGTATATAGAGCAGATGTCAGGCAATTTCAGAAATTTAAAAATATTCAAAAATGTGAAAACATGAATGAATAAATACAACAACAAAGACTTTAATCCCAAATAAATTGGGGTAGGCTAGAAATGAAACCCAGTCTGAAATCATAAAGAATAATAATAGTAGTAGTAGTAGTAGTAGTAGTAGTAGTAGTAGTAGTAATAATAATAATGATAGGAGTCAATCATACTAATGATAGTGATAATAGTATTACTAAATCCTAAATTCTAAGCCCTAAGCTCTAAACCTAAACCCTAATGATGTTCAAAACCAAATCCCCAACAACCATTTTGACCATGAATGAATAAATAAATAAATAAATTAGGCTGTCCTAACTCCAAATATAAGAATCAGAAATAGAAAAGTATTACATAGTATTGAATATTTTAAACAACGTTTATAGAAGGTAAGGCATATTAATAACTTAACAATATGGACAGAAACTACAACTTTTTCAGGTTCCTCGATTTTTTTATTAGGTTGAATTGAATGTAACAAGAACTACCAGAAAAGCAATACACAACTCATATGACTGCTAGGCTACATTGTTATTTACTAGGTTTAGGAACAAGAACTGAAAAGGGAAGTATTCATGGACAAACATTCTGAATCCCATGTTGTATGTATTTTACTTGAGAACACCGGTAACTCCTAAATTCAATTTGACCCTATGTTATAGGAATTTGCTTATGAGTGAATGGTAGTAACTCATAACTTCTAATTCAATCCGAACATATTAACAGAATCAAACTTTTATGGTTATTATTTATTAATACATAGTAGGTAAATGAGAGGTAACTACTATATTCTTTTAGTTATCATACATTCAAATAAAAATGACAAGAAAACAAATATTTCTTTAGAGCCACAACAGTACTAAGCAACTTAGCCTCAAAGGAAACTTCCTTAAATACAGAATTCTGAAACAATACAAGAAAAGACAAGTCACCAGAATTGCTTAATTTAAAACCTATCATCTAATTCATGGGATCCCCTTATTCGCAAAAAAATCCTAAAACAATTACTGTAATAAGATAGATTTTGGGAGGTAACCTAATTGAGCACAATTTTATCCTTGTTAAACTTGACTTAGTTGGAAAAAAGCTAACAGACCCTTAATTTTGCAAAAACTTGCTGAAGCTGCATATCCCTATCCTTGTCTAGATGAGGTCTCAAAATAGGCATCAGCATCTGAAAAGGTATTGTAGGTGCAGCTTTCGCAGCCTTCTTTGAAGAACTAGCAGGGTTGACACCTTGCGCTTGCCGGTTGATTGGGAGTTGCATCTTCGGACGGATCTGTGTCTGGGTCTGACTAATGGACATTTTGGTAACTACATCTGGGTTTCCACCAACCACTTTACTTTGGTCTAATACAGCTTTTCCTTCCTTAATTTGTTGGTTCTCAATTGCAGGATTTTGACCAGAAGTTTGCCGCATCTCACTCACTTCATTTGGTACTGGAGTCCCTTCTTGGGAGATTCCACCTGTATACAAATTGCATGGCAAAAAGAAAGGCATACTAATCAAAACACAGATTGTTTTTTTTTACTTTCATAAAACTACCTTCTGCCCCTAAATCAAAGTCAGGGTTGAATTCTTCTTCATTAATAAACAAGGAAACCATAAATTGCAATAACTGACCAGATGGCACAGAACACTTTTCCTTTTTTCTCTTTTTCTTTGCATTTGGTTTGGAAAGCCATAAACTGCAATACCAACTATCAGATGTTATCTTTATATCAAAGGATGCATGATTGCTGTCTTTTTTATCATTCTTTTCTCTTATATGTATTTTTCTAATGACAAACTATAGGACAGATATTCAAAGTTACCAACCAACATCAACATTCAATAAATCAGGCATCATAGTAATGTTTCAGAAAGGTCTGATGCAGTTCTACCAGTGGAAGAATCAGAAGCCCCCGGGATGGTATCCACATCACCACCAATGTCACGGTTAAGTGCTGCCGTGAATGCATCAACATCTGCACCAGAGTGCATACTCTCATCCTGCATGCATTTTATATCTAGCTTTGTAGAGGCAAATAAATTAACTAAAACAAAAGGTAATTACAATAAATTAACAAATTAGCAGTATAGAACTGACCACATCCTCTTCAAGGAGCTTGACAATTGGATCCATCTGGATAGATCTGTGGACCCCAAAGGAAATAGCACTGCTTAGCCAAATCTGAAAACAATAAACAATCTCTGTTACAGGAAAAACAAAAATTAAAAATGTAAAACAAAGCATCTAAGTAAACAACACTGAGCAGGAACGAAGCAAGGGTAGGCCGCCCCCCACCCCCCAACAAATTCAAAATTGTTTGTGAAGTACCTTATAACTATAGTCTAGAGCCTTCTATAGTAGAATGCTATGGTCTACAGTTGTTACCATGGTTGAGAAGACCTATCGGCGGTACAGGAACTAATAATTGCTCGATTTTTTTCAAACCGACTGCTTTGGTTTTGGGTTTTGGGCGAAAGAACGCTTGAACCGGGAGAAACTCACCGTCGGAGAGACTGATTCGATGCGATTGATTGATGATCGGGAGGAGAGAGAAGATGGGTCTGGGTTTGGAGTTTTCAATGGAGCAGCTATTACAAAAGCCCGGTATAGCCATATAAAGTGAATTCCTCAATAGGCCACCTAATGTGCCAATTCTAGTACAGACAAAATAAATGCGTAGTATAGGCCTACTTAGTTTTTTGGGCTTTTTATATATAATTATTAGACTTCAGGTCCAATAAGGATTTTCATCACTTCCGATACATTTATATATGGGGAGCGAAAATTGATTTTGTACCACTTCAAAATTTTAAAAAATAAACCTTGTCAAATATCATTTCAATATAAGTTCACTTAGTTATTTTTTTTTAACTATACACCTATTGTATAATTTTAATTTGAAAAATTCTGTATTTGTATACCATATTTCGTACTTTCATTTATGTTCTTCAGTCATTTTACTGGCGATCATTTGACACCATGAGGATCACTAGGGGGAGGTCTCTCCAGCGGAGCTCTCACTAGTATCTATGTCGCCTTGAATCGCCGATGTCAGGTGCGATAATCTCATGTAGGGTGATAGGGTCCGGTATCAATGGGTATGGTATAAGATTGTAATGAGATATTTTGATTATCATACTCATTTGAAATTACTTTTGCCCATATCTTATCCTTATCCTTTAGAATTAGCATTACTCATATTTTAACTTTATCCATTAACATAAATGAGTAATGAAACAGTAACAGATACTAACGAATAATATTAATATATTAATTAATTTATCATCATTTATAAAAAGAAACATCCAAACTCATTCCTTTCATACAAATATATCTCTATTTTACTAGATGAAATCAAAATATAACGGTGCAATCAATCTCTATTGGAGTTATTTCAAAATAAATAAATTAAAAATATATAAGCATCTCTCGTCGAACTTTTTAACTAGAAAATAAAATACATTAAAAAAATAGTATTTTGTCTAAAATAAAATCTTACATTGTTTCATTCTATCATTTTAAGAAATACTCTACTAAATGTTATTCAAACATTATAATTTATTATATGGTGAAATATGAAAATGATAATAATTATAATTCATAGTAATTAACTCATACAACTCACGATAATAAACATAAGGACAAAATATTACAAGAGATAATTATATTCAAAGTAATAATTTATTTTTTTAATAATTTACTCCATAGAACGAATATATAGGAAATGACCTTTATCTATATCATATCCTTACCTATTTACTTAATGAAAAACTTTTTTATCCTTACTCATATTAAATAAATTAATGAATTTTTTTATCCATATCCATCTTATCAAATATGATACGTATCGAATAAATAAATAAAAAATTATTATTAACACCCCTTATCTCAGGACAAGGACAACAATTTGCATTCTCCCCGTAATTTGTGGCCGTGGTGGCGGCCTAACCATGAGGATCGCTTAAGAGGACATGGGGGTCAATACAGGCCTCCCTTTGATATTTCATATTGTTGTAATTAGATGACTATCCAAAAATAATAATGATGTCATATTCCTTGATGGTGGGAATTGGGATATAGTTTTCTTATTTATTAATGGTTTTTTTACGTGAGTGGAGTAATACAATCATTTAACAAATCAAAATTCAATAAACTCCAAATGAATTATCTTTTTAAGAAAAAATAAATCTATTATTCGTCTTTCTTGCCTTTTTTTTAGATGAGTCTGATAATCAATCTTGTTTAGTTGTTGATATATGTTATTCGTTTGAGTCATTTCTTTTCAAGGACTCGATAAAAAATATAAATATTTAAAGTTGAAAAGTTAACTATTATTTTTTCTTAAACTAGCATAGAACCCATCCATGATATATATTACTTAAATATAATTAATATATAAATTAATTACAAAGACTCTTAAATTTTTAAATAAATTTAATCATTATTTAATGGAAGATGATGTACAAAATATAATAATTTTTCTTTTCTTAGTAAGGTTGTACAATATAAATTTTATTTTATTTACAATAGAACTGAATTATAGTTGATATTTAATTTATTTGATATATATATTTTTATAAAATAATTTTATTTGTATATAATTTATATAAATCAATCTAAAGACTCCTAAATTTTAAAATGAAATTAATTTATTATTTAATAAAAATGTATAAAATATAATAATTTTTTTCTGAGTAAAGTTATATAATGTATAGTTTTCTTTTTATAAAAATTAATAAGAACTGATTTTTAGTTTATTTGATATACATTTTTTTAAAATCTCTTATAAATGAATGACAAATAATAACAAATGGAATTGAGAAAAAATGAATTTGACTGAAATTTAAATCAGAGCATTTATAAATCAATTAATTTTAACTGTAAATTAAATATAAATATTTCAATTATTATATATTATCCGATAATTCAGTTAATATGCTTAATATGGTACAGATATCCATTGATCTGCTTTACTACCGAATAAGTCATGGCGCTTGATTAAATATCCCCCGCTTTCATGTTTCGACATATTTTTTTTAGTATAAGATGTCCTACATCATTCACGTGTCAGATGATCACTGAACCGACATGTTTAATGAAATAATATCGATATTGATTGATGCTGCTTTTACTGTTCCATGCATTTAGACTAGAAAAATATGTAATGATTTGAGTGGCATCCCAAATTAAAGAGTGGATCTCCACGCTGAAGTTGATTGATTTTATATTCCATATCTGAGAAAAAGACTAATCGATTTATAATGCCTCAAGCCCTCAATGGCTCATTTCTCAACCAAATACGGTAACTATCGACACCCAATTGCCAATTACAAGGGATTCAAAACCCTGTTTCTGTTTTTTTTTTTTATAATGGATCCTACTGTAAGTTAGAGTGGGATTCGTTGTCAGAGAAAAAATAATAAAGATAATATAAAATTTTGAAAAACAACATATTCCATTTCAATTATAATAACCACATTGTACACATGCATCGTTCCTTTAATTAATTAATCAAATTAGGTTGTCGGACTTTACTTCGATATACTCCTAAAAAATTAATTAAAAATAAAAAGTTTAAATATATTTAATATAATTTTAAATTAAAAATTAAGTATATTTTTTAAATATTAAATATGTATATAATAATTATTATTATCATAATTAGTATAACTAAATATATGATAATAAAAAAATCATAAAAATAATTGGATCATTTTGAGTATTAAGTTTCATTTTAAATATATCACACACATTATTTTGAATGATGAGAGATAAATTTTATATATAAACCATAAAATTCAAGTAAATTAAAATATTTAAATAAATTATTGATGATGTAATATGTGAGATGCTAAAAGACCAATGAGTATGTATATTAGTAACGATACACAAATAAAGACACGCATGCGTCCAATTTGTCGCTCAAATGACGTTTGGAATTGGGTAACCTTCGGTTCCATAAAAATAAATAAATAAATCCAATCTTGTCTGTAGGTTTGCCACTTGCCTAACCTAATTTTATTATGATATCTAGCCTATTTGGGTGCTTGATTAATCCAGAAAGAAATTTTACTTTTTTGCTCTCTCATTTTAGTGGTGTGTCCCAGGACGACAAAGATTATAGGCTACTTTGAATTTGTACTTAGTGGTGGTGGGGTGGGCCTATCTCTTTCTACGTCTTATATATATGAGGAAAATATTTTCTATCCGATGTATCCGTAAATCGCTGGTGTCCATAATCTTTCATATTTGTGAGAGCATGCTCGTTTTGTAAGTTCGTCAAGCTGGCACAAATAATTCAACTGATCTGTGGTGGATTGGACTGGTGGAAAAATCGACTTTTGTTGTGATAAGCTAGGGATCAATTATTGTATTGTATCTTTGTACGTACTGCTGCCTCATGTCAGATCTCACGTGACGTGTTGACTAGGAATGTAGATATATGGATTTAAAAAAATGATTAATGCAATGCAACTCCTACTATTCTTCTTTATAGTACTGCGAATCTTTCTCACTAGATAAGTTTACGAAAAAAAAAAAATGGAAACTAGATTCGAGATTTGGATGAGTTAGATTCGAAACCACATGAGTTACTATGGATATTTAAAAAAGTCGAGTAACTCATCTTTACTAAAATATGAATGGCATTTTTAATTGTAGATTAAAATTAGAAGATCTGAACTCGTATTTACCTCAAAAGAAAAAAATGCGAGTAAATTATATGTTTGAAAAATATGTAAAATGCTAACAATATGAACGGTTTCCTATTTCTTGACTGATGCGGGTGCTGGCTTAACTGCCAGCATTTAATAACGTTTTATGCCCGAATCGCCACAATTTTCATAGAGCGATATTATTGCGGGGAGGGATCCTTACAATGGCTATCTAATCTTGATAATAAATTAAAAAAATAAAATTATAAAAATTATAGATAGTTTTTTTATTTATATGTAATTTTATTAATGTTCGATAATTCATCAAAAATTATTAAATTAAAACCGTAATAAATTATATAAAATTTTAATAATCGTTGATATATAAAAGTTACATGAACTTTGAATTGCAATTAATCTATAAGTAAAAAGTACATATCTATAATTTTTTTTATATTTATTTAAAAATTCATTGTCAAAATTGTCAAAATAATCTATCGTCAAGAGATCATTCTCCTATTATTACTAACGTATCATGCATAAATAAAAGGGGAGGGATTCCTTGCCAATGGTAATTTTGACAATCTTAATAATGAACTTTAAATATATACTAAAAAAATCTTAAAAATAGAATTTTTTATAGATATATTATTTTATTTATAGATTGATAATGTTATCAAATATCATACAATTTCATTATTGTTTGATACTCCATCAAAGACAATTAATTTTTTTTATATAATTTGCAATGATTCCTAACGGTCTTTAATTGAGTTTCAAAAGATAACAAAATTATATGAAAATTAAAACAATGTCAATGTATAAGTAAAAAATACATATCGATAAACTTTTTTATTCTTAAGATTTATTTTTATCTATTTAAAAGTCCATTGATAAGATTGTCAAAAACTGGCAATTCCTACAACGAAATTTTTTTAACTGCGACATTTTTTATTCCAATTGAGTTAATGACAGAAGCGATATATTTTCCTCGTGTATAGCAATATTGCAAACATTTGTACATTAGATAATGATATTGTAAAATTTTCAAATGTTACCTCAAGTAATTTACTAATTTTACAACTCGGAAAATAGTATATGTAATGAGTTATTTGATTTAGATTTATGATCTATTGATAATATTTAACTTAAAAATACTGTAATGAGTTTATTTTAATATCAAGTATTACATACCCAAACATTGTATTATACATATAAAAAATAATGAGATTAACTTTTATTGAGCAACTTTAACATCTTCAATTAAATGTCTGCTCAAAATGTTACTATAATTTAGTTCTAAATATTTGATATATTTTTTTGTTGATCAATTGAGAACTTTGGTTTAATTCACAAAAAATAATTTACCGTCGGCCAGCCAAATCCAATCTATAATACGCTTGAAGGTAAAACCCAAACAATTGGAATGGTCCACAATTCCACCATAAATTAGAAATTCTCTAACCTCACCGGACAAAAATGAACAAGAAAAGTGAGCAAGTTGCAGAAATATTAATGGATCACAGGCTGATCATGCATGAATCCTGATTACTATCTGTAGACAGCAACAATTCATCCCCTCATTGATATCCCCCGGAGAATCAGCAGCCCAATCAGAACATGATACATTCAATCTAAACCAAACCTTTCGCAACTCCTATTCTTTCTTTTTAATAAAGAAGAAAGAAAAAGGGAAAGTAAAGTACTTGTGTACAAAATTACAACAGGAGATAGCAGGTGCGGAGGTGGGGCGGAGGCGAGTGGAACCTGATGCGTGTGTCCACTTGCAACAGTACTGCAAGGACCGGAGTGTCCACTTACATTACACTATAACAGTAGTTGCAAAGAAACGCGATTGTGCATGCACACAAGCACTGCAACTCATCAGGTAAGGTGCCTTTGCTTT
The DNA here is from genome assembly GCA_037127355.1 of Schoenoplectus tabernaemontani. Lineage (NCBI taxonomy): Eukaryota > Viridiplantae > Streptophyta > Magnoliopsida > Poales > Cyperaceae > Schoenoplectus > Schoenoplectus tabernaemontani. The sequence goes on from CM073752.1 coordinate 14,340,539, forward strand.
TGGGTTTGAGGTGGCGTCAAGAAAGTAAAGCAGTTTTGCCCTACAGTGCTGCTTCCATCACACTGTCCCTATTTGGACCAGCAAAGCGTGCTCATTTAATTTCCTCTCTCTGTCTATTTGTGCATGCCTTTGGTCACTGATTCGTCCTTCTTTAACTAGTACTCATCCCTCTCCTGTTGAGAACACTGGTTCATGTTTCCTAATTGACTTTACCCAAGCTGATATAGGAATGATATATAATGGAAATGGAAAAATGTTAGTGCAGGTTGGGTAATGGAACAATTAATGTTCGGATGTGTGTTGTTTTCTTATACGTCAACATGATTTGAAAACTTCAATGGCTTATAATTGTGTTTTGAAATGTCAAATATCAACGTCGTTACAATGGGGCACTGATTGACTACTTTTCGTCGCATTCTCTCCTTTCAATTTTTGCATTAGCATCCGGTTGCTCGATCTCTCTGTACAAATTCTCCACTTTAAAAAAAATACTCACAGTCATATCACACTGAGAGATGTTCATCAATTCTCTCTAAAGAATCAGCAACAGACTCAATGTTTTTTTGAAACTAGTGCGACAAAAAACATCACATATCTTCATTTGATGTTTCTAAATCCTCAATTTGTGGTAATACTCTTATCCACCATTGCCTTCAATACGAACAATACTCGACCAACCTATTCATATTCCACTTTTATGGGCTCAGATCGAATTTGATGGTGAATTCGTCTCATCACAACTTATAATATATATCTCACAAATTTTGACCCTACAAATATGACTTGATACAAGTACGTTAAATATTACATGCGACATCTATTTATAACTAGCCTAAAGTGACGAATAAACTTTCTAGACTTTAGATGTTTCCACATTTGATATTTTACAAGATTTATCTAGATATTTTTTAAAATATCTAAATTTTTATTTTAAAATAAAATATCTTTAAGAAACATCTAAGCCTAAATAAAAATTTCAAATTCTAGAATAATCGAATGTTTTTTTGAATTTGAGTCTTTGTTAAGTTGGCAGTAAATCTCAACAAGTTCAAACTTGGTATTTGATCTAATTTTACATTTCTGCTTGACTGAGATTCTTGCAATATGAGATGGTTTGATCACGACGGATTTTTGCCGGACTGGCGAGGTTGCTGAATCTGATATTAATTCCAGTTTTCGAAGTCTAGTCTCAATGAATCACTTTCATTATAATTAAGTCGTTTCGGTCTCAGTAATTGACATATTGTATCAGTTCATTATTTTTATTTATTTATTTATTTATTATTATTATTATTATTATTATTATTATTATTATATCTATACTATTATATAAAACATCTAAGAATTGGAGAGTCCATTTTTTGTCATTGTATTTTTTTATTATACCCATTTTATCCCTCAATTAGACGGATAATATTTATTTTTGGTTAATCGAACGTATGTGATCGCGTCCATTGATCCTCTCTTTCTCTCCATTTCTTTCCCATATATACTATTATTTCCATAATATTATTTTTTTTATTTAGCAACCTTGTGCATATTTGGTAAGAAATTAATGATGATAATGTATGTTAGAATAATTTACTTTTCTTGCCATAAAAATCATGAATCATTAAATCATATTGTGCAAAAATCTAATCCAAGATTAAATAGTCTTTATTACAGATTTTCTCTATAATTTGGTGAATTTATAATTTAATATTAGATAAATATGAATTTTTTATCTTATAATGTTTTAATGTTTAAATAAAAGAGGTTGCTGCAACGCGCGGGTATATAGCTATTTGCTAATTCAAGTAAGGTTTCATTCATTGAGATGCGACTCTAGCTAGTAGAGTTTCAAATATTATTCTTTTGAATATATATAACCAGGGGCGGATGCACTAGTGCCCAGAGGGGGCAGCGCCCCCCCTCTGGATTTTGAAAAACAGTGCTTTTCGGTAATACTTTCGGTAGTTTGCCCCCCCCGGAAAATTTTTTTTGCCCCCTCTGGATTGTCTGATTAATTTTATTGAGAAAAAATATTTAATATCATGTATAATAAAATAATTATGCAAAGATATCAAAATATAAAATTTTATAGACGAAAATTTTCTTCATCAACTTGATTATCTATTACTTTGAGCTTTATTTTATTGTTATTTTTAATATATAAAATATTATTATTCTAATAAATTTTTTATTAGGTAAGAATATATATTAAATTATTATTATTTTATTTAGTACCCGATTAGTTAATGGATTTAAACCCGATAAACTATTACAATCCGATATTTGCCCCCCGACTAAAATCCTGCATCCGCCCATGTATATAACGGACTTATTAGGTTTATCAGGATAGATTTCTCTGTTATGGGTTTAATTAACAATTTCCGAGAGTACGTATGCGAACGATTTCAAAATTTTATGTTGCACTAGAATATTTGTTTGGCCCATTATATATCCGTTAATATTCGTGTTCGCAAGCACCTTATGCCCCTACTCTATACGAATGAATGGTGTAAATCCATGTTGAAAATTCCAACGTGGCAAATGAATAACGATATAGATCATTGACGTCGATTAACTACTCAAATGTAAACAAATTAATGATCCCGATGTAATTTAAGAATAATTTAATTGTTTATTATACTTCATATAAATATATCACAATAAAAGAAGTTTCTGTTAATAATTTGGGAGAAAATGATTTTCAAAATAATTTGTAAAGTCTGTAAAGTTTTCGGGTAATTCAAAAAATGATTTTCAAAATAATTCGAAAATCTGTTTAGTACATTTATTTGATTGGAAGGTGCTGAAAACACATATTTTGAAAATTTTACCATTATACATGCAGTTAAATTTAGGGGTAAGATTTTGGTCAAGGAGGACAAAAATCGGATTGTGATAGATTATCGGGTTCAAACTCATTAGCTAATTAATCGGATATATAAAAAATAATAATTTAATAAATATTCTTACCTAACAAAAAACTATCAAAATAATATTCTTTTACATATTAAAAAGAAAAACAAAATAAAACTCTAGTAAATAATCAAGTCGGTGAAGAAAACTTATCTCTACGGAACTTTATATTTTGAAATATTTGCATAATTTTTTTCATTATTTATGGTATTAAATAAAATTTTCTCAACAAAAATAATCAAACAATTAAAAAAAAAAGACAAATAATAGATTTAGGAGAGCATACAAGTAAAATCCTAATCTAAAATTCTATTTTTCAAAATCTTGCTATATCCGGTTAAATTCTGTAAAACTATATAACATGCATGTACACGTGGCAGAAAATGCTCTAAGAATTACTTATTTTGAGAAGGGATCAGTTGACAATGAGTTATTTTGATAACTTTGACAATGGATCTCTAAAAAAATATAAAAAATCTTCAAAATAGAAAAAAATTTATAGATGTATTCTTCTACGTTTAGATTGATGGTTATTCAAATTTCATACAATTTCATTATCGTTTGATAGTCCATCAAAGATCATTAAATTGGAACCGTTATAAATTATATGAAAATTTGATGGTCTTTGATAGACTATCAAACGATAATGAAATTATATGAAATTTAAATGACCATCAATAATTTTTTTTCTATTTTAAAGATTTTTTTAATATTTTTTTAGAGATTCATTATTAAGGTTGTCAAAATAATCCATTGTCAAACTGATCCTTCTCTACTTTTTTATGATATCAAGCGAACATCAATAATAATATATATATAATATAGTAGATATCTTGAGGAATCAATGGACCCGACAGCAAGTGGACAGTACGTCGGTACATGGTCGTGATCAATGTTATTCCTGGGTAGTGATGTAGTCAAAAGGTTGTTGCTGAGCTTGAGTTTCATTAACTTCTGATTTTTTTTTCCTTCAGTTATTACATGTGGAAATGCTTTTGCAAAATTCTATTAGAAAAAATGTGATAGCTAGCGACAAAGTACATATATACTGGGTCTGCAAACAAATCAAATTCGATTAAACTCACTAGTGTTTGAGTTTGATTTGAAATTATTTCAAACTAAATTAAATTCAAACTAAATCGAACTCGAACTAAACCAAATTTGAGCTAAATCGTACTCGAGATGAAATCGAACTCTAAACAAACTCAATTATTTTATTTTTTATATTTATTTTTATATTATCATAAATAATTAATATTTTATTAATTTTATATTAAAATTAAAAAAAACTAATATTTATTAATTTAGTAATAATTTAATAATCTCTTATTAATGTTATAATAAAATAATTATATTATTACATATATTATTGATTAAATAGTTAAAAATATTTACCAATAAATACACATCGAACTATTACGAATCAAACTAGTTCATTAAAAAGTTACCGAACCGAACTCAAATCAAACTAACAAAAAAGTCTAATTGAATGAATTGAACTCGAACTAAAATCAAATCAAACACCGAACAAATTAAGAATTATGAACTTTTATTGCAGCCCTAATATATACAATGTTTATTTATATCCACTATCATTTTTCTTGACGAACATTAGTCAAGGATACCGAATAAGCAATGCATTGCAGTGTAATAAGAATATGAATGATGACACAGTGTCTCTTGATTTATTCGCCATTATACTCATCATTTATAATCGGGGCCCTCATACAAAAACCAGTCCGATACATCATGGGTGGTATGTGAAATAATTAGAAGGAAAGTTAAGGAGAATTCAATCTGTTTTCCAATGAAATTTACATTTTCTTTGAGCACACAAGAAATACATTTACACGTACGAACTAAAAGATGCGAGTAAAGACCTCGACAACACTAATTGCGGGATTTTCAATAAAATATTTGATACTACAACAAAGACCGAAACATTAGATAAATTGTGTATAATTTTATTGGTCTTGATGGTCCATTAAAAATACTTAAATTTATATAAAATTTAAAACAATATTAATTTTTATATAATTTCAAAAATATATTTATATTTTTCTACTTTTAACATTTTTTAGATTTATTTAAAATTTCTTGTGAAAATTGTTAAAATAGAGAAAAAAATATAGAAAGAAATGGAAAATTCTATTGACCTTCTTGCATTAATTAGTATTTTCTAAAATAAAATAGCTTGGTCTACATAATTGTTTGACTTTTTTTTTCTCATTAAAAAGTTCCTAATAGAACCCCAAAAGGCCAAAACTCCAAGCAATTCGAATTCGAATTTTGATGTACGAGCATTTTAGTTGACTACAAAACAGTTAAGGTTGGCCCTAATTACTCAGATTTGTTTTTATTTTGGTAAATGAAAAAAAAGGAAACTAGTAAAAGTGCGCCGTTTTTGTGTCTATCTAGCTTGGGCCGAGTTTCAAACTTGGTCGCAGATTTTTTTTACGTTTGTATGTTATATTAAAAAGAAAACATGACAGTAGATTGTTTTAAAATATTACAATAAAAATTAAAAATAAAGTTTTATAAAACTAAATATAAGCACGATAATACATTGTTCTAAAATAGTGTCAAACAAATTAAAATCTTACAACAACAATTAAAATCTAATTATTCTGATAAATATAATAATAAAATATAAACACACTTCTAATCTAAATCATGTTCTGTTGGAACGAGCTCGACCTTGAGTTGATAGTCTGTTGATACGACATTCCATTTCATTCATAACCATTGAAATACGTATCTTTCTTCTCATTTCTTTGTTAATTTTTACTGGATCTGGCCTAATGATCAAACCATTGTACATTGGCCAATCTCGTTTATTGTCATAACCACGCCAATGATCAGACAATGTGTTAATGTAGTACTAGATGATATAATATGGAGTTACGTACTGAGTGTAATCCGGTCTTCTGAATGAACAAACAACAAGCAAGTGGTCGCATAGGATGCCGGTCAATTGCGATTTTTGACACCAACAATTACCAATTCCCGTTATCGCTAATTCAATCTCATATTTCATTTCACCCCTTTGTCCCTATTATTTTAAAAAGAAATTATAAATTATTACTTAAATTTTGAAGTTAAATAAAAATTATATAAGTATAGAATATTACCGTCTCAACAAGTCCATTTTGTTGTAAACATCATAGTTGTTGATACCCCAATCCAGTGGTATGACATCGTAAGTTCTCCCCTTATCATCGCGATATTTTATCAGTTCGATAACCTTTTGGGATAACATCAGACCTTGAGATTCCCAAGCCACTATAACTTCTCGACACTTATAGAACCACTCAACACATTTGTGCCACGTGTTCTTGATGATAGCACATACCGGAAGTTATCTGACGATCTTGAACACGTTGTTCAATGATTCTGAACCGTTACTTATCATTATTTTCCACCGTCTAGATATTGCGCCCATCTTTCTTGATGCAATGTAGTCATTTGATCTGAGATTAACTCCTTATAATGGAATTCCTCGGCTGACACTTCCTCAGCTGTAGCGGGTTGGTGGTTATTGCGGTTTTTGTTATTTCGTGTCCTTCTGTTAGACAACTGTTCTATGGGAGATTTTATTGCATGATTTCTACTTTTCTTACGAACTTATAGGATGTCGGTCTAATGTTGTTAATTATTTTCATATATTCCTCACACCTTCATGACTTCTTATATCTTGTAGCTTGTTTGAAAATAACTTTTACTCTTTTCATATGACAGTCGTTATACATATTTTGTGCAATATGTTGATTATAATAACAGTGAATAGTCTCGCCTGCTGATTCCTGCCATCCAAAATCTGATCTCTCAAATACTGTCCTTATATCTAGATGTTGATATGAGATAATGATAATTTTATCATGACTGACAACCTCTATACGCAACCACTACATGAACCAACTCTAGTTTGCCACACTTTTCTCGTCTGCTACAATAACAAATGCAAGTGGTAGTAGTTATTGCTACGCATCATAACCATATGCCATAAATAGTTTATCGGCATACTGACTCGATAAAAATCCAGCATCGATAGTTAAAATTGGTCGTAAGTAAGGCCATGCTGCAATGCACGGAACAAATAGCCATGCAACACGATCGAAAATTTCAACATGAACTTTGTTGAGAGCGCCGTCTCTATGATGTATTTTGTGCTATATGTAAAATTTTGTATGGCTGCTAGCAGAGATGAAAGCATCGCGTATGACCTCTTTCAACTACCAAAAAATTCTACAATTGTCAGTTCTCTTCCTCTTGATAATTTATTATAACTCGATTGTACTGCGAGGAATTTTTATTTAACTAAACCCCTTGCTTCTTTGGCTGTCATTTTTAAATTCTCTCTCAACCAATTATTAACAATATCTGCTATCATTCTAGAAGTCATTTGACTGTGGTCCACCCTAATAGCTCTATCAAAATAAGAATGCTCGAGCGAATTTGATCTGATCTCCAAAATATTCATTATATTGGGTGTGGCATACATCCTCCATGAACAGTTAGAATCTTTATATTTCATCACTAACTTTGATTTACTGCTATTTGTTACCTCCAATTCTATATTCTGTTGAATATGAAAATCAGTGATTTTCAATTTCAACTCTGATTTTATGTTGAATTACTGACCGACACTAAATTGTTCATCAATTCTAGGTGGTTTACTAAAATAAGAGTCGTCTGCATACGACATTGACGTATTAACAGCAAATTATGCACACAAGTGCTTCATTCCTCGATTGATGAAAGAAACAGATATTTTCCACAATTTCACTATTTTTCAACATCTATAACATCCTTAAATTTATTCATATTTATATTTGTTGCATTTTGGATGTCATCCTCCTCGATATCCAGGTGTCACTCTTCCTCATCCTCATCCACATCCACATTCATATTTTGTACCGGAACACGAGATGGTGGCTGCTTCCGAGCTCGGGAGTTGGTTCTTTCCTCATCCATGATCGAGTTATTACTTCCAAAAATACTAGTCGGATTATAATAATCAGAACTGAATATTGATTCATATTCAACTACTAACTCCGGTGTTTTATATCCGGATATTTGGTATGGAACTGTTATTTTAATCATTCCCCAAATTTCATCAGAAATAACCCCAAATAAACTGTAAAAAAAAAATACCCGAACCTGCTGGGGTAGTGTTGATCCGTGCACTAATGCTGATGTTGAATTGGCTCGAGAGCAGCTCTAAATCAACATGAATCTGTCTTTTCAAGTCACGAAGATTGATTGTCTTGACAACAAAAAATGTGCATGTAGCATGAATATCGTAACCTACGCCAGTTGAAGTGTTCAGGATTTAACCTCCATGATACACATTAATCAACAATATTTCCGTCTCTACAGTATGAACGATAAACCTTACTGTTAGTGTTTTTTAATTTTACAGCAAAAATTAATACTCCAAATAGAAATAAAAACTTACAATATTGATGAATACACTTTCAGTTGGAAGCTCATGCAATGGTAACAATGACGATTTTAAATAAATAGTTGGCTGAAGGAAGATGAAGGAGAAATGTGCTGGGTGTACTATATAATAGCATAAAACTGGCACTGAGTTTAAAACTTGGTCCCAGATGTCTGGACCGAGTTTTAAACTCGTCAGCTTTCTGTAACTTTTAAATACACACAAATGTAAAAAAAAACTGGGACCGAGTTTAAAACTCGGTTCAGGCTAGATAGGCACAAGATCGGTGCTCTTTTACCAGTTTCATATTTTTTTTCATTTATCAAAATTTAAAACAATAATAATTTTTATATAAATTCAAAAATATATTTATATTTTTCTACTTTTCACATTTTTTGGATTTATTTAAAATTTCTTGCGAAAATTGTTAAAATAGAGAAAGAAATAAAGAAAGAAATGGAAAATTATATTGACCTTCTGGCATTAATTAGTATTTTGTAAAATAAAATAGCTTGGTCTACATAATTGTTTGACTTTTTTTCTCATTAAAAAGTTCCTAATAGAACCCCAAAAGGCCAAAACTATAAGCAATTCGAATTTTTATGTACGAGCTTTTTAGTTGACTACAAAACAGTTAAGATTCGCCCTAATTACTGATCTGCATCCCATGATTGGTCAGATCATACATCTACTTGTGTGTTCTGGGGATTTGGCAGAACATCAATTTTTAAGGTTCTCAACAGAGAGAAGACATGGAAATTTTGTATTTTTATCATCATCATCATCATTATCATATAATAAAGGCTGTGATAATTGACCACACGTGTAATTCCCATTTTTTCTATTGGATCATACTAGGTAAGCAGTTGGAACTTGGATCCAAGAGGAGATTGCATCTAACACCAGGCGAGATCCAAGGGGTTCTACAAGTGGTCCTGCTGGTAGTTAGGCCCATGGAGACTAATGCACCAACCTTGACATATAATCTCAATTAAATTTGCATCTGTTTGGATATATTAATGAATGTATTTATTATAGATCCACAATTGCATCTGGCCTTGTCATGATAAGTCAACGTCAAGCCAATCATCTCTCTGCCACATGCATGCATTAGTTTCTCGCCACTTGTTATTGTCGGTTGGCCCCACGCATAATAGCCGAAATAATTTTGGGTGGAAATTTTCTTGTACTAAACATTATCCATTATTGAACTTTAGTGTGACAAATGTTAGTGACGATTACTTTTGACTTGGGCACTACATCTCCTCCCGCCATAACAAAAAGGAAAAGAAAAAATTTCAGAAAAAAAAAAATCAAGTTTATTACAAGACTTGCAATTAAAAAGATGAACAATTTAAAATGAATATTCTAATGTAAATCTCATTATAGCATTTCAATTGACCATCTTTATGTCGATGTCCCTCCATCTGACTTTCAAAACGAATATTCTAATGTAAATCTCATTATAATATTTCAATTGACATCTTATGGATATTATCAAAATTAAACAAATCAAATTGCATATGCGTATGTTTCCATCAGTGATCAAATTTGTCGTCCCAAGTACCTCTGTATTTAATTGGTTTTTTAGTTCGTTTTGTATTGTGTTAGGGGGGGGGGGAGCTTTTGCTTTGATGCATTCAATAAATTTCCTTAATACTATCTAAACTCTCGTTTTTATATAAAATAAGCTCAACAAGTCGGTTTAAAATAAAATAAATCGTCAGTTTGTTTAAGGAGATCAAAATTAGAAGTTTGAAGCCATTCAATGGTTTTTCAAGCGAAGATCGCTAATTCTCTCATGAGCAGAAAAACATACGTCTAACTCAACGGTTAATTCTTTAGGGTTGGTTTGGCAAATCAAAGAATAGTTTTGCAAGAGTGGTAATTTTGAAAAAATTATAGAATATTGTCTTTTTGGAAGAGTGATATTTTAGACTATTCGGAAGAACAAAAATATCGTTTGATAGTTGTTAATCAAAATATTGTCTAATTGGAAGAGTGGTAGAAGAGTGATAGAATATTGTCTATTTGGCAGTTGTTAATCAGAATAGTTAAATATGAATAATTATGATACTAACAATGATGATGATGATAATAAAAATAATAGTACAATAATAATAATATAATAAAAATAATAAAATAATGATCATAATCATAATCATAATCATAATAAATAATCATATTCATAGTTGTAATCATAATAATATAATAAAAATATAAACATAATTATAATATAATAATATAATAATTATAATTATAATTATAATCATAATCATAATCATATAATAATAATAATAAATAATCATAATTTTAATAATATAATCATAATATAATACAACATAAATAAATAATAATTACAATCATAATCATGATAATAATAATCATAGTCATAATCATAATAATATAATAATATAACCATAATCATAATATAATAATACAATAATAATATAATCAAAACTATAATCATCATATAATAATATAATACAATATAATAAAATAATAATAATAATAAGTAATAATAATCATAGTCATAATCATAATAATATAATAATTGTATAACCATAATCATAATATAATAATAATAATAATAAAATATATATATATATAATCATAATTATTATAATATAATTGATAGACCTTGAAAGCCCTAGGATGGTGGTATTAAAAGGTCAAAATAGTACAAGATTGTAAAGAACCTAAAGTAGAAATATATAAACCGATTTGGGGCTTAATGTTCAAGTGTAATGACAGCGGAATACAATTTAAATCAATTCAATTCTCACAAGAATATAGCAATCAAAGAAAAGTGAGAAAAAAAAGTAAAGATGAAACAAGAACACAATATGTAACAAAATTCGGCTTTAACAATCCCACGTCTCCGGGACCCTCAACCTCCAACAATTGAGGTTGAACCGATATATTAAAAAAAAGTTTTTACACTTGTAGAACTTGACCCCTTATACAAAAATGGGCTGCCAAGTCTATTGGTAACACGAGTGACAACACACTCAAAACTTGAGGTGACAACACACTCAAAAATAATGAGCACTACAACTCAAAAAAGAGTTGAGCACAACAACTCAAGAAGAAGTTGAGAAGAAGATCACGAAAGATCAAGTTGAGAGAATAGAGAGAAGCTAGATTGAGCTTGAACAAAGATTTGACTAATTGAGTGTATCAATATCTTGATTTTTCTCTCTCTCTTTTAATATGACTAGTAAGCTCTCTGGAGTAATGATTTAGCTAGATAGATCAGATTCATATTCATTGAGAGAGATGATCCTTTTAAAATAGATCTTCTGAAACAGCTAAAGAAATTATTTTTCGGCCTGAACCGTTATAACAGTTTACGAATCGTTATAACGGTTTAGAAAGAATAACTGTTGGATCAACTGAGCTGAAACGTTATAACGATTCATCCAATCGTTATACGTTTCATGAATCGTTGTAACGATTACAGAATCGTTACATAACGATACACTCTGGTTTCTATGCATATTTTTTTGCCTTAGAATATTGTTGAGTATTGATATGAACCGTTATAACGATTATTGAATCGTTATAACGATTCACTGTGCATAAGTATTTTTCTCTGTTATTTAAGCTCAATTTATCTTGACCAATTCAACCCAGTTTAAGTCTAACTAAACCTAAACCTAATGCAGTTTTGATTTAGCTCTTATGTCCCATCATTAGTCTTGGTTCTTGTGCACTAATCCATTTACATGTTAATTCCTGCACAAAACTTAAACAAGACAAATTATAAAATTCATGATTGTTTTGCAAATCGACAAATCAAAGAAGATGTCAAATGTAATAATAATAATAACAAATAATCATAATCATAATAATATAATACAAAAATCATATTTATTATAATATAACAATAATATAATAATATTATAATACTAATAATGATGATAATGTATAATAATAACAATCATTATAATAATATAATATAATAATATAATAATACTAATAGTGATGATAATATAATAATAATAATGATAATGATAATTTAATAATATAATAATAATAATATTAAATAATATAATAATAATATTATTAAATAATATAATAATAAAAAATCATAATATTAATATAATAATGAATTATAATCATAATAAAAAAATAATATAATAATAATAATAATAATAATAATAAATCATAATATTAATATAATAATGATTATAATCATAATAAAAAATATAATAATAATAATAATAATAAATTATAATCATAATATAATAATATAATAATAATAAATCATATTCATAATCATAATATAATAATATAATATAACATAATCAAATAATAATCGCTATTCCGACGAGAGCTAATCCGATATACCACCTATAACTTGGTATACTGAATTAGCACTCTTCTACTTAGTCTAAAATTCGTTTGACAAATTAATTAGTCAGAATAACAATTCTATTCTTACTTTTTACTATTCCATGCATTCCCAAACAAATCCTAAATTCTTACCAAAAGCCATTGCATTTTTATTGCCTCATGTGATTAAAGTCCTTTAATTTCATAGTCATAGTCCAAATTAAATGGAAGCGGATATGGTAATATTATAGTCGGTATTATAGTTGATACCATGAATAGTTTCATGCGTTACTCTTTACATTTTTCAACACTAATGTACTTACCTTAAATAATAAAAAATAAATAATAAACAACGTAACATAGATAATTGTCAATATGAATAATAAAACTAGCATGTTGAATAATAATTTAATCAACTTATACCATTAATTATATGTTAAATAACAAAGATGATATGGTGATATAGAGATCGATACCATGTGCTTTTTACGTACGTTTTCAACACTAATATATTTAACTTGAACAATAAAACATATAACATGAATAATTGTCAAAATGATTAGATCCGCATGATGTATGGCGTATGATGTTGGGCTACAAAAGGACAACACATCAAAAAGATGAGTGTAACTGAAATGCGGATGTTGCGTTAGATATGTGGCCACACAAGGAAAGATCGAATCCGAATGATGATATCAAGCGAAGCTAGTCCAACATCGTTTGCGATGATTTGGTCATATCCAACGAAGCCCTCCTGAAGCACCAGTACGCAATGATATTCCAAGTCGTCCTGAAAATACAATAAGAGAAAGAGATCGAACAAGACTGACATGAGAGGAAGCCATAAAAAAAGATTTGAAGGAATGAAATATATCCAAAGAACTTGATTTGGATAGGAGTACTTGGAAGATGACGCTTCATGTACCTGAATTATGATTTAGGAGTTAGAGTCTAGTAGTCAAATTCTTAAATTTTTAGGTTTTTAGAATTTAAAATTTAGGATTTAGAAATAGATTTCATAATAGAGGTTTATTGTATTATTATTATTATTATTAGCATATTATCAACATTATTATCATCATATTGTCATTACCATTATCATTATCATTTTTATTTTATTTTTTTTATTACTATTATTTTTATTTTTCTTTTTCATCATCCTCATTATTATCATTGATATTTGGGATATTTAATCTTATGTTTTTCATGGATTTCATTTCTAGTCTACACCAATTTATTTGAGATTAAAGACTTTGTTGTTGTTGTTGTTGTGTATTTTGTTATCGATCATATATGCTACCAGCAAAAAAAAAATTCTAAATCAAATATCACGTAGGCTAGAAGTCCATAACAGTTGTTATTTCTCGGATTTCATAGGATCAAATTTATATGTATGTGTATATTGGAGCTGGATGGATATATCAACAATATACCCAAGTAGAATTCCATGTTGGATTAAAATTTCACCATCTACAAAACTGGTACAATTGCGTGCAATCCGTGTTATCTAGTATCTGTTATGGCCTTATGGGCTGAAGCCTTGCACATGCAAGAGTTGGAATTCGTGGAGATTCGTGTGGCCATAAGATCCAACGATAAGAAGCCATAATTGTTCATATATTTAATTGTTGAGGCATCTACTCATAAATGTACTGCATTTAACAGGTCTATCAAATATTTTCCCAAAGAAAACTAAAAAAAAGAGTCCTTTCAATAAATAAAATCAAACAAAAAACAATGCATGTACCAGTACGTTGGGACCACATCTCCAAATCAAATGCATTATTAGTTGCAAATGATTTAGTAGCACAAAATGAAATTTGTGAGCTACACTCTCATCTTTCTCTCAAAAAAAAAAATGCATTATTAGTTATTGGTTTAATTACTTTACTCTATTCAAGATATTTTTTTCCTGTACTTAATTAAAAATATCCTGCACAAGTGTACTGGTCATGGACAGAAACCTCTATAATACAGTAATAGAGTTGCGGAGAAGCTTCTACTTAATAATTCTAAGTAATGAAAATGCTTGCATAGGTGAGATGCTAAACTTAGGCATTTGATTGAAGTACATAAAGATAAACTTTCCTATTGACATACCCAAAAAAAAGAAAGAAGAAGAAGAAGAATTTGTAACAATCTCATCTCATTTTATCTCTCAGGTAAAATTCAAATTGAAGCGTTGGTACATCCAAGGGGATTGAGCTAGCCCTTCATTTCGGTTCATATGACCCTCAATTGCAAAACCTATTGTTCTCTCTTTTTGAAACACAAATTCCGCATTTGATTTCAAACGAGTTCCAGAGTTCAACCTCGATCCCTCAGTCTCGTTCGATGATGAAGAGAAACTCGTACCAGAATCAGAATTGAACAATGCCTCTGCCCTCTTCTTTTTCAATGAGGTTGTCGTACTTCCAATTGCAAGTGTCAAGTCCAGATCAGCATCTTCATGACTTTCCAGTTTACAATTTTGGTTTCGGACTTGTTCTTCTGATATAATTTGTATCTGGTACGGGTTGCTGTCGCTAGATTTGCTTGAGCAAGTCTCATTTTCTCCTTGCTTCTTTACTGTCAAGTTTTTTGCTTCTGTCATGAGTGATTTCTGAACTTTGTACAATCTATGGAGCTCTTGAACCTATCAAGAAGAGCGAAACAATTAGTTGAGGAAAATCTAGTACAATTATTGCAATGGCATGTAATTATAGGTTACAGTACAGTTGTAGGCTTGTAGCAACTAGTTGGATAATCAAATTGTAAAAGGTTTGAAATTTAGGCAGTAAATTGCAAAATGGGCATTGGAACTTCTGTCATATGAGTAATTTCAATAAATGAAATTCTTACTTGTTGCCTGAAAGTCTCTTCCTGTTTTAACATAGCAATCTTCATGCATTCCTTATTATGCTGATTTTGGTATCTTTCCATTTCTCCTTGTATGAATCTGTTTCTTGCAAATATTCAATCTAATATTGCTGGCTTCTTATAATTTACGCCTATTTCAGGGAATCTCTTTTAGACTTTTGGCTACACTATATTGCTCTGTTTCCTGCAGATATTAAATTGTTGCCAGTAAGAAGAGTAACTGATGTTGTTTCAGACAAGAAGCAAAGAAAAGAAAAGATGCAATTGTTGAAATAAAATCTTAATTTGCAGTATAAATATGATTCAGTACAAAATATGAAAAGTAATACAGATCAAATCTTGTGCAGAAGGAAAAATACAATACAAAACGAAACACTATACCATAACAAAGGACAGATAATTGTTTACAACAAGCTTGTTTTAAATTTTTGGAGGAGAGTCAAGGAACCAAGAGGAATAACAAGGCGTTACAAACTATTATAAACTTGTTATTGATCAAATTTAAAAACTTACAACCTTGCAAGGCATACAAATACTAAAAAGTTCAAAATTATTATCTGCAAATTAAGTTCCAGACAATTTCAAGCACCGTCAAGCAAATAACATCAAAGAAATAATACAAGACAGGCGGAGAACGAAGAGACAATAAAACAACTTAAAATAACAAAAACTATCAAGAGAGGCAGTACCTAGAAGAAGAACTCTATGAGATCGAACAATCATAAAAGATAATAGACGAGCATACACCCCAATCAATCAAGCTATATATCAATCAAGAAGAGAGATTAAACGTGTAGGATATATCCCTAGAATAGTTTTTTAATATGGTAGCTCTCAAAAAGAAAGAACAAAGGCGATCCGACTTGTAGTAGCCAACGCAGCCGAAGTATTTGAAGAGGTGGAAAGAAAGATGCTTCTCAGACAACTCCAAGAAGCCAAAGATGTAGAATAAGAAGACCCACTTATGTTTATTTTATCTACTTCTAAATTGATACATTATTGGTTTGTCCCCAGTCCCCACTCATCTTGTTTGTCTTTTTCTGCCAAGTTCAAAAAGCAAATAGACAGTATTAACTCTATAATGGCATGTTTGTTTCCTCTGGGATTGATATCTAGTTTTATTTTCTCTTCCAATTACATATACTCTGTGGTCTGTACTCCTTTGTAAAGGCAAAAATGATTTCACCTGCTGGCTTTAAAGTAGATCGTTTTAATACAATTAAGATAAAAAAATTATCCCAAACCCTTCGTCCCCAAAAAAATCTCTCATGTGTTTTTCTGTACAGCGCGACTACAATTTATATGATATTATCATTTTTTTATTTAAATATCTAGTTCACTTATTTAAATATCTAAGACATATAAATATTCAAGTCATTTTTATTTTTGAAACTTTTTTCTTTCTCATCTGTCACATGTATTTTTCCATGCAACTCATATGATATTTATTTTTTTTCTATCTAAATACTTGATTCAACTATCTAAATATATAGATCATCTATCTAAATACTTAGTTCACTTATCTAAAAATCGTGTTCACATATCTAAATACTTGATTCATTTGTGATGTTTGACATTTTCTGTTTAAATACGTTATTCATCTATCTAAATACTTAGTTCACCTATCTAATTACCCAGTTCATATATCTAAATACCTAGTTCATCTATCTAAATACCTGAGAAATATATATAATACTAAAGATTTTTATTCTCCGAGACTTTTCTTCTCTCTCATCTGTCACGCACATTTTTCAGTACAACCCATACGATATTTGTTAGTTTCTCCCATGTGACTTTGTTTCCCAAAACTATTTTTCTCCATCTTATTATTATTTTACTATATAACTGAATTACATATCTAAATATCTAAATCACATATTTAAATATCTAAGTTATATATCTAAATACCTGAACTTCATATCTAAATATCTAAGTTATATATCTAAATACCTGAATCTTATATCTAAATATCTAAGTTATATATCTAATTACCTAATCCTCATATCTAAATACATGAGTCTGATATCTAAATACCTAAGTCACATATCTAAATATCTCTTTGGAATTACCCAGTTCACTTATCTAAATACTCAGTTCACTTATCTAATTACTCAGTTCACATATCTAAATATCTAATTCACATATCTAAATATCTAGTTCATCTATCTAAATACCGAGAAAATATATATATATATATATATATATATAATATTCAAGTCTTTTTTTATTTTCCGAGACTTTTCTTCTCTCTGTCACACACGTTTTCCCGTATAACCCATGTGATATTTGTCAGTTTCTCCCATGTAACTTTATTTTCTGAGATTATTTTTCTCTATCTTGATATTATTTTACTACATAACTGAGTTATATATCTAAATACCTAAACCTCATATCTAAATATCTAAGTTATATATCTAAATACCCAAGTTATATATCTAATTACCTGAACCTTATATCTAAATATCTGAGTCTCATATCTAAATACCTAAGTCATATATCTAAATACCTGAGTCACATATCTAAATATCTAACTCACTTATATAAATACCTGACTCACTTATATAAATACCTAACTTATTTATCCGACTCACTTATGTAGACAACCGTACTTTTTTTTATCAAAAATAAAAAATTAGTTAAAAATGATGTATTTTTTTTGTCAAAAATGAAAAGTTAGGTAGGGAGATTTTTTTGAGGGATTTGTTCCGGGGACTGTTAGTCGATCCCTACAATTAATACACAACTTTGTAAGGAAAGTAACTTTCTTATGATATATATATAATTATGACTTGAATACTTTCGTTTATCTGAATAAATTATGTTTTTGTTTGGTAATGAAATGGAGGAAAATTGATGCAGTAGGCAAAGTGCGTGCTAATTTTATAATAGAGGAAATAAAAAGTTATGTACAAATATAATTGGAAATTAATTAACTCGCTTATAGTTTTCATGGTGCTTTAGGAATTAAGACTTTTGTTCACGCATATAGAAATAACACTTACCGCAAGAAAACAATTTTTTTCCGTAAGTAACAATTGATTGATAATTTTAGTTTAAACTTAAGAGATTGTTTTTTTTTCATTCAACACATCATCATTTGATTCTACTTGGACGTTCAAAGTAAGCTATTGTAAAGCGTGCAATAGTAGGTTTAAGTGTAGATAATTGATATGGTAAAGCAAAACATCACCAACAAGACAGCTAAACCACGAAAGATGGTTCACATGTGCAGCTGGAATTCCCGGATCATTCGTTGCTACTGGACAAATTTGTATGTGGGCTTTTTTATTACTTATAACTAAGTTCCCACATAGCTGTTCTTTCTATTATTGTAGGATTCTAGCATGTCATAGTCTTATCATAAATTGGGACAGAGCATGAGGTGATTGGAAAGTTATTCTTCTAGGTGGCACGGGAATTCAAATTCTACGGCTAGGATTGGAGATAAATTAATGAAGCCACAGGAATGTTCTTTGGTAAACTATAACAAAATTATATTGCCGTAGAAGAGCATCCATCTGTTTTCACCTTTTTCTTTAATGGAAATGCAAAGACCAATCCAAATTCTGAACATTAAATATTGTCGGATCGAGGTTCATTAACAATAAGTTAATTGGACGATTTATCCACATGTCAATCAAAGAAAATAATTTTAAAAACAAAACGTAATTGAAGATATTATTAGAGCATCCAAGTTATTTGTCAAATTTTATTTGGCATTGCAATTCCGATTTGCCGATGTATAGTCCATACATAATTAGCCAATTTACAAAAAAATGTCAACTTCTTTGTCAACTCACGTAAGCAGCAGCAACAGAGAAAAAAACTAACGTCGCTTGAAATAAGTTTTAAAATTATGGAACTTGTCATTTTTATCAATTGCCAGTGATGTTGTGCGTCTGAAATTTACGGAATGATTGTCAAGTAGATGACATGTTTTCAATTGCAATTCACTTTACATTTTCATCGATAAAGATACTCTTAACCTTATAAATTGATCGTCTATAAATTATATATTATTAACCTTACGTGACAAGAAGGGACAATAAGTGCTAATAGATAAAGCTTTACAGGACTAATGAGAGACCATTACTCATACCAGGGGCGGATGCACACTTGGCCAGCTGCCCCCCACTGGATTTTGAAAAACAGTGCTTTTCGGTAATACTTTCGGTAGTTTGTCCCCCCTGGAAATTTTTTTTGCCCCCCTGGATTGTCTGATTAATTTTATTGAGAAAAAAATATTTAATATCATGTATAATAAAATAATTATGCAAAAATATCAAAATATAAAATTTTATAGATGAAAATTTTCTTCATCAACTTGATTATCTATTACTTTGAGCTTTATTTTATTGTTATTTTTAATATATAAAATATTATTATTCTAATAAATTTTTTATTAGGTAAGAATATATATTAAATTATTATTATTTTATTTAGTACCCGATTAGTTAATGGATTTAAACCCGATAAGCTATTACAATCCGATATTTGCCCCCCCTGACTAAAATCCTGCATCCGCCCATGACTCATACCGTAGTATCCACACAAAGAACGCATGTGGTATGTTGGATTCAACAATTATATGGATCGTGTGGGATGTTAAACTGAGTGGTATAAATAATTATGGACTTAAACTCCTGGTCTCCAAAGGACATGTTCTATATAGACTATTTTTTTTTCTAAAGAAAATATCAAAAGAAAATAAAAAAAGAGAAGAAAATAAGTTGAGAGAGACCATTTTCAACCTTGTCATCGGGTTTTATAACAGTGTTATCGCGTAAATGATTAAGGGAATCGACAATAAAGAATTTATTCTCTTAGAAGATCTTATAATCGCTGTGGTATACACAACAACGAGAGAAAAAGAGAAGGATTCAAGAGAAGAAGGCTTGCACTGTAACCCGATCTAGTTTAAGTTCAAGTAACGGTGATCATGAAATAAGATAACGCTTCCGCTCAAGATTTTGGTTCTCTAAAGTAGTCTTAGGGATTGGATTAATTTTCATCAATTGATATCAAAGACATTTTTATGAGAACCATGAGGATTTTGTTCCATTTTCATTTTGAAAATTCATAAATAACAAAACAGATTTATAGTATTTTCACAATTTAAGCAGCCTTAAAATATGAATTTTGTGAAACTTTTCTAAAGGATGTGTTAATATTTTCTGACATAATGATGAATTTTCATGAATTTATTAAATGATGATATTTCAGTTTAAAGACAATTAATGCCAAAAAAAATCTGATTCAAAATTTTTTAACTTTTCATGATATTTTTTATTCAAATAATTTCATAATTTTTTTTATATAATTAAGTTCTTTATTATATTCTCTATTGATACTAAATTTATGAGAGTTTTTAATTTTTTAATTTTAAAGGGTATTTACTAGAATATTAATTAATCTGGAAAAATACAGTTGATGACTGATTTTTTTATTAAAATATGAATTTTAATTTATTTAATTTTTAAAATAAATATGAAAAAATCTATAATAAATCTGTCCATTAAGATTTTAAATGAATTGATTAGATATTTTATCGGTCATTAAGCCATTAAATATTATCATTTAGGAGTTAAATGCAATAAAGATTATAGTATTAATTACATTAAAGTATGATTTAAGTATAAAATTCCAATAGTCTTAAATTATCAGTATTTATTAGAAATTCTAATAGTCTATTAATTAAGATAAATATGATTATGATATTTAATTGTGAATTAAATTGACCATTAATATTTTAATCTCAAGATTTGAACACAGTATACTTATACAAACCACACAATTGTCTGACTGAACCATATCAGATGTTTTAAGTTAGACTTTTAGTTTAAGGTATTGTGTGAAAGAATATCTTTAAGTCATAATAGAACTATTTAAAGTATATATTTTAGTAAATAAATAGTCATGATATCATCTCACCAAAATAAACTCTCATATCAATAATTATTTATTTTTTAATTTATAAAAGATTGTACATATGTATTACGTAAATACTGGATCCGCCCAAAGGAAGAATAATATTTATTGAATCATATATATAGTAGTAATAATAAATGAGTGATAATTATATGGTCAATGAGTGATTGATTTATCGACCCTAAGAAAGGTGAATAATTGACGTACAAATAATTTTTTATTTATTTATTGTACCTAATTACTAGATAATATTAATTGACTCCAAAAAACACTTAATATTGAAAAATAATTAGTTGATGGAAATATTCTATTTATGATTTAAATTTTAGAATTAAAGTTGATGGAAATATTCTATTTAGTTGATGGAAATAATTTATTCTTTGAAAATTTCAGCAAGTATTGGTAGCATTAAAAATATTTCAACCCTTAATGGTTCTAACTATAAGGTATGGAGAGATCAATTGGAAATTATTCTTGGTTTGATTCATCTAGATGTTGCATTACAGAAAGATAAATCAACAAAACTAATTATGTCTGATATATCTTGTTGGATAAGGTCAAATCACATATGTCTGAAGGTCATAGAAAAGATCATTCCATAGACTTTGAGGGGAACCGTTTCTGAGACCACTACGGCTAAAATATTCTTGGCTAATATTAAGCAAAAAAATATTAGAAATGAGAAGGCCGAATTTGACATTCTCATAAAACAATTGCTTAAAATAGTACTATGATCAAGGTAACATAATGGAGTACATCCTTGAGATGACTCATATAATTTTAAAGTTAAGGGCTATCAAATTGGATGTGTCGGATGACATGTTGATTGTCATGATTCTTAACTCGTTATCTCTTAAGTTTGAATATTTTTTTATGAGTTATAACTATCGAAAGAAAAAATAGATAGTAAATAAGCTCATTTCACACTGTGTTCAAGAGCAAGAAAGCTTAAAGAATGATATCGTTGAAAGTGCTAATGCTGTCATGATTTTCAAGAATAAAGGGAATAAGAAACGCAGTGTTACAGATAAAGATAAGGGATAAAAAATTGAAGGATATTAAAAGAAAACAACTAGCTACTAGATCAGAATCGAATGTTCAGGATCAAATATATTTCTTTTGTAAGTCTAAACAATATTTTAAGAAGTAATATGTCAATTATCATGCTTGGTTAGCCAAGAACAAGGACAAAAAAATATTTTTTCTTATTTGGTTTGTTCTAATACAGTTTCAATTCTAATAGATACTTGATCGATCGATTCTAGCGTCACCACTCACTTTCTGTGTTTATGTAGGAATGCCTGAGCCATCAAAGGCCAAGTGATATCGAAAGATATATTTACTTAGGAGATGGTAAACAAGGCACAAGTTGATGTTATTACATTTCAGAATTTTATTAAATACTAAATTTTATTTAGATTTTTATGAGACTTTAGTTGTACCGTATTTTAGATGGAACTTAATTTCTGTTCACAGTTTAGATAAGAATATTTTTTCTTGCAAGTTTGAAAACATAACAGTCTATTTGTTTTATGAATCTAAATTAGTCGGTTTTGAAAAAAATATCGGATATTGATAAATTTTTAAGTAATGTTGTTTCATACAATGAATCATTTTATTTAAGTACTCAAAATCATAAATAAAAATTAACTCATGATAATTAAAGTGCATTATGAATTTATTTTTATACAATTCTATATTAATAATTAAGTGATCATTAAAATATATTTAATATGAATATAAAGTGTTATAGAAATGGATCCTTAAATATGTAAAATAAAGTTATGATAATTATTAATTTATTATGGACTAAATCAAAAAATTATCATCTTTATTAAAGGGCTTCTAGTTTTCAAGGGGCATGTTCTATATAGACTCTCTTTTCCAAAAAAAAAAAAAATAGAAAGACAAGAAACGAAGTTGAGAGAAATCATTGCTTGCCATCAGGTTTTGTAACGATGTTGTTGCATAAAGGATTAAGGAACCGACAGTAAAAGACTTATTCTCTTAAATGATCTTGTAGCTTTTGTGGTGCGCGCAACAACGAGAGAAAAAGAGAATAATTCAAGAAGAAAAAATTTGCACGGTAACCCAATCAAGTTCAAATTTATATAACAATAATTATGAAATAAAATAATATTTTCGCTCAAGATTTCAGTTCTTTATAATGATCTTAAAGATTGAATTAAATTCTATCATGATATAAATACAAGAGAGGTGGACGGAAAGAATACTAGATATGACGAGAGAAGTACACAGCGAATTCAAGCTCTGGTATAGATACTGAGATACTAGCATGCATACAAGTTGATTATGTATGCTGATTCAGATAATGTGCGGATGAATTATAATTATTATTTCTTTGTTTTGTCTCCTTTTTGTCTTCTTTACACTTCATTTTTTTTTTCATTTTCTTTCATTTTGTAATTCAGGTCATAATTTGTGACCACAGTTAATGAAATTTGAAGGTCAGATCTTCATCTTTTATTCAAATTTTTTTTTGAGTGTTCAAATTTTAAATATGGACTATTATATTAGAGACACGAACTCTTTGCTTGAGAACTATTTTCTAGCTGACAACTAAATAAGTATCTGGCCTTTTACAGATTAATATAGACAAATTTATAACGGTTAGAAACTATAACGAAACAATTAAGATTAGTACACTTTATAGCTAATTAAAAAAAACGAATGATTGCTGACGTTGCTCCAGACATTTTTGCTTTAGACTTGTCACAACACACCACGTCTAAAAGTATACTACTATGTCAAATGCAAAATTAAATTATCTAAACATTTCAAATATGAATTATGTACAAATTCAATTTCAGCGTAATTTTATACAAATAGATGTAGGAACATGACGTCAGAAACCAAAAAAAAAATCCGAAACCAGAAAAAAAAATGTGGGAACAATATATATGTGCGAAACAAAAAAAAAAACAATATATGGATATAAATGCAGGAACATGTCGTCCGAAACAAAAAAATGTTCCCAACGATATTTGTAATTAGTGCTCTTTATTGAAAAAATATTTCTATAGCATCAGAACAAATGTACACTACCACAAAAGTAACGGTTTTTTAACCATTTAATAACGGTTCATGATCCGTTATTGAATGAGGGAGTTACTAAAATTTATAAAAACCGTTGTAAACATCCGTTCCGCTTTGATAACATTCAGTAACGGTTTTTAACTAAAAATCGTTACTGATGCTATCAGAATCAGTAACGGTTTTATATCGATTTGATTTATGGCACTATTTAACTTTAATAACTGTTACTGACATTTTTTATATATTTTTTTGAGTGATCTTTGATAACGGTTATTGTGACAAAACCGTTACTATTTTTTTGCTGCTCTCTGTTTATGTGTGACCAGCCCAATAATTCTATATATATATATATATATATATATATATATTACACACAAACAAAATTTTCAACAGACATTATACACAAGCATATATGCAAAAAAAAATTATCAGAACCAAAAAACACAGAAAAACCTTCACAAATTAATCACATAAACTTGTTTATATTAGCCAATTCATTCATCATTCTTACAGCACAATAATATAATACAAATCATGCATTTTTCATAATGAACAACGACATCATCAAATATTTTTCTTCATGCACAACCATGGAGGAAAAATATAAACACACAGTAGAACATGCCACGTATTGTGACGACTACTCATATTCTCGTAAGGATTCATACCATATGTACATAATCCTAACCTAAGATTCCTAATTTCATTTTTGAAATCGGGCCATTCTCTGTTAATATTCCTCCATTCAGGAGAGTCGGCAGGGTGTCTAAGTAGTCATCTTTTTTTTACATTCTGCGTGCCACCGTAATAATTTAGCATCTCTTTCATTCGAAAAAAGACGTTCAATTCTCAGTATAATCGTCAAGTACCATAATACTTTAGATGTCTGTTTTTACTTTTATTGGTCTCATCATCATTCTCATTTAAAGCTTGATCGTCTTTCAACTTGTACTGTGAAGCTTTACATTTCAGATATCTATTCATCTCATTGTACTCATTTCGGTATAATATACAATCATTCGGACATGCGTGAATTCTCTCTACTTTCATACTCAAAGGAAAGAAGAGTTTTTTCGCCTTATATGTCGAGTTCGACAACTCATTATTTTCTGAAAGCATGTCTCCTATAAGTTGAAGTAAATATGTAAAACTTTTATCACTCCAACAGTTCTTGGCTTTTAGGTTATACAGTTTAAAAATTACTCTAATTTTCATAAACATCGTACAATCAGGAAATATCGGTATGTTCGATTCATCATCCAAAATTTTAAATATTTCAGGAATATAAACAAAATATTTTGTAACCTCATTCATCAAGTCATCTAAATTTATATTTTCACCGTCTGAATCATCTAGCACACTAGTTGCTGGATCTAAATTTTCACCCTCTGATTCAGCATTTGATATAATTCTGCTCGTCTCGACATTCATTTTTTTGATATTTTCTCCATGCCATATCCATTGGGAGTACCGCTCCTTAAATCCACAAATAATCAAATGAACTCTTATTTCACCGATATTTCAGAATCTTCGCAAATTTTGACAATCTCGACAAGGACAAAGAATTGTCTGATCACCTCTTCGACTCATATCTTCGGTGGCACAAACCAAAAATTCCTCAACACCTCTTATATATTCACTTGTGTCCCGTCTGATTCCATACATTCATCGACTACGATCCATCTGAGGAAACTTAAGATATTCTCAACTTATTTAGGGTTTAAGATTTTTAACCTTTCAAGGGATTAGGGTTTAGGGTTTCAGTTCTTTCAGCAATCCGACAAAAAAATATGTAAAATATCTACAAATAAATTAAGTCACCAATAATAAATAACATAAAATCATAAATAATAACACAAATAAGCCTCATAAATAATAACATAGTCTCACAAATAATAAACATAAAATAAATAAATAACATAAGTCATAAATAATAAATAATATAGTCTCACAAATAACATAAGTCTCATACATCATAAATAATATAGTCACACACATACATAATAAAAGTCTAACAAATAACAAACAAATATAAAATATAATATAGTCTAACAAATAAAAATCCTTCAACTCCTTAATCTCCATCACGGGTGATTGTCTTCGACCCTACAACAAAAAAAAAATATTTTATATATTTTTACTTTCAAATTGCTAAAAAAATATTTTTCACTTGATTTAGGTTTTAGAAACTAGGGTTTAGATTTTAGGATTTAGGGTTTAGGGTTTAGGGTTCAGTATTTAGGGTTTGGTGTTTGCAATTTAGTGTCTTGGGTTTGGGGTTTATGGTTTAGGTTTTGGGACGTCCAACCGCCCTAACCCACTCTTTGAATATTTTGTCTCATTAGCGAAGATACGCTAGCCAATCTGGTGTTTGAGAAATATTCGACAACATTTCTCCTTAGCTCCCCGAGTACGCCAACACACATTTGCATGCACGTACGTACTCATAGGAACAAAAGGAGAAATGTTGTGCCAGATTATTATCATACACCAGATTGTAACTAGCATATCTTTACTAATCTTAAATGAGATAAAGTATTCAAAAAATAGTCCTAACGGGAACTATTCAGATTAATCCTTATTGAATTAATCTCGAACGGGTACCGACCTAAATTATCTTAAAATTCTGATAAATTAGTCCTATATGACAATACTATCAATTAATTACATATATATATATATATTCATAATATATATGCAATTAATCAATTTTATGCAAATAATGCTAATTATATATATATATACAGTAAATTAAAATGAGAGATATACCTGAAATTATTGAGAAAGATGAAGAAGAGAGCTGTTAAGAAGCTTAAAGGGGCAGAGCAAAGATGATCAGCAAGCTAAAAAAGCAGCAACAAATAGTAAAGGCAGAGGCAAGAGTTCAAGCACGAAGTGAGGCGGCCAGCAAAGTTCCAGCGCTACTAGGGTTGTGTTAATTAAAAAGGAAAAAAAATTTATAACGATTTTTATAAAAAAAACATTATTAAAGGTTTCAGTAACTATTTCTAGTGATTAACCGTTATTAATATTTACCCTTTAGTAACGATTTTTACGTAAAACCGTTATTAAAAAATCTACTGAATTTTTTTTAAAATTAACACAGATTTCAGTAACGGTTTGTTGTAATAACCATTACTGAAATGTTATCAAATATTACTAAAATGTCGCCGACCTTTCTTACTAACGGTTTTCTTAATAAACCGTTATTAAAAGAGTATTAGCAAAGATCTTTTTTGTTGTAGTTATAACTCATCAGACATCAGTTAACATCAGTTAGTCCATCATTATATATATGCTATGAATTATCTACCTACTCTAGATAAATAATCAACTTAGAAGACTTACTAATTTATACATCCTGTTATCAAAGACCAAAGAGATTAATATTCCACCCAGGCATTATAAAATATAAATATAAAAAAGGTGAAGGGCTGAATATCAAATAATAATTTGTCAAACTAGACTTTGTTATTTAAGTAGTCAGTCATGCAATTTTGTAAAAATTTATATAACATACATTGGTTAGCGTGTAACATTTGAACGGGCAAATTGATTTTTTTTTTCAAACTATATATTCTTCTACTAGAATTTATGGAAAATTATTGGTGCATAATATATTAATTATACAGTCTGCTTGAAGAACTGGACCACCGACCAGTTTTTTTTAATGTTAAATGGCATAAGAAATCGGAAATAGACTCCAAGAAGAATCTCAAAATGTCTCTGTACTGCAATAACTGACAAAGAAAAAAGGAAATCTCATTTAAGGCATAGGGCAGATGCAGCAGGTGATCAAATGAGGCTTAATCTGTAGAAAAAAAAGTAAAACACAAGAATTTGCAACATGGATCATGAGAGGCAATCGGTTGTTAAATTCTACAGTATAACAATGTATGAAAAATAGTCTGATTTTATTAGGATTTTGATGAAAGCACCTAGCTAGAATAGTAAAGGAACTTGATTATTTCATTTAGGAGCAAAAAGATGAATAAAGCTTATATCATATATAATAATCCAATTCATGCACGACATGATGAATGGATCTCTTTCTGGTGCTGTTTCGCTGGAGATCTCAACTCCTAACATGGATGCTTATCAATGAAGGAAATTAATTATTTGTTCCATTGGTTGATACGTATTAATTTGGTGTATATTCTCTTGACTTTGGAAGCTTGCCCAAGTTTAGACAACTCATGCAATAATGAGGTCAACCGACATCTCATGAATCATGATGGCTTGCCAACACGTGTTTTCATACAAATAGTCACACTCACATCCTCTATATATCGAGATTTGTTACTGAGTTGTTAAAATTAATTCTATCTGGATTTACATGCCCTCCATATTTGATTACTTTATGGTTGACTAGCCAGTGAGTAAATGTGGATTACATTAATTATTAGTTTCTTCGTCGGATTTGATCAAGTCCCTGTACTGTTTTTTTATACCAAATTAGTTCCTTTAAGACGCCCGGAACTTCTTCAAAATAAATTAAAGCTCACAATATCCTTTCATCATTAAAGGATCAGCTTAGATGAACAGTAAATTATCATTTGTATACTACAGATGAAAAGTTTTAGATCAGTATGCCATAAATTGTTACAAAGTCCAAAAAGTAATCCCACTTTTTATCCTCTAGTAAAAATAATAATTCATTACTGACCGGAATAAAATGGTAGAAGGATAAACGAATCCCCTTGTTCCAAGTACCTTCCTGCATTTAAAGTAATAAGCAGGAGTCTCATTGAAAATAAGTTGCCGACTGGCCTCCACAAAATATTAGAGATATAATCTACCCAATTATACATAAATTATTTTTCATCCATCTTCGAAAGAAATCATGTCATGTTATGTTGTCAAAAAGTATCATTAATTTCTTCACAAGTAGTGTGAACAAAAGACTGTTCTCTTTATTAATTCTAGGATTTTTTTTTCATCATGTTAGCAAATTAAAATTTGTAGAAATGGAAGGGTTTTGAAATTAATATGCAGAAAGTTGCTAACTTGCAGCTATGTCAAATAGATTCGATATACGCAATTAGCAAATCTGCATTCACTTATTAATTTTTAACCATATCCTAGTTTAAGGTTTCTTTTTAGGAAAAGATGGATCATTCCCTCAAATTTCATTAAATTAAGGATCACAAATTGTGATCTAGTTTACAAACCCCATTTGAAGAAAAGAGAAAAAAAATAAGAAAAGAAAATGAGATTGATTAAACCCTCAAATTCCATACCAAGTGCCATGTAATTTGCATCTATTTCCGTTGTCTTATATTAGTATACTTGTTTAAGGGTTAATAGACCTAAAATGTGAAGTTATCCTCATTTCATGTTTAAGTACTAGATGTTGGCATTTCTATTTAAACTAATTCTGCTTTATTGTTATAGAGTACGTATTAATAATATAGAAAGAGCTAAAAAAAATTAAAGCAAAGTCACTTTAAATTTAAGATTATCTTAAATTTATTTAGAGCATGTATGTAATCTAATAAACTCTAGATTAATGTTGAATTTTTCTATGTATTTCTCAATCAATCAGCAACTATTTTTTCCCTGACAATTTCAAACGGAAAATATCCAACAATATCAAATAGCTATGATAAATTTGTTCTAATGTTCGCTTTAAGTACCGGATACAAAATTGTAAGAGGCATCTTAATTAAAATTTTCTCAAAAAAAAAAAAATGTTCCGTACTACCGTCCTATTGAGCCGCGTCCATTATCTTCTCCGTAAGTATGAATTATAGATAAATTTATTCGAGCTTATAACATAAGGGAAGGTATCAGTTAACAGGAGCGAGCGGATGCAAAATTTTGGTCAGAGGGAATCAGTAATTAGATTCAATAGCTTATCAGATTCAAACTCATTAACTAATCGGGTATTAAATAAAACTATTAAAATAATATTTTTTATATATTTAAAATAATAAAAATCAAAATCAAAATAATAAATAATCATAGCGATAAAAAAAATTCCTCTATGAAACTTCATATAAATTTTTTACATAATTCTTTCATTATCCATGATATTATATTTTTTTCTCAATGAAAAATAATTAGACAATTCGGAGGTCAGATTAACAAAATCTTAGCCTAACAACACTATTTTTTAAAATTCATGGGAGGGTCAGTTGACCCCCTGGTAAGATTTGAATTTGCCCCTGCACTTGACAATGATTATCTTAATAATCTTGACAATAGATTTTTAAATAAATATGAAAAATCTTAAAAATAGAAAAAACCTTATGGATATGTTCTTCTACTTATAGATTGATGTGATTCAAATTTCATACAATTTCATTATTATTTAATAGTCCATCAAAAACTGTCAAATTATAACCATTATATACTATATCCAGAATATGTATGTGTGTAAAAGAAGTGATGATGAGAGTCACAAAAAATCAAATTCAGTGAATTTATTTTGTTGTGACTCCAAAGGTTCATCACTAAATTATATAAAATTTTGATGGTCCTTGATGGAGTATCAAACAATAATGAAATTGCATGAAATTTGAATCACCATCAATCTGTAAGTAGAAGAACATATCCATAAGGTTTTTTCTATTTTTAAGATTTTTTCATATTTATTTGAAAATTCATTATCAAGATTGTCAAAATAACTCATTGTCAAGTGATCCCACCCATAACATAATTCAAACTTGACACAACACATTGAAATCCGAACGAATAGTGTGTAATTTTTTTTTTCCAAATTATTCTCTCTGAGTTTATCGTAGGGGTGTCAATTATCGACCCGATGGGTTAACCCAACCCGACATGTCCCGAAGATAAATGGGTCGGGTATGGATTTAATTTTTTTGACCCGAATCAGGTCGGGTCGGGTTCGGGTCAACCCAAACCCGACCCGATTAATAATATTTTTTGAAGTAATTTTATGATTTAGTACTGATTAAAACTTAAATATATACTAATTATATACTAATTAAAATTAATCATTATTTAATTACTTAAAATTATATAAAAATAATTAATAATTAATTAATTATTTTACACGGGTTAGATCAGGTATGGGTTAAAAATTTTTAACCAAATTTAATCGGGTCGAATCAAAAAATAATAAAAATAATGTGACTCGAACTAACCCGACCCAACCCATTGACACCTCTAATCCATCACTTTCTATTTTTGTAGATAAAAATGAATATCAAGTCTTCAAATTCAAATATCCGTAGGATTCCATTAGAATTCTGAACGTACCACCTTCATTCTGCTAGCATTGATTTCACGGGTGGAATTTTATAATTTACTTTTTTTTCGGATAGGTTAGACGTATGATTGGCGTGTCGGAGACTTGAATTTAAGAAATGCCAAATGTTAATGTACAATTGTACATATTTAAACGAAGCTTATTTAACTGAGATCATGACAAGAGTTTAGGTTTGGTGCAAAAAAGTAGGCCTAACCACCCCAACCAAGGACCACAGAACAATAACAACGCATGCATCACGCCGTGCATTATATTAGGTCAAATCCTACCTTGGATTCCATCTACCTAAGTTAGTAGACCCGAATACCAAAAGAAAACAAGGTTTTACACATGAGGCATGACGCATTGATGTGCTCTCTGTCTCTGCCATTGTTGCTGTGCCTGTGCCCGAAACAAAAGAATTATTCTGTATATCCCAAAAAAAAATATCAAACTATAACAAAACTATTTTATTTTATTGCGTTCAAGTTCACAGTTCAAACTATATGCACATTCACAAATTAAGATTGAAAAATTACTAAGTATTTGAATCTGAACGGAGTGTCTGAACATTGTATCTAAATGCAATGTTCAATTTGCACTACGAACACAGGGATCAGAGGTTGGACTCAGTATCAAGTACTTGACAAAATTTTCCAAATCTTCATATGTGAACACTATGTTCACTTTGAACTATGAACATGACGCACCAAAATAGTTATTGACTTATTGTTCTACCATCACTTTGAAATAGGGATATATTTATTAAATTTATTTTTTTACGGATAAACAAAAAAAAATTCAAAACAAAATATCCATTCCTTCCTCTGGGAACATAGTGTTCACATATGAAGTAATCAATAAATTTCACAAATAACAATTAAACATCTATTTGTAATAGGATTGCTGCTTTTTCCTCTCTGTTTTCTTTTTTCGTCAATCATAGACTTCATTAATGTGAACCGAGGAGACAATGGATGCAATGATTTCTCTTTTTTTTTTGAAAAGTCAAAATTTCTGTAGCACTATTGTGGACCTATTTCACGCAAAGTAGCTTGCCTAGAGTCATTTCCTTATCTGTTTCCTCAATTTTTTTCTACTACATATGATACAGTTACAGGCTTACAGCTAAGTGATCAGATTCTATTTTGACTGTGAAACCGTGTCTTTTTCAGTATCTATCTGGTCCTGCGCTCCTGCCTGGGGGGATTCTATTGTAGATTTTTATTAGATGTGAAGGGAGGTTGAAGGATGTGATGGATCATATCCGTTGCAAAAGAACAAAAATTGTGCGTGAGAAAACGAAATAAAATATTGGACCTCAATTTATTTTCACAAATAAGGCCTCAATTAATTACTTAAACTGATGTTTTTGTATTTATAAACATAATCTAATGATTTAATTGATCCGGTGGCGATGAAAAGGCGATTAACTAAAAGAAAAAAAAATACTCAACACAACCAGCTCACACTATGACATCAGCTTTCAGCGGTCATACTGGAATTAGGCACAATTTTTGTGATAAGTTTGAAGCCAAATTACCATTTATTGTCAGATCTTCGGATTAAATAGTACAAGGGGGGCATGTTTAGATAAAACCATAGAGACTAGCTTTAAGCGTTACATGTGGAGTCTCTATCAGGTCAACGTCTAATCAAAAGCATGTGAGAGTCGTGCAAACAATACTTTCACATTACTTCGGCGTGACATATGTCGATTTGTTAATCATTTGCGAGAAATCAAGATCTAAGTTCGAAGAATCAAAATATATCCCTGTTTAGTTGCACTGTTAATATCAAACGTTTATACTAAATAATAGCTCTAATTATAATAAATTAAAAGTATTTATATTAAATATTTACATTGATTATATCAGATTTAAACTATTTAGACTAAATATTTGTACTAATTATATTAAAAAAATATTTATATTAAATATTTGTACTGCTTATATCATACCTAAGAGAATTTATATTAAATATTTGCATTGATCATATCAGATAAAAAGTGTTTATAATAAATATTTATGCCAATTTTATTAAGTTGAAAGTGTTTATATTAAATATTTGCATCTAATTATATCAGATTTAAAAAATATTTGTAGTTAAAACTATTTAATAAAAGTGAATTCATAAAAAAGATGCAAAAGAGGGAGATGTGAGCGCGAGAGAGAGGAAAATAAATGTGATAGAGATGAGAGAGAGAGAGAGAGAGAGAGAGAGAGAGAGTAAGAGATGCAAAACAGTGAAGGACAGGGAGATGGATAAAGATTCGAGAGAGAGATGCAAGAGTATGTGAGAGAGCAAAATACGAGAGTGCGAAAAAGAGAGTTACGAGAGTTCGAGAGAGAGATGCGAGAGTGAGAGAGCGCGATTGCGAGAGAGAATGGGAAACAGTTAGGGGAAATAGAATAATTTATTTTTCTAACATATATCTTTAAACTAAACTTCTAACGTTCAAAATTATTAAAATTATAATTAACTTAAAAATAATTACAGATTTATGTCATATCCTGATCGAATGACTTGCTCTGCCCCCGGATGGGATCATAACTTTCTATTTTATTTTGTATATAACTTTAATTTTTGAGTTGGTGAGATGAAATTTCATCCTTTTGCAGAAAAATACTTTTCATTTTGATTATCCTATCTAAGAATCTTAATTTGTTGTCATAAAAAACTATGACATACTTACTATTGTAATTTTCAAACAGCTAGATTCAATTTTTACGGTTCAAGATTTAGATTGCATGTGTTATTTTTACGGATCACATTTATCAGGAGAGAGAAAAACTATGACAGCACACTGCATACAAAAAAATAAGGTTAATAATATATATACCCTTTAACTCTTTAATATATCATATAGCCATGAACTCTCAAATAGATCATCAAATTCATATATTTATTCATCATTAATATATTTTATTATATACTAAATAATTATTTATAATAGATTATACATCATTATTTTTTTAATATTTATTCATAAAATTAAATTTATTTAAATTAATTTGGATAAATATTATTTAATTATTTTTCTTGATCTAACTCGATGTGACATATTCCACCCAAATTAAAATCTGATTCGATGAGTCATTATTGAATCCGTTATGCTAAATGAAATGGATTCAGTCCAAATTAAATAATGACTCATTGAATCAGATTTTAATAAATTTAATTTTTTATAAATATAGAAAGATTTAAAGAGTTAAATAATACAAATATATTTTAAATAATTATCATATATTATCATATATTTTATATGATATATTAGAATTTATACATAAATATGAAAAAAATTTAAAGTATTTAAGAGCATATTAGATACTAGTATATTGTCCGTGCTTTGCTAGGGGTAATTTCTCTATTGTAATCTTTATACATCAAAATTTAAAAATATCATCATATTTCAATACAAAAATATGATACCTAACAATGTAAAAAAGCAAATATAATTAAGTAATTACTTTTATGCAGTAATCATAACTTTCCTAAAAAATATATAATTAAATTTCAAATTTGATAAATTCTTCAGCAGAATGATGTCTTTTAGGAAAGATATATCATCAATTATATAATTTGAATATAATAGATGTGTTATGAATTTAACAAAGACTTTAATATTTTTCATTATAATCTATCACGTCACCAAAAATTCCTAATATATCTAAGATTTTATGTTTTCTAAAAAAAATCAATAAATTTCAGTCAATCTTAAAGTGTGTATGAATAAATTTCAGTCAATCTTAAAGTGTATATGAATAAATATGATATATTAAAGAATTAATAAGTAAATATAAAATAAAATAAAAATAAAAAGACAAATATGATCTTAAAAAATATCACAGCGGATGTGAATCCTCCCAGATAAAACACACTCATATACATTTTAGGATACCAGCGGACCTGAGGACATCAAGTCTTCGAAGTTGTAATTTGGTTCAATTTTATTACCAAGCGGTGATCTTTTAGTGATGCTTGTGTTTTTCTTATCCAAGCTATGTAGTTTCCGATAGAGGTTGGAAAATGAAAATCCGTGATTCTCATCCGTTTTGAACCGTTTCGGGTAGACCCGTGAGTAGATCCGGATCTGTTAATGGTTCAATTCTAACAAGGGCCGGGTATAAATTTTTTGAAAACGGAATCATCATATCCATCCCGTTCTCATCTGTTACCTGCTCTCACCCGTTACCCGCGCTCACCCGCCCTGCTCTCTCCCGCTATCCGTACCCGGTCGAGTAAACCCGTGAAATATGGACAGGTGACCCGTGATACCCGGACCCGATATCCGTTAAACCCCGACGGTCAGACCCCGTACCCTTGTCAGATAACGTTACAACGGTTTAAAAATACTTGGATGAACCGTTATAACAGTTGAGTGTAACGTTGTAACACTTCATAAAGCATTATAACGTTTTGATCAAGTTTGACTGCATTGATTTACTGTCTGACAAGGTGTTAATATCACCACAGAAACGTTATAACATTTCTGTGTAACGTTATAACGTTATATCGTTGTATAAAACATTATAACGATTCACTACTGGATCTGAAAACTCAAATGAAATAATGAACTTTATTTAAAATTAAACCCACTTTGTTTCAAATCAATTATACTTTAATTCAAATTAAATAAAAAAATTTAAAAAAAATTAAAAAAAAATAAAAAAAAATCAAATTAATATATGTAAGTACACACCCATTTTCATCCAAAATCATACCATACATTCAATTTTTCTCTTTCTTTCTAAGCTCTCATTCTCAATTTCTCATATACTCAATTTTTCATAATTTCATTTAGAAAACAAAAAAAAAGTTCTAGATTATTATTCTAATTAAAAAAATTAGTTCTAGTATTATTATTTTTTTTATTGGACAAGAAGTGAAAGTGTAGCCAAATTTACCATATACCGCTTGGAGGTTAGTTTTATTTTTTATTTTTACATTATGTTAAATTTATTTTTATTTATTTGTAGTTTTAATTCATTTACATTATGTTAAATTTATTTTTTATTTATTTTTAGTTTTATTTTATTTATAGTTTTAATTCATTTATATTTTTGCTAAATTTATATTTTTGTAGTTTTATTTTATTTATAACTTTAATTTATTTATATTATATTAAATTCATTTTTAGTTATATGCACATTATTTTATTTATAGTTTTAATTCATTTACATTATGTTAATTTTTTTATTTTTTTATAGTTTTATTTTATTTATAGATTTAATTCATTTATATTATGTTAAATTTATTTTTTATTTATATGCACATTATTTTATTTATAGTTTTAATTCATTTGTAGTTTTATTTTTATTTATAGTATTAATTCATTTACATTTATAACTTTTTTATTCTTTTTTATAGAAATGACAAATCCTCCGGTTGATGATTTTCTTCATCGATTTAGTGTGGAGATTTTTTGTGAAGATTATTATCCAGACCCAAATGCAAATACTTATGAACCGATCTATCGTTGACTTGATAACCTCTCACTCCACCCTCAAAGAACTTACCTACTACAAGATCTTAACTATCAACCTCAACCTCAATCTCAATAAACATTTACTCAACATGAAATAATCGAAGAACCCTCATCACATGTTCCGACACTGTCCTCCTCTGTGGCTAAAACTCAAAACCCAAGTGTATCGCCTTCACCAATAGAAGCTGAACCCGCGGGAAAGAGGAAGAGGCCACTTGTCTCAACCTTTGACGCACCTTGGTGGCGTTTTTTTTTAAAATGACTAAGAATACGAGCGGTGTCTTAATCAGTGCGAAGTGCATGGTTAAAAATTATAAGATAAATTACCGATATATTAAGTCAAACGGTCAAATAGCTTTAAAAAATATGCTGATAAATACTTGCTAAAAAATGAAGAACCACAAGAACATGCAGACAATTATTTCGTCTAAAGTGTAATAAATCCGGATGATAGTAGAACCCACCAAAGATATGACGAAAAAAAATGTTAAGTGAGTTTGCCCGGTATATTGCACATAAAGAACAACTGATAAGTATGGATAATTATTTAAATTTTGCTCGATTGATTATACGGGGGTGTGCCCAACCATTGTATAAAAGATTTCACCACAGAAAAATGGTTAATGAGATAAAAAATACTATTGTGAATGTAAGAATGAATTACTAGAAATATTTGGATATGCCAACTATAAAGTTTCAATTACCTCTGATATTTTGGACTGCTGGTAAACATGATCTTGATTACTCTTGTATTATTGCACATTATATTGATGACAATTGATTGTTATAAAAAAAGTCCTAAGTTTTCGTACCATGGATTTTTCGCATACCGCACAAATAATTTATCAATCTATTATAAATGTTTTATAAGAGTATAACTTAAAAAGAGATTTAGAAAATAAACTTTTTTTTAATTTCATTAGATAATGCAAGTAATAATATAAAATCAATTGATTATTTTACTCGTTCACTAAATTCTATTATGGATGAAAAAATATTTCATAAAAAATGTGCTTGTCATATTCTTCATATTACCGTTAAGATGGGTATTAAAACACTCGGCGTTGATCAATTAATTGTGAAATTCAAAGATAGTCTTCACCATATTATTTATTCAAACAAAGAAAACAATAATTTTATATTTTATGTGAGCGGTTAAACTCAAGCAACTTAAGAGTACCATGGGATGTAGACACCCGTTGGAATTCAACATATCGGATGTTCCATCATCGTTTTCCTTACAAGCATGTCATAACCGAGATCTTAAATAACTCAACTGAGGGGACTCAATTGTTACTCTCTGAGGGAGAATGAAGCCAACTTGAGTTACTAAAGAACTTTCTGCATGCTTTTTTCAACGCACCTATAAAACTTTCTTGGTCATATACACTGTCCGCACATGAGTTGCTTCAGCATCTATATATAATTTTCAAGGTAAATTGTCTCTTTGAAATTTGATTAGTTTTGTAATTTATTATTTTTTCTATCTCATTTTTTTTCCTCTACAAGGTTTATCGTGAGATGGAAGATGCGAAAAATCTCGACCTTTCTCTTGTTCAAATCGTATAAGTAATGAAAGAGAAATTCCTCAAATATTAGGAAGAAGTACCGACGATGACCATTATTGCAAGTTATCTTCATCCGTCGTTCAAAAAGTAGTATATTATACTGATGCTTCAAAGATACAAGAATAATCTACATCTACCTTACACTGAGGAGGAAACTCGCGTGTCTAGCATATTGGAAGATATGTTCAATATTTATAACTCCCGACGAAATATCAATCAAGCTTCTTCATTCGGTCAAAACACTAGGTACATATAGAAAAATTAATTAATTAATTTATATTATTTATTACATAGTTTACTCACTTATTATGTATATATTTTTAATTCTAATAGAAGTAATAGTGCGTCTGGATTGCTAAGTGAGTTATGGACGGATGAAGGTTTTATAAATCAATAAATTAACAATAACAAATTACTAATTTATTATTTGAGAAGTATGGAAGACGATGGAATTGACATTCTCAATTACTAGAAGAGAAATGTAATTGTCTATGTAATATTGGCGATGATGGCTCGTGATATATTTGTAGTGCATGTGTCAATGGTGTCTTCTGAATCGTGTTTTAGTTCGGTGAATAGGATTTTGACTGACAAACGTACCAAATTGGGTGCAAATCTTTTTGAGAAACTTGCGTGCTTGAAAGACTAGATAGATGCCGAATATCGCATGCAACATGATATCACACTTGAGGCAATAAACCGTGCAATCTCAACTCTATAAAATGACACTAATATGATTATAAGCCCGGATGATGATTCCAAGGTGCATGTGATATCAACGTTGAAAACAACGACTTATGGTATTTGAATGACGATTACTATATGTTCAGTATGTTTTTCTAAACTATTTTAATCTTATCATCTAATTTTTAATTTTTGATTATTCGTTAAGTTATTTTTTAAGAATATTACTAATAAAAAAAGTTAGAACTCCGTCTATGTGCTTTTTATGTAGCCGGTTCCAAGCCCTAAATTAAGGAGGAGGGTAACTTATAATTTTTATAAATATTCATGTTCAAAATAATTATAAAAAATATATTTTAGAACTTAGAATATTTATAAAATTTAATATTTTTATGATTTTTAATAATATTTATTTTTTTAATAATTAAATATGTAAAACCGAATTAGTTTAAATTAATTATTTTAAAATTATGATATATTTTTTTTCATTTTTTCATTTTTGATTATCTTTTATATTTTATGAATTTTTTAGAATTTTATAGAACTTTTAAAATTTTATTTTTAAACATTTAGAATTAATAAAACCGATTTAGTTAAAAATATTATATAAAATATTATGATTATTTTTTTTAACTTCTATTATTATTTTTTTTAAAAAAACTGTTTTTTTTTCAAATTTTTTCCAATTTTTTGGATTTTTTTTAAGTATTGGCGGTTTATTTTATTTTTTATGCGAAATAATTTTTTTTTTGACTTGCCCCTCCCGCCATGACCCATCCGAACCGGTCTTGGCCTACCTGTCTCGATCCGTGAGGGTCGTATTCGCGCGGTTCAATACGAATCGGATCATAATTTTCTAATTTTAAACCGCTTAAATCCGTCCCGTTCCATCCGTGATCCATGCTCACTCAGGACCCAGAAGGGTTTCACCTGATCCGTGCTCACCGTTTTCAAATCTCAAGTTTCCGACTTAGTTGATGGGTCATGTCGTAGGGGTGGGTAGGCCAATACAAGACTAGGGAACTTTTCCTAGCCACTCAGTTCTGCCCGGTGGCAATCTATTGATTTGTCATAACTTGAGGTATCATAAACTCTGGCATCAACGGTGGGAAAGAGAGAAAAGGATGAAGCAGGAATGCAGGATGGGATCATGGGACGGGAGAACAGAACGATGCGCCGACAAAAGGTGCACGCGTTACCGGGTCCCAGGCCATGCGGAGCGTATGCGACCTGATCCGTGTGGTAGGACCCGAATCCCCTCATTTCTCTGAGGCCTCGCAAAACGACGCCCAATGTGGCAATGTTCGCCTCCCCATGATCCCATGATCCCATCCCACCGGTCTCTTTTTCTTTGTCCCCGGCCCCACCACTCTGCTCCTCTTGGTGCGTTGGATTGGCTGCTTTCTTCTTCTTCTTTTTTTTTTCCACTTTTTTTAGCACTTTGCTATAAGTTGTCGAGACTTGTACAGCTGTTTTGGTAAGTCGAGCACAATTAATAATTATGTTTTAAATTCTCAATATTTAAATATGATCGATTTGGTTTTTCAATTAAGTTTAGTTATTTATATAATTTTGATCTATGCATTTTTAATCTCAGAAGAAAATTTTATTACTTTATAAATATTTTCAATAATTAAGTCCGAGTACCGCTTGAATCTTACCCTATTGTAGTTCTGTCCCTGCCAAAATAGATCGAGGAAACAACATTCAATCCGTTCTTTAAAAAAAAAATCTTATGTTTAGTTTTTAATATTATTGAAATAACAAGTGATCTCTCTTTTTTAAAATAAAATGTTTCTGTACTATTTTAATTAATTTAAAATATTTTGAATCTACTAACATAATCCTTGTCAAGCAATAACTACAGCATAATTGAGTTTTACTAACGGTTTTTAAAGTAATTTACTAACGGGTTTGCAACCGTTAGTAATGGGAGGCGTTGGGAAAAGTATAAGCAACCGTTAGAAAAAAAGAAGCGCTGGACGGACATTTGCTAACAGTTTTTAGCCAAGAACCGTTAGTAAAGGGTGCTGTGAATTTTTTTTTTAAGTTTTGCTAACGGTTTTTTAATAAAAACCGTTAGCAAAGAGTGTTGTGATTTTTTATTTTATTTTTGTTAACGTTTTCTTCTTCTAAATCGTTAGAAAATAGTTGAACTTATTTTTCAAAATGTCACCGTCTAATGTTACTAACAGTTTTCATTAAAACCCGTTAGTAAATTAATTTTAGTAAAGCTCAGTTCTATTGTAGTGAATATGTTTTCTTGAAAAGAAAAATAAAAAATTATGGATTGAATCCGTTATGCTAATAGAAACGGATTCGGTCGATTATGTTTGAATCAAATTTATTTATTAATTAGTATTTTTTGAATCATCTTATACTAATAGAGGATCCAAACATAACCCATGACCATTTGAGTTGTAGCAATTTTGGCTTTTGCATGCACATTCGAACAACTTGCAATTTTCTTTGGGTGCAGATCTGAATTATTTTCAATTTCGAAAGGCATGTACTTTGATGATGCAAAGCTCGCCTAGCGATAGGCTCCGCTTAAAGCGCCTTTTTGCTGTACCAGTACGTATACCTACTTAAGATAAGATTCTCTTTGAACTAAATCTAAGAATAAAATTTTATCAAATGGGTATATTTCTATATGACGGTAGTTTCATGCACAACAAAAAAATGCTGTATACGTGCATCCCCTATAAATAACTAGGTTAGTGGTACATATTTTTGTGTGGATCGTGGGTGGCCCATTTAGACATTTACAACCAACTTGTCATGCTTAAGTCTTGAGAGCAGTACATGTAATCATGATCCAGTTGTTAGGGAAAAAATTCAAAAAATACGGTCACCATTGAACGTTTTTATAATTGGAAATTAGGAATTACTCCTATGTTGGGCTAAGTGCGTTACAGATAGGGCTGCTAATGAATTGAATTCGATCGAACTTATTGATGTTTAAGTTTGATTTCATATTATTTCGAACTAACTCGAACTCGAACTAAATCGAACTTGAACTAAAATCGAACTTGAACTAAAATCGAACTCTAAACGAACTCAATTATTCTAATTTTTATATTATCGTAAATAAATAGAGTTAAAATAATTAATATTTTATCAATTTTATAATAAAATTTTAAAAAATTAACTAATATTTATTAATCTAATAATAAATTAATAATATCTTATTAATTTTATAATAAAATAATTATGTTATTGCATATATTATTGTTTAAAAATATATGCAAATAACTATATATCATATCATTACGAATCGAACTCGAACTAGTTCATTAAAAAATTTATTGAATCGAAATTGAATCGAACTAATAAAAAAGTCTAATCGAACGAAGCGAACTCGAACTAAAATCGAATCGAACATCAAACGAATTATGAATTACGAAATTTTCTTACAATTCTAGTTACAGATAAGAACCTTCGGCCACAAAAGACTAATAATCCAATCCAATTAATCTAAAGTTAGTAGGCATGGCGCTTGCAGATATCATATTATATTCGTTTTACTTAAGACTTTATGAAAGTCATGCGACGGAAATTAATTAGAAAATTGAAATAAAAGTTTCTTCAAACGAGACAAGGACACGATAAAACACAGAACCAGTTGTCAACTAGGTGAAATTCATAGAATCAGCGCAGTCCGGCAGTCCCTAGTCCTGATAGTTCCCTCATAAAACATGTTTTCTTATATATCCTTACCATTTATCAATATTATTTACCATTATGACGATGCCTTACTATCTTAGAATACGTTTGGTAAATTAAAAAATAATTTTGAAAGAGTAGTAGAATAATATTGTTTTAGAAAATGATAGAAAAATGATATTCTTAACTGTTTGAAAGAGTGAAAATATCATTTGACAGTTATCAAATCAAATAGTTAAAATATTAATAATTATGATATAATAATTATAAAATAATAATAATAATAAAATCATAATATAATAATAAATCATAATCATAATATAATAATATAACACAACATAATCAAATAATAATCGTTGTTCTATAATAGCTGAATCGGTATACCATCTATAGCATGGTATACTGATTTAGTACTCTTCTATACTCTTTTTCTTAGTCTAAAATTCATTTGGTAAATTTATTTATCGAAATAGCAATGTTATTCCTACTTTTTGCTATTCCAAAAGATACAAAATGAACTCTAATGTCGTCTTATTATGCTTCTTCTACTTCTTCTTCTTCATTTTTTTTTGAGTTTGAAATATTGGGACGTCGCCTATTTAAATTAATTCAGCTTGTTTCTGAAAAAAAAATCGTTAAACTTGCTGTTCTCTATATTTGGACTATGAATTGGAGGTATCCAACCTCCAAATCCATTATTAATGTTGATAAAATGTTCATCTTTTCGGAATAACAAATTTATGGAATAAACGGACAAGTGAGAAATAATATTGGATATCGTCAATGACAACATTTTTGTCCAATTAAGAATATTTTGATTCCAGCTATTTATTATGTCAGATTACAGTTCAGATTTAAACAAATAGAATTAATTATTCGAGTTTCTGTGTTAAGATTATACTGATTTCAATAACGTTGAAAATATTAACTTTATTTTGATTTAAATAGTGCCAATTTTGTTTAAATTGTGCTGTCAAATATGTTTGGGTGAAAAATAGTACTATTTCTATTCT
Organism: Schoenoplectus tabernaemontani; assembly: GCA_037127355.1. Classification (NCBI taxonomy): domain Eukaryota; kingdom Viridiplantae; phylum Streptophyta; class Magnoliopsida; order Poales; family Cyperaceae; genus Schoenoplectus; species Schoenoplectus tabernaemontani. Next base: position 14,384,703 of record CM073752.1, read on the forward strand.
GTTCTTTAATTTGTTGGATTCACAAAATAGTGCTAATTAAGTGTCCTTTTAATTAGTACTCCAAACTTTGTTTGGTGTTGCATCCCATTCAGAATTTAATCATTAATCCGAAAATATTACAATTTTTCAGGATCCAACATACTCAACTTGATTTTAGTAGAACAGTTACTATTTGCTTAAAGAAAACAATTGGGAAAGCAAAAGGTTTCCATATAACAAATTTCAGAATACCTTCCTATAACATTATTATTTTACATGATATATTATCTGTTTTATTTTTGTGAGAAAACTCTGAAAATATCCCTTAAAACTGTTGATGTTGGTTCAATCGAGCCCCTTAACTTTATTTTGGTTCAATCAAGCCCTCCAACTCTTCATTTTGATGACATGGCAGTATGAGTTGACTTTTATATAGAAGCTACATTGATTGAGTAAAAATTTTAGTGGCCAGCACAAAATGTTAGCTTTTTTTTTTGTTGCATCGAATTACAAATCCAAATTTTTTATTCTTTCTTTAAATCGTAAGATCTTCAAATCCCGAACTGTGGTGGCTCTTTGAGTAGATAATTAAATGGACTAGTATGGACAATAAATAACAACATGAGCAGAGCTAATATATATTAATATCATTAAAATTTAGTGAGATTAGCAAGCCTTATCCAATATTTTTTTACATCAAGCGTCTTAAAAAAGAAGAATTTAACATATATATAGCTTTTTTATTTTGTTTTTTGGTTTATATATTAAAAAAATAATCAACTGGCTTGAAAAATGAGACTGCCTTGGAAATAACATAACCCAAACGACCATAGAGGAAGGAACCTGTGGGCCTCATTACTTTGTAAACAATTATTGGCATTGTTTTTAAAATTTGCTGAGCTTCATAAGTTCCGTCAGCTAAAACTCACGGAAGGTGCAATTTGAATCAAAATGAAGAGTTGGAGGACTTCATTGAACCAATATCAATAGTCTGAGGGCTATTTTAAGACTTTTTTTCTTTCTTTCTTTCTTGATTTGTAGAGAGACAGTATCAGCTTCTTCTACATGAACAAATTGTATAACAAAATTATTATGACAGGCGTGAAATATTGAATGTTCATAACCACATCAATGCATGTATTAAATGAAGCAATCAAAAGTAATATCAAATTCTTGAAGTAGATGTGAATCCGTTGCTCCAGGATAAAGGGTAAAGTAGCAGCGCAAACAATTCAAAAGTTGTTGTATTAAAATTAGAGGTGGTAGAACCCGATCCGACCCGACCGATCCGATACGATCCATGATCCGACACTAGTCGACCCGTTATCTGATCCGACCTGATCTGATTTGATCCGAAATGCGAAATGATCCAACACTAGATGATCTGATACCCGACCCGAAATCCAAAATGACTCGATACCCGACCCGACCCGACCTGATACGACCCGAAATCCGAAATGACTCGATACCCGACCCGACCCGACCTGATACGATCCGAAACCCGAAATGACCTGACACTAGATGACCCGATACCCGACTTGATACGACCCGAGACCTGAAATGACCCGACACTAGATGATCCGATATCCGACCCGACCCGATCTGATATGACCCGATAGTAAAATTTTCATAATTGTGGTTAGACCATGAAAACATTATCTTCAGACACAACTCACGCTCTTGGAGACTCAAACGTGATCTCTGTGGGTCCCATACAAATGTCAAATAATTTGAATAATTTAATTATTATTATGAATATTAACTTATTTAATTTAAATAATAAAGTTAATATTAATTATAATATTAACTATGATATCTATCAAATATTTTTCTATCAATAATTCAACATATCTTTCAAATAAAACATGTATTGTATAGATGACGATGAATTGAGGATTGAGGAGATAAATACAAATGAGTTTAATTCAATTAAAATTAAGGTGAAACCTATATGACTCAAATATGCATCACTTAGAAATTCAATCTGATCTGATTCATTCGACTTGACTAGATCAGACACATAGATTGTGAAATCTGATTCGATCTGATCCAATATAGTCCGATATGATTTAAAACCCGAAATAATCCGACACTAACTGACCCGATAACTAACCCGACTTGACCTGATACGATCCGAAACCCGAAATGACCCGACACTAGATGACCTGATAACCGACCTGAGATGACCGGAAACCCAAAATAACCCGACACTAGATGACCCGATAACCCCGAAACGAAATGACCGACACTAAAACCCGAAACCCGACCCGACTAAACCCGTAACCCAATAATCTTACTGAGTCAAAATTAATCCGACCCGACCCGACCCAGTCCAACCTGCCTCATTGCCACCTCTAATTAAAACTGAAAACTCATACAAAGTGTAGGCACCAAAAGAAGTGGGCCTAAAAAAATAAATAGACAGCTAGATTTATATACATGTCTAATCAAAGTATACTAATGTATCAGATCACTTCAATTTCTAGACTTTCTACTAGAAAAGGTGAATACCTAAATAATCAATCACACCATGTTGCTAATAGGAAGAGAACCTTTCTCAATAATAATAGAGTGATTGTAACATTACTAAAAATAAAACCAAAAATGAAGAAACCAACAAGTGGGGCCATGGGGGTCCAGCAATTGAATCTGAAATAAAAAAAAACATAGAGTGACGCTAGACGACAAACGACCCAGTTGACCCAATAAGGCCCATCAATACCAGATTCACTGTATGGGACACTTGGTCTCTGTCCGTTTGTCCCACACTAACCGAACTGGACAAGGATTGCAGTTGTGGTGGGGTTTTCTGGTACAGCAATTCGCATTGATATTTCTACAATCCTGAGCTTTTTTGTTTTCTCGCTTATGTTCGCCTAATTAACGGGTTATTTTTTAATAATGCCATAAAGGGATAAAATATTCATTCAGCGCTCGTTTTCATACTCATATATCCATACTCATATATCCATTCAGGGGCAGATCCAAGAGGGGTTGGAGGGCCCGACCCTCCTAATTTTTTAAAAAAACGTCCGATAAATATATATAATTTCATAAAAAAATTTAAAAATTTATATATCTGCCCCCTAATATTTTTTCTCTATAGTAAACATCTGACCCTCCAGTTCCGGCCCCCCTCAATCTAAAATATTAGCTCCGCCCCTATGTCCATTGGATTGCACGAGTTTGGGATATGATTTAGGTGATAGATGGACCTGCATCAGTTTAGTTTTTTTTTTTTTTTTTAAATAAAATGAAATTTTGTTGTTGCATATTTGCGAAGTTAATATTGGCTTCAAAATAAACTGAAGTTCTTAACAATATAAGGTCAATTATCTTTTGTCATTTGTCTTGATAATAGACCGAGTTCAACTCTTATCTCCTACTGAAAAAGATAACGCTTCCTCCTGAAAGATTTAACATGTAAGTCATTAAGATATTTAATAATCTTAATATATTTCTTCCTGAGGAAAGATAGCATTTCCTGTTAATTAAAGTAAGGTTTGGTGAATAATCACATAAATCCATATATTTTAATTGAGATAGAAATTGGAATATTTTTTATGAGTATTTAATTAAGTTAGAATTGGAATATCTGACACCCATCTTTTCATGAAAGAAGATGTATGATCTAGTGAACATAGAAACTTTTATTAGAAGATAACCACTAATCCCTGTTACCTCAGATGCTTTCATTAGATGCATGATTGGTTGATTTTATTGGAATCTATTTGTCACTTAGTGAAGGCCAGTGGTTCGGTTGCCCTCTTTCGAGTCTTCAAGCCCAATTTAAATGAAAGGCCCAATATGTGAGGCCCATTGTAAAAAGAGATTCAACGTGTCTAATCCCGCCTCATATCTCTCCGGCCCTCATAACTCATAAGTCATTAATTTTCTTCGTCCAGCCGTTAAGAGTTGAACCAAGAAAGCCCATTTGAATGGTAATATAAGGCAAGGAATTTCATTGATGCTGTTAACGGGCTACAGGGTACAGCAGTGCAACACCTTTATTTAAACTGAATTTCATTTATCAAGTGCATCTATAAGTAGGGACGTGAAATCGGTCGGTTTAAACCGAAATAAATATATATCCAAAATTTTATTCAGTTTGTTAAATTATGAATTGAACTAAAATTTTATAAATATCAATCAAATAAATCAAAAACCCAATAAATCAAAATTTTATTCGGTTTATTTGGTTAAATCAAAATTATATTAATTAAAAATGTATGACAAATATCAATAATTAAAAAAATTGATAGACAAAATAAGTAGTTTAGAAAAATAAATAAATAACTAAATAAAATCTATAGAAAATAAATATATTCAAATTATCTTTATTATGACTCTTTTTTGTATGAAATAAAATGAATTTGCTTGATAAATTTTGGATTATTCAGTTTATCCAATTTAGAAAAAATATAAACTGAACCAAAGAATAAAAATCAATTAACTAAATTTTTTAATAAAATTTGATTTTTTTTATCCGAAAAACCATATCAAATAATCTAAAATTTAACGATTCGATTCAAAACTAATTAAACCTATCCGTTTTCACACCCCTATCTATAAGACTATAAGTAGATTGAAGACAACTAATGTTACCGTACTCAAAGCGTGGAGTTATTTTCAGCGATGACCTTGCGCCAAATTAATCTAGTTATATAATTTTATTGTTAGTAAATAATACTTTTCGTATGGTACTGGCATTTGGAACTTAGCTGCATCTATTGGAAAATAATACTTTTAGTATGTAAATTGCTGAAAGTATACCTCATCAATCTGATCATAAATTATGAATCATATCATATTAACTATTCTTTGTATATTAATCAATCTCTTACGAACAATCTTACTCATACTCATATTATCATATTATCAAGTACTATACTAATAAAATAAATAAAAGAATTTCTTTTATAACCCTATTTACAAATACTTAGTTTTGACTTTGGACCTACAATAGACTTAGGGGTGTCAATGAGTCGGGTCGGGTCATATTATTTTATTATTATTTTTGATCCGATCCGAACCCGACCCGATTAAATTCGGGTCAAAAAATCTTAACCCATATCCGACCCGTGTAAAATAAATAATTATTTTTTATAATTTTAAGTAATTAAATATTGATTAATTTATATTTAATCTTAATTAGTGTAGATTTAAACTTTAATTAGTACTAAACCATAAAATTACTTCAAAAATCATAATTAATCGGGTCGGGTTGGGTTAACCCAAACCCGACCCGATCCGATTCGGATCAAAAAAATTAAACTCATACCCGACCCATTTATTTTCAGGTCATGTCGGGTTGGGTCGGATTCGGGTCGGGTTGGGTTAACCCGTCGGGTCGTGTCGATAATTGATACCCCTAAATAGACTAGTGACCATATCAATTATAAAAAAAACAATTAAAAGGAAACACGTTGAAACTGTTCAGCATTTGATTGTGTAAGCTTTGATCTAAATATTAGTGATTAAATTAATTCCAATCTACAAACAAACAAATCAACTTAAAATCTCTTCGGATGCTCACCTTGACGAGAATCCAAGAATTTTTTTTGGCTTCGCAAGTAGCAACGAGACAACACAAAACAATTTTCATTTTGGTTTATATATATCCGAATTGACATCGGTACGTGCTGTATTATTGAGGTCGTTGAAGTGGATTTAAGCAGGTCAGTAATTTCCAACCAACCCAAATGGTCACCTGTTGAACACGGTTTATTATAGAGTATTTCTCGACACGAATCATGACGATGTGGGAGCCACGTAGGCGACCCTGTTTTATTTTAAAGGACCGGCCTCACGTGGGAAAGGTTGACTGTGACCCGCCAATGCTACGTGTCTGCATGGTAAACCAAGACCACCAATTTAATAACCGAAAGGGGGCCACAACTTCTTATTAATACGTATAGGGACAACGGTCTGATTCGGAGCGGTTAGGTTAAAATCCCTCCGAATCACGGATTAGTATGAGTTCGATAGTCCGGATTAGAGCGATACAAAATATTTTTTTTGATCCAATTCGTTTTAAATTTCTACGAATTGGGACAAATCGGATACGAAACAATCTGATCCACTCATAACGGATTCACACTTTTTTTTTTGCATTTTAACAAAATCGGAAAAAACTAAAAGAATTCCAGATAGTTTCCAAAAAAAAATAATAGAAGTTATAAAAGTAAACCGGCTGAAACAGTCAAAACTTGAAGTTCTAATTTCAAGGGTTGCATTTTGATAAACATCTCTGCATCTGTTTGGCATTAATAATTACACTCATCTGATTTAGAGTTCTAGCTTAGGACAAATACCTTGATTGAAATAAAAAAAATAGGAGTCATTAAATGCTAAGATTCTTGCCTGAACGAATAGACACAAATGTGAACCTTATATCCAAGTAGTTTTAGAAGTACATCAGATGCTTGACTTATCAGGTTGTAACTATGAATTGCCTACTATAAGTAAGCTTAAGTTTCTGGAGATCATAAAACCCAACCACAATCAGGTGAACCATTTATCAACTTGAAAAGCTGTTTTAAAAAATTATGAATTTAAGAAAAAAAAACATTACCATCTTACAAAACAGAAACCATTTTAATAACAGCAATTAAAATAAGAATGCGACAAAAACAAAACAGCATAAAAAGAGGACAAATATTTGATCCAGGCACTCTCAATTCATGTTCAGGGGCGGATCCAATGTGGTTCGGGGGAGGGGCCACGTGCCCCTCTGGATTTTGAAAAATAATGTTTTTCGGTAATTTGTTCCCCCGGATTGTTTGATTATTTTTATTGAGAAAAAATATTTAATATCGTGTATAATGAAATAATTATGCAAAGATATAAAAATGTAAAGTTACATAGACGAAAACTTTCTTTATCAACTTAATTATTTATTACTTTGAGATTTATTTTGTTGTTATTTTTAATATATAAAATGTTATTATTTTAATATTTTTTTATTAGGTAAGAATATATATTAAATTATTATTTTTTATTTAGTACCCGATTAGTTAATGAGTTTGAACCCGATAAACTATTACAATCGATAATTATCTCTCTGATCAAAATTCTGCATCTGCCCCTGTTCATATTGATCCATTCACATAATTGAAACTGCTTTAATAACACTTTTAAGAAAAAAATATCAGAAAATATGACATCAACCATACCAACCAGCATGCGGTACTTGGCTGGATGTTTTGCATCTTCAATGATTGGTAGCACATTTGTTCTCTTCTTGGCCATGTTAACAAAACCAAAAGGCTCAACAACCATAGTCATGGACCCTGATATTTATAGACCTAAAAACTGAATTTCAGATACCAGTAACAAAAGATCAATCTAAATGTGCAACATTCGCATGGTAACAACTAACACGAGCTCAGTAAATTACAAATTAAGAACAGAGTTAATAGTTCAAAATACAATCCCAGTCAGTTCTCTTTAATGGAGTATAACATCATAACCAGTAACATAATCCAACATTTGAAGACTAAATTTTCTGACAGAATTACTAAGAGAAATATACCAGAGCTTCCTAGAAAAAAAAATCAAGAGATTGAAAGGAGATAACTCAAAATCCAAATATTGTCAACACCACCAATCATGGCAGCTATTGTCTCCAGTCCGGTTCGGGTCACGTTGGCACGGGTCGGTGGGCAGGTCTAAGGGTTAGAACGGATCAGATTAGAGAGGTCAAAATGAGTTGAGGGATGAACCGGGCTTAGGAGCGGAACGGGTTTTATTCCGGTCTAGATTGCGACCACGGGTTGATCCAAGCCGGATTGACCACCAGCTTTTTTCAAACCTCTACTGAAATTATTTAGTTCTTAAGTGGATTGATCACATGGTTTCAGTCCTTCCATATTAAACAGCAACAATAAATATCTCAAGAAGTTACACAATAAATTCACGAACATTTCAAATTTAATAATAAATATCTTAGTAGCCCATTATAGTCTATACTATTATATAAAGCATTTAAGAAATGGAGGGTCCATTTTTTGTCATGGTAATTTTTTATTATATCAATTTTATCCCTTAATTAGACAGATAATATTTATTTTTGGTTGATCGAACGTATGTAATCGCGTCCATTGATTCTTTTTTTCTCTCCATTTTTTTCTCATCTATATTGTTATTTCCATAATATAGTTTTTTTTTTATTTAGCAATCTTGTGCATGTTTGGTAAGAAATTAATGGTGATAATATATATTGGAATAATTCACTTTTGTTACCATAAATCCATGAATCATTAACTCATACTGTGTAGAAAATCTCGTCAATGTGAATTTTTTATCTTATAATATTTTAATGTTAAAATAAAAGAGTCTGCTGCAACGCGCGGGTATATAGCTAGTTTTACTCAATTAGGACTATAGCTCGGCTTTGCCCTTAACTTATAATTCTCAAATAAATAATTAATAATATAAAATTTAAAATATATTTAATAAAATTTCACATTAAAAAAATAGATAATATTTTTAAATGCTAAGTAATAATTATAATAATAATAATAATAAATAATATAATTCAACACATAATAATTTATAAATGATCATATAAAAAGTTGAATTATTTTAAGAGTTAAGTTTCACCTTATGTATATTATACACATTATTTTAAATGAGGAGATAAATTATTTTATAATTGCGAAAAAGATAAAATTATATAACATCTAAATTTTTTATCTTTTTACTTTAATCTTAATATTATTTATTATTTTTTTGGCAAGGTGTTGTTAAAAATTTAAATTCAAATAACTCCTAATTAAGTATCAAGTACCAAAATTCATTATGGGCTAATTATGTTCCAACGATTGGCTTTCATATTTTCTAAAAATATAACTTACATATTTTTTATGTAAAATATTATGATATTTCGACTTTGTAGTTTTTTTTTCCATCAAACTAAGTAAGAATGTCATAATTTTTTATAAGTGTATAAAAAGTAAAATATATAACATCTAGCACTTCATCGTATTTACTTAAATAAAATATATCTTAATTTTGTTATGAAAGTTCTGAAATGTTAATGTATGTTGAAAATTTTATTAACAGATACATATCATTTCACCTCATGGCATAAAAAATTATACCATTTGGGGATATATATGGGTCACTATTTTTCTGGTGACGTGTAGCAATATGAAGATCAGGTTTCCACGGGCTCAAAACTTCTAGATTTTTTTAGTAAATAAAAAAATATAACGAAATAGCCCCTGTGCCTGCGTTTTGTGTCCCTAGCCTAGCCTAAGTTTTGAACTCGGGTCCGACCCTTTTTTTTCCGTAAAAAACCCGACAACCCCCACCCGCGTCTCTCTCTCCCCACTCTTCTTCCCTTTCAAAAACCAAAATTTCCCCCCATTTTTATAGAATTAGCCCATTTTTGCTCTAATTTTGTAAACTATTTGCGCGAAACTTCTTATCGTTAGGTGGAGAGTCGGAAAAACCCGTCGATCCATCGATTTGGTTGTCATTTCGAAGGTTATTCTTGATTTTCAATTTAAATTTGAATTTATGAAAATTAGTAATTTATTTAGATTTAGTTAGTATAATTATAATGAGAATTAAAATATAGTTAATATAGTTTGATTTGGTTGATTTGTAGTGTTAATTTTGAAATATATTGTTATAATTAGGTTAATTATGTATTATCACTAATGACGTTAATTATTTTAAATTTATTAGATTAAATTAGGTCAAATACTGTTAATTATATGTACATTGATTAATTATATGAAATTGTTCAATTCTACCAAATTGTACCGAATTATACCGATTTGTACCGAATTACATGAAATTAAACCAATTATTGCACCAAATTGTAATTTGTATGAAATGACATCAAAATTTACCATATTGTATCGAATTGCATCAAATTAGACCAAATTGTATCAAATTTATAATTAATTTAATTCTACTAAAATTATACCAAATTTGTAATTCTTTCAAATAATTATAGTGAAAAATGGAGTATTCGCAACTGCTTGTCGTACCCAAAATGAACATAGGTTTCAGAGGGCCAGAAATGATGTAAGTATTTTTTATCATATAATATGGAAAAAAAAATATTTTATAATTAATTTTAGCATGTCGTATGTAACAAAATAATTTTTGCAGCCTCATAACACTCTTCGTTTGAACGCACATCGTCCGAAGATACTGTACAACACGCAGATGAATCCTGAGGACTTCAATATCTCTACCAATGACCGTCAGATCAGCGACCCACCTGACCCGACACCGGAGCCGACGAATGATGAGTTCGACTTATTCCAGGGAGATTTCATGTCGTTCTCTTAGCTGAAGAGTCAGATGAGCATCGATCCGGGTGCAGGGACCTCTGGTACCCAATATGATGCTCGCGTGTGTCATCATATGACACTCCTGGTCCTTCCACCCGAGTGTCCGAGATGCAGGCACCGCCAGACGCAAGACACGAGCGCCCTCGCCGTGAAATTCGGCCGAGAGACACATACAGTCCGTCTCTCATTCGGAGAATGTTTCGTAGGCGTTGATGTATTTTTTTAGACTGTTCTTTATATGATTTTTGTTCATATATTTACTTTTATTTTCTCATTTATGGTTTCAAATTTACTTTTCCTTATTTATGTTTTTACATTAACTTCTTACAAGATTTTCATAGAACATAATAATTTTTAAATCATTAATAGCAAAAAAAATAATCATTTTCATATAACATAATAATCATTTATACAACATAATTTCATATAACATAATAATCACTTACATAACATAATTTCATATAACATAATAACTAACTTAACATAAGAAAAAAACTGGACCCGAGTTTCAAACTCGGTCCAGGGAGCTGGACCCGAGTTTCAAACTCAGATTTGGCTACCATACGTAAAATAAAAGTAATCATGCTATTTTGCTATATTTTTCTTTTTTATTTACTAAAAAAACTGCAAAACTTCAATCAACAGAAATTATTTTGCAACTCATCCAACGGTCAGTCTATGTCCTGGAAAATTCACATCATAACCAAATCATAATTCAACACTTGGCAATCTCCTATGGTTAAACATCTTATTTGGTTTTATATTTGATATGGCATCAGCTGCTATTCTAATCTCTAGCAGGCTACAACAGCCTGTGGCACTGCCCTTTGTAGATTGGACAGAGAGAAACAGAGGTCCTTTTTCCTTTCTGATATCTCCTGACCTGACTGTCCAATTTTCCGATGGGGTGGTGGTCTCGAGTCGTCTTCCCCATCCGGCGAGTCTTGATCAGCATCGCTTCCCACCTTGGGATCCACAAATCTGGTGAAAATCTCTCAAAAATTGACAGTCCAACTATGTTCATTTATTTGTATTTTGTTTTCTTAAACAATGTTTAATTTGTGCTATTTTTCTTTGGTTCTGAATTATAAACATTACACAAATCAGTAGTCACTAACAATACTTGCTTCTTTGATTGAAGGGAGAAGAAGGGGATTGAGGAGACTGAGGCATGAGGTAGGCACTTGTGAGTACGACGACGTGCGCGTGATGTGGGAGATGCTTGCTAGAAGGGCGGAAACCTGGAGATGAGCATTGTTCCACTTATGTCGAGGCTTCAAGAAAGGTCTCGAGTCTACTAGTGGTCCGTGGCGTTTAGCTTGGTTATGAGCTGTTCAACTTTTGTTATTCGTTACATCGGAGCACGATGAGAGTATCGATTGTCCGTGAACATAAGAGCTCAGCCATCTGTGAATAAAAGTGGAGATGGATATGAGTTGATACGTGATTACTGGCTTGTACTATTTCCTTTTGTTGTAGTCTTTTGAGCATTTTGTTATTCAACTAGTGTATGATATCTCTATTTTACTTTTTAGTAAGCATGTATATGTTTTGATCTTGTAACGGTCAGATTTTTTGTTGAATATTTAGAGCTAATATTATTAATCAGATTGAGTTATTCATTAAATAATGTTACTATTTTTTTGATCATTTGTGTTGAAGTTAGAATTTTCTCTTATTATCTATACTCCTTATTAAGTACGTATGTGTTCTGATCCTGCAACGATCCAGATTTTTTATTGAATTTTTAGAGCTAATATCACTCATCGGATTAAGTTATTCATCAAATAATGTTACTATCTCTATGATCATTTGTGTTGAAGTTAGAATTTTCTCTCAATTTTATTTATTACACGAAATGCTATATAATTTAGGAGTACAATTGCTCTATTTTCTTTTTTTTTTAAATTGCCATCAATTATAAATTTTAACTTTACTTAAATGCTGAATGTTAACATTCCCCTCAATTTATATTTATTTTGCATTAATTATGTATTTATGATTGAAATTTACATTAATTATGTATTCATGATTGAAATTTATATTAATTACAAAATTATCTTTATTTTTATTTCTTTATTTTTCACATGAAGATATAACTTTTTATATTTCTAAAAATATCACCGTAGTAACGCAGGGGTAAAATACTAGTATGATAATAAATAATAAAATTATGAATTCCTGAAAAATAATAAAGGAACTATCTTCGGCTTGGAGAAAGATAAACATGGATTGAATATAGCATACTTTAGGTGACAATTTTGAAAATTTTTCTTCTCCGAGTCTTGAGTCTTTTGAGCATTTTCTTCTCTTTTCATCCAAATGTAGGATATAGATTAAACGTAATATATGAATTTAGTTTGATTTCATTGTTTCCATATGATTAGCTATTTAGATGATATTAAGACAAATTAACTTTTGTGTAAAAGAAGAAAGAAGAACGGCTGACAGACTTGTTTAACGTGTTGCGTTTCTCACCCCACAAACGTAAATATTAAAAGGGAAATAAAAGGCGGAAAAGAAGGAAAACAAAAAAACATTTTTCTCTAATTTATACACACTGAATTTCAGAGGTATCATGATCAAAATGGTTTCTCATTCACGAAAACCAGAATTAGAAATGGAATTTGTGCCGGCTTCATGATCAGAATGAGAGAAGAGATGAGAGATGAGTTCAGTCCACATAATTTGAGAAGGGAAAAATCGTGTTGACAACTCCCAGGCAAAACTAAGATATTTGGCGAGAACCGATTTGACAATGACAACGGTCAGTTTTTTCCTTCGCTTCCGCCTATCCTTTCCTTCTTATTCATCATTACAATATAGATTTGACTCCGACAAGTATGTAACTACATCTTTCTCTTCGCTAATTGCTCTCTCCTCTTCTTTCAGCATTCAATTTTATAATTGCAGTCTGATTTTTCTAATCCTAGAGAATGATAAATCTGTAATTTATTGTTGGATAGAAGGATTTATTAAAATATCACAAAATCAAGTTCTTTCTCCATGATGAGAATAAAATTACCATTGTTGAAACACGATTGTGAATTTCATTCTATTGAAGATCACTTCTCTACTCTATTGAATTCTCGCCTTCTAATTCATTTTGATCAGAGTAGTAGTCTTTCCTCTGTCTGTCACTTCCCTTACGTTCCTTTTTTTTTCCTGCATTCCTAATTTTGAAGAACAATCTAAATGTAGTAAAGAATTTGTTAGCTCACCAATCAAATCACACTAACCAACTCAAAAAAGAAAACAATTAATCTGTCATGAACATCGCCCGTTCTCTGATCTAATTTGCATCCGGTCAACCTAAGAACTCTACTCTCAATTTAAATTTTAAACTAACGCCATCAAAATGAGACTACTGGATTTGCAAGAATCACCAAAGAAACAAAAATGGGTCAGGAAAAGCCCAATATTTCATCAAAAGGCCTTACAAATTCTTTAACAAAATCCCATCTTATGGGTTTCGGTTTCTTTGATTATATAAAGCCAGTAAGCAATTATGGTTGTTCAACCATAATAATTTTCGGCCTTGTTTTGTCCAATTATGGTTGTTCATGGTCAGATGGTCTCGACTCTCGTGTTTAACTCGTACAGAGACTTCAGGCACTAATTAAATAAATAAATAAATAAATAAATAAATAAGTGCATACTTTGTTATCTTCTGTTTTTTTTTTATGATGAAAAGATGAAGGTCCAGCCTTCAAATTTTATTTATTGTGGTCACAAAGTATGACCTGAGTTACAAAGTAAAAGTAAATAATGTAGAGTAAAAATATAAGTGATTGAAGTCTGCAAAGAATGTAAAGGATTTCAATTTGCTATATTAAGATGTAATAATTATAATCCATCCATCCGGTTGTTTTCTGGGTTTTCTTGCCAGGATCTCTGCATTGCCTCTTCTTCTCAGAATGAATTGGTGAAAATGAAAATTTGCAGCTGTAGCTCGAGATTACTTTCAGCAGTAAGTGGAGTTGCTTGAGGGTGTTGCTTAGTTTACATTCCATTATACGAACCAATTTCCATATTCTGCACACACTTCATTTTGCAGCTGCAACGCTATCTTGCACTCCTCTTGAAAAATCCCGGCACATCTCTCTCTCCATATAATGAACTTGAGCGTTACCATCATCCTTTTGCATTTTTTGTTGCCTTGGTCTTGCATAACCCTCTCATAATTTCCCTCTCGGAAGGCTTCTGAATAAGATTCCTCTGCAAGAGAAGTTGCAGCACTTGCCTTGTATATTGACACTGTTGAAACATGTGCTTTGCACTTTCCCCTTGTTGCCGACATAGGTGACACATGTTTACTATCGACCAACCTCTTCTGATCAGATTGTCAAATGTAAATAGTTTATTCTTCAACAGCAGCCACTGAAATATAGCAACTCTTGTGGGTAGGTTCAGCTTCCATATGCTAGCAAAACAGTAAGCAATGGAGGCTCCTTCTTTAAACGCTATGTAGTATGACCTTACCGTAAACTCCCATGTTGCTGTCATTTCATGAAATTTCATCTGCTTGTCCCTCGGTTAATTGCACTTGCGTCAAAATTTGTGTCATTTGCTGTAATTGACTTTGTGCCTGTAATGATAATGGGTGTCTGATATGTAATTCCCATTGATTACTGTCCATGGCCTCTGCTACATAAATTTCTGATTGCGCTGTATAAGTGTGTAGTGCTTCAAACATAGTAATAAGGCTTTGGTCATTCCAGCAATCCACCCAGAACCTTACGCTTGCTCCACTATTAACTTTCATCATCGTTGAGGCTGTAAAGAATGACTCCATGCTTTTGAGGCCGCTCCAAAACTGAGTTGTTCGAGGTTGCAGCCATGGCCTGATGTGATTCGACTGATTAATCAGAGAGTGAAGTGGCCAGTTCGACTTACCGAGCCAATTCCACATGTGCTTAGCCATGAGTGCTTGATTGAACACTTTGAGATCTATTACACCCAACCCCCCCATGTTTTTGGCTTTGTGACTATGTCCCAATTCACCGGGTTCATATGCTTACCTGTGCCTTGATCTTTGTGTCCATGCTACATAAAATTCCTCTTGATTTTGTCGATTTCCTTTATGACCCACTTAGGTAGCAAGAAAGTAGACATGTAAAAAATTGGCATTGAGGTTAATGATGAATTAAGAAGAGTGAGTCTTCCTCCTAGGGATAGCAAAGTTGTCTTCCATCCTGGAAGTTTGGCTCTAAACTTTTGTATTAAACCCATGTAATGTTCTTTTGCCAATTTTTTATTTGAGAGTGGTAAGCCCAAATATTTTATTGGGAATGTTGAAGCTTTACATTCCATTATTTGCGCTAATTGTTGGGTCTTATAATTCTCAGCCATCGTGATCAATACCTCTGATTTGTGCAGATTGACCCTTAACCCTGATAAATTCCCATATATGTCGATGAATATTTTGAGTAGTCTCATCTGTTGTTCCTCGGGTTTGATGATGAACAACGTATCATCCGCATATAGTAGGCATTGCTTGCATTCTAGGAATGACCTCTGAATCACTTGTTGTTGTGCTAGCACTTCAATCCACATCGGTAAGAAGTCTGCTGCTAAAATGAATAAATATGGTGATAGAGGGTCACCTTGCTTTACTCCTCTTTTTAGTTTAATTTTTCTTCCCGCCACTGAGTTTATGACCACTTGTGAATTTTCCGGCAACACTGCTTGCATTATCCACGTTATCCAGTTTTGTGGGAATTATTTTGCATTTAATATTTTCTTCAAAAAATCCCAAGATAAAGTGTTAAAAGCCTTGTGGATATCTGCTTTGAACAACGCTATCCTTGCTCTCTCTCTTGTAGCCATGGTGACTAGCTCTTGCGCATATAAAAAATCCTCATTTATATGTCTTTTCTTTAGGAAGCCCGTTTGCGAGGGATGAATTAGCGCATCCATCACCAATCGCAGCCTATTTGCAAGTAACTTGGAGAAGCATTTTTGCATTAAGTGTATAAGACTTATGGGTCTAAAATCTTTAGCTTCCGTTGCTCGTTCTTTTATGGGTACAAGTACTATGTACGAGTCATTCATTCCTTTCAATGTTTGCTCTCCGTCTGTGAGGATAGCATTGAAAGAATCAAGCATATCCTGCATCAAGATGTCCTTGAATTTTTTGAAGAATTCTCCGGTGTACCCATCCGACCCCGGTGTTTTATTCATCGGCCATGCATTTATCACCACACATAATTCTTCTTATGTGAATATGCTTTGCAGGTGCTGGAAATGGTGTGCTTGAGATTGCATTATTGTTGTATAATCAAAGTTGGTGTCATGTGCCGGCTGTGTTCCCACCAAGTCGCAAAAATATTGATGGATGATGTGTGCCTTTTGTTGGTAGTCGTAGTATGATTGCCCTTCGTGTACAATTATATCAATTTGATTTTTTTCTTTTTTGTTGTGTGGCAACATGATGAAAATATCTTGTATTTTTATCTCCTAGCTTGACCTAGTCTCGCTTAGCTCTTTGTTTCCATTTCCTTTCTTCTTGTGTAGCTAGATCCTGAAACCAATCCCTGAGCAAAGGTTTGAGAAATTTTCAATTTCATTGAGAGTTCTGTTTTCCTCTTGCGAATTCAACCATTGCAAACACTGTAAACAGTTTTGCATTTGCTCCCCCCCATATATTTTTCTTGCTTTTTTTTCATTGTATAATGCTTTTACTTAAATTGTTTAATTTTGCACATAATTGTCTCGGTTCTTGTGCTATTGCATCCCTCTGCCATTGAGCTGTGACCATTTGTGCAAAATCATTTTCCTTGAGCTAGTAGTTTTCAATCTTGAATGTGTTTGGACACGGGAATTTGGTTTGGCTTATGCACATTATCGGACAATGGTCGGATATGGCATGTGAGAGCGCTCTTTGTACTGTATTAGGAAATTTTGAGCCCAGTCCAACGAAATTAGAACCCTATCCAATCTTACCATAGATGAATTTTTCCTTTCATTACTCTATGTGTATCTCCTACCCTTGAGCGTAAGATCAATCAACTGGAGGTTGTGTACCTCTGAAACCGCCTCATCTCATGTATAGTGTGTCTTTGATTTGATTTGTCAGATTGTTGAAGCGTGACATTGAAATCCCCTAACACCATCCAAGGTATCTGCACCTGCGGTTTTGCCTCCCTGATCTCTTCATAGAGTTTTTGTCTTTCCTGCTAGTTTGTGGGGCCATATACAATAGTAAGTCTGATTATTAAGTCATCTATGTTGCTCGCTAAATCAGTTGTGAGTGTGTATCTCCTTTATTTTGACTCAATTTTGTAAACATTGAGTTTTTCCATGCTAACATAATACCTCCCGCTGTTCGTTGCGCGTTTACTGTTAGAAAATCATCATAAGTTTTGCCCGCTATTTCTTTCATCAAATGGAGATCAATATTTTCCATTTTTGTTTCCTGAAGTGCCAATATATTTGGTTTATGAATTGCTATATGCTTTCTAATATTGCATCTCTTCCGTGGGTCATTCAATCCTCTGACATTCCAAGTGAGAATGTTAAGTTTCCTTTCTTCATTCATTCGAAATATTCTAAAACATCCAGTTTGTTACATTTTGATTCCCATACTGCAAATGAGCTATTTTTATCTCCTTGTTCCTGCCACATACACTTGCCCTAACCAAAATTCTTTCTAACTCCCTAGTTTTAAACATAATATTGTTAATCTTATTTTTTTTTTTATCAATTTGCAATAATGAGCCCTTCATTTTTTCAGCTGAGAACTTGCTTGCTGATCTTTTGTCTTTTTTCCTGTCTGAGCCATAAGTTTTTTATTGCCTCCTTAAGCTTGAGGTTTGCTTGCTCCTTATCAATGCCTGTTGCAGCAATTGCTTGGTAAGCGAAATTTTCATCAAGAGGGATCTTTCTGGAGCTGATGTTAAGTTTTAGAATTGCCCTGGTTCGATTTTTGACATTGGTCATCACTTTTTCCGGTGACTGATTTCTTGTGCTCTTAGTTGCGGGGATTTGTATTGGTCTCCTCTCTTTTTTAACAGTCTTGTACTTCTTCTTAAATTCTCAATCGGTTGTGTTGGCCCGTGTATTATCTCTTGTAGCTCTATTTTGTTCCTGTGCTATTTCCTCGCTCTCCATAAGCCCAATTTGTTTTGCTTGCGAGTTTATAGGCCCAAAAACGCATTGTCGGCTTTTAAATTTTCGTATTTGCTTCAGAACCAATTTGTCCAGTGCTATGTTGATTAAGAGTTGTGGCTGCGTGTCATAAATTTGAAAAGATTGCACACCCATTATAGAGCTGTGTAGTTGTACCTTTAGTAGTGCTTTAAATGCTGAATATATGGGTATCCGTTCTGGAGTTATTGCAATGCTTGCAATTTGAAGGCACTGCAACTGCCATAATTTTATTTCCCTTTGTATATTTGAGATGAATATCACTTGCCTTGCAGATCCGTGTAGATTTTACTGTCAGAGCATTATTTCTGCCTGCGGATATCTGCTGATTGTCTGTGACCAGGTGGAATTATGGCAAGCTTTTTGGGGTTGTCTTCTGTGTGTTTTGTTTCTGCATGCTTTTTGCCTTTGGGACCCACTGCTTTATAGGCACCCACTTCATTTTCGTTCTTCCATATTGTCCCCTCCTTGTTTGTCGGCGAGGGCTCGGGCCTGTTCTTATCACTAGATTTATCGGGGATGGCTGGGGTGATGGCGGTGGGGTTTTATAGGTTAGGTTGTATTGGTTCGTCTTGTGGCTACTCTGGCAATCCATGGTCTTGGTCGAAATCAGGGGGGAAAGTCCCGGTTGGATTTGACGCCAATTATGCAATGTAACATTTACTAGTTCATTGAAGCTCCCTTCCTTGTAAAAAAGTTGCCTTGGTATCTCCATGGGGTTCCCCCAATTATTTTGAGGCTTATGTGATTAAAATGACCTGCTACCACTCCAAAAGGCTCAAAGTGTACCGGCGACCCATACTTTGTAAGAAGTTTTCGTACGTCGTCCCTATTCCATGCTTGAAGTGGTAGGTCTGTGAGCGTAATCCATGCCTCATGGGTGGGGCGCTCAAAAATCATTCCCCAGTCTGGGGACCATTCTATTGCACCAAACTCAACCCCTAGTTCGGGATTTCATATGGATTGTTTTCTACTATGGTGTTTCTCATGCCGGGGCACGGCAGTATGGCTAGAAAAGGTGCTAGTCGAGCTTCGTATACTTTGATCTGTTGCCTCGCTTCTGGCTTCCACCCACATTCTTGTTGCACTGCCTCCGGGATAGCTTGTCGAACCAGTGGTGTTGGTGCTCCTCCGATCATATACAGCATGGTCGTACGCTCTAAATGCTCACATTGTGGGTGCAGTTGTCTAGGGGGAAAATAAGTGTCTTCCACCTGTGGCCTGACATTGTTGATGCCCGCCATGTCCTTCTCCTTTGTGAGTATTTGAGCGTACGTCACTCCTTTCTTTGTGTAAGAATTTTGGTGCTTCCTCAGTTGACGTTTTGGTTGCTTTATAACCTCGCCGGCACAGAGTTTTGCACTATGTCTCATCTTGTTACATTTAAAACATCTAATAACTTCTCTACATTGCGCTCGCTTATGATCTTTTCCTAGGCATCTGAAGCATAACCTGGCATTGAATGCTTTGGCCATTGCCGTTTCTAATAGTGAACCTGTATACGAACCTCTTTGGCCTGTGTCAGAATTCTCATAAATGTTCCTTTGTATGCGTCTCCTTCTGGGCTGCACCGTCTGCCAGGCATGATCTCCATTTTCTCCTTCAGAAAAGAATGGCTGAGATTGAGATACAGAAGCAATTGGTGGCGGCGGCGAGTCTGTCACAAACGGCGGTGGAGACCAAAGTAGCGTCTGTTTCATTTGCATCGGTGAGGGGATGGTGAAGGAGTGGAAACGAATGGTGACATAGACACGGACATCTTGAAAGTCGTTGTTGCGGCGGTGACGGCATTACCGAGCGCCGTAGGCGTGGCGGTGGCATA
Source organism: Schoenoplectus tabernaemontani (assembly GCA_037127355.1). Lineage (NCBI taxonomy): Eukaryota > Viridiplantae > Streptophyta > Magnoliopsida > Poales > Cyperaceae > Schoenoplectus > Schoenoplectus tabernaemontani. The sequence goes on from CM073752.1 coordinate 14,404,965, forward strand.
AGTGCCAATGGCAATGCTCGCCTCGCCGCATGCCTACCTATTACATCGGTCGATGCATCAAAAACCTCTCGTGCAAGGTTGGTCGGCAAGTTCCTCTCCTTTCTCTCCAACCTCTCCATTGTCCAAGTATGATGGGCATTTGGTGCCGGTGCCCGTCACTCTTTGATCCTCCCTACCCGCTGATATGGCAGAGGATGAGCGGGATTCATAGTCACGGACCTTTTTGTACTCGCACAAGAGATTGTCCCACTTGTCATTGCATTGGTTCTGATTTCGGTGGCAACTGTTCTTCCAACAGTAGTTCTCGATCCACTTCCATTGCTCGGCGGACGTCCTCCGCCTTAAGCGCCGTTTCCCATTGCTTGTGCCTCCCGATCGCCGCCGGGATAGCACCTCTCATCGTCAAGTCGTTTGGCCGTTATGAGTATAAGCGTCTCTTGTAGTGTCCAGTTGCCCTTGCGGTACTCCCGGATCGAAGATGAAGGAGAAGTGGGAGGAGGCGGTGGAGGCGGAGGTGGTGGCGCCGGAACCGTGCGTTGGGAGTTGTGGTGGCGGTGATGGTGGTGGAGGGCTAGAGAGGTGGTGTTGGATGAGGAAGGGTTAGACATGGTTTTGTGCGCATTTGAATTTGGGATGCCACTGCTAATTCCACAGTTCGAGATGAAGGCCTTCGTTGATGAACATACTTTGTTATCATCTGTTACTTCATGAACTAATGAAGACATAATTTCATGGAGATGTAAATCCACAAGATTGTTTAGTACTCACTCATATTATAATTGGTAATTAAAGTATGGCGGTAAACACCCTTTGTATAACTCTACATCGACAGCTTATATACCACTTAAAATAAAAAAAAAATTATGGCTGTTTCAGAAACAAAATTCTTATTATAAATAACCTTAAAACTAGATGATGGCACAGAGAGGGTTAAATGTATTTTCTCTGAGGAATTTCAAAATAGTTTATCATCTTTTTTACATTGCACAATATGCTTATGGAGCTGATGATCAAGTTGTAATAATTTTACATTCATTTGCAATATAATACAGGACTTATGGCACAAAGATGTTTTTATACCCTATAAAGATCCAAAGTTATGTGAATTAATTAGGAGTGTTTTCTTATGGATCATTTGGAAGGAAAAAATAGATTAATATTTCAAGGGAAAATTATAAAATGTAAGAAACATAGATGCATCAATAATAGTTACAGCTCAACACCGATGCATGATAAAAGAGGACGATTATCAAAATATTTTGCACAACATTTTACCTGCTAATATAACTTCTTTGCCAGTGCAGATTAACAGATGTTACTGCATGCTTAAAACTCTTAGAAGAGGAGAATTGGTATGAAAACGGATTAAAATTTCGAAATGATTTGATATACTTTTTGAGTTAACCTCACGGTATCTTTACTATATATATATATATATATACATTAGCACACCTCTATATATATATATATATATATATATACACATTAGCACACCTCTTTTTATATATATATATAGACAGTGAGTCTATTGTAATATGTATTATCATGTACACATTAGCACACCTTTTTTTTTTATATATATATATAGAGAGAGAGAGTGAGTCTATAGTAATATGTATTATCATGTATTATCTTTGCTATGTCACAAAATAGCCTGCCCAAACTGATCGACAATGGTAGCTGTTAAACCAATTCAGTCGCGGCAGCTATTGAAATTAACCGAAATAAGGAAGATATCATTTATCAATTTCTAATTTCCAGAGGAGAAAATGAGATAGATTTCTTACAAGTAAATAGAACTTACATAATTTTACATATCCTTTCTTTCTAGAGAAGAATTAGGCTAATATATATATATATATAGAAATAGAGATTATTGTGAAGAAATATATTACAAATGTTCAGCTAGCATCAGTACCAAATTGCAACCATTAAGTTGCTGAAAGATTCTAATAATTTTTTTAGGATAGTATAACAACTGCAATCAAATTTTATAATTTTGCTTTAGAGAACTAGTTAGTTAACTAATAGTATACATGCTAAGGCAGTCAATTTGCAGGCAATATTGCATGTAGGAATGTTGATGCAAATATACATTTGATCAATTAAACCTTAATAATTATTCAACAAATCTATTAGGCAAACTATACATTGATCTAATGCCAAAATCTTAATTAGAAGTTTATATTAATTGTATCACTAAATTAAGTAGGAAATCACATTAGGCAAACTATATATAATTGCATCACTAAAGTAGGAAATCACATTTTTAACATCCTATACAGATGAATCAGGAGATGGACTAACACACAAAAGCAAGACTTGATACAACTTCTTAGAAAACAAAATCAGAGAAAACTAAATTAAACTCTCAGCAATGAATCAATACTTTCATTACATAAAACTAGCGAAAGAAACTTACATCAATCCCTTTGTTTTTCCCTTTATGATATTATATCGATAATCATGGCACCCATGCAGTTGCAAACACTACATTATGACCTTTCCATGTCAACACCAAATCCTCCTCGTCTCTTTTAAGTCCCCATCCAGCTGAGTGTTCATCGAGCATCCCTTTAACCTCAGCAATAGCTTCTTCGCCAAAACCTAATGCTCGGAACCCGGCATTTCTCATTCTTTGGCCCCACCTTCCCTTTGTTTCAAGCCTTTCCACTCTTTGCAACCCTTCTTGGGCTATGACATTCTCGATCTTCCAACTTATCCCGGCCTCATACCATTTTCTTTGCTCACTTCCTCTTGGTAGAAAAGTATCAATCGTATCATACGGTATCCATAAGTAGTTAAATGCTGATCTTAGTCTTGCTATGACATCAGGCGAGGTAAAATCCGCATCTTCATCTACAACAGTAACTAATGTGGGTTCAAGACTTCTCAGTGCTTTTAGAAACATTGACCGGAGAGATATCGAAGGTGTTATCCCTATGTTAGAGCCGAGGGTGCCTGCTGTTTCATCAGGAATACAGTGCAGCATCATCTGACAGTTTACAACCAAAGCCTCACCATCTGATACTAATTGCTGAACTCTTAGTTGATCCAGGACATCACTGAAGCCGTCGGAAGGGGTTGAATGAATAACCCTAAATTCCGTTGGAACATTTCGTGATCGAGCAAAATTAACCAATCTCACACCCAATTCTTGGTATGACATGTCAAGTAGTGGAGGCGGCAACATTTCATCAGTCAGACTAACAGCCGTGAGCCTTAAAATAGGTGGCCCCTCTGGCCTGTTAGATAGCGCATCAATAAGTGTAGGCATCTGCATGCAGTGTGTAGTGCTTAGATCAACCACATGAACTGTAGAGAAGCCCTCCACAGCTTCAACTATAGCAGCGTTCACTGCAGTGTAACCAAAGCGGTACCATGGTGTGAGATCCACAAAACTTGCCAGCTCGACAGCTGAGAATCTGTGCAGAGCGTCAGAGAGTGATGGAGTGGTTGCAGCTAGAGCCCCGGCAGCACTAGCAAGTATCTTGCAAGAACCTGATTTTGATGCACGCGAAATTAGAGCACGAAGAAATGCAGAGGTGAGGCGCTGGTTGGAGTCGCCTTCCGGCGGTGCAATATTGTTTAATACCCAGAGCAGTTGCTGAGCTAGGGTTGCATCGTTTGCCTCAACTGCGCTGGCGCAGTGTGCAAGTAGCTGCTCCATGCAGCCGGCCGAGTTGAAACTTCCTAGGGTTTTTGTTGAGGTCGGAAAACTGCCTGGCCAGGAACGGACCAGTCGATTGTGGAATAGATTATTTGGAGATGATAGATCTAGAAATAAGCCATCGATGTTGTTAGGGTTAGGTTTAAGGAGAGGATGTTGAGGTGGTGCAGCCTGGCTGCTGAATTGCATCATGTGGAGAGAGAAATTAGTCAGTACAAGAGGTGACTGTATATGTGTGGATTTGGCGCTTGTAGCAGAGGATATATAGAGGGGTGTGCACGAGTTGGATCTCTTTGTTTTTTTGTTTTCTCTTGATCTTCCTGTAGAAGAGAAAGGATCTGGAGTTGGATAGACCAGCTGATAAGAAAGGAAATTAGGAAGAATTCTTAATTCAAGTACAAGAACCCCTCATGTTGATCTGCTAGATACTGTAGCTCTTTTGGTTGCTATTGATTTCTAGGAAGGGGGAGGAAGAAAATTTGGAGGTTATGAACTTATAATACAGCTCAGATATGAGAGGAAGAAGAATGACAAGAGATGCTGTTCAGGTAAGGCGAAGACAAAGAAAGGATTGAAAATGAATTGGTCACAGGATAGAGCACAAGTATGTATTTAATATTGTTGCGTGAGATGATGGATGATGAGTAGTCATCGTCTTTAAAGGGTTGGGTCGAGCCTAGCAGGTTTACGAGAGAGTCACGTAAAAGATGGATTTGATAAGATTTTTAGAGGGTCGAATTTAAAAGATTTGATTTTTAAGGGTGAGTCTGATTCTTGAAAAGTCCAGTCTTTATTAAGTACTCTGAACTCTAAGGGTCAGGTAAAAGTCGACATGTAAACACTTGATATTTTTTTTGACGATTATGTATTTTTTAATGTTAATTTATATTTATATTTATATAAAAATATTTAATTATATTTCTCTATTTTAGCATTTTATTTTATTTTTTTAAAGTATAATTAATATATAAAATAAAATATTAAACAAAAGGTCTAACAATGACCGAAAAGGGCCGGGTTAGAAAGAGTATGATTAGAAGGGTTTATTTTTTTAAAGATTGAATTCGGTTATTGAGAAGTTTGATCCTTATCATTAGAAATGGTCGGACCGAAGTTATGAGAGCCGGGTAAAGATCAAATTTTTTGAAGGGCCGGCTGAGCCGATTCAAAGGTCGATGAGAGGTGGAATAAATACAATGGATTATGGAACTGTGTACGTACTAACTACTTACTATTCATATTTTTTTATTTTAATAAATGAAAAAAAATAAAAAACTGGTAAGATTGGCTGTTTTTTAGCCTTACGGGCCTGGATCGAGTTTGAAACTCGGTTCCAGGTGCCTGGACTATGTTTGAAATTCGGTCCCAAGTTTTTTTTTACGTTTGTGTGTATTTGAAAATTGCAGAAAGATGGAACCGAGTTTAAAACTCAGTCTAGACATCTGGAAGTGAGTTTTAAACTCAATCTCAGCTTCCTGCTATTATATAACACACCCAGCACCTTTCTCCTTCATCTTCCTTCAGCCAACCATTTCTTCGAAATCGCCAACTGAAAATTTATTTTTCAACAGATCCAGAGCCGATCCATATTCATCACTCTCGTCTCATCAACATTGTAAGTTTTTTTTTATTTAGACTATTAATTTTTGCTGTAAAATTAAAATACAATAACAGTAGGGTTTATTGTTCATACTATAGAGATGAAAATGTTGTTGATCAATGTATATCACGGAGGTCAAATCCTGAACACTTCAACCGGCGTAGGTTACGACATTCATGTCGCGTGCACATTTTCTACCGATGAGGCAATCAATCATCGTGACTTGAAGAGGTAGATTCATGCTGGTTTGGAGCTGCTACCTAGCCAATTCAACATTAGCATTAGTGCACGAATTAACAATGCCTTAGCAGGTTCGGGTGATTTTTTTTATAACTTATTTGGGATTATTTCTGATGAAATTTGGGGAATGATTAAAATAACATCTCCGTACTAATTACCCGGGTATAAAACACTGGATCTAGTAGTTGAATCTGAACTAATATCCAATTATGATTACTATGATCCAACTAGTATTTCTGAAAGTAGTAACTCAGTCATGGCTGAGGAAAGAACCCACTCCTGAGCTCGGGAGCAGCGATCATCCCGTGTTTCGGTATAAAATATAGATGTGGATGTGGATGTGGACGTGGATGAGGAAGATGACGAGTAACACCTGGATGACAAGGAGGATGACATTCAGGATGCAACATATATAAATATGGTTGAAATTAAGGATGCGATAGATGTCGAAGAAATATTTAAAGAATGATAAATGTCTGTTCCTTTCATCAATCGGGGAATGAAGCACTCATGTGCACAATTTGCCGATAATACGTCAATGTCGTATACAGACGACCCTTATTTTCGTAAACCACCTAGAATTAATAAATAATTTGGTGTCGGTCAGCGGTTCAGTATAAAATCAGAGTTGAAATTAAAAATTGCTGATTTTCATGTTCAACGGAATATAGAATTGGAGATAACAAATAGTAGCAAATCAAAGTTAGTGATGAAATATAAAGATTCTAACTGTCTATGGAGGATGTATGCCACATCCAATATAGTGGGTATTTAGAGATCAGAATAAATCCGCTCGAGCTCGCTTATTTTGACAGTGCTACTAGGGCGGATCATAGTCGGATGACTTCTAGAATGATATTAGATATTATTAAGAATCGGTTGAGAGAAAACTTAGAAATTACAGTTAAAAAAGGAAGGGGTTTGGTTAAATAAAAGTTCCCCACAGTACAACCGAGTTATAATAAATTATGGAGAGGAAGGGAACTGGCAATTACAGACCTTTTTGGTAGTTGGAAGATGTCATACGAGATGCTTCCGTCTCTGCTAGCAGCTATATAAAATTCCACATATGGTACGAAATACATCATAGAAACGACGCCCTCAACAAAGTTCGGTGTTAAAATTTTCGATCGTGTTGCATGGGCTTTTGGTCTGTGCATTGTAGCATGGCCTTACTTATGGCCAGTCTTAACTATCGATGCTGGATTTTTATCGGGTCGGTATGCCGGTAAACTATTTATGGTATATAATTATGATGCGAAGCAACAACTACCACCACTTATATTTACTGTTATAGCAGGTGAGGAAAGTATGGCAAACTGGGGTTGGTCCATGCAGTGGTTGCGTAAAGAGGTTGTCAGTCCTAATAAAATTACAGTTATATCAGATCAACATCTACGTATAAGAGCAGTATTTGAGAGATCAGATTTTGGATGATAGGAATCAATAAGCGAGATTGTTCACCGTTATTGTACTCAACACATTGCACAAAATGTGTATAAGGACTTCCATATGAAAAGAATAAAGGCTCATTTCAAATAAGTTGCAAGACATAAGAAGCCATGGAGGTGTGAGAAATATATGAAAAAAATTAACCACATTAGATCGGCATCCTATAAATTCATCAGAAAAATAAGAATCATGCAAAGAAATCTCCCAACTGAACAAGTGTCAAACAGAAAGACACGAAATAATAAAAATCGTAATAACTAACCCGCTGCTGCTGATAAAGTGTTAGCCGGGGAATTTCATTATGAGGAGTTAATCTCAGATCAAGTGGCTGCACTGCATCAAGAAAGATGGACACAACATCTAGATGAGGGTCTCAATTGGTGGGGAATAATGACAAGCAATGGTTCAGAATCACTGAACAACGAGTTCATGATCGTCAGACAGCTTCCGGTATGTGCTATCGTCGAGAATACGTGGCACAAATGTGTTGATTGGTTCTATAAGCATCGAGAAGTTGCAGCTGCTTGGGAAGCATAAGGTTTGGTGTTCTCTCAAAAGGTCACCGAACTGTTAAAACATCGTGGTGATAAGGGGAGAACTTACGATGTCATACCACTGGATTGATGTATCAACAACTACGATGTTTACAACGGAAATGGACTTATCGAGACAGTAATATTTATACTTATATAATTTGTATTTAAATTTAAAATTTGAGCAATAATTTGGTTTTTCTATTTGAAATAATAGGGACAAAGGGATGAAATAAAAAATGAGATTGAATTAGCGATGATGGAAATTGGTAATTATTGGTGTCAAAAATCATAATTGAGTGGCATTCCATACAACCACTTACTTGTTGTTTGTTCATTTAGAAGGTTGGATTATACTCAGTACGTTTGTCCATATTATATCATCTAGTACTACATTAACACATGGTCTAGTCATTGGCGTAGTTATGGTAATAAACGAGATTGCCCAATGTACAACGATCCAATTATTTGGCCGGATCCAGAAAAAATCAACAAAGGAAGAAGAAGGAAGATACACATTCCAATGGTTATGGATGAAATGGAGGGTCGTATCCATAGACTACCAACTCGAGGTCGAGCTCGTTCCAGCAGAACATGATTTAAGTTAGCAGCGTGTTTATATTTTATTGTTATATTTATCAGAACAATTGAATTTTAATTGTTGTTGTAATATTTCAATTTGTTTGACACTATTTTAGAATAATGTATTAATCGTACTTATATTTGGTTTTATAAAACTATTTTTTAATTATTGTTGTAATATTTTAGAACAATCTACTGACTGTCGTGTTTTATTTTTAATATAACACACAAACGTTAAAAAAACCTAGGATCAAGTTTCAAATTCGGTCCAAACACCTAGAATCGAGTTTGAAACTCGATCCAGGTCAGTAAAGCTCAAAAACCAGTTAATCTTATCAGTTTTCTATTTTTTTTATTTACTAGAATTAAAAAAATAACTCGGTCCAAACCAATAAGGCTAAAAAACCAGTTAATCTTATCAATTTCTTTTTTTTCATTTACTAAAATAAAAAAAATTCTGTTGATTCGTGTGAAAGGGAGATCATGAAAAAGTGGAGAGGAAAGTGTGAAGTTGTGTTGAAGATCAATGGAGTTGTTTCTATTTCACGCTCCATCTCCGGAGAGTAAAAGACTGCACATCTCTTGTGCATGCTTTGTTGGAGCCTTAAAGGATTGCTATTTCTGGTGCTGTGTATTGTACTGTATAGAGTCACAAATTTTTTTTATTCGTATCTGGCTAGCTAGTACGAGCTCAATTGCCGGATTTTTTTAATAAAAAATAATCAATGGAACTGGTAAAAAATAATTCGATTTTTGTCCAATTAAATTGGACCGAGTTTCAAACTCGGTTTCAGGTACCAGGACTGAGGTTTTTTTTGCGTTTGTGTGTATTTGAAAATTACAGGAAGCTGAGACTGAGTTTAAAACTCGGTCCATCTTCATTGGATCGAGTTTTAAACTCGGTCCCAGCTTTCTGCTAATATATAGCAACACCCAATCCATTTCTTCTTCATATTCTTTCAGCTAACTATTTCTTCAAAAACGTCATTATTACTGTTGCAAGAGCTTTCAACTGAAATTTTTTTTTTCGACAAATCCAAAACTGATCCATATTCACCACTCTCGTCTCACCAACATTGTAAGTTATTTTCTATTTGGACTATATTCTTTGCTGTAAAATTAAAATACACCAACAATAGGGTTTATTATTCATATTGTAGAGACAAAAATGTTGCTGATCAATGTGTATCACGGAGGTCAAATCCTGAACACTTCAACTGACGTGGGTTACGATATTCGTGTCGCATGCACATTTTCTGCCGACGAAATAATAAATCTTCGTGACTTGAAGAGGCAGATTCATTTTCTACCGACGAGACAATAAATCCTGAACACTTCAACTGGTGTGGGAGAACTTACGATGTCGTACCACTGGATTGGGGTATCAACAACTATGATGTTTACAACAGAAATGGACTTATCGAGACGGTAATATTCTATACTTATATTATTATTTTTATTTAACTTCAAAATTTAAGCATTAATTTATAATTTCTATTTGAAATAATAGGGACAAAGGGATGAAATGAAATATGAGATTGAATTAGCGATGACAGGAATTGATAATTGTTGGTGTCAGAAACCGCAATTGATCGGCATCTCATGCGACCACTTGCTTGCTGTTTGTTCATTCAGAAGACTGGATTACACTTAGTACGTTAGTCCATATTGTACGTTAGTATTACATTAACACATGGTATGGTCATTGGCGTAGTTATGACAATAGACGAGATTGACCGATGTACAATGGTTCGATCATTAGGTCAGATCCAGCAAAAATCAACAAAAGAATGAGAATGAAGATACGCATTCCAATGATTATGGATGAAATAGATGGTCGTATCAACATGATGCCAACTCGAGGTCAAGGTTGTTCCAACATAGCATGATTAGATTACCAGTTTGTTTATATTGTTTGTCATTATATTTGTCAGAACAATTAGATTTTAATTGTTGTTGTAATATTTTAATTTGTTTGATATTATTTTATAACAATATATTAATCGTTCTTATATTTGGCTTTGTAAACCTTTATTTTAATTCTTATTGGAACCGAGTTTCAAACTCAGTCCAGGCTAGTTGGGCAAAAGTCGGGTTATTTTTTACCAGTTCCATTAATTAATTTTTTTATTTACTAAAAAAATCCGCTCAATTTCCCTCCCTTAATTATATTATATGGCGTAATTAAATTGCTTTAAAAGTTCTCTCTCCAAAAGTATGTACCGTAGCAATTCTTATATAGAAAAACATAAGGCACATTCAGAAAACGATGCACATTTATTTATACTACATGGATGTGTTTTCTGAAATTTTGAATTTTATAGTATACTCTTGTATTATGATTTATAAAATTGGTAGACATATTATTAATTACATGTTCAAGGGAGGAATCACGATTTGAATTTGGGTTGCTGAGAATTTGATTGAATGATTTATATATTTGAAAAAAATTTATAGAGGATGTTCAATACCTAAATATCCTACTAATACAAATAATTTTTTTTACTAATTTATATAAATTATGGGGGTGCCAGGTCCCTAGCATCCCTATCTCCGCCCCAGTACATGTTTGTCAGGACTAAAATTAAAAAAAAAAAAAAAAGTAGAGACGTTTTTTCAGAGTATATATATGATCATGTCATAGATAAGAATGATTAAGTATATGCAGTTCCATCTTAAAACAATACTTAAGAGAAAGAAACTTGAAATAAATTATACTAAGATATACCGGGTTAGTGTGCAAGCTAAAAAGTAATTCAGATTAATTCAAATACAGGGATCACATAATTAAAGTATGTTTTTGTAGTTAACTATCATAGGTCCATTCATTATGAGTATGTTTTGTAGTTAACTATCATAGGTCAATTCATTCATAATGAATGGGATCAATTGACCGTCATTTTTTTTTTCAATATACAATGTGTATTATATTTTATGTGTTTTGAATAAAGTGATGTTTGTATTTTAAATTGTCCTCACGCTTTATAAGTTCTTCACATTCATCTGAAGTAAACGTTTTCTACCGTTGATTTTTATTATTTAAATTTTGTCTCCATTGCTAATACAACCACAATACATACCTTTTAACAAAACAATACATATGTGGACCTGGCTAATGACGTCATGAGCTCCATGAAATATTGAATTGCTTTCACGTCTGGTTATCTGACCAGTGGAGACATGGGTTGTAGGGGCGTCAAACGGCTAAAACGGTGACGAAACAGTGCCGTTTCGTCAACCGTTTTGTTTAATAAACGAAACAGAAAACAGTTTCGTTAACCGTTTTGTTTAATAAACGAAACAGAAAATCATTTCGTTCATCGTTTCGTTTATCATGAAATTTCGTGTATTTTATACTGAAATACTTTTAATGAAATGAAAAATATCGTTTCGTTAACCGTTTTATTTTTTGTGCGAAATAGAAAATAATTTTGTTAACCATTTCATTTAATAATCGAAACAGAAATTCATTTCGTTAACCGTTTCATTACCATCAAACTAAATGAAATACGGTCGAAACGGAATTTGTTGACAGCCCTAGACATGGCCAGACAAAAAGAAATTGTATTGGGCTCCGCCTGGTGGGGGCCATGTTTAGTGGACATTGGATTGTCTCGATATGGGGTTCATCCCTTCGTCATATCTCATACTATGCCGCATAGTTAAATCTATGTGGGCAAGTGCTGGAGAGAGAGCAGATTTTTTTTTTTTTTTTTTTGTAAATAAAATAAAAAAATAGGAAAATGGTATGATATCAGTGGAAGGTGGTAATCGGGCGGGTCGAGTCGGATTCGAATTCGGGTTCGGGTCGGGCGGATCAGATCAGTTTGATTTTCTAAAAGAAATCGGGTCAGATCAATTTATATGTTGTGTTTTTTCAAATCTTTGATAGTTTTTTATTAGATTGCATGTCATTTAATTTCGGGTCGGGTCGGATCAGGTCGGGACAGTTTGATTTTTTTTTTTAAAATCAGGTCGGGTCGGGTTCGGATTCGGACGGATTTCTCAGGTCGAGTCGGGTTCTGTCACCTCTAAGTGAGAATATGCACTTGCAGTAGACTCAAATTTCAAATTCGGTTTCAGTTTATTATCAAAAAATTTTGATTTTTGATTAATTTTTTTTAAAACTTTTCTAAACTATTAAGTATATTGTTATATATTTAATAACCAATTATAATTCGATGGTTTTTCTTAATATTTTTTATATTGCTATATATAAATTATTTAATGATTAATTAGTACATTTTTATTTTTTTTGTAGCAAATTAATGATCAAGTCATCCAAGCAAGGATGGAGCAAATTACCATTAATATATTAAGCTAGGGAGGTGACTAATAAAAAAATAATTCGTTGGTAAAAATTTTAAATTAAAATATATAGTTGAAGAACATGTAAATATAAGTATATTTATCGATCAAATGTAAATAAATAAGTATTTGATAGATAATAAAATTTTATCAATGAATATTTTTCAAATTTTTTAAAAAATATACATAATTACAATGATGATTTAAAAAAAATCAGTCAGGGACGACCACTTTTCTGAATATTTTTATCCATTTTTCCGTCTTATTTATGATTTTGTTGAATTTTATAAATAATATGGTATTTTTTTCATATTATTCGTGAAAATTATATATTTATTTTTTTATTAAAATATTAAAATTATTAAGAAGAACTATCAAAATTTTAATTGATTATTAAGTATAAAATAATATGCTTAATAGTTTAAAAAAATAAAAAATAATTTAATCAAAAATCAAAATAAAAAAAAATAGGGACTGAGTTTTACACTCGGTTCTAACTAGTTGAGACTAAATTTAAAACTCGAATCTGACTATGAGTGTATTTTTCCATTGAAATCATATTATTTCCTTATTTTTTTTTATTTTAATTATCAAAAAAAAAATATATGGAGAGAGCACGGCCAGTCACGGACTCACGGGCCATTCACTGTCGAATCAATTCGTCAGTTTTAGTTGGTCCTTGATACGCGTGGTATTTCTTTTCTTCTCTATTTTCTTCTCTTTTTTTTTTTCTCTTTCTTCTTGTTGGCATGAAAATTTGGTGATTCTTCATGCTACTACTGATGAAGAGCCCACAAATAATTAATGTTATCATTATATTATGTCAAATATCGGATTGTAATAGCTTATCGGGGCGGATGCAGGATTTTAGTCAGGGGGGACAAATATCGGATTGTAATAACTTATCGGGTTTAAATCCATTAACTAATTGGGTACTAAATAAAAAAAATAATTTAATATATATTCTTATCTAATAAAAAATTATTAGAATAATAACATTTTATATATTAAAAATAACAATAAAATAAAGCTCAAAATAATAGATAATCAAGTTGATGAAGAAAATTTTCATCTATAAAACTTTATATTTTGATATCTTTGCATAATTATTTTATTATACATGATATTAAATATTTTTTTCTCAATAAAATTAATCAGACAATTCGGGGGGGGGCAAAAAAAATTTCCAGAGGGGACAAACTACCGAAAGTATTACCGAAAAGCACTGTTTTTCAAAATCCAGGGGGGCAGCTGCCCCCTCGGGCTAGTGTGCATCCGCCCCTGATGTCAATCATAAGTATAAAATTTAGCAATTTATTTTTGGTCACATATTTCTTTTCTTTAGATTTTTACATTGTTTTACTTAATCTCTCTGAAATTGTTCTGTTCGAATAGTTTTTTTTTTTTTAAATTTTCTCTCCTAAATTGTTTATTTGACTGTTTGTCTCATCCTTGCAGTTGCAGTTATAAATTTTTTTGGGAAGGATCGGTCTGGTTATTAAAAGTGAGACACGGAGACGTAGTAGCAAAGCATAGGACTACGAGTAGTAAATGGATTGGATATGAACAGATAATTAATTGTTTTATTGTATTCATATTCGTTATATTTTTTATACGGATACAGATCGGATATAAACGGATAATCGACTTATTGTATCCGTATTTGTTACAATTTTTCAGATACGAATACAGATCGTATATTCGACGAATACTCTTATACGGATTGGATATCGGACAAATAGAGATTCAAATACAAATATATTTCAAATATTAAATAAAAATATTATATGCATCATTGAAAAATAACTGCATATTATTCTTAATAAAATCACTAATTACAAAAATTAAATATTAACTATAAAGTTAAATATTAATTATCATTATATTAGTAGTTCAAATGTATGAATGCATTATAAAAAAATACATTAGCACAAATTAGATATAAAATTAATCAAATATAATATATGTTAAAAATCTAATTAAAAAATATATAATGTGATTTTTTATGCATTCGAATAAAACCGGATAATATTAGATTGGATGCCTTCAAATAAAGTAGAATTTTGATAGATAATAGCTAAACGGTCAGATATGAATAAGTAATAGCTAAATTTTATACTTATTCATTAATGTTTTTTAATATAAATATGAATATTTTTGAACACCGGAATGAATTAAATTTTTATTATTTTTAAAATCAAATCATGGATAACATTAAATATTATTCAATCCATTAGCACTCAAGAGCAGAAAATACCAGCACTCAAGAGCAGAAAACCAGATCAAATATTAGTCAGCTTTGCTTTTAGCTAAGTGGGCCATATGAGTACGTCACGGGGACATGTAGGTCCACCTAATGGGGCCCATGAAACGGCAGCTTAAGGCCGAGTCAAGTCAAAAGCGGGATGATAAATTGATAATACACGTCTACACCCAAATCCCAATCGTTTTCCTATATATATATTAGATATGTGATATAACGCCCCTATTTTGCCCTCAAAGTTATTGATGAGTTGGAATTTAGTAAAAAAATATATTATATTTTATGTAATTATTATATTAAAAAAATTGAGATGAAAAAGATTTGTTGCGGGCAGTTAGGTCAGAGAATATTATTTTTGGTAAAAATTTGCACAATTAATTTACTAGTAAAAAAATATATGCGGGCAGTTTGGTCAGGAAATATTATTGCTGGTAAAAATTTGCACAACTAATTTACTGATAAAATTTTATGTGTGAGCAGTTCGATAGGGAATATTATTACTGGTAAAAATTTGCACAATAAAATTACTGATAAAAATTTGCACGGTCAGTTCTTTATTAAAACTTCGGTCAACACATTTATCTACCGCCAATATATCAATATATTGGGGTGCAAAACTTGGAGCATTTTATATTTATTCATATATATTTGGTATTAAATTGGTGCGGGCATTAAAGTCTTTAACTGATCTTGACACCTAGTTTATCTGTGATCAGTCTGTGACTTAATTTATTATTTCGGGTTAACTAATTAATGGGCTCCAAAAGTGGGCATATTTATTATAATTTAAGAATTGTAAATAGGAGCGCCTGTGGACGGAGAACATTCGATTAGATAGAGAAACACAAAACAATAAAGGATGAGAAGTTAATGATGAAAAGCTTTTGTTAATCATGAAATATATGCTGTTTTTTTCTTTTAAGTGAACCTTTTGTACTTAATGAGACCACTCCTTTATATCCATTATTTTATTTTAATTTAAGTAATCTAAACAAAAGTTTTTTAGTGAAGTTAAAGTCTAAGTTAGAAATCTAAATTATTAACAAATAAATAATTAAAAAACAACTTTAGCAAATAATATACTCAACTCACTAATTAAGAAGTCAGAACCAAAATTAATAATAACAAAAAAGAAAAGATAAATAATTAATTAGAGTCAAATTTAAAAAGATTAATTAACTCTGTCTGAATCAATAAAGGTTATATGCCCATAGAGGCTCCCATGTAAACATGCTACTGTAAATCATTAATTAATTGATTACGTGATGACAATGGACCTATCTATTACTACTGTAAGGGAAAAAACTGAATAGTTAAAAGGAAAAAGTGTGTATTATATAAACAGGCTACTATCAATCATAAATTTATTACGTGCTGCATATATAACACATGGGTCAAAAGTTTTGTCTTTTTTTTTCTTTTCCTTTTCTTTCTTTCTATTATTTTGTTTTATTTTGTTTCCTTTTTTGTCTTGCATATATGTATATATCACATGTATTCTCTTTTTATTGTTAATGAAAAATTAATAGACCATTGGGCTACGACCTCCAAAAAAAACGCTTTTACTTTACCATGTATCCTATTTTACATATAAGTTTGACAGGGATCGATGCGTTGATGGAGAAGGGATGTGGTTGCAGTGCATCCCGTGCGGCACGTGAGTCGGTATTGATATCATTCTGTTAGCATTCGAGAGGTGTTAACTGTTAAGTACTCGGAGCATTTAATGCTCTGGCCACTGGTCACCGGAGTCTTGATGCAGTCACGCAGAATCAAATCCTGTTGATCCACGGGATACCTTTGCCTTTCATTATTACACCATTATTAATATGAGAAGGGATCGGTTGGTAATGAGTTATTTTGACAATGAATCTTTAAATAAATGTAAAAAAATAAAAAATAAAAAATATTTAATTATAAATATATTCTTTAACTTTTCGATTGATGGTCATTCAAATTTTATATAATTTCATTATCATTTGATAGTCCATCAAAGATCATCAAAATTTTATATAATTTACAACGGTTTCAATTTAATGGTCTTTGATGGACTATCAAACGATAATGAAATTGCATGAAATTTGAATGACCATCAATCTAAAGGTAGAATAACACATATATAATATTTTTTTCATTTTTAAAATTTTTTATATTTATTTAGAGATTTATTGTCAATGTTGTCAAAATAATTCATTGTCAATGGATCCCTACTCTATTAATATTTGCTGTCTTTCTTTCTTTCTTCATTTTTTTTATGATTGCCTTTAGGCTTCTCTTTCTTCAGATTACTTCTATTCCTGTTCTGTTCTGCACTGGTAAAAGAACGTAAATAAATATCCTGTCCCGGTCCCCGCTGGTGGATCCATAAAAAAAACAATATAATCAGGGCCATAATTTTGGGTTATTCGGAAAAAAAAACGAAATTAAAGGGATAATTGTAAAACTCTAAGGATTTTAAAAAATAATATAATTTCACTAAGTATTTGAGTCTAAAAATAGGAGATGAATTTCAGAACAATTTACATTATATATTACTTCAAAATGTTATGTTATATATTATCAGCGTATATATTAGGAAGTACTTTAGACTCGGTGTCAGTAGAGGAAGAAGACTGATATGGTGCAGGGAATGTCCTACAACCTCCATCTCTTATTGGATATTGATAGTTTTTAGACTTTTGATTAGTAATAATGTTTATATTAGTTCTTATTAGATCTGTCTAGTGCACAAGATTGCTATGAGAGGAATATAAAAAAACTTTGCTAGTTGAGACAGGGAAGAAGACTTTATGACTGAAAGCGTAAATTCTCTTATGCAATATTTTGTTGTTAGTTCATTTTCTGATACTTTATGATTTATGAGGGTAGACGTTATGATCACTACAACAAAAATGATTTTAGACAATACACATTTAACAATGGTTATATATCAAATTTATTGTTAAAATGACTCAATGACATAATTATAATATTGAGAACTTCTTTAACAATGATTTGTGATAAAAAAATAAACGTTGTTAAAATAGATTCCCAGAACATTAAAAAACAGCTCAACCATTTAACAACGATTATTTCAAGGATCCATTGCTAAATCGTTGGCTGCTTTTTGGGTCTAACATTTGATTTGACATTTACTTTGATCAATGATATTTGTTCCCACCAATCACATTTGCTCCCATGGATTGTCAATCTCACCGTTCATTCATCCCGATTCAACGATCCAAAATTCAAAATATAAAAATTAAAATCATACGCAGGGGCGGATGCAGGATTTTAGTCATGGGGGGAATTATCGGATTGTAATAGCTTATCGGTTCAAATCCATTAATTAATCGAGTACTAAATAAAAAATTATTAAAATAATAACATCTTATATATTAAAAATAATAACAAAATAAAACTCAAAGTAATAGATAATCAAGTTGATGAAGAAAGTTTCCGTCTACGAAACTTTATATTTTAATATCTTTGTATAATTATTTCATTATGCACGATATTAAATATTTTTTTTCTCAATAAAATTAATCAGATAATCCAGGGAGGGGCAAAAAAAAATTTCAGGAGGGGCAAACTACCGAAAATATTACCGAAAAGGACTATTTTTCAAAATCCAGGGGGCAGCTGCCTGGTATGTGAATCCGCCCCTGATCATACGTATTACCAACTCCTTGTCATCTATTTTTATATATAAAAAGAGAGATGAGAGACAGAAAGAGAAAGAAGAAGAGAGACAACAGAAATAAAAACCAAAATTCGACCATCTTAACTTCAAATTGTCATAATTTTAGATAAAAAAAAACTTTGATTGAGGCGTGCTACGCTACACGAAAATGTTACGACAAGATCTATAAGGTTAATCGCTTACACCGTTACTGTTATTTTCAGGCCAAAAAATCTCATCTTCAATCTCAAAAACGCATTTGAACCTTTTAAGTTTTGTTTTTCTTTGATTTTTTCCTTAGAAATTGTATAGTTTTTTATATTACTACATGAACAATATTGAGTAAATATTTTTTTATTGGATGAATAATTATATTTTTTCATATTAATTATTAAATAAATGAATAATATATCATATTATTGTTGTTTAGATACTCAATTTGTCTTCTTTCAATATTAATTATCATCTACTGTTTGCTTAGTTCAAGAATGTTAATTTTTTTTTTAAAAAAAATTGACCTTTAGCAACGGTTCTGGCATAAAACTGTTGCTAAATCTCATTTCAAAAATAATTTGAACACTTATGATTTGATAACGGATTTGACAACGGTTATTTAGATGCTTTTCTAATATCTCTCTTTAATAACAGTTCAAAAATCATTATTAATTTTGGTCAACAACTGTTGCGGAATACCTTTTTTATTGTAGTGGATACTGTTATATGGATATTTTGATTAGTTGTGATGTCACTGATTTGTGAATATTATGGATTTGCCTATAATGCAAGTGCCATTTTAAATAATAACTCCTTTAATATTTGTAGTTAAATCCCTATGGTACGGGTTATGATACCATAACTCTTATTTCTAATGAAACAAGCGGTGAAAACCACTATTTGTCAAAAATCGCTGCCATAATTTGAAACTTCGGATGAGATTTGAATGATTCGATTTAAATTTAAGGGATGTATTATTTGAGTGGAGTCCACTCATCGTAGATAAAAAAAAAACCCAATGCCATCGCTACCATAGAACAACTATGATAGCGAATATGTTCCCCACTAGGTACATTAACAGAAATATGTATATGTATAGGTTAAATTATTTTTGAAGATAATTAACAAGATATAAATTTTAAAACACTAATTATCGATCAAATACTTCCAGGTCATATTGGAATCATTAATTAATTCAATGAATATTGGCAAATTCTACTATTAAAGGAGTTATCATTAATTTATTAATCCAGGAAAATGATTTTTACTCATCAATCTTCGTCAATCTAATCTAGGGGTGTCAATTATCGACCCGACCCGATGGGTTAATCCGACCTGGTCCGAACCCGATCCGATCCGACATGACCTGAACATAAATGGGTTAGGTATAAATTTAATTTTTTTGACCCGAATCGGGTCGGGTCAGGTCAGGTTCGGGTCAACTCGACCCGACCCGATTAATTATGATTTTTGAATTAGTTTTGTGATTTAATACTAATTAAAGCTTAAATCTACATTAATTATATACTAATTAAGATTAATTATAAATTAATCAATATTTAATTGCTCAAAATTATATAAAAATATTTAATAAATATTTAATTATTTTACATGGGTCGGGTCAGATCGACCCGTATCCTAATCGGGTCAGGTATGGGTTAAGATTTTTTGACCTGAATTTAATCGGATCAGGTTCGGATCGGGTAAAAGAAATAATAATAATATGACCCAACCCGACCATTGACACCCCTAATCTAATCCAAGTTTTTGAAAAAATAGAGTTTAAACTTTGTTTAAACCATTAAAATAGTTTTGAGACACTTAAACATTAAGTATTTATGAAAAATAAATTTAACAAATTATTTATGATTTAACTCTTTTAACGAAGTTAAAACCGTTAAAATCCACTAAAATTTTTGTTTTAGAGGCGTTTACTTCGTTAAAATATATGGCTGAATTTTGAACAGTTCAGAAGTCTATGATAAGCTTTTTTCACCCAATTAGTGATTAAGACCCTTAATTATTTTTTTATTATTGTCTAAAATTATTTTTTAATTCTTTTGAATATAATATTTAATAGTACTTAAGATTTTTAACTTTTAAGTTTTAATTATTATTTTAGTTTTATATTGGTATAACATTGTATGGTCTAGTCTTTTTAAATGTAAAAACTAGGTATGAAATTATTATCCGTTTTATGATTTAACAGCAATGTAATTCTGTTTTAATATTAAACTGTGAAGTAACTTTACCGTTAAGTGCCGCTAAATGTTTTATAAAACTTCATCTAATCACAAAAAAAAATTTATCATAATCATGCAATATTCAAAATTAAACCGTCATTTTGATACAGAATCTCTCTTGAATATTTTATCACATACACAATACTTCCATCCTTTTTAGTTTCCTCTTGGAAGAGTACAATGCTCTTTGTGGTGGATGTGTAAAAGCGCCCAAAGGATTTTTTTTTTTTTTTGAGGAAGACAGAACGGATATAGATCTTCACTTTTTTGGGATTATAATTCTGCCGTTGTCAAATATTTGTCACATATTTAGGGATGTTCAAAAGTTTTATTTATTTATTTTTACATCCTGATCATATATATCTTTACTTTGGGATTATGATTCTATCGTTGTCAAATTTTATCAAGTTTATTTGTCACGTTTTGGTCCAATCAAATTAGATAAGCTCTGGTGGAATGATTTGAGATTTGGAGTTTAATTGATTCAATTCACTTGATTTTCCTATCTTCGGTCTTACAATAAATATATCGAATTGACTAAATCAACTGAATAAGCTGAAACCTTGCGCATGCATATGTTTTGTTAGTTTAAACTATATATTCAGATTTTTTTTTTGGTAAATAAAATAAAAAAATAAGATAATCATAAGATTGCAGTTAAAATGTGCATTCATAGTCAGACCAGAGTTTTAAATTCAGTCCTAGTTTTTTTTTACAAAATTTTGATGTTTTGATTATTTTTTTGGAACTTTTTCAAACATATGTTATATAGGATCCAAGTGTATTGTTATATAATTAATAATCAATTAAAAATTTGCTATCTTTTTAATAAATTTTTATATTTCTATATATAAATTATATAATGGTTAATTAATGCATTTATATTTTTTCCTGTAGCAAAGTAATGGTCAAGTCATTCAAGCAAGAATGGAGCGAATTATCATTAATAAATTAAGTTAGAGAGCTGGCTAATAAAAAATAATTTATTGATATATTTTTTAAATTTATTTGATAGATAATAAAATTATATCAATAAATATTTTTTTTTATTTTCTTTGAAAATATACATAATTACATTGATGATTTTTTTAAAAAAAATCGATCAGGGGGTGACCACTGTTCCTACTTCTTCCTACTCATTTTAATCCAGAGTAGAAAGATTTTTGAATATATTTGCCTATCTTTCTATTTTATTTCTGATTTTTCTGTTTTTTTTCAAATAATATGGTATTTTTTTTCATATTATTCAGGAAGATTATATATTTTGTTATGTTATTAAAATATTAATATTATTTATATTATTTATGTATTAAAAGTAAAAAAATAATTTTTAAAATATATTTATATCATATTGAAATAATGAATTGCGTACAGAATAAAATACTAGTATTTATGGCTTATATTCATTTATAATAATTTTCATTACGTAGCTGTGCCTTATGTATTAATTTTCTGACAAATGTATAAAAAATTTAATCAAAACTTAATCATGGACCACGTTGAAGTGTTTGATTTTTTTTTAAAAATAATCAAAACTTCCAAATTTTGTAAAAAAAAAAACTGGGACCGATTTTCAAACTCGGATCTGACTATGAGTGCATATTTTAACTGCAATCATATCACTTCCATATTTTTTTTATTTTATTTACCAAAAAAAATCTGATATATTAAGCATAGGAATACACAATTACTGTACTAGTAATTTCTTGTGCTTATAATTTAATTTTACATACTGAATTAATTTATCCGAATAAACTAAACACTAATTCGGTTTATATGGATATACGTTTTACTCAGTTGATAGATTTATGATTTATCCAATCCAGTTAGATTACTTTTTTTGTAAACTGGAAAAGGCCATAATTTTTTCAGCTTATGAACACATGGATCGAAATGGGCATAGACTAGTGATGATATATATATTTGTGCTATTCTACGCTTTCATGTACATTCCAACTGCCTCTAACATGTAAATACTTTTTAAAAAAAGTGCTGATTTAATTATTTTAAAGTATGTACGTCGTCCTACCTATTTCAAAAAACTGCTGATTTAATTATTTTTGTTTAAATTAAACCAAACCAATGATAAATATACCTACATGTGCACCGAGAGTTTCATTCGAAATATCTAAGTGCTGTTGTTATCATAAACCGAGCCCATACAACATAATTACTCATATTGTTCAAATACTTCTATCTTTTTCAGCTTAACACTAACTAATAACAAGTTGAACATTAAATAATTAAAAAAATATTATTATCTATCGAATCTGTTTCAAGGCATATATATATTACTCACTATATATACATCAACGTTCTCATTGTACATGAATATAGTTCTTGATCTAATTAGTTGTCACCGGCCGGCTAAAGATTTTTGAAGGATCAAATGCCTATGATTGTTGGTGTATGTTATGTCTATTTATTTATTTGTATGTAATTAATAAAAATAAATCGTTAGATATATTCTAAGTCATCTCAAATGTGTGTATATGAAAATTTATAAAATTTTATTTTATTTTCGATGATCTTAAAAAGTGGTTAAATCATAAATTTTGATCTGTCAATTTTATTATCGCTTGGTGCATATATCAATAAAATTGAAATGATGCATTTTTGTGTACACATAATACGTGATGAATACAAAATATCTCACCAATTAGTTTTATTATTTAAGAGTATAAAAACTAGTTACTTGAGATGTAATTATATAGTCATGATGCAGCACCATGATTAGGTGTTTCACCCCTTCTGAAGATTTTTATATGCGTACTTGTATATGGAGTTGGCATCAGTAGAGTACCCATGAATATAGTTATATTCTTGTATGCTCATCCATGCTTTTCAACATATATTTGCAATAAAAATCCTACAACATCTTCAAATAACACATAACTAAACATGTTACATATAAGTTGAAACAAAAGGAAAAACATAAACACGAGAATATTTTCTCAAAATATTGAAATAAATAAGACATAAACAGGACAGACGAGTGTCTTATGTTCCCAATCATGTCAATAGATATTAGTGATGTTGATGGTCCCCCAACGAAATCTGGCTATAGGAATTGCCATCAAAGTTCTAAAATTGTGATAATAATTAATAAAATGTCACGACAACATCCGAACAAAACAATAAAAGCATCAAACAATTTGAATATTAATTTGAGGCAGTTAGCCGATTAGAACTTAATTATTCATAGTTAATTAGTTCCAGCCAATTCTATTATATTATTGTTGTTGCTTTCATCTGTCATTTCCAATATATAATAAGTTCCTACTACCCATGAGAATGCTTAAAATTTTTGTAAACGGGCCTACAGAATAACAAATATTAATTGCACCAATTATTAAATCTTTAATTGGGGATAGTTTCTAGTAAGCTATATGTTATTTAATTGATTACACCCAACTTCAATTAAAATTGTTCATGCCTTGCTCCACTAATCAGTTAAAGCTAGCTATTGTCTATTGATCAAGTCATCACATATATCACATATGCAACATATCCTTATTAATATTTTTTTTTTTTGCATACGATACCATAGATTGGCCAAGTAGTACTTATCCAGATATCATATTCTACACAGAAGCGATCCAGATTCTCAGACAGAAAGGGTTCTGATTGATTTCCTTTTATTGTTTTGTGAGGAAAAAGAGTGCAATTTGAAAATACGCAAAGTTGCTTTACAGATGAGAACAAGAGCTTGTGATATTCTGATCACTTTTACTCAAAAATCTCAAAGAAAACAAGATGGTTGCTGGTATCTCTCTGGTTTTTACTTTTTAGTTACCTACTACTCAAAAAGACTGATACGACTGAGACAGAGCCGTACAATCAGCTTAACTCGATGAATTGACTTGATTTTTCTCCATTCCTTGGGAAAATGGTGGCAACTTCTAAATTTAATTACACAATTTAAAAAAAAAGAAACAATGAATCTCTGTTCTGTATTAAGTTTGATTAGTATTCATTTGAGGATAAGGATCTTTGTTTATAATTTATGAGCAAACTCCAATTGTGTTCCAAAATGATCCCCACAATTAATGGGTATATTTATTAATGAATTCTGATCTGCGGAGTGCAAACCATGCCTCAAAAAGCTTCTACAGAAACACAAAGACTATTCATCATTAATTATGTAATTTCAAGACATTAGTTGTGCTTGATCATGCAAATGCTCATTAGCAATTATTAAGATATTTACAAATTAGAGGTCATGCAAATGCATTGTTAGTACTAATTAACTGGAGATGGGTTAAAATCCAATCAGGGACAACACTTCAACAGAATACAGTGCTCCTTTATCTTCATGCAGTGCCAAGAAGAGAATGAAAAGAATCTCGATTAAAGCACATAACTGAGAACAATATAAGTTAAGAGGAACACCTAAACAAAACCTTTTTTTAAAGTGCACTGGATAGGATTCTTATACTTAAACTACAAGAACTAAGAGACAAGTAGCTAACTAATAGGTTCCTACTTTCTCGAGGAAGAATTCTCTGTATTCACAGCACTTTTTGTCCGGTCTCAGAATATATAAGAAAACATAAACAGAGAAGGGACCAGACTGTTGGCATGAAAGTAAGGGTTGGAGCATGTGATCAAGGCATTATATATGCATACACAAGCATTTGGGTTAGTAATAAAACAAGATTTGTCGGTGCTTTAATGTTAGCGCATATACCCCAACCATTAGGAGGCCAAAAGCATGAGACAAAAATAACGAGAGTTTCAAGCTGTGCAAAAAGCGAAGCAGCTCAATTTTTAAATAGGTTTGTCTCTGAGCACTCTTTTTGTTGCTGTTAAATGGCTGCCCAATCATTGTTCAGTAGTATAAACCTCCAAGCTAGAGAACGTGAGGATAGCAGAGAAAATTAATCCAGTGCATGCCTGTACATTGTTTAACAAATTAAGAACATAAGAATTATCTCGTGAATACAAATTGGACATCAAAATCAGGTCCTTCATTCCCACTCTGGAATCTAGATATGCTAAATTCTTGCGCGCATTGTGCGGCACATGTTTAAGTGCATGTTTCATTTGTTGTACATGTTTTCAAACATTCCTTGGAATTTATATTCGGTACATTCTTTGGAACTTGAGAACGGTGTGAAAGTTAGAGCAATTCAAAGATAGAAAACAGAGGCAATGAAAATAAACGACCCGAATAAAAATCCATAGAGAGTCATTTATTTGAGTAAATAAATATGCAGACTATATGCATGCGCATGATGTATATGTTGTACCTTGAGCCTATGACAAATGCAATGGCATAATAATTCATATTCTTGTATTAATTCTGATTTCTGTTAGGGCCATTACCCATCATTGTAGTTATTTTTTAAAGCCATTTTAGAAGGCCCGTTATGGATGGCCGCAGATATGGACATACATCCCTAGTTCAAGTGATGGATCCACTACTAAGTCTGACAATATCTACTACTTTGGAAAGTCGGATAAAATGAATGAATCTGTATGAACTAATTCGGGATACTATACTAGAATAAATGAACCAGTTTTTGTTTAAAATATCACTCGAGGATTTGTGGGTAATTTTAAGTATTTGTAATGTTTTAGTTAAATTAACGTTGGGATGCTGTTTCTTTCCGAAATAAAGCCCATTATCTCCCTTGAATTATTCGGGCCCAATTTTACTACTGGACCGCTGTGGCTCATATCAATCGGGTACTCTTTCCAAATTTACAAATTAGGAGGGTGTAGAAGAAAAAAAAGGTGCGACGGCCGACGGGTGATGGAAGCCATCTTCGCATCCCTTAATTCGCGGTGTGCATTTGAAAATCAACGCCGATATGACGAAAGCAAGCCCCGGCTTCCCGCTCCTCCCATCCTCTCCTTCGATTATTTCCAATGCACCTACGCTACATAAAAGTACCTCCTTTCGTTGTCTTTCGCAGCTCCTCATATTTTGATTAGTTTATAGAAAATGGCGTGGCGCTTTTGGACTTCAGTTTTTATCCCTGGTGTGGCCATGCTTTTCTTTGTTTTCTGTGAGGAGGGGAGTGGTATTGCAGTTCCAGGTAAAGGTTTTGTTTAACCTTTTTTTTTTTTTTTTTTGCTTTAGTCTCTAATTGTTTAACTTAGATGGCTCCTCTATGCAGGATTGATAGATGCAAAAGGTGGAGCTCATGCACTGCCGCGAAATGTTATAATCCATAGGAAGTTGAAGGTAAGTTCTTTTTATATATTTTCAATCTAGCTCTCTTCCTCACTTAAAACGACATTTTTGGTGCCATAATAACCACTTTGTAGCATTACATCTAAATGGTAATGGTTCAGGAGCCATGCATGTCAGTGTATTTAATACTGACAGGGCCTGATGGGACACAGATGTAACAGTCTAGGAGGCCAATTGATTAAAAAGGAGTTTAGAGACCCTATTTATTACCCAGTGGTTACTATTGCTGCTTCTTGCTTCATTCTATAAGAGCAAGCTTTTGACCTTGTGCAATATATATGAATCTACTAAAATTTAAACAAGATTACTTCTGAAGTTATTCCCTTGCAGAAAGTAAATAGTAATTAATGCATCTAATTATCTATATACATTTGTCTGATTGTTGTCCTACCAGGAAAAGCATGATGATACAGCAAGAAGCAAACTAGCAAATGAAGCCACAAAAGACGAAACTGAAGAAGACTATCCAGAGCTTGATCCAGCACCAAGCACCAAATCTGCAATTAAATCAGGACCGATTGTTCATGATACTTCCGTTGTGCCTTCTATCCCTATATCGGCATCTCCTGTTCATCCCATGAAAGGGCATCCATAATGGCAAAGTGATGCTTCTAAAATATGAAGCATGTTACCTCGTTATGATGTTCGAGATGTGCATGCACTTTTCCTTAACATTATTAATCCTAGAACTGTATAATAGTTGTACAAAAATATATATGGATTATGAAATAGTTGCTTTGTGTTTTCTTGGAGGTTGTAGGCGTTTCAAATAATTGTGTACACTGCTAAACATGTCAACGATATGCTAGAAATGTCCTGTGACGCCTTGCAAAGTACTTTATGTTGTATGCATGATATAAATTTCAATTTCAAGACCTGGAATTTGTAGAAATGCAGTAATTGGTTTACTATGGATTCCTGATGTATCTTTCTTAAATCTCGGAGTGCATTCCACTAAAAACCTGAATAATCAAATTTGGACGAAATTTTGGGCATACGTTATTCAGAAGATCTTTATTTGTGGCTTAAATTTACCAGGAAATTCAATTCAGCCATTATTTGACATGTTTGATCACAGTACATGTGCTTATATTCCTGTTATTCTTAATAATTCCCCAATTCCCTCACTCTTAAGTCAAATAGAAACTCTACTATCATTCTAACCCCCCCCCCCCCCCCACACACACAAAAAAAATGCACTTCTTTATGCAATGGCATAATAATAACAAGCAAAGAAAAATCAAACTTGCATTTGACAAGACAATAAAAAAGTTCAGCATCTAAAGATCAATACCACAATTTAAAATTAACGTTTCAAACCAAGGGATATTCACCAACCGTTATTACAACCAAAACACACAATCGTTTGCACCTCCAATAAAAATACAGGCGAAAATGAGAGGTGTGGAACAAACATCAAACACTACTACTCTCAATTTTCTCCTACATTTTTGAATTTTATTGGATGTGAACGGTGAAAGGTTAGGTTAGCTGCTCACAGGCTGCTTTTGTTTAAGGTTTCATTTTGCCCCTCAGAAACATCCATTGAAGAACTGGAATCAGCTTTGTTCTCATGACTATCACAAGCACTATCTCCACAATCATCATCATCAACAAGGGACCCACTTCTCAGTAATTCCTTTACCTTCTTGAACTCGTCATAGTGAGCTTTGCGGTGTTCCGTGAAGCTTACTCTTGCTCTCTCAGTCTCAGAATCTAATTAACAGATCAAAGAATTCAGTTCAAAGTACAAGACTATTAACAACCAAAAAGAAGTAAAAGCCTGTTCAACATGTTACTTGAAGAAATTCTGAGTTAACAGTTCGATTTATTCTTGTTTATCAACAATGTAAATTAACAATCAAAGTCCTCACTAGTAGAAGTTTATCATAATTGGTGTGCATTGGTTTTATTTCGTTTAGCTTGTTTTATATGGGAGTTACATTTTGTAGCTAGGACAGGCTAAACTCTAGCTTGTTCTTTACAGAAAAATAAATAGCAACAGGTCTGGTGATCCTTTGACCAGCACAAGCAAACGGCAAAGCTATAAAATAATTTGAGATATCCTTTACAGCTTCAACATCAAAGGATGATTTGGTTTAACATGAAAATTATTTATACACAAATGCAGACGAATAACCTTCATCCTGGTCCATGGCATTGGGATCAGCTTCATCATCATCAGAACCCCAATTGGCAGTATCAGAAGCACTGCTTCTACTTGAAGAAGCAACATCACTCAAAGCAGTAGCGATGGCCTCAGCATTCACAGACTCATCAAGACACTCGTCAAATGCACGCCTCGGGGACATTATTCCTGCAAATTTCACAATTTATTTAAAATGAAATATTCAAAAGAAAAGTTGCCATCACTTAAATGAATATATTTGTATAATAGCGGAATGGTATATCTATAGACAAAATTATAATCATATGAATGAACAGATTTAGCATACCGTCATCATCAATCATGGGATGATACGGTGTTTTTGGTTCATTGATTTTCTGGCGAACTGGCTTTGTTGATTCAATTTCATGCAAGTTTTCCTCGTTCCATTTCACGCGCATCCTGATAAAATCGCACACATAGTAAACTTGGGAAACATTTAGGTAGCCTCTGTTCAGTGACATAATTAATAACTATGTAGCCACAAGACATAACACATAAGCAAACAAGTTAAAAAATAGATATACATATATATTATTGAAGAGATAAAGATACTAACCCCATGTATGAGGTGAACAGAAGTAGACCCAAATGAAGAGGAAGGATTACCTAAATCTGTGAGAGAGAGAGAGAGACAGAAGGTATGCTTACAATATCACAGATAAGGCAAGATTAGGCTTTCTATTCCAATAGATAGAGTGGAAAAGCGAATAGGAATAGAATAAACAACGAGCTAAAAGCCTTTCGAATCAAAGAATCACATAATAATCAGGTATTGAGGGGGAATCGCCAGAGGGGGCCCACTCCCCGCGTCTCTCTACCCTTTCTATTGTTTGTGAAGTACCGTGCTTTATATTAGGACCTTCTAGAAAATCATAGCAAGCAATACTCCATGGTTGCGTTGCAACCATGATTTGATATAATTCTGCCTATTGGCAGCACGCGATCCGATTGTGGTTTGACTTTTCAAACCAGGCGGCTGCGTTTTGATTTTGAGCGAAGGGAACGATTGAATCGGAAGAGACTCACCGTTGGAATCACGCCGATTCTTCCTTGTAGTTTGTTTGGGAGTTGTGAGCTGGTTGATTCGTCAATGGTGGATGAGGTCGATGACCGACGAGAGATTTCAGATTTGGGCGTAAACCGTAAAGTGGGTTTCGTAATCGTAACTTCCGTTTATGGAAGGAAGGAAGAAAGAAATGGATTTTGGATCTGTTGGACGGGATCCGATGGTCGGTTAATAGGCTGCACAGAGATTTCTTGGGCCGTATAACCCGTGTTTGGGTTAGCTTCCAGGGTGAAGGAAAACAGATATATAGGCTCGGTCTGATAGCGGATCCTGCAGTGAAAGAATCAGTGATTGTTGAGCCAGTTGTGGTTTTCTCTGTTTCTTTAAATTAAACTAGCAGGTATAGATTAAATTTGTATTTTTAAAAAAATATTATCACTGATTATATATTTATAATACTGATATGTTTTATAATTTATTTTTAATTGGTATTTATATGTCTTATTTTTTTTATTTATAAGGGATAATTTTTTGGTTTATTTGTAAAAGATATAATTTAGTAAAAAATTGTACTTTTTTTAATTATTCCTAAAAAATATTTATCAAATTCATGCTTTAGTACCATAATCTTTTTTTTAATGTCCCATAATCTGAGAAGTGTAACAAATTATACCTCTCTATAGAAGTGTGAGGCAGCAAATGAATCACTTTTTTCAAAGAAAAAGAGATAAGTGTAATAAATTAAAATTAAGTTTCTAAAAGGATAATATTTTTAAATTATGGGGACTGTAATAAAAAATTCTGATCCATAAACATTTTTAGTCGAAAGAAGATAAGAGGCTAACTCCGATGAAAATAAATAGGGATTTGAATCTCTCGTCATAATATATGACGTATGCAAAAAATTTAATAAACTCAACTGGTGGTTACTCCGATGATCAATAAAAGGTTATGAATTTAAGTCTCCATTAGCCTCCTATTTAGTAAGCAAAGTCTTATTAAAAGCGAATTAAATGTTAAATCATCTTAAAATAATGATGTTTGATAGTGTGAAGTAATTTGAGTAAAAAAAATATTAAAAGGAAGAAATTTGGTGATTTAAAGCACCTCATATATGTGCTTTAATTTACTCGAATCACTTTTATTTAATGTGTTAAAATGACTTAAATCACTTAAATCATTTTTACTTCATTTTTAGGTGCCAAAGGGAAGTAGTTCTCATATTTATATAAAGAAAAATAACGGATGAGATCTCAAACAGGTAAGGTTTTAAAATGCAAATTTCAATATGTGTGTGATTAATCATTGCATAGAGCATATACGACATGTAGGTGCATATGCGGTTCAGTATGCGAATATGTATTCTAAAAAATCTTACAATATTTGAATCAATCATTTATTTTTGAAGAACTTTAATGTAAAATAAGAAAATATAATAAAATATTAATATATTTTTGAATATTATGCATGAAAAATATAATATAATTAATTTTATAGGCTGATATTTTGAGATAAAGATAGATGGTATTTACCGAAATGATATTTTAACACTAATTTGAACAAGTTAGATAAAGACCGGTTTGATAAGTACTAATCTTACTACACAAATTGTACAAGAATCAACTTAAGAGAGATCAAAAGATAATGCACAAAAGTAAGTTGAATACTATACATGGATGGAATCAGAAACGATCGATAGGGGGTACTTAGTTTAAATAAATAGAATGTTCGAGTCAAAAGAAAATTTATTTTTTATTGTACGACTTTATTTTTCAGTGAACCGAGGGGATGCCCGGGCGTCGACTAGCACCTACCTTGGTTTCGCCCCTGATGCTATATGCAAATGTATGAAAAATATATTTTAAGTCTTCAACCAAATATCAATTACCAAAAAAAACAATTGATGTAAAACAATATTACACAAGAAATGTAACTTTATAAAGATTTTGATTATGAGATGTATAAGATGCAAGTACTGAAATCTTAAAGAAGACTCAAGATATTAACGGAGTTAGGTTATAGAAACCTACGTTTTCGGATCTCCCCCCACTAACGGGATGCCGCTTTATTACTAGAAAATATTTTATAATTAAGAAGTTTTAGCTTCTTCACAATACAAGCGCAAGAAGACTAAAAACTACAAAAGAAGAATAAATTAAGAGCACTCAAGTCTCAAAAACACAGCTACAATGTTGAAGAGAAAATTGAGCCAAATTTCAAAGATGTGCAATGCACTATTCAGAAAATTGTATAAGAATTTCACTAAGTTTGGCTAATTCAAGATCTTTATTTTTTATAATTTGTAAAGAAGATTGTATGGGTTCTTTGTTTGTTGTTAGGTGAGTCCTCAAAATTGCTTGAGATTTAAAAGGTTTTTGATCAATTTACATAATCTCAAAGTATCACCTTAAATAATCACTTTAACATAAAGCAATGGTATTCTTACGCAGGGAACCGTTATAACGATTCCTAAATCGTTATAACGTTTATGTATAAGGAATCTTGAGTTTCCAAGAATACCCCTTGTCAGAATTTTAAATAACATTATAACGGTTTAGAAATAAATATGATGAAGTTTTATAACGATAGAGGGAAACGTTGAATGCTTTACAAAATGTTAGCAATGTTTTGACTGTTTAACCAACCTTCTGACAAGTCTACTGCTTCAGAAATATTATAACGATTCACTGAATCGTTATATGATTCATGAAGCATTGAACGCTTGACAAAGCATTATATAACGATACACTCTGTTAAATTTGGCTCATCTTTGCTCACAAAAAATTTAGAATATTTTTGAGTATGTGTATAGAATCGTTATAACGATTGATGAATCGTTATAACGTTTCTCTGCTGTAAAGAGCTTTTTCTTATAAAATTATGAAGAATATAAGATTTTGAATTATACATGTACATGAGATATGATCATATATCTTCATAGAAGCCTCTAAACTGATCTTGATCATTTCCTCTTGAAAATTTTGAAACTTCTTAGGATCTTACACACAAGTTTTAAAGAAACTTGTTAAATTCAATAATGTTTTGCAAAATAATAAAATCAAAGAAATTATTAAGTACAATATAGGCTTAATACGATAAATATTTTAAAAAATAATGTGCATTGTTGAATATGCAGATGCATACTCTTATGCATGCGGTATCGCACCACATAAATATAAGCGGACCGCATATACGATCATGTGACCACATTTTAAAATAATACAAACATCTATCATCTAAGCCTGTGTGTTTATATGATCCAATCCTTCCATCATCGAAAGCTCCAAGTGTAGGAATTTGAAATCACGATTCACTACT
Source organism: Schoenoplectus tabernaemontani (assembly GCA_037127355.1). Lineage (NCBI taxonomy): Eukaryota > Viridiplantae > Streptophyta > Magnoliopsida > Poales > Cyperaceae > Schoenoplectus > Schoenoplectus tabernaemontani. The sequence continues at coordinate 14,438,207 of CM073752.1, forward strand.
GAAATTAACAATTTTAATTTAGTAAAAACTTTTTTTGTACGCGAAGAAAGAAAATATAAGAAATAGAATATCTCATTCTCAACGTTATAATATTTGAAATTAATTTTAATTCAATTCGAATCAATTTTATTTTTTTAAAGAAAAGAATGCATGAGTTAATGAACGGTTAAAAAAAATACAATAATATAGGGTTTTGATTGTAATGTGCTTTTCATGAGTTTATTGGTTTTTGTTATTCGATATTTATTCAAAGATACCTCCATTAATATAGGGTTTGATTGTAATTCGCTTTTCATGTTGTTTATTATGCATTTGTCGGTAACCTGTTTTATTAGGGTTCGTATGAAGGATTCAATCATTGAGTAATTAAATCTCATTTGTAAGGAGTATGTTCATGCATTAATGATATGATCATTTATTTCATGAGTATTTTATCATTACAGACCATCCGGGTTGAGAATTTAGAATTACAGAACCATGTGCATAGCATGAAAAATAATCAACCCGCTCCTAAAGTTTCATGTTGGCAGTAAAAATCAGACTCGGGCACCTTCTCTCGGTCGGATCCCTTCGGTTCAACTTTCAGGGTTTAACCAGAGCCTCTCAATCGGCGTTTGCCTCATAGGTCGCTCAAACGATGCTCGGCCTCATGTAAATACTCTAAAAATCTCTTCTCGGGGATAATTATGAGATTCGTAAGTGAGTTAAATGATGATCAGATTCTGTAAATCATGTGATAAAAATATCGATTTAATCATAATGTTATTGATAATGATCAATTATAGGACATTATCTCAAATAAAATATGATATAAATTGTGTTTAATGTCATTGATATTTTATATGTGTCAAAAAATCTATGATATGAGATATTTATCATTTTATATGTGTTTAATGTCATTGATATTGTTCAGCAATGACCGCAATCGGCAGACATCCCGTATATAACTTGAAGAAATTATATTTATATAGAATACCAATGCTTCTCATACATGAGTGATAAATATCATCATAGGCCGCTTTATGAGGTAGTATGGTATTAGCTCAAATTATGAACTATTATAATTTATCAGATTATCTGAGATCAATAAATAAATAAATTAAGAATATGATGACACACTCTAACATTGAATTTATTTATGATATCACGTGGCATGATAATTCACACAGAGCAAAAAAATACTTCAGGACCCTTTATGAGCAGTATATACTATCTATGTAGATTGATAACTATATTGTACATGCACATGATATTGCATACAACATTTGTGATATTATTATCATAAACATGATGACATGAATCTCATTTTGACCACACCTACAAAAGAATACATAAAACTTCAAAAATATCGCTATACTGCAAGTGCAAGTAATTGTATGTTTAGCAGTTTCAGGTTTTACCACAATATGTTGTACAGAGGTAAAATAAAGTTGTTGTCAAATATTAACATTTATATCTTCAATTATAATGAATTTATATGTGATAAATTCATGTTGTTAAGTGCTAAATATTATTATGAATAATTATTAAAGGTGTTTGACAAGAAATAATAAAGGAATTAGATATTGTAAAAAAAATATTGATATGACTCTTGGAGGACTGCATGGATGCTAGGTGCGACTCCAAGGGTGGGAGAAGAATGATGAAGAGATCCATTTAGAAGTTTGTTTGTAGGAGAAGGATGAGATCAAACTAGACCATATATGTGCGACCCTTTTTCGCGCGCTCCGCACCGCCGCTGGGCGATGGGTTGCGGAAGAAGGACACGGAGATCCCTCCCGAGCGTGCATCTGGCGGGTGTCGGCCGATTCTCGCCGTTTAGAGATATTTGGATGCACATTCGGGGGTTTTTAGTGATTGTGAGTTCTTGTAGATTCGGTGGGCGCAAGCCCCCACCGTTAATTACCCTGGGCTATGAACCTCGAGGCACCTCTGGATCTTTGAAAGAGAGAAGCAAATAGTATAGTTAAAAGATGGTCAAGTGGTCGTCTAGGTTTATAAAAAGGGGCCTACGGAAGATGAACCTACAAACAGATCGGTTCAATCTATGGAAGACAAACCTACAAACAGATCGGTTTTGTCCTATGGAGGACGAACCTACAAACAGATCGGTTCAGTCCATGCCACCTCGAGATGTAACCTTACCAACAGACCAGGTTAATCTCTTCATAGGGGGCTTGAGGTGAGTCTACATACAGATCGACTCGACCTCCGTTGATCTAGAAGATAAACCTACAAACAGATCGGTTCAATCTTAACTAGTCAACGACCAATCACACAAAATACAACTCGAAGCACTGAGCCGGTTGATCTTGAGGTTGGTGAATCAGGAGAAGGGTGGATATGGCCCACGTGTTTCTTCTCACTGATCTTCTAGACCATGAATTCGAAGCACTAAGCCGATTCATAAACCTAGGAAACACAATTGCACACAATATTAAACCTGAAGTTTGGGCGTTCAACATTGAGGCATGTGTTAGTGAAGGAACCTACCTACGTAACGGTTCACATTCACGTTTTGTGGATGAATCTACCTGAGGCACCGATTCAATCTCACGGTCTCGGGAAATGAGCCGGAGACAAGTTCGGTCTTGCCACTCAAATGGTCATGAATTACTTGTTCATGACATCGAGTCATTAAGATGTCGCTTCGCTCGGACATCTTAATGTTCTTCTTCTTCAAAGTCGACATATCTCTACATGCGATGTCGTAGCTTTGGTCATTCTTCGACGAGCGTCGAGATGTTCTTGTCTCAACTAATCATTCTACGTGTTGCATTACTTGTGCAAAATTACTATGTTGCCCTACACCCCTTGTGTGAGCGTATTCAATCATGAGTTACTTGCTCATGGGCGAGTCATTAAGATGTCACCTATCTAGGACATCATAATGTTCTTCTTCTTCAGAGTCGACATATATCTCCATGTTAATATCGCAGCTCTGGTTATTCTTCATTAAGCGTCAAGATGTTCTTGTCTCGACATATTCACTCATGTTGCTATCAAAGCCTTATTCATCTCACGTCAAGATGTTCCTGTCTCGACATGTCTTATTATTCTTCGTCAAGTGTCAAGATGTTCTTGTCTCGACATATCTTCTTGTATTGCTATTAAAGCCTTAATCATCTCACGTCAAGATGTTCTTGTCTTGACTAATCATTCTAAATGTCATATCATGTGTGCAAATATTCTTACATGGCTTTACACTCCTTATGTGGACATGTTTATTCATTTCTAAAATGCACAAAGTCTATTATATAATATCTTCCATTATTATTTTATTATGAAGATGCATTTATTTATTATTACTATTATTATTATTATTATTATTATTATTATATTCTTATTACTATTATTATTTTTATTATTATTATTTTTATTTCTTAAACTCTATTTATCTATGTAGAAAATTATTTACAAAAAAAAATGATAGGAAAAAGGGGTAGCTATTAATTAGAGTTTCATTTATATTTTTGGGATTTTTATAATAGCTAAAGTAGTAAAATTTTATTTTTATTATTTCTAAACTCTATTTATTCTGTAGAAAATCACTTACAAAAATAATAGAAAATAAAATGGCTATGTTTTTATTTATATTTTCAAAATGTTTATAATAGCCAAAGTAATAGAATTTTATTATTATATTCTATTATTATGTAAGAATCATTTACAAAATTAAAAGGTGGTTAGCTATACTATTTTACTATTATTATTTTTTTTATTATTTTTTTTTATATTTTTAATATCTATAATAGCTAAAAAGAAATCATTACTAATATTCTATCCTATTTATTATACTATTCATTATATCTATTTTTATTATCTCTATTTATTATCTATAGAAAAGTATAAGATTTTTTATTATTAGTTGAAAATAGTCATAAGAGATGAAATTCATTATGTTTTTATTACAACTATCATTTTTATTACATTTTATTCATCAAAAGTATTTTTATTGTATATTTGTATAGAAATAACAAAGGAAATGCAATTCATTTTTATTATAAAACTATATTATCATTCTTTATTATAGAAGAAAATGTATTTACTATCTATTATCATGGTAGTATATTTTGTATATTTTGTGCTATTTATTTTTATTATTCTTTTACAGAAAATATCAATATAACATTTATTATTATTCATATTTCTTTATTTATCAAGGAATATAGCTAATCTCATTATTTATTATGGTATATTACTATCATCATTATTATTTCATGGAAAATCACTTGAAAAATCACTAAAATATATCTAGTTATTATTTATGATTTTTATTTATATTTTTGGAATTTTTATAGTATTTAAAATGACAAGTCAAAGCTAGGTCAAATATATCAATATAGGTAATGTCTTTTGCTTTTAAATTGTTTTATCATGATTATATTTTTAAAACTAGAATATTATTGTATAGAAAAATAATATGAAAAATAAGAAAATTTTAGAAACAAATTTGAGTCAATTTGGAGTTGAAGCATTTTCAAATCATTTATTTACTCTATATCATTACTATCTCGTTATCATTTAATTACTGGGCCTAATCTGGGCCGCCAGATCTGTATCAAGATCGGCGCCTATCTTTCATTTAACTCCATTCTTATTTGGGCCGTCAGATTCACTTCAAGATTAATTCATACGAGATGCAAGGCCCAGATCCACTTATCACGTTATGAACATTCGATTTATTCCAAGATTCGCATGTGTGCTTCAATATTCGTGTTCTTGCGTTAATGTTCGTGCTGACGCGTTTCGTTGACCCTTCGGTCAATAGCGCCTTCAAGATTTGTGCCGGTGGCATTCCCGGCGGCTGAGGCCGTCTCTTTCCGATCAGATAGTTCCTCCGACGTCGTCTCTCCTCGGGGAGTTATTCTACAATATCGATCGATGATCTATGCGTGGATCGTCTTTGTGCGTGCACCAATGCCAGATGAACTGATTTGGTACCAGCCGGTACCGAATCTCAGATTCCACAAATTCAACACAATTACTTGTTTCTTTCAACAATTAATCATTCAATTAGCATCGTATACATATGCAAATGCCTTCTAACGTGATTAGAACGATTCAAATTGGTCTATGACTCCATTACTCGGGATGGTTGTCAAAGTGCAATGGAAGCCGTTGGTACCGATTGCAATTTACTTCAAATTCTTGTTATTCATTGATCAACATTGACATTGTCATGCTTAATACTCTTTATAACACTTATTCAAGCCATGATATACATGCATATGCTTATGATCTTCCCTAATTCTCAATCTAAAACTCAATTTGAGAAACGGATGCGATAACGATATTAAAACTCCAAATCAGTCGAGTTCTCAAGATTATATCTGAGATCAATCGACTTCAAATGACTCCACAGACCCTAATGCATATAGTATTAACAAGGATCAAGGTAATTCTCACTCAAGAATCAAGAATCGATTAATGAAATTGACTGTTACCGAGTTCTCAAGTTGAACTGAGATCAATCGATTTAACAGTCTCATTCATCAACCTTTAAGCAGAATTCATCAAAAGAAATGAAAGATTTATACTATATAAACTTGCAATGCATGAAATAAAGAAGAAAATCATGAAGAAATAGTTGAAATTTGAAGAAATTTAGAATCAGTACAGTGAAATACTGATATCCAGTGGCGATTACATCTCTAAAGCTCCAATCTTCAAAAATTAAACTCACTAACTCTCAATTAGCAAGTAATAGAGTGTAGAACTTACCTCCAGACAAGCAATTGAAGCAAAGGAATTGAGTTCTCAAGTTAAAACCGAGATCAATCAATTCTGCTAAGCCTCTCTTGATTCTTGTTCCTCTCTTGCTCTCTCTCTCTCTCTAGATTCTATATGCAATCTCTATAGTATCTTCTCTCTGTCTCCTATCTTCTGTATGTGTGTGTTGTCTTCTGTCTCCATGAATTAGGGGTTTATATAGGAATTAAAGGGTGTACCAAAGGGATTAGAGCTATACACCACTCATACACCAGCAATTGGACTCCCTTGGCTCATGAACATGGTTCTTCAATTCTGTTAGTGCTTCTGTTGTGATGTGGGCCCCATCTAGGCGAATCCAAAGTTCAAGCCTTTGGCTGTTGACCATGTTTGACTCCACTTCTTATCTGTTGCTAGAACCTTCTAGAGCATCTAAACATACTATATATACTCACTCTAATGCATCTGGGGCACCCTTCTACCCTCTGCCATTGTTATTTTCCTTCAGAGTTTAAAGCTTCATCACCCGATTCCACCTCTTGGCCAAAAACATACCTCCACCATCCAATTGATAATCTCCATCATCTAAACAGCATCGTGTAAGCATAGGGAAGCTGCCAGCATTGATAATTCGAGCTGAGAGTGCAAGGTTTCAAATTTTCCCCATTTGCCCGACTTCACCACTTCTCCTCAATTGCTTCAATTCATCCCCTAATCGCTGCTTCTTTCTTCATCTACAGCGTCGTCTAAGTGAATAGAAGAAGCCTACATCATCAATTTTCAATTTTGAAGCAAGGACTGAAGTGTTTCATCAATCACCCGAGGTATTCATCTCTCTCAATAACCCTATTCACTCATCACTTTTCGATTTTGATCAATTACACATACTCTCCCATGTATAAAGCTAGCTCTCAGGTGAAAGGAATTGGAGTTGCGAGCTTTGGAGAGCTTGATCAGCGTTAATGGCGCCTTCTGCCTCGTCGAGAAGAAGAAAGAAGAGAGGGAGGGGAGAAGGAGAAGAGAGAGAAGGGGGCGCGCTCGGCGCACAGAGTCCACTACTAGGTGGGACCCACAGTCAGAGAGGCAACACGAGTGAGCCAGGTACACACCGCTTCTTTCTTTTGATTTAAATCTCTGATTAGATCTGTGCATAGGCCTGGTGCATGATTGCCTGTGTGAGCTATACATTCATAAACCTGACAAATGGGCCCCACATGTAAGTATATGAATCTCGGCCCATTAGTCCAGCTGTGGATTGATTAACTCTCTGGCTTAAATCTAATTGATCGAATTGGCACACTCTGATAGGTCCACTTGTTTAATCAATCCATTAATCATCTGTTATAGTATTGATCCATGCCGAGGTGGCTCAGTAGTATAGTGCCGTGGCACTGTGTGGCGAGGCGGTCTCCTGGGTCGTGCCACGTGGCATGGGTTGGGTTAAGTGGACCTCTGGTGTGGTGCCATGTGGCACTAGGGTGGTGAGGTGGCCCACTGGCTGTCTGCCACGTGGCACTAAGGTGGGGCCCACCTGTCAGTGACTCATACCTGGGTGGGGCCCACTTGCTGACATGGCCCAATGAGAGGCTGCCACGTGGCACACCCTCTCTCCTCGTTTATTTTATTCTTTCTGTGTTTATTGCACCCAGTTTGTACCCAGAGTTGTTACTATCTCCAATTTGTACCCAGAGTTGCTCTGATCAAATCTCAGCCTTTGATTAATCCATTTATTCTGCTTTTATTTTCCTTGAATTTATTCTGATAGCTCCACTTATCCAAAAATTATGAAATTTTCACCAAAAATCCCTAAATTCATGATGATCATCCCTGTAATTTTTAATTCCATTTTTACCCCTCCTTCTCTGAATTAAAAATTCTTTTATCCATAAAACCCTATTATTCCTTCTGAATTAATCCCCGATTTCAATTGTAGCTCAATGTCTCTGCCAATTATCTCCCTTTTGCAGAAACCACCCTAACTAAATACCAATTAGACTTATATTGATATTCATTAGGGCTTGATTTGATCAAATGCTGACTACTTATCACCAATTAATACAAATCTAGACTTGATCAAAGTGGTTGCTCCCAAACTTTTGGCACTGATCAGTCTTGTGAAATTGACTTTCAATCCCTTAACATGAGGGTGACTTGGTCAAAGAACCGACTACTTATCGCATAATTGACACAAATCAAAGCATGGTTAGGTGGTTGCTCGCAGCTTTGGCACCGTGTCGCCTTGAAAGCAAAATCACATTTGGAATTTCTTATAACTAGTTGCATCAAAATGCTAGCTTGGCATTGACATCATTTCATGTAGCATAGGGATTATACTCGCTTCAGCCTCCTTTCTAGGGTTAGCTCCAAAGGCGATTTCTGAGTTCAATCCTAACTCTTGATAGTCATTTGAGGTGTGGGGTCCACTGTCGGTGAAAATGGTCACATGGGTGACTCATCGATAGGCTATATTGTTAGATTCATCTACAAGGACCGCCAGTGGGTCCCACTTGTCGAGAGAAAATGTAATCAAATGGTCGACCCATCGAGATTTTTCTCTCCTAAATCTCCCGAGGGTCACCACCTCGAATGAGTAGGAGGTGGTGGGGTATTTATATCCTCGTCATTCACCCTATTATTTCATTGTGGGATTAATGCTTAACCTCTCGTTCCGGTTGGTTAGCTTTCTTAGCAAAATAGGCTAGGTCCATGTCATTGGAGCCGCTCATAAGGATCGCCATGTGGGTCCCACTTGTCGAAAAGATATAATCACATGGTGACACCCAAGAGGTCTCCTCTCTCCCTCGATCTTCTTGGCTGTCACTCATGCTGAGTGGATAGAGAATAGCAGGGTATTTATACTCTTCACTTTATGCCCAGCATTCCATTGTGGGACTAATGGATTTGCTCCGGGTTAGACAACGACCTTCCCGATCGGTGGGCCATCTTTCATCGCTTCTCTCTTCCCCCTTTCTTATGACTTATCATTAATCATCAATTTATTTTATTTATTCATCTATTCATCCTTGAAACTTTTCAAGGGTAAACAAAGAGCCACCCACCAAGACGAGTCTTGAATGCTCGAAAGGCTTGTCTTGGTGCATTATTCCTTATTATTCATCTCTTCATTTCTCATGACGTCTTCTCTTCTTCGGGTATTGTAGTTTCATCTCATGACGCCATTCCGCGTCGCCCCTTGAGTCATTATCATTCTTTTTATGAGGATCCTAGCGATTGGACTCCTCTCGTCTCGCCCATCCGAGCGACTCCTGTCTACCCGCGAGGCGGCGGTTTATTCTTCAGGGATGATCAGCCTCATGACATCATGCCCCTTCAGCCTTTAGGCGTTGCTTCTACGGCTCCTTTGACACATCTCCTAGGCAAGGAGATTATCGACGGGGAGGCTCACAGATGGACTACTGCTCCCTTCATCACTCCCTTGGAGTGCCATGGATATCAGCTAGAGTGGACCCGGTATGTGCTCATGCGGGAGGGGACTCTGCTCAGGCGAGCCGGGATATATGACTCGGTTTTCTTGTCGATGTTTCATTATCATATCGACACACCCTGGCTACGGGCCTTTTGTGAGAGGTGGAACTATTCCACTAACACTTTGTTCATCGATGATCGGGAGTTGACTCCGACCCTCCTAGAGATACAGCAGTTGACCGGGCTGCCGATCTTTGGCCATTTCTATGACGAGTTCATGATCTCACCCGCTGACTTGGGAGACTTCACTCGATTTCCACCTTCTTTGCATAGGATTTATGAGATTTATCATCATTTACGGAGGGGGCATCCCGGAGTTCCGTTCAGACATTGGATCGCCTATTTCACCGATCGGGTCCATACTCGCCCTACGGGTTTGGCTTCCACCAGAGATCCATTTGGTACAGGTCGGCTCGAGATTCATCACGACGGCCCTATCCCATCTCAGGATACCCCGTGTTCACATGTCGTGGATCGGGAGACTTATCCGACCGCCTTCATCTCTTGGTGGATCTGGCTATTTCTATTACCTAGCTCCCCTGCATACACCATTCGGCCTTCGGTGTTCGTTATGGCGAGCCTGATCGCGCGTGGCGACAGGATTTCTTTGGCCGTGCCTGTACTGGCCAACATTTACAGATGCCTCCGCGGTCTGACTTCGTCTCGTAGTCCTTCACAGTGCCAGGAGCTGATCCCGTGGCATCTGATTAGCGGATGGCTCCATTTGCATTGGTCTGGCTCATATGATCCCGGCATGGCGGTCACGCTACGAGATCGTCTATCCTTATTGAGTGACTTAGCTGGGGTGCAGCCAGCTTCATTGACTCCGGAGGCTGCTCGGTATAGATTCTTCAGGAGTCGAGACCATCTGCGCTTTTCTCGAGATAGATCGGTGGCCCGTGGGGCAGCTAGGATTGCTGACAGGATGGTGATTGACAGCAGAGTTCCCTCTTCTGACTCTTCTAGCATTCGAGCCAGGCCTATCGATTTGGAGTACCTGATCAGTATTCGTCAGGGCTTTCTTCCTCTCAGATTGGGCGATCATATGTTCATTGAGCCCTATTCGCCACATCGATGCGCACATCAGTTTGGCTTGGATCAGGATATTCCGGCGCCTCTTCTCCGCCCTACATCATTGGCGGCTGATTTGGAGGGTATCGGATGGTGCTACACTCACCTCTTCCGACTGGGCACGGGCACTCGCTATCAGATGGTATCCACCTCTAGGACTTCCACCTTCACGAGGCGTTATCAGCAGTGGTATTATGAGACCATTCGCTCTTACCAGTCGTATACTCCTCCGGTGGTCGTCCGGAGTACATGTCCGCGAGATGGCCAGCCTCTATTAGATGGCACCGTTTCGCGTGATCGCAGCCCTTTCCCGGCCCTTGCCGCAGAGCCTGTCGACTTTCAGGGTTTAGACAGCCGATTTTCTCGTGTTCCTGTTAGGACCATTCTTACAGGTACACTTCATTATCCCTTTAGGTTATTTTCTTTTGATAAGCCCTATCTCATTTCGACCAATTCTCTTTTGATTCAGAGTTGGCTTACGAGTATGATCACGCGGAGCCTGGGTTCTCGGTCACTCGCCCACGAGTAGTTGGCGTTCATTCTCAGCCACATGTCGAGCCACCGGCTCCAGCTACCATGGGGAGGGATCGAGACGGCGCCTCTCAGCCGTCTTCCCCGTCTTCTTTTCCTTCTCCCACTCCGGGTGATTTTCTTTACTAACTCGCCTATCCTTATTCAGGCGCACTTCATTTACATCTCTGATTAGGGTTTATTTTTCAGCTCGTGGGACATCTCCTGTGGAGGCCGCCCGAGATGACATCATAGTAGATTTATCGGCGCCTGCGAGCACTACTATTCCAGGGTTTTGCACCGACCTTGCCGTCGCAGGTTCGTGTGCTTCATTTAATACCTAGTTGCCAGCATGCACTAGTATTTTCATTCTTACATGTATATTTTACAGACCCTGAGGCCGATGACATGGCATCTCCACACCGCTCGAGCCTTTCTTTCATGACGGCCCCGCTTCTCCGTCGATCTTCTTGGTACCCACCGGAGACGGTGACTCATTTGATGTGGTTCGGGACCGGTGCTCACTCTTGTACGATCGAGGAGGCTTCTTTAGAGCGGGGAGTCCATTGGTTGTCGAGCCGCGCAGCGACGAGCCATTGCGATCGAGGGAGGGCCATCTCATGCTTCTTCATCTCCCGACGGGCAGCCTCTCATGGCCACGAGATGGCGAGTCTCGGCGAGCGGGTTGCGGTCGATTACGACTCGAGTTGGATGAGAGTTGGTCGTGGAGCGGCTATTCCATGACCCCGAGACGGGGTTTCCGGCTAGCGAGGGTCTCGCCGAGCCTCATGCTTCTCCCGGTACCTTATATTTCCTTTATCATTTACCCGTATTTTATTTTTCATGTATTTATGCTTTCCATTTTATTTTGTAGCCGGTTCCGGTACACTGCGGTCCTCCCGAGGCGACCGACATCCCTGCCCCCGATTCAGTCCCGCCGTCTCAAAGCGACGAGGCGATAGGTTAGATCTTCCCTTCCTTCTATTTCTTCTTTGGTTATGACAATTTGTCTAACCCATTTATTTTACTTGCAGATGTTTCATCGAGGGATGTGCGGCTCGCCTTGGCGCGCGGCGGATGCACTCCGAGATACCTTCTTCGGGGCTATCCACTAGATTTCGACATCCCTGGACTCTCTCGCCCAGTGGGTTCTCTTTCGATTGGTATAGGCGATGCGGGATACCATCGCGCCGGCTCTACTCATTGCACCTCGTCTCGAGAGCACTTTTATTTCCGGGAGGTGTGAGGAGGCGCTCGGGGCTTACCGGGATGCGAGCTCTCTTGTATATCGCACGAGTTAGAGATTCATGAGCTACGCGAGCATTTGGAGGCGCTCGACTCCGCTATCTTCAGCGGCTCTCTTCTTGTGCCACTCTCCGCTCCATGGGAGTCAGTGGTGGGCCCGCTCGACTGCTCGTGCAGGAGCTAGAGGACCACAGATTATCAGGAGAGGGCTTCTCTCGACATTTGGCGGGACGTCTCCCGGAGTTGCAGATTCATTCGAGCGCCCGGGATAGTGCCTTCGCTCAGTTCTTGGACTTCGAGGCAGCTTCCGAGGAGGACAGGCACTCTCTCCATGTTCATTTGGAGACTATTAGTACTGTGCTATTAGAGTTGGAGTCCCGCTTTTTGGGCCCATAGACTGTACTTTTCATTTCTTCTTTTCTCCTTTTCTTTTGTTATACTTGATATAGGATGCTTTGACATTTATCATTTTGATCTCTTGTTGTGGATGATGCTTGCCTCTATTATTATCCTTTTATCGCTTCCTCTGCAGCGCGAGGAAATATTTCATTCATTCATGCTGTGCGCCTCCAATCTTATTTGCAAAAGCGCCCTATTACAATTGCTTCATCCTTTCGTAGCGTCTAAACATAATAAAGGAAAATCTTACAACATCCTATTACATTCATTCTATGCATGTTCCTCTTTATTTATTGCAATACAAACTCAAGTAACCGTGGTATTTTACGGATACCGAACCTGTCCGTATTGACCTCTAGGCCGGTATGAGAATAAACCCGTTTATCCCTTTATTCTTGATGGATAAACTTACCGGTATCAATTGGATTATGGATGCAATTGATAACACCATTTTGTGGATGCTCCTTGCATATTTAATCGACATTTATTTTGTGGAAGCTCACCCACTCTCCCCTCATTTGTGCACCGTTGCGTGCTAAAGTGGAAACTCACATTCACTCATCTCCACTCAATTTGTTTTGTGGGGGTACTACCCTCAAACATCCATCACGCATCCCTGCGAGACAGGCTTTCATCGGGTAGGTCCGCTCTCCATGACCTGAGTCACTTCTTTAAGCGAATTACTTTATTTGACACTGAATGTCGGGCAAAAGCATAAACCCTTAGTCTGACCCCTTCCATGATCTATTTTGGGATTAGAAACAGACCACCTCCTTGGGCGTGTGGTACTTTTGCGGATGAATGTACCCAACTCGTTTTTTTATATTTTAGCTACCCTCAAACATCCATCACGCATCCCCTGCGAGACAGGCTTTCATCGGGTAGGTTCGCTCTCCATGACCTGAGTCACTTCTTTAAGCGAGCCGCTTTGTTTAACATGAAATGTCGGGTACAAGCGTAAACCCTTGATCTGACCCCTCCATGATATGTCGTGGGATTATGACACACCATTTCTTCGGGCGTGTGGTGCTTTTACGGATGAATGCACCCAACCTGGCTTTGTATAACACTCATGGTGTCGGGGACAAAGGTGGCAACCCCTTATTGAAAAGATTTTATTATTTTTTATTATCATTCATCATTTTTTTTTATGAGTAGGAAAATAGGTTTTTATTGTTTTACATATATATCCTTTTATTTCATTAGAAGAGAGCAGATTTTTGTTATTAGTGATACATGTTACTAATAGTACGAGAGTTATTTATTTATATGCCCTCGGAAGCGACTATTTACTAGCCACCAATTTGCTCGACCTATCCCTTGGCTTGCGCCACGGGCGACCAATATGAGCAACTTTCGTCATCGGGCAGCAGATAGTTCGAGGGACAAACTGCAAACCCTGCCCATTTTTGTGTTTATTCTGTATCAAATGGACAAACCCAGTGGTATTCGTATTATGAGCCCAAACACCAAGGCTCTCGCCTTACATTCTCGCGTGGTTTCGGCTTTGAATTCTCTTATTCTATATATTTTTTATTTTTATAGGGCTATACGTGTTTGTGTGGTTTTGGATTTTTGGATGCATTCTATTTACAGATGCACAAGTAGGGTTTTTGGGATTTTTATGAAAAAGTGGAGGTTAGACATGGGTTTGTGTTTCGTGTACGTGTGTGTAAGCGAACACTTATTCCCTCCTTATTTATTTACAATAGATACTACTCGGTTGGCCCCGCTCTCGGGCTAGGTGTAGTACTTCTTCGATATCGCCCATTAATCGGTGGCATGGGCCTTTCACCTTCATGGTCTATGAGTTGGTATGCGCCGCCCCCGTATACCTTCTCGATTACATATGGCCCTTCCCAGTTCGGAGAGAATTTCGGGCCGATGTGCCGGCCAATGATCGGCCTCTTGAGGACAAGAACAAGCTCCCCTTGTTGAAATGCCCTGACTCGCGCCATCTTATCATATGCCCTTGCCATTTTTGCCTGATATATTTCAAGGTTCTGCTGGGCTATCAGTCTCTTCTCGTCCATGGCATCCAACTCGTCCAGTCTAAGCTGTTGGCATTCGTCCATGGTCATATCATTTTGCATAGCCACCCGCAATGACGGTAGTTCCACCTCAAGAGGGAGAACGGCTTCAACCCCAAAAGCCAGAGAATACGGGGTAGCTTGCGTAGGCGTTCGGTATGTGGTCCGATAAGCCCATAATGCCTCCTGTAGACGATTATCCCAGTCTCGTTGGTTGCCGTCCACGGTCTTTTTCATGATATTTATTAGAGTTTTGTTAAAGGCTTCGGCCAGGCCATTGGCTCTCGGGTTATAAATGGACGAGAATCTCCAATCGATATTAAATTGCTCCGCCAGGGCATAGACTTTGGAGCTCTTGAAGGCTGTCCCGTTATCGGATATTATCCGGAGTGGGGTACCGAATCGGTAAAGGATGTGCGTCTTGAAGAATTTAACCACATCGGATGCTTTAACTTCTTTGAGTGGGATGGCTTCAGCCCATTTTGTAAAGTAATCCGTTGCTGCCAGGATGAACCGGTGACCTCTCGACGTCGGAGGGTCTATGGGCCCCACTATATCTGTGCCCCACATATTAAATGGCCAGGATGCTACCGTGGGGTGTAACGGGTTTGGCGCTTGATGTATAAAAGGGCCATGTATCTGGCACATGCGGCACTTCCTTGCATGCTCTTCACAATCACCACCATCGTGGGCCAATAATATCCCATTCGCTTGATCTTTAACTTCATTTTTGGCCCGGATCGATGTGCTCCACATAGCCGGAATGAACTTCTTTCATGACCGCCGCTCAGGCCCTGATACGCATCTTAACCATAACTGATCATAAGACCTACGGTATAGCGTATTGCCCACATATGCATACCGTAGTACCCGTTTTCTTAGTTGATCAGCTATCCTTTTATCCTTGGGGAGGGTGCCATGCCGGAAATATTCGATGAACGGCTGTCTCCAATCATCGTCTTCTTTAGTTATCATTGTCTCTTGGCATTCTATCTTTCCTAGCCCAGCATTTTCATTATTCACCTTATCTGTTGTTTGACACAATGATAATGGTCTTCTATTGCGGACGATGATGTGGATTTCCGGCTCTGTTGGTTCACCCAGCTCCTTGGCGAGTTTGGCCAACGCATCTGCTTCACCGTTTACGGCCCTCGTGACCTTCTCGATGGACACGTATGGGATTTTCTTCATTAGTTCCATGGCCTTCTGGTGATATTGTATTAGTTCCGGCTTCAGGACCTTATATTCGCCAATTATTTGATTTATTATCAACTGTGAGTCCCCAAAGATGCGCACAGCCTTGATCTCTAGCTCCAGTGATAGCTCTAGTCCGGCGATGAGTGCCTCATACTCTGCTTCATTATTTGTGCATGGTTCAGTCAAAGCCAGAGAATGTCGTATTATCCCGCCTTCCGGGGTTACGAAGACTAGTCTGCGCCGGCCGCACGATTGGGACTCCCGGGCCCGCGATCGGCTTGATTGAAGAAGCACCATCAAAGTACATCTCCCATATAGGACTTCCTTCTTCAACATGTAGAGATTCTTCATCAGGGAAGTCACATTTTAATGGGGAGTCATCTTGGATCGGGTGTGCAGCCAGGAAATCTGCTAGCGCCTGCCCCTTTATCGCCTTTTGCGGTGTATAAGTGATGTCGAATTCAGTGAGGATGATAGCCCACTTGGCCAGCCTCCCCGTTAGCATTGGCCGAGTCATCAGATATTTGAGAGGGTCCACCTTGGATATTAATATGATTTTGTGGGCTAGCATGTAATGCCTCAATTTCTTCACTGCGAAAATTAGGGCTAAACAATGCTTTTCAATCGGTGAATACCCATGTTCTGCCCCTACCATCATGCGACTTAAGTAATATAGCGCATTTTGGTTACCATCCTGGTTTTCTTGGGCCAATAGGGCTCCCAAGGATCCATCTAGGGCAGTCGTATATAGGATAAGTTCCTTCCGGGTATGGGCGCCGCCAACACTGGAGGGTTGAGTAGATAGGCCTTGATTTCTTCAAAGGCTCGCTGGCACTCGCCATCCCACTTAAACGGGATATTCTTCTTAGTCAGCCGGGTGAAGGGTTGGATTTTACCCGATAAGTTGGCTATGAACCGCCTAATGTACGCCAATTGCCCTTGCAAGGATCGCAATTGTTTTAAATTCTTTGGCGGGGATAATTCTGTTATTGCTTTGATCTTGCCCGGGTCTATTTCAATTCCCCTGTGACGTACCACAAACCCCAGAAATTTACCGGATGATACCATGAATGCGCATTTCAACGGGTTTAATTTGAGCGCATGTTCTCTCAGGCGGTTGAAAACGACCTCAAGATATTGGAGGTGTTCTTCATATGACATGGCTTTGATGACCAGATCATCCACATAGCACTCAACTATCTTGTGGATTAGATCGTCGAATATTTTCGTCATCGCCCGTTGGTAGGTGGCACCTGCATTTTTCAGCCCAAACGGCATGACTTTGTAACAATATATGTCAATCGGCGTGCGGAATGCCGTGTGCCTTTCATTTTCTGGCGCCATTTTGATTTGATTATAACCCGCGTAACCGTCCATGAAGGAGAAGACTTCATAAGAGGATGTATGGTCAATTATGATTTCGGTTACTGGGAGCGGGAAATCATCTTTAGGACACGCCTTGTTCAAGTCCCGAAAGTCCACGCAAATGCGGATTTGCCCATTTTTCTTCTTAACCGGGACAATACTAGCCACCCATTCTGGCGTCTCTTCTTCCCGTATGAAGCCGGCGTCGATGAGTTTCTTTGTCTCCTCTACGACCTTTTCTTCAAGCTCTATTCTCATTCGCCTTGGCGCTTGTTTAATCGGCTTGAAGGTTGGATCAATTTTCAAGTAATGAACCGCCACGTTGGGATCTA
Organism: Schoenoplectus tabernaemontani; assembly: GCA_037127355.1. Taxonomy (NCBI): domain Eukaryota; kingdom Viridiplantae; phylum Streptophyta; class Magnoliopsida; order Poales; family Cyperaceae; genus Schoenoplectus; species Schoenoplectus tabernaemontani. The sequence continues at coordinate 14,455,554 of CM073752.1, forward strand.
ATCCAGGCATTTCTTTATAACTCCAAGCGAAGCAATCCATGTAATTTTTAAGGAACGTCTTCAACCTGTCAGCCACCTCTTCCGGCAACGACGCGCTTATGAAAGTTGGTCGTGGGTCTTCTTCCGTCCCCAAATTGATTTCAGCTAACTCATCGACCGTGTTAGGCTCCTTTTCTAGCTGCTTCAAAGCATTTTTCAGGACCGGGGTATTGTCCTCTTCTGTTTTATTATCCGGCATTTCAACAGAAGTCATGCAACAGCTTTCTTTCATACGGTACTCGTTGAGAGACCCTCAAAACATCTTTGCGTCATCGCAGTTATACCCTAATCCCCGGGTGTATTTTATTTTGCCATCCAGGCCCAGGACTTTATTCTGGCCGCCATTCCAGAGTTCATCGAAGCGCTTGGCCTCGGCCTTGGATATGTCTCTCAGACATCTTGCCCTTTTCGCCAATTTATATAGCTCCTTTCCAAAGGGATGAGATGCAGCGTCATCGCTCGTTGCATTCTCCGATTCTTGTTCCATCACCCACTTCTTCCAAGTGTTATGATCAAGGTTCTTCAGAGACCGGGTTGAATCGCTCTGATAGAAAATTATAGCCTTGTGGACGATAGTTTTCCCTTTGATGTGTTCCACCTTTGCCGGCACAACAAAGGTCTTTAGGGTTTGGATGTGGTTCACCTCCCTTGGTATAAGGTCTTTAAAATGCCTTTCGGGAACCACAGTAATCTCTAGCGCTGCCATCTCTTCTTCTATCTCAATATTCATGACTGAGTTGGAGCGGTAGATATCTTTGATCGGCTTACGTCTCGCAACCTTGGGTTTGCTAGGTATGGGAGTGTGCGAGATCGTATAGGCAACCCCTTTACCTTTGTTATTCGAGTTGTGCGGAGCTGGGTCTTGTTGAAAGCTTTTCGGGAGTTGGATCGTCCCGTTTCTGTGCCCTTCTTCTATGAGGTCTTTGAATACCCAACATTCTTCAATTGTATGGCCCAGTATGCGATGATAAGGGCAGAATTCGCCTTCGCCGGCTCTCTCTATGTCTGCGGGTCGTTTGCAAACGGGAAGTGTCAATCCGCTTTTTAAGGCTTGCTCAAATATCCGAGCCGTTTTATTTTTTAAGAAAGAGTATGGTTTACTCTTCTTGGCCTTGAGGGTTTGCATGACGGCCGACTGCTTAGCTCTCGTTTCTTCCCCTTTTGATTCATCTACTATTACAATTACCCGCTTGCCGCTATCGGGTGCTTGCCTTTCGGGGGTCCCGGAACGGGGTTCGCTCGTCACTTCTTTGAGTAGCTCGGAGTTATAGATCGCGGTTTGCAGGTTTTCAATCATTATCATGATTTCATTGTGTTGCACTTTAATATCCTGCATCACTTCCCATTGTTCAGACACCTCCCTCCTATTATTTTCAACTTGGTGCCTTATTTCGTCGATCGCATTCCAGACACGACCCTCGAAATTTTCCCGCCATGACCGTTCTTCATTCATAGGCCTCGGCCTAACCGGGTTATCCCTTCCGCTACCGGGTCCCGTGTTGATCATATATGACTCCTCGCTTTCATTATCTGTTTCGGGCCCTTTATATGGCTTCTTGAGGATGTGATAGATGATCTCTTCGTCAGATTCTTCTTCCCAGGGTTGACGATCATGGCCGGATTCTTCTCCCGAAGTGGTATCGCCCGAGTTGTTAGAATCTTCAGAGTCTTCCCCTGAAGTTGCCTCTGTGATCTGAATTTGAGGGGTATTAGTGGGTTTAAAATTGAAAATGACCTCCTCTTCAGAATCACTTGCATTGATTTCGCTCGGTTTTATTTGGGCCTTATACGTAGCCACCTGTTTGAAGCGGAAGGTTGCTTCCTCACCCGACTTTCTTCCGGGTCTTTGGGCTCGAGCGCCTCGGGGTTTAATATTAAATTTGACCTCTTCTTCTTCTCCAGATGAGGTATCAAATTTAGGGCCTTTATTGAAGGGTTTCTGACCTGCTTTTGTTATAGGCCGGCTCGGTGCCACGGCGGATTTAGGCAGAAAATATTGGGCGTCATTGAATTTAATCTCATGCACCCCGAATGGTTTGACATCTCCGTCAATTCTCTTTTGCTTACCATTCTCAATATATTTCAGGCATTGGTGCAGAGTAGAGGTATGACCTGATTGTGAAGCCACGGGCGACCCAAAGAACGCCCGATAAGAAGTTTCGTCAATGACATAGAATTTAGTAGGCGCTCTTAGGCTTCCGCATTGCGGGTTCGAGTTATAGCTCCCGGTGGCCTTTTGGGAGTTTTGATTGAAGCCATGAATAATCACCTTTTCATCGATAGATTCTTTACGTCTAAGGTGATGGTCTTCAGAGTTTTGAGCGGCATGATATTGATCGAAGACCCTGCGTCGACCAAGATGCGCCAATCTTTTGCCCTCCACAGTTTCCGGTGATGTATAGCGGGCGGTTATGGTCAACGGTGCCTATTAGGAGGTCATCGTCTGTGAAATTTATGCAAGCGGCCCGCTTGGCGGTGAATAGGGCTTCTTGCATATTTTGCTCTATGAAGTATGACTTGTACTTCTCGGGATCTTGCAAGGCCTGGATTAGCACCTCCCTTAGGTCTTGCGACATCATCAACGCATCAAATATGCTTAATAGCGGCGGGATCTTACGCAGATGTGCCAACACATTGTATTCTTCGCCCGTCGACCGGGTCTTTTCTGGGTTCTTGCTTAGGTTCTCAGCCTCTTTACCTTTATTCAGGGCCTTGTCCTTTCCTTTATCGGAATCCTTGGGAGCTTGTCTTTCGGGTATATAAGTCCCGGACCGGAGCACGGCTTTGCACTCTTCATTCTTGGTCCCAGAGGTGCTTGCTTCTCCTTCGTCATTTGGGAAGAACATCTCCTCTAAAGTTGGCATATCTTCGTCGTGAGAAGAATATACCATGTTGCACGAAGCACCCCAGATCTCTTCGCTTTCTTCTTTATTTATTTCTTCATCTACATTTTCTTCCTTTTGACCTAGGGTTAGCTTCTCCCAGTCTTCTTTGGAGATGAAATGTTGGAGGGTGATCGCCTCTCGGATCGCCTTGCTCATATTCTTCAATCTTATTCTTTCTGGACTTGTTGCTTCTATGCTTCTTTTTCTTCTTAATAACCTGGTCTTGGCTTTGGTCCACCTTATAATATACCCTGGGTTTTGGTGGGACCACTGGCGTGATATCGTCTCTCCATCTCATGCCAGGTTCTTTCTTAAGGGCTTTAAGCATTTTAATCGATTTCTTCGATAAGTGCGTAGTCCATTGCTCCTCTTGATCTTCGCTTAGCTGGCCCGGGACTTTCTCTTCCTCGTGAGAGATCGTGTTGGCTTTGTTCATGGCCGATGGGCTTTGCAAGAACCCTTTTGGTAAAGTAATTTCACCATTTTTATACGCCTTCTCGACCCAATCTTTGAAGACCCAAAGCAATCTTCAATTGAGTGCCCTAGTACTCTATGGTATGGGCGAAGTTGGGTTCGTCCGATTTATCGGCATCTTCCGGACGTTCTTGGCCGGGCAGGTTAGGCCATTCTTTAGTGCTCCCCGAAGATTTGAGCAACTTTATCTTTCCCGAAGGAGTACGGTTTAGTCTTCTTTTGTCCGAGGGACTCAAAACTCCGTGAACTCCCTCCCGGATTGGGCCCGGGTCCCTTGTTGTAATTATTGCCATTTGTGCCATCGCCGCCGCCTTGGGTGTCTCGCGTTGGCAACCATCTTATCTTTTAGCGAGGTGAATGCCACCTTGGTCTCGCTCGGCTCCTCGTTGCGCCTATTATTCATGAAGTTCGGCACGGTGTGCGGTGACATTCTTTCCATATTGGATACCGATTTGAGCAAGTCTTTGAATGTGTTGACCTTTGTCACACCAAGAAGCATGCCCATCCACCCGTCAATGTTTTTCATGATTAGGTTGACGGCCTCATCTTCGATTAATGTGCGGTCGCATTTGATGCTGAGGTTCCGCCATCTATTGATAAAATCTGTCATTGACTCCCCTTTCTTGGGTTTAGTACTTGCCAAATCGGCTATATTTATCTTGTCAGACACCATGACAAATCGCGCCCTGAACGAATCTGCCATCTCGTCCCAGGTCCTGATGCTGTTGTTCTCTAATGAATAATACCATTGGAAAGCGGTTCCCACCAAGCTCTGAGGGAATTGTCTTAACAACAGTGCATCATTGCCGCCCGTATTGCCGCACGAGGCTACAAAGTGGGCCAGGTGTTGTTCGGGGTTCAGGTCTTTATTGCCTTCCCCGGAGAAGGTCCCGAAACGGGGAATCACATACCCTTTAGGATATTCTTCTAAGTCGTATATGGGGGGTATGGATGTCCACAGTTTTTAACGGGAGGGATAGCGTATCCACCTCCGCCTATTTGCATTTTGGGCAATCATGGCTTGAATCTCTTCCGGGATATTCCCGTTGGTTCAAACCTCCACTTCTATTGTCTGTGTGGATGGGGTTTAGAATCGACAGTTGTTTTCCCTTATGATTGCTTTTGGTACCGTGGACCCCTTCTTGACGGGAGCTACCACCTTGAAATTGGCGTCTTGTGATTCTTGCAAGGATTTGACCGCCTTAATCAATTCTTCATTTTGTTTCAAAGCATGGTAGCGATTAGCTCCCGTTGCCTAATCGTTCTTCGTCCCGTGCCTCGATGTGGCCTTTTAGTATTTCAATTTCATCGATAGGCACTTCGGGACGTGTTTCAACGTCATCTTCATTGTCGAAGAAGTCAGGGTTTTCGTTGTGGTCTTCCCCTTCCCTGCTATTGCCCTCGGGATTGACTCTCTTGGGAGGTCTCCCTTTTCTACCATTATTTTTGTTGGTATTGGTGACGTGAGCTTGATTAGGCGGGGACTGGTCATCCTGAGTCATATTCACCTCAGCATCAGTGTCCGGATCAGTATCGTAGCTTATGTTGATGGTGTTGACTGAGAAGTGCTCTTCATAGCGAGCGGTTCTTCTCTTCTTCTTCGTTTGTTCAGGTGCGGTTATTTTCAGACTGTTGAATGGTATTCTCGAGCCTAACCGGCTGAATACACTTTTCTGACCTAGGCGGCTGAACACGCTCTCGGGCGGAGCGTTGAATTTGTCGGCCTTGCTGGGTTGGGCTTGAGACTGGGGTTTTGTTGGCCGGGAACCCTTCGGACCCACACCGCCGGGTGCTAGGTGTTGCCTTTGATGTAAATCTCCTCGGGTGCGGAGTTGAGACAATGGCTGCGCGCCGAGCCATGTCCCGAGATTGACCGGAGCGGGAGACGTATTGTCTCGACCTAGCGTTTCTCACGCTCTTCCTCTCGCTGAGGGCCCCGCGAGCCTTGTAGATGGCTTCGCAGGGCTTGAGACTTGTCCCGCGTGCCGAGGCCTTTGAGTTAGGCGAGGTGTGGGCTTAGGCACCTCCCATGCCTGGCGGAGCTGGCCTGTGGCCGAGTTCTTGGCCACTATACGGAGTGCCGTGAATTTATTGGAGACTGGGATAGCTGGCCTAGCCACCAGCTGATTTTGATATGCATCCAGGGCCCTCTTCCTGGATGCTTGAGAGTTGCGGGTAGTTTGGACTGCGGCCTTTGGGGCTGTCTTTTTAGACGGTCGCCTTCTCCTCTTTGGGGAGGTAGTAGGAGAGGCCATTACGTTGTTGGAGATCCCCTTGGGAGTCAGGGTGATCGAGTCCTCCTCCTCGTCCGGGATGGAGATCCGGACGGTTGCGGGAGTGAAGGCGGCCACTGGAGCTGGGCCATAGACAGTCAGTTCTTGTGGGATGGTCCCAAAGAACATGAATAGTTTGCCCTCTGGGCTTTGTGCAGGCATGACGGTGTAGGGAGCGAGGTTGAAGTTGCCAAAGTATGCCATTTCCTGCAAAAACAAAAACACTTGAAAATTATTAGTCATTTTAGCACATAGAAGACCACTTGTATCTCTTAACTATTCTATTTGCCTCTCTCTTTCAGAGATAAGAGGAGAATCTAGGTCCCACCGGGCGTGCCAGATCCTGTGCGACCCTTTTTCGCGCGCTCCGCACCGCCGCCGGGCGATGGGTTGCGGAAGAAGGACACGGAGATCCCTCCCGAGCGTGCATCTGCTGGGTGTCGGCCGATTCTGCCGTTTAGAGATATTTGGATGCACATTCAGGGGGTTTTTAGTGATTGTGAGTTCTTGTAGATTCCGGTGGGCGCAAGCCCCCACCGTTAATTACCCTGGGCTATGAACCTCGAGGCACCTCTGGATCTTTGAAAGAGAGAAGCAAATAGTATAGTTAAAAGATGGTCAAGTGGTCGTCTAGGTTTATAAAAAGGGGCCTACGGAAGATGAACCTACAAACAGATCGGTTCAATCTATGGAAGACAAACCTACAAACAGATCGGTTTTGTCCTATGGAGGACGAACCTACAAACAGATCGGTTCAGTCCATGCCACCTCGAGATGTAACCTTACCAACAGACCAGGTTAATCTCTTCATAGGGGGCTTGAGGTGAGTCTACATACAGATCGACTCGACCTCCGTTGATCTAGAAGATAAACCTACAAACAGATCGGTTCAATCTTAACTAGTCAACGACCAATCACACAAAATACAACTCGAAGCACTGAGCCGGTTGATCTTGAGGTTGGTGAATCAGGAGAAGGGTGGATATGGCCCACGTGTTTCTTCTCACCGATCTTCTAGACCATGAATTCGAAGCACTAAGCCGATTCATAAACCTAGGAAACACAATTGCACACAATATTAAACCTGAAGCGCTGGGCCAGTTCAACATTGAGGCATGTGTTAGTGAAGGAACCTACCTACAGAACGGTTCACATTCACTGTTTTGTGGATGAATCTACCTACAGACCGATTCAATCTCACAGTCTCGGGAAATGAGCCAGGAGACAAGTTCAGTCTTGCCAGCTCAAATGGTCATGAATTACTTGTTCATGACACTGAGTCATTAAGATGTCGCTTCGCTCGGACATCTTAATGTTCTTCTTCTTCAAAGTCGACATATCTCTCCATGCTGATGTCGTAGCTTTGGTCATTCTTCAGCGAGCGTCGAGATGTTCTTGTCTCAACTAATCATTCTACGTGTTGCATTACTTGTGCAAAATTACTATGTTGCCCTACACCCCTTGTGTGAGCGTATTCAATCATGAGTTACTTGCTCATGGCAGCGAGTCATTAAGATGTCACCTATCTAGGACATCATAATGTTCTTCTTCTTCAGAGTCGACATATATCTCCATGTTAATATCGCAGCTCTGGTTATTCTTCATTAAGCGTCAAGATGTTCTTGTCTCGACATATTCACTCATGTTGCTATCAAAGCCTTATTCATCTCACGTCAAGATGTTCCTGTCTCGACATGTCTTATTATTCTTCGTCAAGTGTCAAGATGTTCTTGTCTCGACATATCTTCTTGTATTGCTATTAAAGCCTTAATCATCTCACGTCAAGATGTTCTTGTCTTGACTAATCATTCTAAATGTCATATCATGTGTGCAAATATTCTTACATGGCTTTACACTCCTTATGTGGACATGTTTATTCATTTCTAAAATGCACAAAGTCTATTATATAATATCTTCCATTATTATTTTATTATGAAGATGCATTTATTTATTATTACTATTATTATTATTATTATTATTATTATTATTATATTCTTATTACTATTATTATTTTTATTATTATTATTTTTATTTCTTAAACTCTATTTATCTATGTAGAAAATTATTTACAAAAAAAAATGATAGGAAAAAGGGGTAGCTATTAATTAGAGTTTCATTTATATTTTTGGGATTTTTATAATAGCTAAAGTAGTAAAATTTTATTTTTATTATTTCTAAACTCTATTTATTCTGTAGAAAATCACTTACAAAAATAATAGAAAATAAAATGGCTATGTTTTTATTTATATTTTCAAAATGTTTATAATAGCCAAAGTAATAGAATTTTATTATTATATTCTATTATTATGTAAGAATCATTTACAAAATTAAAAGGTGGTTAGCTATACTATTTTACTATTATTATTTTTTTTTTATATTTTTAATATCTATAATAGCTAAAAAGAAATCATTACTAATATTCTATCCTATTTATTATACTATTCATTATATCTATTTTTATTATCTCTATTTATTATCTATAGAAAAGTATAAGATTTTTTATTATTAGTTGAAAATAGTCATAAGAGATGAAATTCATTATGTTTTTATTACAACTATCATTTTTATTACATTTTATTCATCAAAAGTATTTTTATTGTATATTTGTATAGAAATAACAAAGGAAATGCAATTCATTTTTATTATAAAACTATATTATCATTCTTTATTATAGAAGAAAATGTATTTACTATCTATTATCATGGTAGTATATTTTGTATATTTTGTGCTATTTATTTTTATTATTCTTTTACAGAAAATATCAATATAACATTTATTATTATTCATATTTCTTTATTTATCAAGGAATATAGCTAATCTCATTATTTATTATGGTATATTACTATCATCATTATAATTTCATGGAAAATCACTTGAAAAATCACTAAAATATATCTAGTTATTATTTATGATTTTTATTTGTATTTTTGGAATTTTTATAGTATTTAAAATGACAAGTCAAAGCTAGGTCAAATATATCAATATAGGTAATGTCTTTTGCTTTTAAATTGTTTTATCATGATTATATTTTTAAAACTAGAATATTATTGTATAGAAAAATAATATGAAAAATAAGAAAATTTTAGAAACAAATTTGAGTCAATTTGGAGTTCAGAAGCATTTTCAAATCATTTATTTACTCTATATCATTACTATTCTGTTATCATTTAATTACTGGGCCTAATCTGGGCCGCCAGATCTGTATCAAGATCGGCGCCTATCTTTCATTTAACTCCATTCTTATTTGGGGCCGTCAGATTCACTTTAAGATTAATTCATACGAGATGTAAGGCCCGGATCCACTTATCACGTTATGAACATTCGATTTATTCCAAGATTCGCATGTGTGCTTCAATATTCGTGTTCTTGCGTTAATGTTCGTGCTGACGCGTTTCGTTGACCCTTCGGTCAATAGCGCCTTCAAGATTTGCGCCGGTGGCATTCCCGGCGGCTGAGGCCGTCTCTTTCCGATCAGATAGTTCCTCCGACGTCGTCTCTCCTCGGGGAGTTATTCTACAATATCTGATCGATGATCTATGCGGTGGATCGTGCTGTGCACCAATGCCGATGGCGATTTGGTACGGCACCGTCTGCAGAATCTCAGATTCCACAAATTCAACACAATTACTTGTTTCTTTCAACAATTAATCATTCAATTAGCATCGTATACATATGCAAATGCCTTCTAACGTGATTAGAACGATTCAAATTGGTCTATGACTCCATTACTCGGGATGGTTGTCAAAGTGCAATGGAAGCCGTTGGTACCGATTGCAATTTACTTCAAATTCTTGTTATTCATTGATCAACATTGACATTGTCATGCTTAATACTCTTTATAACACTTATTCAAGCCATGATATACATGCATATGCTTATGATCTTCCCTAATTCTCAATCTAAAACTCAATTTGAGAAACGGGATGCGATAACAGTATTAAAACTCCAAATCAGTCGAGTTCTCAAGATTATATCTGAGATCAATCGACTTCAAATGACTCATGAGACCCTAATGCATATAGTATTAACAAGGATCAAGGTAATTCTCACTCAAGAATCAAGAATCGATTAATGAAATTGATTCGTTACAGAGTTCTCAAGTTGAAGCGAGATCAATCGATTTAACGAGTCTCATTCATCAACCTTTAAGCAGAATTCATCAAAAGAAATGAAAGATTTATACTATATAAACTTGCAATGCATGAAATAAAGAAGAAAATCATGAAGAAATAGTTGAAATTTGAAGAAATTTAGAATCGATGCAAGTGAAAATCGATATCCGTGGCGATTACATCTCTAAAGCTCCAATCTTCAAAAATTAAACTCACTAACTCTCAATTAGCAAGTAATAGAGTGTAGAACTTACCTCCAGACAAGCAATTGAAGCAAAGGAATTGAGTTCTCAAGTTAAACCGAGATCAATCAATTCTCGCTAAGCCTCTCTTGATTCTTGTTCCTCTCTCTGCTCTCTCTCTCTCTCTAGATTCTATATGCAATCTCTATAGTATCTTCTCTCTGTCTCCTATCTTCTGTATGTGTGTGTTGTCTTCTGTCTCCATGAATTAGGGGTTTATATAGGAATTAAAGGGTGTACCAAAGGGATTAGAGCTATACACCACTCATACACCAGCAATTGGACTCCCTTGGCTCATGAACATGGTTCTTCAATTCTGTTAGTGCTTCTGTTGTGATGTGGGCCCCATCTAGGCGAATCCAAAGTTCAAGCCTTTGGCTGTTGACCATGTTTGACTCCACTTCTTATCTGTTGCTAGAACCTTCTAGAGCATCTAAACATACTATATATACTCACTCTAATGCATCTGGGGCACCCTTCTACCCTCTGCCATTGTTATTTTCCTTCAGAGTTTAAAGCTTCATCACCCGATTCCACCTCTTGGCCAAAAACATACCTCCACCATCCAATTGATAATCTCCATCATCTAAACAGCATCGTGTAAGCATAGGGAAGCTGCCAGCATTGATAATTCGAGCTGAGAGTGCAAGGTTTCAAATTTTCCCCATTTGCCCGACTTCACCACTTCTCCTCAATTGCTTCAATTCATCCCCTAATCGCTGCTTCTTTCTTCATCTACAGCGTCGTCTAAGTGAATAGAAGAAGCCTACATCATCAATTTTCAATTTTGAAGCAAGGACAGAAGTGTTTCATCAATCACCCGAGGTATTCATCTCTCTCAATAACCCTATTCACTCATCACTTTTCGATTTTGATCAATTACACATACTCTCCCATGTATAGGCTAGCTCTAGGTGAAAGGAATTGGAGTTGCGAGCTTTGGAGAGCTTGATCAGCGTTAATGGCGCCTTCTGCCTCGTCGAGAAGAAGAAAGAAGAGAGGGAGGGGAGAAGGAGAAGAGAGAGAGAGAAGGGCGCGCTCGGCGCGCACGAGTCCACTACTAGGTGGGACCCACGATCGAGAGAGGCAACACGAGTGAGCGGTACACACCGCTTCTTTCTTTTGATTTAAATCTCGATTAGATACGTGCATAGGCACTGGTGCATGATTGCTGTGTGAGCTATACATTCATAAACCCGACAAATGGGCCCCACGTGTAAGTATATGAATCTCGGCCCATTAGTCCATTTGTGGATTGATTAACTCTCTGCTTAAATCTAATTGATCGACTTGGCACACTCGATAGGTCCACTTGTTTAATCAATCCATTAATCATCTGTTATAGTATTGATCCATCTTTGAGGTGGCTCGTAGTATAGTGCCGTGGCACTAGGGTGGTGAGGTGGTCTCTCTGCAGGTGTGCCATGTGGCATAGGGTTGGGTTAAGTGGACCTCGGTGTGGTGCCATGTGGCACTAGGGTGGTGAGGTGGCCCATCGCATTTGGTCATGCCACGTGGCACTAAGGTGGGGCCCACCCTTTGTCGGTGACTCATACAGGTGGGGCCCACTTCACGACATGGCCCGATGAGAGGCGCCACGTGGCACACCCTCTCTCCTCGTTTATTTTATTCTTTCTGTGTTTATTGCACCCGGTTTGTACCCGAGTTGTTACTATCTCCAATTTGTACCCGAGTTGCTCGATCAAATCTCGACCTTTGATTAATCCATTTATTCTCGCTTTTATTTTCCTTGAATTTATTCGATAGCTCCACTTATCCAAAAATTATGAAATTTTCACCAAAAATCCCTAAATTCATGATGATCATCCCTGTAATTTTTAATTCCATTTTTACCCCTCCTTCTCTGAATTAAAAATTCTTTTATCCATAAAACCCTATTATTCCTTCGAATTAATCCCCGATTTCAATTGTAGCTCAATGTCTCGCCAATTATCTCCCTTTTGCAGAAACCACCCTAACTAAATACCAATTAGACTTATATTGATATTCATTAGGGCTTGATTTGATCAAATGTGACTACTTATCATGCCAATTAATACAAATCTAGACTTGATCAGGTGGTTGCTCCCGACTTTGGCTTTGATCAGTCTTGTGAAATTGACTTTCAATCCCTTAACATGAGGGTGACTTGGTCAAAGAACGACTACTTATCGATAATTGACACAAATCAAAGCATGGTTAGGTGGTTGCTCATGACTTTGGCACCGGTCGGCCTTGAAAGCAAAATCACATTTGGAATTTCTTATAACTAGTTGCATCAAAATGCTAGCTTGGCATTGACATCATTTCATGTAGCATAGGGATTATCTTGCTTGACTCCTTTCTAGGGTTAGCTCCAAAGGCGATTTCTAGAGTTCAATCCTAACTCCTTGATAGGTCACCGAGGTGTGGGGTCCTTTGTCGGTGAAAATGGTCACATGGGTGACTCATCGGATAGGCTATATTGTTAGATTCATCTACAAGGGACTGCCAGTGGGTCCCACTTGTCGAGAAAATGTAATCAAATGGTGACCCATCGAGATTTTCTCTCTCCTAAATCTCGAGGGTCGACCACCTCGAATGAGTAGGAGGTGGTGGGGTATTTATATCCTCGTCATTCACCCTATTATTTCATTGTGGGATTAATGCTTAACCTCGTTAGGGTTGGTTAGCTTTCTTAGCAAAATAGGCTAGGTCCATGTCATTGGAGGCTGCTCATAAGGGCGCCATGTGGGTCCCACTTGTCGAAAAGATATAATCACATGGTGACACCCAAGAGGTCTCCTCTCTCCCTCGATCTTCTTGGGTCTGTCACTCATGCTTTGAGTGGATAGAGAATAGCGGGGGTATTTATACTCTTCACTTTATGCCCAGCATTCCATTGTGGGACTAATGGATTTGCTCCGGGGTTAGACAGCGACCTCTCCGATCGGTGGGCCATCTTTCACCGCTCTCTCTCTTCTCCCCCTTTCTTATGACTTATCATTAATCATCAATTTATTTTATTTATTCATCTATTCATCCTTGAAACTTTTCAAGGGTAAACAATATATAATATCTATGAAATTTAACAGCTTTATTTTAATATTTTAATTTTTAATTTTGATTTATTATAAATTTAAAAAGTAAAAGTATAATTGAGGCACAAAAATAGAGATATTTGATAAAAAAAATATTTTTATTATTTATATATTTATTTGGGTTTATAATGGCATTAATCTAATTTTTAATTTTAGAGCGATATTTTTTTTTTAATTTTATAACAGGAGAAAAAGCCAAGATCAAACCCTAGAAATTTGAAATAATATAATCCCTATGCCACATGATATGATGTCAATGCCAAGCTAGCATTTTGATGCAACTAGTCATGAGAAATTTCAAATGTGATTTTGCTTTCAAGGTGACTGGTGCCAAAGTGTGAGCAACCACCTAACCATGCTTTGATTTGTGTCAATTATCGATAAGTAGTCAGTTCTTTGACCAAGTCACCCTCATGTTAAGGGATTGAAAGTCAATTTCACAAGACGATCAGTGCAAAGCGGGAGCAACCATCGATCAAGTCTAGATCTGTATTTGACATGTAATCAATTGTTGATCAGATCAAGCCCTAATGAATATCAATATAAGTCTAATTGGTATTTAGTTAGGGTGGTTTCTGCAAGAGAGAGATAATTGGCAGAGACACAGAGCTACAATTGAGATCAGGGATTAATTATGTAGAAGAAATAGGGTTTTATGGATAAAATAATTTTTAATTCAGAGAAACAGGGGTAAAAATGGAATTAAAATTTATAGGGATAATCATCATGAATTTAGGGATTTTTGGTGAAAATTTCATGATTTTTGGATGAAGGGATCTATTAAAACAAATTGGAGAAAGAATATCAGGCTAATTGGAAGGCTGAGATTCAATCAAGGGACTTTTGTGGGTGCAACTTGGGGACAACACTTCACTGGGTGCAAACTGGGGACAGAAAACAATAGAGACCAATTTTGGCGCTGGAGAGAAGAGTTTGAAGGAGAAAAATATTGCGTGAAATCGGTGCACCAGTTATGTCTCTCATTAAACATGACGGGTGGGGCCCGAATCCATGCGCCAAGTCCACCTGAGCTGCACCACACCTCTCCCTTGTTTCCTTCACTGCCGCTGGGCCCCACACGACAGGAATTCATCTCCTTCCCTGCTGCTGCAGCTTCTTCCCTGCTGAACCCGATTTTTAACAGAATTCAATCCGAAAATGGAAAAGCACTCAAACGGCGACGAAAAATTGCAAATAATATACCGTTGGAAAGCTCTCAGCGGGGAGAATATTCTAGAACAATTTATTTTCAGTTTCATGCTCTGTGAATCACTCGCATCAGAGGAGAAAGGATTCGGGCTTAGAATTTAATTGGATGATTTGGTGGGTAATTGGACAAATTGGCGGTTTAGGGAGGTTTAAGTGGGTCCCACGATTCGGTTAAGGCGATTCTTTGGCACGAATTAATCCCATTTTGCATGATTTTTATGATGGAATTGGTGTACAAGACCAGAAAGTTAATGAAGGAGGCTAATTCACTTGGTTTTTGAAGAAAGAGAGCGAGGGGAAGATTTGAGCCGTGATCACGGCGCCATGCGGCAATCCAAACCTCGAATTCACCCACAAGAAACACAAGTTGAGTCAATCTACACCATTCATTCGGTGGATGGAGGGATGAGATGTTGCCACTTCAATGATCCATGGGTTAAAAGAAACACAAATTGTGTTTAGAGAAGCACAATTGGGCTCTAATCAACTCCTATATATATAATGACAAAATTTCAGCAAAGGGGAGGAATTCATAACACCCATTCCATGACCTTTATTCATTTATCCGAAAATTCAGCAAGATCAACAAGAAACCCTACCAAGTGATCTAATTTTCAGCAAAAAGAGGAAGAGGGAAAAAGGTTGTTATACCCCTTTAGAGAAAAAGAGAGAGAAAAGAAATAAGCAAGGAAAAACAATAATCTCCATCCTCTTGATCAAGATCGGACATTTGAGCATTTGTTAATTCATCCTAGAAGCATTAAGAGGTAAGTAATCGTCCATTGTGAGAGGTATTTTTCTTGGAGAAGCAATGTAGATAATTGTGTAATAAAGATTTGAGTCGAATTTCTTTGATTTTCATTTCCTTTCTCATTTTCTTCTTCCTCAATTCCCTTTTATCTTCTCTATTGATTACTCTTTAAGGCCATGTGACACTAGAAGTGTTGTTCAAAGTTCGGTCGAAGGGTTTTTGTAACCCTCCCGAATCTAATTTGAATATAGCAATTGGATTACAATCGCAATTGGAGTTAGTTGAAAGGTTTGTAGCCCTCCCAATCTCAACTTGAATCAGAAGATCATTACAACACTTGACACTGGTCGAAGGGTTTATGTAACCCTCCCAGTCCTGCTGCAAATCTGATTACATAGACTCAATGTCTCACGGCATAGCCAAGAGACAAACCCATTCTGGAAGGAGAAATGGCTCAAGTAAGCATCAGTTTTCTTGTTAAAAGAACCAAAGCCAATACAAACCAGTGGAATAGGTGTGCATGTGAGTGCATAAAGCCGAACGAAGCCTATATGAACGAGAATTGCAAAGTCGGCGATAATCGGTGCGAGTGCATACCAGGACCTTAACCACACCGGCAACAAAATTAAGGATTAATCGATCAATAGAAGTAATGGACACACTAAGACGGTCCCTTTTAGCACAAGAATCACGAAGATTATCAATCAATTAAGCGAAAAATTGATGAAGCAATCTACCCGACGTTGTGGTTGTTGCGATGTAGAAATCGGTACGGGTATTGTCACTCTTCAACCGTATCGATTCAAGATCCAAGATCATAGCCCGAGTTCTTGGCATCTAGACGATTCTAGTGGTATACTCGATCTTCGACAACCGCGGGAACACCGGATCGTTGTTGAAGCGGGAATCTCGGGGCAAGATGAAGGAAGCGACGAGAGAGGTGCTATGCGATGAAATCACACGAATCTTGAAGGCGTCGAAAGAGATAACGAGGGAAACACTTGAGTACGAGGATTAAAGCGAGACGCACAAATCACGAAACAATCCAACGAAGTGCATTAAAGCTTGATTTGGAGATTAAAGCAAATAAGATCATCTCATCTACGTAAATCTTGATGTTCATCCGACGATTCATGTTAAAAGCCGTAAGATGAGAGGCAACTCAAAGAGTTAAACAATGGTCCTGCAGCCTGACGGTGAAGAAAAGAAAAGGAAATTAAGATCCGGGCTTAATCCATAAAAATGAGTTTAATCCAACTAAGCCCAATTGTGAGCCCAATCGGAAGAGGAGGAATAAAATTAACCCTGGGCCTAATCAGCAAAAAGAAGGAGAAAGAAAGTTAAAGCGGCCCATTCAACTAAGCCCAATTATCAATTAACAACAGAAAATTAAGAATAAATAATAAATAAATGATTTGAAAATGCTCCTGAACTCCAAATTAACTCAAATTTGTTTCTAAAATTTCCTTATTTTTCATACTATTTTTCTATATGATAATATTCCAGTTTTGAAAATATAATCATGATAAAACAATTTAAAAGCAAAAGACATTACATATATTAATATAGTTGACCTAGCTTTGACTTGTCATTTTAAATACTATAAAATTCCGAAAATACAAATAAAAATCATAAATAATAACTAGATATATTTTAGTGATTTTTCAAGTGATTTTCCATGAAATAATAATGATGATAGTAATATACTATAATAGATAATGAGATTAGCTATATTCTTTGATAAATAAAAAAATAATAATAATAATAATAATAATAGATATTATATTGATATTTTCTGTAAAAAAGGAATAATAAAAATGAATAGCACAAAATATACAGGAATATATACTATCATGATAATAGTAAAAATATATTTTCTTTTATAATAAAGAATGATAATATAGTTTTATAATATGAATTGTATTTCTTTTGTTATTTCTATACAAAAATATACAATAAAAATACTTTTGATGAATAAAATGAAATAAAAATAATAGTTGTAATAAAAGTATAATAAATTTCATCTCTTATAGCTATTTTTCAACTAATAATAGTAATAATAAAAAAATCTTATACCTTTCTATAGATAATAAATAGAAATAATAAAAAAATGATGAATAGTATAATAAATAAGATAGAATATTAGTAATGATTTCTTTTTAGCTATTATAGGTATAAAAAAATAATAATAAAAAATGATAATAATAAAAATAGTATAGCTAACCATCTTTTGATTTTGTAAATGATTCTTACATAATGAATAGTATTTCAATATAATAGAATAATTCTTACGTAATGAATAGTGTTCTATTACTTTGGCTATTGTAGACATTTTGAAAAATACAAATAAAAATCATTGCCATTTTATTTTCTATTATTTTTGTAAGTGACTTTCTACAAAATAAATAGAGTTTAGAAAATAATAAAAATAAAATTCTACTATTTTAGCTATTATAAAAATCCCAAAAATATAAATGAAAACCTAGTTAAATAGCTAACCCCTTTTCCTATTATTTTTGTAAATAATTTTCTACATAGATAAATAGAGTTTAAAAATAATAATAATAATAATAATAATAATAATAATAATAATAATAATAATAATAAATGCATCTTTATAATAAAGAATAATAATGGAAGATATTATATAATAGACTTTGTGCATTTTAGAAATGAATAAACATGCTCACATAAGGAGTGTAGAGCCACGTAAGAATATTTGCACACATGATATAACATTTAGAATGATTAGTCAAGACGAGAACATCTTGACGTAGGATGATTAAGGCTTCGATAGCAATATGAAGAAGATACGTTGAGACAAGAACATCTTGACGTGAGATGATTAAGGCTTTAATAGCAATACGAGAAGATACGTTGAGACAAGAACATCTTGACACTTGATAAAGAATAATAAGATACGTCGAGACAGGAACATCTTGACGTGAGATGAATAAGGCTTTGATAGCAACATGAGTGAATATGTCGAGACAAGAACATCTTGACGTTTAATGAAGAATAACCGAGCTACGATACTAACATGGAAATATATGTCGACTCGAAGAAGAAGAACATTATGATGTCCTAGATAGGTGACATCTTAATGACTACGTTGCCATGAGCAAGTAACTCATGATTGAATACGCTCACACAAGGGGTGTAGGGCAACATAGTAATTTTGCACAAGTAATGCAACATGTAGAATGATTAGTCGAGACGAGAACGTCTTGACGCTCATTTGAAGAATGACCAAAGCTACGACATCGGCATGGAGAGATATGTCGACTTTGAAGAAGAAGAACATTACGATGTCCGAGAGAAGTGACATCTTAATGACTCGGTGTCATGAACAAGTAATTCATGACCATTTGAGGTGGCAAGACCTGAACTCATCCGTCGATAAGTTCGTCTCTGGTTCATTTCCGAGACTGTGAGATTGAATCGGTGCGTAGGTAGATTCATCCACAAAACGAGTGAATGTGAACCGTTCGTAGGTAGGTTCCTTCACTAACACATGCCTCGATGTTGAACCGCCGGCGCCGGGTTTGACATTGTGTGCAATTGTGTTTCCTAGGTTTATGAATCGGCTTAGTGCTTCGAATTCATGATCTAGAAGATCGGTGAGAAGAAACACGTGGGCCATATCCACCCTTCTCCCGATTCACCAACCTCAAGATCAACCAGGCTCGGCGCTTCGAGTTGTATTTTGTGTGATTGGTTGTTGACTAGTTAAGATTGAACCGATCTGTTTGTAGGTTTATCTTCTAGATCAACGGAGGTCGAGTCGATACGTATGTAGACTCACCTCAAGCCCCTCTAAAGAGATTAACTGGTGCAGGTAAGGTTACATCTCGAGGTGGCATAGATCGAACCGTCTGTTTGTAGGTTCGTCTTCCATAGGACAAAACCGATCTGTTTGTAGGTTTGTCTTCCATAGATTGAACCGTCTGTTTGTAGGTTCATCTTCCGTAGACCCCTTTTCATGAAATTAGACGACCACTTGACCATCTTTTAACTATACTATTTGCTTCTCTCTTTCAAAGATCCGAGAGGTGCCTCGAGGTTCGTAGCCCGGGGTAATTAACGGTGGGGGCTTGCGCCCACCGGAATCTACAAGAACTCACAATCACTAAAAACCCCCGAATGTGCATCCAAATAATCTCTAAACGGCGAGAATCGGCGACACCCGCGAGATGCACGCTCGGGAGGGATCTCCGTGTCCTTCTTCCGCAACCCATCGCCGGCGGCGGTGCGAAGCGCGCGAAAAAGGGTCGCACGGGATCGCACGCCGGTGGGACCTAGATTCTCCTCTTATCTCCGAAAGAGAGAGTCAAATAGAATAGTTAAGAGATACAAGTGGTCTTCTATGCGCTAAAAATGACTAATAATTTTCAAGTGTTTTTGTTTTTGCGGGAAATGGCATACTTTGGAAATTTCAACCTCGCTCCCTACACCGTCACTCTGCACAGAGCCGGAGGGCAAGCTCTTCATGTTCTTCGGGACCATCCCGCAGGAACTCACCATCTACGGCCCAGCTCCAGTGGCCACGATCACTCCCCGCAACCGTCCGGATCTCCATCCCGGACGAGGAGGAGGACTCGATCACCCTGACTCCCAAGGGGATCTCAAATAACGTCATGGCCTCTCCTACTACCTCCCAAAGAGGAGAAGGCGACCGTCTAAGAAGACAGCCCCAACGGCCGCAGCCCAAACTACCCGCAACTCTCAAGCGTCCAGGAAGAGGGCCCTGGATGCATACCAGAACCAGCTGGTGGCTAGGCCAGCCATCCCGGTCTCCAACAAATTCACAGCCCTCCGCATAGTGGCCAAGAACTCGCCACAGGCCAGCTCCGCCAGGCATGGGAGGTGCCTAAGCCCACACCTCGCCTAACTCAAAGGCCTCAGCGCCGCCAGGACAAGTCTCAAGCCCCTGCAGAAGCCATCTACAAGGCTCACAGGGCCCTCAAGCAGAGGAAGAGCGTGAGAAACGCTAGGTCGAGACAATACGTCTCCGCTCGGTCAATCTCAAGACATGGCTCGGCCGCAAGCCATTGCCTCCACTCCGAACACAAGGAGGTCTATACCAAAGGCAACACCTAGCACCCGGCGGGTGTGGGTCCCGAAGGGTTCCGGACCAACAAAGCCCCAATCTCAAGCCCAGCCCAGCAAGGCCGGCAAGTCTAACGCTCCGCCCGAGAGCGTGTTCAGCCGTCTAGGTCAGAAGAGTGTATTCAGCCGATTAGGCTCGAGAATACCACTCAATAACCTGAAAATAAGCGCCCCGACCAAAAGAAGAAGAGAAGAATCGCTCGCTATGAAGAGCACTTCTCGGTCAACACCATCAGTATAAGCTACGATACTGATCCAGACACTGATGCTGAGGTGAATATGACCCAAGACGATCAGTCTCCGCCTAATCAAGCTCACGTCACTAATACCAATAAAAATAATGGTAGAAAAGGGAGACCTCCCAAGAGAGTCAATCCCGAGGGCAATAGCGAGGAAGGGAAGACCACAACGAAAACCCCGACTTCTTCGATAATGAAGATGACGTTGAAACACGTCTCGAAGTGCCTATCGATGAAATTGAAATACTAAAAGGCCACATCGAGGCACGGGACGAAGAAGCGATTAGGCAACGGGAGCTAATCGCTACCATGCTTTGAAACAAAATGAAGAATTGATTAAGGCGGTCAAATCCTTGCAAGAATCACAAGACGCCAATTTCAAGGTGGTAGCTCCCGTCAAGAAGGGGTCCACAAGTACCAAAAGCAATCATAAGGGAAAACAACTGTCGATTCTAAACCCCATCCACACGGGACAATAGAAGTGGAGAGGTGAACCAACGGGAATATCCCGGAAAGAGATTCAAGCCATGATTGCCCAAAAATGCAAATAATTTGGAGGTGGATACGCTATCCCTCCCGTTAAAAAGCGTGGACATCCATACCCCGCCATATACGACTTAGAAGAATATCCTAAAGGGTATGTGATTCCCCGCTTCGGGACCTTCTCCGGGAAGGCAATAAAGACACGAACCCCGAACAACACCCGGCCCACTTTGTAGCCTCGTGCGCAACACGGGTGGCAATGATGCACCTTGTTGTTGAGACAATTCCCTCAAAGTTTGGTGGGAACCGCTTTCCAATGGTATTATTCATTAGAAAACAACAAAGACATCGGGACACGGGACGAGATGGCGAGACTCATTCGGGCGCGATTTGTCATGGTGTCGACAAAATAAATATAGCCGATCCGGCAAGCACTAAACCCAAGAAAGGGGAGTCAATGATGATTTTATCAACGAGATGGCGGAACCTCGCATCAAATGCGACCGCACATTGCGAAGATGAGGCCGTCAACCTAATCATGAAAAACATTGACGGGTGGATGGGCATGCTTCTTGGTGTGACAAAGGTCAACACATTCAAAGACTTGCTCGGATCGGTATCCAACATGGAAAGGATGTCACCGCACACCGTGCCGAACTTCATGAATAATAGGCCGCAACGAGGAGCCCGAGCCGAGACTAAAGTGGCATTCACCTCGCTAAAAGATAAGATGGTTGCCAACGAGACACCCAAAGGCGGCGAGCGGTAGCACAAATGGCAACAATTATAATAAGGGACCTAGGCCCAACCCAGGAGGGAGTTCACGGAGTTTTGAATCTCTCAAACAAAAGAAATCTAAACCGTACTCCTTCAGAAAAGATAAAGTTGCCCAAATCTTCAGAGGGGCACTGAAGAACGGCCTAACCCTGCCGGCCAGTAAACGCCCGGAAGATGCCGATAAATCGGACGAACCCAACTTCTGCCCATACCACAGAATAATAGGGCACTCAATTGAAGATTGCTTGGGTCTTCAAAGATTGGGTCGAGAAGGCGTATAAAAATGGTGAAATTACTTTACCTAAAGGGTTCTTGCAAAGCCCATCACCCCATGAGCAGCCAATATGATCTCTCACGAGGAAGAGAAAGTCCCGGGCCAGTCATGCGAAGACCAGGAAGAGCAATGGACTACGCACCTATCGAAGAAATCAATTAAAATGCTTAAAACCCTTAAGAAAGAACCTGGCATGAAATGAAAAGACGACATCACGCCAGTGGTCCCACCAAAACCCGGGGGTATATTATAAGGTGGACCCGAGCCAAGACCAAAGGTTCTTAAGAAGAAAAAGAAGCATAGAAGCAAGAAGTCCAAAAAGAACAAAATTGAAGAATACGAGCAGGAGGCGATCCCGAGGCGATTACCCTCCAACACTTCATCTCCAAAGAAGCGGGAGAAGTTAACCCTAGGCCAAAAGAAAGAAGATGTAAATGAAGAAATAAATAAAGAAGAAAGCGAAGAGATGCAGGGTGCTTCGTGCAATATGGTATATTCTTCTCACGACGAAGATATGCCAACATTAGAGGAGATGTTCTTCCCGAATAACGAAGGAGAAGCAAGCACCTCTGGGACCAAGAATGAAGAGTGCAAAGCCGTGCTCCGGTCCGGGACTTACGTACCTGAGAGACAAGCTCCCAAGGATTCCGATAAGGGAAAGGATAAGGCCCAGAATAAAGGAAAAGAGACTGAGAATCCAAGCAAGAACCCAGAAAAGACCCGGTCGACGGGCGAAGAATATAATGTGTTGGCACATCTGCGTAAGATCCCAGCGCTATTAAGCATATTTGACGCGTTGATGATGTCACAAGACCTAAGGGAGGTGCTAATCCAGGCCTTGCAAGATCCCGAGAAGTACAAGTCATATTTCATCGAGCAAAATATGCAAGAAGCCCTATTCACCGCCAAACGGGCCGCCTGTATAAATTTCACAGACGATGACCTCCTAATAGGCACCGTCGACCATAACCGCCCGCTATACATCACCGGAAACTGCGGAGGGCAGAAGATTGGCCGCATCTTGGTCGACGCAGGGTCTTCGATCAATATTATGCCGCTCAAAACCCTGAAGACCATCACCTTAGACGTAAAGAACCTATCTGATGAAAAGGTGATTATTCATGGCTTCAATCAAAACTCCCAAAAGGCCCTGGGAGCTATAACCTTAAACCTGCAATGCGGAAGTCTAAAAGCGCCTACTAAATTCTATGTCATTGACGCTGAAACCTCTTATCGGGCGTTGCTGGGTCGCCCGTGGCTTCATAGTAATCAGGTCATACCCTCTACCCTGCACCAGTGCCTGAAATATATTGAGAATGGTAAGCAAAAGAGAATTGACGGAGATGTCAAGCCATTCGGGGTGCATGAGATTAAATTCAATGACGCCCAATATTTTCTGCCTAAATCCGCCGTGGCGCCAAGCCGGCCTATAACTAAAGCAGGTCAGAAACCCTTCAACAAAGGCCCTAAATTTGATACCTCGTCTGGAGAAGAAGAAGAGGTCAAATTTAATATTAAACCCCGAGGTGTTCGAGCCCAAAGACCCGGAAGAAAGTCGGGTGAAGAAGCAACCTTCCGCTTCAAAAGTGGCCGCGTATAAGGCCCAAATAACACCGAGTGAAATAAATGCAAGTGATTCGAAGAGGAGGTCATTTTCAATTTTAAACCCGCCAACACCCTCAAATTCAGATCATAGAGGCAACTTCGGGAGAAGACTCGAAGATTCTAACAACTCGGCGATACCGCCTCGGAAGAAGAATCGGCCATGATCGTCAACCTTGGGAAGAGGAGTCGACGAAGAGATCATCTATCACATCCTCAAGAAGCCATATAAAGGGCCCGAAACAGATAATGAAAGTGAGGAGTCATATATGATCAACACGGGACCCGTAGCGGAAGGGATAACCGGTTAGGCCAAGGCCTATAAATGAAGAACGCTCATGGCGGGAAAATTTCGAAGGACGCGTCGGAATGCAATTGACGAAATAAGGCACCAGGTTGAAAATAATAGAAGAGAGGTGTACGAACAATGGGAAGTGATGCGGGATATCAAGGTGCAACACAATGAAATCATGATAATGATTGAAAACCCGCAAACCGCGATCTATAACTCCGAGCTACTCAAGGAGGTGACGAGCGAACCCCGTTCCGGGAACCCCGAAAGGCAAGCACCCGATAGCGGCAAGCGGGTAATTGTAATAGTAGATGAATCAAAGGGGGAAGAAATAAAAGCTAAGCAACCGACCGTCATGCAAACCCTCAAGGTCAAGAAGAGTAAACCATACTCTTTCCTGAAAAATAAAACAGCTCGGATATTTGAGCAGGCCTTAAAGAGTGGGTTAACACTTCCCGTCTGTAAAAGACCCGCGAGACATAGAAAGAGCCGCGAAGGCGAATTCTCGCCCTTATCATCGCATATCGGGCCACACTATTGAAGAATACTGGGTATTCAAAGACCTCATAGAAGAAGGGCATAGAAACGGGACGATCCAACTCCCGAAGAGCTTTCAACAAGACCCAGCTCCGCACAACTCGAATAATAAAGGCAAAGGGGTTGCCTATACGATCTCGCACACTCCCGTACCTAGCAAGCCTAAGGTTGCGAGACGTAAGCCGATCAAAGAAATCTACCGCTCCAACTCAGTCATGAATATTGAGATAGAAGAGGAGATGGCAGCACTGGAGATTACTGCGGTTCCCGAAAAGCATTTTAAAGACCTTATACCAAGGGAGGTGAACCACATACAAACCCTAAAGACCTTTGTTGTGCCGGCAAAGGTAGAGCGCATCAAAGGGAAAACTATCATCCACAAGGCCATAATTTTCTATCAGAGCGATTCAACCCAGTCTCTGAAGAACCCTGATCACAACACTTGGAAGAAGTGGGTGATAGAACAAGAATCGGAGAATGCAACGAGCGATGACGCTGCATCTCATCCCTTTGGAAAGGAGCTATATAAATTGGCGAAAAGGGCAAGATGTCTGAGAGACATATCCAAGGCCGAGGCCAAGCGCTTTGATGAACTCTGGAATGGCGGCCAGAATAAAGTCCTGGGCCTGGATGGTAAAATAAAATACACCCGGGGATTAGGGTATAATCGCGATGACGCAAAGATGCTTCGAGGGGTCTCTCAACGAGTACCGTATGAAAGAAAGTCGTTGCATGGCTTCGTTGAAATGCCGGATAATGAAACAAGAGGACAATACCCCTGGCCCTGAAAAATGCTTTGAAACAATTTGGAAAAGGAACCTAACACGGTCGATGAGTTAGCTGAAATCAATCTGGGGACGGAAGAAGACCCACGACCGACTTTCATAAGCGCGTCATTACCAAAGGAGGTGGCTGACAGGTTGAAGACATTCCTTAAGAGCTATATGGACTGCTTCGCTTGGAGTTATAAAGAAATGCCTGGATTAGATCCTAACGTAGCAGTTCATTACTTAAAAATTGATCCAACCTTCAAGCCGATTAAACAAGCGCCGAGGCGAATGAGAATAGAACTCGAAGAAAAGGTCGTGGAGGAAACGAAGAAACTCATCGACGCAGCTTCATACGGAAGAAGAGACGCCGAATGGGTAGCTAGCATTGTCCCGGTTAAGAAGAAAATGGGCAAATCCGCATTGCGTGGACTTTCGGGACCTAAACAAGGCGTGCCCTAAGGATGATTTCCCGCTCCCAGTAACCGAAATCATAATCGACCATACATCCTCCTATGAAGTCTTCTCCTTCATGGACGGTTACGCGGGCTATAATCAAATTAAGATGGCGCCAGAAGATGAGAGGCACACGGCATTCCGCACGCCGATTGGCATATATTGTTATAAAGTCATGCCGTTTGGGCTCAAAAATGCGGGAGCCACCTACCAACGGGCAATGACGAAAATATTCGACGATCTGATCCACAAGATAGTAGAGTGCTATGTGGACGACCTAGTCATCAAAGCCATGTCATATGAAGAACACCTCCAATACCTCGAGGTCGTTTTCAACCGCCTGAGAGAACATGCGCTCAAATTGAACCCGTTGAAATGCGCATTTATGGTATCATCTGGTAAATTTCTGGGGTTTGTGGTACGCCACAGGGGCATTGAGATAGACCCGGGCAAGATCAAAGCAATAACTGAACTATCCCCGCCAAAGAATTTAAAACAATTGCGATCATTGCAAGGGCAATTGGCGTACATTAGGCGATTCATAGCCAATCTATCGGGTAAAATCCAACCCTTCACCCGACT
The DNA here is from genome assembly GCA_037127355.1 of Schoenoplectus tabernaemontani. Lineage (NCBI taxonomy): Eukaryota > Viridiplantae > Streptophyta > Magnoliopsida > Poales > Cyperaceae > Schoenoplectus > Schoenoplectus tabernaemontani. Next base: position 14,481,737 of record CM073752.1, read on the forward strand.
AACTAAGAAGAATATCCCGTTTAAATGGGATGGCGAGTGCCAGCGAGCCTTTGAAGAAATCAAGGCATATCTGCTCAACCCTCCAGATTGGCGGCGCCCATACCCGGGAAGGAACTCATTCTATATACAACCGCCTTGGATGGATCCTTGGGAGCCCTATTGGCACAAGAAAACCAGGATGGTAATCAAAATGCGCTATATTACTTAAGTCGCATGATGGTAGGGGCAGAACATGGGTATTCACCGATCGAGAAGCATTGCCTAGCCCTAATCTTCGCGGTGAAGAAATTGAGGCATTACATGCTAGCCCACAAAATCATATTAATATCCAAGGTGGACCCTCTCAAATATCTGATGACTCGGCCAATGCTAACGGGGAGGCTGGCCAAGTGGGCTATCATTCTTACCGAGTTCGACATCACCTATACACCGCAAAAGGCGATAAAGGGCAAAGCGTGCGCTAGCGATTTCCCGGTCGCACACCCGATCCAAGACAACTCCCCATTAAAATGTGACTTTCCTGACGAGGAAACCCTACATGTTGAAGAAGGAAGTCCTATTTGGGAGATGTACTTTGATGGCGCCTCGTCGATCAAGCCGATCGCGGGCCCGGGAGTCCCAACTGTGCGAGCTGGCGCAGGACTAGTCTTCGTAACCCCGGAAGGCGGGATAATACGACATTCTCTGGCTTTAACCGAACCATGTACAAATAATGAAGCAGAGTATGAGGCACTCATCGCCGGACTAGAGCTATCACTGGAGCTAGAGATCAAGGCTGTGCGCATCTTTGGGGATTCACAGCTGATAATAAATCAAATAATTGGCGAATATAAGGTTTTGAAGCCGGAACTAATACAATATCACCAGAAGGCCATGGAACTAATGAAGAAAATCCCGTACGTGTCCATCGAGAAGGTCACGAGGGCCGTGAATGGTGAAGCGGATGCGTTGGCCAAACTCGCCAAGGAGCTGGGTGAACCAACAGAGCCGGAAATCCACATCATCGTCCGCAATAGAAGGCCATTATCATTGTGTCAGACGACAGACAATGTGAATAATGAAGGTACTGGGCCAGAAAAAGTAGAATGCCAAGAAACAATGATAACCGAAGAAGACGATGATTGGAGACAACCGTTCATCGAATATTTCCGCATGGCACCCTCCCCAAAGATAAAAGGATAGCCGATCAACTAAGAAAAACGGGTACTACGGTATGCATATGTGGGCAATACGCTATACCGTAGGTCTTATGATTATTGTGGCCGAGATGTGTATCGTGGCCCGAAGCCGAGCAAAGTTATGAGAGAAGTTCATTCCGGACTATGCGGAGCACATCGTCCGGGGCCGAAAATGAAGTTGAAAATCAAGCGAATGGGGTATTATTGGCCCACGATGGTGGTCGATTGTGAAGAGCACGCAAGGAAGTGCCGCATGTGCGATACACGGCCCTTTTATACATCAAGCGCCAAACCCGTTGCACCCCACAGTAGCATCCCGGCCATTTAATATGTGGGGCACAGATATAGTAGGGCCCATAGACCCTCCAACGTCGAGAGGTCACCGGTTCATCCTGCGCGCGACAGACATTACTTTACAAAATGGGTCGAAGCCATCTCACTCAAAGAAGTTAAAGCGTCCGATGTGGTTAAGTTCTTCAAGACGCACATCCTCTACCGATTCTAAGACACCACAACGGATAATATCCGATAACGGGACGGCCTTCAAGAGTTCCAAAGTCTATGCCCTGGCGGAGCAATTCAACATTGATTGGAGATTCTCGTCCATTTATAATCCGAGAGCCAATGGCCTGGCCGAAGCCTTTAATAAAACCCTAATAAATATCATGAAGAAGACCGTGGACGGCAACCAACGAGACCGGGATAATCGTCTACAAGAGGCATTATGGGCTTATCGAACCACGTACCGAACGCCTACGCAAGCTACCCCGTATTCTCTGGCTTTTGGGGTTGAAGCCGTTCTCCCTCTTGAGGTGGAATTACCATCATTGCGAGTGGCTATGCAAAATGATATGACCATGGACGAATGCCAACAACTCGACCGGACGAGTTGGATGCCATGGACGAGAAGAGATCGATAGCCAAACAGAACCTTGAAATATATCGTGCAAAAATGGCAAGGGCATATGACAAAATGGCACGAGTCGGGCATTTCAACAAGGGGAGCTTGTTCTTGTCCTTAAAAGGCCGATCATTCAAGCACATCGGCCCAAAATTCTCTCCGAATTGGGAAGGGCCATACGTAATTCGAGAAGGTATACGGGGCGGCGCATACCAACTCATAGACCATGAAGGTGAAAGACCCATGCCACCGATTAATGGGCGATATCTGAAGAAATACTACACATAGCCCGGAGCGGGGCCAACCGAGTAGTATCTATTGTAAATAAATAAGGAGGGAATAAGTGTTCGCTTACACACACGTACACGAAACACAAACCCATGTCTAACCTCCACTTTTGCATAAAAATCCCAAAAACCCTACTTGTGCATCTGTAAATAGAATGCATCCAAAAATCCAAAACCACACAAACACGTATAGCCCTATAAAAATAAAAAATATATAGAATAAGAGAATTCAAAGCCGAAACCACGCGAGAATGTAAGGCGAGAGCCTTGGTGTTTGGGCTCATAATACAAATACCACTGGGTTTGTCCATTTGATACGAATAAACACAAAAATGGGCAGGGTTTGCAGTTTGTCCCTCAAACTATCTTGTTGCCCAATGACGAAAGTTGCTCATATTGGTCGCCCACGGCGCAAGCCAAGGGATAGGTCGAGCAAATTGGTGGCTAGTAAATAGCCGCTTCCGAGGGCATATGAATAAATAACTCTCGTATTATTAGTAACATGTATCACTAATAACCAAAAATCTGCCTTCTTCTAATAAAAATGAAAGGATATATATGTAAAACAATAAAAACCTACTTTCCTACTCATAAAAAAAAAAAATGATGATAATAAAAATAATAAAATCTTTTCAATAAGGGGTTGCCACCTTTGTCCCCGACACCACGAGTGTTATACAAAGCCAGGTTGGGTGCATTCATCCGTAAAAGCACCACACGCCCGAAGAAATGGTGTGTCATAATCCCACGACATATCATGGAGGGGTCAGATCAAGGGTTTACGCTTGTACCCGACATTTCATGTTAAACAAAGCGGCTCGCTTAAAGAAGTGACCCAGGTCATGGAAAGCGAACCTACCCGATGAAAGCTGTCTCGCGCAGGATGCGTGATGGATGTTTGAGGGTAGCTAAAATATAAAAAGCCAGGTTGGGTACATTCATCCGCAAAAGTACCACACGCCCAAGGAGGTGGTCCGTTTCTAATCCCAAAATAGATCATGGAGGGGTCAGATTAAGGGTTTATGCTTTTGCCCGACATTCAGTGTCAAATAAAGTAATTCGCTCAAAGAAGTGACTCAGGTCATGGAGAGCGGACCTACCCGATGAAAGCCTGTCTCGCAGGGACGCGTGATGGATGTTTGAGGGTAGTACCCCCACAAAATAAATTGAGTGGAGATGAGTGAAGGTGAGTTTCCACTTCTGCACGCAACGGTGCATAAAAGAGGGGAGAGTGGGTGAGCTTCCACAAAATAAATGTCAATTAAATATACAAGGAGCATCCACAAAATGGTGTTATCAATTGCATCCATAATCCAATTGATACTGGTAAGTTTATCCATCAGTAATAAAGGGATAAACGGGTTTATTCTGCATACCTACCTAGAGGTTAATACAGACAGGTTCGGTATCCGTAAAATACCACGGTTACTTAAGTTCTGTATTGTAATAAATAAAGAGAAGCTATGTATAGAATAAGTGCAATAGGGTGCTGTAAAGCTTTCCCTTTTTTCTATTTTTGTACTTAGATGCTATGTGAAAATAAAAGTAGCTGTATTAGGCACTTTTGCAACTAAGATTGAGAGCGTAAAATGTAAAGAGCTTATGAAAATCTCCCATACTGCGAAAGAAGAGATGAGAAAAATAGCAAAGCAGGCGATCAGCATCCCCAACAGTGAAAGAAAAGAGAAAGAAAGCGAAATAAGGTAGCCGAGAGATGCTATCTTTACCTATCCCCATAGTGGCTGAAGCAGGTAGCTCAGCAGGAGGCTGAGTACATGCACCATTATCCCACGAACGAGAGGCTGAGAGGACAGGCCCCACCATGTTGCGCTCATGAGAAGAATCTGATTGAAGGAAAATCTATCGAAGTCTAGCCTGAACCCGAGGAGGAGAGAGGTGTGTCGGATATGTGCACCAAAGCAGGCCCTTCAAATTGCCAAATTCTTCAGGACCCGCTTTGGTGGGTGGCTCTTTGTTTACCCCTGAAAGGTTGAAGGAAGAAATACAGGAGAAAAAGCCAAGATCAAACCCTAGAAGCTGAAATAATATAATCCCTATGCCACATGATATGATGTCAATGCCAAGCTAGCATTTTGATGCAACTAGTCATGAGAAATTTCAAATGTGATTTTGCTTTCAAGGCTGACCTGGTGCCAAAGCTGTGAGCAACCACCTAACCATGCTTTGATTTGTGTCAATTACTGATAAGTAGTCAGTTCTTTGACCAAGTCACCCTCATGTTAAGGGATTGAAAGTCAATTTCACAAGACTGATCAGGTGCCAAAGCTGGGAGCAACCATCTGATCAAGTCTAGATTTGTATCAACTATTGACATGTAATCAACTCATTTGATCAGATCAAGCCCTAATGAATATCAATATAAGTCTAATTGGTATTTAGTTAGGGTGGTTTCTGCAAGAGAGAGATAATTGGCGAGAGACACGAGCTACAATTGAGATCGGGGATTAATTATGTAGAAGAAATAGGGTTTTATGGATAAAATAATTTTTAATTCAGAGAAACAGGGGTAAAAATGGAATTAAAATTTATAGGGATAATCATCATGAATTTAGGGATTTTTGGTGAAAATTTCATGATTTTTGGATGAAGGGATCTATTAAAACAAATTGGAGAAAGAATATCAGGCTAATTGGAAGGCTGAGATTCAATCAAGGGACTTTTGTGGGTGCAACTTGGGGACAACACTTCACTGGGTGCAAACTGGGGACAGAAAACAATAGAGACCAATTTTGGCGCTGGAGAGAAGAGTTTGAAGGAGAAAAATATTGCGTGAAATCGGTGCACCAGTTATGTCTCTCATTAAACATGACGGGTGGGGCCCGAACCGTGCGCCAAGTCCACCCGAGCCGCACCACACCTCTCCCTTGTTTCCTTCACTGCCGCTGGGCCCCACACGACAGGAATTCATCTCCTTCCCCGCTGCTGCTGCAGCTTCTTCCCCGCTGAACCCGATTTTTAACGTAATTCAATCCGAAAATGGAAAAGCACTCAAACGGCGACGAAAAATTGCAAATAATATACCGTTGGAAAGCTCTCAGCGGGGAGAATATTCTAGAACAATTTATTTTCAGTTTCATGCTCTGTGAATCACTCGCATCAGAGGAGAAAGGATTCGGGCTTAGAATTTAATTGGATGATTTGGTGGGTAATTGGACAAATTGGCGGTTTAGGGAGGTTTAAGTGGGTCCCACGATTCGGTTAAGGCAGTTGCTGGCACGAATTAATCCCATTTTGCATGATTTTTATGATGGAATTGGTGTACAAGACCGAAAGTTAATGAAGGAGGCTAATTCACTTGGTTTTTGAAGAAAGAGAGCAGGGAAGATTTGAGCCGTGATCACAGCGCCATGCTGGCAATCCAAACCTCAGAATTCACCCACAAGAAACACAAGTTGAGTCAATCTACACCATTCATTCGGTGGATGGAGGGATGAGATGTTGCCACTTCAATGATCCATGGGTTAAAAGAAACACAAATTGTGTTTAGAGAAGCACAATTGGGCTCTAATCAACTCCTATATATATAACAGCAAAATTTCAGCAAAGGGGAGGAATTCATAACACCCATTCCACAGCCTTTATTCATTTATCCGAAAATTCAGCAAGATCAACAAGAAACCCTACCAAGTGATCTAATTTTCAGCAAAAAGAGGAAGAGGGAAAAAGGTTGTTATACCCCTTTAGAGAAAAAGAGAGAGAGAAAAGAAATAAGCAAGGAAAAACAATAATCTCCATCCTCTTGATCAAGATCAGACATTTGAGCATTTGTTAATTCATCCTAGAAGCATTAAGAGGTAAGTAATCGTCCATTGTGAGAGGTATTTTTCTTGGAGAAGCAATGTAGATAATTGTGTAATAAAGATTTGAGTCGAATTTCTTTGATTTTCATTTCCTTTCTCATTTTCTTCTTCCTCAATTCCCTTTTATCTTCTCTATTGATTACTCTTTAAGGCCATGTGACACTAGAAGTGTTGTTCAAAGTTCGGTCGAAGGGTTTTTGTAACCCTCCCGAATCTAATTTGAATATAGCAATTGGATTACAATCGCAATTGGAGTTAGTTGAAAGGTTTGTAGCCCTCCCAATCTCAACTTGAATCGAAGATCATTACAACACTTGACACCGGTCGAAGGGTTTATGTAACCCTCCCGACCCCGCCGCAAACCGATTACATAGACTAATGTCTCACGGCATAGCCAAGAGACAAACCCATTCTGGAAGGAGAAATGGCTCAAGTAAGCATCAGTTTTCTTGTTAAAAGAACCAAAGCCAATACAAACCAGTGGAATAGGTGTGCATGTGAGTGCATAAAGCCTGAACGAAGCCTATATGAACAGAATTGCAAAGTCGCTGATAATCGGTACCGAGTGCATACCAGACCTTAACCACACCGGCAACAAAATTAAGGATTAATCAGTCAATAGAAGTAATGGACACACTAAGACGGTCCCTTTTAGCACAAGAATCACGAAGATTATCAATCAATTAAGCGAAAAATTGATGAAGCAATCTACCCAGCGTTGTGGTTGTTACTGGTACCGAAATCGGTACAGGTATTGTCACTCTTCAACCGTATCGATTCAAGATCCAAGATCATAGCCCAGTTCTTGGCATCTAGACGATTCTAGTGGTATACTCTGATCTTCGGCCAACTGACGGGAACACCAGATCGTTGTTGAAGCGGGAATCTCGGGGCAAGATGAAGGAACTGACAGAGAGGTGCTATGCGATGAAATCACACGAATCTTGAAGACTGTCGAAAGAGATAACAGGGAAACACTTGAGTACGAGGATTAAAGCAGACGCACAAATCACGAAACAATCCAACGAAGTGCATTAAAGCTTGGACTGGAGATTAAAGCAAATAAGATCATCTCATCTACGTAAATCTTGATGTTCATCCGACGATTCATGTTAAAACCGTAAGATGAGAGGCAACTCAAAGAGTTAAACAATGGTCTGGGCCCAACGGTGAAGAAAAGAAAAGGAAATTAAGATCTGGGCTTAATCCATAAAAATGAGTTTAATCCAACTAAGCCCAATTGACAGAGCCCAATCGGAAGAGGAGGAATAAAATTAACCCTGGGCCTAATCTGTAAAAAGAAGGAGAAAGAAAGTTAAAGCCGGCCCATTCAACTAAGCCCAATTATCAATTAACAACAGAAAATTAAGAATAAATAATAAATAAATGATTTGAAAATGCTCCTGAACTCCAAATTAACTCAAATTTGTTTCTAAAATTTCCTTATTTTTCATACTATTTTTCTATATGATAATATTCCAGTTTTGAAAATATAATCATGATAAAACAATTTAAAAGCAAAAGACATTACATATATTAATATAGTTGACCTAGCTTTGACTTGTCATTTTAAATACTATAAAATTCCGAAAATACAAATAAAAATCATAAATAATAACTAGATATATTTTAGTGATTTTTCAAGTGATTTTCCATGAAATAATAATGATGATAGTAATATACTATAATAGATAATGAGATTAGCTATATTCTTTGATAAATAAAAAAATAATAATAATAATAATAATAATAGATATTATATTGATATTTTCTGTAAAAAAGGAATAATAAAAATGAATAGCACAAAATATACAGGAATATATACTATCATGATAATAGTAAAAATATATTTTCTTTTATAATAAAGAATGATAATATAGTTTTATAATATGAATTGTATTTCTTTTGTTATTTCTATACAAAAATATACAATAAAAATACTTTTGATGAATAAAATGAAATAAAAATAATAGTTGTAATAAAAGTATAATAAATTTCATCTCTTATAGCTATTTTTCAACTAATAATAGTAATAATAAAAAAATCTTATACCTTTCTATAGATAATAAATAGAAATAATAAAAAAATGATGAATAGTATAATAAATAAGATAGAATATTAGTAATGATTTCTTTTTAGCTATTATAGGTATAAAAAAATAATAATAAAAAATGATAATAATAAAAATAGTATAGCTAACCATCTTTTGATTTTGTAAATGATTCTTACATAATGAATAGTATTTCAATATAATAGAATAATTCTTACGTAATGAATAGTGTTCTATTACTTTGGCTATTGTAGACATTTTGAAAAATACAAATAAAAATCATTGCCATTTTATTTTCTATTATTTTTGTAAGTGACTTTCTACAAAATAAATAGAGTTTAGAAAATAATAAAAATAAAATTCTACTATTTTAGCTATTATAAAAATCCCAAAAATATAAATGAAAACCTAGTTAAATAGCTAACCCCTTTTCCTATTATTTTTGTAAATAATTTTCTACATAGATAAATAGAGTTTAAAAATAATAATAATAATAATAATAATAATAATAATAATAATAATAATAATAATAAATGCATCTTTATAATAAAGAATAATAATGGAAGATATTATATAATAGACTTTGTGCATTTTAGAAATGAATAAACATGCTCACATAAGGAGTGTAGAGCCACGTAAGAATATTTGCACACATGATATAACATTTAGAATGATTAGTCAAGACGAGAACATCTTGACGTAGGATGATTAAGGCTTGATAGCAATATGAAGAAGATACGTTGAGACAAGAACATCTTGACGTGAGATGATTAAGGCTTTAATAGCAATACGAGAAGATACGTTGAGACAAGAACATCTTGACACTTGATAAAGAATAATAAGATACGTCGAGACAGGAACATCTTGACGTGAGATGAATAAGGCTTTGATAGCAACATGAGTGAATATGTCGAGACAAGAACATCTTGACGTTTAATGAAGAATAACCAGAGCTACGATACTAACATGGAAATATATGTCGACTCTGAAGAAGAAGAACATTATGATGTCCTAGATAGGTGACATCTTAATGACTCGCTGCCATGAGCAAGTAACTCATGATTGAATACGCTCACACAAGGGGTGTAGGGCAACATAGTAATTTTGCACAAGTAATGCAACATGTAGAATGATTAGTCGAGACGAGAACGTCTTGACGCTCGTCGAAGAATGACCAAAGCTACGACATCGGCATGGAGAGATATGTCGACTTTGAAGAAGAAGAACATTACGATGTCCGAGAGAAGTGACATCTTAATGACTCGGTGTCATGAACAAGTAATTCATGACCATTTGAGCGGGCAAGACCGAACTCATCCGTCGATAAGTTCGTCTCCCGGTTCATTTCCCGAGACCGTGAGATTGAATCGGTCCGTAGGTAGATTCATCCACAAAACAGTGAATGTGAACCGTTACGTAGGTAGGTTCCTTCACTAACACATGCCTCAATGTTGAGCGGCCAGCGCTTCGGGTTTGACATTGTGTGCAATTGTGTTTCCTAGGTTTATGAATCGGCTTAGTGCTTCGAATTCATGATCTAGAAGATCGGTGAGAAGAAACACGTGGGCCATATCCACCCTTCTCTCCGATTCACCAACCTCAAGATCAACCGCTCGGCGCTTCGAGTTGTATTTTGTGTGATTGGTTGTTGACTAGTTAAGATTGAACCGATCTGTTTGTAGGTTTATCTTCTAGATCAACGGAGGTCGAGTCGATACGTATGTAGACTCACCTCAAGCCCTCTAAAGAGATTAACACAGTCCGTAGGTAAGGTTACATCTCGAGGTGGCATAGACTGAACCGATCTGTTTGTAGGTTCGTCTTCCATAGGACAAAACCGATCTGTTTGTAGGTTTGTCTTCCATAGATTGAACCGATCTGTTTGTAGGTTCATCTTCCGTAGACCCCTTTTCATGAAATTAGACGACCACTTGACCATCTTTTAACTATACTATTTGCTTCTCTCTTTCAAAGATCCAGAGGTGCCTCGAGGTTCGTAGCCCAGGGTAATTAACGGTGGGGGCTTGCGCCCACCGGAATCTACAAGAACTCACAATCACTAAAAACCCCCTGAATGTGCATCCAAATAATCTCTAAACGGCAGAATCGGCCGACACCCAGCAGATGCACGCTCGGGAGGGATCTCCGTGTCCTTCTTCCGCAACCCATCGCCCGGCGGCGGTGCGGAGCGCGCGAAAAAGGGTCGCACAATAACTTTATTATGGCATTTATTTAATTTCCTCTTTAATATGCATACTTTATTTTAAATTTTGAATTGCGATCATCCGATTTTTTTAATTAAGCAATTAAATATTAGGGAACAAGGAGAGAGATTTCATTATCTCGGAGGGCCGGTATTCATGCAAAGGACATTTAATTAAAAAATTATTTGCCAGCGGTTTCGAGGGCGTCGGGTCCCGTTTTCATGTTTTGCGCGTCCGGACATGTTTTTGGGGGTACCGAGGGCGTCGGGTCCCGTTTTCATGTTTTGCGCGCCCGGACATGTTTATGGGGGTACCGAGGGCGTCGGGTCCCTTTTTCACGTTTTCTGCTCCCGAACTCTTTTTCGGCGGTACCGAGGGTGTCAGGTCCCTTTTTCACGTTTTGCGCTCCCAGATTCATTTTCGGCGGTACCGAGGGCGTCGGGTCCCTTTTTCATATTTAGCGCTCCCAGAATCATTTTCGGCGGAATCGAGGGCGTCGGGTCCTGTTTTCATGTTTTGCGCTCCCGGACTCGTTTTCGGCGGTACTTAGGGCATCGGGTCCTGTTTTCATGTTTTCCGCTCTCGGACATGTTTTCGGAGGTACCGAGGGCGTCGGGTCCCGTTTTCATGTTTTGTGCTCCCGGACTTATTTTCGGCGGTACTGTGGGCGTCGGGTCCCGTTTTCATGTTTTGCGCTCCCGGACTCGTTTTCGGCGGTGCGGGGCGTCGGGTCCCGTTTTCATGTTTTGAGCTCCCGGACTCGTTTTTGGCGGTACAGAGGGCGTCAGGTCCAGTTTTCATGTTTTGCGCTCTCGGACTCGTTTTCGGCGGTGCCGAGTGCGTCGGGTTCCGTTTTCATGTTTTGTGCGCCGGACTCGTTTTCAACGGTTCTGAGGGCGTCGGGTCTCGTTTTCATATTTTGCGCGCTCGGACTCGTTTTCTGCGGTACCGAGGGCGTCGGGTCCCGTTTTCATGTTTTGCGCTCCGGGACTCGTTGTCGGGGGTACCGAGGGCGTCGGGTCCCGTTTTCATTTTTTGCGCTACGGGACTCTTTTTCGGCGGTGCCGAGTTTGTCGGGTCCCGTTTTTATGTTTTGTGCTCCCGAACTCATTTTCGGCGATGCATCGGGGCGTCGGGTCCCTTTTTCGGGTTTTGCGCTCCGGACTCGTTTTCGGCGGTGCGAGGGCGTCGGGTCCCGTTTTCATTTTTGCGCTACGGGACTCTTCTTCGGCAGTGCCGAGTTTGTCAGGTCCCGTTTTTATGTCTTATGCTCCCGGACTAATTTCCGGCCGTACCGAGGGCGTCGGGTCCGTTTTCATGTTTTGCGCTACCGGACTCGTTTTCGGCGGTTCCGAGCGCGTCGGGTCCCGTTTTCATGTTTTGCGCTACCGGACTCTTTTTCGGCGGTAGCGAGGGCGTCGGGTCCCGTTTTCATGTTTTGCGCGCCCGAACTTGTTTTCGGCGGTACCGAGGGCGTCGGGTCTCGTTTTCATATTTTGCGCGCTCGGACTCGTTTTCGGCGGTAGCGAGGGCGTCGGGTCCCGTTTTCATGTTTTGCGCTCCGGGACTCGTTGCCGGGGGTACTGAGGGCGTCGGGTCCCGTTTTCATTTTTTGCGCTACGGGACTCTTTTTCGGCGGTGCCGAGTTTGTCGGGTCCCGTTTTTATGTTTTGTGCTCCCGAACTCATTTTCGGCGGTAGCGAGGGCGTCAGGTCCCTTTTTCAGGTTTTGCGCTCCCGGACTCGTTTTCGGCGGTAGCGAGGGCGTCGGGTCCCGTTTTCATTTTTTGCGCTCTAGGACTCTTCTTCGGCAGTGCCGAGTTTGTCGGGTCCCGTTTTTATGTCTTATGCTCCCGGACTAATTTCCGGGCGTACCGAGGGCGTCGGGTCCCGTTTTCATGTTTTGCACTACGGACTCGTTTCGGCGGTTCGAGCGCGTCGGGTCCCGTTTTCATGTTTTGCGCTACGGACTCTTTTTCGCGGTGCATCGAGGGCGTCGGGTCCCGTTTTCATGTTTTGAGCGCCGAACTTATTTTCGGCGGATGCGAGGGCGTCGGGTCCGTTTTCATGTTTTGCGCCGGACTCGTTTTTGGCGTGCACGAGGGCGTCGCGTCCGTTTTCATGTTTTGCGCTCCCGGACTCGTTTCGGCGGTACGAGGCGTCGGGTCCAATTTTCGTGTTTTGCGCCCCCGGACTAATTTCCGGCCGTAGCGAGGGCGTCGGGTCCCGTTTTCATGTTTTGCGCTACCGGACTCGTTTTCGGCGGTTCCGAGCGCGTCGGGTCCCGTTTTCATGTTTTGCGCTCCCGGACTCTTTTTCGGCGGTAGCGAGGGCGTCGTGTCCCGTTTGCATGTTTTGAGCGCCCGAACTTGTTTTCGGCGGTACCGAGGGCGTCGGGTCCCGTTTTCATGTTTTGCGCCCGGACTCGTTTTTGGCGGTACCGAGGGCGTCGCGTCCCGTTTTCATGTTTTGCGCTCCGGACTCGTTTTCGGCGGTACGAGGCGTCGGGTCCAATTTTCGTGTTTTGCGCCCCGGACTCATTTTCAACGGTACCGAGGGCGTCGGGTCCAGTTTTCATGTTTTGCGCTCCGGACTCGTTTTCGACGCTGCCGAGTGCATCGGGTCCAGTTTTCATGTTTTGCACGCCAGGACTCATTTTCGGCGGTTCCGAGGGCGTCGGGTCCCATTTTCATGTTTTGCACGCCCGGACTCATTTTCGGCGATACCGAGGGCGTCGGGTCTCGTTTTCATTTTTTGCGCTCCGGGACTCTTTTTCGGCGATGCCGAGTTTGTCGGGTCCCGTTTTTATATTTTGTGCTCCCGGACTCGTATTCGGCGGTAGCGAGGGCGACATGTCCTTTTTTCAGGTTTTGCGCTCCCGGACTCGTTTTCGGCAGTACCGAGGGCGTCGGGTCCCGTTTTCACGTTTTTGCGCGCCCAGACTCGTTTTCGTCGGAACCGAGGGCATCGGGTCCCGTTTTCATGTTTTGTAGTCCCAGACTCGTTTTCGGCGGTACCGAGGGCGTCAGGTCCCGTTTTCATGTTTTGCAGTCCCGGACTCGTTTTCGGCGGTAGCGAGGGCATCGGTTCCGCTTTCATGTTTTGCGCTCCCGGACTCATTTTCGCCGGTACCGAGGGTGTCGGGTCCCACTTTCATGTTTTGCGCGCCCAGACTCGTTTTCGCCGGTACCGAGGGCGTCGGGTCCCGTTTTCATGTTTAGCGCGCCCGGACTCATTTTCGGCGGTAGCGAGGGCGTCGGGTCCGGTTTTCATGTTTTGCGCTCCCGAAATCATTTTCGGTGGTATCGAGGGCGTCGGGTCTCGTTTTCATGTTTTGCGCTCTCGGACATGTTTTTAGGGTACCTAGTGCGTCGGGACCCTTTTTCTCGTTTTTCGCTCCCGGACTCTTTTTCGGCGGTATTGAGGGCATCGGGTCCTTTTTTCACGTTTTGCACTCCCGGACTCGTTTTCGGCGGTACATATGGCGTCGGGTCCCTTTTTCATGTTTTGCACTCCCGGACTCATTTTCGGCGGTAGCGAAGGCGTCGGGTCCCGTTTTCATGTTTTGCACGCCCGGACTCGTTTTCAGCGGTAGCGAGGGCATCGCGTCCCGTTTTCATGTTTTGCGAGCCCGGACTCATTTTCGGCGGTACCGAGGGCGTCGGGTCCCATTTTTATGTTTTGCAAGCCCGAACTCATTTTCGGCGGCACCGAGGGCGTCGGGTCCCGTTTTCTTATTTTGCGCTCCCGGACTTATTTTCGCCGGTACCGAGGGCGACCGATCCCGTTTTCATGTTTTTCGCTCCTAGACATGTTTTTGGGGGTACCGAGGGCGTCGGGTCCCTTTTACCGATTTGCGCTTCCGGATTCGTTTTCGACGGTAGCGAGGGCGTAGGGTCCCTTTTTCATGTTTTGCGCTCCCGGACTCATTTTCGGCGGTACCGGGGGCGTCAGGTCCTGTTTTCATGGTTTGCGCTCTCGAACTCGTTTTCGGCGGATCGAGGGTGTCGGGTCTCGTTTTCATGTTTTGCGCTCTCGGACTTGTTTTTGGGGGTACCGAGGGCGTCGGGTCTACGTTTTTCGCTCCCGGACTCTTTTTCGGCGGTAGCGAGGTCGTCGGGTCTCTTTTTCACGTTTTGCATTCCCAGACTCATTTTCGGCAGTACCGAGGGCGTTGAGTCCCGTTTTCATGTTTTTGGCTCTCGGACATGTTTTTGGGGGTACCGAGGGCGTCGGGTCCCGTTTTCATGTTTTACGCGCCCGGACTCGTTTTCGGCGGTACGGAGGGCGTCGGGTCCCTTTTTCACATTTTGTGCTCCCGGACTCATATTCGGCGGTAGCGAGGGTGTCGGGTCAAGTTTTCTTATTTTACGCTCCCATACTCGTTTTCGGCAGTACCGAGGGCGTCGGGTCCCGTTTTTATGTTTTGCACTCCCGGGCTCGTTTTCGGTATGGTGCGGGCGTCGGTCCCGTTTTCATGTTTTGAAGTCCCCGACTCATTTTCGACGGTAGCGAGGGCGTCGGGTCCCGTTTTCTTGTTTTGCGCTCCCGGACTCGTTTTTGGCGGTAGCGAGGGCGTCGGGTCCCATTTTCATGTTTTGCACTCCCGGACATGTTTTTAGGGTACTGAGGGCGTCGGGTCCTTTTTTCACGTTTTGCGCTTCTGAACTCGATTTCGGTGGTAGCGAGGGCGTCGGGAACCTTTCTTCATGTTTTGCGCTCCCGGGCTCATTTTCGGCGGTAGCGAGGGCGTCGGGTCTCGTTTTCATGTTTTGCGCTCTCGGACTCATTTTCGGCGATACGGAGGGCGTCGGGTCCCGTTTTCATTTTTTGCGCGCCCGGAGTCGTTTTCGGCGATAACGAGTACGTCGGGTCCCGTTTTCATGTTTTACGCGCCCGGACTCATTTTCGGCTGTATCGAGGGCGTTGCGTCCCGATTTCGTGTTTTGCGCGCCCTAACTCATTTTCGGCGGTCCGAGAACGTCGCGTACAGTTTTCATGTTTTGCGCGCCGGACTAGTTTTCGGCGGTACCGAGGGCGTCGGATCCGTTTTCATGTTTTGCACTCCCGGACTTATTTTCGGGGATACCGTGCGCGTCGGGATCCGTTTTCATGTTTTGTGCTCCCGGATTCATTTTCGGCGGTAGGGTGGGCGTCGGGTCGCGTTTTCATGTTTTGCAGTCCATGACTCATTTTCGGCGGTACCGAGGGCGTCTGGAGCCGTTTTCATGTTTTGCGCGCCTAGACTCGTTTTCGGCGGTAACGAGTGCGTCGGGTCCCGTTTTCTTGTTTTGCGCGCCCGGACTCATTTTCGGCGTTCCGAGGACGTCGGGTCCCGTTTTCATTTTTTGCACACCCGGACTCGTTTTCGGCGGTACCAAGGGTGTCGTGTCCCGTTTTCATGTTTTGCGCGGCCGGATACGTTTTTGGGTGTACCGAGGGCGTCGGGCACCTTTTTCACGTTTTGCGCTTCCGAACTCGGTTTCGACGGTAGCGAGGGCGTCGGGTCCCTTCTTCATGTTTTGCGCACCCGGACTCATTTTCGGCGGTACCGAGGGCATCGGGTCCCGTTTTCGTTTTCGGTCGTACCAAGGGCATCATGTCCCGTTTTCATGTTTTGCGCTCCCGGACTCATTTTCGGCAGTACCGAGGGCGTCGGGTCCTGTTTTCTTGTTTTGCGCTCCCGGACTCGTTTTCGGCTGTATCGAGGGCGTCGGGTCTCGTTTTCATGTTTTGCGCTCCCGGACATGTTTTTGGGGGTACCGAGGGCGTCGGGTCTCTTTTTCACGTTTTCCGCTACCGGACTCTTTTTCGGCGGTGCCGAGGGGGTTAGGTCCCTTTTTCACGTTTTGCGCTCCCGGACTCATTTCCGATGGTAGTCCGAGGGCATCGGGTCCCATTTTCATATATTCGCTCCCGGACTCGTTTTTGCGTGTACCGAGGGCGTCGGGTCCCGTTTTCATGCTTTGCACTCTCGGACTCATTTTCGACGGTACCGAAGGCGTTGGGTCCCGATTTCATATTTTGCGCTCCCGGACTAATTTTCGGTGGGACCGTGGGCGTCGGGACCTGTTTTCATGTTTTGCGCTCCCGGACTCATTTTCGGCGGTACGGAGGGTGTTGGGTCTCGTTTTCATGTTTTGCAGTCCCGGACTCGTTTTCGGCGGTACCGGGGGCATCGGGTCCCGTTTTCATGTTTTGCGCGCCCAGACTCGTTTTCGGTTGTACCGAGGGCGTTGCGTCACGTTTTCATGTTTTGCACTCTCGGACTCATTTTTGGCGATACCGAGTGCGTCGGGTTCCGGTTTCATGTTTTGCGCGCCCGGACATGTTTTCGGCGGTACCGAGGGCGACCGATCTCTTTTTCATATTTTTAGCTCCGGACATGTTTTTGGGGGTACCGAGGGCGTCGGGTCCCTTTTTCATGTTTTGCGCTCCCGGACACATTTTCGACGGTACCGAGTGCGTCGGGTCCCTTTTTCATATTCTCATGTTTTCCGCTCCCGGACATGTTTTTGGGGGTACCGAGGGCGTCGGGTCCCTTTTTCATGTTTTGCGCTCCCAGACTCATTTTCGACGGTAGCGAGTGCGTCGGGTCCCTTTTTCATATTTTCATGTTTTCCGCTCCCGGACATGTTTTTTGGGGTACCGTGGGCGTCGGGTCCCGTTATCTTGTTTTGCGCTCCAGGACTCTTTTTCGGCGGGACCGAGGGCGTCGGGTCCCGTTTTCATGTTTTGCGGTCCTCGACTCGTTTTCGGCGGTAACGAGGGCGTCGGGTCCGTTTTCATGTTTTGGGCTCCCGGACTCATTTTCCGCGGTGCGGGGCGTCGGGTCCCGTTTTCATGTTTTGCGCGCCGGACTCATTTTGGGCGGTAACGAGTGCCTCGGTTCCCATTTTCATGTTTTACGCTCCCGGACTTGTTTTCGGCGGTAGCGAGGGCGTCCGACCCCGTTTTCATGTTTTTCGCTCTCGGACATGTTTTTAGGTGTGCCGAGGGCGTCGGGTCGCTTTTTCACGTTTTGCGCTCCCGGACTCGTTTTCGGCGATACCGAGGGCGTCGCGTCCCGTTTTCATGTTTTGCGCGCCAGGACTCATTTTCGGTGATACCGAGGGCGTCGGGTCCCGTTTTTAATGTTTTACGCTCCTAGACTCGTTTTCGGTGGTACCAAGGGCGTCGGGTCTCGTTTTCATAATCTACGCTCCCGGACTCATTTACGGCGGAACCGAGGGCGTCCGATCCCGTTTTCATGTTTTTCGCTCCCAGACATGTTTTTAGGTGTGCCGAGGGCGTCGGGTCCCTTTTTCACGTTTGGCGCTCTCGGACTCATTTTCGGCGGTAGCGAGGGCGTCGCGTCCCGTTTTCATGTTTTGCGCGCCCTGACTCGTTTTCGGCGATACCAAGGGCGTCGGGTCCCGTTTTCATGTTTTACGCTCCCGAACTCATTTTCGGCATTACCGAGGGCGTCGGGTCTCGTTTTCATATTCTACGCTCCCGGACTCATTTACGGCGATACCGAGGGCGTGTGATCCCGTTTTCATGTTTTTCGCTCCCGAACTCTTTTTCGGCGGTACCGAAGGCGTCCGATCCCGTTTTCATGTTTTTCGCCCCCAGACATGTTTTTAGGTGTGCCGAGGGCGTCGGGTCCGTTTATCACGTTTTGCGCTCCCAAACTCATTTTCGGCGGTATCGAGGGCGTCGCGTCCTGTTTTCTTGTTTTGCGCAACCGGACTCGTTTTCGGCGCTACCGAGGTCGTCGGGTCCCGTTTTCATGTTTTACGCTCCCGGACTCGTTTTCGACGGTATCGAGGGCGTTGGGTCCCGTTTTCATGTTTTGCGTGCCGGAATCATTTTCGGCGATACCGAGGGCGTCGGGTCCCGTTTTCATGTGTTTGCGCTCCCGGACTCATTTTCGGCGGTGCCGAGTGCCTCGGGTCTAGTTTTCATGTTTTCCGCGCCCGGACTCATGTTCGGCGGTAGCGAGGGCGTCGGGTCCCGTTTTCATATTTTGCGGGCCCGTACTCGTTTTCGGCGGTACTGAGCGCGTCGGTTCCCTTTTTCAAATTTTGCGTCCCCGGACTCATTTTCGACGGTACAGACGACGTCGGGTCCAGTTAACATGTTTTGCGCTCCCGGACTAGTTTTCGGCGGTTCTGAGTGCGTCGGGTCCCGTTTTCGTGTTTTGCATGCCAGGACTCATTTTCGGCGCTCGAGGGCGTCGGGTCCCGTTTTCATGTTTTGCTCGCCCGGACACATTTTCGGCGGTAACGAGGTCGTCGGGTCCCGTTTTCATGTATTGCGCTCCCGGAATCGTTTTCGGCGATAACGATGGCGTCGGGTCCCGTTTTCGTGTTTTGCACGCCCGGACTCATTTTCCATGCTCGAGGGCGTCGGGTGCCGTTTTCATGTTTTGCTCGCCCGAACACATTTTCGGCGGTTACGAGGGCGTCGGGTCCCGTTTTCATGTATTGCGCTCCCGGACTCGTTTTCGGCGATACCGATGGCGTCGGGACCCGTTTTCATGTTTCGCTCCCGAACTTCTTTTCGGCGGTACTAAGGGCGTCGGGACAAGTTTTTCATGTTTTGCGCGCCCGGACTCATTTTCGGCGGTAGCGAGGGCGTCCGATCTCGTTTTCCTATTTTTCGCTCCCGGACATGTTTTTGGGGGTACCGAGGGCGTCAGGTCCCTTTTTCATGTTTTTCGCTCCCGGACTCATTGTCGGCGGTACCGAGTGCGTCGGGTCCCTTTTCAATATTTTCATGTTTTCCTCTCCCGGACATGTTTTTGGGGGTACCGTGGGCGTTTTGTGCCATTTTCATGTTTTGTGCTCCCGGACTCGTTTTCGGCGGTACCGAGGGCGTCGTGTCCCGTTTTCATTTTTTGCGTTCCCCGACTCGTTTTCGGCGGTAACGAGGGCGTCGGGTCCCTTTTTGATGTTTTGCGCTACCGGACTCATTTCCGGTGGTACCGAGTGCGTCGGGTCCCATTTTCATGTTTGACGCTCCCGGACTAGTTTTTTTGCGGTAGCGAGGGCGTCGGGTCCCGTTTTCATGTTTTGCGCGCCCGGACTCATTTTCGGCGGTACTGAGGTCGTCGGGTGCCGTTTTCATGTTTTGCGCCCCGGACTCGTTATCGGCGGTACCGAGGGCGTCCGGTCCAGTTTTCATGTTTTGCGCGCACGGACTCATTTTCGGCGGTAGCGAGGGCGTCCGATCTCGTTTTCTTATTTTTCGCTCCCGAACATGTTTTTGGGGGTACCGAGGGCGTCAGGTCCCTTTATCATGTTTTGCGCTCCCGGACTCATTGTCGGCGGTAGCGAGTGCGTCGGGTCCTTTTTTCATATTTTCATGTTTTCCTCTCCCGGACATGTTTTTGGGGGTACCGTGGGCGTTGTGTGCCATTTTCATGTTTTGTGCTCCCGGACTCGTTTTCGGCGGTAGCGAGGGCGTCGGGTCCGTTTTCATATTTTGCGTTCCCAGGACTCGTTTTCGGCGGTAACGAGGGCGTCAGGTCCCTTTTTGATGTTTTGCGCTACCGGACTCATTTCCGGTGGTACCGAGTGCGTCGGGTCCCATTTTCATGTTTGACGCTCCCGGACTCGTTTTTGGCGGTAGCGAGGGCGTCGGGTCCCGTTTTCATGTTTTGCGCGCCCGGACTCATTTTCGGCGGTACCGAGGTCGTCGAGTGCCGTTTTCATGTTTTGCGCCCCGGACTCGTTATCGGCGGTAGCGAGGGCGTCCGGTCCAGTTTTCATGTTTTGTGCTCCCGGACTCATTTTCGGCGGTACCAAGTGCCTCGGGTCCTGTTTTCATGTTTTCCGCGCCCGGATTCATTTTCGGCTATACCGAGGGCGTCGGGTCCCGTTTTCATGTTTTCGGCGTGCAGGGGCGTCGGTCTCGTTTTTCATGTTTTGCGCGCCGTTCTCATTTTTCGGCGGTGCGAGGGCGTCGGGTCCCTTTTTCACGTTTTGCGCTCCTGTACTCATTTTCGGCGGTACCGAGGGCGTCAGGTGCCATTTTAATGTTTTGCGCTCCTGGACTCATTTTCGACGGTTCGGAGGGCGTCTGGTCCCGTTTTCATGTTTTGCGCGCCCGAACTCGTTATACGCGATGCGAGGGCGCCGGACCCGTTTTCATGTTTTGCGCGCCCGGATTCGTGTTCGGCGGTACCGATGGCGTCGGGTCCCGTTTTCATGTTTTACGCTCCCGGACTCGTTTTCGGCGGTACCGAGGTCGTCGGGTCCCATTTTCATGTTTTCGCTCCAGGACTCGTTTTCAACGGAACCGAGGGCGTCGGGTTCCGTTTTCATGTATCGCGCCCGGACTCGTTATCGGCGGTAGCGAGGGCGTTCGGTCCAGTTTTCATGTTTTGCGCTCCCGGACTCATTTTGGGCGGTGCCGAGGGCGTCGGGTCCCGTTGTCATGTTTTGCGCTTCCGGACTCGTTTTCCGCGGTAGCGAGTGCCTCCGGTCCCGTTTTCATATTTTCCGCGCCCGGACTCATTTTCGGCGGTAGCGAAGGCGTCGGGTCCCGTTTTCATGTTTTCGGCGGTGCGAGGTCGTCGGGTTCCGTTTTCATGTTTTCGGTGATACCGAGGTCGTCAAGGTCGTCGGTGCATCGAGGGGCGTCGGTTCCCGATTTCATGTTTTGTGCTCCGGACTCGTTTTCGGCGGTACGAGGTCGTCGGTATCGTTTTCATGTTTTGCTCTTCCGGACTCATTTTCGGCGATGCGAGGTCTTGCGATTCCGTTTTCATGTTTTCCGCTCCCGAACATGTTTTGGGGGGGTGCGAGAGCGTCGGGTCCCTTTTTCATTTTTTGCGCTCCGGAATCGTTTTCGGCGGTGCGAGGGCGTCGGGTCCAGTTTTCATGTTTTGCGCTCCGTACTTGTTTTCTGCGGTACCGAGGGCGTCGGGTCCCGTTTAAATATTTTGCACTGCCGGACTCGTTTTCGGCGGTACGAGGGCGTCGGGTCCCGTTTTCATGTTTTGCGCTCCCGGACTCGTTTTCGGCGGTAACGAGGGCGTCGGTCTCGTTTTCATGTTTTGCGCTCCCGGACTCTTTTTCGTCGATGCAGGGGCGTCCGATCCGTTTTCATGTTTTTTGCTCCCGGACATGTTTTTAGGTGTGCGAGGGCGTCGGGTCCCTTTTTCAGGTTCGGCGCTCCCGGACTCGTTTTCGGCGGTAGCGAGGGCGTCGGGTCCCGTTTTCATGTTTTGCGCTCCCGGACTCATTTTCGGCGGTATCGAGGGCGTCGGGTCCCGTTTTCATGTTTTCCGCTCCCGAACTCATTTTCGGCATTACCGAGGGCGTCGGATCTCGTTTTCATATTCTACGCTCCCGGACACATTTACGGCGGTAGCGAGGGCGTCCGATCCAGTTTTCATGTTTTTCGCTCCCGGACTCTTTTTCGGCGGTATCGAAGGCGTCCGATCCTGTTTTCATGTTTTTCGTTCCCAGACATGTTTTTCGGTGTGCCGAGGGCGTCGGGTCCCGTTTTCACGTTTGGCGCTCCCGGACTCATTTTTGGCGGTAGCGAGGGCGTCGCGTCCCATTTTCATGTTTTACGCGCCCTGACTCGTTTTCGGCGATACCGAGGGCGTCGCGTCCCATTTTCATGTTTTACGCGCCCTGACTCGTTTCGCGATACGGGGCGTCGGGTCCCGTTTTCATGTTTTACGCTCCCGAACTCGTTTTCGGCATTACCGAGGGCGTGGGGTCTCTTTTTCAGATTCTACGCTCCCGGACTCATTTACGGCGGTACTGAGGGCGTCTGATCCCGTTTTCATGTTTTTCGCTCCCGGACTCTTTTTCGGTGGTACCGAAGGCGTCCGATCCCGTTTTCATGTTTTTCGCCCCCAGACATGTTTTTAGGTGTGCCGAGGGCGTCGGGTCCGTGTATCACGTTTGGCGCTCCCGGACTCATTTTCGGCGGTAGCGAGGGCGTCGCGTCCTGTTTTCATGTTTTGCGCGCCCGGACCTGTTTTCGGCGCTACCGAGGTCGTCGGGTCCCGTTTTCATGTTTTACGCTCCCGGACTCGTTTTCGGCGATAACGATGGCGTCGGGTCCCGTTTTCATGTTTTGCGTGCCCGGAATCGTTTTCGGCGATACCGAGGGCGGCGGGTACCGTTTTCATGTGTTTGCGCTCCCGGACTCATTTTCGGCGGTGCCGAGTGCCTCGGGTCCCGTTTTCATATTTTGCGGGCCCGTACTCGTTTTCGTCGGTACTGGGCGCGTCGGTTCACGTTTTCATGTTTTGCGCTCCCGGACTCGTTTTCGGCGGTAGCGCGGGCGTCGGGTATCATTTTCATGTTTTGCTCTCCCGGACTCGTTTTCGGCGGTACCGAGGTCGTGCGAGCCCGTTTTCATGTTTTCCGCTACCGGACATGTTTTTGGGGATACCGAGGGCGTCGGGTCCCTTTTTCACATTTTGCGTCCCCGGACTCATTTTCGACGGTACAGACGGCGTCGAGTCCAGTTAACATGTTTTGCGCTCCCGGACTCGTTTTCGGCGGTTCTGAGTGCGTCGGGTCCCGTTTTCGTGTTTTGCACGCCAGGACTCATTTTCGGCGCTCGAGGGCGTCGGGTCCCGTTTTCATGTTTTGCTCGCCCGGACACATTTTCGGCGGTAACGAGGTCGTCGGGTCCCGTTTTCATGTAGTGCGCTCCCGGACTCGTTTTCGGCGATAACGATGGCGTCGGGTCCCGTTTTCGTGTTTTGCACGCCCGGACTCATTTTCGACGCTCGAGGATGTCGGGTCCCGTTTTCATGTTTTGCTCGCCCGAACACATTTTCGGCGGTTACGAGGGTGTCGGGTCCCGTTTTCATGTATTGCGCTCCCGGACTCGTTTTCGGCGATAGCGATGGCGTCGGGACCCGTTTTCATGTTTCGCTCCCGAACTTGTTTTCGGCGGTACTAAGGGCGTCGGGACTCGTTTTTCATGTTTTGCGCGCCCGGACTCATTTTCGGCGGTAGCGAGGGCGTCCGATCTCGTTTTCTTATTTTTCGCTCCCGGACATGTTTTTGGTGGTACCGGGGGCGTCATGTCCCTTTTTCATGTTTTGCGCTCCCGGACTCATTGTCGGCGGTAGCGAGTGCGTCGGGTCCCTTTTTCATATTTTCATGTTTTCCTCTCCCGGACATGTTTTTGGGGGTAGCGTGGGCGTTGTGTGCCATTTTCATGTTTTGTGCTCTCGGACTCGTTTTCGGCGGTAGCGATGGCGTCGGGTCCCGTTTTCATTTTTTGCGTTCCCCGACTCGTTTTCGGCGGTAACGAGGGCGTCAGGTCCCTTTTTGATGTTTTGCGCTACCGGACTCATTTCCGGTGGTACAGAGTGCGTCGGGTCCCATTTTCAAGTTTGACGCTCCCGGACTCGTTTTTGGCGGTACCGAGGGCGTCGGGTCCCGTTTTCATGTTTTGCGCGCCCGGACTCATTTTCGGCGGTACCGAGGTCGTCGAGTGCCGTTTTCATGTTTTGCTCCCCGGACTCGTTATTGGCGGTAGCGAGGGCGTCCGGTCCAGTTTTCATGTTTTGTGCTACCGGACTCATTTTCGGCGGTAGCAAGTGCCTCGGGTCCTGTTTTCATGTTTTCCGCGCCCGGATTCATTTTCGGCTATACCGAGGGCGTCGGGTCCCGTTTTCATGTTTTCGGCGGTAGCGAGGGCGTCTGATCTCGTTTTTCATGTTTTACGCGCCCGTTCTCATTTTCGGCGGTACTGAGGGCGTCGGGTCCCGTTTTCATGTTTTGCGTGCCCGGACTCATTTTCGGCGGTAGCGCGGTCGTCGAGTGCCGTTTTCATGTTTTGCGCCCCGGACTCGTTATCGGCGGTAGCGAGGGCGTCCGGTCCAGTTTTCATTTTTTGTGCTCCCAGACTCATTTTCGGCGCAGCCAAGTGCCTCGGGTCCTGTTTTCATGTTTTCCGCGCCCGGATTCATTTTCGGCTATACCGAGGGCGTCGGGTCCCGTTTTCATGTTTTCGGCGGTAGCGAGGGCGTCTGGTCTCGTTTTTCATGTTTTGCGCGCCCGTTCTCATTTTCGGCGGTAGCGAGGGCGTCGGGTCCCTTTTTCACGTTTTGCGCTTCCGTACTCATTTTCGGCGGTAGCGAGGGCGTCAGGTGCCATTTTAATGTTTTGCGCTCCGGACTCATTTTCGACGGTTCGGAGGGCGTACGGTCCCGTTTTCATGTTTTGCGCGCCGAACTCGTATCGGCGGTGCGGGGGCGCGGACCCGTTTTCATGTTTTGCGCGCCCGGACTCGTGTTCGGCGGTACCGATGGCGTCGGGTCCCGTTTTCATGTTTTACGCTCCCGGACTCGTTTTCGGCGGTAGCGAGGTCGTCGGGTCCCGTTTTCATGTTTTCGCTCCAGGACTCGTTTTCAGCGGTACCGGGGGCGTCGGGTTCCGTTTTCATGTTTCGCGCCCGGACTCGTTATCGGCGGTGCGAGGGCGTTCGGTCCGTTTTCATGTTTTGCGCTCCGGACTCATTTTGGGCGGTGCAGGGCGTCGGGTCCCGTTTTCATGTTTTGCGCTTCCGGACTCGTTTCGGCGCGGTGCGAGTGCCTCGGTCCGTTTTCATATTTTGCGCGCCGGACTCATTTTCGGCGGTGCGAAGGCGTCGGGTCCCGTTTTCATGTTTTCGGCGGTCGCAGGGTCGTCGGGTCCCATTTTCATGTTTTCGGTGATACCGAGGTCGTCAAGGTCGTCGGTGCATCGAGGGCGTCGGTTCCGATTTCATGTTTTGTGCTCCGGACTCATTTTCGGCGATGCATCGAGGTCGTCGGGTATCGTTTTCATGTTTTGCTCTTCCGGACTCATTTTCGGCGGTGCGAGGTCGTGCGATTCCGTTTTCATGTTTCCGCTCCCGAACATGTTTTGGGGGTGCGAGAGCGTCGCGTCCCTTTTTTTCATGTTTTGCGCTCCGGAATCGTTTCGGCGGTGCGAGGCGTCGGGTCCGATTTTCATGTTTTGCGCTCCCGGACTTGTTTTCTACATGCGAGGGCGTCGGGTCCCGTTTAAATATTTTTTGCGCTCGGACTCGTTTTCGGCGGTACGAGGGCGTCGGGTCCGTTTTCATGTTTTGCGCTCCGGACTCGTTTTCGGCGGTATCGAGGGCGTCCGGTCTCGTTTTCATGTTTTGCGCTCCGGACTTTTTTTTCGTCGATGCACGAGGGCGTCCGATCCCGTTTTCATGTTTTTTGCTCCCGGACATGTTTTTAGGTGTGCGACGGCGTCGGGTACCTTTTTCGTGTTCGGCGCTCCGGACTCGTTTTTAGCGGTGCGAGGTCGTCGGGTCCCGTTTTCATGTTTTGCGCTCCGGACTCATTTTCGGCGGTATCGAGGGCGTCGGGTCCCGTTTTCATGTTTTCCGCTCCCGAACTCGTTTTCGGCATTACGAGGGCGTCGGATCTCGTTTTCATATTCTACGCTCCGGACACATTTACGGCGGTGCGAGGGCGTCGATCCGGTTTTCATGTTTTTCGCTCCCGGACTCTTTTTCGGCGATGCGAAGGCGTCGATCCCGTTTTCATGTTTTTCGCTCCGAGACATGTTTTTAGGTGTCGAGGGCGTCGGGTCCCTTTTTCACGTTTGGCGCTCCCGGACTCATTTTCGGCGGTGCGGGGCGTCGCGTCCCGTTTTCATGTTTTACGCGCCACGACTCGTTTTCGGCAATACGAGGGCGTCGGGTCCCGTTTTCATGTTTTACGCTCCCGAACTCGTTTCGGCATTACGAGGGCGTCGGGTCTCGTTTTCAGATTCTACGCTCCGGACTCATTTACGGCGGTGCGAGGGCGTCGATCCCGTTTTCATGTTTTTCGCTCCCGGACTCTTTTTCGGCGGTGCGAAGGCGTCCGATCCCGTTTTCATGTTTTCGCCCCCAGACATGTTTTTAGGTGTGCCGAGGGCGTCGGGTCCGTTTATCACGTTTGGCGCTCCCAAACTCATTTTCGGCGGTACCGAGGGCGTCGCATCCTGTTTTCATGTTTTGCGCTTCCGGACTCGTTTTCGGCGCTACCGAGGTCGTCGGGTCCCGTTTTCATGTTTTACGCTCCCGGACTCGTTTTCGGCGATAACGATGGCGTCGGGTCCCGTTTTCATGTTTTGCATGCCCGGAATCATTTTCGGCGATACCGAGGGCGTCGGGTCCCGTTTTCATGTGTTTGCGCTCCCGGGCTTGTTTTCGGCGGTGCCGAGTGCCTCGGGACCCGTTTTCATATTTTGCGGGCCCGTACTCGTTTTCGTCGGTACTGAGCGCGTTGGTTCCCGTTTTCATGTTTTGCGCTCCCGGACTCGTTTTCGGCGGTAGCGAGGGCGTCAGGTATCATTTTCATGTTTTGCTCTCCCGGACTCGTTTTCGGCGGTACGGAGGTCGTGCGAGCCCGTTTTCATGTTTTCCGCTACGGGACATGTTTTGGGGATACCGAGGGCGTCGGGTCCCTTTTTTCACATTTTGCGTCCCGGACTCATTTTCGACGGTACGAGACGGCGTCGGGTCCGATTAACATGTTATGCGCTCCGGACTCGTTTCGGCGGTTCTGAGTGCGTCGGGTCCCGTTTTCGTGTTTTGCACGCTAGGACTCATTTTCGGCGCTCGAGGGCGTCGGGTCCCATTTTCATGTTTTGCTCGCCGGACACATTTTCGGCGGTAACGAGGTCGTCGAGTCCCGTTTTCATGTATTGCGCTCCGTACTCGTTTCGGCGATAACGATGGCGTCGGGTCCCGTTTTCGTGTTTTGCACGCCGGACTCATTTTCGACGCTCGAGGGCGTCGGGTCCCGTTTTCATGTTTTGCTCGCCCGAACACATTTTCGGCGGTTACGAGGGTGTCGGGTCCCGTTTTCATGTATTGCGCTCCGGACTCGTTTTCGGCGATACCGATGGCGTCGGGACCCGTTTTCATGTTTCGCTCCCGAACTTGTTTTCGGCGGTACTAAGGGCGTCGGGACTCGTTTTTCATGTTTTGCGCGCCCGGACTCATTTTCGACGGTACCAAGTGCCTCGGGTCCCGTTTTCATGTTTTCCGCGCGCCGGATTCATTTTCGGCTATACCGAGGGCGTCGGGTCCGTTTTCATGTTTTCATGTTTTCGGCGGTGCGAGGGGCGTCGGGTCTCGTTTTTCATGTTTTGCGCGCCCGTTCTCATTTTCGGCGGTACCGAGGGCGTCGGGTAACTTTTTCACGTTTTGCGCTCCCGTACTAATTTTCGGCGGTACCGAGGGCGTCGGGTGCCATTTTAATGTTTTGCGCTCCGGACTCATTTTCGACGGTTCGGAGGGCGTCTAGTCCTGTTTTCATGTCTTGCGCACCCGAACTCGTTATCGACGGTGCGGGGCGCCGAACCCGTTTTCATGTTTTGCGCGCCCGAACTCGTGTTCGGCGATCGAGGGCGTCGGGTCCCGTTTTCATGTTTTGCGCTTCCGGACTCATTTTCGCGGTGCGAGTGCTCTCGGTCTCGTTTTCACATTTTCCGCGCCGGACTCATTTTCGGCGGTAGCGAAGGCGTCGGGTCCCGTTTTCATGTTTTCGGCGGTAGCGAGGTCGTCGGGTCCCGTTTTCATGTTTTCGGTGATACCGAGGTCGTCAAGGTCGTCGGTACTGAGGGCGTCGGTTCCCGATTTCATGTTTTGTGCTCCCGGACTCGTTTTCGGCGGTACCGAGGTCGTCAGGTATCGTTTTCATGTTTTGCTCTTCGAGACTCATTTTCGGCGGTACCGAGGTCGTGCGATTCTGTTTTCATGTTTTCCGCTCCCGAACATGTTTTTGGGGGTACCGAGAGCGTCGGGTCCCTTTTTCATGTTTTGCGCTCCCGGAATCGTTTTCGGCGGTAGCGAGGGCGTCGGGTCCAGTTTTCATGTTTTGCGCTCCCGGACTCGTTTTCTGCGGTAGCGAGGGCGGCGGGTCCCGTTTAAATATTTTGCGTGCCCGGACTCGCTTTCGGCGGTAGCGAGGGCGTCGGGTCCCGTTTTCATGTTTTGCGCTCAGGGACTCGTTTTCGGCGGTATCGAGGGCGTCCGGTCTCGTTTTCATGTTTTGCGCTCCCGGACTCTTTTTCGTCGGTACCGAGGGCGTCCGATCCCGTTTTCATGTTTTTCGCTCCCGGACATGTTTTTAGGTGTGCCGAGGGCGTCGAGTCCCTTTTTCAGGTTCGGCGCTCCCGGACTCGTTTTCGGCGCATGAGGGCGTCGTGTCCGTTTTCATGTTTTGCGCTACGGACTCATTTTCGGCGGTATCGAGGGCGTCGGGTCCCGTTTTCATGTTTTGCGCCTCGGACTCGTTTTCGACGGTAGCGAGGGCGCCCGATCCAGTTTTCATGTTTTTCGCTCCCGGACATGTTTTTAGGTGTGCCGAGGGCGTCGGGTCCCTTTTTCACGTTTGGCGCTCCCGGACTCATTTTCGGCGGTACCGAGGGCGTCGCGTCCCGTTTTCATGTTTTGCACGCCCTGACTCATTTTCGGCGATACCGAGGGCGTCGGGTCCCGTTTTCATGTTTTCCGCTCCCGAACTCGTTTTCGGCATTACCGAGGGCGTCGGATCTCGTTTTCATATTCTACGCTCCCGGACACATTTACGGCGGTAGCGAGGGCGTCCGATCCAGTTGTCATGTTTTTCGCTCCCGGACTCTTTTTCGGCGGTAGCGAAGGCGTCCGATCCCGTTTTCATGTTTTTCGCTCCCAGACATGTTTTTAGGTGTGCCGAGGGCGTCGGGTCCCTTTTTCACGTTTGGCGCTCCCGGACTCATTTTCGGCGGTAGCGAGGGCGTCGCGTCCCGTTTTCATGTTTTACGCGCCCTGACTCGTTTTCGGCGATACCGAGGGCGTCGGGTCCCGTTTTCATGTTTTACGCTCCCGAACTCGTTTTCGGCATTACCGAGGGCGTCGGGTCTCGTTTTCATATTCTACGCTCCCGGACTCATTTACGGCGGTACCGAGGGCGTCCGATCCCGTTTTCATGTTTTTCGCTCCCGGACTCTTTTTCGGCGGTACCGAAGGCGTCCGATCCCGTTTTCATGTTTTTCGCTCCGAGACATGTTTTTAGGTGTGCCGTGGGCGTCGGGTCCCTTTTTCACGTTTGGCGCTCCCGGACTCATTTTCGGCGGTACCGAGGGCATCGCGTCCCGTTTTCATGTTTTACGCGCCCTGACTCGTTTTCGGCGATACCGAGGGCGTCGGGTCCCGTTTTCATGTTTTACGCTCCCGGACTCGTTTTCGGCGGTGCCGAGTGCCTCGGGTCTCGTTTTCATGTTTTTCGCTCCGAGACATGTTTTTAGCTGTGCCGAGGGCGTCGGGTCCCTTTTTCACGTTTGGGCTCCCGGACTCATTTTCGGCGGTACCGAGGGCGTCGCGTCCCGTTTTCATGTTTTACGCGCCCTGACTCGTTTTCGACGATACCGAGGGCGTCCGCTCCCTTTTTCATGTTTTGCGCTCCCGGACTCATTGTCGGCGGTACCGAGTGCGTCGGGTCCCTTTTTCATATTTTCATGTTTTCCTCTCCCGGACATGTTTTTGGGGGTACCGTGGGCGTTGTGTGCCATTTTCATGTTTTGTGCTCCCGGACTCGTTTTCGGCGGTAGCGAGGGCGTCGGGTCCCGTTTTCATTCTTTGCGTTCCCCGACTCGTTTTCGGCGGTATCCAGGGCGTCGGGTACCTTTTTGATGTTTTGCGCTACCGGACTCATTTCCGGTGGTACCGAGTGCGTCAGGTCCCATTTTCATGTTTGACGCTCCCGGACACGTTTTTGGCGGTACCGAGGGCGTCGGGTCCCGTTTTCATGTTATGCGCGCCCGGACTCATTTTCGGCTGTACCGAAGTCGTCGAGTGCCGTTTTCATGTTTTGCGCCCCGGACTCGTTATCGGCGGTACCGAGGGCGTCCGGTCCAGTTTTCAAGTTTTGTGCTCCCGGACTCATTTTCGGCGGTACTAAGTGCCTCGGGTCCTGTTTTCATGTTTTCCGCGCCCGGATTCATTTTCGGCTATACCGAGGGCGTCGGGTCCCGTTTTCATGTTTTCGGCGGTACCGAGGGCATCTGGTCTCGTATTTAATGTTTTGCGCGTCCGTTCTCATTTTCGGCGGTACCGAGGGCGTCGGGTCCCTTTTTCACGTTTTGCGCTCCCGTACTCATTTTCGGCGGTACCGAGGGCGTCGGGTGCCATTTTAATGTTTTGCGCTCCCGGACTCATTTTCGGCGGTTCGGAGGGCGTCTGGTCCCGTTTTCATGTTTTGCGCGCCGGAACTCGTTATCGGCGATACCGAGGGCGCCGATCCCATTTTCATGTTTTGCGCGCCCGGACTCGTGTCTGGCGGTAGCGATGGCGTCGGGTCCCGTTTTCATGTTTTGCGCTCCCTGACTCATTTTCGGCGGTACCGAGGGCGTCAGGTCCCGTTTTCATGTTTTCGCTCCAGGACTCGTTTTCAGCGGTACCGGGGGCGTCGGGTTCCATTTTCATGTTTTGCGCGCCCGAACTCGTTATCGGCGGTACCGAGGGCGTCCGGTCCAATTTTCATGTTTTGCGCTCCCGGACTCATTTTGGATGGTACCGAGGGCGTCGGGTCCCGTTTTCATGTTTTGCGCTTCCGGACTCGTTTTCAGCGGTGCCGTGTGCCTCCGGTCCCGTTTTCATATTTTCCGCGCCCGGACTCATTTTCGGCGGTACCGAAAGCGTCGGGTCCCGTTTTCATGTTTTCGGCGGTACCGAGGTCGTCGGGTCCCGTTTTCATGTTTTCGGTGATACCGAGGTCGTCAAGGTCGTCGGCACTGAGGGCGTCGGTTCCCGATTTCATGTTTTGTGCTCCCGGACTCGTTTTCGGCGGTAGCGAGGTCGTCAGGTATCGTTTTCATGTTTTGCTCTTCGAGACTCATGTTCGGCGGTACCGAGGTCGTGCGATTCCGTTTTCATGTTTTCCGCTCCCGAACATGTTTTTGGGGGTTCCGAGAGCGTAGGGACCCTTTTTCATGTTTTGCGCTCCCGGAATCGTTTTCGGCGGTACTGAGGGCGTCGGGTCCAGTTTTCATGTTTTGCGCTACCGGACTCGTTTTCGCGATCGAGGGCGTCGGGTCCCGTTTAAATATTTTGCGTGCCGGACTCGTTTCGGCGCATCGAGGGCGTCGGGTCCCGTTTTCATGTTTTGCTCTCCCGAACTCGTTTTCGGCGGTATCGAGGGCGTCCGGTCTCGTTTTCATGTTTTTCGCTCCCGGACTCTTTTTCGTCGGTAGCGAGGGCGTCCGATCCCGTTTTCATGTTTTTCGCTCCCGGACATGTTTTTAGGTGTGCCGAGGGCGTCGGGTCCCTTTTTCAGGTTCGGCGCTCCCGGACTCGTTTTGGGCGTGCACCGAGGCGTCGGGTCCCGTTTCCATGTTTTGCGCTCCGGACTCATTTTCACCGTATCGAGGGCGTCGGGTGCCGTTTTCATGTTTTGCGCCCCCGGACTCGTTTTCGGCGGTACCGAGGGAGCCCGATCCAGTTTTCATGTTTTTCGCTCCCAAACATGTTTTTAGGTGTGCCGAGGGCGTCGGGTCCCTTTTTCACGTTTGGCGCTCCCGGACTCATATTCGGCGGTACCGGGGGCGTCGCGTCCCATTTTCATGTTTTGCACGCCCTGACTCGTTTTCGGCGATACCGAGGGCGTCGGGTCCCGTTTTCATGTTTTCCGCTCCCGAAATCGTTTTCGGCATTACCGAGGGCGTCGGATCTCGTTTTCATATTCTACGCTCCCGGACACATTTACGGCGGTACCGAGGGCGTCCGATCCCGTTTTCATGTTTTTCGCTCCCGGACATGTTTTTAGGTGTGCCGAGGGCGTCGGGTCCCTTTTTCACGTTTGGCGCTCCCGGACTCATTTTCGGCGGTGCGAGGGCGTCGGGTCCCGTTTTCATGTTTTGCGCGCCCTGACTCGTTTTCGGCGATACCGAGGGCGTCGGGTCTCGTTTTCATATTCTACGCTCCCGGACTCATTTACGGCGGTACCGAGGGCGTCTGATCCCGTTTTCATGTTTTTCGCTCCCGGGCTCTTTTTCGGCGGTACCGAAGGCGACCGATCCCGTTTTCATGTTTTTCGCCCCTTGAAATGTTTTTAGGTGTGCCGAGGGCGTCGGGTCCGTTTATCACGTTTGGCGCTCCCAAACTCATTTTCGGCGGTACCGAGGGCGTCGCGTCCTATTTTCATGTTTTGCGCGCCCGGACTCGTTTTCGGCGCTACCTAGGTCGTCGGGTCCCGTTTTTAATGTTTTACGCTCCGAGACTCGTTTTCGGCGGTAGCGAGGGCGTCGGGTGTCGTTTTCATAATCTACTCTCCCGGACTCATTTACGGCGGTAGCGAGGGCGTCCGATCCCGTTTTCATGTTTTTCGCTCCCAGGCAGGTTTTTAGGTGTGCCGAGGGCGTCGGGTCCCTTTTTCTTTTTTGGCGCTCCCGGACTCATTTTCGACGGTACCGAGGGCGTCGCGTCCCTTTTTCATGTTTTGCGCGCCCTGACTCGTTTTCGGCGTTACCGAGGGCGTCGGGTCCCGTTTTCATGTTTTACGCTCGCCGAACTCGTTTTCGACATTACCGAGGGCGTCGAGTCTCGTTTTCATATTCTACGCTCCCGGACTCATTTACGGCGGTACCGAGGGCGTCCGATCCCGTTTTCATGTTTTTCGCTCCCGGACTCTTTTTCGGCGGTACCGAAGGCGTCCGATCCCGTTTTCATGTTTTTCGCTCCGAGACATGTTTTTAGGTGTGCCGAGGGCGTCGGGTCCCTTTTTCATGTTTGGCGCTCCCGGACTCATTTTCGGCGGTAGCGAGGGCGTCGTGTCCCGTTGACATGTTTTGCGCTCCCGGACTCATTTTCGGCGGTATCGCGGGCGTCGGGTCCCGTTTTCATGTTTTGAGCGCCCGGACTCGTTTTCGACGATACCGAGGGCGTCGGGTCCTGTTTTCATGTTTTGCGCTCCCGGACTCGTTTTCGGCGGTGCGAGTGCCTCGGGTCCCATTTTCATGTTTTCTGCGCACGGACTCATTTTCGGCGGTATCGAGGGCGTCGGGTCCCGTTTTCTTGTTTTACGTTCCTCGACTCGTTTTCGGCTGTAACAAGGGCGTCAGGTCCCTTTTTCATGTTTTGCGCTCCCGGACACATTTTTGGAGGTACTGAGTGCGTCGGGTCCCGTTTTCATGTTTTGCGCTCCCATACTCAATTTCGGCGGTAGCGAGGGCGTCGCGTCCCATTTTCATGTTTTGCGCGCCCGGACTCGTTTTCGGCGATACCAAGGGCGTCGGGTCCCATTTTCATGTCTTCGCTCCCGGACTCGTTTTCGGCGGTACCGAGGCTGTCCGGTCTCGTTTTCTTGTTTTTCGCTCCCGGACTCTTTTTCGGCGGTAGCGAAGGCGTCCGATCCCGTTTTCATGTTTTTTGCCCCCATACATGTTTTTAGGTGTGCCGAGGGCGTCGGGTCCGTTTATCACGTTTGGCGCTCCCAAACTCATTTTCGGCGGTAGCGAGGGCGTCGCGTCCTGTTTTCATGTTTTGCGCGCCCGGACTCGTTTTCGGCGCTACCGAGGTCGTCGGGTCCCGTTTTCATGTTTTGCGTGCCCGGAATTATTTTCGGCGATACCGAGGGCGTCAGGTGCCATTTTAATGTTTTGCGCTCCCGGACTCATTTTCGACGGTTCGGAGGGCGTCTGGTCCCGTTTTCATGTTTTGCGCGCCCGAACTCGTTATCTGTGGTACCGAGGGCGCCGGACCCGTTTTCATGTTTTGCTCGCCCGGACTCGTGTTCGGCGGTAGCGATGGCGTCGGGTCCCGTTTTCATGTTTTACGCTCCCGGACTCGTTTTCGGCGTGCATCGAGGTCGTCGGGTCCCGTTTTCATGTTTTCGCTCCAGGACTCGTTTTCAGCGGTAGCGAGGGCGTCGGTTTCCGTTTTCATGTTTCGCGCCCGGACTCGTTATCGGCGGTAGCGAGGGCGTTCGGTCCAGTTTTCATGTTTTGCGCTCCCGGACTCATTTTGGGCGGTAGCGAGGGCGTCGGGTCCCGTTTTCATGTTTTGCGCTTCCGGACTCGTTTTCGCGGTGCCGAGTGCCTCCGGTCCCGTTTTCATATTTTCCGCGCCCGGACTCATTTTCGGCGGTAGCGAAGGCGTCGGGTCCCGTTTTCATGTTTTCGGCGGTAGCGAGGTCGTCGGGTCCCATTTTCATGTTTTCGGTGATACCGAGGTCGTCAAGGTCGTCGGTACTGAGGGCGTTGGTTCCCGATTTCATGTTTTGTGCTCCCGGACTCGTTTCGGCGATGCGAGGTCGTCAGGTATCGTTTTCATGTTTTGCTCTTCCAGACTCATTTTCGGCGGTACCGAGGTCGTGCGATTCCGTTTTCATGTTTCCAGCTCCCGAACATGTTTTTGGGGGTAGCGAGAGCGTCGCGTCCCTTTTTCTTGTTTTGCGCTCCCGGAATCGTTTTCGGCGGTACCGAGGGCGTCGGGTCTAGTTTTCATGTTTTGCGCTCCCGGACTTGTTTTCTGCGGTACCGAGGGCGTCGGGTCCCGTTTAAATATTTTGCCTGCTCGGACTCGTTTTCGGCGGTACCGAGGGCGTCGGGTCCTGTTTTCATGTTTTGCGCTCCCGGACTCGTTTTCGGCGGTATCGAGGGCGTCCGGTCTCGTTTTCATGTTTTGCGCTCCCGAACTCTTTTTCGTCGGTACCGAGGGCGTCCGATCCCGTTTTCATGTTTTTTGCTCCCGGACATGTTTTTAGGTGTGCCGAAGGCGTCGGGTACCTTTTTCAGGTTCGGCGCTCCCGGACTCGTTTTTAGCGGTACCGAGGTCGTCGGGTCCCGTTTTCATGTTTTGCGCTCCCGGACTCATTTTCAGCGGTATCGAGGGCGTCGGGTCCCGTTTTCATGTTTTCCGCTCCCGAACTCGTTTTCGGCATTACCGAGGGCGTCGGATCTCGTTTTCATATTCTACGCTCCTGGACACATTTACGGCGAGGGCGGGCGTCGATCCGTTTTCATGTTTTTCGCTCCCGGACTCTTTTCGGCGGTCGAAGGCGTCCGATCCCGTTTTCATGTTTTTCGCTCCGAGACATGTTTTTAGGTGTGCGAGGGCGTCGGGTCCCTTTTTCACGTTTGGCGCTCCCGGACTCATTTTCGGCGGTGCGAGGGCGTCGCGTCCGTTTTCATGTTTTACGCGCCACGACTCGTTTTCGGCAATACGAGGGCGTCGGGTCCCGTTTTCATGTTTTACGCTCCCGAACTCGTTTTCGGCATTACCGAGGGCGTCGGGTCTCGTTTTCGATTCTACGCTCCCGGACTCATTTACGGCGATGCGAGGGCGTCGATCCCGTTTTCATGTTTTCGCGCTCCGGACTCTTTTTCGGCGGTGCGAAGGCGTCCGATCCCGTTTTCATGTTTTTCGCCCCGGACATGTTTTTAGGTGTGCGAGGGCGTCGGGTCCGTTTATCACGTTTGGCGCTCCCAAACTCATTTTCGGCGGTACCGAGGGCGTCGCGTCCTGTTTTCATGTTTTGCGCTTCCGGACTCGTTTTCGGCGCTACCGAGGTCGTCGGGTCCCGTTTTCATGTTTTACGCTCCCGAACTCGTTTTCGGCGATAACGATGGCGTCGGGTCCCGTTTTCATGTTTTGCATGCCCGGAATCATTTTCGGCGATACCGAGGGCGTCGGGTCCCGTTTTCATGTGTTTGCGCTCCCGGACTCGTTTTCGGCGGTGCCGAGTGCCTCGGGTCCCGTTTTCATATTTTGCGGGCCCGTACTCGTTTTCGTCGGTACTGAGCGCGTTGGTTCCCGTTTTCATGTTTTGCGCTCCCGGACTCGTTTTCGGCGGTACCGAGGGCGTCGGGTATCATTTTCATGTTTTGCTCTCCCGGACTCGTTTTCGGCGGTACGGAGGTCGTGCGAGCCCGTTTTCATGTTTTCCGCTACCGGACATGTTTTTGGGGATACCGAGGGCGTCGGGTCCCTTTTTCACATTTTGCGTCCCCGGACTCATTTTCGACGGTACAGACGGCGTCGGGTCCAGTTAACATGTTATGCGCTCCCGGACTCGTTTTCGGCGGTTCTGAGTGCGTCGGGTCCCGTTTTCGTGTTTTGCACGCCAGGACTCATTTTCGGCGCTCGAGGGCGTCGGGTCCCATTTTCATGTTTTGCTCGCCCGGACACATTTTCGGCGGTAACGAGGTCGTCGAGTCCCGTTTTCATGTATTGCGCTCCCGTACTCGTTTTCGGCGATAACGATGGCGTCGGGTCCCGTTTTCGTGTTTTGCACGCCCGGACTCATTTTCGACGCTCGAGGGCGTCGGGTCCCGTTTTCATGTTTTGCTCGCCCGAACACATTTTCGGCGGTTACGAGGGTGTCGGGTCCCGTTTTCATGTATTGCGCTCCCGGACTCGTTTTCGGCGATACCGATGGCGTCGGGACCCGTTTTCATGTTTCGCTCCCGAACTTGTTTTCGGCGGTACTAAGGGCGTCGGGACTAGTTTTTCATGTTTTGCGCGCCCGGACTCATTTTCGGCGGTACCAAGTGCCTCGGGTCCTGTTTTCATGTTTTCCGCGCCCGGATTCATTTTCGGCTATACCGAGGGCGTCGGGTCCCGTTTTCATGTTTTCGGCGGTACCGAGGGCGTCTGGTCTCGTTTTTCATGTTTTGCGCGCCCGTTCTCATTTTCGGCGGTACCGAGGGCGTCGGGTAACTTTTTCACGTTTTGCGCTCCCGTACTAATTTTCGGCGGTACCGGGGGCGTCGGGTGCCATTTTAATGTTTTGCGCTCCCGGACTCATTTTCGACGGTTCGGAGGGCGTCTAGTCCTGTTTTCATGTCTTGCGCACCCGAACTCGTTATCGACGGTACCGAGGGCGCCGAACCCGTTTTCATGTTTTGCGCGCCCGAACTCGTGTTCGGCGGTACCGAGGGCGTCGGGTCCCGTTTTCATGTTTTGCGCTTCCGGACTCGTTTTCCGCGGTGCCGAGTGCCTCCGGTCTCGTTTTCACATTTTCCGCGCCCGGACTCATTTTCGGCGGTACCGAAGGCGTCGGGTCCCGTTTTCATGTTTTCGGCGGTACCGAGGTCGTCGGGTCCCGTTTTCATGTTTTCGGTGATACCGAGGTCGTCAAGGTCGTCGGTACTGAGGGCGTCGGTTCCCGATTTCATGTTTTGTGCTCCCGGACTCGTTTTCGGCGGTACCGAGGTCGTCAGGTATCGTTTTCATGTTTTGCTCTTCCAGACTCATTTTCGGCGGTACCGAGGTCGTGCGATTCTGTTTTCATGTTTTCCGCTCCCGAACATGTTTTTGGGGGTACCGAGAGCGTCGGGTCCCTTTTTCATGTTTTGCGCTCCCGGAATCGTTTTCGGCGGTAGCGAGGGCGTCGGGTCCAGTTTTCATGTTTTGCGCTCCCGGACTCGTTTTCGCGGTGCGAGGGCGGCGGGTCCCGTTTAAATATTTTGCGTGCCGGACTCGCTTTCGGCGGTGCATCGAGGGCGTCGGGTCCCGTTTTCATGTTTTGCGCTCGGGGACTCGTTTTCGGCGGTATCGAGGGCGTCGGTCTCGTTTTCATGTTTTGCGCTCCCGGACTCTTTTTCGTCGGTACCGAGGGCGTCCGATCCCGTTTTCATGTTTTTCGCTCCCGGACATGTTTTTAGGTGTGCCGAGGGCGTCGAGTCCCTTTTTCAGGTTCGGCGCTCCCGGACTCGTTTTCGGCGGTACCGAGGGCGTCGTGTCCCGTTTTCATGTTTTGCGCCACGGACTCATTTTCAGCGGTATCGAGGGCGTCGGGTCCCGTTTTCATGTTTTGCGCCTCGGACTCGTTTTCGACGGTACCGAGGGCGCCCGATCCAGTTTTCATGTTTTTCGCTCCCAGACATGTTTTTAGGTGTGCCGAGGGCGTCGGGTCCCTTTTTCACGTTTGGCGCTCCCGGACTCATTTTCGGCGTGCGAGGGCGTCGCGTCCCGTTTTCATGTTTTGCACGCCCTGACTCATTTTCGGCGATACAGAGGGCGTCGGGTCCCGTTTTCATGTTTTCCGCTCCCGAACTCGTTTTCGGCATTACCGAGGGCGTCGGATCTCGTTTTCATATTCTACGCTCCCGGACACATTTACGGCGGTACCGAGGGCGTCCGATCCAGTTGTCATGTTTTTCGCTCCCGGACTCTTTTTCGGCGGTAGCGAAGGCGTCCGATCCCGTTTTCATGTTTTTCGCTCCCGAAATGTTTTTAGGTGTGCCGAGGGCGTCGGGTCCCTTTTTCACGTTTGGCGCTCCCGGACTCATTTTCGGCGGTACCGAGGGCGTCGCGTCCCGTTTTCATGTTTTACGCGCCCTGACTCGTTTTCGGCGATACCGAGGGCGTCGGGTCCCGTTTTCATGTTTTACGCTCCCGAACTCGTTTTCGGCATTACCGAGGGCGTCGGGTCTCGTTTTCATATTCTACGCTCCCGGACTCATTTACGGCGCATCGAGGGCGTCGATCCCGTTTTCATGTTTTTCGCTCCGGACTCTTTTCGGCATCGAAGGCGTCCGATCCCGTTTTCATGTTTTTCGCTCCGAGACATGTTTTTAGGTGTCGAGGGCGTCGGGTCCCTTTTTCACGTTTGGCGCTCCGGACTCATTTTCGGCGGTGCGAGGGCGTCGCGTCCCGTTTTCATGTTTTACGCGCCCGACTCGTTTCGGCGATACCGAGGGCGTCGGGTCCCGTTTTCATGTTTTACGCTCCCTGACTCGTTTTCGGCGGTGCGGGAGTGCCTCGGTCTCGTTTTCATGTTTTTCGCTCCGAGACATGTTTTTAGGTGTCGAGGGCGTCGGGTCCCTTTTTCACGTTTGGGGTCCCGAACTCATTTTCGGCGGTACCGAGGGCGTCGCGTCCCGTTTTCATGTTTTACGCGCCCTGACTCGTTTTCGACGATACCGGGGCGTCCGCTCCCTTTTTCATGTTTTGCGCTCCGGACTCATTGTCGGCGGTGCGAGTGCGTCGGGTCCCTTTTTCATATTTTCATGTTTTCCTCTCCCGGACATGTTTTTGGGGGGTGCGTGGGCGTTGTGTGCCATTTTCATGTTTTGTGCTCCCGGACTCATTTTCGGCGATGCGAGGCGTCGGGTCCCGTTTTCATCCTTTGCGTTCCCCGACTCGTTTTCGGCGGTATCGAGGGCGTCGGGTACCTGTTTGATGTTTTGCGCTACGGACTCATTTTCGGTGGTACCGAGTGCGTCGGGTCCCATTTTCATGTTTGACGCTCCCGGACACGTTTTGGCGTGCGAGGGCGTCGGGTCCCGTTTTCATGTTATGC
The DNA here is from genome assembly GCA_037127355.1 of Schoenoplectus tabernaemontani. Classification (NCBI taxonomy): domain Eukaryota; kingdom Viridiplantae; phylum Streptophyta; class Magnoliopsida; order Poales; family Cyperaceae; genus Schoenoplectus; species Schoenoplectus tabernaemontani. The sequence goes on from CM073752.1 coordinate 14,521,440, forward strand.
GCGCCGGACTCATTTTCGAATTTGTGCGAAGGGCGTCGAGTGCCGTTTTCATGTTTTGCGCCCCGGACTCGTTATCGGCGGTACCGAGGGCGTCCGGTCCAGTTTTCAAGTTTTGTGCTCCCGGACTCATTTTCGGCGGTACTAAGTGCCTCGGGTCCTGTTTTCATGTTTTCCGCGCCCGGATTCATTTTCGGCTATACCGAGGGCGTCGGGTCCCGTTTTCATGTTTTCGGCGGTACCGAGGGCGTCTGGTCTCGTATTTCATGTTTTGCGCGTCCGTTCTCATTTTCGGCGGTACCGGGGGCGTCGGGTCCCTTTTTCACGTTTTGCGCTCCTGTACTCATTTTCGGCGGTAGCGAGGGCGTCGGGTGCCATTTTAATGTTTTGCGCTCCCGGACTCATTTTCGACGGTTCGGAGGGCGTCTGGTCCCGTTTTCATGTTTTGCGCGCCGAACTCGTTATCGGCGGTACCGAGGGCGCCGGTCCCGTTTTCATGTTTTGCGCGCCTGGACTCGTGTTCGGCAGTACCGATGGCGTCGGGTCCCGTTTTCATGTTTTGCGCTCCCGACTCATTTTCGGCGGTGCGAGGGCGTCGGGTCCCGTTTTCATGTTTTCGCTCCGGGACTCGTTTCGGCGGTGCAGGGCGTCGGGTTCCGTTTTCATGTTTTGCGCGCCCGGACTCGTTATCGGCGGTACCGAGGGCGTCCGGTCCAATTTTCATGTTTTGCGCTCCCGGACTCATTTTGGATGGTACCGAGGGCGTCGGGTCCCGTTTTCATGTTTTGCGCTTCGGACTCGTTTCGGCGGTGCAGGTGTGCCTCGGTCCCGTTTTCATATTTTCGCGCGCCGGACTCATTTTCGGTGCGAAAGCGTCGGGTCCCGTTTTCATGTTTTCGCGGCATGCGAGGTCGTCGGGTCCCGTTTTCATGTTTTCGGTGATACCGAGTCCGGTCGTCAAGGTCGTCGCATCGAGGGCGTCGGTTCCCGATTTCATGTTTTGTGCTCCGGACTCGTTTTCGGCGATGCGAGGTCGTCGGGTATCGTTTTCATGTTTTGCTCTTCGAGACTCATGTTCGGCGGTACCGAGGTCGTGCGATTCCGTTTTCATGTTTTCCGCTCCCGAACATGTTTTTGGGGGTTCCGAGAGCGTAGGGACCCTTTTTCATGTTTTGCGCTCCCGGAATCGTTTTCGGCGGTACTGAGGGCGTCGGGTCCAGTTTTCATGTTTTGCGCTACCGGACTCGTTTTCTGCAGTACCGAGGGCGTCGGGTCCCGTTTAAATATTTTGCGTGCCCGGACTCGTTTTCGGCGGTACCGAGGGCGTCGGGTCCCGTTTTCATGTTTTGCTCTCCCGGACTCGTTTTCGGCGGTATCGAGGGCGTCCGGTCTCGTTTTCATGTTTTTCGCTCCCGGACTCTTTTTTTCGGCGGCCGCAGGGCGTCCGATCCCGTTTTCATGTTTTTCGCTCCCGGACATGTTTTTTAGGTGTGCGGGGCGTCGGGTCCCTTTTTCGGGTTCGGCGCTCCCGGACTCATTTGGGCGGTACCGAGGGCGTCGGGTCCCGTTTCCATGTTTTGCGCTCCCGGACTCATTTTCACCGGTATCGAGGGCGTCGGGTGCCGTTTTCATGTTTTGCGCCCCCGGACTCGTTTTCGGCGGTGCAGGGGCCGTCCGTTTTCATGTTTTTCGCTCCCAGACATGTTTTTAGGTGTGCCGAGGGCGTCGGGTCCCTTTTTCACGTTTGGCGCTCCCGGACTCATATTCGGCGGTAGCGAGGGCGTCGCGTCCCATTTTCATGTTTTGCACGCTCTGACTCGTTTTCGGCGATACCGAGGGCGTCGCGTCCCGTTTTCATGTTTTGCGCGCCCTGACTCGTTTTCGGCGATACCGAGGGCGTCGGGTCTCGTTTTCATATTCTACGCTCCCGGACTCATTTACGGCGTGCGAGGGCGTCGATCCCGTTTTCATGTTTTTCGCTCCCGGGCTCTTTTTCGGCGGTACCGAAGGCGTCCGATCCCGTTTTCATGTTTTTCGCCCCTTGAAATGTTTTTAGGTGTGCCGAGGGCGTCGGGTCCGTTTATCACGTTTGGCGCTCCCAGACTCATTTTCGGCGGTATCGAGGGCGTCGCGTCCCTATTTTCATGTTTTGCGCGCCCGGACTCGTTTTCGGCGCTACCGAGGTCGTCGGGTCCCGTTTTTAATGTTTTACGCTCCGAGACTCGTTTTCGGCGGTACCGAGGGCGTCGGGTGTCGTTTTCATAATCTACGCTCCCGGACTCATTTACGGCGGTAGCGAGGGCGTCCGATCCCGTTTTCATGTTTTTCGCTCCCAGGCAGGTTTTTAGGTGTGCCGAGGGCGTCGGGTCCCTTTTTCACGTTTGGCGCTCCCGGACTCATTTTCGACGGTAGCGAGGGCGTCGCGTCCCATTTTCATGTTTTGCGCGCCCTGACTCGTTTTCGACGTTACCGAGGGCGTCGGGTCCCGTTTTCATGTTTTACGCTCGTAGAACTCGTTTTCGACATTACCGAGGGCGTCGAGTCTCGTTTTCATATTCTACGCTCCCGGACTCATTTACGGCGGTACCGAGGGCGTCCGATCCCGTTTTCATGTTTTTCGCTCCCGGACTCTTTTTCGGCGGTAGCGAAGGCGTCCGATCCCGTTTTCATGTTTTTCGCTCCGAGACATGTTTTTAGGTGTGCGAGGGCGTCGGGTCCCTTTTTCATGTTTGGCGCTCCCGGACTCATTTTCGGCGCATGCAGGGGGCGTCGTGTCCCGTTGACATGTTTTGCGCTCCCGGACTCATTTTCGGCGGTACCGAGGGGCGTCGGGTCCCGTTTTCATGTTTTGCGCGCCGGACTCGTTTTCGACGATACCGAGGGCGTCGGGTCCCGTTTTCATGTTTTGCGCTCCCGGACTCGTTTTCGGCGGTGCCGAGTGCCTCGGGTCCCATTTTCATGTTTTCCGCGCCCGGACTCATTTTCGGCGGTACCGAGGGCGTCGGGTCCCGTTTTCTTGTTTTACGTTCCTCGACTCGTTTTCGGCTGTAACGAGGGCGTCGGGTCCCTTTTTCATGTTTTGCGCTCCCGGACTCATTTTTGGAGGTACTGAGTGCGTCGGGTCCCGTTTTCATGTTTTGCGCTCCCATACTCAATTTCGGCGGTACCGAGGGCGTCGCGTCCCATTTTCATGTTTTGCGCGCCCGGACTCGTTTTCGGCGATACCGAGGGCGTCGGGTCCCATTTTCATGTTTTCGCTCCCGGACTCGTTTTCGGCGGTACCGAGGCTGTCCGGTCTCGTTTTCTTGTTTTTCGCTCCGGACTCTTTTCGGCGGTCGAAGGCGTCGATCCCGTTTTCATGTTTTTGCCCCCATACATGTTTTTAGGTGTGCGAGGGCGTCGGGTCCGTTTATCACGTTTGGCGCTCCCAAACTCATTTTCGGCGTGTACCGAGGGCGTCGCGTCCTGTTTTCATGTTTTGCGCGCCCGGACTCGTTTTCGGCGCTACCGAGGTCGTCCGGGTCCCGTTTTCATGTTTTACGCTCCCGGACTCGTTTTCGTAGATAACGATGGCGTCGGGTCCCGTTTTCATGTTTTGCGTGCCCGGAATTATTTTCGGCGATACCGAGGACGTCGGGTCCCGTTTTCATGTGTTTGCGCTCCCGGACTCGTTTTCGGCGGTGCCGAGTGCCTCAGGTCTCGTTTTCATGTTTTCCGCGCCCGGACTCATGTTCGGCGGTACCGAGGGCGTCGGGTCCCGTTTTCATATTTTGCGGGCCCGTACTCGTTTTCGTCGGTACTGAGCGCGTCGGTTCCAGTTTTCATGTTTTGCGCTCCCGGACTCATTTTCGGCGGTACCGAGGGCGTCGGGTTTCTTTTTCATGTTTTGCTCTCCCGGACTCGTTTTCGGCGCTACCGAGGTCGTGCGAGCCCGTTTTCATGTGTTTCCGCCGCTACGGACATGTTTTTGGGGATACCGAGGGCGTCGGGTCCCTTTTTCACATTTTGCGTCCCGGACTCATTTTCGGCGGTACGCATGACGGCGTCGGGTCCAGTTAACATGTTTTGCGCTCCCGGACTCGTTTTCGGCGGTTCTGAGTGCGTCGGGTCCCGTTTTCGTGTTTTGCACGCGAGGACTCATTTTCGGCGCTTGAGGGCGTCGGGTCCCGTTTGCATGTTTTGCTCGCCCGGACACATTTTCGGCGGTAACGAGGTCGTCGGGTCCCGTTTTCATGTATTGCACTCCCGGACTCATTTTCGGCGATAACGATGGCGTCGGGTCCCGTTTTCGTGTTTTGCACGCCCGGACTCATTTTCGACGCTCGAGGGCGTCGGGTCCCGTTTTCATGTTTTGCTCGCCCGAACACATTTTCGGCGGTTACGAGGGCGTCGGGTCCCGTTTTCATGTATTGCGCTCCCGGACTCGTTTTCGGCGATACCGATGGCGTCGGGACCCGTTTTCATGTTTCGCTCCCGAACTTGTTTTCGGCGGTACTAAGGGCGTCGGGACTCGTTTTTCATGTTTTGCGCGCCCGGACTCATTTTCGGCGGTAGCGAGGGCGTCCGATCTCGTTTTCTTATTTTTCGCTCCCGGACATGTTTTTGGGGGTACCGAGGGCGTCAGGTCCCTTTTTCATGTTTTGCGCTCCCGGACTCATTGTCGGCGGTAGCGAGTGCGTCGGGTCCCTTTTTCATATTTTCATGTTTTCCTCTCCCGGACATGTTTTTGGGGGTACCGTGGGCGTTGTGTGCCATTTTCATGTTTTGTGCTCCCGGACACGTTTTCGGCGGTACCGAGGGCGTCGGGTCCCGTTTTCATTTTTTGCGTTCCCCGACTCGTTTTCGGCGGTAACGAGGGCGTCAGGTCCCTTTTTGATGTTTTGCGCTACCGGACTCATTTCCGGTGGTACCGAGTGCGTCGGGTCCCATTTTCATGTTTGACGCTCCCGGACTCGTTTTTGGCGGTAGCGAGGGCGTCGGGTCCCGTTTTCATGTTTTGCGCGCCCGGACTTATTTTCGGCGGTACCGAGGTTGTCGCGTGCCGTTTTCATGTTTTGCGCCCCGGACTCGTTATCGGCGGTACCGAGGGCGTTCGGTCCAGTTTTCATGTTTTGTGCTCCCGGACTCATTTTCGGCGGTACCAAGTGCCTCGGGTCCTGTTTTCATGTTTTCCGCGCCCGGATTCATTTTCAGCTATACCGAGGGCGTCGGGTCCGTTTTCATGTTTTCGCGTCACGGATTTATTTCGAGAGCGTCGGGTCCCTTTTTCACGTTTTGCGCTCCCGTACTCATTTTCGGCGATGCGAGGGCGTCGGGTGCCATTTTAATGTTTTGCGCTCCGGACTCATTTTCGACGGTTCGGAGGGCGTCGGTCCCGTTTTCATGTCTTGCGCACCCGAACTCGTTATCGACGCACCGAGGGCGTCGGTCCCGTTTTCATGTTTTGCGCGCCCGAACTCGTGTTCGGCGGTACCGAGGGCGTCGGGTCCCGTTTTCATGTTTTCGCTCCAGTACTAGTTTTCAGCGGTACCGAGGGCGTCGGGTCCCGTTTTCATGTTTTGCGCTTCCGGACTCGTTTTCCGCGGTGCCGAGTGCCTCCGGTCCCGTTTTCACATTTTCCGCGCCCGGACTCATTTTCGGCGGTACCGAAGGCGTCGGGTCCCGTTTTCATGTTTTCTCCCGCGGCGGCACGAGGTCGTCGGGTCCCGTTTTCATGTTTTCGTGATACCGAGGTCGTCATGTTTTGCGGTCGTTTCGACAGAGGGCGTCGGTTCCCGATTTCATGTTTTGTGCTCCCGGACTCGTTTTCGGCGGTACCGAGGTCGTCAGGTATCGTTTTCATGTTTTGCTCTTCCAGACTCATTTTCGGCGGTACCGAGGTCGTGCGATTCTATTTTCATGTTTTCCGCTCCCGAACATGTTTTTCGGGTACCGAGAGCGTCGGTCCCTTTTTCATGTTTTGCGCTCCCGAATCGTTTTCGGCGCATGACCGAGGGCGTCGGGTCCGTTTTCATGTTTTGCGCCCGGACTCGTTTTCGCGGTACGAGGGCGCGGGTCCGTTTAAATGTTTTGCGTGCCGGACTCGTTTTCGGCGGCGCACCGAGGGCGTCGGTCCCGTTTTCATGTTTTGCGCTCGGGACTCGTTTCGGCGGTGATCGAGGGCGTCGGTCTCGTTTTCATGTTTTGCGCTCCCGGACTCTTTTTCGTTCGGCATCGAGGGCGTCCGATCCCGTTTTCATGTTTTTCGCTCCCGGACATGTTTTTGGCGCGGTACCGAGGGCGTCGGGTCCCTTTTTCATGTTTTGCGCTCCCGACTCGTTTTCGGCGGCACCGAGGGCGTCGTGTCCCGTTTTCATGTTTTGCGCCACCGGACTCATTTTCGGCGTATCGAGGGCGTCGGTCCCGTTTTCATGTTTTGCGCGCTCGACTCGTTTTCGACGCGTCGAGGGCGCCCGATCCGTTTTCACGTTTTTCGCTCCCGACATGTTTTTCGGCGTGTGCCGAGGGCGTCGGGTCCCTTTTTCACGTTTTGCGCTCCCGGACTCGTTTTCGGCGTACCGAGGGCGTCGCGTCCCGTTTTCATGTTTTGCACGCCCTGACTCGTTTTCGGCGATACCGAGGGCGTCGGGTCCCGTTTTCATGTTTTCCGCTCCCGAACTCGTTTTCGGCATTACCGAGGGCGTCGGATCTCGTTTTCATATTCTACGCTCCCCGGACACATTTACGGCGGCAGATCGAGGGCGTCCGTCCGTTGTCATGTTTTTCGCTCCCGGACTCTTTTTCGGCGCATCGAAGGCGTCCGATCCCGTTTTCATGTTCTTCGCTCCCGGACATGTTTTTAGGTGTGCCGAGGGCGTCGGGTCCCTTTTTCACGTTTGGCGCTCCCGACTCATTTTCGGCGCATCGAGGGCGTCGCGTCCCGTTTTCATGTTTTACGCGCCCGACTCGTTTTCGCGATACCGAGGGCGTCGGGTCCCGTTTTCATGTTTTACGCTCCTGAACTCGTTTTCGGCATTACCGAGGGCGTCGAGTCTCGTTTTCATATTCTACGCTCCCGGACTCATTTACGGCGGTACCGAGGGCGTTTGATCCCGTTTTCATGTTTTTCGCTCCCGGACTCTTTTTCGGCGGTACCGAAGGCGTTCGATCCCGTTTTCATGTTTTTCGCTCCGAGACATGTTTTTAGGTGTCGAGGGCGTCGGTCCCTTTTTCACGTTTGGCGCTCCCGGACTCATTTTCGGCGGTACCGAGGGCGTCGCGTCCCGTTTTCATGTTTTACGCGCCCGAGTCGTTTTCGGCGATACCGAGGGCGTCGTCCCTTTTTCATGTTTTGCGCTCCCGGACTCATTGTCGGCGGTACCGAGGCGTCGGGTCCCTTTTTCATATTTTCATGTTTTCCTCTCCCGGACATGTTTTCGGTACCGGGCGTTGTGTGCCATTTTCATGTTTTGTGCTTCCGGACTGTTTCTTTTCGGCAGCATCGAGGGCGTCGGTCCCGTTTTCATTCTTTGCGTTCCCGACTCATTTTCGGCGGTATCGAGGGCGTCGGGTCCCTTTTTGATGTTTTGCGCTACGGACTCATTTTCGGTGGTACGAGGGCGTCGGTCCCATTTTCATGTTTGACGCTCCCGACTCGTTTTTGGCGCACCGAGGGCGTCGGGTCCCGTTTTCATGTTTTGCGCGCCCGGACTCATTTTCGGGCATCGAGGTCGTCGAGTGCCGTTTTCATGTTTTGCGCCCCGGACTCGTTATCGGCGGTACCGAGGGCGTCCGGTCCAGTTTTCAAGTTTTGTGCTCCCGGACTCATTTTCGGCGGTACCGAGGGCGTCGCGTCCCGTTTTCATGTTTTACGCGCCCCGACTCGTTTTCGGCGATACCGAGGGCGTCCGCTCCCTTTTTCGTGTTTTGCGCTCCCGGACTCATTGTCGGCGGTACCGAGTGCGTCGGGTCCCTTTTTCATATTTTCATGTTTTCCTCTCCCGGACATGTTTTTGGGGGTACCGTGGGCGTTGTGTGCCATTTTCATGTTTTGTGCTTCCGGACTCGTTTTCGGCGGTACCGAGGGCGTCGGGTCCCGTTTTCATTCTTTGCGTTCCCCGACTCATTTTCGGCGGTATCGAGGGCGTCGGGTCCCTTTTTGATGTTTTGCGCTACCGGACTCATTTTCGATGGTGTGCATCCCGAGTGCGTCGGGTCCCGTTTTCATGTTTTGACGCTCCCGACTCGTTTTCGGCGGCACCGAGGGCGTCGGGTCCCGTTTTCATGTTTTTGCGCCCGGACTCATTTTCGGGCGTACCGAGGGCGTCGAGTCCCGTTTTCATGTTTTGCGCCCCGACTCGTTTTCGGCGGTACCGAGGGCGTCCGGTCCCGTTTTCATGTTTTGTGCTCCCGGACTCATTTTCGGCGGTACCGAGGGCGTCGCGTCCCGTTTTCATGTTTTACGCGCCCGGACTCGTTTTCGGCGGTACCGAGGGCGTCCGGTCCCTTTTTCATGTTTTGCGCGCCCGGACTCATTTTCGGCGGTGCGAGGCGTCGGTCCCTTTTTCATATTTTCATGTTTTCCTCTCCCGACATGTTTTCGGGCGTACCGTGGGCGTTGTGTGCCATTTTCATGTTTTGTGCTTCCGGACTCGTTTTTCGGCGGCATCGAGGGCGTCGGTCCCGTTTTCATTTTTGCGTTCCCCGACTCATTTTCGGCGGTATCGAGGGCGTCGGTCCCTTTTTGATGTTTTGCGCTCCCGGACTCGTTTTCGTGGTACCGAGCGCGTCGGTCCCATTTTCATGTTTGACGCCCGGACTCGTTTTTGGCGGTACCGAGGGCGTCGGTCCCGTTTTCATGTTTTGCGCGCCCGGACTCATTTTCGGCGTACCGAGGTCGTCGAGTCCCGTTTTCATGTTTTGCGCCCGGACTCGTTTCGGCGGCATCGAGGGCGTCGGTCCCGTTTTCATGTTTTGTGCTCCGGACTCATTTCGGCGGTACCAAGTGCCTCGGTCCCGTTTTCATGTTTTCCGCGCCCGGATTCATTTTCGCTATACCGAGGGCGTCGGGTCCCGTTTTCATGTTTTCGCGCTCCCGCAGGGCGTAGTCGTCGGGCGTCGGGTCCCGTTTTTCATGTTTTGCGCGCCCGACTCATTTTCGGCGGCATCGAGGGCGTCGGTCCCTTTTTCACGTTTTGCGCTCCCGTACTCATTTTCGGCGGTACCGAGGGCGTCGGTGCCATTTTCATGTTTTGCGCTCCCGACTCATTTTCGACGGTTCGAGGGCGTCCGGTCCCGTTTTCATGTTTTTGCGCGCTCCGGACTCGTTTCGGCGGCACCGAGGGATGGCGTCGGTCCCGTTTTCATGTTTTGCGCGTCCCGACTCGTTTTCGGCGCTATGCGAGGGCGTCGGGTCCCGTTTTCATGTTTCGCGCTCCCGGGACTCGTTTTCCGCGCACCGAGGGCGCGGTCCCGTTTTCATGTTTGCGCTCCAGACTCATTTTCGGCGCGGCCGAGGGCGTCGGTTCCGTTTTCATGTTTTGCGCGCCCGACTCGTTTTCGGCATCGAGGGCGTCGGGTCCCGTTTTCATGTTTTGCGCCCCGGACTCATTTTGGGCGCACCGAGGGCGTCGGTCCCGTTTTCATGTTTTGCGCTCCCGGACTCGTTTTCGGCGCGTGCCGAGTGGCTCGGTCCCGTTTTCATGTTTTGCGCTCCCGACTCATTTTCGGCGGCATCGAAGGCGTCGGTCCCGTTTTCATGTTTTGCGCTCCCGACTTTTCGGCGCGTACCGAGGTCGTCGGTCCCGTTTTCATGTTTTCGTTCCCGATACCGAGGTCGTCAAGGTCGTCGCACCGAGGGCGCCGGTCCCGTTTTCATGTTTTGTGCTCCCGGACTCGTTTTCGGCGCATGCGACCGAGGTCGTCGGGTATCGTTTTCATGTTTTGCTCTTCGAGACTCATGTTTTCGGCGTGCATCGAGGTCGTGCGATCCCGTTTTCATGTTTTCCGCTCCCGAACATGTTTTCGGGGGTACCGAGAGCGTAGGGTCCCTTTTTCATGTTTTGCGCTCCCGAATCGTTTTCGTCGCGCATCGAGGGCGTCGGTCCCGTTTTCATGTTTTGCGCGCCGGACTCGTTTTCGGCGGCACCGAGGGCGTCGGTCCCGTTTTCATGTTTTGCGTGCCCGACTCGTTTTCGGCGCACCGAGGGCGTCGGTCCCGTTTTCATGTTTTGCGCTCCCGGACTCGTTTTCGGCGTATCGAGGGCGTCCGGTCTCGTTTTCATGTTTTTCGCTCCCAGACTCTTTTTCGTCGGTACCGAGGGCGTCCGATCCCGTTTTCATGTTTTTCGCTCCCGACATGTTTTTAGCGTACCGAGGGCGTCGGGTCCCTTTTTTCATGTTTTGCGCTCCCGGACTTGTTTCGGCGGCACCGAGGGCGTCGGTCCCGTTTTCATGTTTTGCGCGCTCCCGGACTCATTTTCACCGCATCGAGGGCGTCGGTCCCGTTTTCATGTTTTGCGCTCCCGACTCGTTTTCGGATGCGACCGAGGGCGTCGTCCGATCCCGTTTTCATGTTTTTCGCTCCCGTACATGTTTTTAGGTGTTCCGAGGGCGTCGGTCCCTTTTTCACGTTTTGCGCTCCCGGACTCATATTCGGCGGCACCGAGGGCGTCGCGTCCCATTTTCATGTTTTGCACGCCCGACTCGTTTTCGCGCGATACCGAGGGCGTCGGTCCCGTTTTCATGTTTTGCGCTCCCGAAATCGTTTTCGCATTACCGAGGGCGTCGGTCTCGTTTTCATATTCTACGCTCCCGGACACATTTACGGCGGTACCGAGGGCGTCCGATCCAGTTTTCATGTTTTTCGCTCCCGGACTCTTTTTCGGAGGTACCGAAGGCGTCCGATCCCGTTTTCATGTTTTTCGCTCCCAGACATGTTTTTAGGTGTGCCGAGGGCGTCGGGTCCCTTTTTCACGTTTGGCGCTCCCGGACTCATTTTCGGCGGTGCCGAGGGCGTTGCGTCCCGTTTTCATGTTTTGCGCGCCCTGACTCGTTTTCGGCGATACCGAGGGCGTCGGGTCCCGTTTTCATATTCTACGCTCCCGGACTCATTTACGGCGGTACCGAGGGCGTCCGATCCCGTTTTCATGTTTTTCGCTCCCGGACTCTTTTTCGGCGGTACCGAAGGCGTCCGATCCCGTTTTCATGTTTTTCGCCCCTTGAAATGTTTTTAGGTGTGCCGAGGGCGTCGGTCCGTTTTCATGTTTTGCGCTCCCGACTCGATTTTCGCGCACCGAGGGCGTCGCGTCCCGTTTTCATGTTTTGCGCTCCGGACTCGTTTTCGACCGAGGGCGCTACCTAAGCTCGTCGGTCCCGTTTTCATGTTTTACGCTCCGAGACTCGTTTTCGCGGTACCGAGGGCGTCGGTGTCGTTTTCATGTTTTACGCTCCCGACTCATTTTCGCGCGCACCGAGGGCGTCCGTCCCGTTTTCATGTTTTTCGCTCCCGACATGTTTTTAGGTGTGCCGAGGGCGTCGGTCCCTTTTTCACGTTTGGCGCTCCCGACTCATTTTCGCGTGCACCGAGGGCGTCGCGTCCCGTTTTCATGTTTTGCGCGCCCGACTCGTTTTCGACGTTACCGAGGGCGTCGGTCCCGTTTTCATGTTTTACGCTCCCGAACTCGTTTTCGACATTACCGAGGGCGTCGAGTCTCGTTTTCATATTCTACGCTCCCGACTCATTTACGGCGGCATCGAGGGCGTCCGATCCCGTTTTCATGTTTTTCGCTCCCGACTCTTTTTCGGCGGCACCGAGGGGCGTCCGATCCCGTTTTCATGTTTTTCGCTCCGAGACATGTTTTTAGGTGTGCCGAGGGCGTCGGTCCCTTTTTCATGTTTTGCGCGCTCCCGACTCATTTTCGGCGGTACCGAGGGCGTCGGGTCCCGTTTTCATGTTTTGCGCTCCCGGACTCATTTTCGGCGGTATCGAGGGCGTCGGTCCCGTTTTCATGTTTTGCGCGCCCGGACTAGTTTTCGACGATACCGAGGGCGTCGGGTCCCGTTTTCATGTTTTGCGCTCCCGGACTCGTTTTCGGCGGTGCGAGTGCTCGGTCCCATTTTCATGTTTTGCGCGCCCGACTCATTTTCTACGGTATCGAGGGCGTCGGTCCCGTTTTCTTGTTTTACGTTCCTCGACTCGTTTTTGGCGCACGAGGGCGTCGGTCCCTTTTTCATGTTTTGCGCTCCCGACTCATTTTCTGAGGAGGCACCGAGGCGTCGGTCCCGTTTTCATGTTTTGCGCTCCCGTACTCATTTCGGCGGCGACCGGCGTCGCGTCCCATTTTCATGTTTTGCGCGCCCAGACTCGTTTTCGGCGGTACCGAGGGCGTCGGGTCCCATTTTCATGTTTTGCGCTCCCGACTCATTTTCGGCGGTACCGAGGGCGTCCGGTCTCGTTTTCATGTTTTGCGCTCCCGACTCATTTTCGGCGGCATCGAGGCGTCCGATCCCGTTTTCATGTTTTTTGCGCCCCATACATGTTTTTAGGTGCCGAGGGCGTCGGTCCCGTTTTCATGTTTTGCGCTCCCGACTCATTTTCGGCGCATCGAGGGCGTCGCGTCCCGTTTTCATGTTTTGCGCTCCCGGACTCATTTTCGCGCGTTTACCGAGGCGTCGGTCCCGTTTTCATGTTTTGCGCTCCCGAACTCGTTTTCGCGCGATAACGATGGCGTCGGTCCCGTTTTCATGTGTTTGCGCTCCCGGACTCGTTTTCGGCGGTGCCGAGTGCCTCAGGTCTCGTTTTCATGTTTTCCGCGCTCGGACTCATGTTCGGCGGTACCGAGGGCGTCGGGTCCCGTTTTCATATTTTGCGCGCTCCCGACTCATTTTCGTCGGCGCGCATCGAGCGCGTCGGTCCCGTTTTCATGTTTTGCGCTCCCGGACTCGTTTTCGGCTGCACCGAGGGCGTCGGGTTTCATTTTCATGTTTTGCTCTCCCGGACTCGTTTTCGGCGCTAACGAGGTCGTGCGAGTCCCGTTTTCATGTTTTCGCGCCCGGACATGTTTTTGGGGATACCGAGGGCGTCGGTCGTTTTTTCACATTTTGCGCTCCCCGACTCATTTTCGGCGGTACGACGGCGTCGGGTCCGTTTTCATGTTTTGCGCTCCCGACTCGTTTTTCGGCGGACCGAGTCGGGCGTCGGTCCCGTTTTCGTGTTTTGCGCGCGAGGACTCATTTTCGCGCTACCGAGGCGTCGGTCCCGTTTTCATGTTTTGCTCGCCCGACTCATTTTCGGCGGTAACGAGGTCGTCGGTTCCCGTTTTCATGTTTGTACTCCCGACTCGTTTTCGGCGATAACGATGGCGTCGGTCCCGTTTTCATGTTTTGCACGCCCGGACTCATTTTCGACGCTCGAGGGCGTCGGTCCCGTTTTCATGTTTTGCTCGCCCGAACACATTTTCGGCGGTTACGAGGGCGTCGGTCCCGTTTTCATGTATTCCGCTCCCGACTCGTTTTCGCGATACCGATGGCGTCGGGTCCCGTTTTCATGTTTTCGCTCCCGAACTTGTTTTCGGCGGTACTAAGGGCGTCGGGACTCGTTTTTTCATGTTTTGCGCCCGACTCATTTTCGCGCGTACCGAGGGCGTCCGATCTCGTTTTCTTATTTTTCGCTCCCGGACTGTTTTCTGGGGGTACCGAGGGCGTCGGTCCCTTTTTCATGTTTTGCGCTCCCGGACTCATTTTCGGCGCTGCGATCGAGGCGTCGGGTCCCTTTTTCATATTTTCATGTTTTCCTCTCCCGACATGTTTTCGGGGGTACCGTGGGCGTTGTGTGCCATTTTCATGTTTTGTGCTCCCGGACACGTTTTCGGGCGTGCATCGAGGGCGTCGGTCCCGTTTTCATTTTTGCGTTCCCCGACTCGTTTTCGGCGTAACGAGGGCGTCGGTCCCTTTTTCATGTTTTGCGCCCGGACTCATTTCGCGGTACCGAGTGCGTCGGTCCCATTTTCATGTTTTGACGCTCCCGACTCGTTTTCGGCGGCACGAGGGCGTCGGTCCCGTTTTCATGTTTTGCGCGCCCGACTCATTTTCGGCGGTACCGAGGGTCGTCGGTCCCGTTTTCATGTTTTGCGCCCCGGACTCGTTTTATCGGCGCACGAGGGCGTCCGGTCCCGTTTTCATGTTTTGTGCTCCGGACTCATTTTCGGCGGTACCAAGTGCTCGGTCCCGTTTTCATGTTTTCCGCGCCCGCATTCATTTTCGGCATACCGAGGGCGTCGGTCCCGTTTTCATGTTTGCGCGGACTCCGAGGGCGTCCGGTCTCGTTTTTCATGTTTTGCGCGCCCGACTCATTTTCGGCGCATCGAGGGCGTCGGTCCCTTTTTCACGTTTTGCGCTCCTCCCGACTCATTTTTCGGCGTGCGAGGGCGTCGGTGCCATTTTCATGTTTTGCGCTCCCGACTCATTTTCGACGGCACCGAGGGCGTCGGTCCCGTTTTCATGTTTTGCGCGCCCGAACTCGTTATCGGCGATACCGAGGGCGTCGGTCCCATTTTCATGTTTTGCGCCCGACTCGTGTCCCGCGGCATCGATGGCGTCGGGTCCCGTTTTCATGTTTTGCGCTCCCGACTCATTTTCGCGGCACCGAGGGCGTCGGTCCCGTTTTCATGTTTTCGCGCTCCAGACTCGTTTTCGCTGCACCGAGGGCGTCGGTTCCGTTTTCATGTTTTGCGCGCCCGACTCGTTATCGGCGGGCGCACGAGGGCGTCGGGTCCCGTTTTCATGTTTTACGTCTCCCGACCCATTTTGGGCGGTACCGGGGGCGTCGGGTCCAGTTTTCATGTTTTGCGCTTCCGGACTCGTTTTCGGGCGGTGGCGCGTACCGAGTGCCTCCGGTCCCGTTTTCATATTTTCCGCGCCCGATTCATTTTCGGCGCATCGAAGGCGTCGGTCCCGTTTTCATGTTTTGCGCTCCCGACCGCATCGAGGTCGTCGGGTCCCGTTTTCATGTTTTCGGTGATACCGTGGTCGTCAAGGTCGTCGGCACTGAGGGCGTCGGTTCTCGATTTCATGTTTTGTGCTCCCGGACTTGTTTTCGGCGGTACCGAGGTCGTCAGGTATCGTTTTCATGTTTTGCTCTTCCAGACTCATTTTCGGCGGTACCGAGGTCGTGCGATTCCGTTTTCATGTTTTCCGCTCCCGAACATGTTTTTGGGGGTACCGAGGGCGTCGGGTCCCTTTTTCATGTTTTGCGCTCCCGGAATCGTTTTCGGCGGCATCGAGGGCCTCGGTCCGCGTTTTCATGTTTTCGCTCCTCGACTCGTTTTCTGCGGCACCGAGGGCGTCGGTCCCGTTTTCATATTTTGCGTGCCCGGACTCGTTTTTCGGCGCACCGAGGGCGTCGGGTCCCGTTTTCATGTTTTGCGCTCCCGACTCGTTTTCGGCGGTATCGAGGGCGTCGGTCCCGTTTTCATGTTTTGCGCTCCCGGACATGTTTTTAGGTGTGCATGTTTTTTCGAGGGCGTCGGTCCCTTTTTTCATGTTTTGCGCTCCCCGGACTCGTTTTCGCGCGTACCGAGGGCGTCGGTCCCGTTTTTATGTTTTGCGCTCCCGGACTTATTTTCGGCGGTATCGAGGGCGTCGGGTCCCGTTTTCATGTTTTGCGCCCCCGGACTCGTTTTCGGCGGTACCGAGGGCGCCCGATCCAGTTTTCATGTTTTTCGCTCCCAGACATGTTTTTAGGTGTGCCGAGGCGTCGGTCCCTTTTTCACGTTTTGCGCTCCCGACTCATTTTCGGCGCATCGAGGGCGTCGCGTCCCGTTTTCATGTTTTGCACGCCCGACTCGTTTTCGGCGATACCGAGGGCGTCGGGTCCCGTTTTCATGTTTTCCGCTCCCGAACTCGTTTTCGGCATTACCGAGGGCGTCGGATCTCGTTTTCATATTCTACGCTCCCGGACACATTTACGGCGGTACCGACGGCGTCCGATTTAGTTTTCATGTTTTTCGCTCCCGGACTCTTTTTCGGCAGAGCGAAGGCGTCCGATCCCGTTTTCATGTTTTTCGCCCCCAGACATGTTTTTAGGTGTGCCGAGAGCGTCGGGTCCGTTTATCACGTTTGGCGCTCCCAAACTCATTTTCGGCGGTACCGAGGGCGTCGCGTCCTGTTTTCATGTTTTTGCGCCCCGACTCGTTGTCGAGCTACCGAGGTCGTCGGTCCCGTTTTCATGTTTTACGCTCCCGACTCGTTTTCGACGTATCGAGGGCGTCGGGTCCCGTTTTCATGTTTTGCGTGCCCGAATCATTTTCGCGATACCGAGGGCGTCGGTCCCGTTTTCATGTGTTTGCGCTCTCGGACTCATTTTCGGCGGTGCCGAGTGCCTCGGGTCTCGTTTTCATATTTTCCGCGCCCGGACTCATGTTCGGCGGTACCGAGGGCGTCGGGTCCCGTTTTCATATTTTGCGGGCCCGTACTCGTTTTCGGCGGTACTGAGCGCGTCGGTTCCCGTTTTCATGTTTTGCGCTCCGACTCGTTTTCGGCGGTACCGAGGGCGTCGGGTATCATTTTCATGTTTTGCTCTCCCGGACTCGTTTTCGGCGGTACCGAGGTCGTGCGAGTCCCGTTTTCATGTTTTCCGCTCCCGGACATGTTTTTGGGGATACCGAGGGCGTCGGGTCCCTTTTTCACATTTTGCGTCCCCGTACTCATTTTCGACGGTACATACGGTGTCGGGTCCAGTTAACATGTTTTGCGCTCCCGGACTCGTTTTCGGCGGTTCTGAGTGCGTCGGGTCCCGTTTTCGTGTTTTGCACGCCAAGACTCATTTTCGGCGCTCGAGGGCGTCGGGTCCCGTTTTCATGTTTTGCTCGCCCGGACACATTTTCGGCGGTAACGAGGGCGTCGGGTTCCGTTTTCATGTATTGCGCTCCCGGACTCGTTTTCGGCAATAACGATGGCGTCGGTCCGTTTTCATGTTTTGCACGCCCGACTCATTTTCGACGCTCGAGGGTGTCGGGTCCCGTTTTCATGTTTTGCTCGCCCGAACACATTTTCGACGGTTACGAGGGCGTCGGGTCCCGTTTTCATGTATTGCGCTCCCGGACTCATTTTCGGCGATACCGAGGGCGTCCGGGCCCGTTTTCATGTTTCGCTCCCGAACTTGTTTTTGGCGGTACTAAGGGCGTCGACTCGTTTTTCATGTTTTGCGCGCCCGACTCATTTTTCGGCGTATCGAGGGCGTCCGATCTCGTTTTCATTTTTCGCTCCCGACATATTTTTTGGGGTGTACCGAGGGCGTCGGTCCCTTTTTCATGTTTTGCGCTCCCGGACTCATTTCGGCGTACCGAGTGCGTCGGTCCCTTTTTCATATTTTCATGTTTTCCTCTCCCGACATGTTTTTGGGGGTACCGTGGGCGTTGTGTGTCCCATTTTCATGTTTTGTGCTCCCGGACTCGTTTTCGGCGGTACCGAGGGCGTCGGGTCCCGTTTTCATTCTTTGCGTTCCCCGACTCGTTTTCGGCGGTATCGAGGGCGTCGGGTCCCTTTTTGATGTTTTGCGCTACCGGACTCATTTCCGGTGGTACCGAGTGCGTCGGGTCCCATTTTCATGTTTGACGCTCCCGGACTCGTTTTTGGCGGTACCGAGGGCGTCGGGTCCCGTTTTCATGTTTTGCGCGCCCGGACTCATTTTCGGCTGTACCGAGGTCGTCGAGTGCCGTTTTCATGTTTTGCGCCCCGGACTCGTTATCGGCGGTACCGAGGGCGTCCGGTCCAGTTTTCAAGTTTTGTGCTCCCGGACTCATTTTCGGCGGTACAAGTGCGTCGGTCCCGTTTTCATGTTTTCCGGCCCGGATTCATTTTCGGCTATACCGAGGGCGTCGGTCCCGTTTTCATGTTTTGCTGCGCATCGAGGGCGTCGGGTCTCGTTTTTCATGTTTTGCGCGCCCGGACTCATTTTCGGCGTGCATCGAGGGCGTCGGGTCCCTTTTTCATGTTTTGCGCTCCCGTACTCATTTCGGCGGTACCGAGGGCGTCGGTCCCGTTTTCATGTTTTGCGCTCCCGACTCATTTTGGGCGGTGCGAGGGCGTCGGTCCCGTTTTCATGTTTTGCGCTTCCCGGACTCGTTTTCGGGCGGTGCGAGGGCGCCTCGGTCCTCGTTTTCATATTTTCCGCGCCCGACTCATGTTCGGCGGCACCGAGGGCGTCGGGTCATTTTTTTCATGTTTTTCGGCGGCACCGAGGGCGTCGGTCCCGTTTTCATGTTTTGTGATACCGAGGTCGTCAAGGTCGTCGGCGATCGAGGGCGTCGGTTCCCGATTTCATGTTTTGCGCTCCGGACTCGTTTTCGGCGCATCGAGGGCGTCGGTATCGTTTTCATGTTTTGCTCCGAGACTCATGTTCGGCGATACCGAGGTCGTGCGATTCCCGTTTTCATGTTTTCCGCTCCCGACATGTTTTTGGGGGTTCCGAGAGCGTCGGTCCCTTTTTCATGTTTTGCGCTCCCGAATCGTTTTCGGCGGTGCATCGAGGGCGTCGGGTCCCGTTTTCATGTTTTGCGCCCGGACTCGTTTTCGCGCATCGAGGGCGTCGGTCCCGTTTTCATGTTTTGCGTGCCCGGACTCGTTTCGGCGCATCGAGGGGCGTCGGTCCCGTTTTCATGTTTTGCGCTCCCGGACTCATTTTCGGCGTATCGAGGGCGTCGGTCCTCGTTTTCATGTTTTTCGCTCCCGACTCTTTTCGTCGTGCATCGAGGGCGTCGTCCCGTTTTCATGTTTTTCGCTCCCGGACTCATGTTTTTAGGTGTGTACCGAGGGCGTCGGGTCCCTTTTTCATGTTTTGCGCTCCCGGACTCGTTTTGGGCGTACCGAGGGCGTCGGGTCCCGTTTTCATGTTTTGCGCTCCCGGACTCATTTTTGGCGGTACCGAGGGCGTCGGGTCCCATTTTCATGTTTTGCGCGCCCGGACTCGTTTTCGGCGGTACCGAGGGCGTCGCGTCCCGTTTTCATGTTTTTCGCTCCGAGACTGTTTCGGCGGCGTGCCGAGGGCGTCGGTCCCTTTTTCATGTTTGGCGCTCCCGGACTCATTTTCGGCGATACCGGGCGTCGGTCCCGTTTTCATGTTTTGCACGCCCGACTCGTTTTCGGCGATACCGAGGGCGTCGGTCCCGTTTTCATGTTTTCCGCTCCCGAAACTCGTTTTCGGCATTACCGAGGGCGTCGGATCTCGTTTTCATATTCTACGCTCCCGGACACTCATTTCGGCGGCATCGAGGGCGTCGATCCGTTTTCATGTTTTGCGCTCCCGTACTCGTTTTCGTGCATGCGAGGGCGTCGTGTCCCGTTTTTCATGTTTTGCGCGCCCGGACTCATTTTCGGCGATACCGAGGGCCTCGGTCCCTTTTTCATGTTTTACGCTCCCGGACTCGTTTTCGGCGGTACCGAGGGCGTCCGGTCTCGTTTTCATGTTTTGTGCTCCCGGACTCTTTTTCGGCGGATACAGAGGGCGTCGGGTCCCTTTTTCATATTTTGCGCGCCCATACTCGTTTTCGGCACCGAAGGCGTCGGTTCCCGTTTTCATGTTATGCGCTCCGGACTCATTTTCGGCGGTACCGAGTGCGTCGGGTCCCATTTTCATGTTTTGCGCTCCCGGACTCGTTTTCGGCGGTAGCGAGTGCGTCGGGTCCCGTTTTCATGTTTTGCGCTCCCGTACTCATTTTCGGCGGTAGCGAGGGCGTCGGTCCCGTTTTCATGTTTTGCGCTCCCGGACTCATTTTCGGCGGTACCGAGGGCGTCGGTCCCGTTTTCATGTTTTGCGCGCCCGGACACATTTTCGGCGGTAGCGAGGGCGTCGGGTCCCGTTTTCATGTGTTTGCGCTCCCGGACTCGTGTTCGACTGTGCCGGGTGCCTCGGGTCCCGTTTTCATGTTTTCCGCGCCGGACACATTTTAAGCGGTACCGAGGGCGTCGGGTCCCGTTTTCATGTTTTCGCCCGGCATTTTCGGCGAGGGCGTCGAGTCCCGTTTTCATATTTTGCGCGCCCGTACTCATTTTCGGCGTTTCTGAGGGCGTCGGGTATCGTTTTCATGTTTTGCTCTCCCGGACTCCTTTTCGGCGGTACCGAGGTCGTGCGATCCCGTTTTCATGTTTTCCGCTCCCGGACATGTTTTTACGGTGCGAGGGCGTCGGTCCCGTTTTCATGTTTTGCGCTCCCGACTCGTTTTCGACATTACCGAGGGCGTCGGTCTCGTTTTCATATTCTACGCTCCCGGACTCATTTACGGCGGTACCGAGGGCGTCCGATCCCGTTTTCATGTTTTTCGCTCCCGGACTCTTTTTCGGCGGTAGCGAAGGCGTCCGATCCCGTTTTCATGTTTTTCGCTCCGAGACATGTTTTTAGGTGTGCCGAGGGCGTCGGGTCCCTTTTTCACGTTTGGCGCTCCCGGACTCGTTTTCGGCGGTACCGAGGGCGTCGTGTCCCGTTTTCATGTTTTTGCGCTCCCGGACTCATTTTTCGATGGTACCGAGGGCGTCGGGTCCCGTTTTCATGTTTTGCGCTCCCGGACTCGTTTTCGACGATACCGAGGGCGTCGGTCCCGTTTTCATGTTTTGCGCTCCCGGACTCGTTTTGGGCGGTACCGAGTGCCTCGGGTCCCATTTTCATGTTTTGCGCGCACGGACTCATTTTCGGCGGTATCGAGGGCGTCGGTCCCGTTTTCATGTTTTACGCTCCTCGACTCATTTTCGGCGTAACGAGGGCGTCGGGTCCCTTTTTCATGTTTTGCGCTCCGGACTCATTTTCGAAGGTACCGAGGCGTCGGTCCCGTTTTCATATTTTGCGCTCCCGTACTCGTTTTTCGGCGGCATGCGAGGGCGTCGGTCCCGTTTTCATGTTTTGCGCGCCCGACTCGTTTTTCGGCGATATCGAGGGCGTCGGGTCCCGTTTTCATGTTTTGCGCGCCCGTACTCGTTTCGGCGGTCGAGGGCGTCGGTCCCATTTTCATGTTTGCGCCCGGACTCATTTTCGGCGTGCACCGAGGGCGTCGGGTCCCGTTTTCATGTTTTGCGCTCCCGGACTCGTTTTTGCATGTTTTGCGCGGACCGTGTTCGACGATGCCGGGTGCGTCGGGTCCCGTTTTCATGTTTTCCGCGCCCGGACACATTTTAAGCGGTACCGAGGGCGTCGGGTCCCGTTTTCATGTTTTCGGCGGTACCGAGGGCGTCGAGTCCCGTTTTCATATTTTGCGCGCCCGTACTCGTTTTCGGCGTTTCTGAGGGCGTCGGGTATCGTTTTCATGTTTTGCTCTCCCGACTCATTTTCGGCGGTACCGAGGTCGTGCGATCCCGTTTTCATGTTTTCCGCTCCCGGACATGTTTTTGGGGGTACCGAGGGCGTCGGGTCCCTTTTTCACTTTTTGCGCTCCCGGACTCGTTTTCGGCGGTACCGAGGGCGTCGGGTCCACTTTACATGTTTTGCGCTCCCGGACTCGTTTTCATCGGTACCGAGGGCGTCGGGTCCTGTTTTCATGTTTTGCGCGCCCGGACTCGTTTTCGGCGCTTGAGGGCGTCGGGTCCCGTTTTCATGTTTTGCTCGCCCGGACTCGTTTTCGGCGGTACCGAGGGCGTCGGGTCCCGCTTTCATGTATTGCGCTCTCGGACTCATTTTCGGCGATACCGACGGCGTCGGGACCGTTTTCATGTTTCGCTCTCGAACTCGTTTTCGGCGGTACTAAGGGCGTCGGGACTCATTTTTCATGTTTTGCGCGCCCATGCTCGTTTTCGGCGGTACCGAGGGCGTCGGTCCCGTTTTCATGTTTTACGCTCACGGACTCGTTTTCGGCGGTACCGAGGGCGTCGGGTGCCTTTTTCATGTTTTGCGCTCCGGACTCGTTTTCGGCGGGTACGAGTGCGTCAGGTCCCGTTTTCATGTTTTGCGCTCCCGGACTCCTTTTTCGACGGTAGCGAGGGCCTCGCGTCCCGTTTTCATGTTTTGCGCTCCCGGACTCGTTTTCGGCGCTACCGAGGTCGTCGGGTCCCGTTTTCATGTTTTACGCTACCGGACTCATTTTCGACGGTACCGAGGGCGTCGGGTCCGTTTTCATGTTTTGCGCGCCGGAATCATTTTCGGCGGTACCGAAGGCATCGGGTCCCGTTTTCATGTTTTGCGCTCCCGGACTTATTTCGGCGTCGTGTTTCGGTGTCGTTTTCATACCGCTCGGACTCGTCGCGTCGGTGCGAGGCGTCCCGTTTTCATATTTAGCGTGCCCGTACTCGTTTTTCGGCGGTACTGAGGGCGTCGGTTCCCGTTTTCATGTTTTGCGCTCCCGGACTCGTTTTCGGCGGTACCGAGGGCGTCGGGTATCATTTTCATGTTTTGCTCTCCCGGACTCGTTTTCGGTGGTACCGAGGTCGTGCGAGCCCGTTTTCATGTTTTCCGCTCCCGGACATGTTTTTGGGGATACCGAGGGCGTCGGGTCCTTTTTTCACATTTTGCGTTCCCGGACTCATTTTCGACGGTAGCGAGGGCGTCGGGTCCAGTTAACATGTTTTGCGCTCCCGGACTCGTTTTCGTCGGTCCGAGGGCGTCGGGTCCCGTTTTCTTGTTTTGCACTCCCGGACTCGTTTTCGGCGGTTTTGAGTGCGTCGGGTCCCGTTTTCGTGTTTTGCGCGCCCGGACTCATTTTCGGCGCTCGAGGGCGTCGGGTCCCGTTTTCATGTTTCGGCGGTACCGAGGGCGTCGCGTCCCGTTTTCATGTATTGCGCTCCCGGACTCGTTTTCGGCGACACCGATGGCGTCGGGACCCGTTTTCATGTTTCGCTCCCGAACTTGTTTTCGGCGGAACTAAGGGCGTTGGGACTCGTTTTTCATGTTTTGCGCGCCCGGACTCATTTTCGGCGGTACCGAGGGCGTCCGATCTCGTTTTCATATTTTTCGCTCCCGGACATGTTTTTGGGGGTACCGAGGGCGTCAGGTCCCTTTTTCATGTTTTGCGCTCCCGGACTCATTGTCGGCGTATGCGAGGGCGTCGGTCCCGTTTTCATGTTTTGCGCTCCCGGACTCTTTTTCGTCGGTACCGAGGCGTCGGGTCCCTTTTTCATGTTTACATGTTTTCCGCTCCCGGACATGTTTTTGGGGTTACCGTGGGCGTCGGGTCTCGTTTTCATGTTTTGCGCTCCCGGACTCGTTTTCGGCGTTATCGAGGGCGTCGGGGCCCGTTCTCATTTTTTGCGTTCCTCGACTCGTTTTCGGCGGTAACGAGGGCGTCGGGTCCTTTTTTCATGTTTTGCGCTACCGGACTCATTTTCGGTGGTACCGAGTGCGTCGGGTCCTGTTTTCATGTTTGGCGCTCCCGAACTCGTTTTCGGCGGTAGCGAGGGCGTCGGGTCCCGTTTTCATGTTTTGCGAGCCCGGACTCATTTTCGGCGGTACTGAGGGCGTCGGTTCCCGTTTTCATGTTTTGCGCTCCCGAACTCGTTTTCGGAGGTACCGAGGGCGTCGGGTATCATTTTCATGTTTTGCTCTCCCGGACTCGTTTTCGGTGGTACCGAGGTCGTGCGAGCCCGTTTTCATGTTTTCCGCTCCCGGACATGTTTTTGGGGATACCGAGGGCGTCGGGTCCCTTTTTCACATTTTGCGTTCCCGGACTCATTTTCAACGGTACCGACGGCGTCGGGTCCAGTTAACATGTTTTGCGCTCCCGGACTCGTTTTCGTCGGTTCCGAGGGCGTCGGGTCCCGTTTTCTTGTTTTGCACTCCCGGACTCGTTTTCGGCGTTTTGAGTGCGTCGGGTCCCGTTTTCGTGTTTTGCGCGCCCGGACTCGTTTTCGGCGCTCGAGGGCGTCGGGTCCCGTTTTCATGTTTCGGCGGTACCAAGGGCGTCGCGTCCCGTTTTCATGTATTGCGCTCCCGGACTCGTTTTCGGCGATACCGATGGCGTCGGGACCCGTTTTCATGTTTCGCTCCCGAACTTGTTTTCGGCGGTACTATGGGCGTTGGGACTCGTTTTTCATGTTTTGCGCGCCCGGACTCATTTTCGGAGGTACCGAGGGCGTCCGATCTCGTTTTCATATTCTTCGCTCCCGGACATGTTTTTGGGGGCGAGGGCGTCGGGTCCCTTTTTCATGTTTTGCGCTCCCGGACTCGTTTTCGGCGGTACCGTGGGCGTCGGGTCCCGTTTAAATATTTTGCGTGCCCGGACTCATTATCGGCGGTACCGAGGGCGTCGGGTCCCGTTTTCATGTTTTACGCTCCCGGATTCATTTTCGGCGGTACCGAGGGCGTCCGGTCTCGTTTTCATTTTTTTGCCCTCCCAGACTCGTTTTCGGCGGTGCCGAGGGCGGCGGGTCCCATTTTCATGTTTTATGCTCCCGAACTCGTTTTCGGCGATATCGAGGGCGTCGGGTCTCGTTTTCATGTTTTGCGCTCCGGACTGTTTTCGGCGGTGCGAGGGCGTCGGGTCCTGTTTTCATGTTTTGCGCGCCCGAACTCGTTGTCGGCGGTATCGAGGGCGGCGAGTCTCGTTTTGATATTCAACGCTCCCGGACTCATTTACGGCGGTACCGAGGGCGTCGCGTCCCGTTTTCATGTTTTGCGCGCCCGGACTCTTTTTCGGCGGTACCGAGGGCGTCGGGTCACGTTTTCATGTTTTGCGCGCCCGGACTCGTTTTCGGCGATACCGAGGGCGTCGGGTCACGTTTTCATGTTTCGCTCCCGGACTCATTTTCGGCATTACGAGGCGTCGGTCTCGTTTTCATGTTTTACGCTCCCGACTGTTTTTACGGAGATACCGAGGGCGTCCGTCCCGTTTTCATGTTTTTCGCTCTCAGACATGTTTTTAGGTGTGCCGAGGGCGTCGTGTCCCGTTTTCGTGTTTTGCGCTCCCGGACTCATTTTCGGCGGTACCGAGGGCGTCGCGTCCCGTTTTCATGTTTTGCGCGCCAGGACTCATTTTCGGCGATACCGAGGGCGTCGGGTCCCGTTTTTAATGTTTTACGCTCCCGGACTCGTTTTCGGCGGTACCGAGGGCGTCGGGTCTCGTTTTCATATTCTACGCTCCCGGACTCATTTACGACGGTACCGAGGGCGTCCGATCCCGTTTTCATGTTTTTCGCTCCCGGACATGTTTTTAGGTGTGCCGAGGGCGTCGGGTCCCTTTTTCACGTTTTGCGATCCCGAACTCATTTTCGGCGGTACCGAGGGCGTCGTCCCGTTTTCATGTTTTGCGCGCCCTGACTCGTTTTCGGCGATATAGAGGGCGTCGGGTCCCGTTTTCATGTTTTACGCTTCCGAACTCATTTTCGGCATTACCGAGGGCGTCGGTCTCGTTTTCATATTCTACGCTCCCGAGTCATTTACGGCGCATCAAGGGCGTCCGATCCGTTTTCATGTTTTTCGCTCCCGGTATTGTCGAAGGCGTACGATCCCGTTTTCATGTTTTTCGCTCCCAGACATGTTTTTAGGTGTGCCGAGGGCGTCGGGTCCCTTTTTCACGTTTGGCGCTCCCGGACTCGTTTTCGGCGGTAACGAGGACGTCGTGTCCCGTTTACATGTTTTGCGCTCCCGGACTCATTTTCGGCGGTACCGAGGGCGTCGAGTCCCATTTTCATGTTTTCTGCGCACGGACTCATTTTCGGCGTTATCGAGGGCGTCGGGACCCGTTTTGTTGTTTTACATTCCTCGACTCGTTTTCGGCGGTAACGAGGGCGTCGGGTCCCTTTTTCATGTTTTGCGCTCCCGGACTCATTTTCGGAGGTACCGAGTGCGTCGGGTCCCGTTTTCATGTTTTGCGCTCCGTACTCAGTTTCGGCGGTTCCGAGGGCGTCGCATCCCGTTTTCATGTTTTGCGCGCCGGGACTCGTTTTCGGGAATACCGAGGGCGTCGGGTCCCTCTTTCATGTTTTACGCTCCCGGACTCATTTTCGGCGGTACCGAGGGCGTCCGGTCTCGTTTTTATGTTTTGTGCTCCAGGACTCTTTTTCGGCGGTACAGAGGGCGTCTGGTCCTTTTTTCATATTTTGCGCGCCCGTACTCGTTTTCGGCGGTACCGACGGCGTCGGTTCCCATTTTCATGTTTTGCGCTCGCGGACTCATTTTCGGCGGTACCGAGTGCGTCGGGTCCCGTTTTCATGTTTTGCGCTCCCGGACTCATTTTCGGCGGTGCCGAGGCGTCGGGTCCCGTTTTCATGTTTTGAGCGCCGGACTCGTTTTCGCGATACCCGAGGGCGTCGGTCCCGTTTTCATGTTTTGCGCTCCCGGACTCGTTTTTCGGCGGTGCGAGGGCTCGGTCCCATTTTCATGTTTTCTACACACGGACTCATTTTCGGCGGTATCGAGGGCGTCGGTCCCGTTTTCATGTTTTACGTTCCTCAACTCATTTTCGGCGGTAACGAGGGCGTCGGGTCCCTTTTTCATGTTATGCGCTCCCGGACTCATTTTCGGAGGTACCGAGTGCGTCGGGTCCCGTTTTCATATTTTGCGCTCCCGTACTCAGTTTCGGCGGTACCGAGGGCGTCACGTCACGTTTTCATGTTTTGCGCGCCCGGACTTGTTTTCGGCGGTACCGAGGGCGTCAGGTGCCTTTTTCATGTTTCGCGCTCCAGGACTCGTTTTCGGCGGTATCGAGTGCGTCAGGTCCCGTTTTCATGTTTTGCGCTACCGTACTCCTTTTTCGACGGTACCGAGGGCCTCGCGTTCCGTTTTCATGTTTTGCGCTCCCGGACTCGTTTTCAGCGCTACCGAGGTCGTCGGGTCCCGTTTTCATGTTTTACGCTCCCGGACTCATTTTCGACGGTACCGAGGGCGTCGGGTCCCGTTTTCATGTTTTGCGCGCCCGGAATCATTTTCGGCGGTACCGAAGGCGTCGGGTCCCGTTTTCATGTGTTTGCGCTCCCGGACTCGTTTCGGCGGTGCGGTGCCTCGGAGTGCCGTTTTCATGGTCCCGTTTTCATATTTAGCGTGGCGTCGTCCCTCATTTTTGGTGCATCGCTTCGGCGGGCGTCGGTTCCGTTTTCATGTTTTGCGCTCCCGGACTCGTTTCGGCGGTGCGAGGGCGTCGGGTATCATTTTCATGTTTTGCTCTCCCGACTCGTTTCGGTGATAACGAGGTCGTGCGAGCCCGTTTTCAGGTTTTCCGCTCCCGGACATGTTTTTGGGGATACCGAGGGCGTCGCGTCCCTTTTTCACATTTTGCGTTCCCGGACTCATTTTCAACGGTAGCGACGGCGTCGGGTCCAGTTAACATGTTTTGCGCTCCCGGACTCGTTTTCGTCGGTTCCGAGGGCGTCGGGTCCCGTTTTCTTTTTTTGCACTCCCGGACTCGTTTTCGGCGGTTTTGAGTGCGTCGGGTCCGTTTTCGTGTTTTGCGCGCCGGACTCGTTTCGGCGCTCGTGGTCGTCGGGTCCCGTTTTCATGTTTCGGCGGTACCGAGGGCGTCGCGTCCCGTTTACATGTATGGCGTCGGGACCCGTTTTCATGTTTCGCTCCCGAACTTGTTTTCGGCGGTACTAAGGGCGTTGGGAGTCGTTTTTCATGTTTTGCGCGCCCGGACTCATTTTCGGTGGTACCGAGGGCGTCCGATCTCGTTTTCATATTTTTCGCTCCGGACATGTTTTTGGGGGTACCGAGGGCGTCGGGTCCCTTTTTCATGTTTTGCGCTCCCGGACTCATTTTCGGCGTGCGAGTGGGCGTCGTGTCCCGTTTAAATATTTTGCGTGCCGGACTCATTTTTCGCGTGTACCGAGGGCGTCGGGTCCCGTTTTCATGTTTTACGCTCCCGAACTCATTTTCGGCGGCATCGAGGGCGTCGGTCCGTTTTCATGTTTTTGCCCTCCGAGACTCTTTTTTCGGCGGTGCGAGGGCGTCCGGTCCTCGTTTTCATGTTTTTCGCTCCCGGACATGTTTTCGGGTGTACGAGGGCGTGGGGTCCCGTTTTCATGTTTACGCTCCGGACTCATTTTCGGCGCATCGAGGGCGTCGGCCTCGTTTTCATGTTTTGCGCTCCCGTACTCTTTTCGGGTGGTACCGAGGGCGTCGGGTCCCGTTTTCATGTTTTTCGGCGCTCGGACTTCGAGTCGGCGTCGGTCCCGTTTTCATATTTTGCGCGCCCGTACTCGTTTTCGGCGGTACTGAGGGCGTGGGTTCCCGTTTTCATTTTTTGCGCTCCCGGACTCTTTTTCGGCGGTAGCGAAGGCGTCCGATCCCGTTTTCATGTTTTTCTCTCCCGGACTCGTTTTCGGCGGTGCGCGGGCGTCGGGTCCCTTTTACACGTTTTGCGCTCCCGGACTCGTTTTCGGCGATGCGAGGGCGTCGGGTCCGTTTTCATGTTTTGCGCTCCCGGACTCATTTTCGGCGTACGAGGGCGTCGGGTCCGTTTTCATTTTTGCGCTCCCGGACTCATTTTCGGCGATGCGCGGGGCGTTCGATCCCGTTTTCATGTTTTGCGCTTCGGATTCTTTTTCGGCGATGCGGGGCGACCGATCCCGTTTTCATGTTTTTCGCTCCGAGACATGTTTTTAGGTGTGCCGAGGGCGTCGGGTCCCTTTTTCACGTTTGGCTCTCTCGGACTCATTTTTTCGGCGATGCGGGGCGTCGGGTCCCGTTTCTTGTTTTGCGCTCCCGGACTCGTTTTCGGCGGTGCCGAGTGCCTCGGGTCCTATTTTCATGTTTTCTACGCACGGACTCATTTTCGGCGGTATCGAGGGCGTCGGGTCCCGTTTTCATATTTTGCGCTCCCGGACTCGGTTTCGGCGGTAACGAGGGCGTCACGTCACGTTTTCATGTTTTGCGCGCCCGGACTCGTTTTCGGCGGTACCGAGTGCGTTGGGTCTCGTTTTCATGTTTTGAGCGCCCGGACTCGTTTTCGACGATACCGAGGGCGTCGGTCCCGTTTTCATGTTTTGCGCTCCCGGACTCGTTTTCGGCGGTGCGAGTGCCTCGGGTCCCATTTTCATGTTTTCTACGCACGGACTCATTTTCGGCGGTATCGAGGGCGTCGGGTCCCGTTTTCTTGTTTTACGTTCCTCGACTCATTTTCGGCGGTAACGAGGGCGTCGGGTCCCTTTTTCATGTTTGCGCTCCCGGACTCATTTTCGGAGGTACCGAGTGCGTCGGGTCCCGTTTTCATATTTTGCGCTCCCGTACTCAGTTTCGGCGGTAGCGAGGGCGTCACGTCACGTTTTCATGTTTTGCGCGCCCGGACTCGTTTTCGGCGATACCGAGGGCGTCGAGCCCCTTTTTCATGTTTTACGCTCCAGGACTCATTTTCAGCGGTATAGAGGGCGTCGGGTCCCTTTTTCATATTTTGCGCGCCCGTACTCGTTTTTCGGCGGCGATCGAGGGCGTCGGTCCCATTTTCATGTTTTGCGCTCGCGGACTCATTTTCGGCGTGCACGAGGCGTCGGGTCCCATTTTCATGTTTTGCGCTCCCGGACTCGTTTTCGGCGTCCGAGGGCGTCGGGTCCGTTTTCATGTTTTGCCTCCCCGACTCGTTTTCGGCGATGCGAGGTGTCGGGTCCCGTTTTCATGTTTCGCGCTCCGGACTTTTCGGCGATCGAGGGCGTCGGGTCCCGTTTTCATGTTTTCGGCGGTACCGAGGGCGTCGGGTCCCGTTTTCATATTTTGCGCGCCGTACTCGTTTTCGGCGTTTCGAGGGCGTCGGGTATCGTTTTCATGTTTTGCTCTCCCGACTCATTTTCGACGGTGCACCGGGTCGTGCGATCCCGTTTTCATGTTTTCCGCTCCCGGACATGTTTTCGGGGGTACCGAGGGCGTCGGGTCCCTTTTTCACTTTTTGCGCTCCCGGACTCGTTTTCGGCGGTACCGAGGGCGTCGGGTCCAGTTTACATGTTTTGCGCTCCCGGACTCGTTTTCATCGGTACCGAGGGCGTCGGGTCCCGTTTTCATGTTTTGCGCGCCCGGACTCATTTTCGGCGCTTGAGGGCGTCGGGTCCCGTTTTCATGTTTTGCTCGCCCGGACTCGTTTTCGGCGGTACCGAGGGCGTCGGGTCCCGCTTTCATGTATTGCGCTCTTGGACTCATTTTCGGCGATACCGACGGCGTCGGGACCGTTTTCATGTTTCGCTCTCGAACTCGTTTTCGGCGGTACTAAGGGTGTCGGGACTCATTTTTCATGTTTTGCGCGCCCATGCTCGTTTTCGGCGGTACCGAGGGCGTCGGGTCCCGTTTTCATGTTTTACGCTCACGGACTCGTTTTCGGCGGTAGCGAGGGCGTCGGGTGCCTTTTTCATGTTTTGCGCTCCGGACTCGTTTCGACGGTGCATGCGAGTGCGTCGAGTCCGTTTTCATGTTTTGCGCTCCCGGACTCTTTTTCGGCGGTGCCGAGGGCCTCGCGTCCGTTTTCATGTTTTGCGCTCCGGGACTCGTTTTTCGGGCGTACGAGGGCGTCGGGTCCCGTTTTCATGTTTTACGCGCTCCCGGACTCATTTTCGGCGTGCGAGGGCGTCGGGTCCCGTTTTCATGTTTTGCGCGCCGGAATCATTTTCGGCGGTGCATCGAAGGCGTCGGGTCCCGTTTTCATGTTTTGCGCTCCGGACTCGTTTTCGGCGGTTCCGAGGGCGTCGGGTCCGTTTTCATGTTTTGCCCTCCGGACTCTTTTCGGCGGTAACGAGTGCGTCGGGTCCCGTTTTCATGTTTTGCGCGCCGGACTCGTTTTTCGGCGCTCGAGGCGTCGGGTCCCGTTTTCATGTTTTTCGTTTTCGGCATGCGAGGGCGTCGGTCCCGTTTTCATGTATTGCGCTCCCGGACTCGTTTTCGACGACACCGAGGCGCGGGAACCGTTTTCATGTTTCGCTCCCGACTGTTTTCGGCGGTACTAAGGGCGTCGGGACTCGTTTTTCATGTTTTGCGCGCCGGACTCATTTTCGGCGTACGAGGGCGTCCGATCACGTTTTCATATTTTTCGCTCCCGAACATGTTTTTGGGGGTACCGAGGGCGTCAGGTCCCTTTTTCATGTTTTGCGCTCCCGGAATCATTGTCGGCGGTAGCGAGTGCGTCGGGTCCCTTTTTCATGTTTTGCGCTCCCGGACTCTTTGTCGTCGGTAGCGAGTGCGTCGGGTCCCTTTTTCATATTTACATGTTTTCCGCTCCCGGACATGTTTTTGGGGTTACCGTGGGCGTCGGGTCTCGTTTTCATGTTTTGCGCTCCGGACTCGTTTTCGGCGCGTGCAGGGCGTCGGGTCCCGTTTTCATTTTTGCGCTCTCGACTCGTTTTCGGCGATAACGAGGGCGTCGGGTCCTTTTTTCATGTTTTGCGCTCGGACTCATTTTCGGTGGTACCGAGGCGTCGTCGGTCCGTTTTCATGTTTGGCGCTACCGAACTCATTTTCGATGCGAGGGCGTCGGTCCCGTTTTCATGTTTTGCGAGCCGGACTCATTTTCGGCGATCGAGGGCGTCGGTATCGTTTTCATGTTTTGCGCTCCCGAACTCGTTTTTCGGTGGTACCGAGGTCGTGCGAGCCCGTTTTCATGTTTTGCGCGTTCCCGAACATGTTTTTGGGGATACGAGGGCGTCGGGTCCCTTTTTCACATTTTGCGTTCCCGGACTCATTTTCGGCGATGCGACGGCGTCGGGTCCGTTTTAACATGTTTTGCGCTCCCGGACTCATTTTCGTCGGTTCGAGGGCGTCGGGTCCCGTTTTCATGTTTTGCACTCCGGACTCGTTTTCGGCGGTTTTGAGTGCGTCGGGTCCCGTTTTCGTGTTTTGCGCGCCGGACTCGTTTCGGCGCTCGAGGGCATCGGGTCCCGTTTTCATGTTTCGGCGGTACCGAAGGCGTCGCGTCCCGTTTTCATGTATTGCGCTCCCGGACTCGTTTTCGGCGATACCGATGGCGTCGGGACCCGTTTTCATTTTTCGCTCCCGAACTTATTTTCGGCGGTACTAAGGGCGTTGGGACTCGTTTTTCATGTTTTGCGAGCCCGGACTCATTTTCGGCGGTACCGAGGGCGTCCGATCTCGTTTTCATATTCTTCGCTCCCGGACATGTTTGCGGGGGTACCGAGGGCGTCGGGTCCCTTTTTCATGTTTTGCGCTCCCCGACTCGTTTTCGGCGGTGCCGGGGCGTCGGTCCCGTTTAAATATTTTGCGTGCCGGACTCATTATCGGCATCGAGGGCGTCGTGTCCGTTTTCATGTTTTACGCTCCCGGATTCATTTTTTCGGCGGTGCGAGGGCGTCCTGTCTCGTTTTCATGTTTTGCCCTCCCAGACTCTTTTTCTGCGGTACCGAGGGCGTCCGGTCTCGTTTTCTTGTTTTTAGGTGTGCCGAGGGCATCGGGTCCCGTTTTCATATTTTGCGCTCCCGGACTCATTTTCAGCGGTACCGAGGGCGTCGGGTCCCGTTTTCATGTTTTGCGCGCCGGACTCTTTTCGGCGCATCGGGCGTCGGGTCCCGTTTTCATGTTTTGCGCTCCGGACTCATTTTCGGCGTATGCGAGGGCGTGGGGTCCCGTTTTCATGTCTTACGCTCCCGGACTCGTTTTCGGCGCGAGGGCTTCCGGCCTCGTTTTCCTGTTTTGCGCTCCCGGACCCTTTTTCGGTGGTACCGAGGGCGTCGGGTCCTGTTTTCAAGTTTTCGGCGGTACCGAGTGCGTCGGGTCCCGTTTTCATATTCGGCGGTACTGAGGGCGTGGGTTCCCGTTTTCATTTTTTGCGCTCCCGGACTCTTTTTCGGCGGTAGCGAAGGCGTCCGATCCCGTTTTCATGTTTTTCGCTCTCGGACTCGTTTTCGGCGGTGCCGCGGGCGTCGGTTCCGTTTTTCACGTTTTGCGGTCCCGGACTCATTTTCGGCGGTACCGAGGGTGTCGGGTCCCGTTTTCATGTTTTGCGCTCCCGGACTCATTTTCGGCGATACCGAGGGCGTCGGGTCCCGTTTTCATGTTTTGCGCGCCGGACTCGTTTTCGGCGGTACCGAGGGCGTCGGGTCCCGTTTTCATGTTTTGCGCTCCCGGACTCGTTTTTCGGCGATGCCGAGTGCCGTGGGTCCCATTTTCATGTTTTACGCTCCCGAACTCGTTTTCGGCGGTATCGAGGGCGTCGGGTCTCGTTTTGATATTCAACGCTCCCGGACTCATAAACGGCGGTACCGAGGGCGTCCGATCCCGTTTTCATGTTTTTCGCTCCCGGACTCTTTTTCGGCGGTACCGAGGGCGTCGCGTCCCGTTTTAATGTTTTGCGCGCCGGACTCTTTTTCGGCGTGCACGGGGCGTCGGGTCACGTTCTCATGTTTTGCGCGCCCGGACTCGTTTTCGGCGATACCGAGGGCGTCGGGTCACGTTTTTATGTTTCACGCTCCCGGACTCATTTTCGGCATTACCGAGGACGTCGGGTCTCGTTTTCATATTCTACGCTCCCGTACTCATTTACGGCGATACCGAAGGCGTCCGATCCCGTTTTCATGTTTTTCGCTCTCAGACATGTTTTTAGGTGTGCCGAGGGCGTCGTGTCCCGTTTTCGTGTTTTGCGCTCCCGGACACATTTTCGGCGGTACCCTGGGCGTCGCGTCCCGTTTTCATGTTTTGCGCGCCCGGACTCGGTTTCGGCGGTACCGAGGGCGTCGAGTCCCGTTTTCTTGTTTTGCGCTCCCGGACTCGTTTTCGGCGGTACCGAGGGCGTCGCGTCCCGTTTTCATGTTTTGCGCGCCCTGACTCGTTTTCGGCGATATAGAGGGCGTCGGGTCCCGTTTTCATGTTTTACGCTTCCGAACTCATTTTCATGTTTTCTGCGCAAGGGATTCATTTTCGGCGTTATCGAGGGCGTCAGGGCCCGTTTTCTTATTTTACATTCCTCGACTCGTTTTCGGCGTAACGAGGGCGTCGGGTCCCTTTTTCATGTTTTGCGCTCCCGGACTCATTTTCGGAGGTACCGAGTGCGTCGGGTCCCGTTTTCATGTTTTGCGCTCCGTACTCATTTTCGGCGGTACCGAGGGCGTCGCGTCCCGTTTTCATGTTTTGCGCGCCCAGACTCGTTTTCGGCGATACCGAGGGCGTCGGGTCCCGTTTTCATGTTTTACCGAGGGCGTCCGGTCTCGTTTTCATGTTTTGTGCTCCAGGACTCTTTTTCGGCGGTACAGAGGGCGTCGGGTCCTTTTTTCATATTTTGCGCGCCCGTACTCGTTTTCGGGGCGGTAGCGACGGCGTCGGTTCCCATTTTCATGTTATGCGCGCTCGCGGACTCATTTTCGGCGGTACCGAGTGCGTCGGGTCCCATTTTCATGTTTTGCGCTCCCGGACTCATTTTCGGCGCACGAGTGCGTCGGGTCCCGTTTTCATGTTTTGCGCTCCCGTACTCATTTTCGGCGGTGCGAGTGCGTCGGTCCCGTTTTCATGTTTTACGCTCCCGGACTCGTTTTCGGCGGTAGCGAGGGCGTCGAGTCCCGTTTTCATATTTTGCGCGCCCGAACTCGTTTTCGGCGTTTCTGAGGGCGTCGAGTATCGTTTTCATGTTTTGCTCTCCCGGACTCGTTTTTGACGGTACCGAGGTCGTGCGATCCCGTTTTCATGTTTTCCGCTCCCGGACATGTTTTTGGGGTACCGACGGCGTCGGGTCCCTTTTTCACTTTTTGCGCTCCCGGACTCGTTTTCGGCGGTACCGAGGGCGTCGGGTCTAGTTTACATGTTTTACGCTCCCGGACTCGTTTTCATCTGTACCGAGGGCGTGGGGTCCTATTTTCATGTTTTGCGCGCCCGGACTCGTTTTCGGCGCTCGAGGGCGTCGGGTCCCGTTTTCATATTTTGCTCGCCCGGACTCGTTTTCGGCGGTACCGAGGGCGTCGGGTCCCGCTTTCATGTATTGCGCTCTCGGACCCGTTTTCATGTTTCGCTCTCGAACTAATTTTCGGCGGTACTAAGGGCGTCGGGACTCATTTTTCATGTTTTGCGCGCCCATGCTTGTTTTCGGCGGTACCGAGGGCGTCGGGTCCCGTTTTCATGTTTTACGCTCACGGACTCGTTTTCGGCGGTACCGAGGGCGTCAGGTGCCTTTTTCATGTTCCGCGCTCCAGGACTCGTTTTCGGCGGTACCGAGTGCGTCAGGTCCCGTTTTCATGTTTTGCGCTACCGTACTCCTTTTTCGACGGTACCGAGGGCATCGCGTTCCGTTTTCATGTTTTCGCTCCCGGACTCGTTTTTAGCGCTACCGAGGTCGTCGGGTCCCGTTTTCATGTTTTACGCTACCGGACTCATTTTCGACGGTACCGAGGGCGTCGGGTCCCGTTTTCATGTTTTGCGCGCTCGGAATCATTTTGGCGGTACCGAAGACGTCGGGTCCCGTTTTCATGTGTTTGCGCTCCCGGACACATTTCGGCGGTGCCGAGTGCCTCGGGTGTCGTTTTCATGTTTTCCGCGCACGGACTCTGTCATGGCGTGCACCGAGGGCGTCGGGTCCCGTTTTCATATTTAGCGTGCCCGTACTCGTTTTCGGCGGTACTGAGGGCGTCGGTTCCCGTTTTCATGTTTTGCACTGGCGGACTCATTTTCGGCGGATCGAGGGAGTCGGGTATCATTTTCATGTTTTGCTCTCCGGACTCGTTTTCGGTGGTACCGAGGTCGTGCGAGCCCGTTTTCTGTGTTTTCCGCTCCCGACATGTTTTTGGGGATACCGAGGGCGTCGCGTCCCTTTTCACATTTTGCGTTCCCGGACTCATTTTCAATGGTACCGACGGCGTCGGTCCGTTTAACATGTTTTGCGCTCCCGGACTCGTTTTCGTCGGGTCGCGAGGGCGTCGGGTCCCGTTTTCTTTTTTGCACTCCGGACTCGTTTTCGGCGGTTTTGAGTGCGTCGGGTCCCGTTTTCGTGTTTTGCGCGCCCGGACTCGTTTTCGGCGCTCGTGGTCGTCGGGTCCCGTTTTCATGTTTCGACGGTACCGAGGACGTCGCGTCCCGTTTACATGTATGGCGTCGGGACCCGTTTTCATGTTTCGCTCCCGAACTTGTTTTCGGTGGTACTAAGTGCGTTGGGAGTCGTTTTTCATATTTTGCGCGCCCGAACTCATTTTCGGTGGTACCGAGGGCGTCCGATCTCGTTTTCATATTTTTCGCTCCCGGACATGTTTTTGGGGGTACCGAGGGCGTCAGGTCCCTTTTTCATGTTTTGCGCTCCCGGACTCGTTTTCGGCGGTACCGTGGGCGTCGGGTCCCGTTTAAATATTTTGCGTGCCCGGACTCATTTTCGGTGGTACCGAGGGCGTCGGGTCCCGTTTTCTTGTTTTACGCTCCCGAACTCATTTTCGGCGGTACCGAGGGCGTCCGGTCTCGTTTTCATGTTTTGCCCTCCAAGACTCTTTTTCGGCGGTACCGAGGGCGTCCGGTCTCGTTTTCATGTTTTTCGCTCCTGGACATGTTTTCGGCTGTACCGAGGGAGTGGGGTCCCGTTTTCATGTCTTACGCTCCCGGACTCATTTTCGGCGGTACCGAGGGCGTCCGGCCTCGTTTTCTTGTTTTGCGCTCCCGTACCCTTTTTCGGTGGTACCGAGGGCGTCGGGTCCCGTTTTCAAGTTTTCTGGCGACATTTTCGGCGATGCATCGAGTGCGTCGGGTCCCGTTTTCATATTTTGCGCGCCGTACTCGTTTCGGCGTGCGAGGGCGTGGGTTCCCGTTTTCATTTTTTGCGCTCCCGGACTCTTTTTCGGCGGTACCGAAGGCGTCCGATCCCGTTTTCATGTTTTTCGCTCCCGGACTCGTCTTCGGCGGTGCCGCGGGCATCGGGTCCCTTTTTTCACGTTTTGCGCTCCCGGACTCGTTTTTACGGCGGTACCGAGGGCGTCGGGTCCCGTTTTCATGTTTTGCGCGCCGGACTCGTTTTCGGCGGCACCGAGGGCGTCGGGTCCGGTTTTCTTTTTTTGCGCTCCCGGACTCGTTTTCGGCGGTGCGGAGTGCCTTGGGTCCCCTTTTCATGTTTTACGCTCCCGAACTCGTTTTCGGCGGTACCGAGGGCGTCGGGTCTCGTTTTGATATTCTACGCTCCCGGACTCATTTATGGCGGTATCGTGGGCGTCCGATCCCGTTTTCATGTTTTGCGCTCCCGGACTCGTTTTTCGGCGGTGCGAGGGCGTCGCGTCCCGTTTTCATGTTTTGCGCGCCGGACTCGTTTCGGCGTGCACCGAGGGCGTCGGGTCTCGTTTTAATATTCTACGCTCCCGGACTCATTTACGGCGGTACCGAGGGCGTCCGATCCCGTTTTCATGTTTTTCGCTCCCGGACATGTTTTTAGGTGTGCCGAGGGCGTCGGGTCCCTTTTTCACGTTTTGCGATCCCGAACTCATTTTCGGCTGTACCGAGGGCGTCGCGTCCCGTTTTCATGTTTTGCGCGCCCTGACTCGTTTTCGGCGGTACCGAGTGCGTCGGGTCCCGTTTTCATGTTTTGCGCTCCCGTACTCATTTTCGGCGGTACCGAGGGCGTCGGGTCCCGTTTTCATGTTTTGCGCGCCCGGACTCGTTTTCGGCGGTACCGAGGGCGTCGGGTATCGTTTTCATGTTTTGCTCTCCCGGACTCGTTTTCGGTGGTACCGAGGTCGTGCGATCCCGTTTTCATGTTTTTCGCTCCCGGACATGTTTTTGGGGGTACCGAGGGCGTCGGGTCCTTTTTTCACTTTTTGCGCTCCCGGACTCGTTTTCGGCGATGCGAGGGCGTCGGGTCCGTTTACATGTTTTGCGCTCCGGACTCGTTTTCATCTGCACCGAGGGCGTCGGTCCTATTTTCATGTTTTGCGCGCCCGACTCGTTTTCGGCGCTCGAGGGCGTCGGTCCCGTTTTCATGTTTTGCTCGCCGGACTCGTTTTCGGCGGTACCGAGGGCGTCGGGTCCCGCTTTCATGTATTGCGCTCTCGGACTCATTTTCGGCGATACCGACGGCGTTGGGACCGTTTTCATGTTTCGCTCCCGAACTCGTTTTCGGCGGTACTAAGGGCGTCGGCACTCATTTTTCATGTTTTGCGCGCCCATGCTCGTTTTCGGCGGTACCGAGGGCGTCGGTTCCCGTTTTCATGTTTTACGCTCCAGGACTCGTTTTCGGCGGTACCGAGTGCGTCAGGTCCCGTTTTCATGTTTTACGCTCCCGGACTCGTTATCGACGGTACCGAGGGCGTGGAGTCCCGTTTTCATGTTTTGCGCTCCGGAATCATTTTCGGCGTGCATCGAGGGCGTCGGTCCCGTTTTCATGTGTTTGCGCTCCCGGACTCGTTTCGGCGGTGCCGTGTGCCTCGGGTGTCGTTTTCATGTTTTCCGTGCCCGGACTCCTGTTCGGCGGTACCGAGGGCGTCGGTTCCCGTTTTCATATTTAACGTGCCCGTACTCGTTTTCGGCGGTACCGAGGGCGTCGGGTATCATTTTCATGTTTTGCTCTCCCAGACTCGTTTTCGGTGCCCTTTTTCACATTTTGCGTTCCCGGACTCATTTTCGACGGTACCGAGGGCGTCGGGTCCAGTTAACATGTTTTGCGCTCCCGGACTCGTTTTCGGCGGTTTTGAGTGCGTCGGGTCCCGTTTTCGTGTTTTGCGCGCCGGACTCGTTTTCGGCGCTCGAGGGCGTCGGGTCCCGTTTTCATGTTTTTCGACTCGGCTTTCGGGGTACCAAGGGCGTCGCGTCCCGTTTTCATGTATTGCGCTCCCGGACTCGTTTTCGGCGATACCGATGGCGTGGGGACCCGTTTTCATGTTTCGCTCCCGAACTTGTTTTCGGCGGTAATAAGGGCGTTGGGATTCTTTTTTCATGTTTTTCGCCCCCGGACATGTTTTTGGGGGTACCGAGGGCGTCAGGTACCTTTTTCATGTTTTGCGCTCCCGGACTCATTGTCGGCGTGCATGCGAGCGTCGGGTCCCGTTTTAACATATTTTGCGCTCCCGGACTCATTTTCGTCGGTTCCGAGGGCGTCGGGTCCCGTTTTCTTGTTTTGCACTCCCGGACTCGTTTTCGGCGGTTTTGAGTGCGTCGGGTCCCGTTTTCGTGTTTTGCGCGCCCGAACTCGTTTTTGGCGCTCGAGGGCGTCTGGTCTCGTTTTTCATGTTTTGCGCGCCCGTTCTCATTTTCGGCGGTACCGAGGTCGTCGGGTCGCTTTTTCACGTTTTGCGCTACCGGACTCATTTTCGGCGGTACCGAGGGCGTCGGGTCCCATTTTCATGTTTTGCGCTCCCGGACTAGTTTTCGACGGTTCCGAGGGCGTTTGGTCCCGTTTTCATGTTTTGCCCGCCCGAACACGTTATCAGCGGTAGCGAGGGTGTCGGGTCACGTTTTCTTATTTTGCGCGCCGGGACTTGTGTTCGCCAGTCCGGATGGCGTTGGGTCCCGTTTTCATGTTTTCGCTCCAGGACTCGTTTTGGACGGTACCGAGGGCGTCGGGTCCCGTTTTCATGTTTTGCGCTCCCGAACTCGTTTTCGGCGGCATCAGAGTGCCTCCGGTCCCGTTTTCATATTTTCCGCGCCCGGACTCATTTTCGACGGTACCGAGGGCGTCGGGTCCCATTCTCATGTTTTGCGCTCCCGGACTCGTTTTCGGCAGAGCCAAGTGCCTCGGGTCCCGTTTTCATGTTTTCCGCGCCCGGACTCATTTTCGGCGGTACCGAGGGCGTCGGGTCTCGTTTTCATGTTTTCGGCGATACCGAGGGCGTCTGGTCTCGTTTTTCATGTTTTGCGCGCCCATTCTCATTTTCGGCGGTACCGAGGTCGTCGGGTCGCTTTTTCACGTTTTGCGCTACCGGACTCATTTTTGGCGTACGAGGGCGTCGGTCCCATTTTCATGTTTTGCGCTCCCGGACTAGTTTTCGACGATTCGAGGGCGTCGGTCCCGTTTTCATGTTTTGCCCGCCCGAACTCGTTATCAGCGGTACCGAGGGCGTCGGGTCACGTTTTCTTGTTTTGCCGCCCGGACTTGTGTTCGGCGGTCCCGATGGCGTCGGTTCCGTTTTCATGCTTTCGCTCCGGACTCGTTTTCGACGTGCATCGAGGGCGTCGGTGCACCGTTTTCATGTTTTGCGCTCCCGAACTCATTTTCGGCGTGCGAGTGCCTCGGTCCCGTTTTCATATTTTCCGCGCCCGGACTCATTTTCGACGGTACCGAAGGCGTCGGGTCCCGTTTTCGACGGTACCGAGGTCGTCGGGTCCCATTTACATGTTTTCGG
Organism: Schoenoplectus tabernaemontani; assembly: GCA_037127355.1. Taxonomy (NCBI): domain Eukaryota; kingdom Viridiplantae; phylum Streptophyta; class Magnoliopsida; order Poales; family Cyperaceae; genus Schoenoplectus; species Schoenoplectus tabernaemontani. Next base: position 14,561,535 of record CM073752.1, read on the forward strand.
CGGTACCGAGGTCGTCGGTATTGAGGGCGTCGGTTCCCAATTTCATGTTTTGTACTCCCGGACTCGTTTTCGGCGGTACCGAGGGCGTCAGGTATCGTTTTAATGTTTTGCTCTCCCGGACTCGTTTTTGCCGGTACCGAGGTCGTGCGATTCCGTTTTCGTGTTTTCCGCTCCCGGACATGTTTTTGGGGGTACCGAGGGCGTCGGGTCTAGTTTTCATGTTTTGCACTCCCGGACTCGTTTTCTGCGGTAGCGTGGGCATCGGGTCCCGTTTAAATATTTTGCGTGCCGGACTCATTTCGGCGGTGCACGAGGGCGTCGGTCCCGTTTTCATGTTTTACGCTCCCGGACTCGTTTCGCGGCGTGCGAGGGCGTCCGATCTCGTTTTCATGTTTTGCGCTCCCGGACTCTTTTCGGCGGTACCGAGGGCGTCCGGTCTCGTTTTCATGTTTTTCGCTCCTGGACATGTTTTTAGGTGTGCCGAGGGCGTCTGGTCCCGTGTTCATATTTTGCGCTCCCGGATTCGTTTTCGACGGTACCGAGGGCGTCGGGTCCTGTTTTCATATTTTGCGCGCCCGGACATGTTTTTAGGTGAGCCGAGGGCGTCGGGTCCCTTTTTCACGTTTGGTGCTCCCGGACTCGTTTTCGGCGGTACCGAGGGTATCGGGTCCTGTTTTCATGTTTGGCGCGCCCGAACTCGTTTTCCGCGGTACCGAGGGTGTCGGGTCCTGTTTTCATGTTTTGCGCTCCCAGACTCGTTTTCGGCTGTACCGAGGGCTTGGGGTCCCGTTTTCATGTCTTACGCTCCCGGACTCGTTTTCGGCGGTACCGAGGGCGTCGGGTCTCGTTTTCATGTTTTCGGAAGTACCGAGGGCGTCGGGTCTCGTTTTTCATATTTTGCGCGTCCGTACTCATTTCCGGCGGTACCGAGGGCGTCAGGTCCCTTTTTCACGTTTTGCGCCCCCATACTCATTTACGGCGGTACCGAGGGCGTCGGGTCCCCATTTCATGTATTGCGCTCCCGGACACGTTTTCGGCTATACCGATGGCGTCGGGACCCGTTTTCATGTTTCGCTACCGAACTCGTTTTCGGCAGTACTAAGGGCGTCGAGACTCGTTATTCATGTTTTGCGCGCCCGGAATCATTTTCGTCGGTACCGAGGGCGTCCGACCTCGTTTTCATATTTTTCGCTCCCTGACATGTTTTTGGGAGTACCGAGGGCGTCGGGTCCTTTTTTCATGTTTTGCGCTCGCAGAATCAGTTTCGCGGTACCGATGGCGTCGGGTCCCGATTTCCAGAATCATTTTCCCCGACTCTTTTTCGGCGATACCGAGGGCGTCGGGTCCCGTTTTCATGTTTTACGCTCTCGGACTCATTTTCGGAGGTACCGAGGGCGTCAGGTCCCTTTTTCATGTTTTGCGCTCCCGGACTCATTGTCGGCGGTACCGAGTACGTCGGGTCCAGTAAACATATTTTGCGCTCCCGGACTCATTTTCGTCGGTTCCGAGGGCGTCGGGACCCGTTTTCTTGTTTTGCACTCCCGGACTCGTTTCGGCGGTTTTGAGTGCGTCGGTCCCGTTTTCGTGTTTTGCGCGCCCGAACTCGTTTTCGGCGCTCGAGGGCGTCTGGTCTCGTTTTTCATGTTTTGCGCGCCCATTCTCATTTTCGGCGGTACTGAGGTCGTCGGGTCGCTTTTTCACGTTTTGCGCTACCGGACTCATTTTCGGCGGTACCGAGGGCGTCGGGTCCCATTTTCATGTTTTGCGCTCCCGGACTAGTTTTCGACGGTTCCGAGGGCGTCTGGTCCCGTTTTCATGTTTTGCCCGTCCGAACTCGTTATCAGCGGTAGCGAGGTCGTCGGGTCACGTTTTCTTGTTTTGCGCGACCGGACTTGTGTTCGGCGGTCCCGATGGCGTCGGTTCCCGTTTTCATGCTTTCGCTCCAGGACTCGTTTTCGACGGTACCGAGGGCGTCGGGTCCCGTTTTCATGTTTTGCGCTCCCGAACTCGTTTTCAGCGGTACCGAGTGCCTCCGGTCCCGTTTTCATATTTTCCGCGCCCGGACTCATTTTCGACGGTACCGAAGGCGTCGGGTCCCGTTTTCGGCGGTAGCGAGGTCGTCGGGTCCCATTTTCATGTTTTCGGCGGTACCGAGGTCGTCGACGTCGTCGGTATTGAGGGCGTCGGTTCCCGATTTCATGTTTTGTACTCCCGGACTCGTTTTCGACGGTAGCGAGGGCGTCAGGTATCGTTTTAATGTTTTGCTCTTCCGGACTCGTTTTTGCCGGTACCGAGGTCGTGCGATTCCGTTTTCATGTTTTCCGCTCCCGGACATGTTTTTGGGGGTACCGAGGGCGTCGGATCCCTTTTTAAAGTTTTTCGCTCCCGGACTCGTTTTCGGCGGTACCGAGGGCGTCGGGTCTAGTTTTCATGTTTTGCACTCCCGGACTCGTTTTCTGCGGTACCGTGGGCATCGGGTCCCGTTTAAATATTTTGCGTGCCCGGACTCATTTTCGGCGGTACCGAGGGCGTCGGGTCCCGTTTTCATGTTTTACGCTCCCGGACTCGTTTTCGGCGGTACCGAGGGCGTCCGATCTCGTTTTCATGTTTTGCGCTCCCGGACTCTTTTCGGCGCATCGGGGCGTCCGGTCTCGTTTTCATGTTTTGCGCGCTCCGGACTCTTTATCGGCGGTACCGAGGGCGTCCGGTCCAATTTTCATGTTTTGTGCTCCCGGACTCGTTTTCGGTGGTACCGAGGGCGTCTGGTCCCGTTTTCATATTTTGCGCTCCCGGACTCGTTTTCGGCGGTACCGAGGGCGTCGGGTCCTGTTTTCATATTTTGCGCGCCCGAACATGTTTTTAGGTGAGCCGAGGGCGTCGGGTCCCTTTTTCACGTTTGGTGCTCCCGGACTCGTTTTCGGCGGTACCGAGGGTGTCGGGTCCTGTTTTCATGTTTGGCGCGCCGAACTCGTTTTCGGCGCATGCGAGGGTGTCGGGTCCCGTTTTCATGTTTTGCGCTCCCGGACTCGTTTTCGGCTGTACCGAGGGCTTGGGGTCCCGTTTTCATGTCTTACGCTCCCGGACTCGTTTTCGGCGGTACCGAGGGCGTCGGGTCTTGTTTTCATGTTTTCGGCAGTACCGAGGGCGTCGGGTCTCGTTTTTCATATTTTGCGCGTCCGTACTCATTTCCGGCGGTACCGAGGGCGTCAGGTCCCTTTTTCACGTTTTGCGCCCCCATACTCATTTACGGCGGTACCGAGGGCGTAGGGTCCCCATTTCATGTATTGCGCTCCCGGACACGTTTTCGGTGATATACAGATGGCGTCGGGACCCGTTTTCATATTTCGCTACCGAACTCGTTTTCGGCAGTACTAAGGGCGTCGAGACTCGTTATTCATGTTTTGCGCGCCCAGAATCATTTTCGTCGGTACCGAGGGCGTCCGACCTCGTTTTCATATTTTTCGCTCCCGGACATGTTTTTGGGAGTACCGAGGGCGTCGGGTCCTTTTTTCATGTTTTGCGCTCGCAGAATCATTTTCGCGGTACCGATGGCGTCGGGTCCCGATTTCATGTTTTACGCTCTCGGACTCGTTTTCGGAGGTACCGAGGGCGTCGGGTCTCGTTTTCTTGTTTTGCGCTCCCGGACTCTTTTTCGGTGGTACCGAGGGCGTCGGGTCTCGTTTTCATATTCTACGTTCCCGGACTCGTTTAAGGCGGTACCGAGGGCGTCCAATCCCGTTTTCATGTTTTTCGCTCCCGGGCATGTTTTTGGGTGTGCCGAGTGCCTCGGGTCTCGTTTACATGTTTTTCGTGCCCGGACTCATTTTCGGCGGTACGGAGGGCGTCGGGTCCCGTTTTCATATTTTCGGAGGTACCGAGGGCGTCGGGTCTCGTTTTTCCTGTTTTGCGCCCTCGTACTCGTTTTCGGCGGTACCGAGGGCGTCAGGTCCCATTTTCACGTTTTGCGCTCCCGGACTCGTTTTCGACGGTTCGAGAGGCGTCGTCGGTCCCGTTTTCATGTTTTACGCGCCGGACTCGTTATCGTCGGTGCACCGAGGGCGTCGGTCCGATTTTCATGTTTTGCGCGCCGGACTCGTTTCATGTTTTGCGCGCATTTTTGCAGCGAGTGCGTCGGTTCCTGTTTTCATGTTTTGCTCTCCCGTACTCATTTTCGGCGGTACCGAGGGCGTCGCGTCCCGTTTTCATGTTTTACGCGCCCGACTCATTTTCGGTGGTACCGAGGGCGTCGGGTCCCGTTTTCATGTTATGCGCGCCTGGACTCTTTATCGGCGGTACCGAGGGCGTCCGATCCAATTTTCATGTTTTGTGCTCCCGGACTCGTTTTCGGTGGTACCGAGGGCGTCGGGTCCCGTTTTCATGTTTTGCGCTCCCGGACTCATTTTCAGCGGTGCCGAGTGCCTCGGTTGCCGTTTTCATGTTTTAGCGCCGGACTCATTTTCGGCGGTACCGAGGGCGTCGGGTCCCGTTTTCATGTTTTCGGCGGTACCGAGGGCGTCTGGTCTCGTTTTTCACGTTTTGCGCTCCCGGACTCATTTTCGGCGGTACCGAGGGCGTCGGGTCCCATTTTCATGTTTTGCGCGCCCGAACTCGTTATCGGCGGTACCGAGGGCGTCGGGTCACGATTTCATGTTTTGCGCGCCCGGACTTGTGTTCGGCGGTACCGATGGCGTCGGGTCCCGTTATCATGTTTTACGCTCCCGGACTCGTTTTCGGCGGTACCAAGGGCGTCGGGTCCCGTCTTCATGTTTTCGCTCCAGGACTCATTTTCAGCGGTACCGAGGGCGTCGGGTTCCGTTTACATATTTTGCGTGCCCGGACTCATTATCGGCGGTACCGAGGGCGTCCGGTCTAGTTTTCATGTTTTGCGCAGCCGGACTCGTTTTCGGTGGTACCGAGGGTGTCGGGTCTCGTTTTCATATTCTACGTTCTCGGACTCGTTTACGGCGGTACCGAGGGCGTCCAATCCCGTTTTCATGTTTTTCGCTCCCGGGCATGTTTTCGGGTGTGCCGAGTGCCTCGGGTCTCGTTTACATGTTTTTCGTCCCCGGACTCATTTTCGGCGGTACCGAGGGCGTCGGGTCCCGTTTTCATATTTTCGGAGGTACCGAGGGCGTCGGGTCTCGTTTTTCCTGTTTTGCGCCCTCGTACTCGTTTTCGGCGGTACCGTGAGCGTCGGGTCCCATTTTCACGTTTTGCGCTCCCGGACTCGTTTTCGACGGTTCCGAGCGCGTCGGGTCCCGTTTTCATGTTTTACGCGCCCGGACTCGTTATCGTCGGTACCGAGGGCGTCCGGTCCAGTTTTCATGTTTTGCGCGCCCGGACTCGTTTTCGGCGGTACCGAGTGCGTCGGTTCCTGTTTTCATGTTTTGCTCTCCCGTACTCATTTTCGGCCGTACCGAGGGCGTCGCGTCCCGTTTTCATGTTTTACGCGCCCGGAATCATTTTCGGTGGTACCGAGGGCGTCGGGTCCCGTTTTCATGTTTTGCGCGCCTGGACTCTTTATCGGCGGTACCGAGGGCGTCCGGTCACGATTTCATGTTTTGCGCGCCCGGACTCGTGTTCGGCGGTACCGATGCCGTCGGGTCCCGTTATCATGTTTTACGCTCCCGGACTCGTTTTCGGCGGTACCCAGGGCGTTGGGTCCCGTCTTCATGTTTTCGCTCCAGGACTCATTTTCAGCGGTAGCGAGGGCGTCGGGTTCCGTTTACATATTTTGCGTGCCCGGACTCGTTATCGGCGGTATCGAGGGCGTCCGGTCTAGTTTTCATGTTTTGCGCACCCGGACTCGTTTCCGGCGGTACCGAGGGCGTCGGGTCCCGTTTTCATGTTTTGCGCTCCCTAACTCATTTTCGGCGGTGCCGCGTGCCTCCTGTCCCGTTTTCATATTTTCCGCGCCCGGACTCATTGTCGGCGGTACCGAATGCTTCGGGTCCCGTTTTCATGTTATCGGCCGTACCGAGGTCGTCGGGTCCGGTTTTCATGTTTTCGGCGGTACCGAGTTCATCGAGGTCGTCGGTACTGAGGGAGTCGGTTCCCGATTTCATGTATTGTGCTCCCGGACTCGTTTTCGGTGGTACCGAGGGCGTTAGGTATCGTTTTCATGTTTTGCTCTCCCGGACTCGTTTTCGGCGGTACCTAGGTCGTGCGATTCTGTTTTCATGTTTTTCGCTCCCGGACATGTTTTTGGGGGTACCGAGGGCGTCGGGTCCCTTTTTCAAGTTTTGCGCTACCGGACTCGTTTTCGACGGTGCCGGGGCGTCGGGTCCAGTTTTCATGTTTTGCGCTCCCGAACTCGTTTTCTGCGGTACTGAGGGCGTCGGGTCCCGTTTAAATATTTTGCGTGCCCGAATTCGTTTTCGACGGTAGCGAGGGCGTCGAGTCCCGTTTTCATGTTTTACGCTCCCGGAATCGTTTTCGGCGGTACCAAGGGCCTCGGTTCCCATTTTCATGTTTTGCGCGCTCGGACTCATTATCGACGGTACCGAGGGCGTCGGGTCCTGTTTTCATGTTTTGCGCTCCGGACTCCTTTTCGGCGGTAGCGAGGGCGTCCGACCCCGTTTTCATGTTTTTCGCTCCGGGACATGATTTTAGGTGTGCCGAGGGCGTCGGGTCCCTTTTTGACGTTTTGCGCTCCCGGACTCGTTTTCGGTGGAACGAGGGCGTCGCGGCCTTTTTATATGTTTTGCGCGCCAGGACTCATTTTCGGCGATACCGAGGGCGTCGGGTCCCGTTTTCATGTTTTACGCTCCCGGACTCGTTTTCAGCGGTACCGAGGGCGTCCGGTGTCGTTTTCTTGTTTTCCGCTCCCGGACACTTTTTCGGCAATACCGAGGGCGTCAGGTCCCGTTTTCAAGTTTTCGGCGATACCGAGGGCGTCGGTCCCGTTTTCATATTTTGCTCGCCGTACTCGTTTCGGCGGTGCAGACGAGCGTGGGTTCCCGTTTTCATGTTTTGCGCTCCTGGACTCTTTTTCGGCGGTAGCGAAGGCGTCCGATCCCATATTCATGTTTTTCGCTCCCAGACATGTTTTTAGGTGTGCCGAGGGCGTCAGGTCCATTTTTCACGTTTGACGCTCCCGGACTCGTTTTCGGCGGTACCGAGGGCGTCGGGTCCCGTTTTCATGTTTTGCGCTCCCGGACTCATTTTCGGCGGTAGCGAGGGCGTCAGGTCCCGTTTTCATATTTTGTGCGCCATGAATCGTTTTCGGCGGTAGCGAGGGCGTCGGGTCCCGTTTTCATGTTTTGCGCTCCGGACTCATTTTCGGCGGTGACGAGTGCCTCGGGTCCCGTTTTCATGTTTTACGCTCCCGGACTCGTTTTCGGCGGTACCGAGGGTGTCGGGTCTCGTTTTCATATTCTACGCTCCCGGACTCATTTACGGCGGTACCGAGGTCGTGCGATACCGTTTTCATGTTTTCCGCTCCCGAACAAGTTTTTGGGGGTACCGAGGGCGTCGGGTCCCTTTTTCACATTTTGCGCTCCCGGACTCGTTTTCGGCGGTAGCGAAGGCGTCTGGTCCACTTTACATGTTTTACGCGCCCAGACTCATTTTCGTCGGTACCGAGGGCGTCGGGTCTCTTTTCATGTTTTGCATTCCCGGACTCGTTTTTGGCGGTTCCGAGTGCGTCGTGTCCCGTTTTCATGTTTTGCGCGCCCGGACTCATTTTCGGCGCTCGAGGGCGTCGGGTCCCGTTTTTATGTTTTGCTCGCCCGGACTCGTTTTCGGCGGTACCGAGGGCGTCGGGTCCCATTTTCATGTATTGCGCTCCGGACTCGTTTTCGGCGATACCGATGGCGTCGGGACCCGTTTTCATGTCTCGCTCCCGAACTCGTTTTCGGCGGTACTAAGGGCGTCGGGACTCGTTTTTCATGTTTTGCGCTCCCGGACTCATTTTCGGCGGTACTATGGGCGTCCGATCTAGTTTCCATATTTTTCGCTCCCGGACATGTTTTTGGGGGTAACGAGGGCGTCGGGTCCCTTTTTCATGTTTTCCGCTCCCGGACATGTTTTTGGGGGTAACGTGGGTGTCGGGTCCCGTTGTCATGTTTTGCGCACCCTAACTCATTTTCGACGGTAGCGAGGCCGTCGGGTGCCGATTTCTTGTTTTACGCGCCCTAACTCTTTTTCGGCGGTACCGAGGGCGTCAGGTCCAATTTTCATGTTTTTCGTTCCTCGACTCGTTTTCGGCGGTAACGTGGGCGTCGGGTCCCTTTTTCACATTTTGCGCGACCGGAACCGTTTTCGGCGATTCCGAGGGCGTCGGGTACCATTTTCATGTTTTACGCTCCCGGACTCATTTTCGGCGGTACCGAGGGCGTCCGGTCTCGTTTTCTTGTTTTGCGCTCCCGATCTCTTTTTCGGTGGTATGGAGGGCGTCGGGTCTCGTTTTCATATTCTATGTTCCCGGACTCGTTTACGGTGGGACCGAGGGCGTCCGATCCCGATTTCATGTTTTTCGCTCCCAGACATGTTTTTGGGGGTATCGAGGGCGTCGGGTCCCTTTTTCATGTTTTTCGCTCCAAGACACGTTTTCGGCGGTAACGAGGGCGTCGGGTCCCGTTTTCATATTTTGCGCGCCCGGACTCATTTTCGACGGTACCGAGGGCGTCGGGTCCCGTTTTCATGTTTTGCACGCCCGGACTCGTTGTCGGCGGTACCGAGGGCGTCGGGTCCCTTTTTCACGATTGGGGGTACCGAGTGCGTTGGGTCCCTTTTTCACGATTGGCGCTCCCGGACACGTTTTCGACGGTAGCGAGGGCGTCGGGTCCCGTTTTCATGTATTGCGCGCCCGGACTCGTTATCGGCGGTACCGAGGGCGTCGGGTCCCGTTTTCATGTTTTGCGCGCCGGACTCGTTGTCGGCGGCGATCGAGGGCGTCCGGTCTAGTTTTCATGTTTTGCGCTCCGGACTCGTTTCGGCGTGCGAGGGCGTCGGGTCCCGTTTTCATGTTTTGCGCTCTCGGACTCGTTTTCGGCGATACCGATGGCGTCGGGACCCGTTTTCATGTTTCGCTACCGAACTCGTTTTCGGCAGTACTAAGGGCGTCGAGACTCGTTATTCATGTTTTGCGCGCCCAGTTTCATTTTCGTCGGTACCGAGGGCGTCCGACCTCGTTTTCATATTTTTCGCTCCCGGACATGTTTTTGGGTGTACCGAGGGCGTCGGGTCCTTTTTTCATGTTTTGCGCTCCCAGAATCATTTTCGCGGTACCGATGGCTTCGGGTCCCGATTTCCAGAATCATTTTCCCCGACTCTTTTTCGGCGATACCGAGGGCGTCGGGTCCCGTTTTCATGTTTTACGCTCTCGGACTCGTTTTCGGAGATACCGAGGGCGTCCGATCTAGTATTCTTGTTTTGCGCTCCCGGACTCTTTTTCGGTGGTACCGAGGGCGTCGGGTCTCGTTTTCATATTCTACGTTCCCGGACTCGTTTACGGCGGTACCGAGATGCGTCCAATCCCGTTTTCATGTTTTTCCCTCCCGGGCATGTTTTCGGCCGTGCCGAGTGTCTCGGGTCCCGTTTACATGTTTTCCGTGCCCGGACTCATTTTCGGCGGTACCGAGGGGCGTCGGGTCCCGTTTTCATATTTTCGGCGGTACCGAGGGCGTCGGGTCTCGTTTTTCCTGTTTTGCGCCCCCGTACTCGTTAACGGCGGTACGAGGGGCGTCGGGTCCCATTTTCACGTTTTGCGCTCCCGGACTCGTTTTCGACGGTTCCGAGCGCATCGGGTCCCGTTTTCATGTTTTGCGTGCCCGACTCGTTATCGTCGGTGCACCGAGGGCGTCCGATCCGATTTTCATGTTTTGCGCGCCGGACTCGTTTTCGGCGTGCAGAGAGTTCGTCGGGTCTCGTTTTCATGTTTTGCGCTCCGGACTCGTTTCGGCGGTGCGAGGCGACGGTCCCGTTTTCATGTTTTGCGCGCCCGGACTCTTTATCGGCGGTAGCGAGGGCGTCCGGTCCAGTTTTCATGTTTTGTGCTCCCGGACTCGTTTTCGGCGGTACCGAGGGCGTCGGATCCCGTTTTCTAGTTTTGCGCTCCCGGACTCATTTTCGGCGGTGCCGAGTGCCTCGGGTCCCGTTTTCATGTTTTCGCGCCGGACTTATTTTCGGCGGTGCACCGAGGTGTCGGGTCCCGTTTTCATGTTTCCGCGATGCACCGTGGGCGTCTAGTCTCGTTTTTCACGTTTTGCGCTCCGGACTCATTTTCGGCGGATCGAGGGCGTCGGGTCCCATTTTCATGTTTTGCGCTCCGGACTCGTTTTCGACGGTTGCTCCGAGGGCGTACGGTCCCGTTTTCATGTTTTGCGCGCCCGAACTTGTTATCGGCGGTACCGAGGGTGCCGGTCACGGTTTCATGTTTTGCGCGCCCGGACTCGTGTTCGGCGGTAGCGATGGCGTCGGGTCCCGTTATCATTTTTTGCGCTCCGGACTCGTTTTTCGGCGGTGCATCGGGCGTCGGGTCTCGTCTTCATGTTTTCGCTCCAGGACTCATTTTCAGCGGTAACGAGGGCGTCGGGTTCCGTTTACATATTTTGCGTGCCCGGACTCGTTATCGGATGTACCGAGGGCGTCCGGTCTAGTTTTCATGTTTTGCGCTCCCGGACTCGTTTCCGGCGGTACCGAGGGCGTCGGGTCCCGTTTTCATGTTTTCCGCGCCGGACTCATTTCGGCGGCACGAGGGCGTCGGCCCCGTTTTCATATTTTCGGCGGTACCGAGGGCGTCGGGTCTTGTTTTTCATGTTTTGCGCGCCCGTACTCGTTTTCGGCGGTACCGAGGGCGTCGGGTCCCATTTTCACGTTTTGCGCTCCCGACTCGTTTCGACGGTTGCCCGAGCGCGTCGGTCGCGGTTTCATGTTTTGCGCGCCCGGACTCGTTATCGTCTGCACCGAGGGCGTACGGTCCGATTTTCATGTTTTGCGCGCCGGACACGTTTTCAAGCATCGAGGTCGTCGGGTCCCGTTTTCATGTTTTGCGCTCCCGGACTCGTTTTCGGCGGTGCCGAGTGCCTCGGGTCCCGTTTTCATGTTTTCCGCGCCCGGATTCATTTTCGTCGGTACCGAGGGCGTCGGGTCCCGTTTTCATATTTTTGCGCGCCCGTACTTTTTCGGCGCATGCGAGGCGTCGGTTCCCGTTTTCTTGTTTTGCGCTCCCGGACTCATTTTCGGCGGTACCGAGTGCGTCGGGTCCCATTTTCATGTTTTGCGCTCCCAGACTCATTTTCGATGGTACCGAGGGCTTCGCGTCCCGTTTTCATGTTTTCGCTCCCGGGCTCGATTTCGGCGGTACCGAGGGCGTCGGGTCCCGTTTTCATGTTTTGCGCCCGAACTTGTTATCGGCGGTGCACCGAGGGCGTCCGGTCCTCGTTTTCATGTTTTGCGCTTCCGGACTCTTTTTCGGCGGTACCGAGGGCGTCGGGTCTCGTTTTCATGTTTTCGCTCCCGAACTCAATTTCGGCGGTACCGAGGGCGTCGGGTCCCGTTTTTATGTTTTGCTCTCCCGAACTCAATTTCGGCGGTACCGAGGGCGTCGGGTCCCGTTTTCATGTTTTGCGCGCCCGAACTCGTTATCGGCGGTACCGAGGGCGTCTGGTCTCATTTTCTTGTTTTGCGGTCCCGGACTCTTTTTCGGCGGTACCGAGGGCGTCGGGTCCCGTTTTCATATTTTGCACGCCCGTACTCCTTTTCGGCGGTACTGAGGGCGTCGGTACTCGTTTTCATGTTTTGCGCTCCCGGACTCATTTTCGGCGGTACTGAGTGCGTCGGGTCCCATTTTCATGTTTTGCGCTCCCTGACTGACTCATTTTCGGCGGTACCGAGGGTGTCGCATCCCGTTTTCATGTTTTTCGCGCCCGGACTCGTTTTCGGCGATACCGAGGGCGTCAGTTCCCATTTTCATGTTTTACGCTCCCGGACTAGTTTTCGGCGGTACCGAGGGCGTCCGGTCTCGTTTTCATGTTTTACGATTCCGGACTCTTTTTCGGCGGTACCGAGGGCGTCGGGTCTCGTTTTCATATTTTACGCTCCTAGACTCATTTACGGCGGTACCGAGGGCATCCGATCCCGTTTTCATGTTTTTCGCTCCCGGACATGTTTTTGATACAGCCAATCACAAGAAATGTCAATGTGATTTTGCTTTCAAGGCTGACCAGGTGCCAAAGATGTGAGTAACCACCTGACCATGCTATGATTTATGCCAATCGCCGACAAGTAATCAGCTTTTGACCAAATCACCTTCATAAGAATGGATTGAAAGTCAATTTCACAAGACTGATCGGGTGCCAAAGTTGGGAGCAACCATTTGATCAAGTCTAGATTTGTATCAATTGTTGACAAGTAATCAACTGTTGATCAAATTAAACCCTGATAAGCATCAATACAAGTCTAATTGGTGTTTAATTGGGGGGAGTTTCTGCAAGGAGAGTTTATTTGACTGAGACACTGAGCTACCACTGAGAAAATTGGGATTCAGAAGAAAATAGGGTTTTCTTGATCAAGAAATTTTTAGCACAAGTAAATAGGGGTAAAATGGGAATTAAAAAATACAGAGATGATCATCATGAATTTATAGAATTTTGGTGAAAATTTCATGATTTTTGGATGAAGTGAGCTATTAAAATAAATTGAGAGAAGAAAATCAGATTAATTGAAGGGTTGAGATCTGATCAAAGACTTTTAAGGGTGCAACTTGGAGCTGAAGAGTTATCTGGGTGCAAACTGGGGGTGAAAAACAATAGAAATACCTAAATGGCGCCGTTGATAAGTTTTAAAGGAGCAGAAATATATGTGAACTTGGTGCACCGCAATTATTCCTCACTAAATATGACATGTGGGTCCGGTCTTTGAACACCATGCCTACCCGAATCATGCAATTTTCCCTTTGGTTCCTTTCACTGGCAGTGGGCCCTCGTTTCGTTTCCCGCTTCATGTTTTGCATCCGCCCTATCCGTTGCACCTATCCGAGCGTCTCTTATTTTTGTGGCCCGGGATTAGTTTTCTGTTTCGTTTCTTCTATCTTCGCACCCTTTACTGTTTTTCAATTTCCTTTTGGCGCATTTTCTGATTTGTCCTTTCATTTTTCTCCTATTTTTTCAAACTCTCTGCTTTTCCTGTTTTGCCTCGTGTTTGGATTTTGAGTGTTTCATGGAATGGAGGGCTCCCGTTTTCATGTTGCCTCCCGACTCGATGGAGTTGGTGACTCGCTCGGTTTCCCCCTTTCGTTTAATTTTGCGGCGGCCGATGGTTTTCGTTTTCTCAATTGAGATCAGGGCTATCTCGGTGTGTGGTCCCGTTTCATGTTTCGCCCCGATCATTTTGCGTGAGCGGAGTGTTTCGCCGAGTGCCCCAATCTCAACTACTCGGGGCCTTCGATGGGTCGTTTTTGTTTTGCGACACGCCGTCGTGGATTGTTTTGTTTTGCGCGCCGTTTTGGTACTGCGGTCGGCCCTCCCGTTCACCGTACCGTGCTATCGAGGCCGATCTCCCCATGCCCGGCGACTCTGCGCGATCTCCGATCGGCTGGTAGGGTTCCGTCATGTGCGTCTCTGGAGCTGTTTTGCGCGCGGTCTTCATGTTTTGCGCCCCCGACTGTTTCCGGGGCGGCGGCGTCGGACCTTTTCATGTTTCTCCCGATCCGTTTTTCGCGTAAATGGGGCCTCCAATCTCCGGGCCTTTCGCAGGTGTTTAGTCCGCGTCCCAATTTTTCGTGTTTCATTTTGTTCCTAAACTCCTTAAGTCTTTATTTCTAAACATTCTTTATTTTTCATAGTATTTTTATGTTTATTCCAATTTTTATTATTATTTTTCGCGACACTATATTCATTTTCATTTTTTGCTTTAACTCATCATTTTAGATATTTTTCTTTCTTTTTCTGTTTTTTACTAATTTTTCGTGATTTTTCTTTTTTTTTTCCCGGTGTCTATTCTTGTTTTTGCGTCGTTTTTCTTTATTTTCTAATTTTTTCATGTTTTTTTTAATCAATTCCTTATTTTCATTTTATTTTGCTTTTTTAATGGCTTATATCCTTTTCACTATTTTGCTCCCTTTTAATGTTTTTATCATTTTCAGTTTTTTTTTGGTAAATTTTTCAATATTTTTGTGTTTTAGTAAGGGTAAGTTATAATGTTTTCTCATTCTTTTCCTATTTTCTGGTTTTTTTCATCTTTTGCTATTTTCGATTCTTTTTCTTTTCATTTCCTATTATTTTTTGTAATTCACTTTTGGCTTGTTCCTATTCTTTTCATGTTTTGCGCGCTCCTTCATTTTCTATTATTTTCGTGCGAGCTTCTCTCATTTTATTTTCTATTATTCTTTTTTGCGCGCTTCCCTTTTCATTTTCTATTTTTTCGTTGTGTTTTTCTCGTCTTCATTTTCATTATTTTTCGATAGTGTGGGTTTTCTTTTCATTTTCATTATTTTCTCGATGTTTGGTTGTTTTTGTTTGCTGTGTTTTTCACCGCACCGAGGTGTGCACTCCGTTCTCTGTTTGTTTTTTTACGCGCTTCCCTGATGTTGGCCCGCGTAATGCAACATTCTCCGGCGCACGACGCTCGCGTTTCGCGTGACATCCGGTATGTCGACTTTGGGCATCACGATGTCCGAAGTGACATCTTCGACTCGCGTTTTTCATGACCGTTGAACTAATCCGTCATGTTTTCTAGTTCATCTCCCGATTGTTTTCGTTCGTAGTTTTCATCCCCGGGGCCGCGTAGTGTTTTTCCCGATACACGCCAATGTCCCGGCTCGGTCCCATGTTTGACTTTGTGTGCGCGTGTTCCGTTTATGTTTAGTGCTTTTCATGATCGCGCCGAGGGCGTGGGTCCACCCGTCTCCCGTTCACCAACTCCCGATCAACCCACTGCGAGTTGTATTTTTTGCGATGCGGACTAGCGGTCCGTTCATTGGTACCGTCGAAAACGAGTTCGAGCGCGCAAAACATGAAAACAGGACCCGACACCCTCCGCACCGCCGAAAACGTGTCCGGTTGCGCAAAATAGGAAAACGGCTCCCGACACCTTCCGCACCGTGGAAAACGTGTCCGGGAGCACAAAACATGAAAACGGGACCCGACACCCCCGGTACCGTCGAAAACGAGTCCGGGAGCGCAAAACATGAAAACGGGAGTGGACGCCGTCGCACCGTCGAAAACGAGTTCGGGTGCGCAAAACATGAAAACGGGACACGACACCCTCCGCATCGCCGAAAACGTGTTCGGTTGCGCAAAAACCCCCTAAATGTGCATTCAAATTGGTCTAAACGGTAGAATTAACCCCCTAAATGTGCATTCAAATTGGTCTAAACGGTAGAATTAACCGGCGTTAAACAAATGCACGCTTAGTAGGGATCTCCGTGTCCTTCTTCCGCATCCCATCGCCAACACCACAGGAAAGGCGGTGCGGAGCGCGCGAAAAAGGGTCGCACAGGATCTGGCACGCCCGGTGGGACCTAGATTCTCCTCTTATCTTTGAAAGAGAGAAACAAATGGAATAGTTAAAAGATACAAGTGGTCTTTTATGTGCTAAAAATGACTAATGAATTTCAAGTATTTTCGTTTTGCAGGAAATGACATACTTTGGAAACTTCAACCTTGCTCCCTACGCTGTCACCCCTGCACAGAGTCCAGATGGTAAGCTCTTCATGTTCTTCGGGACCATCCCGCAAGAACTCACTTTCTATGGCCCAGCTCCAGTGGCCACCTTCATTCCCGTAACCGTCCGGATCTCCATCCCGGACGAAGAAGAGGACTCAATCGCCCTAACTTCCCCAAGGGCATTTCTAACAATGTCATGGTGTACCTCTCCAAAGAGGAGAAGGCGACCGTCCAAGAAGAGGGCGGCCCAAGTTACCCGCAACTCTCAAGTGTCCGGGGAAGAGGGCCCCGGACGCATACCAAAACCAACTGGTGGCCAGACCAGCTATCCCAGTCTCCAACAAATTCACAGCTCTCCGCATAGTGGCTAAGAATTCAGCCACCGGTCAACTCCGCCAGGCATGGGAGGTGCCTAAGCCCGCACCCCGGTCAACTCAAGTATCCCCGCGTTGCCAACGCAAGTCTCAAGCCCCTACAGAAGCCATTTACAAGGCTCACAGGGCCCTCAAACAGAGGAAAAGCGTTAGAAACGCTAGGTCGAGATAATATGTCTCCCGCTCCAGTCAATCTCAAGATATGGCTCAGCCGCAAGTCATTATCCCTGCTCCATGCCCAAGAAGGTTTACATCTAAGGCAACACCTAGCGTCCTGCAGGTGTGGGTTCCTAAAGTTTCCCAGCCAATAAAACCCGAGTCTCAAACTCAGCCCAGCAAGGCTGGCAAATCTAACATTCCGCCTGAAAGCATATTTAGCCGCTTAGGTCAGAAGAGTGTATTCAGCCGATTAGGCTCGAGAATATCACTCAACAGTTTAAAAATAACTACCTCTGACCGAATACAAAAGAAGAGAAGAAACGCCCGCTACGAGGAGCACTTCTCGGTCAACACCATCAGTATAAGCTATGACATTGACCCAGACACCGATACTGAGGTGAATATGGTCCAAGACGATCAGTCCCCGCCTAATCAAGCTCATGTCACCAATACCAACAAGAATAATGGTAGAAAAGGGAGACCTCCTAAGAGGGTCAACCCCGAAGGCAATAACAGGGAAGGGGAAGACCACAATGAAAACCCCGATCTCTTCGATAATGAAGACGACATTGAAACACGTCCCGAAGTGCCTATCGATGAAATCGAAATCTTAAAAGGCCACATCGAGGCACAGGATGAAGAGCTGATTAGGCAACAGGAGCTAATAGCTACCATGCTGAAACAAAATGAAAAGTTGATTAAGGCGGTTAAATCACTACAAGAGTCACAAGACGCCAATTTTAAAGCTGGTAGTTCCCGTCAAGAAGGGGTCCACAGTACCAAAAGCAATCACAAGGGAAAACAACCTGTCAATTCTAAACCTCATCCGCATAGAACAATAGAAGTGGAGGTAGAACCAACGGGAATATCCCGGAAAGAGATTCAAGCCATGATTGCCCAGCAAATGCAAATAGCTGAAGGTGGATACGCTATCCCTCTAGTCAAGAACTGTGGACATCCATACCCTGCTGTGTACGATTTAGAAGAATATCCTAAGGGGTATGAGATCCCCCGCTTCAGGACCTTTTCCGGGGAAGGTAATAAGGACCTAAACCCCGAACAACACCTGGCCCACTTTGTAGCCTCGTGCGGCAACACGGGCGACTATGATGCACTATTGTTGAGATAATTTCCTCAAAGCTTGGTGGGAACCGCCTTTCAATGGTACTATTCACTGGAAAACAACAGCATCAGGACCTGGGATGAGATGGCAGACTCGTTCAGGGCACGATTTGTCATGGTGTCGACAAAATAAACATAGCCGATCGGCAAGCACTAAACCCAAGAAAGGGAGTCAATGACAGATTTTATCAACAGATGGCGGAACCTCAGCATCAAATGCGACCGCACATTAACCGAAGATGAGGCCGTCAATCTAATCATGAAAAACATTGACGGGTGGATGGGCATGCTACTTGGTGTGACAAAGGTCAACACGTTTAAAGACTTGCTCAAGTCGGTATCCAACATGAAAAGGATGTCACCGCACACCGTGCCAAACTTCATGAACAACAGGCAACAACGAGGAGCCCGAGCCGAAGCCAAGGTGGCATTCATTTTCGGCGGTACCGATGGCGTCGAGTCCCGATTTCTTGTTTTACGCTTCCAAACTCTTTTTCGGCGGTAACGAGGGCGTTGGGTCCCGTTTTCATGTTTTGCGCTCCGGACTCATTTTCGGCGGTAACGAGGGCGTCGCGTCCCGTTTTCATGTTTTGCGCGCCCGGACTCTTTTCGGCGATACCGAGTGCGTCGGGTCCCGTTTTCATGTTTTACGCTCCCGGACTCATTTTCGGAGGTACCGAGGGCGTCCGGTCTCGTTTTCTTGTTTTGCGCTCCCGGACACTTTTTCGGCGGTACCGAGGGCGTCATGTCTCGTTTTCATATTCTACGTTCCCGAACTCGTTTACGACGGCGGTACCGAGGGCGTCCGATCTCGTTTTCATGTTTTTCGCTCCCGGGCATGTTTTCTGCCGTGCCGAGTGCCTCGGGTCCCGCTTTCATGTTTTCCGCGCCGGACTCTTTTTCGGCGGTATCGAGGGCGTCGGGTCCCGTTTTCATATTTTCGGCGGTACCGAGGGCGTCAGGTCTCGTTTTTCATGTTTTGCGCGCACGTACTCGTTTTCGGCGGTACCGAGGGCGTCGGGTCCCATTTTCATGTTTTGCGCTCCCGGACTCGTTTTCGACGGTTCCGAGCGCGTCGGGTCCCGTTTTAATGTTTTGCGCGCCCGGACTCGTTATCGTCGGTACCGAGGGCGTCCGGTCCGATTTTTCATGTTTTGCGCGCCGGACTCGTTTTCGGCGGCACCGAGGTCGTCGGGTCCCGTTTTCATGTTTTGCGCTCCCGGACTCGTTTTCGGCGGTGCCGAGTGCCTCGGGTCTCGTTTTCATGTTTTCCACGTCGGAACTCATTTTCGTCGGTACCGAGGGCGTCGGGTCCCGTTTTCATGTTTTGCGTTCCTCGACTCGTTTTCGGCGATAACGAGGGCGTCGAGTCCCTTTTTCATGTTTTGCGCTCCCGGACTCATTTTCGGCGGTACCGAGTGTGTCGGTTCCCGTTTTCATGTTTTTCTCTCCCGTACTCATTTTCGGCGGTACCGAGAGCGCCGCGTACCGTTTTCATGTTTTACGCGCCCAGACTCATTTTCAGCGATACCGAGGGCGACGGGTCCCGTTTTCATATTTTACTCTCCCGGACTCGTTTTCGGCGGCATCGAGGGCGTCCGGTCTCGTTTTATTGTTTTGCGCTCCCGGACTCTTTTTCGGCGGTACCGAGGGCGTCGGGTCCCGTTTTCATATTTTGCACGCCCGTACTCCATTTCGGCGGTACTGAGGGCGTCGGTTCTAATTTTAATGTTTTGCGCTCCCAGACTCATTTTCGGCGGTACCGAGTGCGTCGAGTCCCTTTTTCATGTTTTGCGCTCCCGGACTCATTTTCGACGGTACCGAGGGCGTCGCGTCCCGTTTTCATGTTTTTCACGCCCGGACTCATTTTCGGCGATACCGAGGGCGTCGGGTCCCATTTTCATGTTTTACGCTCCCGGACTCGTTTTCATGTTTTGCGCGCCCGGACTCATTTTCGACGGTACCAAGGGCATTAGTTCTCGTTCTCATGTTTTGCGCTTCCGGACTCTTTTTCGGAGGTACCAAGGGCGTCGGGTCTCGTTTTCATATTCTACGCTCCCGGACTCATTTACGGCGGTACCGAGGGCGTCCGATCCCGTTTTCATGTTTTTCGCTCCCGGACATGTTTTTCGGGGTGTCGAGGGCGTCACGTCCCTTTTTTACTTTTGGCGCTCTCGGACTCGTTTTTGGCGGTACCGAGGGCGTCGGGTCCCGTTTTCATGTTTTGCGCACCCGGACTCGTTATCGGCGGTAGCGAGGGCGTCCGATCTAGTTTTCATGTTTTGCGCGCTCGGACTCGTTTTCGGCGGTGCACGAGGGCGTCGTGTCCCGTTTTCAAGTGTTTGCGCTCCAGGACTCATTTTCGGCGGTCGACGAGGGCCTCGTGTCCCGTTTTCATGTTTTCCGCGCCCGGACTCATTTTCGGCGGTACCGAGGGCGCCGGTCCCGTTTTCATGTTTTGCGCGCCCGTACTCGTTTTCGGCGGTACTGAGGGCGTCGGGAATCGTTTTCATGTTTTGCTCTCCCAGACGCGTTTTCGACGGTAGCGAGGTCGTGCCATATCGTTTTAATGTTTGTCGCTCCCGGACATGTTTTTGGGGGTACCGAGGGCGTCGGGTCCCTTTTTCACGTTTTGCGCTTCCGGACTCGTTTTCGGCTGTACCGAGGGCGTCGTGTCCAGTTTACATGTTTTTCGCTCTCGGACATGTTTTTGGCGGTACCGAGGGCGTCGGGTCCCTTTTTCATGTTTTGCGATCCCGGACTCGTTTTCGGCGATACCGATGGCGTCGGTCCCGTTTTCTTATTTTGCGCGCCTAGACTCGTTTTCGGAGGTACCGAGGGCATCGGGTCCCGTATTCATGTTTTGCGTTCCTCGACTCATTTTCGGCGGTAATGAGGGCGTCCGGTCCCTTTTTCATGTTTTGCGCTCCCGGACTGATTTTCGGCGGTACCTATTGCGTCGGGTCCCAATTTCATGTTTTGCGCTCCCGAACTCGTTTTCGGCGGTACCGAGGGCGTTGGGTCGCGTTTTCATATTTTACGCTCAGGACTCGTTTTCATGTTTTGCGCGCCCGGACTCATTTTCGACGGTACCGAGGGCGTCGGGTCCCGTTTTCATGTTTTGCGCTCCCGGACTCATTTTCGGCGGTGCACGGGGCGTCGAGTCCCGTTTTCATGTTTTCGGCGGTAGCGTGGGCGTCGGGTCCCGTTTTCCTGTTTTGCGCTCCCGGACTCGTTTTCGACGGTGCACGAGGGCGACGGGTCCCGTTTTCATGTTTTGCGCTCCCGGACTCGTTTTCCGCGGTACCGAGGGCATCGGGTCCCGTTTTCATATTTTCGGCGGTAGCGAGGGCATCGGGTCCCATTCTCATGTTTTGCGCACCCGGAATCGTTTTCTACGGTTCCGAATGCGTCAGGTCCTGTTTTCATGTTTTCAGCGGTTCCGAGGGCGTCGGGTCCCGTTTTCTTATTTTACGCGCCCAGACTCTTTTTCGGCGGTAGCGAGGGCGTCGGGTCCCATTTTCTTGTTTTGCGTTCCTCGACTCATTTTCGGCGGTAAGGAGGGCGTCGGGTCCCTTTTTCATGTTTTGCGCTCCGGGACTCATTTTTGGCGGTAACGAGGGCGTCGGGTCCCGTTTTCATGTTTTGTGCGTCCGGACTCGTTTTCGGCTATACCGAGGGCGTCGGGTGCCGTTTTCATGTTTTACGCTCCCGGACGCGTTTTCGGCGGTAGCGAGGGCGTCGGGTCGCGTTTTCATGTTTTCCGCGCCCGGACTCGTTTTCGGGGGTATCGAGGGCGTCGGGTCCCGTTTTCATGTGTTTGCGCTCCCGGACTCGTTTTCGGCGGTGCCGGGTGCCTTGGGTCCCGTTTTCAAATTTTGCGCGCCCGTACTCATTTTCGGCGGTACTGAGGGAGTCGGTTCCCGTTTTCATGTTTTGCTCTCCCGGACTCATTTTCGGCGGTACCGAGGTCGTCCGATCCCGTTTTCATGTTTTCCGCTCCCGGACATGTTTTCGGGGTACCGAGGGCGTCGGGTCCCTTTTTCATGTTTTGCGCTCCCGGACTCATTTTCGGCGGTTACGAGTGCGTCGAATCCCATTTTCATATTTTGCGCGCCCGGACTCGTTTTCGGCTCTCGAGGGCGTCAGGTCCCGTTCTCTTGTTTTGCTCGCCCGGAATCATTTTCGGCGGCATTTCGAGGGCGTCGGGTCCCGTTTTCATGTTTTGCGCGCCGGACTCATTTTCGGCGATACGAGGGCGTCGGGTCCCGTTTTATGTTTTTTGCGCGCCGGACTCATTTTCGCTGCATCGAGGGCGTCGGGTCAGGTTTTCATGTTTCCGGCAGTTTCGAGGGCGTCAGGTCCCGTTTTCATGTTTTGCGTTCCTTGACTCGTTTTCGGTGGTAAAGAGGGTGTCGGGTCCCTTTTTCATGTTTTGCGCTCCCGGACTCATTTTCGACGGTAACGAGGGCGTCGGGACCCGTTTTCATGTTTTACACTCCCGGACTCGTATTCGTCGGTACCGAGGGCGTCGGGTCCCGTTTTCATATTTTGCTCGCCCGGACTCGTTTTCGGCGGAACCGAGGGCGTCGGGTCCCATTTTCATATCCTACGCTCCCGGACTCATTTACGGCGGTACCGAGGGCGTCCGATCCCGTTTTCATGTTTTTCGCTCCCGGACATGTTTTTGGGGTTGCCGAGGGCGTCGTGTCCCTTTTTCACGTTTGGCGCTCCCGGAATCGCTTTGGGCGGTACTGAGGGCGTCGGGTCCCGTTTTCATGTTTTGCGCTCCCGGACTCATTTTCGGCGGTACCGAGGTCGTCGGGTCCCGTTTTATAAATTTCGCACCCTGACTCATTTTCGGCTGTAGCGAGGGCGTCGGGTCCCATTTTCATGTTTTGCGCGCCCGGACTCGTTATCAACGGTACCGAGGGCGTCCGGTCCAGTTTTAATGTTTTGCGCGCTCGGACTCGTTTTCGGCGGTACCGAGGGCGTCGGATCACGTTTTCATGTTTTCGGCTGTACCGAAGGCGTCGGGTCCCGTTTTCATATTTTGCGCGCCCGTACTCATTTTCGGCGGTATTGAGGGCGTCGGTTCGCGAATTCACATTTTGCGCTCCCTGACTCATTTTCAGCGGTACCGAGGTCATGCGATCTCGTTTTCATGTTTTCCGCTCCCGGACATGTTTTTCGGGGTTCCGAGGGCGTCAGGTTTCTTTTTCAAGTTTTGCGCTCCCGGACTCGTTTTCGGCGGTACCGAGGGAATCTGGTCCCGTTTTCATGTTTTACGTTCCCGTACTCATTTTTCGCGTGCGAGCGCGTCGCGTCCCGTTTTCATGTTTTGCGCGCCGGACTCGTTATCGGCGGTGCGAGGGCGTCGGTCCGTTTTCATGTTTTGCGCTCCGGACTCTTTTCGGCGGTGCAGGGGCGTCGGGTCTCGTTTTCATATTCTACTCTCCCGGACTCATTTACAGCGATACCGAGGGCGTTCGATCCCGTTTTCATGTTTTTCTCTCCCGGACATGTTTTGAGGTGTGCCGAGGGCGTCGGGTCCCTTTTTCACGTTTGGCGCTCCCGGACTCGTTTTCGGCGGTACCGAGGGCGACGGGTCCCGTTTTCATGTTGTGCGCTCCCGGACTCATTTTCGGCGATACCGAGGGCGTTGGGTCCCGTTTTCATGTTTTGCGCGCCGGACTCGTTTCGGCGGTACCGAGGGCGTCGGGTCCCATTTTCGTGTATTGCGCTCCCGGACTCATTTTCGACGGTGCCGAGTGCCTCGGGTCCCATTATCATGTTTTCCGCGCCCGGACTCATTTTCGGCGGTACCGAGGGCGTCGGGTCCCGTTTTCTTGTTTTACGTTCCTCGACTCGTTTTCGGTGGTAACGAGGGCGTCGGGACCCTTTTTCATGTTTTGCGCTCCCGGACTCATTTTCGGCGGTACCGAGTGCGTCGGGTCCCGTTTTCATGTTTTGCGCTCCCGGACTCATTTTCGGCGGTACCGAGGGCGTCGCGTCCCGTTTTCATGTTTTGCACGTCCGGACTCGTTATCGGATGTACCGAGGGCGTCCGGTCCAGTTTTCATGTTTTGCACGCCCGGACTCATTTTCGACGGTACCGAGGGCGTCGGGTCCTGTTTTCATGTTTTGCGCTCCCGGACTCGTTTTCGACGGTAACGAGTGCCTCGGTCCCGTTTTCATAATTTCCGCGCCGTGACTCATTTTCGCGGTACCGATGGCGTTGGGTCCCGTTTTCATGTTTTCGGTGGTACCGAGGGCGTCGGGTCCCGTTTTCATATTTTCCGCTCCCAGACTCATTTTCGGTAGTACCGAGGGCGTCGCGTCCCGATTTCATGTTTTGCGCTCCCGGACTCGTTTTCGGCGGTACCGATGGCGTCTGGTCCCTTTTTCATGTTTTGCTCTCCCAGACATACTCATTTTCGACGGTACCGAGGGCGTCGGGTCCAGTTTTCATATTTTGCACGCCCGGACACATTTTCGGCGGAACCGAGGGCGTCCAATCCCGTTTTAATATCTTTCGCTCCCGGACATGTTTTTGGGGGTACCGAGGGCGTCGGGTCCCTTTTCACGTTTTGCGCTCCCAGACTCATTTTCGGCAGTACCGAGGGTGTCGGGTACCGTTTTCATGTTTTTAGCGCCCGGTCTCGTTTTCGATGGTACCGAGGGCGGTGGGTCCCGTTTTCATGTTTTGCGCGCCCGGACTCGTTTCGGCGGTACCGAGGGCGTTGAGTCCCGTTTTCATGTTTTGCACTGCCGGACTCATTTCCGGCGGTGTCTAGTGCGTCGGGTCCCGTTTTCTTATTTTGCGCTCCCGGACTCATTTTCGGCGGTACCGAGGGCGTCGGGTCCCGTTTTCATGTTTTCAGCTTCCGGAGTCATTTTCGGCGGTATCGACGCGTCCGATCCCGTTTTTCAAGGGTACCGAGTACGTCCAGTCCCGTTTTCATGTTTTGCGTGTCTAGACTCGTTTTCGGTAGTACCGAGGGCGTCTAGTCCCGATTTCATGTTTTGCGCTCCCGGACTCTTTTTCGGCGGTACCGATGGGCGTCGGGTCCCTTTTTCATGTTTTGCGCTCCCGGACTCATTTTCGGCGGTACCGAGTGCGTCGGGTCCCATTTTCATGTTTTCGCTCCCGTACTCATTTTCGGCGGTATCGAGGGCGTCGCGTCCCGTTTTCATGTTTTGCGTGCCCGGACTCGTTTTCGGCGCTATCGAGGGCGTCGGGTCCCGTTTTCTTTTTTTACGCTCCCGGACTCATTTTCGGCAGTACCGAGGGCGTCGGGTCCCGTTTTCGTATTTTGCGCGCCCGGACTCGTTTTCGGCGGTACCGAGGGCGTCGGGTCCCGTTTTCATGTGTTTGCGCTCCCCAACTCGTTTTCGGCGGTGCCGAGTGCCTCGGGTCCCGTTTTCATGTTTTCCGCGCCCGGACTCTTTTTCGGCGGAACCGAGGTCGTGCGATCCCGTTTTCATGTTTTCCGCTCCCGGACATGTTTTTGCGGGTACCGAGGGCGTTCCGCCCTTTTTCACGTTTTGCGTACCCGGACTCATTTTCGGCGGTACCGACGGCGTCGAGTCCAGTTTTCAAGTTTTGCGCTCCCGGACTCATTTTCGTCGATTCCGAGGGCGTCGGGTCCCGTTTTCTTGTTTTGCCCTCTCGGACTCGTTTTCGGCGGTTCCGAGTGCGTCGGATCCCGTTTTCGTGTTTTGCGCGCCCAGACTCATTTTTGGCGCTCGTGGGCGTCGGCTCCCGTTTTCATGTTTTGCTCGCCCGGACTCATTTTCGGCGGTATCGAGGGCAACGGGTACCGTTTTCATGTATTGCGCTCCCGGACACGTTTTCGGCGATACCGATGGCGTCGGCACCCGTTTTCAGGTTTCGCTCCCGAACTCATTTTCGGCGGTACTAAGGGCGTCGGGACTCTTTTTTCATGTTTTACGCGCCCAGACTCATTTTCGACGGTACCGAGGGCGCCCGATCTCGTTTTCATATTTTTCGCTCCCGGACATGTTTTTGGGGTTACCGAGGGCGTCAGGTCCCTTTTTCTTTTTTTGGCGGTACAGAGTGCGTCGGGTCCCTTTTTCATTTTTTCATGTTATCCGCTCCCGGACTTGATTTTGGGGGATACCGTGGACGTCGGTCCCGTTTTCATGTTTTGCGCTCCCGGACTCATTTTCGTCGGTACCGAGGGCGTCGCGTCCCGTTTTCATGTTTTACGCGCCCGGACTCATTTTCGGCGATACTGAGTGTGTCGGGTCCCGTTTTCATGTTTTACGGTCCCGGACTCATTTTCGGCGGTACCGAGGGCGTCCGGCCTCGTTTTCTTGTTTTACGATCCCGGACTCTTTTTCGGCGGTAGCGAGGGCGTCGGGTCTCGTTTTCATATTCTACGTTCCCGGACTCGTTTACGGCGGTACCGACGGCGTCCGATCCCGTTTTCATGATTTTCGCTCCCGGACATATTTTTGGGGGTACCGACTGCGTTAAGTCCCTTTTTCACGTTTGGCGCTCCCGGACTCGTTTTCATGTTTCGCGCGCACATTTTCGAGGGCGTCGGGTCCCGTTTTCTTGTTTTGCGCGCTCGGACTCATTTTCGGCGGTACCGAGGGCGTCGGGTCCCGTTTTCATTTTTTGCGCGCCCGGACTCGTTATAGGCGGTATCGAGGGCGTCCGGTCCAATTTTCATGTTTTGCGCGCCCGGACCCATTTTCGGCGGTAGCGAGGGCGTCGGGTCCTGTTTTCATGTTTTGCGCTCCCGGACTCGTTTTCGGCGGTGCCAAGTTCCTCAGGTCCCGTTTTCATGTTTTTCGCGCTAGGACTTATATTCGGCGGTACCGAGGGCGTCGGGTCCAGTTTTCATGTTTTGGGCGGTACCGGGGGCGTCGGGTCTCTTTTTCACGTTTTGCGCTCCCGAACTCATTTTCGGCGGTACCGAGGGCGTCGGGTCCCATTTTCATGTTTTGCACTCCCGGACAAATTTTCGACGGTTCCGAGGGCATCGGGTCCCGTTTTCATGTTTTGCGCGCCCGGACTCGTTTTCGGCTCGATTTTGCACCGATGGCGTCGAGTCCCGTTTTCATGTTTCGCGCTCCAGGACTCGTTTTCGGCGGCATCGAGGGCGTCGGGTCCCGTTTTCATGATTTCTCTCCAGGACTCTTTTTCAGCGGTACCGAGGGCGTCGGGTCCCGTTTTCATGTTTTGTGCTCCAGGACTCGTTTTCGGCGGTACCAAGGGCGTCGGGTATCGTTTTCTTGTTTTGCTCTCCCGGACTCGTTTTCGACGGTATCGAGGTCGTGCGATCCCGTTTTCATGTTTTCCGCTCCCGGACATGTTTTTGGGGCTACCGAGGGCGTCGGGTCCCTTTTTCAAGTTTTGCGCTCCAGGACTCTTTTTCGGCGGTACCGAGGGCGTCGGGTCCAGTTTTCCTATTTTGCGCTCCCGACTCGTTTTCTGCGGTACCGTGGGTGTCGAGTCTCGTTTTCATGTTTTGCGCGCCCGGACTCGTTTTCGACGATACCGAGGGCGTCGGGTCCCGTTTTCATGTTTTGCGCCCCTGGACTCGTTTTCGACGGTACCGAGTGCGTCGGGTCCCGTTTTCATGTTTTCGGCGGTACCGATGGCATAGGGTCCCGTTTTCATATTTTGCGCGCCCGTACACATTTTCGGCGGTACTGAGGGCATCGGTTCCCGTTTCTCTTTTTCGGCGGTACCGAGGGCGTCGGGTCTCGTTTTCACATTCTACGCTCCCGGACTCATTTACGGCGGTACCGACGGCGTCCGATCTCGTTTTCATGTCTTTCGCTCCCGGACATGTTTTTAGGTGTGCTGAGGGCGTCGGGTCCCTTTTTCACGTTTGGCGCTCCCGGACTCGTTCTCGACGGTACCGAGTGCGTCGGGTCCCATTTTCTTGTATTGCGCTCCCAGACTCGTTTTCGGCGGTGCCGAGCGCCTCGTGTCCAATTAGCATGTTTTCCACGCCCGGACTCATTTTCGGCGGTACCGAGGGCGTCGGGTCTTGGTTTCTTATTTTACGTTCCTCGACTCGTTTTCGGCGGTAACGAGGGCATCGGGACCCTTTTTCTTGTTTTGCGCTCCCGGACTCATTTTCGGCGGTACCGAGGGTGTCGGGTCCCGTTTTCATGTTTTGCGCTCCCGTACTTATTTGCGGCGGTACCGAGGGCGTCGCGTCCCGTTTTCATGTTTTGCGCGCCCGAACTCATTATCGGCGGTACCGAGGGCGTCCGGTCCAGTTTTCATGTTTTGCGCGCCCGGACTCATTTTCGATGGTACCGAGGGCGTCGGGTCCCGTTTTCATGTTTTGCGCTCCCGGACTCGTTTTCGGCGGTGCCGAGTGCCTAGGGTCCCGTTTTCATATTTTCCGAGCCATGACTCATTTTCGACGGTAGCGAAGGCGTTGGGTCCCGTTTTCATGTTTTCGGCGGTACCGAGGGCGTCGGGTCCCGTTTTCATATTTTGCGCGCCCGTACTTGTTTTCGGCGGTATTGAGGGCGTCAGGTCCCGTTTTAATGTTTTGTGCTCCGGACTCGTTTTCGGCGGCACGAGGGCGTCGGTATCGTTTTCATGTTTTGCTCTCCCGGACTCATTTTCGCGGCATCGAGGGCGTCGGTCCGTTTTCTGTTTTGCGCTCCCGGACTCATTTTCTCTGGCGTACCGATGGCGTCGGGTCCCGTTTTCATGTTTTGCGCGCCCGACTCGTTTTGGGCGCACCGAGGGCGTCGGTCCCGTTTTTTCTTGTTTTGCGCTCCGGACTCGTTTTTCGGCGGTGCGAGTGCCTCGGGTCCCATTATCATGTTTTGCGCGCCGGACTCATTTTCGCGATGCATCGGGGCGTCGGGTCCCGTTTTCTTGTTTTACGTTCCTCGACTCGTTTTCGGCGGTAACGAGGGCGTCGGGTCCCTTTTTCATGTTTTGCGCTCCCGGACTCATTTTCGGCGGTACCGAGTGCGTCGGGTCCCGTTTTCATGTTTTTGCGCGCCCGTACTCATTTTCGGCATCGAGGGCGTCGCGTCCCGTTTTCATGTTTTGTGCGCCGGACTCATTTTTGGCGGTACGAGGGCGTCGGTTCCGTTTTCATGTTTTACGCGCCCGGACTCGTTTTCGGCGGCACCGAGGGCGTCGGGTCCCGTTTTCATGTTTTGCGCTCCCGGACTCATTTTCGGGTGATACGAGGGCGTCGGTCCCGTTTTCATGTTTTGCGCGTCCGGACTCATTTTCGGCGGTGCGAGGGCGTCGGTCCCGTTTTCATGTTTTGCGCTCCCGACTCATTTTTCGCGTACCGAGGGCGTCGCGTCCCGTTTTCATGTTTTGCGCTCCCGTACTCAATTGCGACGGTACCGAGGGCGTCGTGTCCCGTTTTCATGTTTTGCGCCGGACTCATTTTCGGCGGTGGCATCGAGGGCGTCCGGGTCCGTTTTCATGTTTTGCGCGCCCGGACTCATTTTCGATGGTACCGAGGGCGTCGGTCCCGTTTTCATGTTTTGCGCTCCCGACTCGTTTTTGGCACCGAGTGCGTCGGTCCCGTTTTCATATTTTCCGCGCTCCCGACTCATTTTCGATTCGCGTACCAAAGGGCGTGGGTCCCGTTTTCATGTTTTTCCCGATCGTTTTCGGGTCGTCGGTCCCGTTTTCGTATTTTGCGCGCCCGTACTCGTTTTCGGCGGTATCGAGGGCGTCGGTCCCGTTTTAATGTTTTGTGCTCCCGACTCGTTTTCGGCGGCACCGAGGGCGTCCGTCTCGTTTTCATGTTTTCGCTCCCGACATGTTTTTAGGTGTGCGAGGGCGTCGGTCCCTTTTTTCACGTTTTGGCTCTCCCGGGACTCATTTCGCGCGGTATCGAGGCGCGTCGGTCCCGTTTTCATGTTTTGCGCTCCCGGACTCATTTTCGGCGGCATGCGAGGGCGTCGGTCCCGTTTTCATGTTTTGCGCTCCCGAACTCGTTTTCGGCGTGCCGAGTGCGTCGGTCCCGTTTTCATGTTTTGCGCGCCCGACTCATTTTCGCGGCACCAAAGGAGTCCGGTCCCGTTTTCATGTTTTTTCCTGACTGCGGTCGAGGGCGTCGGTCCCGTTTTCATGTTTTGCGTGCCGGACTCGTTTTCGACGCACCGAGGGCGTCGGTCCCGTTTTCATGTTTTGCGCTCCCGACTCATTTTCGGCGGTACGAGAGCGTCGGGTCCCGTTTTCATGTTTTGCGCTCCCGTACTCATTTTTTGCGGTACCGAGGGCGTCGCGTCCCGTTTTCATGTTTTGCGACGCCCGACTCGTTTTCGACGGCACCGAGGGCGTCGGTCCCGTTTTCATGTTTTGCGCTCCCGACTCATTTTCGGGCGTGCGAGTGCCTCGGTCCCGTTTTCAAATTTTCCGCGCCCGACTCATTTTCGGCGATACCGACGGCGTTGGGTCCCGTTTTCATGTTTTCGCTCCCGCGATTTTCGCGCACCGAGGGCGTCGGTCCCGTTTTCACATTTTGCGCGCCCGACTCGTTTTCGGCGCGTATCGAGGGCGTCTCTGTCCCGTTTTCATGTTTTGTGCTCCGAGACTCATTTTCGGCGGCATCGAGGGGCGTCGGTATCGTTTTCATGTTTTGCTCTCCCGACTCGTTTCTCGGCGGCACCGAGGGCGTCGGTCCCGTTTTCATGTTTTGCGCTCCCGACTCGTTTTCTGCGGTACCGAGGGCGTCGGTCCCGTTTTCATGTTTTGCGCTCCCGGACTCATTTTCGACGGTACCGAGGGCGTCGGTCCCGTTTTCATGTTTTGCGCTCCCGGACTCGTTTTCGACGGTACCGAGTGCGTCGGTCCCGTTTTCATGTTTTGCGCGCCCGACTCATTTTCGACGGCGTCGAGGGGCGGTCCCGTTTTCATATTTTGCGTGCCCGTACTCATTTTCGGCTGTACTGAGGGCATCAGGTCCCGTTTTCATGTTTTGCGCTCCCGACTCATTTTCGGCGGTACCGTGTGCGTCGGGTCCCATTTTCATGTTTTTTGCGCTCCGGACTCGTTTTCTTTCGCGATGCCGAGGGCGTCGGTCCCGTTTTCATGTTTTACGCGCCCGGACTCGTTTTCGGCGCATACCGAGGGCGTCGGTCCCGTTTTCATGTTTTACGCGCCCGACTCATTTTCGACGGCATCGAGGGCGTCCGGTCTCGTTTTCATGTTTTGCGCTCCCGACTCTTTTTCGGCGGCACCGAGGGCGCTTCGGTCTCGTTTTCATATTCTACGCTCCCGACTCATTTACGGCGGCCGAGGGGCGTCCGATCTCGTTTTCATGTTTTTCGCTCCCGACATGTTTTTAGGTGTGCGAGGGCGTCGGGTCCCTTTTTCACGTTTGCGCGCTCCCGGACTCATTTTCGGCGGCACCGAGGGCGTCGGGTCCCGTTTTCATGTTTTGCGCTCCCGGACTCATTTTTCGCGCGTGCACCGAGGGCGTGGGTCCCGTTTTCATGTTTTGCGCGCCCGACTTGTTTTCGGCGCATCGAGGGCGTCGGTCCCGTTTTCATGTTTTGCGCTCCCGACTCGTTTTCGGCGTGCCGAGTGCCTCGGTCCCGTTTTCATGTTTTCTCGCGCCCCGACTCATTTTCGTCGGCACGGGGCGTCGGTCCCGTTTTCTTGTTTTACGTTCCTCGACTCGTTTTCGACGCATCGAGGCGTCATGTCCCGTTTTCATGTTTTGCGCTCCCGTACTCATTTCCGGCGGTATCGAGGGCGTCACGTCCCGTTTTCATGTTTTGCGCGCCCGGACTCGTTATCGGTGGTACCGAGGGCGTCCGGTCCAGTTTTCATGTTTTGCGCCCGACTCGTTTTCGAACGTACCGAGGGCGTCGGGTCCCGTTTTCATGTTTTGCGCGCCCGGACTCGTTTTCGGCGTGCACGCGAGTGCCTCGGTCCCGTTTTCATATTTTGCGCGCCCGACTCATTTTCGGCGTGCACCGGGCGTTGGGTCCCGTTTTCATGTTTTTCGGCGCGCATTTTCGAGGGCGTCGGGTCCCATTTTCCCATTTTGCGTGGCCGTACTCGTTTTCGGCGGTATTGAGGGCGTCGGTTCCCGTTTTAATGTTTTGTGCTCCCGGACTCGTTTTCGGCGGTACCGAGGGCGTCGGGTGTATCGTTTTCATGTTTTGCTCTCCCGGACTCGTTTTCGGCGATGCACGGGGCGTCGGGTATCGTTTTCATGTTTTGCGCTCCCGGACGTTTTCGCGCATCGAGGGCGTCGGGTCCCGTTTTCATGTTTTGCGCGCCGGACTCGTTTTTCGACGGTGCACGAGGGCGTCGGTCCCGTTTTCATGTTTTGCGCCCGAGCTCCGGGACTCGTTTTCGACGATGCACCGAGGGCGTCGGGACCCGTTTTCATTTTTCGCTCCCGGACATGTTTTTAGGTGTGCGAGGGCGTCGGGTCCCTTTTTCATGTTTTGCGCTCCCGGACTCGTTTTCGGCGTGCACCGAGGCGTCGGGTCCCGTTTTCATGTTTTGCGCTCCCGGACTCATTTTCGGCGGCGGTACCGGGCGGGGTCCCGTTTTCATGTTTTGCGCCCGGACTCGTTTTCGGCGGTACCGAGGGCGTCGGGTCCCGTTTTCATGTTTTACGCTCCCGGACTCGTTTCGGCGAGTACCGAGTGCGTCGGGTCCCGTTTTCATGTTTTGCGCTCCCGGACTCATTTTCGGCGGTACCGAAGGCGTTGGGTCCCGTATTCATGTTTTGCGCTCCCGACTCATTTTCGGCGCATGCACGAGGGCGTCGGTCCCGTTTTCATGTTTTGCGCTCCCGGACTCATTTTCGGCGCGTGCATCGAGGGCGTGGGCTCCCGTTGTCATGTTTTGCGCGCCGCGACTCGTTTTCGGCGGTACCGAGGGCGTCGGGTCCCGTTTTCTGGTTTTGCGCTCCCGGACTCGTCTTCGGCGGTGCCGAGTGCCTCGGGTCCCATTATCATGTTTTCCGCGCCCGGACTAATTTTCGGCGTGACCGAGGGCGTCGGGTCCCGTTTTCTTTTTTACGTTCCTCGACACGTTTTCGGCGGTAACGAGGGCGTCGGGACCCTTTTTCATGTTTTGCGCTCCCGGACTCATTTTCGGCGGTACCGAGTGCGTCGGTCCGTTTTCATGTTTTGCGCTCCTGTACTAATTTTGGCGGTACCGAGGGTGTCGCGTCCCGTTTTCATGTTTTGCTAACCCAGACTCATTTTCGGCGATACCGAGGGCGTCGGGTCCCGTTTTCATGTTTTACGCTCCCGGACTCGTTTTCGGCGGTACCGAGTGCGTCGGGTCCCGTTTTCATGTTTTGCGCCCGGACTCATTTTCTACATGCGCATCGATCGGGCGTTGGGTCCCGTTTCATGTTTTTGCGCGCCGGACTCATTTTCGGCGGCATCGAGGGCGTCGTGTCCCGTTTTCATGTTTTGCGCTCCGGACTAGTTTTTTCGGCGGCACGAGGGCCTCGGGTCCCATTTTCATGTTTTGCGCGCCGGACTCATTTTCGGCGGCACCGGGGCGTGGGTCCCGTTTTCTTGTTTTACGTTCCTCGACTCGTTTTCGGCTGTAACGAGGGCGTCGGGTCCCTTTTTAAAGTTTTGCGCTCCCGGACTCATTTTCGGCGGTACGAGTGCGTCGGGTCCCGTTTTCATGTTATGCTCGCCCGACTCGTTATCGGCGGACCGAGGGCGTCGGTCCAGTTTTCATGTTTTGCGCGCCGGACTCGTTTTCGAAGGTACCGAGGGCGTCGGGTCCCGTTTTCATGTTTTGCGCTCCCGGACTCATTTTCGGCGGTGCCGAGTGCCTCGGGTCCCGTTTTCAAATTTTCCGCGCCCTGACTCATTTTCGGCGGTACCTAAGGCGTTGGGTCCCGTTTTCATGTTTTCGGCGGTACCGAGGGCGTCGGGTCCCGTTTTCATATTTTGCGCGCCCGTACTCGTTTTCGGCGGTATTGAGGGCGTCGGTTCCCGTTTTAATGTTTTGTGCTCCGGGACTCGTTTTCGGCGGTACCGAGGGCGTCGGGTATCGTTTTCATGTTTTGCTCTCCCGGACTCGTTTTCGGCGGTACCGAGGGCGTCGGGTCCAGTTCTTTTCCTGTTTTGCGCTCCCGGACTCATTTTCTGCGTTGCACCGATGGCGTCGGTCCCGTTTTCATGTTTTGCGCTCCCGGACTCGTTTTGGCGCACCGAGGGCGTCGGTCCCGTTTTCTTGTTTTGCGCTCCGGACTCGTTTTTGGCGGCGTCATGTTTTCGGTGCCTCGGGTCCCATTATCATGTTTTCCGCGCCGGACTCATTTTCGACGCACCGAGGGCGTCGGGTCCCGTTTTCTTGTTTTACGTTCCTCGACTCGTTTTCGACGCGTAACGAGGGCGTCGGACCCTTTTTCATGTTTTGCGCTCCCGGACTCATTTTTTCGCATGCACCGAGTGCGTCGGGTCCCGTTTTCATGTTTTGCGCACCCGTACTCATTTTCGGCGGTACCGAGGGCGTCGCGTCCCGTTTTCATGTTTTGTGAGCGCGGACTCATTTTTTGGCGATCGAGGGCGTCGGTCCCGTTTTCATGTTTTGCGCTCCCGGACTCGTTTCGGCGGTGCGATCGAGGGCGTCGGGTCCCGTTTTCATGTTTTGCGCTCCCGGACTCATTTTCGGTGATACCGAGGGCGTCGGGTCCCGTTTTCATGTTTTGCGCGTCGGACCGACTCATTTTCGGGCGATCGAGTGCGTCGGTCCCGTTTTCATGTTTTGCGCTCCCGTACTCATTTTTGCGCGCATCGAGGGCGTCGCGTCCCGTTTTCATGTTTTGCGCTCCCGACTCGTTTCGCGACGCGCATCGAGGGCGTCGTGTCCCGTTTTCATGTTTTGCGCGCCCGACTCATTATCGGCGGTACCAGGGCGTCGGTCCCGTTTTCATGTTTTGCGCGCCCGACTCATTTTCGATGGCACCGAGGGCGTCGGTCCCGTTTTCATGTTTTGCGCTCCCGACTCGTTTTTGGCGTGCGAGGCGAGTGCCACGGTCCCGTTTTCATTTTCGCCCGACTCATTTTCGTCCGTGCCAAAGGCGTTGGGTCCCCATGTTTTCATGTTTTCGGCGCATACCGAGGGTCGTCGGTCCCGTTTTCATATTTTGCGCGCCCGTACTCGTTTTCGCGTATCGAGGGCGTCGGTTCCAGTTTTAATGTTTTGTGCTCCTGAACTCGTTTTCGGCGGTACCGAGGGCGTCCGATCTCGTTTTCATGTCTTTCGCTCCCGGACATGTTTTTAGGTGTGCCGAGGGCGTCGGGTCCCTTTTTCATGTTTTGCGCTCTCCCGACTCATTTTTCGGCGGCATCGAGGGCGTCGGGTCCCGTTTTCATGTTTTGCGCTCCCGACTCATTTTCGGCGCATCGAGGGCGTCGGTCCCGTTTTCATGTTTTGCGCTCCCGAACTCGTTTTTTTCGGCGCACCGAGTGCGTCGGTCCCGTTTTCATATTTCCGCGCCCGACTCATTTTCGGCGGTACCAAAGGAGTCGGTCCCGTTTTCATGTTTTTTCCCGACTCGCGGCGTGCATCGAGGGCGTCGGTCCCGTTTTCATGTTTGCGCGCGCCGACTCGTTTTCGACAGACGAGGGCGTCGGGTCCCTATTTAATGTTTTGCGCTCCCGGACTCATTTTCGGCGGTACAGAGTGCGTCGGGTCCCGTTTTCATGTTTTGCGCTCCCGTACCCATTTTTTGCGGTACCGAGGGCGTCGCGTCCCGTTTTCATGTTTTGCGCGCCCGACTCGTTTTCGACGTGCATCGAGGGCGTCGGTCCCGTTTTCATGTTTTGCGCTCCCGACTCATTTTCGGCGCACCGAGTGCCTCGGTCCCGTTTTCATGTTTTGCGCGCCCGACTCATTTTCGGCGATACCGACGGCGTTGGGTCCCGTTTTCATGTTTTCGCGCCCGACTCATTCGCGTACGAGGGCGTCGGGTCCCGTTTTCATGTTTTGCGCGCCCGACTCGTTTTCGGCAGTATCGAGGGCGTCGGTCCCGTTTTCATGTTTTGTGCTCCGGACTCATTTTCTGGCGCGTACGGCATCGAGGGCGTCGGTCCCGTTTTCATGTTTTGCGCTCCCGACTCGTTTCTGGCGCACGAGGCGCGTCGGTCCCGTTTTCATGTTTTGCGCTCCCGACTCGTTTTCGCGGTACCGAGGGCGTCGGTCCCGTTTTCATGTTTTGCGCCCCGACTCATTTTCGACGCATCGAGGGGGCGTCGGTCCCGTTTTCATGTTTTGCGCTCCCGGACTCGTTTTCGACGGCACCGAGGCGTCGGTCCCGTTTTCATGTTTTCGCCCGACTGTTTTCGCACGGCACGGGCGTCGGTCCCGTTTTCATGTTTTGCGCTCCCGACTCATTTTCGGCGCATCGAGGGCATCGGTCCCGTTTTCATGTTTTGCGCTCCCCGACTCATTTTCGGCGCACCGAGCCGTGGCGTCGGTCCCGTTTTCATGTTTTGCGCTCCCGGACTCATTTTCGCGATACCGAGGGCGCGTCGGTCCCGTTTTCATGTTTTACGCGCCCGACTCGTTTTCGGCGGCACCGAGGGCGTCGGTCCCGTTTTCATGTTTTGCGCTCCCGGACTCATTTTCGCGCACCGAGGGCGTCCGGTCCCGTTTTCATGTTTTGCGCTCCGGACATTTTCGCGGCATCGAGGGCGTCGGTCTCGTTTTCATATTTTGCGCTCCCGACTCATTTCGGCGGCATCGAGGGCGTCCGATCCGTTTTCATGTTTTTTCGCTCCCGACATGTTTTTAGGGCGTGCCGAGGGCGTCGGTCCCTTTTTCACGTTTTGCGCTCCCGGACTCATTTTCGGCGGCACCGAGGGCGTCGGTCCCGTTTTCATGTTTTGCGCTCCCGACTCATTTTCGCGGATATCGAGGGCGTGGGTCCCGTTTTCATGTTTTGCGCGCCCGACTTTTTTCGCGGTATCGAGGGCGTCGGTCCCGTTTTCATGTTTTGCGCTCCCGACTCATTTTCGGCGTGCACGCGAGTGCCTCGGTCCCATTTTCATGTTTTGCGCTCCCGACTCATTTTCGGCTGCATCGAGGGCGTCGGTCCCGTTTTCATGTTTTACGTTCCCGACTCGTTTTCGACTGCATCGAGGGCGTCATGTCCCGTTTTCATGTTTTGCGCTCCCGTACTCATTTTCGCGTATCGAGGGCGTCACGTCCCGTTTTCATGTTTTGCGCGCCCGACTCGTTATCGGCGGTACCGATGGCTGTCGGTCCAGTTTACATGTTTTGCGCGCCCCGACTCGTTTTCGACGGCATCGAGGGCGCTGGGTCCCGTTTTCATGTTTTGCGCTCCCGACTCATTTTTCGGCGCGTGGCGAGTGCCTCGGTCCCGTTTTCATGTTTTTCGCGCCCGACTCATTTTTCGGCATCGAAGGCGTTGGGTCCCGTTTTCATGTTTTCGCTCCCGCACCGAGGCATCGAGGGCGTCGGTCCCGTTTTCATGTTTTGCGCGCCCGACTCGTTTTCGGCGGTATCGAGGGCGTCGGTCCCGTTTTAATGTTTTGTGCTCCCGGACTCGTTTTCGGCGGCATCGAGGGCGTCGGTATCGTTTTCATGTTTTGCCCTCCCGACTCGTTTTCGGCGTGCACGGGGCGTCGCATCGTCCCGTTTTCATGTTTTGCGCTCCCGACTCGTTTTTCGCGCGCATCGAGGGCGTCGGGTCCCGTTTTCATGTTTTGCGCGCTCGGACTCGTTTTCGACGGTACCGAGGGCGTCGGTCCCGTTTTCATGTTTTGAGCTCCCGACTCGTTTTCGCGGTACCGAGGGCGTCGGGTCCCGTTTTCAAGTTTTTCGCTCCCGACATTTTTTAGCGTGTGCCGAGGGCGTCGGTCCCGTTTTCATGTTTTGCGCCCGACTCGTTTCGGCGCTGCACGAGGGCGTCGGTCCCGTTTTCATGTTTTTTGCGCTCCCGACTCATTTTCTGGCGCACCGAGGGCGTCGGGGTCCCGTTTTCATGTTTTGCGCGCCCGACTCATTTTCGCGGCGCCGAGGGCGTCGGGTCCCGTTTTCATGTTTTGCGCTCCCCGACTTTTTGCGTGCATCGAGGCGTCGGTCCCGTTTTCATGTTTTGCGCTCCCGACTCATTTTCGCGCACCGAGGGGCGTCGGTCCCGTTTTCATGTTTTGCGCTCCCGACTCATTTTCGCGTGCGCACCGAGGGCGTCGGTCCCGTTTTCATGTTTTGCGCTCCCGGACTCATTTTTTCGGCGCACCGAGGGCGTCGGTCCCGTTTTCATGTTTTGCGCGCCCGACTCGTTTTCGCGTACCGAGGGCGTCGGTCCCGTTTTCATGTTTTGCGCTCCCGACTTTTCGGCGGTGCCGAGGCCTCGGTCCCGTTTTCATGTTTTGCGCGCCCGACTCATTTTCGGGCGTGCATCGAGGGCGTCGGTCCCGTTTTCATGTTTTTACGTTCCTCGACTCGTTTTCGGCGCGTAACGAGGGCGTCGGGTCCCTTTTTCATGTTTTGCGCTCCCCGACTCATTTTCGCGCGGTGCACCGAGGGCGTCGGTCCCGTTTTCATGTTTTGCGCTCCCGACTCATTTTCGCGCGCACCGAGGGCGTCGGTCCCGTTTTCATGTTTTGCGCTCCCGACTCATTTTCGCGCGATACCGAGGGCGTCGGTCCCGTTTTCATGTTTTGCGCTCCCGACTCGTTTTCGGCGGCACCGAGGGCGTCGGTCCCGTTTTCATGTTTTGCGCTCCCGACTCATTTTGGCGCACCGAGGGCGTCGGTCCCGTTTTCATGTTTTGCGCGCCCGACTCATTTTCGCGGCACCGAGGGCGTCGGTCCCGTTTTCATGTTTTGCGCTCCCGACTCGTTTTCGGCGGCACGGCGAGGCGTCGGTCCCATTTTCATGTTTTGCGCGCCCGACTCATTTTCGGCGGCACCGAGGGCGTTGGGTCCCGTTTTCTTGTTTTACGTTCCTCGACTCGTTTTCGGCGTAACGAGGGCGTCGGTCCCTTTTTCATGTTTTGCGCTCCCGACTCATTTTCGGCGACCGAGGCGAGGGCGCGTCGGTCCCGTTTTCATGTTTTGCGCATCGCCCGACTCGTTTTTCGCGGACCGAGGGCGTCCGGTCCCGTTTTCATGTTTTGCGCGCCCGGACTCGTTTTCGGCGGTACCGAGGGCGTCGGTCCCGTTTTCATGTTTTGCGCTCCCGGACTCATTTTCGCGCGTGCCGAGTGCCTCGGTCCCGTTTTCAAATTTTCCGCGCCCGACTCATTTTCGGCGTACGAAGGCGTAGGGTCCCGTTTTCATGTTTTCGGCTCCCGACTCGAGGGCGTCGGGTCCCGTTTTCATATTTTGCGCGCCCGTACTCTTTTCGGCGTATTCGAGGGCGTCGGTCCCGTTTTAATGTTTTGCGCTCCGGACTCGTTTTCGCGCACGAGGGCGTCGGTATCGTTTTCATGTTTTGCTCTCCCGACTCGTTTTCGGCGGCACGAGGGCGTCGGTCCCGTTTTCATGTTTTGCGCTCCCGACTCATTTTTCTGCGCACCGAGGCGTCGGTCCCGTTTTCATGTTTTGCGCTCCCGACTCGTTTTCGACGCGTGCGCACCGAGGGCGTGGGGTCCCGTTTTCATGTTTTGCACTCCGGACTCGTTTTCGATGGTACCGAGGGCGTCGGTCCCGTTTTCATGTTTTTGGCGTACCGATGGCGTCGTGGGCCGGTCCCGTTTTCATATTTTGCGCGCCCGACTCATTTTCGCGCAGACCGAGGGCATCGGTCCCGTTTTCATGTTTTGCGCTCCCCGACTCATTTTCGACGGTACCGAGGGCGTCGGGTCCCGTTTTCATGTTTTGCGCTCCCGACTCATTTTCGGCGATACCGAGGGCGTCGGGTCCCGTTTTCATGTTTTACGCTCCCGGACTCGTTTTCATGTTTTACGCTCCCGGTCTCGTTTTCATGTTTTGCGCTCCCGGACTCTTTTTCGGCGGTACCTAGGGCGTCGGGTCTCGTTTTCATATTCTATGCTCCCGGACTCATTTACGGCAGTACCGAGGGCGTCCGATCTCGTTTTCATGTTTTTCGCTCCCGGACATGTTTTTAGGTGTGCCGAGGGCTTAGGGTCCCTTTTTCACGTTTGGCGCTCCCGGACTCGTTTCGGCGGTACCGAGGGCGTCGGGTCCCGTTATCATGTTTTGCGCTCCCGAACTCATTTTCGGCGCACCGAGGGGCGTGGGGTCCCGTTGTCATGTTTTGCGCGCCGACTCGTTTCGGCGCATCGAGGGCGTCGGTCCCGTTTTCTTGTTTTGCACTCCCGGACTCGTCTTCGGCGGTGCCGAGTGCCTCGGGTCCTGATGTTGGTGTTTGTATCAAATACTATTTATACTTTCCTAATCCCAGTTTTACGTCGCACCAAACGACGGTCAATTGCAGATCGTGGTCGAACCACGAGACGGGACTTACTTCTAAACCGACTTTAATTTGGACTCGAAAACTATTTTTGGTATTTTTGTATAAAATGGGGGCTTGTAAGCAATTGTTTTGATTAAGGAATCCTAAGTAATTAAAAGACAATTAAAAATAGAGAGTAAACAAGTGCAAATAAAATTTTGGTTTTAAACTTAACTATAAAAGGTATTCCTAGGGAGTTCGGGATCAATTGTTGCTCTGGGATCAATGGTCAACTACCCGTTCATTACTATGAACGACCCGCCGACATAGGTATGCGACCCGCTCATGTCCCGAACGACTCGCAGAGGGCATGCTAGGTAAACAATACCGATGTTTGCATGTGGCGTTCGGTGTCCCGAACTACCCGCAGACATTGGTCTTGTCGTCGTTCATCATACGACGGATGGTCAACTACCCGTTCGGTGTCCCGAACGACCGATTGACATCCGCTGCATACCGTCAAACCAATTAACATAGGCTTCTATCGTGTATTATGAACGTTCAATGAAACTAATGGTCGATTGACTCCTCAACTTTCGTGTGTTGGACTTTATAATGTTATTAGTTCATTAAAACATTTCTAGGATTATGACTAACCCTAAATCAACTTGTTTTATACCTAAGTTCCGTTAATACCGTCGTATAACGCAATTTCCCCTCTCGGGTACTTATGGATCCGAAGATCAACTCAAGCAATGCATAAAATAAAGGTTGGTCGAGTTGATATTAACAACCACACGGACTTGGCCTTCGTCCGCGGGTTTACCATACAAAACAACAATCAATTCATGCAAAGATATTATTAACGTGCAACAAGTTGAACATAATACAACAATAAAAACGTAGCACAATCATCAATCCATTCACAACAATCTACCCTAATCCCTAAGAACAAGTAAACTACTCAGTCATGACAAAAGAACACAAAGAAAAGTAAAGAAAATAAGAGATCATGTTGATAAAACCGAAGATCTCAAGATGAGCGAGGTGCTGTCTTCGTGGTCGAATTTCTCTCGAAATTCGTACTCTCCAAGGTTGGTAGCCGCCTCCAATCTCTTCCCTTGAAACCCTACAAGATCCTCTCCCGAATCCCTGCAGAAACTCTCCTTTTATAAGCCCCAAAACGCGTCTCCAAAACAGATCTTCAAGCAGATTTCCTTCCAAAAGCAAAGGCGGTGCCTTCAACTACCCGTTGACAAGTGGTGAACGACTCGTTGGGTCTTGTTCTCGCCACGTAAAATCGATGCGACCATTTACATTGTTGTATGCCAATAACTGAGTGTCTGGTGGTGCAAATCCAATGTGGACGACCCGTTGGTAATGGTGAGCGACTCGCATACATCAATGTTCCAATGTGGAACTACTACTCGCCCGCTCTCGCAAACACCGTTGAACCGATCGCGCAGACAATGGTGGACGACCCGTTGACCTCTCGCTCAGGGCCTCTACATGACATCCCGCCTTCCGAAGCACTTTTTCGCTGTTGTCGGTTTTACTTGGCCAATCGTACAAACCAAGGGACGATTTGTTTGGGAACACCCGGGACAATCCCGCAACCACGTTCATCCGTTGTTTTGCCGGGTCGATGAACTCAACCTAGGTTACGACATTTCGGCACTTCGCAACTAGCCATATGT
Organism: Schoenoplectus tabernaemontani; assembly: GCA_037127355.1. Lineage (NCBI taxonomy): Eukaryota > Viridiplantae > Streptophyta > Magnoliopsida > Poales > Cyperaceae > Schoenoplectus > Schoenoplectus tabernaemontani. The sequence goes on from CM073752.1 coordinate 14,602,858, forward strand.
GGAATCTTCCTAACTCTCAATGATTGGAAGTGAAAAGTGGATGTGTACGTGTTTTTGTGGACTCTCACAAGTCACTCCGCTAGGCACTTTGCGTGCTTTGGTAGACTCACTTTTCTCTCAATATCACTCTCAACTGGTGTTTAGTGTGTGTATGGTAAGACTTTCACCATTCTCGTTGTTTTGACGCAAGCGCTGTGCACAACGAGTAGTCCTTTGTTCGACCCCTCCAAGATCACACGAAGTGAACTCATCTTTTGGGCGTGCTAAAGTGCTTTTTCTTGGATATAACACCAAACACCAAAGGATTTAGCAAAAAGCGGGTTCCCTTGTGACCCAATGGAACTCGTGAGGGACAGCGCCAAACCCCGTCCATTCTAATTATTCCCTGGTCGGAATGGACAACACGGGGCCGCGTCTTTCGACACACGCGGCTATGCCTTTCTGTGGAACTCGGATGTTTCATTTAAAGGGGTGAAGTGTGTATCAAGTGCACATATATGTGGAATCTCACATCTCTCCAATAATTTGTGCCTTTGGCATTTTGGTAGATCTCACATTTCACTCATTATTCCACTCAATTGGTGCGTGTTGGTAAGTTTCACCATGGTGAGTTTCCCCATTTAGATAAGTTCAAGAAACACGTACCGTAAAGGCGTAAAAGTGCACCAAAAGTCGGGATTTCGTAATATTTCGAATACGCAAGTCAAGAAAGAGGTACAACACGACAAATGCAATGATATGCCCTAAATTATAATTAATTGGACCAATAAAGCTTAAGTTTATACCAAAAGGCACGGTTTTACCCTAAAGAATATGTGTGTAAAATACACACATCGGGTCCCATTATCATGTTTTTC